>OW804095.1:49866272-52266272 GCA_942159475.1 Sthenelais limicola
GTTATTATATTCGGATTGAGAATCCACTGCCGAATGCAATTGCAACGACCGCAGAGGGAAAAACGTCAATGAAGTCAAACCTTATTCTTTTTAATCGCAACATTATAGCCTGTATTTCTTGAGTGGGGCAAACTCCATAATATTATTAAGAAAGTATTATGTTAGTTAGTTATGTTCCGAAACGCATTTGTTTACTCTCTATAATGGCAATCATTCCATGCAGACCTTGACTAAAGCTACATCACATGTTGAAGGGCTAATTTAAGTTCGTCCTTTTAAGGGGCCAGCTTTAAGACTGATTATGAATGTAAAAGACATGTGCAAGATAATGGATAGGGCGGTTAATCCGGAAAGAGAAAATACAGACCGTGGATGACACTCATTACCTAACTACTAAACTGTGTTAGTGAAATATTGGTTACCGGGGAAAGGGATATGGGATATAAAATGCCTCCATTCCCCACTCCCTTCATTAGCGTTCATAAACGTCCATTCTCCCTCTCCTCACCTAGGCATTCAACGTAGGACTCATTAGCCGGACTTCCTGCTTCACCTTGTTCATCTTTTTATAGTAGCCAGGAGTCATTTTCTTAGAGCAAGAGGAGTTTACTATTCCCGAGACACCGGCCTAATGGACAGTAAAGCCTCTCCTGCTTTAGGGAAGCACCAAGATTTTCGGTAAACTTTGCAAGTGTTGTCACGCCGGTATAAAAGACAGGATGATATCCTTCGATGCATAAAAAAGCTTTCATATCGACCTGAACTACTTACAAAACTGTCAAGAGTTTTAGTCGTGAACTACTCCTACAATATGTATGCATTGCGTAATAAATATTTTATCTATTTAGATCCAAGCTTATGAATAATTATAATCCCGGTTAATATATTCCTTGTGATCTTATTGGCTAATCTCATTTCAGTCATAAATTGAGTCATGAGTCGAATTACTTGTCTTACAAATAGGGGAGGGGACCCGTACACTTTAAATAATTATCTTAAAATCTCCTATTTATGGAGTCAAATCCTAAATTGTAAAACATAAGCTGTATATAAAGTTAGAGATGAAATAGAGCATACCTTATTTCTTCCCATGTTTCTTCGCCAAATTTGCTGATCATCATCATCTCCAAAGCATGGTTTACGAAGCCATACTGTAAGAAATAGATTTGGATTTGTTAGCAATGAAGAGTACCTACAGTTAACACGACACTAACAGTACTGCCTTTATGGTGACCGAATTCTTGTAGGCCATTCTTTCGTCTCATTTCCGAGAACCAAATCGTTTCACCTTTTCATTGGGGATGGTAGATAACATTAACTGCTCGACTTTTTCTAACATCATCAATAATTGGTGTCCATTACAAACGAAAAGAAATGCCCATGAGCATACACGACCTATTTCAAGGAAATATTTATGTTAATTGCACCATTGTTCTTGGTTAATTGTACCAATTAGTATAGGATCTGTAATTAAGTTGAATTATACAAACAGCCATTCATGGACATCATTATATTTTATACACATGCTGTATTTATATAATGCTAATAATGCTTCTCTACCTGCTTGGGGCCAAAAAATATAACACCCCCTTGGAGATCTGAATGGCTTGCTGATACCTATAGACCCTGATATTAAGCATTTACCATGCATTGGACGGCGTGATGTCTCGGAAGACTAATTACTTAGGTGTTTACGAGACTTGTGCCCCGCAACAAGTCCCATTTTCGTTATACTACTTACAGCATGGTTCTGTCTGTTAATAGAAACATCGCAGTCTGTGGTGTTACCATGTATTTTTAAACTTACTGAAGCCATATGAATATGACACCGTTAAGTGATAGCGCATACCCCACGTATCACGGACCATATATAGCAGGTAAAGTTATTAGAATAGGCCTTATCAGCAGATTCGGGAAGATTTGTAAGGCGATGGAGTGTAATCAATAAATTATTGTCGTCATCAAGTAAAATGGTACGTAAGACCATGCATATAATACATATAATTTCCTGGAGTCGCCTGCCACTGCCTCGAGACATGCACAGAGGAAACAGAAAAGAAAATAACGTTCAGGTGTTTCCCAGTGGTTATCAGAAAGCAACTGGCATTTCAATGGACTTGGGGAATCTACCCATCCTATCTAGGCCTACATAATTATATGTAACTTCGGAACTCTTCTTAGCAAACCCTTGGGGTATAGGCTATTATACAAACGTTTTATACATAAAACATAATGCAATTGTCAATTGCAAATAAATGTCCTGGGCATTTTAGGAAATATGGGGAAATCCCAGACCCGCCAGGGCAAGATATTTGTGTAAATTCCCCGACCCCATGGGGCTCATTTTTCATATTATTATTGCAAATAGAAATTATAGAAAATATAAACCTTAACAAACGTTCCCCCACCCAGGGGAATGTCCTTGATACTGTGGTAAACTAAGGGAGGTCCCCGCCTGGGTAGGGGCATATTTTCTTGGACATCCCCTTACCATTCCCCCTTACCCCTGGGGGTGAGGGTGCGGGCGGGGGTTGCAATTGACAATAGACAATAACTGACAATTGACTGACAACTGACAAACTGTGCATAATCGCAAGAAGTCGACAGTATTGTAACCAGGGGCAATTCCTGACCTACGAGCTTAAAGAGCCCTCATTATATAATTAAGATACCGAACAAACTTTACTTCAGCTGCTGTGCCAATTCGCTTTAGGCCTACGCTACGGGTAGACATTAAGGATAAAACCCATTTGCGTGCATACAAACTGTTATGCCTGGTAGTGTTCCCAAACATCGGAATGGACTACACATGGCAGATCATTCATTCATCTGACACGAAATGCATTTCTTTTTGGATCGATTAAATACAGAAATAGAGGTGGTGGACTGGCTTATCCTCAGATGTCGTTATATTTGCATTTCTACCACGCATGTATGATCCATTATTTAGAAACCCTATCCCCTTCCTCAAAACATGCTCATTGGTAGGAAACATATTTCATGTATACGTATGGTATAAGATACTTATTTAGGCAACACACTAACAATATCTGCTTATTTGACAATTTGATCTAGTTACGGATGTGATGTGATTTATTGTTATTCGGTATCATGTACCAAACATGTGGAGGGAATGAAAGGATATAATGTCTTTCCGTTCAATATGTACACCTTATCTAAAATCGGTGCTAGATTCGGAATCCAGGGTCTGTAGAAAACTCACCTTTTGCTTCGGTTCCTTTCGCGATTCCATAATTACCTAATGTAAATGCCAAGAATTCTACCACCAAGTTATTTGCTCTTAAAATAACGATACTTAGTATACTATAGTAAAACAGCTATTTTCCAGGGGTTGCTTCCAGGGTTTTTCTGCGGCAGGACATGGAGGAGGAGAAGAACTGTCGGGCAGATTCTGTGGGAGACGAGGCAGAATCCAGACAGACCCCAACGAGTCCACTCCGAGCGTAGGATTAACTCGCCTGGGCGAACAAACAATAGCTTTAAATGTCCCCGAAGCTAGAGTAAACGCAGGTAGAATTGAAACCCTGGTAAAGGTATTTCAGCCTGACCTACTTCCCTTTCTTTTAATGCTCAGAGCAGGTTCATATGTGCTCCAAGCTGCTCAGGATGGCTCCTGCACCCGATACGTGTGCCCTGTGCCATGAGTAGGCCTACTCGTGAGTGAATATGATGTGCAGTCTCCCTCCTCCAAGGCTGTGAACACTGAGGGCTACGGAAGCCAGGTATTGTCTGGTCATGCCCTGCTTCCTAACTGGGATTAACTCCTACCTCTCTCTAAGGTTTGGAAACTCAAAAGCAAAGGATTGAAGCTCGCGTTGCTCACCTCTCTCCGAAGAAGGGATGAGTAGCCTAGATTTGATTGAGAAGTACTTATAGTTTGTAAACAGACATGATCTGTCAGCAGCCTTGGTGGCGACATCTACTGCATTCGGATACTACTATCTTATCATTGGTACATTTTGATCGCCTCTTGGTAAAAATTTGAACGACCCTTTTACTATTGATATTGATAGTGGAGTTTTTAACCGAATATAAACAGAGCCATACATTTTTCAATACATGTAGGCCTATAGGCATCAAGACCAGTGCATGTAGATCCTACCTTGGTGTGATGCATCTGATTTAGTTCAAGGACATATGAGGTCCCACATGTATGTTCATCAGCAGTCCAAATAAACATTAAACGCCTGTTTGGATAGTGCAGTCCATGGATTGTCGTTTTGTACAAGACATGTTTATTTGTTTATCTACTTGACAACTGTATGTACATGATATGAATCAATAACAAAAATCGTACAGCAACAGCAGCTATGAATATTGGTTGAATTCTACAAATATAGGCATATGGATTGCGAATATAATATGAGTAGCCTAAATGAAAGTGAAGCAGTCAGAATTATAATGCTTTGGACAGAAGGGCATACACAAAATATGGACTTACTCCCCATCGATGTACTCTTGATACTCCGGCCAATGACAATACATTATCATCATAAAGCACCATTTACATCTTCAGTTTAGTGAAAGTGTCAATATTTGTCCGTTATGTGGCATTTCTAGCTACAATAGTGCAGGGCACACAACATAACTAAAACAGTATGCGCTCCAATATACTATCCGGTACATAGTGTATATTTCAAATAAAAATAATCATTCAAATTTATACAGAGTATGCTAAAAATCGATGCAGAAATTACTTGCTTCTTTATACAACTTATGCAGAGATCTTTAGAAGGCACGAGATTGAAAGCGTTGTCAGTTAGGTGATGATTCCTGCTTAGTGCTCTTTGTACATGGAATCAGATTGATTGTCTGATTATCCAAAAGGATGATACGGCTATTCACAAAGATGCCATGAAGTCCCTCTTGATAGGACAATACATCTAAAGGCTGTGTTACACCACTTATCAACCCTTCTATCGATTCCTACCGACATTCGTGTCAAACCGGGCCCTGTACGTAGATTGTGAAATTATCAAAGCTTTCTTCCTGATCAATTACTCATCAACGAAATGTCATTAGCTCATGGAATTACATCATAGCATATTGATTACTTTCGACTGGCGTTGCATGCCTGCCTCCTAAATCACACCCGGAGAGGAACCCTCTTTGCAACGCCCCCTTAGTCAAAAACTAGGAACTCATTTCATTCAGATTTGAATAAGCCACCTGGTGCCTTGTTTAGTTATGACACGGGATCTCCAGTTGCTAGCATCCTACAGGATATGTGTGTACACATAGATAAGAATATTGGAACGAGTAGAATGAAGAATTATTATCATAAGGAAATGAGAGGTTAGACGATAGGGAACATTCATAAAATTACCCACAGCTTTAAGCGCGGAAAAGAAAGTATAGTTTAGTGGATTTTAGCTTGAGGGGCGGAAGAGGAGGGGAGACAATTAACGAGATCTATATCACATAGTACATTTTCGTTTCTTTTAAAATACCAATATTTACGCCTTATAAGATATCGAATGGTTCCACCACATGACTTCAAATATACCAATCCATTCTCTTTATTATTCGAGGTCACTTTTGCAAGGTTTAAGGAAATCTCTCCGTCCGCGTTTACTTGGCATTTTTAAATATTTGATGGGACCACAGCTGTCACAGGAGGCTGCAATCGAGAAAGGAACCCCACTAGTGGTCCACTTAAAACGGGCCTGATTTTAGTGTGGTCAATAAAATGAAGACTTACATCTACAAAGCACCTCCTTGGTTTTATGGCTGGCCAGCAGAGGTTTCCCGCCAAGGACGAGTGCATGAGACCCTGAAGCTCTGCTCCGGGGGAAACTTGACCGCTGCAGTCGGAGGAGAAGGATTGCCTACGTTGTTCCAGACTCCTCCCCAAAGCCGTTCCTATTGCCAAGGTAGAAAATTTGGCGTTAAATCATTCACTTGTTGTTTCAAGCCCTACGGTAGGGATTGAGTTCAGGCTGTCATATGGATTAAACGATTGAAGAGTGCAGTAGGTTTGGCAGTAAGTCCAAATTAAAGCTGCATTCTCAGTTAACGCCGGTCCAAAAATAAAGATTTTCTTCTTTTTGTTCCGTTCTTTTTCAACCCATCTAAAAACCAATTGATCAAAATTTTGGAGAGTGTCACCCTGCTGCAGGGCTTTATAAAAGGCGACATTCATATTATCCCTCACTGGCACCCGTTTTCTCTCGGCTGATTTGACTGCAAATTCTTTTATAACAGTGGAATATTGATACATTCATTCTCATAAGTCATACTATGAATAATTTGGTAAGATTTATTTTGACGTAATAGCTGAGAATGCAGCTTCAAGTGTCTATTGCACTTTCGGGGGTTTCGATGACCTTATTAAGGAAATACGTCTCTAATCTACTCTAGGAAAAATAACATCGAAGACATCGGCCTGTGTTTTTGAAAACTCTCGACAGGATTAAATAGCAGTCTGCTCCTTTCAAATCGATCAGATAGCTGAGTGATTAGAAAATCGATTAGCTGTCATCTACTTCATACTTGACTGTTTTCAATTTTGCTTCATTACGTGATTAAGCTAGTTAACTGACAATGAATGGTATCTGAATAATGACGTTGTGATTTTTGTTATGATTGTCTAATAGGTAATGGTACCATTGGTATACGAAATATTACTGTCTCAGAGCAAAATAAAGTCTTCGCGACATGATTAGGACTATGTTCTTGAGAGATAGCCCTAACCCGAGGACTTCTTGCTTCATTAATGTATCACGAAATGTCTATGAGGAATGGACAACTTGGGTGCTTCAGAATCGGCTGGTGGCATTGTGGTACCGATAAAGGGAATTTCATCTCTCCCAGAAATGGGGATTTGACATGCGAATACGTGGAGAAGCAGACACCTATATTCGACGTTGCTGCCATGTTTGAGCTTTTTGCACAGGCCATTTTCTACTGGAGAGATATTTAATGCTATAATGGTAGTATTCTATACAGACGCTGTGCTGTAAATAGCTTTTGGTAATTTCCCCTGGAGCTGTACCCTTTCTCGTTGTCTAGCTAATCATTAATTTGCTTCTGTCGAGAAAGGAGATCTTATATAATTATAAGCCATGGAAATCGGGTATTTATCTAAATTGCTTTTTGTTAGGTCAGATAAATGAATGTCCCGGAGAATCTTGATAATTCAAGTTAGGTATCTTAGTCTCTATATAGTATTTTTGTATTACATTGGCTAGTAATCAAATGTTAGAGAGCTTCCATACCTATGGATGGCTTAGAGTGACTCTCCAGGGTCAGGGACCTCCTCCTGGGCATGGCTGGAGGGGTCACAGAGAGCAGCCCGCCTTCCTCCTCCTCGTCAGTCATGATGAATATCAGCTGAACCTGAAATATATTTAGAATGCAAGTGGATATAAAGATAGATTGTTGTTGATGAATAAAGCCATAGATAACATGTTTAAATTACATAAATGTATTAATTCTCACATTATATAATGTGTATATTTTTAATTAATCAAAATACCTGCAATTAGGAGCAATAGTGAGTTATATGTGCATTCATTATTTACATTGTGAACGATTATTTACATATTTGAAATGTATCTAGAGCACAGAATGACTTTAAAATGTTCCCCTTTTAGATTATTAAAGGCATCATTATAATGAATTGGTTTGGACTAATTCGTTGGTTTCAGTCGCATAGAATATCACACGCATTGCTACCAACTCAACTGTAAACTCCCCTGGAAATAATATGCCACGTCTAAGACAAATATCTGAATTTAGCTACATCCGAGTTTCTCAGAAATCGGTCTACCTTCTGCTAATGTCCATCATATTCTTCCTTCAACCCGTGTGCTATTAAAAAACCTCGCTCAAATAACTTCTTTGCTTTTTTTGACCAAGCCCTTTTTCTATCAAAGCTCCCTGGACCGGAAGTAGTCATCAGCACAGGCAAATGAGGCAAGGGAACCTTCCATGTGATGACCTTCGCCTCATGTCCTTCAAAAATCCACTTTTGAAGTTTCTTGATCTTTCCTATCATTCATGGCCATTAGACATAGATCTGATCAGAGCAAATGTCGGTCTAAGTGATATATATAAGAGATCGCATACCTGACTTCGAATAGCCATATAATATAGAAATGTTACCCAGTGTTACGGGTACGAGTAAACCAATACAGGCTGTAACCTGGGTATTTGTTATTGTCTGTCTTATGTTTTACTACACATCCTGGTTATCGGCCCCATGCTAACCGGCTGATGCCAAATTTGCATTACCTTATTCAATGTCACGCGCTCCTAACAGTATAACTTTTTGTAACCAATTAATGAGAATAGACTTTATTTTGTGACAGTTAAGGTAAATTGTCGTTCATTTGGTTTAAACAGCTGGACACCAAATAGAGATATATAATGCGAAATACTTTAATAATTCCTGCTATAGTTAGAGCATAAGTATTCGCAGCCTTGCAGCACATGTGGTGAATACGAAATATTCCTTTATTATACGAATGCATCATAACGACGAGACTCAGATGTAATGTCCAGTCCACCATAGCCAGAGATAAAGAGTGAATTGTGAAGATCATTGTGAAGGCAATAAAGTAAGCAGTGCTTCACAAGCATTTTGAAAGAAATGTTCTGAATATTTAATTTATTGAACAGGATGTGAGGGCTGTCGACAAAAAGTCCAATATTTTGGGCGCCTGAAGACTTTCATTACAACTAAGGCGAGACCTGTGGAAAGTTCGAGGCCAAATTTTAGGGGCTGCGCGCGGGTTACAGCCCATAAATCGTAATCATTCTGGCAAGAATCGCTTTTTCCATTGGTGGACCAGAGGCCCAGGCCGCGCTTTAGTTAATTAATACTGTATTAGAAGCAGGTGATTAGGACCGACCCTTGACCGATCTTCATTTCCGCACGATTTTAAAGAAGCGAAAGACCGTGTAAGATAAATCCGAGGATAATCTGTGCAAAGGAATGCTTTGAAAAAAATGTGATTGGAAAAGTGTGAATTTAATACCATGTTGTCTTGAACATTCTTCGAATTGCTTTCATGAGGGGAATTTGACAGATGCATGGCTATGAATAAGGGAAAAGATTCCCAGGTCTCGGGGGCAACGTTCCCTCCTGTGAACCAATGCCATAAGTCTGTAATTGATGACAGGATCAAACATGAACCTGGCAAGTATTTCCCATGACCTGGATTCTGCAATCACTATCTTTTACTGGCGATGTTAAGCAAATACGATTTAGCCAAAGATGCTTCCTAATTTTATGGCTGACTATAGTGATTCCATATGTATTCGATGTTGAACTCTGTGGGGTTTCTTTATATGCTAGAGACAAGCTAGTCAGGAGATAAAATCTCGCCGACTTGCTCGATACATCACTACTTTATGGTTTCCACATCAGAAATAAGATGTCGTGGTGAGCAGTGCCTGTGCATGGCATTATGATTACAGAATTCCATGCACGAGCAGCATAAAGTGAGGTTAGACCCGCGGACCAAAGTGTCAAGGATCAACCTGCGTGTCCACACTAAGATTCTGATATATTGAGTGGTTATCTCTAACTTCGGCCACCTCTATGGCTTAGCCAGCGTCCGCTCACAGTTGTTGCTCCTTGAATGCCCTGCAGTTGCCACGTGCGATGCAAGATTTAATGAGCTTAGTGAATAATTAATGGTCGAATGTCTCCTCATTAACGCCCAGAGGAAGTATATATCTATTCATAACTCATCGCACACAGGTTAGTGGCAAGCAAACAGGTTATTATGGATCTGTTTCCTACCACCAGGATCCGGGAATATAACGTGAAATATCACAACGTGCTGTGATCATTTTGTTTGGATAACCTTAACCACTGTGACTATATGTTGCGAACTTTCTGAATGCTGTACAGTTCATTCAATGCATTAAGGAACACAAGCAATGCAACATTGGCACCCAGTCATAGAAGAAATTTGAATTATTGCTTTAATATGTATAAATGAAGAACTACATGACATCAGACAACATCATCTAGTTCATTCATCAGGAATGTACTTTCGGTTATGTTTCCCTGAACCACTAACAGTAAAATGCCATAGATAGCAGATGATGGAGCAGGCCACCCCACCCCTCGCAATAGAAGATGGTTGTTGTCCGTCAAGTGATTGAAATAGCAGAGTATGTTCGTGCCCGTACTGGTCCTCATGAAACATCCATAATGAGCTTTCCTAAGTGTCCGTCAAGATTACTACCTCGCTTGAGTGCAACACATTGAAACATGTGAAGATTATTCCTATTGGGAATATAGATTCTCGGTCATGCCCAATCCTTCTGCAGAAAGTCCGACTATATCAGACCCTCCCGTGCAGCAACTACCATCTATCTCCAGCCAGGCCGCGGGCATATATCTCTCGAGCACATAATACTGTACATAGTGATGCATAATTTATGGTGTTCATTACAAGTCACGAAAGGTCCCATGCTTGTGTGTGGTACTTCATACATATTCATAAACTAAAGTAAGTTGTAATAGGATCCTCTGGATCGTGTACGATGTACAACGCATATTAGCATCAGAAATGATCAACTACACACAAGTAAATCCACCAATCCACCTAATAATTATGATATCTTCAGACATGAGCATCAGCAATTTAATTCCTAAGGGGAGGAAACGTTTGGATGCAATGATGATTAATGCGCCCTTTTGTAACGGTTAAATATTATATTGGCCGGAAATCAAATTTAAGAAATAAAATACCAACCGGCCATCGTACTTTAATTATATTTTTTGTCAATTGATTGCTATGATCTATCAAATTTAATAAGTGTGTCGTGCTTCTGATTGACAAATATGTATGAGACATGCATGGGAGTATGCGACACACGAGGGAAATAGGGAGTAGAGAAAAGGAAGGATGTGATATATGTTTCAGAAGAGGCCAATAGAATGATAAAGGAGAGAGATCAGGCATTTGCTCGGGCAAGAGAGACAAAAAATAGTGATGACATGCGAATTGCAAAAGGCTACAGTTGGTTACAGGCAAAGATGGTCTCAATTTCGCCAATAACTATTTTGCAAACATAGGAAGAGGTGGTGTGGAAGTTTTCACATATGAGAATAGAGTTTTGGGGGACCTCGACATAATTTATGAAGTAGAACAGGTGAGGTCAGAAGGGAAATTGAGAAACTTAAGGATAGCAAATCCTCAGGGGTAGAAGGGGTGAATAATGCGACGATCAAACTAGCTCTGCTAAGTAGTTTGCGTTTCTTCACAAAATTGATCAATGTAATTTTTTAAACAAGAACATTCCTGAAATCTTGGAAGCGCTCACCAGTAGTTCTACTACCAAAGTCAGGTAACATTAAAAAGATTGACAATGTCAGGGCGATAACCCTAGTTGCTTCAATGAGTAAAATCATGGAAAGGATAGTATTCTCTAGGCTGTACGATTACTTAGAGGTGAATCAGATCTTGTGTAAAGAGCAATTTGGGTGGAATAATATGGACAATAATTTGAAAACGAGTTGCGAACCGAAACTAGCTCTTAACAACTTATATATAGAAATGTATCGTTGACTTGAAAATTGATCTCTTGTTTTTAAATGTCTGACTGTTTTTATGATTGTATTGTGGCGATGTTAGAATGCAATCGTGAAAACCTGTAGGTGATTCCTATGATCTAATTAAAGGGTCAAAGGCATAGATGAGATTGGAAATATAGAAAAAAGCTTGATGAATAATATCTATTAGTAAGGCTGTAAGACTGGTAATTTGGATAATGTATTTGAAAGATATAGTACAATCAATATTAATAAATTTTTGTAGAAATCGGTTTACATTGTCATTGCAACGCATGAAATATAACTGCATCTTGTCAGTCATGTGCCTTTCTTTATATCAACAACAATTGTTAAACTGTTTCAGCCAATAAAATATTTTTTTGAAAAAAAGAATGACCAATAACTATGAGAATCTACTCATAGCGACTTGTCATGTGAGCAGAATCACATGCCGATCTAGCAACTCTTCCACATACCTGTCATAAATAATATACCACGGCCATTTCGTCAGATTATTAATTATTCAATATTAATCTTATATCCAAATAACCATGAATAATGATAAATATGAATAAACTCGGGCCAGGAGCGGGTCAGACACTATGCTGAGATAAGATATTAACACATGCATAATTAAACTGAGATTTTTGATTCAAATAAAACTCTAGATTAGAGACATGACAATCAACTACGAATCACCATTAAATGTTAGCTATTGGATACCATGTCAGAGACAATTAGGAATCTAAAAACACCACAACCCTTTCTCATCAGCTAGATTCTCGATAGAGATTGGTACAAATAGGGCAATTTAATTTCAAAATTGTGAAGTCGGTAATCATGAATAGATATTGATCGGCGTGAAGCTACATCGATTAGGCATACTCAATCGTGTCCGCGCACTGCACAAAGTCAGCGCTACAGGGTGTAGTGCATTGTGAAAAGCTATATAGACCACCATGGTAACCATGGATTCATTGATTAAACCCCGTAATAATCCGATAATAGTATTAGTGATTGCAGAGTAGATTTTTATATTGATATTCATAATCGATAATAACATTTATTATTGCACCACAATTTGGGTCAAGAGGATTTGTGTTTTAGCTCCAACGGCTCCGAATACGAGCTGGTAAAGTCTACAGACAATTATGCCAAACGTCTTCTCGTCAAGGATGTGCCGCGCCTCTTTCGCTCCTCGACCGGATGGAGAGTTCTGCTTTGTAATGATTGCCTTCATTACAACAAATAAGCAGGACAGAGTTTATAATATTATGTATTTCATTTGTCCACGTGTCGCAATATAGGCGTGGTGCCAACTACACGTATTTCATTTTGGTTGGTACAATTTTAAAGGTCTGTCTTGTCAAGTGAGTGTTGGAGAAACACATTACATTGAAACAATTCTGACAAACTTATTGTGAAATCATTCATAATGACATAATCTGATATGGAATCAAATTAATAAATCATATACCTGTGTTCATTTTATTTATCATGATATAGGTACATGTCTATGTGCATAACTGAATAAAGGAAGTCCCTCAACTACAATTTTTGTAACTCAATGCATTTTGTTAAAAATAAGGGCGTTGTCTTCTGCGATGTAAACAACGCCGCAGCTACTTTTGAACCTCTGACAATCAATCTGACATAAACAATACCCACACCCTAGAGATAGTATATCACGCAACAGAAAAACCGAGAGCTTAGAGCGTCCGCACAAAAGTAGTGGCTACTGATAATCTGAATATATGACTACCATGAATTCTATTCAATGGGTATAAAGGCTATACAGTTAGCACGAATCCCATATCTCATTTGGTTACCAAATGGTCGAGGTGTCATATATACGCCCCCATTGCATTGCTGGAGCCCGTTGCCCCGTTTTCTAGTTAGGAATAGTTACAGGGAAAATTTGTTGAGCCATCACCAAGCTTTAGTAATTTTCTTTAGCGAAAACAGAGCAACGGGGCCCTGGTTGTTATACCACTGGACTTTATAATAACACACAGCAGTGTATGTGTAGATATATGCATGAATGTGTGGATGCGTGGAGGCACGAAAATGCGTTTTATTGATTTCCTCGTACCATGACAGATCCCCCGTGCTCCAGACCTTTAGCCATCCCCCTAGTGCATATATATGTTGTCCGTCATCAGATGGTTGCTTTATTTAATCATACAGAAAGACTGGAAGTACCCTGACCTATTCCTAATATCCCACGTGGTCTGCTGGACAAAACTGTCTAACTAAGTAAGTTCGCTCTAGATTTTGCAGATAATATACATACGAACCTTAAACTACACAAAGCCAATTAATCCCCTTATACAAATGTAGGATCTCTGTGACACTGAAATAATCTCAATCAAAAGGGTTTTAGAGGAGACGATTCTTAATTGGGTATCAAATCTGACAGAAAGCCAACATGCGCTGACAATAACACCCCCCAGTTCCCCGACAAGTAACGCTGCAGAATGATCCAGATGAGAAACTGAATATTTATAACTATTTGACAGTATGCTTACCTCTACACGTGCATCTCTGAAGCAATTTCTACGAACACCAGGCCCTGTGCCTTATAATATCAATTCGGTATCCTTCAATATTTGCCCGCTGAATGTTGAGTCCACTCTGGAAGAGGTTATGTGGAAGCTTGGCGAATGCCTGCTCCTGGTGGCAGAGTTGCCTCCAGGGCCTCTGGAGAATTTAGTCCACTACTACTAGCGCTACTCCTACCACGGGGTGGTGGTAGTATGGGTGGGACAGCTGGTCTTCAGACGGGCGCTGACTACGACCGGTGCTGATGGAGATGGTTTAAATGCAAAGTAGTGCAATGGCAATGATGCCTCAACTTTCCTCCGGTGAAACATCAGGCCTTTAAGTGACATAAAATCTGTTTCTTATCTTGGCTCCTTTCCCAAAGACTTACGTCATGTATTCAAATTCTCATAATATCGGTTATATGATGAGATTTGTGCATGTGTTGCTTCCCAGATTGAAACTAATGTGTTGAATGCACGACTTATGATCAATGTAAATCATCTAAAAACTGAATATCAGGCATGTGGTATTAACTTACATTATTAGAAAACAAGCAATAACATTATAATGGACTCTAAAGGTGCGTTTCTTTCTTCAACAGTGTCTTGATTTAGAAATCTATAAAGGCATTTGTATGGGGCGTGAATTCTTTCGGGGAATATTTCCTTGAAAATGATAAAATCTGTGGGGAAGCGATGAACTCCTGTTCGTCCCTGAGGACTTAGATAAAGACCGGGGATGAGCTTTTATTATTATCATTTATGGTTGTTGTATTCCACGTGTAAAGGGATGGAAGAGGAGAAAATGATTGTTTTATAGACAACAAGACTTGGTTCTTCATTCCGCAGACTGCATCCCTCCTACTCATCTGCCTCCAAACCCTTTTCTCAAAAACAAAATTAGTCCCTGCCTTGAACGATCCTGGCCGATGCTATAACCTTCTTAGGCAAAGTCTAAAATTATTAATAACCTCTATTTCGGGCCTGCTGGTGCACTGTTTGTGTATCATCTGTTGGCTTCACCTCGGAATAATGCACAAAACAGTACACCAGCAGCCCCTCAATGTTGGTCATTAATCCTTTAACAGACCCCCTGAGCCAATCATTGAGCCAGCGTCACTATGCCCATTTGTACTTTCCCTGTCCCCCTATGCAGAAACAATGACCAATATTTCATCGAGACATATTTGATTTCATTTCCAATCCTGGTTGATGTTATTTCAAAAACATAAACCAGGACTTGAAATGAAATCATAGGATATATTGGGAGACCTAAATCGAGGGGCAGTCGGGAGCCAAATTGGCTATGTGTAGGCAGGGTTTAAAATCGGACAGGAATTATGTGATGTTAGCCAATTACTAACTCCCTTCTCAGAGTGCCCTGTCTCCTAGGTTTCAAAATTATAGCACTACTGCTGGTGTGAGGGGCACAGCTCCACTCCAAGATTCATTGGGACTAAGTGTTTTAACAGGCCGTTAGAATTCCTCCCTTTCTGCATCAGTTGAAAAATATAATGGTAATATTTAATTCACACTTTTTATTTGTCTCCCAAACCCAGAATAGCCTAGCCCATCACGAGGAAACAGTTGGGTGGTTGACCGATTTCGGAGACGAGACCAGAGCTCTAAACGGGCAAGCTTGTTTGTTTTTACCTTGTGTTAATAATAGTGATGAAAGGATTATGATCATTCGGATAGAAAACATTGATAGAATTCATGAAAAGGGATCCATATGAGTGCCAATGAGTAGAACGAACTTTGACTAGCGAGTAGAATCTGGTGTCATCAAAATATAAGATTTCCAAGAGTTGGGCGAGTCAGGTGAACATCCATCAAATGGTCGAGGGGCATAATTGAAAACCACGAAGGGATGATCAGTCATTTCAGAGTCATGTGGCATATATATATGTGTTTGTCTAACGTTTGAGCCTGTGCCCGTCATAGCGTAGTTTGTATGTCTGCAATTCTTTCCGAGAAACCATGAATTCTTACTATTAAACCTGTGGAGAGGGGTTGTGCCGTGGTCTAATTAGGCTCTGGCTTTGGACTGGGATACAAAGTCTTTTAATTCAATATTTGCAAAACAAAGTACTCACAGGATAGGCAGACGAGTCTCCCTATGCCTTTATTTGGATGGACGCTGTGACCCTGGTTCTTGGAAGTCACTCAGTCCACATGTACAATCTATAAATCCATCCACACCCTTCCCTAACTCATCTGGGGATGGGTGGGGACATATGGGGACGGCTTAACCTGTCAACACCTCCCCACCATTTTATGTCTATTTTATTGCTTGTATTGTATATAAGGCCCAGAGTGGGCCGAGTAAGTTGGTCACTCCCTGTTGATCATTCCTTGGATGATGATGTGAACCTGTGTGAAAAATAAAGCCTTGCTGAAACCATATTCCTCTTCTCTGATATCTGACTAGATCGAGTGTGGGCCGAGCCGTCTGAACCCAAGGTCACAAGCACCTTTGCCACTTAAGTTACTTATATTGCTAAGTCCCTCTTCTGCGTTAGCTGCCGCACTACCCCTGATAGCTGACCATTGGAATGGACTATGCAATTGAACTTAACTTAGAACAACTTTGGGATGAACCGGCCCCTAGCAACCAATCATCTCCCCTTCTTCCTCCTAGCAGTCAAATAACGAATAACATTAATTCTCACTCCAACAGTACATATTATATTCTGACAGTTGATTGTTGGGTGTTGCTTTTAATATAGCATGTCAGTATCCTCCATATGCAGGATTTCCGTCGAAATCTGACACTTATTCATGAATGTGTTATTTAGTGCTGGACTTCCCCTGATTAGTGTGTGTAAGATTTCATTAAGCATCTGTCATTTGTACATGGAATCCATCTTATGCAACGGTTTATTTTTCATATATATCAAAGGCTATGGAAGATGGAATTGAAACCGTGCCAGCTCTCAGGTTTCCATTACTCACACAATTTCGCAACAATTTATTTTATTTTATCTAATAAATCCCCCTCTATTCAGGTCTACAAATCTATAACATAATCTCAATAGCTATGTAAAATACAGGTTGTGGGTTGTGACAAACGTGTATTTGAAATGAGAACTAGTTAGATGAGGGGATGTTTGGTTTAATATTATTGATTTTGGAAGACGGCAGAAGTTTACAGAACCCTTGTTTTTGCCGATGTCATGAATACTGAGGCGATTTTATAGACGAGTTAGATGACATTCAAATAGGTTTCTAATGATTTTTTCTCATAATCCGTGATCTCTTATGTTGATGATATCAACCAGATCCTGGGTTATTACACAATCCAATATCCAATAGAGGAGTCAAGGAGCGGCTAAAGGGACTCCAGCCCCATATTAAACCATGAAATATCATCGTTTCTCATTATAATAGAGCAAATATCTTAATATACTTTAAGTTATCCCAATGTTATATTTTGAAATCATTTATATTACCTTTAATGAGAATAAGTGATATGTCAGGGAATAAAGGAAATAAGGCTATAAATCAACGGTCTATAGATGACTATATGTTCCTCTAGAGCAATCTTTGATATCACGATTTGGTATGCGTCAGTCCTACCCATTATGGGAAAGGTATCGAACCGTTAATTGCGATTATTATACACGCATTCAATACTGAGGCCCCGACAGCCGCACATTACTTGTAACGTGGTATTGGACTAGTACATTACCGGAGCGTTGTCATGGCGACGCAAGTTTGGTGGCGCAAGATTGCCGACGCAAGTTTGCCGTGTGCGAGGGCTTTCTTTCTCCAACATTTCAACTGTTTCTATAGTTATATTCCTCTTGTACGAACACCAGATATGGCAAATTATGTTAATGTATCTTTAATTAAGCATGTTTTTCATGCAAAACTAGGCATGTATAATAATCAACTTATAGGACTCGTTGCCGCACGGGGCGTAAATAAAGGACTCGACCTGCGGTCTCGTCCTTTATTTACGCTCCGTGCGGCAACTCGTCCTATAAGTGCTAATTAATAGCATCATCACAACTTTTCATTTGTGGTATTGTGTGCTCGGGTCTACGGAATAATGTCATGAAATATTTAAAGGAATGGCGTTACGCAGTCGACTGGATCAATTGCCACAATCATAATGAAGCATAAAGATGGGTAATTATCCACAAACCCTGTAACTGACCTGACCCTATCTCTCGGTGACGTCTTCCTGGGAACGGAAATAAGGTATTTGATTGATAGATATGGCAGTGGATGAACTCAGTTGACTACGGATATATCAGTGGATGATCCTTTACACTCAGAACCAGAATCTAGAATCATGCACGTACACTGAATCTATGATATTGTGTTTGAAATACAGTATAGTAGAAAACTGAAAATATGTGTTTTTGTTCAGAGCACGTTGCGTCAGATGGCGGGATGATTTACTGTTTTTTACCGAAACCTTATATTTTTAGGATATTCACAGAAACCTAGTCCCTTTTAGGGTAACTGAGAACAATTAACTTAACTTTATAACACTTAATTGTACCGAAATGTCATGTTGTACTTACAAGTGAACATTCTTCTTAACTGTGAAAATGATCACTGCATATATAATAGATAACACAATGATATGTAAGATATCCTAGCAATTATAACTTCAACATTGCATTTCATTTCACTGAGTAGCCCTAAATTCAAGGCACAACAAAAAACAGTTCTTAAAACTGACGTAAAGATGCCTGAATACAGAATGCACGTATCAAACATACCACTCTTTTTGCTGCATAATATATCATATTATTATTACTTTTTGGTCAGACAAGGCTGTGAACAGATGTAATGTTCTGTCTTAAATAAACCTTATTAAAACATACTTTCATTATTATATCCATGACTCCTCCCTATCTATATCGGGGGAAAATAAATAAAGCTTCAGTGATTTGATTGAAGCATGAGAATCAAAGCAGGCAAGCTGCATTTTACCAGTTCTATGGTACAAACAAGATGAGATGTGTGTTCTTACAGCTTTGGGTCTGCCTCATTGCCTTCAGCTCTCCCTCTGGACAAATATTGTAAGAACATTGTATCAGAAGACGTCATGGACCCCTAGTGTTGGTTAGTATGGCGGAGAAGAGCGTATTGACTGGACGTTTCCTGGCTGCTTTATCCTGTGCGTGGGCGAACTGAGAGCAGATAACATTTTCAAACGGAATTGCGACCATCCCACCCTTCACCATGTATATACAGAGTTTGGGATACGCACTTCAAATAGCTGCTATATATGTAACGCAGCACTTATTATGAAGTCCGTTTGATCACTCGCACGTATGCACTTGTTCCGCGTACACGTACATTTTTCAGGGTTTCTCCCAAATGTAGTCCATCTTTTTTTTATTTCCTTCCAATTTCTATTTTCCTTCTCGCCTCTCTTCAGATAATGACAACAAGTCTCTCAGAAGTGTAGGGATTCCTTCCGCCATTTAGGTAGGTCGAAGAAACCATTTAAAAGGAGGCTTTAGAAAATTTCCACCCAACTATTCCAATAAAGCGACAGGAGACGGCTTCGAATTCAATCAACAAACCTTTGATTTTTATGTGTTCCAGAAAATCATCCCGAGTTCGAATTCTTTGCAAACTATTGAATACACGCCATGGCTCACACCTTGGGGTTCAATAAACAGACCGATCCCATGGGTTGGGTTTTCACGGTGGATATTAACGGAAACACAAAAGAAATATAAAGGGCCGGATACTTGCTGCTCCTGCGCAAATGAGGAATTTGACAAATCAGAAATAAAACCCGCGACGTCACACTGCTTAAAATCATTAGTTGGTTCAATCTTGCATATCAAAATAATTACGCTGGAAAGATCACCGAGACAATGTCAATATTATGACAATGGCCTATGAATAGTTAGCCCGGGAGAAGTATTATGCAGATGACTTAGAATTTCCAATGGGGGTTGTAATAAAAATAAGACAAAAACCCGCATATGGCACCTACAGCCTAACCTATCACGTCTTTTCCAAAGCTATAGTATGACGCACTCATCACATTCTCCTTTGCCCCTTCGCCACCTTCCCAACCATTGACATTCTCTACATTTACGCCAGTATGTTGGTCAGCTCCTCACTCACTCCAAGGCTGAAGAAGTGTCAATATATCAAACACTAAACACTGTTGCAGATGCAACTAGGGAATATCGTTTTAGTTAACACACACCAGGTATTGCCCAAATACAGCTAGACATATATACAGGAAGGCAATGTTTGCATGATCAATAGTGCATGATCATAAAGTACAAGCTATCAGTCAACGCAAGACTTCTAGATTCATCTTAATAACCAGAGCTGTATGTGTATGTATGTACTATTTTTATTTCCGTGAAAACAGTTACATTATATCGGAAAAAGGAATAAAGTTATACATCATATATAACAAAACTTTCAAGAACTCCTGGTCTTCCAAGTCTTCCTAAATTACAATGATGCTGGAAGAATAGTATTGTTTGATTGAGATTCCATAATGTTTAGATGTTAAGTATTAAATAATACAACAAGTGACGTGGGTACATGACATATACTATATGGGAACTATCGGAGTGTAGTTCAATAAGAAATTTTTAACATTATTAAATTACAAAATTACAAAATTACAGTACAACACATAATATTTTCATTGAGTTATTCCAATATCAATTACTTATTATGTTTGAGATAATAATACAATCTCAATATAATTTTACATAGGAGCTAGACTATACTTACGGTCTATTACCTTTGAACATTTTGTTTACATTCGTAAGTAATACAGAAAGTAATTCTGCAAATGGAATTACAGCAATAAACAGCAAGTTATAGTACAATATAATGTAGTGAAATCACATATCACTTTTGTTTGATAACCTCACCTTTACCTCCCCTGATTTGAGTTAAAACGCTTCTGTGTTTGTATTGAGTGTTTATATAATCATTATTCAACAATACTCTTTCCAGAATATTATATTTTCAACCACATAAATTTCAATTTATGTTGTTAAAAATATAGGTTTTGAATTCCTTTAAGCATTGAAACGATTTAGCTTTTGGTGATAATTCATTCCATAAAATTGGAATTTGGTAGATTAGCGATTTTTTCACTCTTTCAGTATGGGGTTGAGGTACTATTAATAATTTCCCCTTTTTATGGGATCTCAGGTTCATATTATTATTATCAATAAAAGCATCATTATGACTCAACTCAAAAGCCATATGAAGAGCATGGTGTTTTCTCCTTGTGGCTAAAAATTCTAAGTTAAGTTCATTGTGTTTTTCATCAACATTATCCATTTTATCAAGGCAAAAAGCTACTCTTAAAAAAGAGTTTTGTATTGTTTGAAGTTTTTTAAGTAAGGATATGGGTGCTACATTATAAAAGCAGTCTCCAAAATCAATAACAGGTCTCACTGCTACCTTGTATAGTGTCATGATATTGTTTGGAGATAAAGATTTTTGGACCTTTTTTATTGCTTTCAATCTGTTAGAGGCTTGACTGATTTTTTGGGTTAGATGATTTTTAAAAGTTAAGTTATCGTCTATAACCAAACCTAGGTAGGTGTAGGATTTTGTATAGTTCATTATATCATTTCCAAGCTTGAAAACATGTTTATTGGAGATATCTTCATTCTTTGTTGGAAGTATTTCAAGAATATTACTTTTCTCTATGTTAATAGAGATTTTGTTTTCTCTACACCATAGGTTTACTTTCATTAGGTCATCTTGTAAATCTTTATTTACTTTTTGCCTAGACGTATGTGAAGTATAGAGGACAGTGTCATCAGCAAAGTGTTGAATATTTACATTAGAGACAACTGTTGTAAATATTCAACACTTTGCTGATGACACTGTCCTCTATACTTCACATACGTCTAGCTGCAGAGAAACACATCCGAAAAATAAAGTCCTGTCATTTAAATCGGATAATGTTAATAGAATTTCATTTTTTTGCAGATCTTTATTTCCTAGAGCATAGTTAGTATCATGGTGACAAGCTTTCGTTTTATACATCGATGTAATGTTATTCCATTTACATAATTTCTTTATGAAATAAAATATTAAACTTTTAACCCCCTGCCATTAGGGATGATAGAATTGTGTATGTTGTTGTATCTTCGTATCAACAAGTGAAACCTTTCCTTCAACTTAATAGTGAAGGTCAACACATAGCTCTTTTAAATTCGAGTCGGGACTCAAGGGTCAGAATTGAATAACATCAAAGTCTCAGTAGTTCTCAACAATGAGCTTCTGCCGTGATGACTGTGTTTCTATCACCAGTGGGTGAGAGATCGTTAAACAGGTTAATCAGGTCATGTCCAGCCAGATCCAACAACTGAATTGTTTTTTTGGGAACACGTAGATCCTCGTGTGTAACTATAGATCAGTATCCACATCTATGTAGATCTTCCATCCTGCCCTAATAGAGAGAGCTTTAGTTTTAATGAATCCTACAGGTAGAATCACTAAATCAGCATGGCAATCTCCATGGCACCTACAATATGTAGGGAAGCCGGCAGACACTAACTGACTTTCAGTCACTCATCCGGATTATGGTAATACCCTTGGAAAATACACTTGAAGAAGCAAGTCAGACACTAGCCCCATGAGACCAGTGACACAACCAGGGAAAGAGTTTAGCAATAGGCAACACCGGTATGATAATTTCACAACACGTTCCAAAGATTACATGTAAGGTTCCCGTTGAATGGCAACAAGACAGTCTAGAGATCTCTTTTTGAAACTTTGTTATTGCCCTCATAATCTGTTATTATCTTAGACGAAGACATCTATTTAGGGGAAAGAAAACCGTGAAAATACAGCCAAGGAAAAATCGCAGTTGGTCTAAATGCATCTGTATGGTAGTAAATGTGGTCTGGGACTCTACACCCTATACAATCCTAATTCTCATCTTATTTTGATTTCAATCTTTAAACGGGAGGATATACTATTGTATGTGTGTATAAAATACAAAGACTACTGCACCATTCTTTTTGTAGGACCATTCGTGGTACGGACTATATTCCATGAATATGTGTAATGGTCTCCGAGTAATAATAGTAATACAGGTCCTAGGTGCATTGGGCAATAAAAGGGCCATGAATTGTTGAAGTTGTGAATAATTCTGATTAATTCAAAAACCAATTCATTGTCAGGGTGATCTCTGAACAGACCTGGTAAGAATCCTCGATCGTTATACAAGGCTCGCAATATTACATCCTCTCGGAGTTCCAACTCATCGGCTAAACAAACCGTCGCTCTCATTCGAGATCATGCCTATGATAATTAAACCTGACTAATGAAGACGGAGTAGTAATCGGCCTGTCAGTCCTGATGACCCAGAACCTTATATTCAGATGTTGCTGAGCAACCATAACCATGTGATTTTTCATCTTACATTAAGCCCGACCAGCTTTTAACGAACATCCCACATAAAAGCTCAATGTACTTATGCATATGCATCGAGATATTGATGCTTGCAAATATTCAATGACATTAATAAACAATAAAGTATTAAATTCAGTAATTGTGTGCTTTTCGTCCTACTGGTTCATGAAATGAATTATTAGAGACCATTTCAAACGCTGTCTGAAGTACTGAAACCAGGAGTTTGCAGAACCATGATGTTGTAGGTTGCTGTTGACAATAGATTTGGATGATACACATTTTACTCTGAAAGGTAAGAGCTAGTTTTGGAAATATAGTTGTTAGAGGTTACCTAGTGCCATGGCTTGGTTTCAATACATTTTTACATCTATTATAATTATATTTCCAATCCGTTTCAACGGAATTGTACAAAAAGGAATGAACAAAACCAGAAATCTTTCATAGTAGATATATATATATATATACTTTCGTTTCAATATTCAGCAATTACTCTCCTACATTCCCACTTATAATAAGAAGAACGTTTGATATTTTGTACCGAATATCCCGGCTATAAATAGGTTCTATGCCTTCATAGTAGGCAGAAGAATAGACGTTGTTGAAATATAGAAATAATATTCCACCTAACATCGCCTCCCAGAGACCAGCTTCATAAATAATTATTATTGTGAAGTGGTAACCTGGTAACATGAGCAATTGCTCAGCCTGACCCGCTCAGATTTTCTAGGGAAAGACTATTAAAAAAACACTGGGGATTAGAGTACACTCGATGAAACAGGTTCAGTGTCTGTCAGACCCACTCCTCCACGGGAACATAAACACTCAGTCTAGGGTCCTCTAGCTCTTACAATCCATTTGCTGGTAAACTGCCGATCCACACTAATTTCATCTCTCAGATACGTCAATTGACTACTTTTAAAACTTAAGAAAGAATAACTAAATAAAATTATTCAATACTCTACGTAGAGACCCATAATTCATACAGGGTCGTGCCCATAGTGACCTGTGCCTGGTAATATACCATTGTGTATGGTATATACTAGAATAAAAGTTAATGTTAAATCCTGGTGGTATAACACTGGGCATCGCTTACCTTCATATGGCACACCATACAGGCATTATTTAGAGAGATACTCGTGGACGCGTCAACACCTCAGCAATTGATCACTGGTGGGAATCTACCATACTTAAGAATAAGGCAGGAGGTGTCAAGGCAGTATCATTGATATCAGTTATTGCTTGCTATACATTTTACTCCCGACACTATGTTCAACATCCACATGTTGGACAGGCGCTTTTTGTATGTGTATTTGTAAATTGTACGGCCAAAATGGTAATAAAATTTTTTTTAAAAAAATAGCAACAGATTGCTGTGTTCGGTGTTGATCAGACTGGTTAACACCGGGTCATTGTGGCGGGAACTGAATGTTAGCTTCTTCCTATGTCCTGTGTCGTCATCGCCTTGACGTTCACACGTCCTCTTAAATTTTCTCACGTCCATCAACAGTCGGATACATATTTTTCTTCCCGACCACCTCCCTAATGACATCTTACTATTATCTTACGATAATCAAGCGGAACAATCTAAATGACTCTGGATACCAGATACCTGAATATTGACAGTTCCTGAATATTGACATTTCCCAGAAATCAGACATCAGACATCAGACATTGATCCACTTATCATCAAACATCGAATATAAAATGTTGTTTCCCCACAAGAATAATAAAACATCTCAATATAAGTTTTGTGTTCCTAGTTCATAATGATATATAGCATATGCACTAGAGCTGTTTATCCTAAATACCCATGTCTACTGAATTGTGGTATTTCAGGCGATCAGAGTAATAATGAGGTAAGATGAATCCCATGGAATCGGAGAAATACACTAGTAAACATGGATGGATGTGATATCAATTATATGCACATACTTACCGGAGAAAGTAAACTCGGAGAGACTGCATGGCTGATGCGTATAAAGAAAAAGCTTGGCCTTTGGGCCGAAAGTTTAATTAGCTTTCAGATTTACGCTAATTCGAAACTCTTGTGACATTACACGAACGTTCTTTTAAACTAGAAAAGATGGGAGCTGCTTGCGGATATGTTCAATTATTCATAGCGACCCAGGAGCTCCAAGCGAACTGAAGATGCCTGCCTACTATAGAATGGGCTTCTGCTTACCTTTTTATCGAGGATCGGAGTTTTAAACAATGTGTCACATTTCTAGTTTGTCACTAGCTTCTTTGTCGCATTTCCCCATCAGAAAAATGAGAGTTGTCAGGTGGACCAATCAAAATTTTGAATTAGTCGTGATAGCTCGGGTCTGGAACTGGGGGAGTTGGTAATGTACCTGATAGGGAATGCTATCGGAATTGGTATCTTGCGAAGCCAGGTTCAGCAAATTTGATCAGCATGTCATACTGGACCTTCACCTTCATATTTATAGTCTATACCCTGATCTGAGATATTATCCAGAGTCAGCCACGTCAAGAATCCCCCTTTGCAGAGCGGGGCATATAGAGATTACTTGAGAAGGGATAGAGTATTGTGTATACTCTGACCAATATCAATAATGGAAGCAGGTCCAAGCCCTGCATGGGAGAACTTGTCCTGGGTCGAAAGATTCTGCTGCCAGTTGATCCCTTCTCCATATATATGGAAGAGAGACATCAGGGACATATATGACAGAAACAAACACATTGTGGCATTGCTATACTAACATCTTTGTCTACGATGTAGGTACTCAAGATTCTGTGCATTCTCGGAGGTGATTTCCCTCATTCCTAAGGGCCACGTATCTGTCTTAGAGTGCCAGAATCATGAGAATACATTGCATATAAAATTCGCATGGTATATATCCACATTTATCGATTTTTGCCTGCTTGGGTTTGTACTCACATTAATGTGTGAATGTATATCTAGCTAGTATGTACCTCCTGCCCTGATCCCTCGATCTTCTCCATGGCAGGAAGTATCGATTTCTCCTCTTCCTCTGCTAAATAGAAACTTGTGCTATTTTGTGGAAGGGACATGTGTGCAGTATGGGCAGAAATGCCACATGGAATATTTTAAAGATTATATTAGCCAAATCCTAATTCTTGGTCGTTGTTCATTAATTTTATTCTCCCTCGCAAATCATTAAATCAACCATGAAATATTTATTTGCGAATCATAGGATTTCGATACAGAAGCATCGTTGACGCATCATTCAACTCTTAACATGGATATAGTCTTAAGTCCTTTCTACGGTGACAATTCGTTCTCAACAGAATCGGTATGATCTCGAATGAAGCAAACGGATAATAGTATGCCCCCATCTGGTAAGCGTGACTTTATGGAGTAGCTTTCTGTCTAATAATAGTATACATGCAAAGACCTTTCCAGCTAACTGATTGCCACACAATATCGTCTATGGTAGTAGACGAAATACAAACTGGAGCAAGAAGCTAAGTTAGAAAATCAAATTATCGATGCATTGAAAGACGACGGCTTAACACATGACAAACTAGTTAGATTCGAGAATATATACTCCGGCATTTGCTGTACAGTTTCATAACAATATTGTTTCGCATTATCATTTCATCAACGTCTATTATTCATTTTCCATCCCAGTCTACCACTGTCCATTCTTTTTAAATATTGCATGTTAGCTCTGTAAGATCGTGCCAGGTACGAGGTGAAAACCAAGAACGATACTGATCCTCGTTTGAACGTGTTTAACAAATGCCAATACTTATTTCCCCTCTGGATAAGTAAAGTATAAAAATCGGAACAATATTGAAATCAAAATGATTATCAAACGGGTCATGATTCATGAATATACACTGCATTGTCCAAGTCAATTGCCATTCATTTAATGGAAATTATATTAAATTATTATTTAAAAAAAATCAAATAAACAGAATCAAACCTAAAATTCTTCGCCCGTTGTTTTGGCGACTTGATCTCACTCTTGATTTAATTATAAGTTCCATGTAAGTACACTCTACTGGATTTTTTCCTAGATCCCCTAGCTTCCAACTCATACGGGAAATATCTCCCTTGCATCAAGACGCTACCTAAATGAATCTACCCTTCCTTTCATCCGTTTGACTGGCAGTCGTCGCTTTAATGAATTAATGCTGGTAACCTGCAAGCCACTATTGACTGAAATTTGTGCCTAAAAGCGTTTATATATAGCCCATCTATATATCAACAAACCCAGTGTTCCTAAATATTACAATTCTGAGCCACCGGTAGTGCTCAAAAGAGGTTTTAGTAGCGTCATAACGAGCGTTGATATATTATATAAAATATAGTACTCCTTGAAGAATCCATCTTAGATGGAGCTATTAATTATGATCGTATATGATCGAATGATTCGATATTTATTACCACGCCCAATTTATCTATCTATAGCTTCGTGAAGTGTGCACTTTTCTGTATAGCCTAGTTTTGCACTGGCAACATGTTCTAACTCATTAGTTACTTTGGGAATGATGAAATTTTCTTTTTTTTATTTCATCGGAGAACCGATTTTGAGGAGTTAAGTTGGTCGAAGGTCGACCTTGCTCTAGAAAATGAGTGTTATGTGCCTGACACAATTAAATATCCTACTGCACAATCAGCTTGCAGTTCAGCATTGTTTCATGCAGTAAGAATCGAAAATGCTATGAACTAAATGTATCGTACATTGCATATCCCTCAATTGAGTTTAGATGAAACTAACATATTACTGATATTTGGGTCTCTCCTGTATCCAACAAGTAGTTCATTGTCTCTAATGTGAATTTTGCAGGTTTTTCTATGTGTTTTTAACGATTTCAGTGATTTAGATGTGTGTGCGCGTGCGTGAGTATTGGGGTACCTTATAAATGTGTAGGCTATTTGGAAAGTCACTGCGCGACTCACCTGTCCTTCATATTCTAAAAAAATGGGATGGGACGACTACATGCTTGTATAAAATAAGTTTACAATATACATGTATGAATATATTCCGTACAAATGTGCATGAATTCATAAATAAATCAATAAATAAATAGGGTCGGTCCCCAGAAACAGTCGGATGACGTGTATACATAGAAGTAGAGGAAGAGGATCGGTCATGAAAAGGGAAAATGAAACTAGGGGTAGAATCGAGGGAACTGTGCTGTTCAAAGAAGAAGATCTGGGGAGGCAATTTCAAAATGACAGATATTTACATCATGGTAGACTGGTGTTTCTCATTTGTTAAACATATATCCTGGTAAATGTTTCTAATGGTTTGCTGAAATGGCCTAATTTGGTGATCACTCACGTACATGCAAATATTAATTTATTTCCAAGTAATGGTTATTTACACTCTTGCGAAAAGGTTTTTCTTAAGCTGTTTTTCCTCTAGCGAGAGGTATAAGTGAGACTAACATCTTTTCGTTGCCCTGCCCTGGCTGAGCCCTGCCCCAGTGCATGGTAGTAATACACAACCATCATGCTCGGAGGTAGGACGACCTCGTAGGCTTTACCCGGCCATAGGTGACTCTCTTTTTCGGCTTTATTAATTCCATGGTGAGCAGTGTGCTTTGTTTAGATGAAGGCACCGCCATAAAAGGATCTCCTATTCCAGATTATGTCATCTTCAATTACATGTTCTTCGCGATTGTTTCTCGTATACTTACATTTTATTCTTGGACACATATATATTGGCAACACACATGGTATCCAGTTTGGTCCGGATGATAATGCAACATCATGTAACATGAATACATGTGTGTTCACAATGGACGTCCAAATGACTGTCCATATCATTCTTATATTCCGTATGCGCAATTAATGACATCCAATGGAAAGTTACATAATCTCATTGGCTTTCTAGTATTCATACAAACGTGGAAAAATATATACATATTGCTTGATGACCTGTAAAACCCTTTACCGTCAAGTTGGCCTATTTAAAGCACAATCCTAAAGATACAGGTATTTTTCCCAATTTTGATTAAATCAATATGGCACAATGTACCTCTAGGCCATGCTACCTCGATAAGCAATAATAATATATGCAAAGTAGATATTTCTGATAGCCTGAAATTGTAATAGCGATGAGTCTTTTTTCCAACGATCATGTCATGTCCATTCCCATTCCAGCTGTACCTTATTCACTAGGTTGTAATAGCTGCCACTTTTTTCACTATTTCAAAAGTTAGCCCAGCTTACAACTCGCACCCACTTACCCACTTATCCCAGGGATACGCTACGCCCTCAGCCGACCGATTTTAAGGCCAGTTGGGTCATAATACTAGTATTTGAATTCACAGTTTGTATTACAATATGAAAGAAAAAGTCTAAAATATGGCCGTAAATCGGGAATTAAGCCAACAATATCAGCGTGGCGAAAGCCTTTAATTGCCTGGACTATAGAATTATGTATAAAAAATTATCTTACTACAAGATAAACCCATGTAATTATCTTACTACAAGATAAACCCTTCGATTATACGAATTGTAAAGGAATATCTTGATGATAGAAAGCAGAGAACTGTTTTAAATGGCGTAACATCAAACCCAATTTGAATAAATATAGTCGTACCCCAAGGCAGTTTGTTGGGACCACTGATCTTTATCATTTTTGTAAATGATCTACCTAAATGTTTAGAAGGAATAGATAACAATTTAGACACGTTTAGACACATTTGGCCAATAAAAATACTCAAAAAAAACAACAACACTGGAATGACCATGTACGCTGATGACACAGCTACTAGTGTTACTGGATACAATATAGAGGAATGTTTAAGAGTGTCACAAACTATCGCCACTGCTGTACATAAATGGATGTCGGCCAACAAATGGAAAATAAATGTACAAAAATGTCTTTACCAGGGAAAGGAAGCTGAAAGAAATCAATTCAAAAAATGTATGGGCACTCTATATCGAATAGAGGGCTCTACATAGATCAAGCAAAATAAAATATTTGGGTTTCGAAGTGGATGACAAATTAAATTTCAACAGTCATTTCACTAAATCTAAAAGTATAGTTCAGGCCAAAGCAAACCAACTGTCAAGACTGAGATTCTATTATAGTTGGGTTGCTGTTTTTCAATATAACGAATGTTTGTACGATCAAAAAAATGTGGTAAATAGGTGCATTCGCATGATTCTGACCAACGAATCAACTACATTAAGTGAATTAATGGAAAGGTATAAATTCCAGTCGGTAGAAAAGAGAGGTTGTATCGCCCTATTACACTTGATGTACAGCCTAAAAGATGTAAATTGTTATATTCAAGATATGCCCAGACCAACTAGAAATGGCATGGGCTTGATAGTACCACAGCCGAAATCTGAGAAATTCTGGAAACGTCCCAATGTGCTGGGTCCAATCATGTGGAACAATTTAAGAAATATTGAAAAGACAACACCTTGGAAAGATCTAAACATCATCCTTAAACAAAATGATGACTGGGTACAAAAATAATATGCCTTCACTCCACCACAACGAGGTATAGATAGAGGTTGAAAGGTGCTAGACTAAAGCATTAATGACAGAAAGAACTTCTTTTCTTGTCCCATAGCTGCAAGCTTCTTATGAGCTTATATAAACCTAAGAGTGGTATTATGTGAAATTATCAAGGGTGTTTGAAGCTGATGGCTTTCTGGCGGAGTGCACATATTTTGATTTTAATATATATAGGGCACCAAAAAGTAGTTGTGTTGAAATTTGGATGTTATACTGCGGAATGCGCAAAAAGCTATGATAGATCTAACTCCAGTAATTATTGTTCTGTATGTATGATAAGGGTCTGAATTAACCCATGGTGCCATCTAACAAACCCTAACCAAGGGTAGGAGATATATTATGTAAATGTATTCCACCAGGGAAAGATGCTGCTCCCCAATTCTATGTAATGTGAAATGGCTAGTATATCTAAATGAATTAATAATCAATATTAACCTGTTGAATATTTTGTAATTTGATATTTTGTGACAGTTTAAATAGGGTGAAAATGTGTCAATAGAGTTTATTAAAAAAAATAAAAACAATTTCATATTGTCAGGACGAGGCCCGATTTTTGCCCTTCGCCAAATCGGCTGCATCAGTGTTCTGTTCATTATCCTAGTCTTTACTGCGACTAAGTGGATATAGCTTATATAAGGTGATGATCTGAGATGTGTACTGGATGTGCAGATGAGGTTAGCTGGAGACCACAGCTCATCTTGCCCTGGTGCATGAACACTTGGGTTTATCCCCTCCTATTTTACCTTTATAGCTTTCTGCGCTATCACCGTCCACATTCCAGATTACAAAGATAGCCCTTTGATTAAATGGAAAATAAATGTACAAAAATGTCTTTACCAGGGAAAGGAAGCTGAAAGAAATCAATTCAAAAAATGTATGGGCACTCTATATCGAATAGAGGGCTCTACATAGATCAAGCAAAATAAAATATTTGGGTTTCGAAGTGGATGACAAATTAAATTTCAACAGTCATTTCACTAAATCTAAAAGTATAGTTCAGGCCAAAGCAAACCAACTGTCAAGACTGAGATTCTATTATAGTTGGGTTGCTGTTTTTCAATATAACGAATGTTTGTACGATCAAAAAAATGTGGTAAATAGGTGCATTCGCATGATTCTGACCAACGAATCAACTACATTAAGTGAATTAATGGAAAGGTATAAATTCCAGTCGGTAGAAAAGAGAGGTTGTATCGCCCTATTACACTTGATGTACAGCCTAAAAGATGTAAATTGTTATATTCAAGATATGCCCAGACCAACTAGAAATGGCATGGGCTTGATAGTACCACAGCCGAAATCTGAGAAATTCTGGAAACGTCCCAATGTGCTGGGTCCAATCATGTGGAACAATTTAAGAAATATTGAAAAGACAACACCTTGGAAAGATCTAAACATCATCCTTAAACAAAGCGATGACTGGGTACAAAAATAATATGCCTTCACTCCACCACAATGAGGTATAGATAGAGGTTGAAAGGTGCTAGACTAAAGCATTAATGACAGAAAGAACTTCTTTTCTTGTCCCATAGCTGCAAGCTTCTTATGAGCTTATATAAACCTAAGAGTGGTATTATGTGAAATTATCAAGGGTGTTTGAAGCTGATGGCTTTCTGGCGGAGTGCACATATTTTGATTTTAACATATATAGGGCACCAAAAAGTAGTTGTGTTGAAATTTGGATGTTATACTGCGGAATGCGCAAAAAGCTATGATAGATCTAACTCCAGTAATTATTGTTCTGTATGTATGATAAGGGTCCGAATTAACCCATATGGCGCCATCTAACAAACCCTAACCAAGGGTAGGAGATATATTATGTAAATGTATTCCACCAGGGAAAGATGCTGCTCCCCAGATCTATGTAATGTGAAATGGCTAGTATATCTAAATGAATTAATAATCAATATTAACCTGTTGAATATTTTGTAATTTGATATTTTGTGACAGTTTAAATAGGGTGAAAATGTGTCAATAGAGTTTATTAAAAAAAATAATAACAATTTCATATTGTCGGGACGAGGCCCGATTTTTGCCCTTCGCCAAATCGGCTGCATCAGTGTTCTGTTCATTATCCTAGTCTTTACTGCGACTAAGTGGATATAGCTTATATAAGGTGATGATCTGAGATGTGTACTGGATGTGCAGATGAGGTTAGCTGGAGACCGCAGCTCATCTTGCCCTGGTGCATGAACACTTGGGTTTATCCCCTCCTATTTTACCTTTATAGCTTTCTGTGCTATCACCGTCCACATTCCAGATTACAAAGATAGCCCTTTGATTCATCTTTTATCATGATCATCATTCTTGCTCTATCGTAATCTCCTAGCTACAACAGCATAGCAACACTTTCAATGTACACATGTAAAACCTGTACGACCTCCTTTTTTAGGTCCTTTATAAGGTTCCACTATCAATAGCATGTCGCAGGTGCCTCATAGATTCTATAATTACCGTGTGTCAGTGTTTTATTTTATCGTGCATGTCTTGAATATTCTGGTGGGCGTTCTGGTCTTATACTGAGGATCTAAACTAGATTACAATGGAAACTATACATGAAGATCCTATACAAAGCCGAATCTAAATGGCCTACAAAACGAGAGTTGAACAAATCCTCCCCAAAATAAGGTTATATAACTTAGGTCGTTAACAATATATGCCTCCACAATTACATACCGTTCCCAGTCAAGAACCTCAATATAGATGCTTTAGGACAATATTTGCAGTTGTTAGCCTTTATGTCTCATCTAGTATCATCAAATATACTAGTTCGATAATTACCTCACATACTTAGATAATATACAAGAAATAGAAATAGGCAGTGCTAGATATTTGTAAACGGGTGTAAACATACGAGACGAATATAAATAAAATTGACCTCAATAAATATCTAATCAAACACAAAGGTGCAAGAATTTAAAAAAAAAATCATCATGGGCTGCTCACAAACTGATTTCAGCCGCATTTCTCAGCTATTACAACAAACGAAATCTTACCAAATTTACTCATATCATGACATATAGGACTAAATTGATTAATATTCTACTGCTATTGCATGTTAATACAAGAATCTAAAGTTGAATCGACCGAGAGAGAACGGCGCCCGTGAGCGATAATAGTGGAAGTTTTGGCGGATACGTCAGCGACAATGTTACTGGGCCGACCCACTACAGATATACCATATTGTATAGATGTCAGGATCTTCTGAGAAAAGCGATATTAATGTTGTAATGTTAATTCTTGAATAAAGAAAACACTTAAACAAAACATAGCAAACAAAAAATAAAACAAAATAAAAAGAGATTACCATAGTGTCAAGCACAAGGTGGATAATAGTATATGCCAAGTTGCTGACGAGTTTATGCACTTGTCAATTGTCGCAACCCCCAAGCTGGGGTGGGAAGTGTTGATTGTCCTGGGGCAATAGGGGGATCGTTAAGCCCCCAACCCTGCACTTTCCCCTGTGATAAACTAAGGGAAGTTCCATCAAGGTGGTGGCATGTCTTCTTGGACACTCCCCTATAAATTCCCATGACTCCCGGGGTAGGGAGGCAAGCCTGGGAGGGGTTGCAAGTGCATTACGAACCGCACAGTTGTCCACCAAATACCTCACACTAAAATTTGATAATCTTGTTTTATTCCCTAATTTTCCATCGTTTCATCAACATTTTTAGGTGTCAGAGCTACTTTCGATTCTATGGCAATACAGCGTCAATTTATACTGCACACCTGTTCACCTAATAATGAAATAAAAATTCAGTGTTAAAATAATGCGAGGCCTAAACGAGAATTAACCATAATTGGGCCCCAAGGAAGGTCTAGACGTTCAGCGCCACTTCGCAATATTGAATCAATGCCAAGAAATGTATAGTCTGCAGGAACTGAAATCAGTGGTTCATTTGTTCTGTAGCGACCAAACCAAGAGACGTTTTGCCATGGGCCAAAGGCAATCCTGGGCAAATCAAGAGCGCAAATGTGTCGAAATATGTCCATTATTGCTCTTGAACTAGCCACTTGACCATACTACTGAAGCAGAGGGTATCCTCCTAGAGGGAAGGAGAATACTATACATGTATGCATTTATTCCTGGACCATAATAGTTATTAGATGCACCCATTTGATTTGACGGCGCGTTATTACTTATGTACCAAATGGCAGGGTGGATATGCGATATGCCACTGGTCTGTCACATCAGAATGTGATATGGAAAATAGTTTCATGCAGGATGCAGCAATTACTCTGATTATCAGTCACTGCAGCAAAGCTTTGGTTGTCCTGCTTCAGAAATAATAATGAAGTGGGACAACCGCTGTTTTGTTTGCTCTCCTTATTGGAAAAATATACCTGACTCTTAGGACCGATTTGTTAACCCATGACATGATTCAAGGCATCTTTTAATATTCTAGCTGACAAATTTTCGACGGTGGACGATTTGTCTAAACCCCGTTATATTTGTTCTAAATCCGAGTTAATTATGACGTTCGATAAAGAGGTAAATGGCCTAGCAACATAACACCATGGTCATTTCAAGTCTAACCTAAGGTCCCATACTGACGTAAGGTGAGAGTGGGCCCTGAATGAGGAGCTAAACTGTAGAACTAACTACATTTCCCTCCTCTAAATCGGTAAAACTCTCCAAATATTGCGCAACGTGTTACTGGGGACATTTTATTTGAATACTAGCCAAAGAAGATGCTTTATCATAGTACTTCTTGGTTTACTGACACTTTAATATGTTTTTTTCTTTGCTTGTTTGGCTGTTTTATTTATAAATACGCGCCTATATAACTTCTGTACAAGAATATATATATATATATTGTTTTTACACTATGGAACTTAATGAAACAACACTTCATGGACATGGGCATTCATCGGAGCCATGAACAGCACACTCCTGGCTGCTTCTGAAAAACATGTTATTCCTGCATTAATGAGATTTATTATAGAAAGGCTGGTAATTGGTCAACAACACAATTTGACAGACACTAGCGGCCTTTCATAACCCACCGTTTGCGGCTTGCTTTCACTTCACGCGTTTTTTTCTTTCCTGGCCCTGATTCCTTTGTTTCCATTCCTTTCCCAGTGTTTTTATATGCCTCCTTCATTAGAGGTCATTGCGTGGTCAAGCTTACAAGGCCTGTTTTACTATGCACTTTAAGCTTGTTCTGGTTTTATAAGGATTCCTAGAACATAATTAGAAATAGAATACTAATGATGGGAGAAAACATGTCAAGGACCCACTAGTAATACAAACCGCTTAAAGTCTCCAACAAAATTATATTGATGCGTGTGCATCCTCACTTGCTACGTCATGTCCGCATGATATAGTGTGGTCCATGAGGCGTCAGAACCTCCTAAATACTGCAATTAGTGTTTTTATGGCCACATCAAGAGGACATCTTATAGCCACCACCCAAATCCTAACAGCGAATTCCATCTATCTAGGGAATGCACCGTCATGAGTATCATCGTGGCATCGAATTGTTTCCATGTTATAGAACAGAAACCTATGAAAGCTGTGCCATTCACTAAATATTGGCTTTCCGGTCTCCTAAAGTTCACCTAAAATTATTAAAGACAGAAAACTCCTCTCACTCAGCAAATGGTTTCTCCTTAAGTTACCTATGTCCAGTCAATTTTCTATGTTTGTTGTCATAAAAGTACAACCGTATTACATTTCCAATAGGGCGGATAATATGTGACATGATATAGCTGGACCATCTGATGATTCTTAAAAGGTAACAAAGGATTTTACATGCTACCATTGCAAAACACGGGAATCAATGCACAGGCGAAATAACCTTTAATTGTAGAATTCAGCTTCCACGTGAATAAGGGTAAATACTTAGGAAATGCACCCACTCCGAAATTGCCAAAATAAATACCCTTGGCAAATAAGTGTCTTGCAATATGCCCAAAGATGACACACATGTTCTTTAATTCAAGAAATACGAATTTATATTTTCATATTAACTTTTGGAGAGCAGAGAAAACGAAGGCTGCGTCAGCAGTCGTCTCAGCTGCGCGCTTTGCTGAGGAAAAAAAATCGAGGATCTCATGAAATCCTAGCCATCGTGAGCTTTTGTTGACACGCAGGACAACAAGTGATATAAAACGTGAGAGACATTACCAGAACACATGTCTGAACATTTTGCTGCACTGTAAAATTCGAGCTGAAAGCCCTAAAACTTTGTCATCGAAGTTTACAAATCTGTCATCTGACATTTTATCTATCAAGTAGTACTTAAGGGTAGATGTTCTCTAGGAGAGAGTAAACGTATCTGACTTGAACTAATCAATGCTCAGGCGCAAATCAATATTTTCTACTGATACCTCATTTGATAACTGTGAAGGGCTTATTTCAGCCTTGATAACGTTTGCCACTTTAATAAGGAGAAGGAAATATGTGCTAACACGCTAATCAGGACATTACTGGCTGCTTTCTCTCAATACACAAACTATGCCGGGCGTGACATGTCACATGTATGGATACTGTGGTTGAATGGAAAGTACAAGGAGAGGAATGGGTACAATTTTAATTAGTGCTGCCAATCAGAGAACAGTATGATGAAGTGCGTTCCTAATAACGTTGACCAATTAGAAATATCCCTCTATGATTAACATATCAATGATTGCAATAGTATACCGAAAGGGAACTATTAACATCTTTGAAGTCGCCAAATCTTTGAAGTCGCCAAAACCGCCAGTCGATTTTGGCTAAACAGATGATCAGATGAATCGGTTTTTTTTGTGTAGAATACACGTTTAGATTATGTATCATATTGAAATACACACTGATGTGTGCGATACATATATCAGGATTGATGGCTGGGATGGTGATAAATGTGCCGCATTGGAGAACACTGTGCTGTGATACAATTATGGACATGCGAGATCGGGAAATCTGGTACCCGAGAGAGCTAAAGGCTTTCAAATAATATGAAAGAAACGATGGCAAGAGATAAGATTCGGTTAGGTTTTCCCTTACAATTGTTTTGACTGCTGTAATTGAGTTGGGAATGAAGTATGAAATGAGGTGTGTCTGTAATGTATACAGATTATACTTATCCGTACCTAAAATTAAAATAGGATACCTTGCAGTTTGGTAGTTGTAGAGACATAAGAATTATATTTGATATTTCCCGTCATGACACAAAAATGATAGTTTTTAAACAATAAATTATTATAGAGTTTGTTATATCAGATTATCATGTTTAACCAGAGAATTTATTTTCGGATGTGTGATAACGTCATATTCATGCGAATTCTAGGGATGCTGGGCTGTATCATACGCAGTAAACACTTCTAATGACATTACTTTTGATATTAGAGTCCTTCCTTTCAAATTACTGTGACAGGAGGATAAAAACAACCATATGTATGTATTGAATTAGGCGTGGACAAGAAGTTCAAATCAATTTTATCTATAATTATAGAGTCTCTATTCCCATTCCTTCTAGCTTGGGCAGGGCTTAATGAGGTGAAGAAAAATAAACATAGACGACTGATTGGATCAACTAAGTTATTATCCCTGGAGATTGTCGTTTAATTAAGTTAGTTGCTTAAAAAATACTCCTTGGTAGGTAATTTGGTTCCCTGTATAGTCGCCAATGTATACATATACATTCTATTTTGACCTAATGGATATTTGTTGCTAGCATTATAGCATATAGCGTATAGCATACGATTTAATCAGATACTATTTTTTTTTCAACAAATAGATTCAGTTATTGCATTCAATTTATACTGGAATATCATACGAAAAAATAGGTACTAAGAAAGCATGCAGAACTTTACTGGTATGATATATGGATATGGTCCAAGCCCAATAATTATCTCCATGAAAAACCTTGAATTGGGCTACAAAGTCGCTCGGTATGAAAGTATGAAAGGAAAGGCAGACGTCAAGCATGTGGAATATCGTGACTGCAGATCAATAGTGCGATTGATTCGTGAAAGAGATCAGACGTAACATATACTTATTAAGATTCGCTCTTTGTCGAATTGACTCAACAAGTCGCTTTGGTGTCGCGCGTTTCTTATGGCCTAAACCATTAGGAGGCTTCAAATACAAAAATACTTCTGTAGCATCGACTGATGTCTTGGACCTTGAGAAAAATAATCCATGGCTGCCCTTTTAAAAAGATCTCAAGAGATTCTCCAGGCGATTTCATTTCATATAGTGAGTGCACTGTAACGTTGTTGATTTGGCCTAGATGTGCTATGTGCATCTCATGTCTTTAATTCTGCTTTCTGAATATATTCCGCTCTAAAAATATAGCTTAGGAATCATATTGCAATCAAGAGCATATTTTCAGATTGATGTAGCGTTTGGCGCTATGAGAGATACATATTTGGATACGTACTACGTATATAGGTAGCAATATATGCCAGTGCATGAATGGAACCATGAATGTGAGCCTACGTGCTGGAATCCAATAAGACGGAAGAGGCAGATGGGCGAGAACGGCAGCAGAAATAGAAAATCAAATCCCACAGCCTATTATTATACATGTAATACTTGCACATTACAGGTAACTGATGTTGTCCCTAAGGAATCTCTTCAGAGCCAATACACCCATGCAGGGACCGTGGAAAAATAAACCACATGGCTTCCTTATGACACGTAATAAGTGATTTACCTTGCGCTCACATATCAGAGTTCACTGTGAAAGCTCCGATTCTAAGCCCCACTAGTTTTAAACTGCTCCTGCACCCAAGCTATGATCAGACACTGGGGTGGGTAGCAGAATAGTACAATGCTTCATATTAATTAGTATATTGTTATGATGAAAAGGTGAACATTGATTCAATTACCACGTTTACTTTATATGCATATAAGTATTCGTGGATAACTCGGGAGGGTAGATATGGGGAGGAGAGGAGCAATTAAGATATGGGAGAGAGAAAGTAACATAAGGAATTAGAGCATGCAGGTAAACCTTATGCTTAACCATGTGTGTGATGGACATGATTAATATTAGTGGTAAACATTTCATGAAGCTACAACAGCTCCTTACCAGTCACGTATATATTGTAATAAATGGGCATTTCTGTAACCCGTGACATTATAATGATGACCAATTAATTAATTATCATCAGAAATTATGGTCATGTGGCCATTCAGCCAGAATATGGGCTTACGTGGAATTGGCATGAGCGTCCTCTCTGAAGCGGTTTTATAGTTTCCATTATGATACCATACGGAAAGCAAGACAATTACCACTTTGATTATGAGTCAAATAAAATGTGAGTATAATGTAGGAAGGAAGGAATTGTTATTAACAATGGTATGGTTCTCTATCCGTGAGTGTATTAGTCCCTTAGAAAACTTATCTTTGCGGTAGCAATGATGTGTTATGTAAAGTGAGGAAATTACCACATTAATTATAAGTTGGATAACGAGCGGCGGTGATGGTTTGAGGGGAACATAATCCTTTCATGCATAGTGGTTAAGATACTCGGGCACAAAGTAATTTCATCCTGGCTCCAGAAGAGGATTTTAGGCTTTGATTCATACTGAAATGGTGACCCCCTGAGACGATATTTCAGATACATAATACTACTGCATCTAAAATTCGCATATTTCGGTGATCTGCAATGGACTATGGCCCTGGTATAGACGCGGTTTTGTATAAATTCCCTGATAAGCTTGTGGTATAAAATATGTATTATGATTGAAGGTATAATGAAAATACCGAAACGTCGGTAACCATACAATTAAACGATAGGCAACACCAATCCCAACTGCAGATATTATTTTCAGCTATACGCGTTTAATACATTTTATATGTTCTACTCGTACAATTTCCATTGCTGAAAGGAATATTTTATCAAGGGGCCATTATCACACCGAGGGTCACTTGGGAACCAATTGGAATATAGAGTTCATTTTTATTTGCAGAAAAATTGTTAAGTTTGTACAATGCACTTTGTACTGCAGATCATCTGATGTTTGTACTGCAGATCATCTGATTATAGACACATCAAATCAAAGAACACAGACGTACTGGGCAAGTTTTCCTTAAATTATCCGATTCTGTGAAATATTCATCATTAGAACATCAAATTATCTGAGGGATCATGGCCATGATAGGACCCATTCCGTGGTTTTGATTTAATGGAAGTCTGCAAGCATTGACCATCGCTATTTCCCAAACCTAACTATCGTTGTCACAAATCCTACTCATAATAATGCTATGCAATTCAGATTGATAATATGGTGCATTCCAACTAATCCCTTTGCCTAATCATTTTATTTTGGTCCAATATTTCACCCCACGATGGGCTTCTTGAGGGGTAGTTAATACATTGCGAGATGTGTGGGTTTTACACCCAAAATGTGTAATAAATGCGGGATTGAAAAGCACATCATGTGTGGGCATTTTTCATAAATTTGTTTTTCTTTGTTTCCAACTTGTTTTAGAACATGGTTTGGAAATGGCTTCTGACATGAATATTATTGAAGATGCAATTACACCACTCCATATTATAGTAAGTATCAACTTCAAATCACTCTCGGTGAATAATGGGTATGCAGATCTTCATGTGAATAAACGTATAGCAAAACAACGCGTACAGAATAAAATGTAGAGGGGAGAGCGAGGAAAACAGGATACACAATATAAATGTACATATACCCCCAAATCAATATTCTATCAGCATTCCAAATGCATTAATGTATTTGTATGACTCTTCTAATCCTAAAGAGGTTTCATGAATGGCCCTACTGCCTGAGAATGTTGATATGAGTTCTTAATTCATGATTATTCCCCTCTCACTACGCTTTCCCTATAGACACTTCAATACCTAAAGGCATCAGTTCTCCTCACTGGTGAGCAATCTCCTCACTCTAATACGTCAGCAAACCGGAGATGATCTCTCCAGTTCTCACTGAGTGAGCTGAGAGCAGACAGCTTTGTCAATAACCCATTTCCATGTAGAATCATTGCCAGCTAAATACACCACGGCATTTACAGCGGGGAGATTTTGGAAACACTATTCCTCCAGATTGACTGATATCCCATGGAATGCCATCAGTTGACAGCCTATGTCATTTGGTGTGCTCTCCTATAGTACCAGCGTCACGTAGAACATCGGATCCGCCCACAGAATAGTAAGCCTTCATTGATTTAGAAGCCCTGGGATACAACAGCCACTTTCCGAGATATCTACCATGGTAAACATAAATAGAAAGATAGCAGAATGGAGATGTCTCCACATCGCAGCAATCACTCTCAATTCCAAACCAATCACAGCTACTAAAGATTGATAACGATTATGTTAGAATTTCGATTACTCATTATCATTATTATTCCAAACAATACCTTTGGATATTATCTATACTCGCTGGCCATTTTATCAAATATTTCAATGGAAATACCCCCAAATTCTAGCCACTTCAATAAAAGTACATTTGCTTCACAATTAAAAAATGATTTGATGTATTGAAAAATTGCATTATTTGGATGTCACAATAGCAAATCAAACAATATCAAATGAATGGAATATGCAACTGCGTGACGCCTCTTGTGGAGTAGGATACAGTTATTGCATTTGTTTAAATATGTACGTTTCACAATAACAGAATTATTGCCGATTATAATCAGAAAACTAATTTGGACCCATTTGCTAAGAACGGGAAATAAATATATACAGTACTACATATTGTATATTATATTATGTAGTTGTGAATTATTTAAGAATGTAACAAAAATAATCTGAAGAAGCAGCTGGTATTGTGTGCATTGCACTTTAACATATCTCACCTGGTATGATTGGTATTAAAACTTAAAGTGTCAGTAAACCCCAAAACATTATGAGAAAATCAACTTCTTTGCTATCATTGAAATGTAACCACCCCGGTTTTACTTAATTCAACCTAACATTTAGTGAGTTTTACCCATTTAAAGGAGGGAGAAAGTAGTTCCAGAGTTTAACACTCCATTCAAGGTGCCACTGTTTCCCTAGGTCACAAAGTTTCGCCAATCTTGAGATGAACATGCAATGAACATAATAAACAAGTCTCATAATTGCTGCTAGAAAGAAGGAGGGTGGGGTGGGCAGAAGGAATATTACCAAGGCAGGTGTGCAGACCAAAACAAACAAACTGTATTACCCATTGATTATTCCTCACAAGGTCAGAGTGAAATATATGCAATGCTATTTCCCTCTCTTTTAATACACTGTGGCACCAAGGTTTCACACATCTGTGATGTGTTCCAGGGAAATGAGTCACAAGTCACAACAAAAGGATTTTGAGATAATGACCATATTTGAAAAGATGACACCAAGCCGATTCCAATGATTGTTAACAGTAGGGCATCTAATAAGTACTATTTTATTGTGAGTTTGGTGTCTTTATTTTTGAAAAACAGGTTTTGAATATTTTTGAGTAGACAATTACTAGTAAAGTAGCTAAATGTACTCTATAGGATGACCTTAGAAATGCATGGAATTATGTAATACACCGACTTGAAATATGGTACATGTATAAATTTATGCTACTAGTAGCTCAAAGAACACCAAAAATGAAAACTTTCCAAGCAAGGGTTTTTGTGAATGAATTAGTTTGGAAAATATCAGTTTTATGACTTGTGACTCATTTCCCTGAAACACATCACATTTTCTCTCACCACCTTTTGTGTTCCTTCATTTAAGGGCAGGACTAAACCGAATTATTGACCTCTCATTACAGTTGTCTTGAAATACCTGTATTGAATAACTGTTTCTATTGCTGGGAGATTGGGGGGAAGGTAGGGATATTATGTACATTTCAGGTGAAACTTTGTGACGTCACACAGCACTCTCAGTGCCCTCTTGTGATAAACAGACCTTTTCAACTATAGGTGACTGTAAGTTAGACATAAATGGAGTTAAAAATATTATCATATTTATTGCTGCATAAAGTTTGTTGTCCTAAAAGTGACCCAGACCCATTGACTGACCCTTTATTAAATACTTAATCATTATGAATTTGATTCACATCTCATCGTTTTACCTTCACATATCAACACAAAGGATAATTGAATTAGTGGCTAATAGGGTCATTCAGAGACTGCTCACTGACCTACACCAACTATATACAGTCAAAAACCGACCAATACTCACAAAGAAACAACCCTCAAACCAAAGTCACGTGATAACTTCAAGCTGACTCACCAAAACCAACCTAGCTTATTACTTCATCATCTCATCCATCCCCACACACCTGTCCCTTGCCTCCAATCTCCCCATAAACTCAGTGTCTACATAAATAACACTATCTGAGCCATTGGGATACATTAATCCTGTACCCCACCTCATATTAATCTGTACCATCCTACAAGTACAAGTATTCTGTAGCCTATTTTCTCTGAGTATTAGCTAGACACAGCAGTGGGTGGAAGGCCATGGTTATTCCTCACCGATTACTGTGAGCCCATATATTATAACTGACAATGTACAATGTATGTGCCTTATTGGAATATTTTTGTACTGTCCGATGATTGCTGTATAAATATACTAAATTTAAAAGAAATACGTTTGAGAGCATATGACATCAATTTCCTTAAGGATATTGGGAAAATGATTGTTTCCAGGTAACACGACATCCTTTCACCGAATTAAGGTATTGATTCACTTAATCTTATTTTATAGATTATAATAGTCAGAGCCCGGACATTTTCTAAAGCACACTCGAAGATGGCCAAAAATGAAAAGTAGAACGTATAAGATTTCCTCCTACCTGCCTCTGGCAGACCGGTCCTGCCTTCAGCAGGGCAAACCTTTAAAAATTACTTTCCTCCTTGGACGAAAACGAACCCATATCAATTGATTAATGAACACTTCCAACCTCATATGAACCTTGTAATTCTATTAAGCAATTCCAGCTCTGCCGTATCAGGCGTACACTCTTTCACCGAGTCGCGGCAAAGCATATATATTTCCCATTCAGTGTTCATGTCTGCAACAGTTTACAAACATCGACCGCCTTCATTTCCCTTTTTCTTACATCAAAGAACAATATCCCACGCCTCATTATCTATGGATCTAACATCACTCTAAGCCAGAATTAAGCGGCCTGCTCCTCCTGGAAGCGCATTAACATCAAAGAGAAGACTTCCAGGTACTTGTACCCTCATTTGGTGCCTTGAAAATGATTCACTTTCCGAGGGAGCTTTGGGGATATGTTATCATGAATATGGACAGCACGAATATATATGTCAGCAAAGCTACATTTACCAATATTAAACACGTGCATATATTTCAGAGATTCATTCGAATATCCTCGGATGTAGATGTTTGATTGAAAATATCATATATATAGGCCTAATCTGAAGTTTCGAGTTTCGAGTTTCACTCTTTCGAGTTCGAGAATCGAGTTCGCTTCAGCCTCGTCTTATAGGCTTGATACGTTACAAGAGGGACTAATGTATCCACATTAGGGTGATAAATGTGGTTGACCCAGGTAATCTGGGATACGGGGTGAACACTGCCTGGGATTATCCTCCATTAAGCCGGCCATGCAAGGCTCTGTATGCCGGGCAGGTCAGTGGAAATGACTCGAGGGTCTATGCAGGGAATCTGCCAACGGCTGGAGGGCTTGCCTAGCGTGAACTTGACACAGTTGGCCATGTTGGTACTAAATGCCTGCCGACGTCTAGCCTCCCCTAAAGCGATTCGAGCGATCTGGGAATCTCAAATCCCGAAAAACTGCTTGTAGAATCAATGAAAATGCCGACAGGAGTATCATTCATGCCGCACCAATGCTCTGTGTCTAGAAACTCGCAGACCAGGATTTACCATTAGGTACTGCTGGTATGTTCTAATGTGCCATGTTGACTGAACTACAGATGTTTTAATTAATTGGATGAAGCGTATATATATGATATGTTGGGGTAATTGGGTCCTTACCTGTTGTAAGACTTTTCTTGTACGAGTTCGGAAATTAATTATCGCATTGTAAATTGTATCCAAATATTATATATGCTTCCCCTAACCGTTTGTAATTAAGATCGGGAAGTTTATAATTGGAGCTCGTTTTGTGGAACATTAATCATGGTAATGATGGTCCAACAATTTTAATAGATCCGATGTAATTACAAACGGATGCCAGTATCATATTTATTACATACTTATTAGGATGATCACGCTGCTTTCTATTCTATCATTGTCGTCGTATGTAAGACTGGGGCAGGCGAAAAACCCCGTTAGGGGACCTTCGACTCCCAGTATAAATAAAATCTTAAAAAAAGAATAAAAAAATATCACATATTATATGGTCGTTGAAATGTGCAGTTTAACCTAAGAATGGGATCACACTTCGAAATGAACCATAAATTGATCGAGTGGTTGTGCAAAAGTTTTTTGGAGTTTTTTAAATAATTCAATTTACATTCTATTGTTATGTAATAATTTCTCCGAATATAAATTTTCTACATCGAGGACAACACTTATGTACTATAATATAAACGAGTACATACAAAATAGTCTAACAAAATATTGTAAAGTAAGTTCACTCACTCAAAGTCAAGCCAAGTATATAAGTTACATTTTGTTATGTATAAATAACATATATGTACCCATTCAATTGATCGGATGCTAACCTTTTAGATCATTTAATTAATCAAACGCATCTAGAAGCCCTTTGTCTATGTGCTTTACTTTCCCTAGAGTATTGTTACATTTCGGAACATGATACGCCTGCCCAGAGGCAATCTTCAAAGTCAACCCCATTAGGAAATGAGAAGGCCCATACACAAAAGCCATCCCCAGCATAAACTATCCCTGCCCTATCTATACACACACTATTAAAGTTTCAATATCACCGTTCTTTTTTTTACAGTTTTCATAGCTTCAATATTTACTGTTTAAAAGAATATAGGGCGATTACATTCATAATTATAATTATGTGTCAGTCAAATCAATGTCATCAGATTACCACAGGATGAGCCATTATGCTGCATATATATTAAATTTTCCCATGCCCTATACACAAATATTATTGACATTGGTCTACATTTAAGTGAAAGCAGTAGATTCTTAACCATTTCGGATTTCAGTTTTGAAATGCACAGAATGCATCCTCAATAGATACGTAATATTATTATAATACTGAAACTAAGTTAGAAAAGGCTATAGTTCACAATAGTCTGTTTATATCATAAATACCCCGGTCTCCACTCATGAAAGCACTGTTATACTCTGACTGTATAGGGTGAGTGCGTATAAATGTCTAAATGTCACCCGTATTATGTGAGAGGGGATATAAAAGCACAGTTTGGTTTCCTTCCGCCAAAAAGAAGTGCACTTCCGCGTCCCACAGATATTTACGTACAGGAATGAATGCTTATATAATGATATATAATATGTTGCCTGGAGACCCCACCAGACGAATCCCCCTAGGATGTTTACCCGCTAGGTACATAATACCCCCAGACATATAACCCTTCTTGAAATGTTATAACTCCCACTCCAAGCTGTTAGAATATCTTCAGTGTGTAGCAATTTTTTTCAATTTTTTTAAATAAATTTTATTGAGTCCATTTTCATATAACGATAATCTCATGGAAAACCCAAGTACAAAAATTTAGTGATACAAATTCAATATTCAAGAAGAATTTAAGTCAATTTAACATCGAGACAGTAAGTATATATGCTCTGGTAACGATTCAGGTGGTATATCTTAGTTACATCAAATATACAATATAGATGCTTCGACTTTTTTCAGGTCTTTTTCCTCAAACAATAACAAGTTTTGCTACTCAAACGATAAAATCAACAGGGACTGCTTAGAAGTATTTACATTTGTGTTCACAGATCTATAGGACATACATACATACATCACTGGAAAAAAATACGTAGTTTTAAATATTTGTTGGTTTGTGGGACCCCGATATGCATTGAATTGAATGTATTCTTTTATATAAAATATTCTTTTATTTCTCCAAGTTACAAGTACAAATGTGTTACAAACATCTGACCGGGGTCAGGTCTTCCAGTTCGCGCCTGGAAGACAACGAAAGCACACATTGATATAATGGTATAGGACTAGAATTTCATTTTTCATTTCATTATGGCATTATAGCTTGGGGTACATAATGTAGGAGATGGGAAACTTTTGTACGGTTCTCATTCAATCTTTGCAATAATAATATGAGCGACTTTTGATAAGTATGTCACAATTGCAAATGCGTTCTTTTGTCTGTGATGTAGTGGAGGTACTTTCATGACAATGATGAATATTCACTTGTAACCAGATAATATTATATAGTTGACCACCCACTCGCAACCAGATATATAATAAAATAACTTATGGTCTAAATGCATAATTTTTCTCTTTCCAATCAAATCTACTGTCAGCAAGGAGACAACATTCTTACTGCCGATCATATAATATTTCTCAATTGAAAATTATTACACATTTCTTGTCCAATGGAAAACAACTTGCTTTTTATACGTGATGGACTAGTTGAGCTATAATTGTATTTAATATTTAATGTATTCGTCACTGTGCCATTGATAATCAAATCAAGAAAGTTCTATGAAACATAATGGGCGGACCAGGAAGATCTGTTCGCAGAGGCTCCTGTCCATTTCATGTAACTGTACTGATTAACTTGAATAAAAATCTTTATATATATATAATTTACTGTCGAATGTAACCAATGCGGTTATTTGAACCTTCAAAGTGCCTGGGTGGGGTATAATTAGATGCTTAATGTTCGATCAATTCCAAAAGAGCAATCTGAGGTTAGATTATTATAATTATAGCCAGTCATTGGATGCGAACCTAATAAAGGCCGGTGGGAGATGGGACAAATTAGATTATGCTTATTAAGACCTACCTTGAGAGGTTATTTTGGTCGGCATACTTGCTGTGCTCTGCCTAGCAAGGAAAGCACCGCACTACTTCAAAGACAAATGCATGAACAACCACTCTTGCAGACTGTGGTATGTGAAAGTATAAATTTTGAGCATTTTTATCATTATTTATTCAGCAGACGTATTACATCGATGGATGCTATTCTCAGCTAATCCTGATCAACATATTTCTTAAGTAATAAATAGAGAAGAGATAATTATACCAAGTTGCCATTATGTCATTCACCACAAAGAATATACATTTTGAGAGTATTTGAGAATTCATCTCTGTAGATAAACGACTTATTTTGGAATATATAACAACAAAGCTTCAGTGTCACATTTATTGAGGCGGCCGCGGGTGACATGATATATCATTTAAAACCCAAAGTATATGCCATGATTTTTTGAAAGGCAGTCGCGGATAGAACTTGGATGGTTAAGGCACTCCTATTTTAGTTAGTATGTGTACATGAATTAGGCTGTGATTACTTCTATTAGATTTTTATAATGATGACAATATTCAAAAGAGGGATCGAACCAGTAGATGATAATCGGTTCGTTATTTTCACCTCTAAACCTTAGTAGATCCAATTAGGTTTAAGACAGCCAGCATCAGCTTAAAAACAATGATTACCTTCATTCAACACAAGTGACCAAAGTCATTTTTGAGGGAGACTTCTAATTTCTAATCTCCCTCCCTTCTTACAGGGAATTACAGGAATGACTGATCAATGACAGATTACGGTCAGCCCCCAATTATGGAGCATCCCTCTGTCAAAGTAGGGTACTTACTACCATCGCTATATGTCAAAGTTCGATAGCTCTATATTGCTTACGAAGGCCAATTTTCAATATTCCTTGACGAAAAGTATGTCCATCAGCATACATTCAGTTGCTTTAATAAGGGGGAGATGTAGTTGTTGCTGTTGGGGGAGATGTAGTGCAGAATACTGTAGATAAGATGGGCGGAACAAACTAGTTATCAAGAACGCCAACGCACAAATTTAGCTATTATCGCAATCGAATATTATTGCAGGATATATGAAATCTCCAATTAAGCCTATAGAGCAGCCCTTGGCTAAAAAGGCTTGAATGACTGAGTGACTGCCAATAGTAGTCATAGAGCGTGAAATGTGATAGGCTATCATTGCTATAAGGGTTCTGACACACCCTCCTCCAGCAATATCCAACTACCCACGCCCAGTGTAGCAGATCCTGAGTGACTCTAACCGGCTCCGACTATACCACCACACAGGCAGCTATAGAGCTATAAATAATCGATGTATAAAATCATATCATGCTAAAGTGAGACTTGTGTGGACCGATTCGGGATTGTCTGTGTATCTATAACAGTGCAACAAAAGAAAAATATTCAGTCTGTGAAATTCATTTTCAACGATTGTAACTGACAGACCAAATCTAAATAATATTCGTCGGGAGGTTAATTGACTTTGAGTGTAATGAACACATAAAACATTAATGTTTGTCGCCGTTTGAAGTACCAAACAGCTGTCGCAAGGAATTAGACTTTATTCGCACTATCTTAATCTCGAGGCGATTTTATTTCATTTTCCCAAATTCATTTTCGTTTTTCTAAATACCATATGCATCGAACTAGGAAAGGCAGATTCTTTGAATGATGTTTTGTATTGTTAAATGCCTTCTAGCCTGGAATATATTGTGCTTGCAACTTTTCAAATGGTGGTTGGGCGCATACGTGAATCAGATTGTGGATCTATTTGTAAGCAATTTCCCAGTGTTCCTGCCACCGATTACCTGACCGACAAAATGATTGAGCAGTGCAGGAGACTGGTGTCCTGTTGACGGACGAGCATTGTTAACAGAAAAATGAGCTTCCATTCGTCAGGAAACAAGTAATAGATGACCTGTGTTAGAGCCAATGTCAATAGGGAAATATTGCCAAATTTAATCACTTGTGTATTGAACGACTCGCGAAGATATCAAGCCCGCGGCATCTGATTTAGAAATAATTGTTAACAACTCTAAGAAATAATGACACAGTGATTGGCAAACAAAATATCCACTTAGGTTCAACGGATAATATTTTCGATAAGAGGTCCCGTATTTAGATCTAAATCACAGAGAAGGTCTCACTATGTAGATGGAGAGTCCCCTGTATTTTTGGTATCGGGAATTTTCAAGTGTAAATCAAGTAGTTTGGTAGTGACTCACCTCGTTAATTGAGCAAAAAGACTCCAGGAGTGCTCATTAGATACATCTACTGGTCAGTATTATCCGTGGGATGACTGTCAGTCCTCTTGCTTTACACTTCCCTAATCCCAACGTTACTCAGTCAGGGCACCTTGGTACAGAGTGTGGTAGAACTGGCAAGTCGTTTCCCTCCCTTGCCCTCAATCCCAAGCTCCCCCAGCCACCACTAATACACTAGTACAACAGGCGTCGTGACGTCACACCACGAGCTACAGTCTGCCCCGTAAATAGGGAGGGAAGGTCCCTCTTAGATTGACCTTTAAGAGACCTACTCTAGGTACTGTGGAAGAGGAGTTGTTTCTTCTTGGTACTGGTATCAAAGGGGCTCTGTCTCATATGCCATACTGATCTAGAAACAATAGGTTCAGGTAATGGGGATAATGTAGAGGGCAGCTCTCGGGATTGTATAGTATGCTTGAGTGACGGATTAGGGTGGAATGAAAAGAATACTTATTGCCGACTAGCGCTATTTATATTAAAGGAAAGACAGCCTTCTCTTTAAATGTCCTTATGAATTGGCAATAGCCCAACATATGGCTTGTCCTTAGAATAAAATGCAGTGACGCCTACCTACTACGAATAATTTTATGTAACTTTTGAGATTGCCTAACAAATGGAACAGGGATAAAATAAGATATAAGATAAATCAAATAATATGGGTGATAACAACAGTTTTTCAATTCTTGTAGAGTGGCAGCATCCGTTTTTAGGATGATGTTGATAACCAATTCAATTGCTAGTTCTGCATTTAAAACTATAAATGATTGATTGTGGCAGCATTCAAAGTGTTAACTCGTCATTCCACTTGACACGTTGCATCACAATTAGTCAAAGCCGAGGTTTTGTAAAACTGATATCTGAATTTGCTGCCAAGGGTATTTCATTATTCCCAAGGACAAGTATTTTCCTTCCTTTACATGGTTAAACCAACGGATGTAGGGGAAGTATTTGTGTTCCCGATGGATGGTATGTTCCGATTCTGGGACAATAGAGGAGTCAGAGTCACTATGAACAAATGATCGTACTTCATGAAGAGATCTATTCACATGTGCTGCAATGAAATAAGCGGAAAAAACACAAATCCTGCATAGACCTCACCGGAGGTTCTCGATTCATCACAGTTGAGCTGTGTCTATCAAAGAACCTAGAGTCAATATAATACATGTAGGTCTACATATAATCCTTTATACCAGAAACAGCTACTGCCCGTCCCGACGGAGCCAGCATGTCCGGCAACTGAGGACAACCTTCAATTTATAATTTGCTCCCCAGGCACCTGGACCAACGTGATTTTTCATCACTGCTGATGGATTGATAGTAACGGTATCTAAGATGTTGCGATAACATATTTGTGATATAAGATAATAATTGATTGTCAAGGAGCTTTGACATCAACCCAGTCCCTACTTAATATATATACTACTTGTGTCCCAACTAAATGATATACTACTTGTATCCAACAGTGAACTCTTTACTACTTGTGTTCCAACTCCCTATACTACTTGCATCCCAATTTTCTATACTACTTGCCCCCAACTCCCTATCCTATTGCATCCCAACTCTATAATACTATTTGTGTCCTAACTTTATATACTACGTGCTTTCCAACTCCCTATACTACATGCATCCCAACTATATTCTACTTGTGTCCCAACTCCATATACTACTTGCACCCAATCTCCCTATACTACTTGTGTCCTAACTCTATATACTACTTGCACCCCAATTCCCTATACTACTGGCATCCCAACTCTATATACTACTTGTGTCCTAACTCTATATAGTACTTGTGTCCTAACTCTATATACTACTTGCTCCCCAACTCCCTATACTACTTGCATCCCAACTATATTTTACTTGTGTCCCAACTCAATATACTACTTGCACCCCAACTCCCTATACTACTTGCATCCCAACTGTATTTACTACTTGGCCCCAACTCCCTATACTACTTGCATCCCAACTATATACTACTTGTGTCCCAACTCTATATACTACTTGCACCTAATCTCCCTATACTACTTGTGTCCTAACTCTATATACTACTTGCTCCCCAACTCCCTATTGTACTTGCATCGCAATTCTATTTACCACTTGTTATTGTGTCCTAACTCTATATACTATTTGGATCCCAACTGTATTTACTACTTGCCCCAAACTCACTATACTACTTGCGTCCTAACTCTCTATACTACTTGCATCCCAACTCCCTATACTATTTGTGCCCCAACTCTATATGCTACTTGCCCCCAACTGCCTATACTACTTGAATCCAACTATATACTACTTGTGTCCCAACTCTATGTACTATTTGCACCCAATCTCCCTATACTACTTGTGTCCTACCTCTATATACTACTTGCACCCAATCTTCCTATACTACTTGTGTCCTAACTCTATATACTACTTGCATCCCAACTCTATATACTACTTGTGTCCTACCTCTATATACTACTTGCACCCAATCTTCCTATACTACTTGTGTCCTAACTCTCTATACTACTTGCATCCCAACTCTATATACTACTTGTGTCCTAACTCTATATATACTACTTGCATCCCAACTACATATGTCCCAACTTTATACTACTTACAGTCGAACTCCCTATACCACTTGCATCCCAACTCTATATACTACTTGTGTCCTAACTATATATAACTACTTGCATGCCCACTGTATTTACTACTTGCTCCAAATTCCCTATACTACTTGCATCCTACTTTCTATACTACATGCTTCCCAACTCCCTATACTATTTGTGTCCCAATTCACTATACTACTTGTATCCCAACTCTCTATACTACTTGCATCCCAACTCCCTATACTACTTGCATCCCAACTCCCTATACTACTTGCGTCCCAACTCTCTATACTACTTGCGTCCCAACTCTCTATACTACTTGCCCCCAACTCTATATATACTACTTACACCCCCAACTCTATACTACTTGCCCTAACTCTCTATACCACTTGTGTCCCAACTCTATATACCGTAGTGGCCCGTTTATAAGCCGGGACCTGTTTAAAAGCCACAAATCTTGAATACAGACCGGGGGTGTAGGGGCCATGAAAAAATGAAATCCTCTAAAATGTAATTTTCGATTAAATGCCTGTCTCAATTGCAAGCCGGGACTAGAGGGGGTTCAAAACAAATACAAGCCTGGGCTTATGAACGGGCCACTACGGTACTACTTGCGTCCCAACTCTATATATATACTACCAGTATCCAAACTCTATAACCTACTTGCGCCTGTCCCAAAATAATAAGTACAGGTGTGTAATCAATGGTGGGCAGCGAAAGAATGAAAAGTGCCTGGCCAAAATATAATAACTAGATCTTCGGTTGAGGAGGAGAATAATAAACAAGAGACAAGCTTCTAGTATCATTACTCTGGTTTTAATAAGACGGATGAACCGTAGTCATTATATACACAGTACCATAGTAGAGAGAAAGGTCAAGCACAGAGATCGAACAATGGCTCCCCGTGGTGAATAAACATACATATATCGCTATATCTTTTTCATGAAATATGCCTTTTTCTGGTATGCATGCGACTAGATTACGCATAATTGCCTACAGATTAAGATGATACACAATATGTTATACATTACTGTACATGTACGTTTACATGATAGATAGTACTCTATGAATATCAGTCAACAGGACTGGTTTGATGAGAGATACTATTGTGGATATATTGCTTAATATAGATATAGATATATATATTGTGTTTTATGTGAATATAGAATATCTATATAGAATATAGTCATTTTGGAGCTCCACACCTTGTCCTTTTATTCTACCCCTGTCATTGCCCAACCACCCTGTTCTCATTTGAAAATTACTCTCTCAAGTGACAGCAGATTTCCTTTGAAAATGTCTAGCTTGACACATGATTAGTTCCCAACACCTTAAGCAAAGACTGATAGGACAAGGCCTTCTAGGGAATTAGGCCGGTTAACACCAAGCCAGTCTGAGTACATTATAGTGTCCTAAATTGATTACTACCAGTGGAATTATCAGTGCATCCACACATCAAAATCCTTTTAGATGCAAACCGCACGAGGACAGAGCAACGGAATAGGCTAGCTGAATCAGCACGATCTGTCACCATTTTAAATTTGTTAATCTTATTTTATCAATTGACAACATGGGAGATTATAATATGATGCATTTCGGAATCTAACGATGTTGTGCAAATAATGAATACGAGTTTTATTTGTATTGCCCGGAGATGATAATAGGGTGCCTGAATTCAGTTGGAAGTAAACAGTTAGAATTGGCAGTGACTACAGTAGTTGAAGCTGCGCCAAATAGAACTGATCCTTTATTACTTTGATAAAGATTAAATCTGAAGTAGACAAGGAAGGTAGAGAGGGACTAGGCTGTAAAATCGATCGGAGATATCTTTTCTGGAGGTTACGAAGAATGGACAAGTGTACACTTGGGAGTTCTGGCACAGCCTACGCAGCAACAAGAGAAATGTCAGTATAGGAGAAAAGCGTTCCACTGCATAACATAGGCCTATATATTTGAAGAAACCAAAATGCTTTAAAATAGGTTAATCCTATAACAAGTATGACATTACAGTCGTTGTGCACATACATGTATTTATGTATCATGTGTGATGGTAGATGTTATTTGGGTTCTATTTAAGATTGTTGTGATGATTTGCCATGTTTTCAGTACCTAAATAGAAAAGTAGAGCCTAGTACATTTAGACGTTTTGTTTTAAACATGAGAGTATCAATCTTTCTCTACAGATGTGTATATATAGTAGCTGGAATGCACCACCTATCTTCAATGGTCGTTCATGGATTGCCTGATGCACTAGCCTTTATCCCTGACCACTAGCAACCCTCTACTTAGATGGTTACTATAGCCATCTGAATAGAGGTTGCTAGTGGTCTTTCACGCACTCTAAAAGCCACTGAGCGCGCTGTTAATGCAATAACCTGGAACCATCTGCTAGATAACGTATACCCTCCGTCTATTATTCATTTAAGAGACGCCTTGTCACATATAAAACACAATAGATCTATGTTTTTTTCATCTAATTCTAATATGCATGCACACATACAAATAATAAAAAGGTAAGACTCGCTGTATAAAAACAGTTATACAAACAACCCAAACTGTCTCGTCTCCTATGCATTCAGCTGGACCTCCTTATATCTAAAACAATCATTGCAATTAACGCCGGTACATCAATTTAACCTTAAGTTGTTTATTAAAGCAACACAGGTTTAATTACTGTTCCATCGAAATAAAAGTCGATAGTGAAATAATAATATGTATGGCAAAGCCTACTAGGCACGACACTAAAAGCTTCATGTGAAAAAGATAAAACTACTAGGAATATATTTACTAAGAGTTAGAGGAGCCTCTCCTATCAACTGACATACAATTGTTTCGCGCAGCTTGGATTTATAGTGACATTTTTTTCATGTGTTCCGAGCCATGAAACTTTCTGTCGATATAAATTCCCTACTCAGATCGTACAGATGATCTGCAATACATTTGCTGTAGGACAGAACTTTGGTGTATGCAGCTTTTTTTTGCTTTTTTTTTAAATTCTTTATTTTATCCTGGCTGCCATCTTGGCTTCTACAATGCTAAGACATGTATTGTGGATTGAAGATATGCAATATTAAATCATATATCGTCGTGTAAAGAATAACATCTGTAATAAAAACAAAGTTGTGTAACGGGTGCAAAGTATTATCGTGGGTGGAGGTAGGGGTCCACACATTAGAAAAATGAAATCTCTGTGTATGCAGCTTGGTAACTCTAATGATTCGTGTATAGATTTGGATAGTAACACCCCTATAACTTTATGGTTTAAATATATATTATAGAGGGAAACACCAGACCATACCTGGTTGCATTTAGTCCATCACCACCGACGGCTTCTGTGAATGCGGCACGTTCAGTACGTCCTAGGCCATAAAGCATTGCAGGACTTTATAGTATTATGTTTAATTATTCTCTCTGCTGCATTAGGTACTATACACATATAAAGTCGCAATCACCAGGTTAGCTGGTGTACGCGGAACCATGATTTGTGCCACAATATTGATTCGAAGAACCATCACAGTGTGGGATGCACAGGTAAAAATCTACGAGGGCCTGTGATTGTCAGGGCCAGTTTCCATTGGATGGAAAATACATGTGCGCCCACAGCACGTATATATATTGAGGAAGGGACTATTGTCTGAGTTGTAACAAAATGAAATATTCATCAGCATTTATTTATTTGCGTCATGCATGCATTAAAAAATACAAATACATTTGTTATGGGGGCATTTAAAACAGGTCATGTTCATGAAAGTTATCAAAATGTATTATAACTGGGCCTCCACATTGCATTCTTAGACAGTCTTTGAGGGGAATTGTGGGCGGTTTTCTGCACACTTTGAAATGGTTCTTGCTTATCTGAAGCCAGCTAGCGCAGGTATTGCAGATAGTGATCGCCTTTTCTCTAGTCCCTCGAGATCGTTCTTAACCACGCCCGGCTAGCTGCTACATTTGTGTGTTGAGCCCTCTGACAGTCGACATCCAGCCAACGACCACCTGAGCCCACGGACTCATGGGAGTGATTAAAAGTATGTGGCGTCTCCATAATAGAATTTAACTCCGACATTGATCATACATGGACGAGAGGAAGACAATCAATGCAATTATAGTCTAAATGCCGGCGCTTCACCCGCTAACTTTTCCTACTGGGATAATGAGACGGAAATGACAAGCTAACATAGTTCTTTCACTGCTGGCGACGAGTGAATCATTTTCTTAGTCGCTGGATTATAATTAGACATGGTTTCATTTCGGAGGTATTTTATTTTGTGAACACCACTAGGTAGTATTAGTATGCAATAAAAAATTTCGCCGTGAAGTAAGTAAAAATCGACTTGGACTAATAATGAGGCGTTCTAGAAAATTGACTTAACTTACAAAATGGTGGGGATTAAGATGTAAGAAGGTAAACTCATTCAGAAAAAAAGACAGTGCTACTTCCTGCAGATGATAAACCAACACATATTGTGCGATAAAACAAGGTCGTAGACTGTTAGGTAGCGACATGCTTTCCCAACAATATTTATGTTGCCATAGATATACGCTAAGAACTACCGTTAGGTGGAATTTACTATACTGCCTTGTTGCGTGCATGTGTGTCCCATTTGGCAGCATAAATTAATAAGTAGGTTGGCGCCCCGAGTCCGCTGCTATCTTCCTCAAATCACAGTTTTGCTTCACCAAAAGCATACAAATGGCTGGAGAGCGTAAGTTATGCTGTAGCGCAGGTGCTGGTATTGGTTGAGGGAGAGACGCAGTCTGAGTTACTCATTACTTGTTGTTTTTCTTGTTATAGGTACACAAGTGCACAAGTCAATAATCGCCCGCAAAGTGCGCAGAATTTATTTCATATCCCCTGACATAGGTTTTCGATATTTGGGTAATAAGCGGTATATGGTTGCAAACCCAAAAGTCTTGTATTTATTTATAGAATGTATTCATTCTCCACTTTTGAATGGATAATTCATTATGTTTTAGGTATACATGTATATTCTTGTCTAGACAGGGGACCAATGACAGCACACAATGTGCTTTGAAACCTAGTATCAATATCAGTATCAATATAATGGCAAAAATGGTCAGAAGTCATGGCTCTAGCTTGGGTTTTTATATTTTGTTTGAGAATAAATTATTGAAATACCTTATTATACCTACGAACAGAACCTGAATTTTTAAAAGAAAATAAAAGCAGCCAGAGGAGAGGGGATTTAAGTTGCACCTCCGGTCACACGTCCTAATTGTTTGGGTGTGTGCAGTGCACCTAGTTCTTGGGAGATGCTGATTAAAATGTATTTAATTAAGTGAGTCTTTTTAAGTGAGTCTTTTAAAGTGAGTTTTCATACATGTGCATGTCTTGATCTGACCTGTATCGATAATATTAGGTTACATGTCTCGGTAAATGATGCACCTATTCCGTGACGTGGGCTTGAAGGATGTGAAGTACCGAGTGCACAATATCCCATATAAACATACCCATTGTTGTTGTAGTAAGTTTATCCTGAAGGTAGATGAAGGGTGAATGCATTGCTAAAACATGCATCCATATGCAAACTACCATTTCCATATGTATACTGCTAGCCACAACCATCTTACCCGCCATAGTGCAAAGGCAATTGCTACTGATTTGATACTGATAGCAAACGCTATTTGATAATATCAAATCAAATCAATATACGATATAATATAATTTTCTTCCTTTGTTTGAGGTGACACTTCTCCTAAAATATCAGCCTTGTTTCTACTGATTGTCTGCATAGAGGTACCGGGTATGTTTGGTTCGGGGTTGTAATGTGACAGCAAGTAATTATACTATTCTAGAGAGTGACAAACCTAATTCGAAACTTCATTAATATTCATAGACTTTTAATCTGGGTGATGTCATTTAGTGTTAATTTATTCAAGAGGTGTGTTCCTTGATGGCTTACGTTTTTCTTGGTTAAGTCAAGACCCTTCATATGTCTTTGAGGCCTTACGCCAGTGTATCTTGGCTTGTTACCTGAATAATCTGTCCCAGTGTCCCTTTTTCTCTGCGACTAAAGCTCTTTATAATGACTTCTCAACAACCTGACAACTTGGCATATACAGGACTACACTGAATCCGATCACCGTGCCGCGCTTTTCGGGGATGCCACTCAGTGGAGCATATACTAGTCATGCTGCCTAAATCTATAATTCTGTGGCAACCGAGACATATAATTATATATATGTGTGTACATGTGCATATGCGCATGTCTTCCCAATCCGGTCTTCGTATAATAATAATATTTGACAAGATAAATTCATCCTGCACTATTTGGATTGTCTTAAAGGGCGCTCAATGAACGCGGTGATGAAGTGCGTATGTAGCATGGCATACTATTGACATGACTGGGGGCGATTATACTTGTCACTCTTACCCGAAATTCCATTATAGCAGCAATGAATAGCAGGCCAAGAGCAAATTGTGACGTACATTCACCTGAGTGAGATATATTACCCCTGCACCGACAAAATAACTTCCCCCTAATTAACGTTTCATTGTCTGAGACGTTTATCAAATTCCTCCTGGGAATAGTAATAGTAAGACGCGGTAATCACGAGACATACAGCTTCATTAGTTCCCTTCAAATCGTCCTAATACCCGACACTCAGACCCCATAGCTAGCCATTGAAAGAGGGCAATCGGAGTTGAGCGTTGCAAAGTAAATGTATGGACTATGTTTCCCACAAGACAGGTCAGGTTTCCCTGTAATAGGAGAAGAAATAAAATTACCAAGATGTTTACATTATAATATAGGTTGCTTCCAAGTACTTGCATAATGATTGCTGGGGATAGAGAATGTGTACAATAAGTCAACATTACAATTGTAATAGCTGTTGTCAGTCGGCTTCTAATGTAACATTACTGATAATGTATCATTTTGTAATTTAAAAACTTTGATATTTACGTCAATGTGTACAATGATAACCCACTTTATGACATATTTCCTGTGTTCTGTGACACCTTTCTCGGATTTCGACGCTCTTTGGTGTTAAGTAGGTTCTTTGTTATTGCAATGGAGAGAGTGTTGATTACAGCTTGTAACTGCTTGATATCTTAGAGAGATTTTAGATGTGTCCATTACTCAACATATATTTTAAGATACCTCTTTACCACTAGTCTTAGATCGATTCTGTTCTCCTTTTAAACACAAGGCTTATATATATACAGGCAGATTTCCAGAACTGCGGCTCATCAAAGAATAGTATCTTTCTTAAAGTTAAATCCAAATGCATCTCACACATATATATATGTTTTCCTAAAATCACTTCCCTACTCCCCCTTCCCACTCACATCACAATACAGGTAAACGATACGAGGAATCATAATTCATACCTGTGCCTTCAGGTATCATATTCGTCATAGACTCACCACAGTATATATATTCCCATAGCTCCTATAGCTCCCAGCAGTAGCGAGACAAGATATCATCAACTCGCCCACGTGTCTCTTTAGAAAAAAGATACGCAGATAGCTTTAATGAATAAGAAAAGTATGTGTTGTAGGTATATATATTGATACCTTTACTGTGATAAGTTCCTGTTTTGGACACTTTTTCTACGCTGTCCAACTAATCTTTTCTAACAATCTTTTCAACCCATAATACACCGAGCAGTGTTATGATGTCGTGTGGCCATGATTATGTCTGTACGTCATGCAGATTTCATCCTTGCTGTCACTACGACCACATTTCCTGGCATCCATTTGAAAGTGTGTATCGCATGTATCACTGATCCTATGGCCAATATCTTATTTCAGAGAAGTTTATCACAGTTCAGAGTAATAAAATGTAGGGTGTGGAAGGAAGAAAGCAGATAACCTCTTTTGGCCATGTGAGTAAGCTATGGCAAGCGGTTTTATATGCATTTAATGTGCGATAATGTCCGAAATGATCGAGGCATGGTGCGGCACGAACAAGATAATATTGATAGGAGAAGATGCGTATTTCATAGCATTTATTAAATGTATGTGCAAATTACTACAGCCAAAAGATGATAAAATAAATTACCCAATCGATTAGTTAGCACGGTTAAATGTTCAATAATTGTGCAATAGTCAACAGATGTTACGAGTCCATGGAGTACAAGTAATTATATTACAATGGCATATCTGGTGAGACAAACTAAAGGATGGATGATACCGGTTAACAAAAGAATTGGTTGAAGAAGCTAGATCTTCTAAGCGAGATTAATTATATATGCTTTTAATGATCTAAAAAGGAACGTTAAAGCCATTTTGTACACTTTTCCCATACGTATTTCTGGTGGTAGACTGAAGTTTTAAAATCACATATATCCTTATGCTATAACAATACATTTGATTGCAAGGCTCCGATGGTGATGAAATAGTTTTTAGAACTGGTCGCAGTAAAGGTTAATGATTATAATGTCTGGGAGTCCGCCCTAACGTCATATCTGTTGCATTGATCTAATTGAATATGTGAGTCATTGCTTGAAAGGGCCGTCTGGGACATCTGATAACATGGTCACATAGGGCAGATAGTGCTGGATCTGGAGCTATCATAAATCTGACTCACCCTTTGCTCATTCAGAAGAAACCAGTATTTTATGTAAACATATATTTTATTTAGTTTGAAATGAATACATATTTTTTAAAGAACGCGTAGTTCTAGTCAACTCATTCTATGCCAAGATAACATAACTTACCATAATTTCAAACATTACACATGAATTACAAAACCACATGTGCAAATGTGCGCAGTTACAAAGCTTTCGCAACAAAAAGTTAACAATCTGAATCATTAAGTTTCAGACAAACACATGTATATCATATCTTCCACTGGTGTATTCGTTCTGTCATCGTTTACTCCATTTATGTTATTTTTACTACCGTAACTGGATTCATTTTTCTGAGCCCATTCAGCGTACCTATTTCTCCCATCCCACATCCTGCCCGCAGGAAGATCTAATACAAACTCTCGCAAAGTGGTGAAGGGCCACAGTACATCACACTTGAAAAACATTGTAGTCTAGCTACATGGATCAGTAATCACAGGGTATTGTGAACATGCCGCTTAAGTAGTGCAATTATTGTTTTTACTAGAATTAATCAAATTATTGGAAACTGACAAAAACGTTATCATTGTGCAATTAGCTTAAAGCTGGATATTGTTCCTTGTCTTTTCTTCTCAAAGGGAAGACGACCGTAAAATAACAAATTAGGATATATATCATGATTTGAAGACCTGGAAAACCCTTTTCAGAACCATGTATCTACTTCGAGTAGTCTCAAATAAAGAATTCATCCATTCATTCATTCAAATGACCGTGTACGATAATAACCCCCCGGTATGACGTTTATCAATATCATGTGTCTTTTATACGTCTTATATTTCATTTGTCTATCGGAGCTAACAAATTGACCTAACTATAGAAAATGATAATTATTATGCAAGACCTCGTGGGTACTTTTCAAGTGTCTCTTCCACCTCCCGTACACATGTTACGTTCTACTTTCATCACATGTTCCAATGTCCATAGTGACATGTGCAATTAATGGTAGATCGAGCTCGGCTAATCCAGGAATTCATTACAACGTTGAGTAATCATGGGCGGTAAAAATCAATGGACCTGGGTCCATCGCTACAGTCCTATCGAGGCAGCCTAAACCCCATTAGATTAGAATCACACATTCACAGGCAGCTGATTCCAATCATAAAAGGGTTTACTGCGACTAAACCATGAGCTTCTGTAATCCCTGAATAATACCACACATGACACATCATTCAGTCTCGTGGCCTATACATAGCAGCATAATCAATCAAGATCTATGAAAAAATCAATACGTATAAACCTTTTTCACTTAGCGGTCTAAGACGCCCTGCAGCCATATAGGTCACATCATTTATCTTTCTGTCAAATCAGGTGTAGTAACTGGGGAAGGAGATGTCAAATAATTTCATATTTGTTAAGCAGTAAGGTAAATTTGGTACCATTCGGTCCTCACACCTATCTAAGATATGGAGCGTAATAAAACATTTTTGTAATCCATCATTGACGTTTAGCACCTTATATTTGGAAACTGTCAACGTTTTTTTTTTTATAACATCACAAACATCTATATATGTATTTACGTATTTGAGGAGACATATCCCCAGAGGTACGAGGGGGTGTATCCCTCGCTAGAAGCCAACGTCTAGAGAAATTCGTGATTTCCTTGAGCAAAGTTTCGTTTGAAAACTCATTTTACAGCTACTTTCGAAACTTATTAATGACAACGTGACCGTAATGCCCTTACCGGAGATCTGATCAAAATACTGGGAAGTTTATATCCCATGGCGCTTTCGCCAATAGCAAACAAATACGGAATAAGCAATATTGTATATCAGTGTGAAGGTCGTTTGGTTTGCTTCTGGTGAAAGACGTCTATGGTTGTCTCGTGGCACGGCCTCAGGTCGTAGTCACAGTAACCAAGACTGAATTTCGAGGAGGGAGGTTTAAAATAATCAAGTCCACGTCCAATCTTTATAGTCCAGCCGTTGTCCATCCTATAAAAAACGAACAACAAAAGAGAGTTAGTCAAGGAACATTGTGTAAATTTCATAAAAGAACAATACCTGAAAGACGAGGATGAACAAAGAGGTAAGCCAACTCTCAAAGGGATTTAGCTAGAAAATTGAAATACTGAAATAAAGCGGATGAGAAGATAAGACCCCCTGGAGTCGGGAGTGAAAACCGACCATTTGCTTTTTGTTTCATTCATAGCAACCTATTCTTCTCTTGTAATTGCAACCAATGCATGAGTGGTTCCAATGGAACAAAATGAGTCGGTTATAAAACGGGTTCAAAATGGTGGTTTCCTTGGCGACAGCGAAAAGGTTCGATAAATAATCAATGAAGACAGTTTTGATGGTGTTTCAATGAATGATTTTCCACACGTTCAAATGTGGGGAATGAAATGCGCATATAAAAATGAATTGAAAATAACCCAAAAAAGCGAGCGGGGAACTCAAAAAAACTACCAGGAAATGCTTAATGCAAACTTTTAATTTGGAATACTTTTACATTCTGACATGTTAAGTCTATCTGAAAACACACAAAAATAGATCTTACTTTAAACTATTCAGGGATTACAATTAATACGTGGGGTAAAGCGGTAAAGTAGTTCGCAGAAAAAAATACATTGTTAATACTACGAGAGTTAACCAGATATCGATTATCACGTTACTCACTACAATGTATATTTCCTTTCGAAAGACAAGATCTTCCTATATCAGATATTGATAAATTGTACTCATATATCATGGTAATCTAATATTTGACCACACAGTAGTATGTGAGAATGTGTGCCGACGCAATTGGCTGAGCAGAGCATTAGAATGTAGAGCCATTTTATGTTAACGATTAAAAAAACTTTTGCCATATTTTTTGTTAGAATTCACATTTCCTCCTTCAACATTTATCCAGGACTCCCAGCTATTGCAAGAGGAAATAAAGACATCGTTTTTTCTATAGAAAGCATATATATATAGCTCAAAGGTCGAGTCTTCATGATAGGTGGATCCATACATTAAAACCCCTTACAATAACGTTTTAAATATGCTTCCTTTGTCTGGGATTTCTTTTATCCCATAAGGGAAAATAATATGAAACAGCGTTTCCTGTTCTATTCTGGGTAACAGAAAGGAGTGACTCTCGTTCATACAGTATAGATCAGAGGTATAAAGATAAAAAGGCATGTTACGTGATGCGAAATGACATGTGCTTATTTCGGAGCAACTTTAAGAAGGGACTTTTAAAAGGCAGGGGTGGAGTGACAGCCTGTTAAAAAAAGTTGCTTTTGATGTTGAGTCATGTATATCACATTTTATTATGAGTCTGCGAGAAAGCAAGAGACAGGAGTGGAGGGTAATGAGAGAGGGGGGAAGAGAAAGAGGAAGAGGAAGGGAAAATAAGGGAGGAAGGAAGGGGACAGAGGGAGAAATAAGTGAGAGAGAAGAGGTGTTGGAACAAACCCTCAGATCAGAATGGTATGTCAGCCTGCTTCGCTAATCGGTCTCCTAGTCTAAGACTCGACGTTTGAATGGGAATATAATGACATTTTGCAGTCTTAATGGAATTATAATGACACTTTGCGGTTTGGGGCGAGAGGCTTTCCCTTCGTTTGAAGGGACTCTCCCATCTTTGGACCTAGACTGTACAGATAAACTTCATATCACTGCATAGGTTTATTTAGTTGTGAAGACAAGGACCGTGGTTCAGGTCTGGTCATAGGTCCTGTCATAAGTCCTGTCTACAGTGACATCCAGCCAAACAATGTAGTGGAGTCGATCATGGACTAAGCGTAGACCAAAGTGTGCTTAATATTATATGACCAAATGGCCAGCAGCAAGGGCATTACAAGTAGCCCATCAATGATGGTTACAATAAAGTATAGAGTGTGTAGTATAGGGCGTGGAATACAATCGGAACCGAAGAGGAATTAGGGATGGTGGAATCTGCTGGGTAAAAGACTGGGGTGGAAGGGTGGTAAAATATGGGATTTCAATAAAGAAAGTTTTGGTCAAGCCAGATGCTAGTAAACCTTATAAACTTCACGGCAAATAAGAACTCTCATTCATACAGCCATTGCCGTCGATAAACTACAAACTCTGAATATCATAGCTTTTGCTGAATGATTATACATGTATTATGTACTGTCACTATTTATTTCCATCTGTTATTTTAACTTTATCTTTTACGGACTGCCTGAAAGAACTACCTAGTAGAAGGTCATTGTCCTTTTCAGCAATACTAATTATTGTACATGTATGTTAAATAAAAGTTGAATATATATATATATATATATATATATATATATATATATATATAGAGAGAGAGAGAGAGAGAGAGAGAGAGAGAGAGAGAGAGAGAGAGAGAGAGAGAGAGAGAGAGAGAGAGAGAGAGAGAGAGAGAGTGCTTTATATATTACTAGTTGGTTGTATATAATATTAAGCGACAATATAGCAAGTAGAATTGTGGAGGTCGTGCAAATTAGGAGCAGATGCAACAGATAGGATGATAAAATAGAAACCAGGAAATGAGAGGAAACGATAGGAGAGAAGTGGAATGAGTATGATCGTAATGAGAAACAGTTACGGTAATAGTATCGGAAGACCTTTTAACATCCTCCTGAAATATAAGGCTATGAAGGAAACACGAGAGATCATTCGGTGTTCTGGGGGAAAAACTGAGGCTATTGGATATGTGGTCATTTGACCCCGATGTTCTTCATTTCACCCATATAAATGCCACCAGTCCATTTATAGGTGGTTGACCCCAGCTCAGGGTCATGCAGCGATGACTTTTCTATACCAGCATCAGGAGCGTTTCTATGCCTGTCGCTATAATAAGATTCGATTTCCTTCCACTTGATGAGCAGAACCTTTTTTATTCCATTTTAATTGAATCATTGATTCATCCCAAAAGTGCCAGGGGGTGGTGTTCTTAAGAACTATCAATTTCAGGAGACAAAAATACCCCATAGGCAAGGCATTACATATTGGCCAATTCCCTTTTCATTAAACAAAGAGAGTCTGAACCATTGCTTGAGGCCTGAAAGCTATCCATCTTCGATCATTTTAATGGAACACCTTTGTCAAGCTGCTTCGTCATTCAAAGTCGGAAGACTGACAATGAAATGTCAATCAAAACATCAAATAAAAACCCGTTGGCAGTGAGATCTGTCAAAATGTATTCTAGGTCCCGTCATTACTACTGTGATCCGAGTATCAAAATCACAATTAGTGGAATGACGGTTTGATAAAAGTCACATCAAAAATATTCAAAAATTACCTTATTTCTCTATCGTGAAGTGTTTGAGAGTAGTTAACTGTTAGTGTTACTCCTCGCTCCGCTAGACTCCCACCCAACTCTGCCAACTTCGCCTCCTGTTGCCGCGGGTCCCCATTCTGAATCAAATTCACAAAGAGCAACTAATTATAAGGCAAAAATGTTATCAATTTCATAAAGATCACTCAATCTAGATTTGAAACAAATTAATTGGCCAGCGTTTTCCCACATCAGAATAAACGATATTGAAATTTCCGAGTTGAATTGAGAATAGAGGTCACGATCCTGATGGGATAAGACGAAATATTTTTTGGATGATGAAATCTGATACAAAAGATCGCAGCAGATTCTAATTTCAATATGAATATTAAATGCTTAAACATATAGGGCTAATAAGTGGTTTGTCGACGATAGAGTGGGTATATGATTCTTCTTGAAAAGTAGCAAATACGCAGAGCTTAACTCTCTCCAAACTAAAGATCGTCTTTCAATATCGTTTGTTGTGTCATGCTTATATATATATGAGAATAATGCCTCTCCACTGCAACGAAGATATTGTTGAAAATAAGAAAGAAAGAAAGAATATAAAATATCCACAAAACAACACTGTACGCAGCCAGCAAAGTTAGGTGTATGCATGGGGTAAATATGCGCTATGTTTCTCACAGAAGTAGATGAGATTAATTTTCTTAAAAGTTTTCCCTTGTTCGTCTTCAGAGAAAAAGAATAATCAAGTATAGAGTATAGAAAGGAGGCGCGGGTGTAATTGTATTTACTGTTCTCGCAGCTAATCTATACGTAAGAATTGGCCATCTAGTGAGCAAGACTACCGATATTTGCCGTACAATCAAGATACTGTACTTCAAAACAAAGCTCATTGCAAATCCAACTGAATATATATGAATTACTATTAAACTGATCTATCGAAACTAAATGGTTCCAGGTGGGCATGAGAAATGAAGACTCACACACAAAAACGGACGCAGCAGAAAAGTACGTTTCTTTTTTATTTTAGCTTCACAAAAGTCTATATTTCATTTCATAAAGAAGAAAATGAAAAACAGAAAGGTATTTCCGACTGATGTCAGAACGATGTTAATCGTCCGTTTGCGCCGCAACACCTAATGCTTTGTCCTAAAATGAAAAAAAAATGTGTAACCGAAAAAAAAAGTAATTTGGCTTGACGAGACGAGGAAAATAATGTCCATGGGGCCCGGATTTTTTTTTACGATGGAAGATAATTAATCGACCTTAGTAGGCCCCATCAGTCGGTCGAGGAAGACGAGAAATGATAGACTCAATTTATTCCGCTTTATCTCAAAGTACTAACTGTACATTGCTCATACGTAAATATGTCTGTAGTTCCAGGACTCGGGGATAGTAATTAACTCTAAAAGTAATAGCCATACTGCGACCGTACAAGAGTGGGTGTCAAACATCCCCACGTTATCTCTAGAAGTAGGTAGATTTTGAAATTATCCTAACTTGCCGAGTCTTTGATATATCAGGTAAATAGCCAGACGACTTATCTGCTTTGGGCATGGAGTTACCTACCTTATTTACCGGCCTTTAGCCCACACACTAGATACTTTTTAGAGGTTATTAAAATGGTGAGGTACAAACATTGTATGTGGCCAACGATTTTTGAGCATTAGTTAACATCCAGAGCACTTTGAATTTATCAAATTTTAATGACTGATTCACATGATTTTAAATGACTTCTTAATGACAAAGTAAAGTGCTGTTAGAGGAGTTTAATGCGTATCATTCTTTCTTTATACACAATCAAGGCTGCCGACCTGTTTAAGACAAAAAATCTTGAGCTTCTACACTGGGGGAAATATTTTTTGTAATATAAGTGCTATTCTAGGGCTTTCTGATTATTTTGGGGACCCTCAGGGCAATCCCCTATCGATCCAAACTTCACAGGTGATCCAACTTTTTCCATTTTTAATGACTTCAATGACCAAAATACGAAATTCCCTGACTTTTAATGACCGTAAAAAGGTAAATCTGAATTGAATTACTTTTAATTACCCTCGGGAACCGTGAATTATTTATAGATATCAAATCTTTTATCCAGAGAATTTCAATATATGAGATCACAGGGGCCGTGGTGGAAAGGTGTGAACATTTTAAATTGTAAATTGTGCACCCTCTGATATGTGCATATATGAATTGACATTTTCGAGTGGAAAGGTAAAAGGATTTGGCAAGCAAATACGTACCGATTGTCAGTTTCTAGAAAGTTAACCCCCAATTGTAGCTAAATACACCTGCATTTATAATAGCTAAGAAATGCTTGTAACCCTCTATTGTAAATGCACTTCTCATGCTTAACAACAGGGGGAGCCACCAACCGGAAAGTACAGCCACCGGCCTATCACCAGAGCACCCAATCAAAGGTTCGGGTAATGCGCCGGGATAAGGAGTCGAGTAAAAGATGCTATGCTTTGAATAACAAGATGTTTTAAATATGCGGACGTTCGAATATAAACTATACAGCATGAGTTATCTCGCTTATGAAAAGAACATCTTGTGTCGATCTAAGCAAGTCCTATCTTAAGAATTTACTGTTAACACAGCATAAGTTGATACAGTTTTGACATGGTTCAATAAGTATGCTAGTACAGGAGTCACAATTATTTTCAATCAAATTAAAAAGGTTCACTGACCTCCTCCATTGTGGTTAGAAGGGATATATTTTTGAGATTTTGACATTTCTTCACCACTAGCTCACAGAACCTCAAAAAGTTGTAAATCTGAAACGTGAAAACAAATTCGTGAGAAGAAATTCGAAGATTTCACAGAAACTGTCGTGCTAGATCAAAACACTCATTTCTATCTCAGGCCATTTTGTTGAACGTTCCATAAATCCCAACAGTTTGTAAATGCTGAATTTTCAAATATCGAACTTTAAGAAGAGAAAAAAAACATTTCCAAATCCGGAATACCGGTTAAATAGGAATACTAGCAAATTTTTATACAGATTTGATGACATTACAAATGAGATGGGGCATAGGCATACATAGAACTTCTACTTTGCTTAAATATATCTCATCTTTGGCTTTTATAATAAAAATATTATGAAATGATAAAGCTAGAAATTATACCTGATGGATGCTTCTGATATAAGGATCTTCTATGTCTACCTGATGCACAGAATTATCAAAGAATCTTCCAAGAACATTCTCAAAACTATTTCCAGTTGAGTTGGCGGCAATGTGTATTTGTTCGTGGTGCTTCTCAGCTGCAGATACAAAGAGAAAATATATATATGATAATTGTCGTACAACAACTCAAAACATGGTACGTTTCAGTATCAAACCGCTATTTTATATTGCGACTAAATCCATTGATTTAAAGATGAATGTATGAACATACCTTCTTTGTCTTCTTTTACGTGTTGTTTTAATTTTTCTGCACGGTTCATATACTCGGTCATGCGCAAGTGGAAGCGTTGTTTCTTGACCTCGTCAGTCGTAGCTGTCAGGAAGTAAGATATTTCTAATTAGCAGTGACCATCCATAAGATCAACGAGTTTAAAACAGACGAGTAAATTAAGGAGAGGTTCAACACATGAGTCGGTAGAACTTCTGTCACGTTTTCCCACCTTATCTTGGTATCTGATGGGCCAAAATCAAAGGGTTAATGGCCCTGGCGGTGACCCTTTTATCCTAGCTTGTTTGTGAGTTCTTAAAGGGCCTTCAGTAAATTCAAGTCTCCCCGCTCATTTTCCATTTTGGAGGTGCTAGTAAAGCTTCTTTCTCTATTGTTTAAGTAATGTATAAATCTGATTTATAACTTGACAATCAGGTTCAGAACATCTATAGCTCGGGACCTGTACATCTCATTTGTAAATAAAATAAAAATGAGCAGGTATCATGAAGTTATTCATTTGTTGACTAATTTTCAGTCAGTTTTTTTCATTTGATCATATCCAACGATTTGATTTGAAGCATATAAAATAAATCCATGTGTAGCCTACTCATTTTCCTATCCATAGGTCTCATGGTAATTTTTCAAATCAGATCGGACCAATATTAAATATAGTGATATTTTTTTTTTTTATTTTTTTTTTACAAATCTTTATTGAAACCTATCCTGCCATCTTGGCTTCTACAATGCTAAAGGACATTTTAAGAGTTAACTTGTTTTCCTCGCTAGGGATGTGCGATATGAAATATTCGAGTAAACCACCAGGTGGCGTTACCATATGTAAGGCCCAGCCTTTGTATTTCTTACCATATACTACCCAGCTTTCGGCGACACACATATACAGTGTTAATCATTATTTTTATTATACCAACTCAATATTTTCGGTTATGTCCGCCTCCAGATATCTCCAGAGCTTGTTCTCCTCCTTGCTAACTTTTCTAAATTTATGCGAACTTATTACAACCCTACACCTTATTCTTAACTGATACAGAGCATTTTTTGCATTTACATTACCATCATCAAACAATTTCTGCCTGTGAATGAAGGCTTTAATTTGGAGGAGTATCCAGTTTATAATTTTCGAATTAAGATTAGTTATTTCAATTCCTAATAAAATATCCCGCAAATCGATCACAAAAACACCTCTTCTCTTGTGTATTATTGGTTCACCATTTGTATTTACATTCAGGTGTCCCGAATCATAAATCATGCGATAAACAATCTTCCACAGGCCAGTAGTTGCCTTACATGATACAAAAAAGTGGGCTAGATCATCTTCATCAGAGCAAAAGCTGCATTTCCTATTCTTTTTAATGGTTATATCGCATAAATATTTATTACAGGTTATGATCTTATGCAGTATCTTATACTGGAAGGCCTGTATTCTGGTTTCAGTTGACACCTCGTAGGGTAATTTAAAAATTTTCTTCCAATCTAAACTCTGAAACTGCTGGTCATTTAACTTTAAGATCTCCTGCCAGCTGTTTAACTTCTTCCTTTTAACATTCCTTTTCAAGACTAAATTATTATACAGTATCTTTGAAAAACATGTTACAATATCGATTTGAGTTCCAGCAATTTCAATATTCACCATACCCCTTTGGGGTTTATCTCCCTGATGTCTTAAGGCATTCAACCACTTCACAGGAATCGCATCTTTTAAAATTTTCCAATGGGCCCTTGAAGGGTAAAAAGCATAGTTCTGTATCAACTCATTCATAGACATAATATCTTTATGTTCATTTAAAATGTCACCAACAGCCGATATACCTCTGGCTTCCCATTTTTCCCAATATATTTGTTCACCTTTATTCTTGATCAATCTATTATGCCATAACCTTTCTCGCAAGATTTCATCAGCATCTTTAGGCTCGTTACGATAATAATATCTATTCCATATTTCGAATAAGTCTGCATAGAATTCATTCAACACTTCTTTGGGTCTGGACCTCGACATTATAATATTCCCCACCCTTCTCCCATGGAACTCTTCCAGGGCTTTAAAGCTTGACGAATCATGTTGGAGCATCAGTTTTTTAATCCACATTAACCTATTGGTTTCATAAATCTCCTCTAGGAGTCTAAGTCCTAGGCCACCATTCTCTATAGATTGAGTTAAAAATGGGGCACTAATTTTACAATGCGGACCTTTCCATATAAAATTCAATATAATACCATTTATCTCTTTTATGAGAGGTTTACCGAAGGCAATACATGACAAAGCATGTTGGAAAATAGGCATAAGAAAAACGTTACAGATAAGAACCTTACCTTTCAAGGTTAAAAATCTATTATTCCATTGGCTTATAATTGATTTGACACGAATAATGCTCTCTTCACTGTTTATCTTGTACAGGGTTTTTTCATTTCTCGGGTACATTAAAGTTATTCCCAGCACCTTCATTCTATCCACCCATTTGATTTCTTTCAACCTAGGGTTACTTATTCTGATTCCACCAATATTAAAACCTTGGGATTTCGTGGTGTTCAATTTTAATCCTGATGCTGAATAAAAATCATCAATTATCTCGATCGTTCTCACAAGAGATTCTTCATTACATACAGTTATCGATATATCATCAGCGAACTGGACAAGCTTCGATTGTGTGTTTGCTAACTTAATACCCAGAATATTCTCTTCTTTTCTTATTCTCTCAGCTAGCTTCTCTATAACTATTGTAAACAAAATTGATGAAACAGGATCACCCTGCTTCATTCCTCTTTGGATATCAATCCACTCCAATGTCGTTCCATTATTAATAAAAGTTGCTTTCGAGTCAAAAAATAAGGCCTCGATCCATCTAATAAACTTCTCATTGATATTATGAGCTTCAAGAGAAGCCCTCATAAAGGGCCATTCAATGGAATCGTACGCTTTAGAAAAATCCAGCGATGCTATTAAACCTTGTTCTTTTTTCTTCTCTAGTACTGAAATAATATCATCTAACTTTCTAACAGCAGTTCCAATATTTCTTCCTTTTACGAAGCCGTATTGCTCTGTATAAATTCATGAGTTGAAATTGTCAGAACATGTGGTTTTTATGGCCTTTTGTGGTCCTTTCCCCGATTTTCTCCCCAGACCCCTTACTGTGGCTCACAGCAGGATCAAACAAGCTCGGGTATAGCATCGGACAGAGTTGATACTCTTCTGCCTTAATTTACTCTCGTTGATAAGATAAACCGAGAAGAATAACAACAGTGACAAAATACAAGGAGAGAATACTATACGGTACGGTAATCAATTATTGCTTTTTTTATACTTTATCCTCTGGGCAAGTAATTTGGAAATGCATCACTCACTATAATTTGGAAACAGACATTGTATTTGGCAAAAGACAAATAAATTAAAATGCCCCAAACAATAACCCAACATGATAATTCTCATCCACTCAGATCAAATAAAGGAATACTGACATAAATGAACAGGACTCATTACGGTACGGTATTTTATGAAGTATAAGTTAACCATTTAAATTGTATTTGGATACCTTTGGATACCTGCAGGAGGAGTTGTATGCCTTCCTGGTAGCAGACCAATGCATCTTGGAAATCATGAGCTTGATCTAACTCCACTGCTCGCTTTAAGAGGCTCACAGCAGATGCTTCTATTCCTGACAATTTTTCTCCCATTTTCCTGCAAGGGAAGTCGTAGATATAGTTGTGATAGTGAATTATCAGTTCAGATCACTGCACAAAACCCAGCGCTAGTCAGTCGTCCAGTACAGTGGAGGCCAGGCAGGGAAGATCAATGGCCTGCAAGGCTTGAAGAAACATAAAAGAATTTTTGGTCAGAAATATAGCCTATAGGCTATATGTCATGACTCATGGGCACATACGTGCAATGCATGTAATTGTAAATACCGCACCGGTACACTCCTTTCTTTATCGTCGATATACTAAATTGCTATTATAATAGACAGAGTGCGAGGCGATTACATAGCATAGGCTACTATTATAATAACTTAGCTGGCTGGTCATTCTTCTTACAAGTGATTTTTTTTATTTTCGTGGGTTGTCATTACCAGTGAAACCGAAATTGGCTTGCTACATGTATCTACAGTTTCCATATACATGAATACTGTCACAAATCTTTACCTGGGGCTGGGCCTGGGGCGAGGGGAGGTGTATTTTTTTTTAAATTCTTTTCTTATTTTTCCTCCTTTTTTCTATAATTATCATTATGATCCTGTCCAAAAATGGGGGAACTCGGTGATTTATATAATACGATCGTTCCTTGGGCATAAATGTAGGCCACATATTAGTATATCTTCATCTACTGACGGTACATGCAGTAGGCTGTGAACTTAAACTTAAGTTAAAGGCTCAAACATAGGAAGTTACGTACGGTCTGGGCGATAATATAAGAACATGTGTAGTAATTGTTAATTGGAATACATATTTTGACGGTAAACATCCTGATCGTTACATATGAACACAATTAAAAGTCATCTTATTTCACAAGCTTTAAGTTGTGCTTCCGTACCAAGAATGTAAACTTGTAAACGTAAATTGAAAAAACTCACCAAAGTCTCCGTTTTCGGTTTCGAAATTATCACAACAATAGAACTCTCTACTCCCAGGAGGCGAGAAACAGAGTCCCGTCCCGTCATCCGCTTCCGTAACTAGGATAAACAAACTCTTTCCCACAAAATCGTAACTCACCCACTGGAAGCGTATTTATCATGGCTGGGTTGTCCAGAGAAGTTGTCAAATGGGTGCAGAGTTTAGATCTTACATGGCAGCTGAAGACGCCAAAATGGTAGGTTAAGACACTTGAAGATTATTAAAGAAAAAGTACTCGCGTTTTCGCAGTCGCAAATCCGCGCTTCGAAATCTGGGTTCTCTGAGTCTGACTCAGTTTCTCAAGTAAAGGGATCGAAGTGCATATGGCCATGGGTCATTTGATTACATCCCTGGTTTCACTAAAATGTACAATTTTGGGAAAACAAATCACTCCACAAGTTTAAACTTTGGAAACGCCTCAAGTCAGCCATTGAAAATGGATCTTCCGGGCCAGCTATCATTATATTTTAATCTAGCTTTACATGTCTGGTGTGGGTTTAATTTAAATACTCCTTATTTCATTCTTTGTTCATCCCTTTAATTCCATATACTTACACCCTTATCCTTTATTATATATAGTGATACACATAAACAAAAAACAGGGGTCTCACAGGGATTTAAATGTTTCTTGTCAATAATATTATTTATATGCACCGGTATATAAAATTAGGAGAAGTCGCTAAGCCTAAGAATGGTTATTATTTATGTTAATGCAATAATGGTTGTAACCTTCAAGTCTTTTAGACATTTCCTATGCCTATGGCTATTCCTGTTCATGTATTGTATTTGTGACATTGGATTACGTATGTATGATGTTTATTGAATAAACTGGGAGTGGAGGCTCCAGAAAACGGGAAATAAAATATATATCTACAAGACCGATTTTTTCCTACAACCTTGGTAATAGGAAAAACGATTGTAATCATTATAAGTAACTGGGCAACGTTATATTTCTTTCATATACTATATATATGATATTTTGTTTGTCTTGTTTACAGGGATCTTACAAATGGATACCTTGTGGCCGAGATATTTTCATGGTATTTTCCACAGGAGATTCAGATGCATATGTATAACAATGGAACCTCACTGGATTCGAAGTTAAGGAACTGGTCTTTACTGAAAAATGTAAGAGCTAGACGGGATTTTTTTACTTTTTGCACTCCTCTACTCTTATCTTAATTTACGTCATTGATATCATAATTAATATTTTTATTTGGTATAATATTATAATATATTGTTCAAACAAATTAAGACGTGTGAAGGAAATAGATTAATTAAGATGAACCTGATTAATGGAATTACATGTGTAAACGGGACTAACCATGTAGGAGATATCTCACGGAAGTTTCTGAAAAGAATAAGGACTGCTACCTTTATATCATCATCAAGACTGGCTGATAAATGAATAAAAGCATTGATTAAAAAAGAGTTTTAACCAAAACCTAACATTACAATAAGTTTTCTTAAATATAAACAAAACATGCAAGTTTGGAAATGTTACGAATTGAAATGTTTTCTTTATTTAGTTTATAAAAAGACATGATTTGGACATCCCCGAAAAATACGTCGAAGGTACTATCCATTGCAAAGAGGGCGCATCAGTACTCCTCGTGCAAAAAATGTACGAATTACTCACCAATAGACAGTAAGTAATGCCCAGTATTAATTATATACAAACTACTTATAGGTTAACTAACGAGTTGGTTGAAGGAGCGTGAGTGAATATTGCACCAGTTGCGCAGCAACGAGTGTTATAGTCTGTCTAAGCGGCTGAAACCAACGAGTTAGTCAACTGATTTATTATATATATACTTTATATAAGGTAGAACAATGTATATTTTGTAGGAATATTATCAAATTGCGACCTTTTGTGACTGGCATTATCCGATTGATCGTTTAACTATTTTTTTTTAATTACAGGGTCCGCCAGAAGATAAACCCAGAGGAAATCGATTTCACAGATCAAGCCTACCAAACACAGCTTCCTATGCACGCCAGATCTACAGCCTCACAATCAGTCAAGAACAACCTGAGGATTACTGAATTAATGGCTGACAAAAATATAATTCTCGGACAACAAAAGGTAAATGACGAAAATACATTTCAACATAAAAAAAAATGTGCTCGAACCCCCCACACTAATTAATCTAAGAATGTGTCAATAATAAACATTTCCATGACAAACAAATAATATCTGACATTGAAATTAATCAAGTAGGAAATATATTAAAAGATCGGGAGGGCATCCCAAGTAATTATAGCCGTTTGACGAGATTTAATGTATTTGGGTTTAGGGCTGCTTCACACAAACAGTTTTAATTGAGTTATCATTATTATTATAGAATTTTTATTCATGTTTTTTATATGCAGTTACATGATCATGAATGTGTCGAACGGTTCTACATAATAGTTCTTCCACAGCGTCCTAAATGAAATGAATTAAGATATAAGCCATTTGTTCTCAAGTTCTTTGCTGCTTACACAATAATTGAAAGTTGATGTATCTGTTTCCCGTATATGACAGTTATTCTATAAATTATAAACTAACTTTCGTATTTGAAATCATCATTAATCAGATAACAAAAAGAAGTTTATCCAATCCCATCCCAAAGACATGATCCTATTTTTTACCCATTCTCTGTATAGGCCCAATCGATCATAAACAGTCACATCGAACATCGCCGAGGAGAACGTATGCAGGACCCACAGCGATTCAACAGAAAACCTACACTTGGCGAATTAGCTGTCCGTCAGCCCCAGCCTCCGTCCACAGAAGACGAAGGTTATGTCACGCCTAATACCAAAGTTCGCGTTAGGCCACCCACAGAATCAGGTGAACGGCATACCAATGACTACATTAAATCAATAAATTATTAACGAAAAAATAATCGAAATTAAATTGATTTAGTGTCAACTATATTGTAATTTGTTCAAATATTTTAATTAGGATATGGTAATATGATAGGATGTAACAAGGTTGGTTTCTGACTTACTGTACACGTTGCCCACTCGTTTTTTTCGGCCGAAAAAAACGAGTGGGCAACGTGTACAGTAAGTCAGAAACTAACCGAGTTACATCCTATTTTTATACCACGATCTCATATTGTATAATAAATGAATAAACAAACTATTTATTTACCTCGCTTCACTTGAATGATCCGCCATATTGGTTTTTTAATATCAAAGTGCTAGACAAGGGTACTACTGATTGGCTAATCTACGACGAAACGTACGGCATATGACGTCATGAATGGGCGTGACGTCATGAGCGAGCGAAACGTCAGCCAATGAGGACGCTTCTTACATTTAGGCTAAAAAAGGGTAATATTTTCACGCGTGGATCCAATCAACAAAACACAATAGCAGGTATCCACTCATTTGCAGCGTGTACAACCCCCGATCATGGTATAATATGATAGGATGTAACGAGGTTGGTTTCTGACTTACTGTATACGTTGCCCACAAGTTTTTTTCGACCAGGTGTATTATACCACGATCGGGGGTTGTACATGCTGCAAATGAATGAATACATGCCATGGTGTCTTGTTGAAAGGATCCACGCGTGAAAATATTAACTTTTTTTGGCCTTAATTTAAGAAGCATTCTGATTGGTTGAGGTTAGGCTTGCTCATGACGTCACGCCTATTTGTGACGTCATATGCCGTACGTTTTCATCGTAGATTAGCCAATCAGTTGTTGGCTTGTCTAGCGCTTTGGTATCAACAAACCAATATGGCGGGTCATCGGTCTGAAGCGAGGTAAATAAATAGTTTGTTTCTTCAATTTATTTTAAAATATAAGATCGTGGTATAAAGATAGGATGTAACTCGGTTTTTTCGACCAGGCATCTCACTCGAAGCCTGCGGCTTCTCGTGAGATACCTGGTCGAAAAAAACTTGTGGGCAACGTATACAGTAAGTCAGAAACCAACCTCGTTACATCCTATCATATACTCTTATTCTCAATTACTAAGTGCTTGAAACTTTTATAATGATATATTTTTATTGATTTTCACAGTTGGAGAAGGAGAAGTTCGAGAAATACAAGTCCAACAGATGAACCATGCTCAACACCAGCAATCCATCGCTGGGATGTAAAATGGTGTAGTATTAAGGATATGTATAAATTAATAATGTACAGATAATCAGAAGGCTTCATAATAGAGGCTTTCTTTCATTGTAAACAGCATTTTGTTTGGACAATCACAATTTATTTCATGAAGGCATTAAACCTATTTAACTCATTACGTATGCGAAGATCTCATTCCTCAAGACTGTGATAGAATCGTTGAGTGATCCGCAGGGTCTTTGAGTGATCCGCAGGTGCATAATAACAATCAAATTATGTCAATCAGATAATCATGTTCTTCTTCAGTTATTGAAGATCTAATAAATGCAAGTTTGTTAAATCAATGTATTCTTTTTTGTTTATTTACCACACATGAACAACGACCAATCCGATTCGGTCATGAGAAGGTTTTTTTTTCACCGGATGTTTTGTGAATTAATGTCTAAAAACAAAGAATAAAGACGTTTCTCAGAAAGGCAAGAGTTATTGATCAAAAAGGGACCGATATTAAAATGTATAGATATTGACGTCATAAAGGAAACGTTTCCCCTAAAATGTTCAGCTTCATAAAACGCCAGTCTATTATACGACAATTAATCGACAACAATAAAAACCGATTCTTGCATCATCATTTATTTTGAAACTCGAAAAGGCTAAAAACAACCGTTCTATTTGGTAAACAAGTCATTAATATTTTGCCATTATCTCCTACACTCGAATCACATAAATCGGAAATAAACTGCAACTTAAGTTAATTATCATAGGAAAAGCAACATTGTAATGTTTTCCGGTCTGAAATAAAATTAGGTAGGCTGCGTTTTACAGATTGCACCTTGCAAAAAGATTCTAATATTCTCCATTTTTAATAAGAAAAATGATTTTGATACGAACGGTTTTTTTAGGGAACTATCCAGCTATAATGGTAGACTGGACGGGTACCGTATATCACTTTATGCGGCGCGCTTGAGAGCAAGACAAACCTTTCAAAAACAAAAAACATTCTCCACTTATTGAGTTAAAGATATCGGAGATAGAAAAAAAATCTCCTGTCTAATGTGGAAGCAGTTGAAATAGATAGTGGACAAAGAACATCAAGTCATGTGATATATATACCGGTACTTATAAAGTTTAGATAAACTACATGCATGAATTCTCATGCACTATGTTGTAGACCTTGCGATAGGATTTCATGCTATACATTCAGTTGGCATCATGTACTTATAACAAGACATATTATATTCCCATGCTAGCCCATGCCATCTGAGGTGGGGGGTTTTTGTATTATTTTATTTTACCAGGAAGCATCATGGTTCGTAGGGATTAGGTAAAAGTTCCTGGTTTTCATTCAATGAATCTAATAAATGGGTTTGAACTTTATTGTAGGAATTAAAGGAGTATCGTGGGGGGAATTTATGTCGCCAAATTTATGTCTTTCAAATCGACCAATCAAGGGCATATAATGCATAGAATGGTGGTCAGCGCAGCAATTGGAGATTTATGGAACATACTAGATTCCTGCGGAATCCCATTTCATAATTTCCGATTATTCGCTGCTCATACTATTCTCTATATTGAATAAGACTAAGCTGTAGAATGTATTTTCTTTTGTCGGCAACCCAACATATTTTGTTTCTAACGTTACTGCTTAGAAGGAGTACAAAAGACAACATATATAGATCAAAAACGCCTTTATTCCACACTTATTGTCTTCAATCTTGACATTTTGTGTTTCCGTCTGTATGAAAAGGTATAATCCTTTATTCTCCACCTTGGAATATTTTTGCTTTGTCGGATTTGGACGGATTCAAGTTGACATAAATTTGTTCAACCAACTCTTGACATTTCTCTGTATTTAACCCCATGTAGTTTGTGTATTAAGCACACTACTTCAGGAACAAAGTTGTAGTGCGAGATTCCTTATTGCTATGCGTCCATTGAACTGAACTTGTAGAGCAATTAAAATAGACAATAGGTGGGAAATACTTAAACATTTCACACATCCATCCATGCATACATAAATGTACGCATGCATACATATTTATAATATTCAGGGCATACCTGCGCACACACGCATACATTACATACATGCCATTCCTGTTTTAGTCATGACTAAACATAAACAACCGCCCGTGTATAGATTATTTTCTAGGATCACGAGCTGAGAAGCGCTGGACTCCAACAACTATATAGAATGCAAACTTGCCCAAATAATAAGTATACGATGTATATTGCTTCAACGCTCCTTGCAATAGGAACCCGATATGTATGGTCTATATATATAGACCCAACAGTTGACATTGTTCAAATGAAGAAGACAAGCGCTTTATTCCATCACAGGGAATGTAATTCATAACATTTAGTCATTACAAACCACTCACAGAAACCTACATCGTTCATTGTATTATCACAGTTCTAGACTAGAAGTTGAGGAAGATCTAAGCACGAATGTATAACCATGTGCTACACATACGTTTTTTTTCTGCATCTACCGGTTATCGAATCCCCTTAGCTAAAATCGATGCTGGGTCCGCCATAAACTAGTACGTGAACCTTGATACAGAAGTCTTCGGAAAAAATAAAACAGACCCCTTATATAAATGTTGTACGAGGAATTTAACCCAAATCACCTCTAATGCCATTTACCAATAATAAGATCGTGTGGGTAAATAATTGCTCATCGTGAGACCCATTGCAACCAAATAAATTACCAGGACGTTCAACGTACACTCACTATATAACCAATTTATACCATATCTCTTTTATATCCTCCCTGATACAGACTCACACCATGTGCTCTATAAGCCCTACTGGGGAGTGATCCAGACACACACACATATACTGAGCCATCTAATGACCCAACTTTCTGCCGACGCATGGAGGACGGGCTAGAAAGGGTTAATTCTGACTCCTGAGCCTAGGGGGGAGAAAGGGTTGACTTTAGCCCACATCATCGCGTCACTGATTGATACGGCTGATCTCCCGTCCTCTAAGAAGAAGGCAGGGCCCTGAAAAAACAATTCGCGAATTAAGTCATACTTGACAAATATGTATATGAAAGATCGGAAACAAGACGATTCAGGCAACATGCTCATCACAAATAATATAATCCAAATGTGGGAGAAAAGGGTGTCTGTCTTAACCACGAAGATTATAGTGATTACGGTATATGATTTTTCGAATTTTTTTTCATCATTTTGATCATGTTTTTTTTTATTATCTGATTCTGATTACACTTCTTGCTTTGTTTCTACATTTTTAGCTAGTGTTGATATACCCTGGACACTCCAGGTGTCAGTAATGAGTAATCTGTAAACTAAAAGGTCAAACCTAATCATGCTAATGGACCTCTGGAAAGCACGCAATTTGTTGCTGCATAGCTAATATCAGGGAGGTATATTTACCTGGATGCGTTGTCCATCTAAGCAAGAATGATGCACATCCGAGTGAGAGGGTAGTTGTGAACCAGAGACGATATCCGGACCAATACCAATCGGTGATGTTTCCTCGCCTGCCTTAGCTAAAAGATCTTGTAGAATCTGCTGTTGTTCTACGGTCATTCCAGCTTCCCGCCGAGACGGTGTAGATGGGCTATTGGCAAAAATATTTTCAGGGTATTAACAGCTGAGTGAATGGAGTATAAACATGTTTACCTCTAGCTTAACAGAAGTGATTTATTGACACACTAGCTCAATAGAAGTTTTATAAAGAAATTATTAAAAACATATACATACTACCTGAAATTCAAAGATCATCTTTTATTTATAACATCTGACGTTTCTTTCATTCAGATCTATATATCCAACCAAGAAAATAACGACAGTGTCTTAATAATGCTAGATAACTTATGATATATGCGAGTTTTCAACTTATATTGAAAAAGAACCACTCACTTTGTTGCGTTAAGATAATGCCATGCTGTCCACGCGTCCATTTCGGATTGAACTAAGCTTTTACTGAGCGGTACGTCACAAGATTCCCGGTCCATTAAAAATCTGGTAATAATAATCAGAAAGATTAGACAATGGCTATTTAGCATGCCTATTGACACGTATGGTAGTCCGATGAACCAAAGAAAATATATATATTCCTATTAAGGTAATCCTGGGGATTTTTACAGCGTTTTATTTACACTCACGATTTTAAAATTTCGAAAACATAAATGATTACATTTAGCTCATCCACTTCTAAGGTTGGAAACGCAACAATATGAAAATAAGCAGAGTATGTATATATGGCAAAATATCTTGAAGATTTTGAGCTTTCTATCTTTTTTCATCTCCAATTGAGGAACCGCAATCAGAATCATCTATAAATATTGTTGGGTGGATTTATCATATATAACTGTTATGTATCATTAATACGCTGCAACAAACACCCCTTCTCTTTAGAACTGCTACCCTGTTCTAAGGGATAGAATGTCCTCATATAAATATGGTGTTAGTCCTACCTGGCGTGCTTGAGTAATGGTATAACTACAGAATCATATTGTCTACGAATCGCCACCAGAGCTCCAACATATGCACAGGCAACCAGCAAATCTGCTCTCAATCTGCAAGTTACACAGTCAATATCTTCATTTTCAACCGAAGACCATATGTGGTTATTGTATAGACCCCATTTACAAAAGAAGGACAGTTTTCAAAGGGGTAAAGAGATTATCTTCAAATTACCAAAATGGTAGTTAATTTGAAATCCCTGAGAAGCGATTTTATCAATGGCATTTATTTACGCATCCTTTAATTGAGACAATAATTAGTGAACATTCCTTTTCCCCAACCTTTCAAATCAAGTGACCTTTTGAACCTAATATTTTTCATAAATAATATGTCCATCTTTATTTGATATCTTGTGATATATCACTATATCAGAGTGGACAGCGTGGATGCTGCTTATTAAAAAAATAAATACATATTTTAATTTGTATCCGCTAGTTTTCCACGAATACAATTTTATTTATGTATACTTATTAAATTATTTTAAATCTAAATGAACAGATCATGTAATGGGATTGCTTTAACTCAAACAATATATCATCAGGTACTTACTTTGCACATTTATGTTGCTGGAATTTCTCTGTTTGTATACAGCCCAGCAACTGCAGAATTTCGAACACATCATCCGCTTGCCAGTCACTTTTTGACATTCTTACTACAAGAGAGAAACCAAATCTTTAAAGATTCGCCATTAATATGACAGCTTTAATATATTTGTAATCGGACTGTCGCAAATCGAAACTCTTTGTGCATACCATTGAGGGTGACAATGCACGAAATCCAGAAAAAACAACTTATGATGGAATGAAATTAATAAAAAGATTAAAACCCTACCTTTAACTACTTTCAACCCTAGTTCTAAACCTAACTCCGGGCTGTTTGATAATAGATAATACATTATGGCCCTGAGTGCGTCTTTCTTTCGTAATTTGTCAGCCTCCTCAACGCAATCTTCCATACGGGGTAACCCGGCCTGAAAAGATGTATTGATATTTGATATGTAGGGCATGACAGTAGACCTCAGGGTTTTTTTTAAACGAGAATCATGACCGTGCGAAAATGCAATCAAACATCATGAATGAAACGCAACTACATAGCATTATTAAAACGATAATTCGCAAAATATGAATTAGAATTTGTTAGGGAACAACAACATTATATCCTAATGAAGAAAGAACTCAAATACCTTATTATGAAGGTCATTTATCTCAGCCATTGAAGCTGCACAGCGTGAACACATCTTGGCGAGAGGAAGCTCCGAGTCCGGTATAGTTTTCAGTAAATCTATGGCCAGGTCCCTGAAGGAGAAATGATTAGAAATACAGAGCCGTTTGTGCTATATAACAACTACACTCAAGACTAAAAACGAACAGTACCATGATAGGCCCATTAATATACTTTCACAAAACACGGTTTCAGCCTGCGAACGAAGTGACAACTATTTAAGATAGACAAGATAGAAATGGTGTGAATAAAAACGTATCACAGATCATATCATATCGATCCATGCAGAGCACTCCAATGGAGAATGAACACTTCCAGGAAATGTGACAACACCATGCAAGCAGCTAAACAAAAACAGAGTGACGATTTATCTCAAACAATGAAGAGTAATATGTAACACCAAGTTTTTCATACGGAATAATACTCATGCAGCTCAAAAATGCAACAGCAGTATATAATTATCACAGCATTGCATAACGGATAAAGTAAAACAGTTTCATATAACGCCGCATCGGGGAAACTGTATAGAAGTTCGAGGACTCAAGAAATATTTAACATATGTCTACCCTTTATGTATATCCTATTTATATCCTTTGTGGTTGTATTTTGCGTGCAGGGTTAGGGTTTTAATCAGTAAAAAAATACTACTAGCCTAGATAGTGCAGCGCGGCCAAAGATGCACTTCTAACCACCTTGTAGCATTTACCCCAAAAAGAATTAAGTGTAAAATAAGTACAAAATATGGGGAAAAAGTTTTCCCACCAAAACCAGTCAGAAGCTTAGATGCGTGAATTCTTAGCAGGTAAAACAACTCAATGTCATCCACAACTTAATCTCATCACTGCCAAGTTTACAGGTGAAATGGTCATCAAAAATCTCAAGCAAAGTCGATGTTATTATTTTTCCTTTGATCGTTACTAATTAAATAGCCTAGGCGTAATATTAGAGTGAATTAGAAAGTACTCATGGAAATCTTTAATTATTTCCAATATGCAGTAGCCTTGATATTGGTGCTGAAGTGTTTATATAGTGAGTATTTATCTATTAAAAGGTCTTCTTTGTTTAACATAAGAATAAATATTACTACCTTCCATCAAAGTTGAGGCTTGTCGAGATCGGAAAAATCAAAGAAATCAACGATTATCTAAAATCTAGATTTAAATGAATCAAATGGGGTAAAACGAAGGGGAAAAAATAAAGTCCAACCCTTAATACATCGATTAAGGAGATGAAGAAGGAAGATCATCTAATAATCTACTGCATAGGAAACAAATATTTGCAGCAATGGTCAAGAAAAAATGAAAATCACTATCAAACTCAGATGTGTGCTCGAACTCATGCCCCATGCTTGAGCATTAGTGAAAACAACGGAATTTTGCAGGGTTAAAAGTAAATGCTTCACCGTGAACGGGAAAGTCCAGTTACTCACCATCTTCCAATTTTTTCGCAGCGCCGAGCCAGGAACTCGATGGCAAGATGAGTGAGTTCAGCCACACTCTCCCCCAACACATTACCCACACACGCTGCCAGCTCCAGCTCGTGACCGCGCACTAATTTTGCCATGGCTTTCTGCAAATTCAAAGGATAAATCAAATTAATTTCCATTTCTCAATTCTGGGGAAACGGGTAGTTCAGGAACCGAGGAAGGCTATGTAAGAGTGGGAATGAGGAATGATACAAAATCTGACTGAGCATGAAGGAGAAACAAATGGACATTCAAGTTGGAAATAACGAATTTCATTTACATTTTCATAACTTATATTGGGATTGAGAGTCAGTTTTTAAATATGTGATGTGTCACTGGAAATCACGCCGATTTTAATTACGGTAAACATTAGGAAAGTTAAAAAGTATTTCTATATTTTCAAATTGATACTTTTATTTTTGAAAAAAGTTTGCAATATATTTGGGTGGACAGTTACTAGTAAAGTAGCTAAATATACTAGCTCCATAGGATTTTGATAAACTGTCTTGAAATTTTGTACATGTATCGACCTCAAGGACTAGACACCCCAAAAATGAAAACATTCCAACAAGGAGATCTTGTGAATAAATCACTTTGAAAAATATCAATTTTGCGACTTGTGACTCATTTTCCTGGAACACATCACATATAGTAGTTCGGAATGTATATAATGTGTATATATGTATTTCATAAATACTATCGAAAAAGATGTGTTGCCTGAATCCTACAAACACTTATAATAGCAGCAACTAAAGTTGTTTTAATTTGATTTGTAAAGCTTATAAGTAATAAATTATTGTAAGCTCATAAAATAATATGCATTGAATACCACAATAAAGTATTAGAATGTTGTCTTAACAAAGTTGCAAAATCTAGATGAAAAAACGAGGGTCATTGACTTCTGTTACTAATTGTGATTAGGTAAACAACGGAAAAGTACACAGAAAACATGCACCCTTCTAAATAGAATTAGTTCTTTTGATCAACTTGAATATTAAATACATGTATGTGAATTACTACTGGCAAGGCAAATCCTATGCCACAGTTCACTATGGACTGTGGCGGATCATTTAATTCTGGCATCCAAACAAAAACGAGGAGCAAACATCTTCAACAAAATCGAGTTAGAGCGGACTAGGGTGTCAAAATATAGGGTTATATAAGAAGGCTGAGGAAAATCCTAGCATAGAGAACAGTGATAAACAATATATCATATATGAAATCACGAATTTCACGCATCATCAATTTAGACTAAAGATAGTTTAGACCACACGAAAACGTCTATACCTTTTGATAGTGTTCTCCCTGATTCAACAAACATAAGCATTTTTCAAAAAGGGAAACTTGGAGAGGGGAGCATGTCGCAAATGCAAAGCACTTTTCAGATGTTATCACTTACATTAGATGCCATAGCTGATATCCATGTATCTAAGGATTTTGACCTTTCTTTCTAAAGGGGTAAATGATTTTTCAAGAATACATGGAATGCAATAAAAGCGTCTTTATCAATTTCTGGTTAACGCTAGGATAAAATTAAAGTAGCTAAAGTCAAGAGTAAAACCCTTTGTGTTGTGGGATTTTTTTCCAATCTGAAGAGTCATAAAGTTAGGGTTTAGAACTATATAAACTACTACAAATAGTCCTTCACCCTAAACGCATGTATATCTTAATCCTGACCTTACTCCAAGCAGGATCGGGCTAAATACACGCCAAAATTAAATTACTACCAACCAATTCTACCATTCTTAAATGTGACGTGTACAAGAACATGTAAAGGCAAATATTTTGTAAATAGAAGCGTATATGACAACATGTATATCCAACGAAAGGTTTACATAAGTAATACTAGAAATTTGATCCAAATTCCCAGCTGGGAGCACATTTTGAAATTATTTTTTGGTATTTTTTTTTTGTTTACCTTTTGATCCTCGACGGCAAGGTGGCAGCAAGCTGCCAAGGCAGGACTCCCATTCCTGAAGTACCAGTCAGCCAGCTCTTCACTTGTCTGATACAGTAATCTGGAGAAGGGATTAGTTTTAGTTTCTTTCCTATTACATATCCTTCCCCCCTCTTCTTCTCTACTCATCCCCCCCCCCTATTTTCTTTTTACACAATTTCTTACTTTATACTCATATATGGGTCAGATTTTTAGAAAATGTACAATTCAACTTCGCCAATCTTCTCAAATAACCCAAATTTCAGACGAAAATAAAGTCCAAAATACAGTCCAACCTAACCAAACAGATTGCTAGAATCAATGCCATGCCGAATATACTTGAATTTACCTAGTATTGACCAAATTGCAGCCAAATTTAGCAGAACTTACTAAATGTGTACAGCTGCCAATTGTACATTTTCTGAAAATCTGACCCATATATACAAAACAATGAGTCCTTCTTAATGAGTTGGGAGTGAATTATTATAAAAACCGAAATGCCAGTATATGAATCTGGTGCTAACTTTTCCGCTGTTATGTTAATCATAATGCAAGTCCTTTCTGTAACTTCGATATAATCTTGATCCATTATTTCATAGATATTTCTGCCTTCTTTGTTTTCACTGTATGTGTTTTTCGGCCAATAAACGGCGGCCTAAAGGCTCCATAAAACGAACATTTTCGCGATAGAATGATCAACGGAAACATACAGGAGAAATTAGCAAGTTATACCGTTTACATCAGTTGTCTGGATAATCTCTCCACTCACTTTATATTGTTTTCATTTTCATCCACTCCATTAGCTATCTGCTTGCTCTTGATTTTAGCTCGCGTAGGAGGGTTGATGTTGCCTTCATATGCCGCCACTGCAGCCATAAGGGCATCTGAGAGTTGGCCGCGCTGTGTGAAGAACTGGACCAGCATCTGAGAATTTCCTGATGCCACACAGTATGGCAGTGTATCATCACTGTCCTCTCCTAGTAAATACAGAGCCATCCTGCAAAGTTTAAGCCAAACGAATTAGCCCATGACAGAAACGTCACCGATTTCGAGTTCAACAGTGAGAGACTTCACACAAAAAACAAGTGCATGATAGGGATAGAGTGGTATACGGAAACATCTACTAGTGGTATATAGCCTATGGAGTGGGTCTTACCTTTCCGTGAGTGACTGCCAGTATTCCAATGAAACTGATGGCGCTACTGCCAATGCCTTTTCCCACTGAAATGACATTAATAAGGGAGAATGATTGCATACATCGAGTAAATGTTTTTGTAGCAGTTAAGGGCAGGAGATAAATAGATATGTATGGTATTTACTAAAGCTCGAAGTGATATAAAGGGCGAAATAGTGTGACTCTGTTCTATCACTTCTAACATTCTTTTCAGTCCATTACTTACATGTCCAAGTTCAACCATCAGCTCGCAATATCTCTGGGTATTGCCGAGCTTGATCTGAAGGGTAGCGGCCGTATTAAGTCGGTCTTCTTTGCTAGGAGCCCCTAGACCAGAAAACTTTGTCATCATCCTCGCCATTTCCAACTCCTGTGCTTCTGCCTATAAAAATAGGTTTTCGTCAATCAAAAATTGTATAAAATTGTGCTATCTTAAAACGTTTAACAATTTGTTCTGCAATTTCTTTTCAACTGGCAATCGTGCAATTTTCTGTCAGTTTCGATCAGGCTCACAGCTCAGATTAGATATGTGAAGTGGGATTACTTATACTATCGAAAACCAGTTAGGCAATTGGGGAAAATACTCACTGATTTATACTTGACTAAATGCTTCATGTGCATAATTCCTTTTGAGTAGGTTTCAGGCAGCATACTGTCGTCCTGTCCCAATACCACTGATACTAAATCCCAAAGATTATCAGGACCTCCGGGATGCTATGGATGAAACATATATATATGTACTTTTGACTCAACAGCCATGAGTTATGATCTACGTATATGAGTTATGATCTAATCTTGTTGGGAAATTCGCAAGAAAAATTACAACATCAAACATTAAATAAACAAAATATTACCATGAAAAATTTAGAAAACCACCGCAACGTCCTCTTACGAGTATCCACTTGAATCTTGTCAATTTGGAGCTTGAGGTCTTTCGAGGCTTTCCCGGTGAGAAGAGGAGCAATACCCGGTGCCATTGCATGCTCTGTAAAATCGGAAAATAAAATATCAGATCGCCTTGAAATCCCAGAAATATGACCATTGGGAGATTAAAGTCTGTATAGTCAAAAAAAATGATAATACAATGTATAACTAAATATTCTGTCACACGGTAGAAGTTTGCAGAATTGTCGTAAACTCCTAGAATGTTTAGATCTATTTTTTATGAAGAGGAGCGCATTTGTCATATGGAAAATATTGTTCATTTGGTGATCATAAAAAAAATGTTTTCATTTATGATCCTAAATTGTATCTGAATAAATGCATAATCCACAATAATTAATTCAACAGTAATTTTAACTCCTGAGGTAGATGAGTTAGTAATAATATACAAAATGAGAAGGAAGATAGAAATACGTATACGGCGGATTAAAGCGATAAATCCTCTCACATCTGACGCAAAAACAGACATGAAATCGCATGCATTTTTCTACATTGAAAAATGTGCAGGGAAACCTTCATGATAATGATCAAAAATGAAATACATATATCTAAGCGAAGTGGTATAACAAAGCAATTCACGCAGTTTGTGGAGCAGTACCTAAATATAAATAAAGGTGTCTCCTGGTTATCTAGATACTCCGTGGTGGCATCTTAAAATATTTTGTTTATATTTTTACAAATGTCGAAGTGAAAGTTGCATACACTCTAGGAGTAAAAAAAAATCCGTCTGCAGAGTGTTAACGAGGAAGGTAAGTGCAGATCCTACAGTTTTGTATTAGTAGAGTTACAGTGATAGTATCGTCATCTTCCACAACAATTGCCAATTAGCCAGCCCTGATCCCCGCGCTTCAGATACCATCTAAGTCACAAATCCAGCTTAGGCTACTATTTGAGTCATTGGTCAGGTGCTGCTAGAATGTGGGAAGAGAGGGTAAAGGGAGAAAAGTGAATTTAAGAAGGACGCATCTAACATATACCGGGCATATATCTATACAAGAGAGGTCCCTCGGTATTTAAGAATTGTCCCTTGATGAGCGGATCTGAACGGTAAAAGGAGGATCAGAGCTGTTGTAAATATCTGCAAATCATTATCTTTAATGGGTTAATGGTGAAGAAAGAGGTTAGGTTGTCATTATCGTTGTCACAATTATGTTCATAATACTTACGTTTATGTGCTGAGATATCGAAGCAGCGATTTAGCGGAGATAATATCCAAAGTGTTACAAGGAAATTAAATAAATATTCACGGGTTATATCATCAAACAAACTAAGCAAGGTACTCGGAATCCACCATGGTGCCTCTACCTGATGGTACCGTAAGTACTAGGGACAAACACATTACTAAAGCAAGCTATCATAAGGTTACCATACAGATATATAGACATGCATTTAAAAGCGCTTTCTGAACAGCAGTAACATGCATCAACGTCGTATTGATTAGAAGGAAGTATCATAAAGATTAAAGAAGACCGGAGCTCAGTTAGAGAAGATGTCATGGTCAAGTAAGGTTCGAACAACGAGGGCAGGGGAAGGGAGAAAGAGAATGAGGAACAGTCAGCTGTCATTGGTACTTTGGCTAGTCACCATGACCATCTGAGTGTAATCAGAACCACACACCCAGACCAATGTAATGAGTGACAAGTTTAAGAAATGTATCCTACACACCTCTCAAACTCAAGATTCATATTATCAAGAGGCAATAATTTAGAAATAAATATAATTTTGAACTATATATTCAGTGATAAAACGGATAGAAGATAGTCCATCTCGGTGAACGATGACGATATTGGTTCGTCTTCTAGAAATTACGTTTATTTATACTTCATGGGAATGAGAAACATTACTGTCAGGCAGTTTATGAGCTGTGTAGGATATATTCCGCATGGGGTCAGTGAGGATAGAACCAATGGTGGAGGATTGATTTACCTTTATCATGCAGTGGATCGTCTATAGGCAAAGACAAGGTCCCACACTGTATTATTATTATTCAAAGAAAGCCCAAGAATTTGGGAACGTACACTAATTGTTTGGGAAATGTGCCTTTAGAAGAAAAGAATGAACTTATATATTTATTTAGAAAAGGTGGTGTTTTTTGCGTGGTATGCATTTGTTAGTGAGAATTCATACATCAATATTTCTATATTTTCATAGCGAAAAATAAGTTCACTATAAACTGGTCATACATTTTCAAAAGTTGACACGTGAAGTTTAAATTTGAACTTCTATGCAACAAGACTATCTTTAACATGTTAAATGTATACTAAATTTGTCTTTATAGCATGTAGGGAACACAGTCTGAGAAATTCAGTAAGAAGATGTTTGTTTGACAGGTGTATAAGATTAATAGGAGTTAGATTGGGAAAAAAAACAGTTCCGTGAGTGAGAAAAACACACAGTTAAAAATGCATGTTAATCACGTCATACACAACCTCCATGCGTATTTCTATCACTAAATACAGATATTCCATCTGTTAAATAATCTTCTTGTTAGATCAATGTACAATACGGGTGTATCAGGAGACTCCGGGATAATTATGATTTACATGATAAAATGTCATGCCTGTACAAGGGTCTGTCTGAACATCATGCAAGCTAACATAGTAACATTGGGGGGACAACATTCCTGGTGGATACGATATTTCATCATTCTGTAAATGATCACTTACCAGGTGAAGTGACTATCTCTGGCCACGGCCTGCCAGCTATGATGTTCATTTCTAACGGCTGGATAAGAGGGGTGAGTGACCAGATTCGCACCGTGGAATCTCGTGAACATGATGCTAAAACGAATGGTCTCAGACTATGTGATGTTAAACCTGGAAATAGTGAATATTGTTTGTGAGTACATGACAATGTAAGGAGCAATAAAAGCCATATAAATGTATATGTACATATGGCTTGTATTGTTATTTTTAGCATTTTGAAGAGGGGGAGGGTCTTTGCAACGTATGATATATGGCTTTTAGATTCACAATTTTTGGTAATCCAAAGTTTTTAGACATACATTCTGACTCACTGTAATCCATTATATTAGTAATCCACTTCCATTATGTTTTTTTAATCACAGGAGATAGATAAAAGCAAGTTCTGAATAAAAGATCTATATCTTTAGAGGTATAAATCATTTAGTTGAGTATATATGATATTATGTATGGGGTTGTCATATAATAAATTATTATAAATATGTATTAGTATTATATTAATTTATTCATTAATCTATACAGACAAACTAAGCTGTGCCTGTTTCAACCTGTCGCAAAAGTATTCATTAATTATTATATAATGAAATTGCATTTTCTAAGCTTACCGTAGACATCTGCACCGTGGTCCAGAACAGTGTCAATACACGCACCGTCCCGTGTATCCCAGATACGTATCGAGTAATCCCACGATCCTGAGATGAGTAAATACGGTATTTCCGTACTCCAGAGTAAACCACGGACTGGCGCTGTGTGTCCATTTAATACGGTGATGCACGTGTCCTGCGTGTAATCCCACACCCTGATAGAACTGTCAAACAACACAAACCCAAGCGTACATGTTTACAAATATATAATGCACACATAATGTTTGGCGTGTGTGTGTCGGAGTTGGGGTGGAAGAGCGAGGGGGGGAAAGGGAGCCAAGAGATAACAGCTGTTGAGACATCTTATAATTGCCATCTCAATATCTCATAAACTACAATACATTTTATCCCACTTTCAAATGGTCCAAGTAAAATACGAGCTTCTCCGGATGATATAAATGTTTCTTATAATAGTATAGCTTTAGTTTCCTTTTAAACATTATACAGATCATTTAAGGTTGCAGTCCATGTTCTTGAGGACATCGAAGTTTGATGCCATGGTTTGTACAACACTGAAAACGAACTTTTTATTCATGCACATTGTTTGAATTAGATCTAGACGTATCTCCCAAAGAGTATCTGTAATAAGAGAATCACACTTACCTGTCATCAGAGCCACTGCATAGAATGCCATCTCTTAATGGCGACCATCGGACATGGAAAACTTTAGCCGTGTGGCCTTAGGAAAATAGAGAGAATGAACTACATTAATACTTTTTTTTGGGTGGTGTATGGTAGCACCAAGAGTCAGAGGTTTCCTGTAGCCTCGTCTAATAATGTTCGAACTACATTAATCCATCAAAAAGCCTGACCAAATGACATTCGATGTATTGTTAAAAGATGTACACACATCTTGGTAACAACAAGTTAAAATTGATTACCACTAACTTTATAAATTTTTTTGTTTTTTAAAAACTGTTATTTGCAATAACCTGCCAACTGGGCTTTTACAATCTAATGAGTATAATTTCTATAGTCTCTGTTGGGAAAATAAAAGGATCATGCAACCCGTTTGTTGAGCTTATTAACGGAGAAAAAGAAAGCATTTATGATTTATTGTAACGACCCACAATTGAATCTCTCAACTACTCACCGCTGAACACTTTAAGCGGTTGTTCTGAGTTGGTGGCAAGATAGAACACGCGGACATTTTTATCTTCACAACCAGTAGCGATCATATCTCTGAAACACATACACAAATGTCACCAGATATTATAAATCACCCGAGCTAAATAATTCAATTTTTAATGACATAATCTAGTTAAAAAAAGAGTCCTCTGCGGCGCAAAAACGCATGAGAATCAGTTTAGTGGACTAGGCCCTGTATGAAAAAGCGCTTTGCTGCAATCGTTTGTTTTCCACAGTGAACTAGTCCTACTCCCTTGCATTCAGATGATTTTAAGTTTAACCTTTTCTGACACTTCCTGGTATCATAACTTACTTGTTATTTGGGCTCCAGTCACAGCCGAACACAGCACCAGGATGTCTATATTTCATGAGTAGTTTACCATCGACTTGCCGTACAACACTGGAAAATGTAACCGCATTAAACATGAGGGAAACGGCAATTGTAATATGTAATAGTCGGTATGTCTGGAACACCTGACTTACAGAACACATCACCGTATTTCCTTTATTGTACAATTGGAAATACAACAGCAATGGTGATAGATGTATTTGAGGGTAACAGAGCTATTGTATGTATAGCACTGGGGGTAAGTATAGCCAACTACGACACCTGTGGAAGAAGGAACCTCTACTACAATAAAAGTTAAAATTTAACTTTCATAATTTTGTTTCTTGTTATTGGCAAAATTAAAGTGTTTTACCATGAGCCATCTCCCCCACAGGTAGCAATACGCCGCGAGTCCTTGTGATTCCACGCAACAGAATACACACTGTGCTTTCCGTGCTAAAAGATAAATGATTAAAGATGGAGTCTAAGCATAATGCGTTTTTTTCATACGTGGTCTGCTAACTGGCGGATATCGACCAATGTATACTAAATGCATAAACAGAGCTATTATATCACATATCAGTACATGACAACGGGGAAAACACAACATTAAAACATGGGGAATTTATATTATTATAAAAATAACTATTAACAAAATTCAAGTATGACATTGGAAAAAAGACTAGAGGCTCTCGTGTAAAACGTTTTCATTTTAAATATTTGTTAATGAACCCACCCCTTCCACCCAACCCCACTCCCTCCCAGGGAATTCTGACTTCGATATTTCAAATAATACCGGTTTGTAGAAAAAGCCACTAACCTCTGTGAATCGTTTTATTATCTTTCCCTTTGTGATGTCCCATATAAAGGCTCCCTGCCTTGATGTTGACGCAGCAATACAATTTAAGTCGGCCGGGGCCCATGACAACGAATAGATGACGCCTTCATTCCCCGGTGAAGAATTAACCTGTTACATAAACAGATGGAAGTTCGTAAATTATTCGTAGGAACTATTTTTTTTGTAAACAACAACATGGAATCAGAAATATGTTATGGCGACGCACAACATCACGCACTAATACTGAATTTCAAAATAGAAATCGCTGATCAAAATGCATGGGTTTACGGCGGGTATGTATCGCCATAGCATGGAAATAACTTTCCATGTTCAGGTGTTTCAAGAGAATAAAAGCCCCCATGTAAAGAGTGCAAGGTGCAATGAGCAATTATCAGGTATGAAGGTTGGCAAAAGGATGTTTCATTATAGCAACGAGACTAGAGCCCTGTAGTCTCGTTGATCATAATGTCTTGTGGGGAGTATCACAATGTGTACAGTACATGTATAAACATACATTTGAAATAACATAAACCTACAATGTAAACTTATACTAATTTACTTTTTTTTTTTTTTTTTTTTTACAAATTATACTACTTTACATATATCTTTTCCGAGGAAAGCCTAGGTGACACATCCACATCACTATCAAATTCATATTCGGAGAGCGCATGTTCCGTCTAGACACCTGCTATTTACAATCTTACAATCAAGAGACGTTGCGGTTTGTAATGAACTCTGGTACATTTACCACTGACGTATGGCAAGGATCAATTAATGCAGTAAGACAGCCTTTTACAAGCCAAAGCACAGATTGTAGAGCATACACATCGCTACCAGGCATGTAGGCTGTTGTATCTTTAGAAGGATTGATTTCACGTGCGTGGCTATTTGATCGATATGACTAGATTTTTGCTGCCGGGTTTCGTTCACCCAGATCTCTTTAATGTACCATGTATAGTAATGCGCACATATACATGCTCAAAGTGTGACAAGTGAATTGGTGGGGTAAAAGATGTATAGGTTTCGCAAGGACCAACATGTGGCATGCATTGTGAAAAACATATAAACTCAAATGTAACTGATACATGGAAATGTCAAAATCCAGCTGTAACAGTTCATGTGTACTCACCACCTGAAACTCCTAGCAGTGCAAGGGAATAATTTTAACGGTGAAACATATTAATGTCAGAATGCTCAGCAAAGGTAATTAGACGATGATTATTTTAATAATAATTTGTCGGGAACCTTGATTAAAAAGTAGAAATATCATTTTACATTAACAAGATAAATAACCGACGAGTAACTGTGTTAAAACGCCATCGCCGGTCATATTTGTACAGACGACGACTAATAAAGAATTAATGTATTTGTAGACTAAAACTTACAGCGTTTAATGTGTTGACATCCCACACTTTAATGGTTCCATCAAAGCTGCCGGTAGCTAACCAGTTTGGATTCTCTGGGTGAAATTTGCAATCAAATATAGTTTCTATGTGTCCCTAGAAACCGGATGAAATAGACAAAACCCGCTTTTAAAAAAATAGTGACATTAATATACTTGTCCTGATATTACGGAGAAAATGCAGAAACTTTTTAACATAGGTTCTCAAATTATTTACATTATTGTCATTTATTTCATAAATGCCGTTGGTTGGATGTCTAACAATAATTACCTTTTGCATCATAGACTACTTTTTTGTTTGTATCGAGGTAGGTATAGAATATCGCTGTATATCGATAAGACCCGGTAGATGATCCTTGTCTTTGTGTTAGGCAGGGAAAACCCTAAGTATTAGATTTTTATTTTTATTTACTAGCTGTCGAGCACTATTGCCCGTAATCAGGTACTTTTTTTTTAAATGTTATTCTACATCTCGTTTCCTACACTAACATACATATTACCTGTTCCCTTAAAAAGTTCCACTTGCGCTTGCCCAGATCGTAGAGACCCACACCTCCATCCAGGAATGTGCACACGGCGTGGGCGGGCGGCAGGGCGTACCTGGAGGTAGGGGAGATGGCGGGCAGTGCCTCAGAGGTAGAGGACAGGTGAGCGCGCGTTTCAGACAGATGCGAATCACACTTGCTCGGTACAGTGGAGAAGACATGCAAGGCATGGAACCCTGTCTTTTTTAAGCGAATGTTTTCAATGGGTGAAGATTTAGATACATTCCATAGTCGCATTACTCCGGTGTGGGTATCTAGTGGAGAGAAGGAGATGTAATCTGTGTTAGGAAAGAGATTAACGGCGTGGGTTATACTTAGTATCAGGGACTTATATATACCTACTTTATCCCCTTGAGCGAGTGCATTATATTGTGTAGGCACCAAGTTGATCGTTGGACTTCACTTGCGGGCCGCCGTCCGTATTCCCATTCATAGCGGGAAGATCGTACTAACAGAAATGCTTGAAATTTCAATATTTCCTTCAGCACGACTTTTTTTTTATAGTATCGTGTGAAATAAAAACTTTAGATATGTGCCTTTTATGAACCTGAGAATGATTCCCTTACGCCCCAAAATAGATGGATTATTCATTATGTAATTCTGACTTAAATTGGTTGATTTAGAGTTCTTATTTGCCATTTTCTATTTTGAAAAAAACATTAGCCATTTTGTTCATGGTGTTCATGGGATCATATCCAATATTTGGCAACGTACGAATATCGATCCCACTAACACTTAGTCAAAATACATTTGACAAATCCGGATCATCGCTTAAGATAAGAAGATTAATGCGAGCATATTAACATATAGTATGCATCACTATAATATGACCTGCTACCCTATGATCAATAGAAAATTCTAAGAACTCATATATGCATTTGGATTCATTAATTGATTTATGTACATGTACGTTACACTGAACGTGGACAAATATCAGAATTATCATTTACTTAATATAGACAGATTTCCGAATTAACCTGAAGTAAACTGTGATATGTACACACAATACATGTTAGCAGTTATAGCCTCATTAACTTTATTGCATCTCTCATAGGGGGTGATCATAAAAGTCGTATCGACATCGTTTCCGTGGTCTTTGTAGAAATTTAACGTGTAGACCCCCTACCCCAACTCCACCCCACCCCTGATACGAACAATTTGTAATTCTTGCCTTATGGTTCCTACCTCTCCCGGTAAATATGATTAGAGCTTAATTCATTCTATAAGGTTCTCAGAGGTTTATTATGAGAATTTTTGTTATACTTTTCTCCCTTATATACATATGATTAGTTTATTGTCCTTAGCATTGTAGATGCCCCGATGGCAGGTTGTCTTGAATAAAAGTTTGTTGGTTTGTTTTTTAAAAAAAAAGTCGTATTGACTGCTCACCTCCCGTTAGAAACATGCCTGGCGCCGTGTTGATCCAGGCTAGGGTGTGGACCTGAGAGGCTGCTGAGGGCAGGTTAAAGTTCATTATGACAGAGTTAGACTCTGTGTCCACCAGACGCACCCCACAGTGGGTGTTGGCAACGAGAAGGTACTCTATGGACAACGGGTCCCACTCCAGCGCAGCAACTGGGTCTTCATCATCAGATCCATCCATCGACTCCGGGCGGAACACATGCTTCTGGTTTTTCTGACCTACCAAAAAAAACCAGTGGGATTTCTTTTATATGTTAAGCTTCACAATTGAATTAAAGTGAATAACGTTTATTTTAGATCAGTGCTATGAAAACATTTTTTATTGGTATCACCTATATTATGCTTGTTAGGGTATGCCTTGACTTAGTCCTACCACTGTTCCACGAGAGACGCCCTATTCCAACCCAACCATATACATACAAAGATGGAGCCCTAGAGCACATATTCTACGGTGGGGGGGGGGTGATACCATTGAGTATCTATCAATGAAAAAATGTGATATATATATATATGAGTGATATCGTATCTAACTAAGATAACACGGTATCTAGCCAAGTCCATAATAGCAAAAGGAAAAGATTTAGATATGCATGCACGCGAATGAGTAAGTTGTGGCAAAACGTTTGAGATCTTTACAAAAGTTGGATACTATAATGTATTTTGTACTTACAGATATTTATTATTTTCCGTTCATGCTGATGAATGTTACTTATTCACTTTGCACTTTATGAGCGAGTACGTTGTTCTCGTGGTTTTCCTAGTTCTGCTTGACACTGGCTAATTAGCCTATCCCTTGGGAAATAACGTTGTGGGTTTGGGGGGTTTTCATTAAAATCATTAGATGTTGAAACACAACGGCTGTTATATTTACATTTGGTCTTCCTTTAAAGTATGATTTGTCCCACAAAACATCTATCTAACGAGCTCAAATATTGTAAGTAATTCGGTATTTCCATTTTATAATTGGCGAAAATTAGTCATAAATCTGATTAATCGCGCCTTGGTGATATTTCATGTGGTAGACTTGTGCAAGTCGTTGATTCTTTTTTTGTTTGTAGCAGTAGCAGTTTGAAGGGAGAGGAGGTGATTAGTCAGGTACTACTATATCTTTGATTTTTATTGTTAAAAAATGAAATTTATCATATATATTAGAGACACTATTGATGTGTTGGGACTCCTGCTGTATGATGGCATTACCAACGCCTGATTACCATCAGCGACGGCCGAGTACCGCATCTTAGCATCTTTGACTGTGGAGATAGGGTGGGAGACTTGGGACTTGTCTAACTAACCATGTGGCCGCGATGCTACTAAGTAGTATATAAAGAGTGATATTTAGCGATGGTTGTGTCTAGCACTTGGATACATAGTTAAAATAACACATAGGTCCAAATAAAACTACGACTCTGGAACAGGACGGCATTCATCCAATAGCTTGGATCTTTGGGGCTGGGTATTCAGTTCTCCCCGTCACATGCATGCAAGTGCATACAAAGACATGTATTTTTCTATATAGGTAATGGATGAATCCCAAATGAATTAAAAATCTTGCTTTTTCCAAGTCAGTTTTCCATTTCAATCTATAAAGATGCTGCACATCTTCTGATAGTCGACACAGATGGAGCAAGACAAGTCTGTGTGCCTAATTGAATTTTAGAACCTACTGGAAGGGCTAGAGTTACAGAGGGCGTGTTAACCTCCACCACCATAATGTCGTTCTTTGTGCACTATTGTATGCATCAATAGCGTGCCTCGACTCAGGTATTGTCACTTAAGCTTAAATGCCATTTTCGCCTATTTTTTTTTAATATTATGGGTGACATTAAAAGCTTTGATTTTAGTCTCATTGTTCGGGTTATCCAACCAAATGTTGTTCATGGAGCGGAGAGATCTGGTCATTTAAGAAGAAGACCTAGGTGTTGTACATTGTATACACACATTATGTACGTTTAAACAATTAATCAAATACGAGTATTGATAAATATAATGGGAATGTATAGAAGGGAAACGCTAAATGCGTGTATACATATATTTATGTGGGAATAACAGCCAATACCAGCCTAACCTTAAAAATCAGTACTCATAAATACCAGCGAGGTTATTTTTAGCACTCTGTAAATACCAATACACTCGCTCCCATCATGCACTAAAATAGCAACTTCATTGAGAGGTCTCACTGATGGGGTGGAGTGGGGAGGGGAGAAGAGCGGAGGGGGAAGCCCGGAAAGGAGGGGCGCGGATGGTACACATTGGAACCTAACAGAAGCTTCAGGTACTTTATAGCAAGAATAAAAACAGAAAGTACGCATTATAATAACTAGCATCGTCATTATTAATGATAAAAATGCGATGTCCTAACGTACAGGAGAAGATGAAACTAGCCCCGTCTTCTGAAAATCTGTCACTGAATATGTGTATTACAAGCGAGGGGCAGACGATTTGTGAAAATGTTCTAAATTTACGAAGGGTCTCAATCAGAGTGGTCTCTTCCACAATGCTAATGAGGAATTCCTTTAGGTTTCCAATTGTTGTGTGAGATTACATGACAGTCCACCTGAGCAATCCTATGCCTGCCACATACACTGTAACACCAGTATCGATTGTACTTGTCAGGTGGCAGCTTTCTCAACACTCTCAAAGCTGAACTATAGTAATTATCAGCAAACTTTTCATTGTTGCCTCTATTACGTAAATCACGTTTAATTCGTTCAATTGTTCAATACAGTTACCTGGCATGTTTATTTTGAAAGTTAAGTATCGGATCATATAGCAAGTTTATTATCTGATTACTAAACGTGTCTTCGCCCAATAATGACTCAGTAAAGGTTACATTGCATTTGACATTTATGTTTAAATGTAAGCAGTGAAATAAAACATCCATTGTCAATAGATGTAGGCATATAGATCTGCTTCATAAGATTTTCGACAAACGGCATAGGCTTATTGTTACTTAGGAAAGGAAGCAATACTAATTACACTGACCAAAAAGATCCATCTAAAATAAATTCACGTGTTGATAGATGCCTATGGAGTAGGTCCTGTATTATCATTAGTTCAAAAGCAGTCGCTATAGTATAAAGTAAGAGTATAGTGCTTCAATACAACAGGTGTAAGCGGTAGAGTATGTTTCGATTAAGACACTTTTTAGAGGATAGCTATTTTTAACCTAACCTTGAAATTTGATTACGCTCTAATGTGAAACAGACTTGGGTGAGGAATATTTGTAAAACTACATAAATTTCAGTCTGTTGGTATTTGCCCTCTTATTTCAAATGTACTGACTCGAAAATATTAAATTATTGTTCGGAATACCAATTTACCCTACGAAGCAATGAGTGTATATTATCCTCTCTCCCCTTTTGATGCTGTAGGAACGAGGATTTCTGTTGTATTGAAATGCAATCCCTGACCCTGTACATATACATGTGTCTAAATACCCGCTGAGGACACTCACCTTTTCCTTTACCTTCTCAATGTGTTGTGAGAATATTTGGCACACATTTCTATAACTTTCTTTATGTAAAAGGGCAACATTGGTGTAGAAACTTATGTAATAATAAGTTCTTGAGGTTTGTCTATATTAAATCAAAGTCCAACGAGTGAGAGTATGGGGATAGCTCTTGCACAAACAGACTAATATGTGATCTATTCGGATTAATATTAACCAATAATTATGGCGAAGGTAAATATCAATATCAAATAATATGGAGATCGATCAAGGAACAAAAGCAGCACTTTTGCTTTTTGCAAGCAATGAAAAAGGATCGCAGCTTATCATGGGGAATGTAAAAGCACATCTTTAGAGCTATAAAAAGTTACCCACCGGGGCATAAGTAGGATATACTGCCATCCATATGTCCTAATGCAATTTTCCCCGTTTTCTTAGGATGCCACCTGAACTGGCAAATCTCTACTGAGAAGCTTTGTGCATCTTTGTGAGTGGAGAGCCCACTTTGAGATAAATAGTTCCATAAGTAGATAGGCCCCTTGCCATAGGTGAAGGCAATGACGTCCTTATCATGGGGACACCAGCCAAGCGACACTGGAGCACCTCGGGTATTCTCCAGGCAGGCTATCACTGTCTGCTCCCCTACACTCCATACCAGTATCATGTTGTCCGCACTGGCCGAACCCAGGAGGTCAGGGTTCCGATTACTCCAGGAGATAGCTGTGATAGTCTTCTTATGCTCAGACATGATGGAGTGAAGTTTGAATTCATTGTACTGACGGTCCAGCTAGAGGAGAAATCAAAACTGATTGTTAGTTGATACCAGATAAAATAATGCATGAATTGTCAAAGCAGATATTTTGAAGTACATCAAAACACAGTCTGAAATGGATATATAACAGTATTGAATTTGCCCCGCCCTGTTTTGTCAGTAACGCTATGCTCAGCCCTTCTTGAGAAAATCGAAATCAAGATACAATCTGAACGAGAATAGTTGAGTCTTACAAGATGTGTGGATGAATGAACAATATTCCTATACGCATGAACACATCTTAAAATTCATCCAACATTTCAGTAATTGAGGCAGGGGAGTATAACAGGTGGGGACTGTGTTGTACCTCCCTGGTTGAAGTATCTCATTTGGTTGTGGCACCTTACTGCTGTATAGATTTATACAGATGTATATTTTAAACCCCAATATAACTTTTAATAACTCGTGGGCGGTTACAATAAATGCTTCCATGTGCATACATAAGGCAAGGTGATTAACTTTATACAACCCCAGAGGCATGAGTACACAGACAAGATATACCTGCCTCGAATAACCTAAGGTAAGGTTACGTATAAAACGCATACCTGGTATATATAGATGGCGAGGGTTGCACAGTAGGCGAACTTGTCTCCTGATGCGGCACAGACATCTACATTCCAAGGCTGACAGCCCGCGGCCAGCAACCCAACCTGTTTGACCGTAGACATGGTGTAGGAAGTTCTCCTGCGAGGTGAGCGTTAAAGAGGGTAGGAGGAGGTGAAATATCAAAGCGGGCAACAGTCTCTGATGAGCTACATTAAAGGAGGCATGGTAAACACTGTCCAGGCATCTAACCTAATAAGGAAGAAAAAAACATATATATCAATAAATAAGAATCATTTATTCACTAGCGACTGACGTCATGACGTGAGATGCTCCAAGTGGTTTAAATGACATGTCAGGCATAGGACACTGTCCCGGGGGTGTGGTTTTAATCTGTTTTGATTTTGTAATAATTGCTACCACATTTTCCTTTTAAATATTATATCAGATTGTTTCATATGACCTTGATGTAACATTGATAGTTTATTTAAACAATAATCTATAATTGTACGATATTTTTTGATTATATAATTTTCCTATGTATGTTTGCGATTTGCATAATATCTGGCTGAATAAAAATCTTAAAACAAACAAACAAATTATTGTTTTATAGGCTGTGGCTGTAGCCACATACTTGACTCATAGATGTATGCAGCTTGACTTCACACCTTAGACTTCACATGCTCATGTGAACTGATAAACATCTATCGTCTGATGAGATCGGTCCTGTCCATATACCACTAAATATACAACCTATATTCTGGTTCAAGGTTGGGTGCAATTACATAACAGGACTTACATAACAGTAACCCATCTTTCAGATGGAGGGACGGGATGAGGGGAGGGACGGAGGGGAAGAGCGTGGATGGCAAATTGAGTGTTTCAAAGTGACACATGTGCCACTGAGCTCCCGATTTGGGGAAAGTTTGCCTGTGTTTCAACCATGTTCTAGAATAATATATTAGTGATCTTAGCCAAATAGTGATCTTAGCTACTTTAAAGTGGATATTTAAACAGGTGTTACCACAAAACCAATTATGATAGACGTTTGGGAGTTCCCCCAACCAACAGACTCGGCTGTAACTGTTGTGTCTGTGAGGTACATGGCACCGGTGGCATTGTTCGAAATTGGAGTTTTAAACTCTTAAATACTCGAAATATATGTATTTCATACATTGATGCTCCCGGGTATTCATTACTAATATATTAATCTAGAACATGGTTGAAACACAGACAAACTTTCCCCAAATCGGGAGCTCAGTGGCATGTGTCACTTTAAAGGGTCAGTTAATGGGTTCCCGGTCACTTTTAGGACAACAAACTTCATGGAGCCATAAATACAACAGCCAAGTCTCAATTTTTTTACTTCCATTTATGTCTAACTTATAGTCAATTACAAGCACGAATTGGGAAAGCTTAGTTGAAAAGGTCTGTTTAGCACAAGAGGGCACTGAGAGTGCTGTGTGACATCACAAAGCTGCGCCAGAAATGAACATAATATCCCTACCTTTCCCCCCAATCTCCCAGCAATTGAAACAGTTCACTGTCACTGCTTTCAGCCATTGTTTTGACCAGAGAACTATACATGTAACAGTTTGTTTTGGTCTGCACACCTGCTTTGGTCAAACTCCTTCCTCCCACCCCACCCTCCTTCTTTCTAGCAGCAATTATGAGAGTTGTTTGTTATGTTCATTGCATGTACATTTCAAGATTGGCGCAGCTTTATGACGTAGGCAAACAGTGGCGCCTTGAATGGAGTGTTAAGCTGTGGAACTACTTTTTCACTCCTTTAAATGGGTAAAACTCACTAAATAATAACTTGAATTAAGTAAAACCGGGGTGGTTACATTTCAATAATAGCAAGGAAATGGATTTGCTCATAATATTTGGGGGTTTACTGACACTTTAAGGGAGAGGACAAAGAGGGGTAGAGAGTCCAAGGGAAAGATCGAAATATAGGGAGAGTAGAATGAGGAAGAGAGAAAGGAAGAGTGAGAGAGGTGAAAATATAGAGGGAGAGACAGGCAGGGATGGTTAAGAGATCTATATCAGGTATAATTATAGGGAGGAGGAATTGAAAAAGTAGGTGTAGGAGGGGGAGGGGCGGAATGAGGGGGAGAACATTTAAATGGAACTCCGAAGGCTTAAAACTTTCTCCTGTCTTCTATAATACATGAGGTACACTATCCTTCATCATCAGCCACAGCCATCGTTTCCTTTGGGAGACGGAAATAACCGAAAACCTTGGATTTACTAACTGTAGACAATACACAACTAAAACAAATTCGAAACAGTTCGATATCAATACACTATCGATCACTGATATTTGTTTGACTTTTCATTGCCATAATGGTCGTTCTTTTCAGCAATTAAAAAAAGACAATGGGCACTGTATGATTATGTTATAGATGTAATGTGTTAGCCTTGTGCAGCGTCAACACACAGCTGGTGTGAGGCGAGAGATGAGCCAGTCCCTGCACGTCCAAACTATTGATTGCCTAATATAGCTTGTTCCTGTTAGGCCTTGTGTTGCTAATAAACATGCACACAAACAGGAGCAAGCAATTAAAGGCTCCAGTCATGGAAGAGCAACTTCATGTAGGAAGGACCTTATTTAAGGAGAAGCTCGGACTTGTAAGTTTTTTTTAGGTCATCTGACTCATTTCCCGATCGCAGTCATCATATTCCACGGAGGTCAATTGTCTATGCCTCTGCAATTTCCCAGCCTCATCAACAAGTACTGCTGCCATTTAAAAACAGTGGAAACGGGCGATTTCTTTCATCAGTTTCCAGCTGCTGCAACTCTTCCCAAGGCCGTCAGAGTTTGGTCAATGGAGATACATGCGAACGGATAGGACAAACTGCTGGAATCCGTCCCTCCTGTATCACTATAATTTAAGTGCTCCATCCCGGGATATATTCTTCAATTGGGAAATTCATGAATTAATGTAAGAATCTCACTCACTCTCACCCCCCCCCCCCCCTCTCTCTCTCTTCCCTTCTTTTGCTTTCTTTTTTTCCTTTGATCTGTTTCATTTGTAGATTCAAACCAATCGTATGTAAATCAAAGTGAATGAGGACAGGCAGGACAAAATGGTAGAAAGTTAAATCGATCACCGATCAAGCGATCAATACGATGCATTAAACTGTCACTAAAACATGGCTGGTCTTCCTGGTCAATCTAACCTTCACATTAGTACTACAGAGATTTTAATGCTGATACATACTCATTCTTCTTTGTGTTAATAATGGTGCTGTCAGTAGGCGTGTTTTGCATGCCGAAGAATGAAGTGCTCGTGTATTATTTCATTTCACCCTCAATTGAATGGCAATATAAAAATATTCTATTTGGATGTATTTCCTAAGAATGATTTGACATGGGGAAGAATATATGGAATACCCAAATAATCATCTCCTCATTCTCACCTGCATTAAGGCATTTCAGCTAAAACATTAGAGCACAATTCTGTGAACAATGTTAGTTTATGTTCAAAGCAGAGAGGAACAATCTGTAATAAAAAACTAAGAGCCAACTACCTTTAGGCCGCCATGTATTCTTGGCTTAATGTCATTCCATAAAGCAGCAATTCTCTTTTCTTATTTTAGGTTCCATTAATGTTGTTGTTGGAATAGTTTCCTTTAATATCAGATCAGATGGTATAAGGACGCTAATAATAACTGTATATTCGAGTTTATCAAGTTCCTCTCCTTTACTTGCCCTAAATCATAATTCACGAATTACCAACAGGCTCAATCACCCTGCCTTCCCATCCCATCTTTGAAATTTCCGAAGCTATTACCAGTAAGATTTGGATCATCACCAGACTTCCAAACTAAATAACCCAGCCCCCAATCGATATGAGATCATCACCAACTACATTATTGTTTCCATCCAAGTAGATAATAAGATGTTCGAAAAATTTGTCTCCCCGCCTTGTCCATTTAGGTCATATTATTGTATGTATCTCAAAGGGTAACATATATAACGTTATTGTGAGCTAACAGAAATACCTTTGTTCAAAGCCTTGTTTTGTGAGCATTTAAATATGTCAGTCCTTCATAACTAGAATCACCAATAAGTGACGAGTAGTAAAATATCATACATATATATTTATTACGTAAATGGCGAAAACCAAGTTTCGTTGGAACGCTGCAGTCTTTCTTACGTAGAAGATAGATCAATAAACAACATTTAATGAGAATTGAATAACATGGATTAAATATATATTGATGTAACATCGAACTGTTGACATAGGTTGAAACAACCAATAACTTTCGCTCACCACTTTGAATATATATAGGAAATAGCCAGGAGCCTCTCCACTTTCGCGAGTACTATGTTCATAATGTGGCCAAGCATAATATGTTTCACTCTGTGACCCCGAGCAAAAATATAAATTCCAGACTTAATCTCGCTCCGATTGGAAACTTGCCATACGTAGCTATAGATTGCCTCTAAGGGATTAAAACGCCGTCATCAATACTTCTTTCCCATCGAGACAAATCAATAGCGCGTAATGTGGGACAGCAACTCAATCGAACGTTTCTTTATATTTATCCATAACATCCTCAGTACTGGTTGAATTTCTTGCTCTTGTTCTTGTAAACCCTTCAGCAAACTTATAGCTCTACTTAGCTAATACGTCATGATCGCCATATCGAACAAAATGTTTGTTAAATACATTATCTAAGTCTCATGTGTGTTGATAAATCTGTCCATGGCAGTGCCGAATGAACGAATCCATCGTTTCCTTTATTCCCCTGATATTTTCCGATGAATTATTCATACAACGATTGTCCAATAACATCTAGATGAGACATTAAAGCAGTTCTCTAGCAAGATCAGTTTTCGATCGGCACATCGGCACATTTTTTCTCCTAAGGGCTCAATTAGACTTGTGCTAACAATCACGTCTATATCATTGTGCACATAGTCAGCGTTCATATTATTTGAAAAGTATAGGAAATCCAACACCTATGCCTAGGTCAAGTACTGAATAATTGACACTTCTGAGAACCTCTAGAGCTATGAATAGGAGCATGATGTTTTCTACATGCAAACGCACAATAAACAGTAGGCGGTGCGTCAAATTAACAGTACCGCCTTGATTATATCCAGTCGGAATAACCCCAGTTTATATTCAACTCTGATCTTCAATTATCAATAATTAAAAAAATACCGTCGGATGTGTTCATTTGATTGTCACTTTGTGAAAGTTCTCAGGTAGCTGTAAAGTGCCTATACATGTACAGTAATTGACTCCTTGTTACAATACACTTCATGTCACACATTATGTTTCAGATTGTAATTACTGTATTGTAAGTGCGAGTTGAAACTTATATTCCTATTCAAGAGGGGTCTTTTTATAGTATAATGCAAGTTTACTCTTAAATTAAAGACTGTCATTAAGAGATAACTTGACTGTTGTATCAAGGTTTTAGGGTCAATAGAAACTGGCCTTTTGTATCAATTGAGTAAAAGTGTTATGAATTCATGTAATGATTAGTAAGAATCCTTGTAACATAACCATCATTTCAAACTTTCATTCTACTAGAACTCGCAAGATTGTAACTCCTTAAAATCTTCTAATGTGATAATTTTATTCAACATTTCGTTTAGGTCTGGATGGAAGAACTGCTCTGCAGAAGCTAATGACCAGTTCCTGTATCTTTATTACTGGAATACAAATATTTATATTACTTCTTTAGTTTGGATGGATTTTCAAAAGCTCTTCTAAGCAACGAGCGGGTATCCAGTTGTGTCTATTTTCAGTTCTTCTGATGATAGGCCTTCAGTATTGAAAAACACTCTGATAAACGGCTAATAGAGCAGATGCTCCAAACATACACACCTGATACAACATCACCTGCCTGTATGATTGCTGAGGCACGAAGAACAAGTTGTAAATGAAAATGTCACAACCTGCAACCGTACAAGGTCACTGACCGCATTGATTAATGCAGAGAAAACAGCCTGGTGGAAAATAGTATGTACAGTGGTACGAGGAGCTTATTAATCAAAATGTCTGTCTCCCAGACCAATCTCAGCAGTGAAGGTCGTGGTTAAAAATGAAACGGCTGCGGAACGATACAATTCGAGGGAATAAATGTGGAAGAGAAATAATGGGAAGGTGTTATTATCGAAAAATGAAATTGAAAAAAAGATGTGAATCAGTTCAAACACCGATTATCAACTTCTCGATTCCCGACTCATTCAAAACTGATAAGTAATCATTTACATTAAAGAGAACCAAATTAGAAAAGTAAAATAAAAAATAATGGCTATTCGGAGTTGGGAGAGTAGAAAAGATTGATATAATGATGTGGACTAGGTGCCTAGTACATACGTTTGTGCCCTTTTAATTGTCAGTCTATATTATCCGTAGCTATCCGTATGCATAGTATGCTTTACCTTGACTAGGCAGCTCAATATGTCCTTGAAGCAACAGTTCAAGTTCCTCAGCCAATGGGTAGAAAGTCACTTCTATCACACTCAAGGTCTTCCAGTTAGATTTGGAAGGGAATTGCTGTGTATACCCTATGGCTATACTCAAGCCATACATTCATAACATATTCTCACGTAACATCCACATTAATAGCCAATGTATTATAGTGTATGTGTAACAGTATACAATTCAATATTTAGAAGAAATGCATTTGTATGTATACAGAAGGTATGAGTCGAGTATGGTTCGGATAAAAGATGCCGATGCTAATCAGTTTCGATGTGGTAATTCAAATTACATGTATGTATTGACATGCGATATATGGTGCAATGAAAACAAAAGGAACTTCAATGTGGTTATAGTTCTACGAAAGACACCCCGACTTACATAAATCTATCACCACATCGACTCAGATTACCTCTCTGTCTATCATACGTATATAATATCTCAGGGGTTATATATATAGAATTAGTCCAAGCTTCCATCCAATTCCAAAGATATTCTCTACATAATACACTAAAAATCATAACATATTCTCACGTAATATCGACATCTTCAAATCCTTGTATGAAGTTTCAAATTAGAAAAGAAAAAAGGCATTTGTGTGCAGGAACAAATACTGTTGTGATTTGACAACCCTTTATTGGAAACTGCATTTCCAGCGGTTTGATTGCAACGTTTTAAAAATCGTGTCGGGAGACAACCATGATATAAGTTTGCTCTGCCTTGTTATAAGAATGAAATCAATTGTCAGAGCAATGGATGGACGAAGGAGCGATCTTGCTAATAAAGGACCTATCACCCTATTTTCTGTTATCACATGTTGGCTATATTTGTGAATTGGGTACAAAGTTGTTTATAAATATCATTTGCTCATTGACTCAATTGAAGTACCAGCACGCGTGATTAGTATATGCAGCACATATATACGTGTGTATTTTCATTAAGTACCCTGGTAATCCTAGTACATACACAGAGTTCCACTGGTAAAGACGCTGCTTTGGCCTATGTTAATGGCACAAGTGCTAGCGGGTGCTATTGAGAGTGATGAGTATTGATCAGTGTTCAGCTGCTATACAAACACCTCGCATCAAACTCACCTTCAACGCAGACTATGAGAGCTGCTCTCCCACCAGCCGTGCACAACAACAAACGAGCTAACTGCAGGGTAAAAAATCATGACAGAAGATGCCTTTCAATAATCATTTCCATATTTTGCTGGGACCTTTTACACCTACAAATTTGATCTCGTTGTTGCTGTTTGGTTTTCCTGTATATTTGTATATCAGTATCAAATTTATAGCAAAAGTAGAGTTTGTCCTGTTTTATACACAATATTGTTTAGCTCGTAATGATTTGAATACGGAAGCTTTAAGTCGAACATCTGCTGCTAGTTGCAGAGGAACTGATCCACTTTAATATGCGTCTATTTCCATTCTCCATCAATAATTAACACACGTGATGGGGCGTAAAAATGGTCTGGTTAATCAGCCCGAGCCTATAAATACCTATTACTAAGCTGGGTTCTTACTGCCAGGAATATAGAACACAAGACTACAAATGTGTACACAAGGCCCACCAACTCTGGCAGATTAATATCTTGGAATCAATAGTCCAAGTTGTGAAAGTCTAGACATGCAGCGGTTTACATTTAATATGTTTGCTGCTATACATAAGGACAACCAGAAACACACGTTATTATAAACCACTCTTACTAATACTTAATAACAGGATATAGTATGTTATCCTGGTTGAAAAGAGAGTCAATCGGTATTCACCAAACATTTCAACGTCCCCCCCCCCCCCCCCCCCCTCAAACCTCTACAGATTTGGTCATTGAGTATGGCTCCACATAATTTACTCTATCACTTATCATTTGGAATGGAATGGGGATGTAAACAGTGCATCAAGCATGTCTCGGTTTTTAAATCTGCTACGTAAGCAAGTTTTTTTTTTGTAGACGTGTGTTTTCTGAATATCACCTATCGGAGTAGTTAATCCATGATACTTAGACCGCGTGGAATAAGTGTTTTGAGACGAGAGATTCTGATACGTAGGCAAGAAGGTGGATTTTCGTCTGAAGGAAAATTCCTTATAACAAAATTAGATATATAATGATAATAAGTTTGTCTCCATTGGACACATATCCTAATTCATTAATTTTTTTGTTGTTGTTTTTTTTGTCCTATATTAGGTGTGGACGAGGGTCTTCTAGCTTAATCAAGTCCGGGATTTCCTTGCGTAAATATATCCCAGAGTTGTGGCAGCTGCTGTAGGCTATATCCCCTAGATTAGAGGTCACACAAAATCATAAAACCGTGATATATCTACTGTGCGCATACATTAACAACAATGCATACAAACTAGCCTATATCAGAATTGAAATAATTGGAATGAGTTCTCAGGTTTACCATCGAATATTCACAAATAAAGAAGTTGATTGAAGATCAAATTAATACATAGGCCAATATGTAGGCCTAGGCCCTAGTCTACCTATTTGAGACCAATTCTGTTATGTCGACGCGCAGAAGAACCACGATTTGAGAAAAAATAAGTTATGACAAAATTAAGTGAGCATAATAATGTTGAAGCCCGTCCTGAGTAGACTGCAGTAGCTACGATTCTTATCTAGAAATGAATTGGTGCTTCTAAAGACAAAACATAATATCAAACGTTCACAACTGCATGGGACCAAGAGTTGTTCCTGGTGTTGCTGATAACGTTCAGTATTGTTATGTTTGAAGCTACTTCCTTACGTTACAACCTCTGTTATCGGGGATCAACTTATTATCCCGTCACCTCAAGTTCTACCACGTATGTTACAGCGCGGCACTGGTATAATCATAGGCTAATATAATACTACTATACTCTATAGGCTCGTCCCATGACATGTCAAACATATTTCGGCCTAGTTGGTACTGGATTCCAAGAATCTTAATAACAGACTACAATAAACTAATATTACACTGCATCTGCGACTATGTCGCGAGTCATTTCGCTGTCAATTCTCCTGAGTTCAATGCAATGTGAGTAGGCGAGGTGTGTACAAGAACTTCAAACAGGGAGAAACTGAGTGTACTGAGTGAGTGGAGTGATCTGTTTCTGCATGGCGACGGCATGAAGTGCATAAAACCTGCACACTTGCCATCAAGATGACTGAAACAACACGCCTTAGATACTTTAGTGATAAAAAGCATATCTGTTGTCATTACAATTTCGTTGAATTTGGGTAATCACCTCTTTACTACAGCCAGAGAGCGAGTATTTCAGCACTCACCTGTATTTGACAGCCGCCAGCCGACCATGTTATTCGGCAACAGTCACGTGATCAAACATTCTGGGGTTGTTGTACGCTGCCACACATGGCTACAGACTGGTGCGCCCCCTCACGGTAAAACGGATTTGGTGTCAGGTCAGCTGTTCACCACCCCCTAATTATGGTTAGGCTAAATACGAAAATAATGTTAAATACAACATGCAGTGGACTAGAAAAATAGAGCATGTTCGACTCGAGACTGGTGCTATTCGGAATATACCATGCTTTCAGCAGTAGATCCTAATATTAATAAATAGGCCTAGGCTAGCATTAGGCCTATAGGCTAGGTACCGGTACCCGTAGTGAATGATAGGCCGGATAAATCACAAACGAACAAGGTAGATTGCAGAGTTGTAATTTCTGAATAATAGGTAGCTGGTACAAGTCTCTGTAACAATTTCGGTGACATTTCATAGGATGGTAACAGGTCTTGTGAGAGTATTTGAAATGACAAGTACATAGTAATTGATGCAGGTAATAAGGGAATAATCGATCCCCATATTAGAGATAATAGCATACCTTTAAATTGAACAAACATGGTAGAATAAAAGGCAGTGAAAGGTAACATCATAAGAGAGATATATGAGATAAAATGTCTCTTGGAATGAGTGGCTCAAAACTGGACAGTTCGTGGATGTGAGCTGGTTCAGTAGTAGGCTGTTTTAGCCCCAACGAAAGTTATTAGAATTTTTTTTTTTTTTTTTCCCTTGCTCGAAATTGTCACTGCTCGGCGTGAGCTGTAGAGTAAGACGCTGACGTCTGTACGTCTTCCGTTGCTGAAGTTCCGGTCTTGGATTGCCGCCTCCATTTGAGATTTATACGTGCATCAGCTACGCTGATACACCCCATAAATCACAAACGAACAAGGTAGATTGCAGAGTTGTTATTTCTGAATAATAGGTAGCTGGTACAAGTCTCTGTAACAATTTCGGTGACATTTCATAGGATGGTAACAGGTCTTGTGAGAGTATTTGAAATGACAAGTACATAGTAATTGATGCAGGTAATAAGGGAATAATCGATCCCCATATTAGAGATAATAGCATACCTTTAAATTGAACAAACATGGTAGAATAAAAGGCAGTGAAAGGTAACATCATAAGAGAGATATATGAGATAAAATGTCTCTTGGAATGAGTGGCTCAAAACTGGACAGTTCGTGGATGTGAGCTGGTTCAGTAGTAGGCTGTTTTAGCCCAGGAGCCAGTTTTTATTGAGAAGAAGTTTTTATAACGTAGTAGATGGAGAGGCAAGGAGAAGACTAGAAGCGGGAGAGCAGGGCCGAGACGTGATCCTCGATGTTTTCCCTGTAGGAGAGAGGGGTCTGCAGGTACTGGAGCACGGCCAGACTTTGCCAGTCCCCTAATTTTTGAATGTCAGGTAATGACATCCCACAGGTATGAAGGAAAGTCGCCGAGCCCCTGCGTAAGCTGTGAAGTCCGACATCCTTTTGTAAGCCCGCCTGAGAGGACCAGGATTTAAGGAGTTTCAGGGCGGCAGGATAGGCGACGGGAGAGCCCACCCCGGCTGATATTAACGGGGAGGAGGGGGGGGGGGGGGCAGGAAAACGGGAAAGGAGGACAGAGATAGCCTTGAAAAGGCACAGGGAGGAATTACACTTCTTGACCGGAATAACAGTTTTCCTGGCACCAAACTGATCCGTTTTTGAAGAATTCACTGAGATATATAGAATGTCACCAGAGAAGGACACATGTTCTCTATGTAGAAGATGGCGGTTGTCGTTGGATGAAAACACATGACACTTACGCAGGAGTGTTCTGAAGCAGAGGAGAACGCCAACCCAAGTGGCAAACTCCAGGGGAACTGCTAGGGAAACCTGCTTAAAGACGCGAACCAAGTCAGCTGGTAGAAGAGGGTCTTTAGGGTGTGACTGAGAGTCCAGGTGGCGACGTAAGCCCCTAATGAGGAGCTGTAGAAGGAAGTCGTCTCGCAGATCAAGCCCGCCATGCAGCTTGGAGAGATGGTTGATCGCTGAGAAGGAATTATTGACGGTGGAGAAGGCTAACCGTTTAACCGAGCCCATATAAGCCAAGTAGCGACCTATAAGCCAAGTAGCGAGTTTCATCACCCAGTGAGGCTGAGAAGGACTCCGAGGAGAACCAATGCACATAGTCGACTGAGGTGTTGGCAGGGGAAGGAATGGGTCTGGTGCCATTGCAGAGACGTATGTGTGACCCCCACCAAGAGAGATCATTGAAGAAGGGGTGTGACAGGGAGACACGGCCACCATCGGGTAACCCACACAGCATATTGAAGACTTGGTTAGTGTAGACCCTGCCTAGGGGAATGACCTTAGAGCAGTGGCTGAGAAGACCTGAAAGTTTCTGCAGTTGAGTTTTAGTGGCACGACGTCTGTGTTGGAAGAAAAGTAACTCGTTCTCAAGCTTCAGTATTTTGTCATGAGGCAGGCTAACGGAGAGGTTGGAGGAGTTTATATCAATACCTAAGAACCTGCAGTGGAACCCGGGTGAAGTCACCTTAGACCAGTTTATGTAGAGGCCCAGGGAGCGTAAGGTACGGATCACCAGGTTCTGGGTAAAAAGGGCTGACTCCTCATTGTGCCCCCAGTAAAAGAAGTCGTCGAGGTAGCAATACACATTTACTCCTCGAAGACGGAGGCTGCGGGCAATAGAGTCTGTAAGACGAGAGAAGATAAAGGGGGCAGCACTGGCTCCAAAACAAATTGCATTGTCTATTAAAAACACACTCACAGAGTTCACAGTCCATTGGAGGCCGAAATATTTCCTCTGCGAAGGATGTATGGGTATAGAACGGTAGGCAGCAGACAAATCTACCACCCCCATGAAACACTCTGGAGACAGTTGTTCTACCAGGTCATCCAACTGTATCAATGAAAACTTTGAGGTCACTTTGGACGTAAAATTGTTGAGCGAAATACCTTCTGGTTTGCTGCAATCCGTGATCGGACGAAATTTTCCATTTGGCTTGGGCACTGCCGCCAAAGCGTGCACACAGTGTGGTTTTACATCGGAGATCGAAAGTTTATTTTCAGACAGTTCTTGAGAAATAAGTGTGTCCAGTGATTCCTTGGCACCAGGTAAGAAACAAGATTGGTAATTATTTACATGGTACTCACTGATATCCGCGTCCGGGTCAATCAGGCGAAAGCCCGAAAGCACTCCGTCCAGGATGAAATGGGAATCGGGGTCCCACACATTGTCATATAAAAGTAAGTTTGCCCAGCCAGAAGGTATAAGCTGACTGGGAACGTGGCCCACAACATGGCCGGTGGTAATATTTAAGGAAACACACACAACTTGATTGAAATCCGGCATGGAGAGAACGTTAGAGGCAGCTGAAGAAGGCAACGATGGAGGCGCCGGAAGTTGCTCGCCGCCATGACACTCTTGTGGCTATGCTTTAGTAACTCCTTGTCCGGAGAGCGGCCAGGTGAAAGAGGAGCTGCGTGACTCACAGCTCTCGGCCGCATGGGCACCGCTACACAACCCACAAATGTGACGCCTCTTGCAATTTTCTTGGCAATTCTTAGGATGGCTGGGCATGTTGTAAACCCAGCAGATATCTGACGGCCAGTTAGTAAAATCATATAGTGGGTCATAGGAGTCACTGCATGGTGACTTAGCAAAAGATTTGCGTCGATAGGAGGTAGAGGAACCACGACCACTCGAGCCCCGCCTCATAGAGGCCTCCCAGGCTATGAATGAACGCATATATTCCGGGCTGAAGTATTTGTTTGCTACCTCCTGGTCAGTGATAGGCCAGTCCGAGAGAGCTCCTGAGACTACTTTGTCGGTTACCTCACGTTCGTATCTGATTAGAGCCTGACGAGCGTATTTCTTACCCGCTGCCTTGGAGGCAATAAAATTAAGGTGAACGTAGCCCACAGTATCCAATTTCTGATTAGTAATAAACACAAGGACCGAGGAGCAACCAAACAGGAGCTCTCTTACAGTAAGATCTTCGTGTTTTTTGACAGGGACCAAGTGGCCTTCCGGCCGAAGCCTACCTAATTCGCGCTCCAACTGGGAAGAGGTGGCTGCAGCTGCACCGCCCAAGTCGCGAGTCCCGTTACTGTTCAAGATGGCGCCTGGAGGCGGCGATCCAAATGTCTGACCTGACTGACCCGAGATCAGGTTCATCGTGCTAATGCGTCTATTAAGCTGTGAGATTTTTGCTTCCATGTCCGTTGCTGCCCCCACTTTGAAATTTTCAATTTTCTTCTCTTGTCCTTCTATGATCTCCGATAACCATTGTTCGTACTCGTTCGATCCTCGAGGATGGGCGCAGGGCTCGAGGCCCAGAGTCTTCGCCAATTCCTCCATCGATGGAAATGTAGCGCCTTGATGTTTTGAAACTCCACACACTGGTTCCAGGTGATGACGGAAACAGACTGGACAATTGACCGTGGTCATAATACGAAACAAGGAGAGTTTTCTAGAATTTTTTTTTCCCTTGCTCGAAATTGTCACTGCTCGGCGTGAGCTGTAGAGTAAGACGCTGACGTCTGTACGTCTTCCGTTGCTGAAGTTCCGGTCTTGGATTGCCGCCTCCATTTGAGATTTATACGTGCATCAGCTACGCTGATACACCCCGCCTATTTGTCACATTTCCTGTTGGTATAGTCTGTCTGAAAAGTAGTTGACACGTGATTCCTTAGGCCCTTTAAGGGGAGGGAAAAGTGGGAGATTTTGGACATCTATTTATGACAAGGACCTGTCAACCCTTTTCCAAGCAAACCACTCATTGCGATCAACCATGAAAAAACAGGGCCAGTTTAATCAGCTCTTCCTTCCATCTAAGCAAAACAACAGCTGCTGCACATGGAATAGAGACAGTGCAATACAATGCAGCTGGATATTTGGCCATGGTCGGTCGCAAACGGCCATGGTCGGTCGCAAACGGTGATTCAGGGGGCAAAGGTTTGAAGTCAAAAATCTCCCACTTTTCCCTCCCCTTAAAGGAACTATAGAATCACGTGTCAACTACTTTTCGGACAGACTATAGACCTATGGACCTACCCTGAGGAATTCATCCTTACAAAAAAATAGATTTCAACGTCTTTGATACACTCCTGTTGGTAGACTAGGCCTAAAGTAATTTAAAGTACGGTAAGCTACGGTAGGCCTAGATCTAGGCTACCATTTAAATTTTAATTGATCTTAATAAATTCTGTGTGCTTCATTTAACAGGACAAATAATGTTTTGATGCAAATCAAAAAAAAAGTTGATAATATTCGAAATATTTTTAAGTTAGCAATTGTAGGCTATTGTATTAAATGATTAATCGTTGTTTTCTTGCGCGTAGTGCTGCTTGCACAAACCTAAAGTTATTAAACCCAATTTCGCAAAGGCCTCCCTACTGTCGTCGACCTTAGGGAGTACTGTTACCTTTGCTAGTTAAAACAATATTTTACGGTAGGGCTTGAGATCCTCCCTAAGTAGGGAGATAAGTTCCCACCGATATTGTCGTCTCTGTATCTATTATGGCTATTAAAAGTTTCAACAACAACAAACAACAAGTTAGGGATGAATAAAGTGTGTAGCACAGTCTCTTACATTTCAACCATTTATGTTTCCTGTTCTAAGGTTTTTGTACTGCATGAAACAATGCTGAGCTGCAGGCTGATTGTGCAGTATCTCGAATCATCTTCAAATCATAAAATATGGATTTTGGGTATTCAGGAAACTGGACCGATTCTGTTGGAATACACCTTTCCTGAAAGCCCTAAATCCATATTTTATGATTCGAAGATAAAACATACGGTAGGCTATATATATTTGATTGTACTACTGGCTAAATGTTATGAATACGAATCCAATTGAATTTGTCCCCATGGTCGCTTACAGCACATGATTGCTTACAGGTACAAATCAATATTGAATATAAAGAAAAGTTGGGCTCTTTTAGAAATATAGCCTAAATGAGTTGAATATATTCCTCATAATGGGGGATATATTTTCAATAAAAATTGTCATTAAGGAAATACCGGTAAATGGGGAAAAAATATGATCATTCACATATGGCACGGTCACTTACACTAAAGTGTGCCCATGCTCAATTTTTAGGCAACAAACATGATGCTATATCAAAGATATCCAATGAATATCAAAAGAATGTTTTCCACGGCCAAGATTATGTGAAATTCTTCTTTATGAAATTATTTTTCCATGTATTTTCACATGTTTCAATGTACCAAAGTTAATAATATGAAGTCATATTCTATATTCTATAGCCTATGCATTCGAAAATGAGTAAGTCAGATTTTTAAAGCAATTTATGCAAATAAAACACACTACCGCTACTACTACATTGGAAAAGAACTATTTTTGGACGTACACATATAAATTTTATGTGGTATACCATCGACAGCTCTTAATAATGGGAATACATAGGCTATAGGGCCTATGCTAATATTGCATTTGAATACACAAGAATAACATCACTATGGAACAAGTCATATGACGAAAGTTTGGTGGATAGACTCATATATATCATTTTGCTTGTGGCTTTAAATAGGTGGAGTGTTTATACAGTGGTGGAGGGGGATATTTTCTCAATTTATTGATTTGACCTGTGCAAATAATGTAGTACCATTTGTCATTCTTAAGGATAAACATCTTACAGAATGTAGCTGGATGGAGTTTTAAGGTTATTTAACCCATTTAAACCGAAGGTTGCAAAAATTATTCAATCATCTTAAAACTTTAATAGATTGATTGGAGATGTACTGTGAGTACATGGGAGAAATTTGGGGACATTTGCTTAAATATGTTCAGAGAAATAGTTATACTACTTTATTTATCGCGATTCACAACATACAAAACAGATAAAACAGGTATGTCGACATCTAGATAATAACCAGCTCTCCCAGCCGCTACCTTAGCGGTTGCCATATCAATGGCAATATGTAAAAACCAATATTTTCAGATTCTCTATTAATAGAGCTTTCTTATGAATATCTACTCATCGATTTATGTTCATTAGTTCAAATTATATGGCTCTTTTCCCCCAAAAAAATGCCATTTTTCACTTTTAAATTGCCATGGCAACTAATTACATATTTCAGAATGTGAACTCTTCCAATATGATATGGAATCCAAAAATCTACTTTTGTACCAAATTCTGTCACAAAATTCGTATTTTTTGCCCTTAACTAACCCTACTAGTAGAGGGCAGTCAGTAAGGTTTTTTACCCCATATTGCCCTATTGGGGTCGTTTTCGACGCAACCTCAAAGAACCCTAATTTTTTTGTTATAAAATTTTGATAATTGTAGTTTAAGTATGAAAATGGATACCTGAGATATTGGTTAGTTCATTCTATGCATTTTGTTTCTAAAACTACTTATTATATTGCAATTTTGAATCACCTTTTCTGTTTAGATATTTTTCTTTTGTAGCAAGCAGACAGTAGGGATGGTCATGTGACCTGAAGTAGTGCGTTGTCATGACAACGCTTGTTACGCAATGTGGAGAATCTATAGTTCCCATATATATCATTTTCATTACTTATTTATTTTGAAATCAATATAATAATGCGAGGGAGAGAGAGGAGGGAGAGACTTGGTGTGGAAGTAGGAAGCAGGGAAGGCATGGGGGAAGGATGATGGATGGATGAGGGAAGGTAGAAGGGTCCTGAGAGGGGAGGGGTCGAGATGTGAGGGTGAGGATAGTGGTGGTGGTGGTGAGGATGTGAAGTTCTGGGTTCATGACATTACAAACTATAAAAATGTATTTTCAGTTCTAAGCATCACAGAGTTATGAAACCAAGACGAAAATTATTGTTATTATCAGTAGAATACTTCTGCATCAGAATTATTTTAGTACATCATACAATTAATAAAGTTGAAAGAACAACTACACCATATGGACATCACCTGTCATATATCAATTACCTTTATCAGATATATCAGTACACTGGTCCCACTCCAGCCAGTTTGGGCTGGGGCTGGCCCTCTAAATCTGATAAGCCCTACCCATAGGAAGTAGGGATTGATAAGAGCCTTCTTCTTAGTAGAAGGTGATAATCTATCTAATTACTCCTTTGATGTCACCCATTCGTATTAAGACAGAAATAGGGGAGATTCAAAAATAATAAACTTGTAGGTGGTTCAAATCTAAAGTCATGGGAAACTTTTCACTATGGCAAGCACTGAGACATGAAGGACAGATTTTGGGAAAGGGTGGAGATAAAGTGGGGTAAAGGGACGGGGGAGCACCTTTGTCTATGTAGATATGTTTTCTCAAAAAAAGTGATAGTGAAAAAGCGCTAACGCTTAATAACAGTAGCCTCCTAATTATCTCTTGTTGGCTATGTGTATCAAACATGACCAAAGCTTATTTGGGAATTTTTAATTTTCTGAGAGGTGGGGATCGTTTTAATCTATTTGTAGTCTTGAGGTGCTGCAGTCAGAGTTTGTTCTTTACTTGTTCCCGTTAACTGGCCACGAGTCATTTCAACGGTACAGCAAAGGTAATAACGTAATTGTAATTGTATACGAAAGCTTAAGGAGCAGATACAAATGGTCAGGGGACTTATTTCAAACATGAGATTAGAGAATAGCAATAATTGTGAATGTACCGTTACGGTTTGGATATTGGGTGAGTAAATGAGTAAAAAAATAGTAATATGAATAATGAAACCAACGTAAATAAGTGTGTACGCCAATATATGTTTAATTTATTTATAAATAAGTTTAGATATCGATTTCTAAAGATACAGATTTCCTGGGTAACATTATGGACAATTTCAGAGTGCATAGCTGAGTGCTGTACTAGCTATGGTACACACCCTACTATCAGATTCTATGATGGTAGGGTTATCGCAATGGCTAGGCAACTGCATACTATCAAGACGTTATGTTCGATACTCATAACTAGGCATAATTGTTCCAAGGGAATCTCTGCATATATAGGTCCACATTGGAATCTGAATAAGCAGTTGGTGCTTGTAGATACTAATATTATGTTGAAGATGGTACACATTGACCAAAGCAATATCACTAATATGCATTTTACCAGTATAAAAGAGCATTCCACACATATGTTTCTAAGACAATTGAAGATTCTGAAAAGCAGAAACTTTTAATATAATACTCAATGAGCATTCTAATGGCACATTCGATTACACAAAATCTTCGATACCGTTTCATATCTATATACAGAGACAAAGAAAAGTAACTTTCCTCAATCTTTATCGTTCATATATATAATAGGGTTTTATGATTTACAATCATATAGATAAAAGCAATTGTTCAATATGGTATTTCATAATGCTTCATTATACCATTTTTAAAGGAAACTGGGATCTTCACAACTGAAGGAATAGACTAGCGAACTCGAGCCATATAAAAGTTAACACATAATTATTACCGGCGTTCTTCGATTCTCTGCAAAATCTGTTTAGCTATATATCAAAAGAACTCTTATTAAATAAAAGATTCATTTTTGGTCATTTCCTACCCCCAAACGGAACATTTCGTTGGATTCGCCGATATACATGTACCGTATACATTTTTCTTTGCAAAATTTAGATCTCTTTTGAAAATAGGTTAATTCTCATGCCGAATAAAATCGTTCAGTTAAACTCATTTGTCCCTGGATTTGAGATATTCTAAGATCCAACATAGGGGAACTGAATTTGTGAGTGAATTCTTTGGAGTATAAAAAGGCTATGATTTGTGGAGATCCCCGTTTCTCTAAAAGTGCATCACATAATAGTATCGTTATGTACAACTCTCTAAGCTCGCCTTAAAAAAATATCACATTCGTAACAACTCACATATTAGTTTTCAACTATTACGTAAGTGTCCATCCTGGCACAAATAACTCCCACTTGTATCAAGCTTATATATGAAACACGCACAAGGCTTATTTTGTAGGTAATGTCTTTCAGAAATTACCCAATATAATCAACACACTTCGAGCGTAAGTTTTCTATCTATCAGATAGTAAGAGTTTTTGCCCACAAATAACGTCTGTGGGCCGTTATATTAAGTAATACGAGTCCCCGGTGATAACTAATGTCTAATTTTTAAATGCTCCTTTGTATGTTTATCACATCCCAAGCTAACATTCTGATTGAATATACTTCTGATATACAACTATTTTATACAAGGGTTCCTCATGGACTTCCTCCAACGTTGTCCGGCTCTCATAAACCTTGTACGAACGCTCAGAAGGGTTCTGTGTACTGTCTGAAAAGCCTATGTTTTCCTTTCCACCGTTTATTGGCAGGGAGGTCGGTCTGACTGCCTTCTCCACCTTAATTCCATTTTCTCTTTTAGGGATATCCTCAGAATTTTTGGGTTTTAAGGCTCGAGTCAGCTTCTTTAGCAGCCCAAACGAGGATCGTTTTTTCTTCTTTTCCTTGTTGTCAGGAGCAGCATTTTCCTGTGAACGGTGAAATTTATCATTAGAACTGGTGTGTTACATGTCAATAGGACATTTTCCATGATAGCCAGGCGTAAATTTAGTGAATCTAGAAATTTGATTAATAACAATATATTCTTTAATGAAGCCTGATAGATACAACACTAGGTTCCATTACCTTGTTCTCAACATCTCTTAGTATATCATCTTCGCTTCGCCTGTGACTGTCGGCATCTCGTTCAAGTGATGCAATTGGCAGATTGCTTTCCAATCGAACCTTCTGCAATACAGGAAAAGTTAGGAGGTCAATATAAAAGCAAAAGTTAAGGGACGATTCCATTCATGAACAAGTAAAAGTTTAACAGCTTTGGATTTTCGCCTCAGGGGCGAAAATGAGGTCGACAGAGGCAGAGGGTGATAAATTAACGTTGAGCAGCCGGCCGAACTTTGAGATTTTAAAATATTTGTATTAAGGTATTTGACTCAGTTCTGCTGATGAGGGCAAATGAGGGTCCTACATGTCACAATTACTGAGGTGCTTGATATTTTCTCTTCTATAAGTCCCACATTGAAGAAATTAATATCAAAATGATTCTAACGTCTGTCAGAATATGCTTAAACATAATTCAGAATGTATATTTCACAAACAAAAAATCTTTTAAAGTGATGTAGGCTACATGCTGACATTCCAGAACCTTCTTATCTTATCTTATAATGTTCATCATTTCATTCCTCCCTTCCTCTCCCTTATCTGTCCAATGCATGGGGGCATGACAGGCAGGGAGGTCTGATGAAAGAGACCAGATGTGACAAACAGGTGTCGCTGATGATGACCACCACTGGGTGGCACTTTGGCTCAGAGGGTTTTAATGTATAAAACCTTGGAGTATTTTACTCCAAGATAAAACATTATATAAAACATTATCTTGGCTTATAAATATCACACAAAAATCTAACAAATACCAAATTTCTTCTCATCACCATTACAATCTTTTGCACCACTACTTAATTTGGTATATCATAGATTTTAAAAAGTTTAAACAATCAGTGGAGCAGCTGTGATTTCTGATGGGTTCTTAATGATTTCTATTCGTCTAGGAGTCTAATCTTTTTCCTCTGTTAAACATCATTTTATACTTATGAATATACATCAAACCTAAGCATACATCAGATGGGCTCATGAAAGGGATACTAAAGTGAGAGGTTGGGGAGGCAATTAGAAAGCAGATGTGAACCAGGATTTCAGTTTGCAACTTAAAGTTAAAAGAAGTAATTTGGCTTCTAAGCATGCTAGAATGATGGGACAAAGACCAAAAGTATTCTTATGTTAAGGAAAATATATTTACACATGAGTTGCAATAATATGTCATACAACTTAAAAAATTGCATGCCTTCACTAGCTCTGTCATAACACCTGCCACCTGGGTGATAGGGAGGAGAAGGCCTTATCTCCCAAGGGTGGCCAGGGCAGTCAAGTGGCGAGGGCAAGGGCGGGGATTAGAGGCAGACAAGACATGAATCTCAGCATACCTCTGCATATTTGTCTAGATCTCAGCTAATTAAAGACTTGAAAGAAAATGCGACATTCCAGAACCACACAGTTCATTTTAGAAAAGGAAAAAAATAATTTAAAATTAGACCAAAAGGTGGCGGTCTAGCTATATTTAATGCATGGAAATTTATAGGATTAATAAGTATCATGCCGCTAAAAATAGGGGGTCTCTTATCTAGAGAAATGTCAATTAGCAACCCGATCTGCCGTAGAAAAGACTTGGGTTTAGCTCTCCGAGTAAAAATAAAAAGGTCTGTCGACCTAACTATGATATACGAAAAAAATCCTATGCCTCACTTAAGAGAAGACCAGAGTTGTCAGATAAACAAGTATACTATACACATTTTTGATAATTGTCAATTTAAAGTATTCAAAATTCTTAATTATATTACCTTTTTAGGCTTAGACTTTTTGCTCACGTAGTCAGCCAATTTTCTGTCCACATTTCGAGATTCATTTGGATCACTAGCCGTGCGGCAGTGAGTGACCGGCCGTGACCTGAGAAAATGAGGGTCAGTTCCTCCAGGGTCAACAGTGGTTACTGGTTGGGGCCGCACCGCAGCTTGGGGTGGAGCGGCAGGGCGGGAAGGTCTCTTTATTTGGAATTCCTCTTCTGGACTCGCTAATGTAGCCTGACGGTGGTTGCCTGCATCTCGACCATGATTTTCTGAAGGAAATGATTCCCTTAGCATTAGTGGATACTGATGAATAGTCTTTCTTTGGGTTTTTTTCGGACATTGACCAATAACTATACCTATACAGCATTTCATACCCCGGATATCTTCACATCGTGGAAGAATGATAGTTTTCAAGAAATACAAAAAAATAACAACACTGTTTCTGCATAGTTTTTTGTTTTTTAAAAAAACCAGTAAGGTTAATATTGATTAAAAGGGAGTAATGCAATATACCAGGACTGAGGAAGGAGGAAGAGGCCACTTGATTGTCCTTGCGGTACTGCTGACCAATGACATCCTCAATACGGTCTGGAAGACATGGTCTAAACATGTCATCCTCTTCAAGGGCTGGCAGCGGCAGCTCCTCAATGGGAGACACAGCAGCAATCTGACTCATATGCAGGTCATCCCACTCAAGGTCGGGTGTCTTCATGTCATCGCCCTGGCCACCAATTATGTTGCCACTGTGTACTTCATTCAAGAGGCCGTCTACAACCCTTTCTGTCTGAGCCATCATAAACGTAGAATTGGCACCTGGAAGCAAATGATCATATCGTTGCCATGAGGATTATTTCATGAATTTATAGAATAACTACACGGACTTTGTGGTATATTCAAAACAATAACAATCACCTATAATGTAGGATATATTATTTATGCCAGCTAACTCTATTTACATACGAGATTTCATTATTGTTACCAAATAATTGATATAATCGTTAGGTAAGTATAGAGCTCTTATGGTGAGCTCATTGGTGGCGCCCTTCGGCTATAGTGGTACATATAGACATCAAATATTCCTATCTAAGCATATATTACGTAAGTACCACTGAATCTAAAGTATCATTATCGTATGAAAGTCATGTATCTATTAGATTCAATTTATTAAATTCAAAGCATTTGTTATTTATAGAAGTTGAAGGATAAATGGTTAATTACCAGCTTGCTTGCCAAATACTCTAGCCATACGGTTCTCTATACACTTCTCTTTCAATGCGTTTTGTCTCAGCTCAGCTAATGTCCTCTGCTTGCGGTTATGTATGCCATCCTAAAAGATTTTTTAAACGTAGATTTAAAATCAATGTTATAGGATGAAAATAATAGGAACACTTAGTAACAACCACATCGTCGTTAACTGTTTCCGTATAAAAAAACAGTACCGATAGATATGCTATTCAATTACACAGAAATTCTTTCAATTTGAAGGTTTCCAAATTAACTGTGATTACACGAAGAAATGTCTAAAATAAACACTATCTGTACCCGCATGCGTTTCTTGATAGCTTCACAGAATGCATGTATCTGTCTAAGGGCTATATGAAGCCGGAATGTAGATTCGTCTTCACAGAAGTAAAGGGCCATCTGCTGAGAGAGACTACGGAGCTGGGTGATCGAGTCTTGCAGCTGTTGTAGATCTTGTTTGACGTCCTACAAAGAATTACAATTATTCAGCTTAATTCAGCTGGCTTAAATACTTAGCACTTATAGGACTCGTTGCCGCACGGAGCGTAAATAAAGGACGAGACCGCAGGTCGAGTCCTTTATTTACGCTCCGTGCGGCAACGAGTCCTATAAGTTGATTATTATACATGCCTAGTTTTGCATGCAAAACATGCTTAATCAAAGATACATTAACATAATTTGCCATATCTGGTGTTCGTACAAGAGGAATATAACTATAGAAACAGTTGAAATGTTGGAGAAAGAAAGCCCTCGCACACGGCAAACTTGCGTCGCCATGACAACGCGCCAGTAATGTACTAGTCCAATACCACGTTACAAGTAATGTGCGGCTGTCGGGGCCTCAGTATTGAATGCGTGTATAATAATTAACGATAAAGCTAGAATGACAAACGTATCCAGCTGATTTGAAATGGCAAAATAGCGTCAAGTGATAATTGATAATTAAAGGGTTACCTCAATAAAGTATTCAAATGTGGACTTGACATCGTTGTGTGTGGTCGCTAGCTGAGTGAGAACCTTTCGCAATTCAGTGCTGAGATTCGTTACTTCTACTTTCATTTCCTCAAGATCATGACTGCAAATGTATAAATACGCAAAAAATTTAACCATTTTTTCTGTAACTACAAATGCGTTACCTCAAACTGGAAGGTATATCTTAATACATAGCTCCTAGACTCAAACTAATGACAAGAATTGCTCGGTGCGTTTGCTCTTAATCTCAATGTGTTCTCAACTGCAGTAAAGCGCGCTGTGTTTATTCAAAAAGGGTTTTATGGTTGGTAAATTTGAATGTTTTGAAGGACAAATATAATAATGCAAAAAAAAACATGATTGTTTACCTTGCTGCTATCTGCAACTGTGGTATATCACTAATGAATGTAAGTACTTCTTCACACTGAGCTTCAGCCATCCTAACCAAGCAGTCGAGCAAGCTTGCGCTGGGATCTTTGCCTTTTACATCCAATACCCTCATCAGACTGGAGAGACGCATACCGGACGCGCTCCCATACACTGAACCCTGGGATCAATTGGGATAAATAAACTTGATGATTTACTTCAGTTAAAGACACCAGTCTGTAATATATATGACAAATATCGAAATAACAGTACTAGTACTTAAGCAAGCTATCAATTAATGATACAGAAAATCTCCGAATTCCGTAACAATGCAATTACTATGTAAACTTGATTTTCAAAATTGTTATACCATTCATTGGATTTGGAAATTTTTAACACGCTAAAATACGATAAAAATAATCATGGCCAGTTTTGGTTAATTGGATTTAATCGCATATCATTAACTTACATGGTTCATAAAATTGCCGGCATCCAGAGTGAGAAACAAGAAGTCTTTCAAGCCTTGATGATGTAAGATATCCCGAGAAGCTTTTAACATGGCAGTAAAGGCAGTCTTCAACTTTTGATACCGCGGGGCAAATTCTGCTTTAAACAAGAGGCACGAGAGAAGAGTTCTGTAATCTGGAAGGTCTGATAAATAGAGCAGGAATTGTTCCGCCTGGCCAAGATCGTAACGCTCTCCTCTGAAGTTCCTCAATTGAACTATCTATTAAAAACAAAAAAAACGTTATGTCACACACAAGAATACATTCTAGTATATATACAAGAGGACATTCAACATGTGGCAATTTATAGCCACATATCGCGAAGCCGGGTTATTATATTAATAGAGGGGTGTTACTCTGAGAATGTTATCAATGCCACCTGGGTTGATGTCTCCCCAAACACTTAATGGCCTTAATGGTACAAAGTGGTACTGTCTGGTGGGGGGGGGGGTTAGGAGAAGGAGGTGGATGTTCTGCTTGTGGTGATGGTGCACCTTATCAGCTTATCAGCCATTCACCCCAGAGTTGGAGGTGGAGGTTGGGGTGAGTAGGAGGGGAGGGGAGGGGAGGGGAGAGAGAGAGAGCACACAGAGAGAGTATCAGAAGAGTGTGTAGACTGTAGGAGGAGGAGGAGGAGGAGGAGGTGGTTGTTGTGACGGAGGAGGGGGGGAGGGGGGAGGGAAGATAAGACATCTGGTCTGAGATTCTTACAAGAAAGTGATACTGTCGGGGAGGAGAAGGAGAAGGAGGTTGTTGTTGTAATAAAATGCAATACAGACATCAGTGGTATAGGCCTACGGCGCCTACCAACGGCGCCTACGACTGTGAATTAAATATCAAACATTTCACAAAATCCAGTAAGTTTCTGGTCCGATTTTTATAATTTCAAGAGTAATAATTTTGTGGGGAGGGAAGAGAGGAGAGGGTAGGAGAGAGGGAGAGGGAGAGGGGGAGCATTTTTTGCATTAAAATTCATTTAAAGATTGCATGAATCCTCTCTACAACTATCAAACTTCACCTCTTGTTTTCATTGAAACTTTGTGCAAGAATTTACAATCTTTTAATTTGCTCTTACAAACTTGAAAGCCCATACTACCTTCCCCTCCTACCTCCTCATGAGGAGGAACAGATGTGTAACTGAGAGCATATATGGGGCACCTTAAGAGGAGGAACAGATGTGTAACTGAGAGCATATATGGGGCACCTTACAAGGGAAATGGGTTTGTTTACTCCTAAACTCCTATGCACTGGAAGCTTTCATTCAAGAAAGTGGTACTGTCTGGGTCAGGGAGGAGAGGGAGGGGGTAAGGAGAAGGAGGTGGCAGGGCAGGGGGCAGATAAGAAGGCTCTCATGGGGTCACTAGGGGGGGGGGGTGTCCAATTAACCCCATTAGCCCATCCTCACATTCCTTAGCTTTCAGGGGTCAAGCAGTATCAGGTCAGGGGTCAAAGCAGTATCAGGCACAGTGACTCACAGGAGGCAGTGACTAGCGAGGGTGCGCCAGTGAGCCAGCTACTAAGAGCCAGTGAGCCAGCTACTAGTCAGAGTGAGATAAGAGGAGCACTTCAAAGCTGCGAAGGTGGTTTACCGCTTTTGGAAATAACTCTTTTCAAAAAAACAATTTAAAAATTTAAATCACCCTATTCAACCACAATCGGTTTTCCTGAGCCATTTACCAAACATGAAAGAAATAGCTTGAAAAGAAAGGCATGTACTAGGTCACAAAGGACACGCAATAGGTTATTCTATATTTGTATCTATATTTCATAATGTATATGTCTCTGTCAGAAGCTTCGCGAATAATAATAGTGTCCAAAGGCATCAATGTTTTGGTGAATGTATCTATTGAGGGACATGGATATAGCTAGAAAATAGTATATAATCCAACCGTTTTTAATCTATCCAATTTCGAAACATTAGAATAATAAACATGTTCTGTACCAACCTCTTCATGAGAAGGTAATACCGACATTAGGGACCTAAGACCAGAGAGACCTATCTTCGCGTCATCTCCTTCCTCAAGGTAACCCACAAGCTCCTCAGCACTCATGTCCATTCGAGCTAAATACACATTTATTATCACACTCTGAGCACCGGTCAGCAACTCCACCTATAAAAAAACATAAGATGTCAAGGATCTTTATTTCACCTTTGAATGTAGTCGATACGCAGGGCCCATTGAGTTAACACTGAGAGCTCAACTCAGTCCTGAGGCTGATACGACGGCCGTATCAGGCCTCAGGACTGATATGGAATGAATATAGTTCCCTAGCAATTATAGTATTATCGCATATAAATATGTTGCAAAATTTAAAAAAATAATTGAATGCATTTATTAAAGTAATTTTACTGCAAAACGGTAAGCAAAATCAATGTACATGACAGTGTGGAATTAAATAATTTTGCGTTCTAAAATATAGTGGAATATCAGGGGAATCATGACGGGCGTCACGGTGTAAACAAAGACGTCGACGTCAACCACGACGAACATTAATTCACCTCTATCAATATTTCTGTCATAAAAAAAATCCGCGAGACTACGCAGGAAAGCCGTATCGTCCTGCGGCGGAGGTATTCGACCAAGGGTGCGTAGCACCCGCGGTCGAATACTGAAGCCAAGGGACGATAGGGCTTCCCGCTCCGTCCCTTGGTCATTTTTGTCTTAATATCAGATAACACCATCTATAAAATGGCAAGGAACATATCATCCCCATACATAAATTAGATGATCATAAATATTATGAAATTATATGTATCACAAATGTGAAATTTGTCAATAAAACCATATTTATTTTTTAAAAAATCAACCACAATCCTAATTGATTACTATTGTTGTGTATTTGATATGAAAGTAGCGAGATAGCACACCTCATCATCTGCATCTCTTGGTCTGTCAGGGAGAGAGAATTCCTGTTCAAGCACCTTGTAGTCAGGCCGTAAGCGATTCTCTGTGCCTTGACCCCACAGACTAACTTCTCCTGGTGATACAAAATAGAAAGGAAATGTAAAGATGACAACCAAGAAATCATTTGTACGCCTTCTCCCTATCATCTGGCACAAAGATGTGACTTAAGTAGTCTATTTCAAATATCTTTGATGTATCGATGAACTTAAAATGTTTATACTTACTTCTTACTTTCGCCTTCCCTACTTTAATCCATTTGATATTTTTCATGTTCTTGGACCATGTTCTCCTAACATTGCTATCATTTTCAGTTTCTGTGATTCTTGTCATTTTGCCAGACCCCTGACTTGACCGAGTTCCTGAACCTTGACGGTGGAAAGAGCTTGATCTGCTGGAGTTCCCTGAATAGCTGGAGCCCATGGAGATTCCACTATCCTTCCGATCCATTTTGCGTTCTCCTGAACACTCACTGACAATATTCTGGATGGTGTGTACTCTATTTCTAACATACCCAGAACTCTTAGTATCGGCACATGTAGCGGGTGGTCTCGCCAATGCCTCTATACCATTGACAATATTACCAGCCTCTTTAGATGAAGGTAATGTTGAAATATAACGAACTGTTTTACCGACAGCTTTCCACAGGAAAGAGCTGAAAGAATATAAAAAGTTAATATTGAGGTTACTTATTCAATATTCGACAAAGACTAAAGAAATGGTATTGCAAACACAAACTGTCAGTATATATAATCACCCAATATCAATTATATTTGAGATAGGGGGGGGGGCACCAATCTAATACTAGACTAATACAAAAAACTCACCTATCATTGCTGGTCGAGGACATCAGATAAAGGTCTTGTAATAAACTCATAAATGTTGCGGTGTCCGGTGTTCCCAGAACCTAAGGAAGATGATGTTAAAACAGTCATGTCAAATGTGTCCCTCATATACCAAAAGGTCGATTCAACATTAATTGTGTCTTATTTTAGGAGAGCGTTTCTTTCATAAAAGTGATTCTATAGGAGTTTAAAAGAAAAGGGTTGATGATTATTGCGTTGAGATAATATTTCTTGAAAAGCATCTTAGGACACTGCAATTGCTGACAATACTTGGATAATTGATGAATAAATCAAAGAAACCGAGCTTGCCTCTTGGTAAATTGCGGTAAATAGTTCCTGGTGACTATTTGGATTAATCTTTAAATTCTGAGCTAGCTCCAGGTCATCCCGATGTTTGGAAATACTAAACGCCTGAAAACATAAGAACAATCCTCAAATACTTATGCAATGGGCTTTTATTGGCAATCCGCTAGAATGTAACTTAGTAAAAAAAACTTCAAATTTATGCCAGATCTTAGGCTAGGTATTTTGGAAGGGGATGTTTAGCTTTTACGGTAATATCCCATTGCATTAAATTATACTGGTAAAAATAGTGATTACATAGCATTTGGACATTGACATTTAGAAAATAAATAAATAGTCTGATTATGATGTATAGTGATACAATAAAGATGTGTTGATTTATTTTTTTTTAAAAAAAACGTCTTTTACATTTTAGTCATTCATTTATGACGAGAAGTAGTAAACTATTTTATTGTATTACCTCTAACTGAATGGCAAGGTCCGCATCATTCTCATCTCGTCGGAAGTGATGCATTAAGTCTAAGAGTTGACAAGCTGGAAAAAAATCAGACCATTGGCGGGGATTCAATGTCATGGTTGTCAACATTCAAGATAACTAATGATACATGATACAGGAACATTCAATAACACGAAGAATCGTAGAAATAGTTTTAGTGGTCAATTACTTACATATAAGTTCATTGCGGATAGCGGCGCGATGTTGAATATCTTCTGTACAATTTATCAAGGTGTTGACCAGGGACATTAATGCTGTTCTATAACAAGTAGTGTCAGACAATTTTAATTCTTGTAGAATTATACTGTATTGGCTTGTCTGGTCTGTGCATTTCTGAAATAGATTGCAAGGTAACATTTAATTGATAAAACGAACAAATATTTTCACAATGTTCTAATGGAAAGCCAAGGGCAAATCGAAATAACATCATTGGAAACAACATGTCTCTAGATAGCCTACAAGTTCAATGTTCAAAACATACTACATGGCATGTAAATCGAAATAACAGATTTCTTCGGGTGAAATGTGGTTATACAAAAACGGAATAATTAAGGGCAAAGGTCTGTGCAACTATTTGGTCAACACGCATAGGTATATATCCAAAAGTTTCGTTCTAACCTGATAATGCTGTAATGCATCCATTGTGCAATTGTATCCAACGTGGGAATATATACATATTGCCGTTAGTAATTCAAAAATATTCTTCTTGCATAGCACGCTACCCGTTGATAAGCCTGGAGTTAAGAAAAATATCGTAAAGACATTTGAAATCAACCAAGGATATCATAATTATCTCAAAAAGTAACGTGTCTAGAATATTCCTGGCATAGGTTTACGAAGCACTGGGCCATAGGGAAACAACACGGGATCATTTAAAAAAGATCCTGAGGCTTATTAACAAATGATTTTAAATATACACGCAGGCACAAAACAGGATTCACAGAAAGCAGACGACAATCGGTGCCAACGGGCGGGAAAGCGCCTCTAGTAGCTACTAGGTACACTAACGGCCAGCGTGCGCTGTGGTGACAACACGTATAGAGACTCTTCAGACATTCTGCCCTCAAGGAGTATAAAAGATATGGCATAAAATTTAAATAAAGCAGTAAGGTCGGAAATAAATGTAGCCTACCCGGTATATTAAGAATCGATTCGAACGAATGTAGTTTGAGAAAATATATCATGCCGTGATGCGTGGTCGTGATAAAAAGTTAACAAATCCAATGATTATGAATAATAACAATTTTGAAATGTAATGATCTTGATTTTCAAAATTGTTATCTTATCTTAAATTATTATAACCTACCTATATTTGCTATAGTAAGCGCATATAATGTACTTTTTTTCATTCTATACTAGCGTCTACTGTTGACGATCTTTTTCATCACTTTTCAAATCCAGATTATGATTCGGGGGAGGATACACATGCAATGTAAAATAGCATGTAGACCAGGAATTATCAGGCAATCTGGACGGATCAAAGGTAAGTGAGGCACCGACATATATAATTTAAATCACTTATACACGTCAAACCAGCATGCAAGCACACCACAAAAGGTGAGTATACAAAACTCACGAGCGTCAACGGTCTGCCCGGGTCTGCCCCAGATCCCACTCCCTATAACCGTCCCTACAAGTATGAGACTCCATAAATACACCTTATAATATGCATGCCTTTACAGCTCCGTGGGTCTACCTACTTATGAATACACCCTCATTCGAGCAATGGGCCGTGACCTTGGAGCACTTTTGACTATTTTAAATCTCATCCGTCAAAGGAAGTATTGTGATTCAACTTTAATCATTTGAGTATGGTAAACATTCAAGTATCGATGTACAAAACGTATCCCTCATTTAGAAACCCTGGAAAACCCCGAGACTAAAGAAAACACAAAGAGCGGTCAGGGTCAAAGGTTAGAAGAGGTCATGCCCCTTGGTATTCGACGGTTGACCCTATAATAGTTGACGTGTGATATTCCTGTCATCAGCAAAAAAAGTTGTGATGAATGGTTAAAACCTAATAGGAACATGGATGAAAGATCCTTCTATGGAGATGGAAAAGAACAGAATATTTGATGGAAATAAATAAGAAAAGCCTGGTTTGGTGATTAAAAAGAAGAGTCACGTAGAAGCTGTTAGACTACAGCTGTTTACATTTTATGTTATTTTATCCCTGAGCGGAGGGAGTTCCAGTATAGTAGGATTGTTGCCAATACATAATGGTCATTATGGATCACCTGACTGGATGAAGCACAATCCTTTTCTTGACAGGGCGGTTCTTAACAATACAAAGGAGATGGTAACATTTTGATGTATGGATTTACATCCCACCTGACCACTTATCAAACAATTCTGTGAGGGGTTGTGTGGGGGGCTTGTTTTAGACATTCATATTCATTCGGTCGAAATAGACGTCCAAATTATGCCGAACTGATACACGATTACACCTTTTCGATTTCGATTTCTACCTTTTTCTAGCATGTGTCGTTTTAAGTATGGGTAACTTAAATGTGTATGCATTGAGCAAGTAAGAGGGTTGGGGTGGGGGAGGGGTGGCCCACATTGAAGGGTGTGCGGATTTGAATCCAACTTTCTCCATAAACATTTCCCTATTAACATTTGAACTCAAGACTAAATTTCGACATATAAATAGTCCGTTGGATCAACCCTGGACATGACACTAGAGCAGGTGTTACACATGAGTGCGATAAGGAGTACTTTGATTTGTAATATACTATATATACGACCCATAGATACTGATCAACGTACCTTATCTCTAGCTCTTTGTATTGTGTTATTGCTGTCTGAAGCAATGTTTAGAAGATGGTGCATTTATCTTTCTCTTATCGAACACCTGTGTTTTTCTATTTCGATTGCTCCCGGCAACAAATTTGAAAGCTGAACTGAAGGGACTTCGTCATTAATGATTATAAACGAATGAGCGTTCGAAAACCTGTGTTTGATTCATAACTAATCAAGGTGGTCTTATATTGTGTGTAATGTTAAAAACGTAGTAAGACACTGAAAAATACCAGATGAAGACTGAATCGCAGATAGCCAGCGTTTGGTACATGGATGAAAGATCCACTTAAGCTTTAACTTTCCCAAAAAATATTAACAAGTATTCGCAGACACGCTGATTGTTGGGCCGGTGTCATGATTGTTTCAGAAGACTTTCCATAGTTGTCCCAGAACCACCCTGCCCTCCGGCCGTGACCGCTCAGCCTCCCTCCGCGGGTCACTGGGTCCGGGTAAACTTACAGGTAGGGGCCGGCATCAAATGCCTACTATTTACCCCATCAACTATCCTCCGTCTCAGTAAACGAAGTAGCATGGCCACCTATGGAGGAATCAAAGACCTTCCGTGACGTAGTGTACCCCGGATAAGAACAGGTGCAAGCCAAGCGCCAGGGAAACGCCTTGGGGTAAATCACACTCTTTGAGCTAATATTACAAGTAGATGAACACACAGTCATTGACAAACATACAAATCTGTTATTAATCAGTGAAAAAATAACCTAGGTACATTGAGGTCTTGACCCCCAACAAAAGTCCTTTTTCAGCGAGCAATTAGGATACCTATATCCCCCTACAGCTGAAATATGTTTTAACACTGAAATGATAACAATACTCAGCTGAAGGTGAAGGGACACTACTCCCAAGTTGATAGGAAGGGCTGGTTATGGTGGCTATAACAATGTGTATTATTATGTCCCCCTAGAAGCATGAAAGCAAATGAGTCTACGGCTTTCTCATTTCATCAGTACAGGGGTGGGTGGGTGGGGGTGGGGGGGGGGGGGGGGTGGAAGGCTACACTTTTATACAGACGTAGTCGCACAGACAATAAAAGGTATATTTGTACATTTCAAAGGTATCTGACGCTGAACTTCTGCCAACCATGATCATGATGTCCCACCAGCTGCCGGGGATTGAGATAACAGCACTCAACATCCGTATCGATAGATAACAGAGACGGGTCATACGTTTTTACCTACGTCTGAACAATTAATAGTCTCGCCGAGGTGAAAAGAATGAACCTACTAAAGGTGGATGACAACTGTAGTCTCTCCCATGGCTCCCATGTCAAAGTGCACGAATAGTAATTCATGCAATTTTTTGGCATTTAACATTAGCCTAAACATATTTTAAGTCAGTGAATAGCTATAATTAAAATGGTCATAATTATTCGAATTTGTAAACACTAAAATGCTTATTTTGTGGAAGAACCCATCAAACACAATATTTAACTTACATTCATGCATTAGGGAGTTGTTTACTTTTAGTACAACTGAACTGATGCCTACAGAGAGAGCGGTTCCGTGACATTAGCATAACCCAGACCCGTCCAAAAATGTACCTATTGCACACAATAAACTAAATCGTGTGGTTTTACAATTCGTATAGATGTGTTTAGCGGTGACGTACAGTGCAATGTTTAGCATGGGTTGTTAGTAAACACATATCATGGCTAAATGCCGACGTCACTTTTTCTATCCGTTTCAATGTGTAACTGCAAACATAAATATGTGTAGCAACTCATAAATATGTGTAGCAACTCATAATAATAAACATATCTACGTGTCTTAGTACTAAGTAAAAAAACAATAACAAAACAGGACCCACACTTTTGATGGCCACATACCAGGGTAACCCTATGGTTGCTAGGATATGATTGATTATATCAAAATGTCACTAAATACAAGGCTCTAGCTTTCGAGGGGATAGTATGTTTCCTAGGAGACGGTGGCAACACATAACTATAACTTGTGGGTAATTAATATGGCTAAGAAATGTGTGTTGCACAACACCTCCAGTGAAAATCCAGCATTGATCCTGCAGCCTTCACGGGGTAATGTAACAGTATTTATATAATATCATAGTCACTTTTTTTTTAAAAATCCAACTTTTCCCCCACATTTCTACGCTAATGTTACATACACTTAATAATGAATTATAAATTCTGGAAGCTCTCACCATACGAATATGAGAATATATTAAAGACGCATGTAAATCCGTTTATTGCAGAGATAAAGAGATCCCGATAGGACCATGATGATGCGTTGAGTGACATGTATGTTGTTGTGATGGTTGGCCAGTGGGAGGGTGATACGGGATGAGCGCGGGAGGGTGGTGGGGTGGGACATTAAGATCGAATGTTGGAAGAGTTTGGGGCTCTCAGACATGTTTACATTTTACACACACGTCCCCGTGTTTAAAACCGCCGAATCAAATACTTGACAGTCAACGTTCTCTCAAATATCTTCGGGTTCTTAAATCTGCAGTTAATATGGATATCAGCAGTAAAATTAATATTTGCTCACCGATTGCTCTTCGAGTAAAAGTTTTACTTCGGCTTGATAACAAAAAACTACCCAGGAAGATAGGTCGGCCATGGAACCTATTTATTATGTACCACTATACTCCCCCACCCCCATCCCCTCTCCCCTTCCCACCCCATATATGGCATGTACGGAAGACGATGCCAGCTGTAGTAGACATTCAGTGTAAGGAATGTGTTCATCCATGTGTAAGCCAGGTTTTCTCACGCTCGGTGTGCACCCAGCCTCTAACGGTCACATTGACACATTACAAATTCATTTTTACTGTCTGATTCTTTGCTTCAGACCATAACATGCTGCCAAGTGACCTGGTAAGGAGCTGGAACTGATATTCGTTGTACAACCGTTGTATTTATTGTTCCTGCTGATGGTCGATTATTAGTACCGTATTTTTTAAAGATAAATTCGTATATATTATACATCTTTAGGGATTGTGTGACACGGGGGCGGGGGGTTAAATCATAATTTGGATTAAAAAAATAATGACCCGTTCACCGTTGATATCAAAAGGGCCGGTCCCTTGCATTTCACAATATTATGGATCTCATTGCGAGAATTTGTTAATTGTTCAATATTACACTGCGAGGATCCCGTATAAAAAGTACTGTGGGGTACTGTGGGGTAACTTAAGTACTTTTCGAAAAACCACATTTATAACTCTTTGTGATCGCAATATAATTTCATATTCCAAGATCAAGCAACAACGGAATGCAAATATCCGATCATGTAATAATGTGGAATATTTACGGACGAGGTATTAAAAATTAAAGAAATTTAAAGTCGTATGGGTCCTTTTAAAATAACCCATCACTTCTTCAAAATAACGTTTCATCCGATGCTGGCATGCATCAGAGAAAAGGCCATGTAAACGTCGGTTGGGCGCCATGTTCTAAACGCCCTTTTATAATGACCATGATTCAAGCACGGGTGCCGTTAACGGTCACTTCCACCTAGGTGTACATGTTTACACCGATGTCAGTGAACCGTCACTCAAGCTGGCGATACGATCCATTGATGGAGAGTTGATATAGGTTACACCTTACTCCAAGGTTACACTTGAATAATGATCATTTTCATCATTTGATAATAATAAAAAAAAGAGTATAAAAAAGAAAAGAAAAAACGAGTATACATCCACAAATCCCTTTACTTTAATAGCACTAGTCTAAACAATATAAAGTATGACCGATAAAGTGATTTCATCAATAAATGTGGCCTAGAATTTCGTCAGAGTTAGCTGCTCATACCAAAGGAATAGAAAGTTATGGGGTGTAATTAGCGGTAGTTAAATATCACCATGGAACTTCTGAAGAACTACACACAATGTAGCTGGCCAACACGATGAAATTCACATGCCGGTATACTATTGCAGACGATAACTAGCTGTCATAATGTTGTCCAATTCCCATGACGAGCATGTTCAGTTTGATGCACAGCTTTGAGGCGAAATTACACTCTTAGTAAACTCCATATAACACAAATCGCGATGACAGTCTGCTTAGATGCATAGATTGGGTAAGATTATGTTGAATGTCAGGCGATGACTTATGTAAGAACTTAAGGCACACGTTGGATAAAGACGACCCCGGGATACCAGGGAGTGCGAGGAGCAGGTGAAGAAGGGTGGAGAATAAGTTGCTTCTATTTGCTTACTTTAGATGTTCGTTATTATATTCTCACTGATCAAACAAAGAGCCTTATGATCGTCCTTGGCATAAATCAGCAAATATTTGTATGGAATCTGTGAGCGGTATCGTGTAAATAATGGTGTCTGGCGTAGATCACCGAAGAACGTATTTTGACTTTACATCTAAAGCCCATCTAAATAGCTCTACAACTTTTATTGAATCCCGCAGATTTGTAGGTGAAAAAAAGTTGGGAATATGAGCGTTAATTAAAATGGCAACGACATTACACGGTGGCAAGACATGTGGAAAATAAGGAGCCCCACTCAGGACAATGACCACATGCTGACAATCAGACATGCATGGTTCGACGTCGCCGCAAACATTTGAAATTATATGTGAACACTAGAGGTCTGGGGGCATGGTGATGTCTGGAAATCATCAAGTATTCAGTTGACATATAATGTGCTTACATAGACACAGTATACATCCTATATAGATACGACGGGGTATCCATCTTCCGGCATTCAAACTCAGAGAGTGCAACAAGTCTTCTCATGTTCAAATACTCGGTGTGAGCTTAACATAATATCAATGGAAAGCTGAATGGTGTTATATACCGGTAGCTTGAAAGTTCGTATATTCTTTAAACAACATGTCCATAAATAGGTTAAGGGGAGCATAGTGTCCTCTGAGGGAAAAGGTATAATTTAAAACACATCCGGGTACTATGACCACTATGACTCATCTAGCGTAACTTTTTATTTTATTTCGATTATACAGCTACAACTACAGGGAAAGGCCACTTCTTTGTAGGGACAGGATGTAAGTTTATACAAGAGGGCCCTTGGTACCGGTAAAACAGGAATATTTTTATTACGCCGCGCGGAAATGGCAGTTACTCTAAATCTATGAGTGAGGTCAGGTAAGACCAATGGAGACTAAACGCATTGTATCGGCCCCCAGGTGACACACGCTCTGCCTTTTATGGCTGAGCGCTCAGAGTGATTAGACTCAGAATGAAAGTGTTGTGCTGGAGATGAGGGCAGACAGAAAATGTGAGAGATCCAGGGGTGAAGCATAATCCCCATATTAAAGGAGTTAAATCAGTCCAGGGCAGGGTTAGTTGGTCATTGCAGTGTTTAGGAATTATGCTATGACTATGATATAAGTGATTTTTAGGCACTAAATAATTTTCGAAAATAATTATAACCTTTGAATTCTATATCATATGTGTACGATCGTTAATCCTAGCATTTATATTCTGGCAGTACATCTTGACTGACAGACTGAAGGCCCGTCAGAAAACATTAAAGGGAACCTACGAATTGTCAGAATAATTGGAATATCTGTTGGGAGCACGCGCGCTATATGGTTGTGGGTTTGTTTTTAATAGATATTTTCTGTTTGCCTGAAATGTTATTATATGAGAGTAGCGATAGAAAAGATAATTATGTATTGTAAGATAAGCTTGTATTGGGTTTTTGTTTTTTCTCCCTTAATGTAATTTTGCATTCACGGATTTTGTACCGAGAGTTTAATATCTATGTGAAAGACATCAATGTAATAACAGGATTCAGTAAGAATAACATCTAAGATGTAATGTCGTTCCTGAATTAAAAACTCTTAGATATTATATAGTGTTCAGTCAAAGCAACGCGAATAAAATGAATGCATTGTTGTTCGCCAAATCAAGAACCGTATTGCAACTAAAGAATCGAATTGGCCAAAATATGGATTGGGGTGTGGAATGGATAATCAAATCAATCGACGACCTTGGAAAATAGGATATAAAAACGAACATTTGTTTCTATCACACTATCTAACATTCTATATTGATTTGAACCAACTGACCTTTCACGAGTTTTCTGGCGTAGATATCACTGTTGAGGAAGTAGTTCATGCCGGTTGTAGCATTGAGGACGGCTCGTACACATGCCAGACAGTCTATGAGTAAGATGGCATTGGAGAAACCAGTAAAGCGTGCCGAGCTGAGTTGCTCCACGGCTTCAACAAGTGAACCGAGACCATCCAGTTCAAGGAACTCCCTTAACCAGGGAGCGCTACTCCTCTCTACCTTTATTTTCAGGGCATGGTAGATATGCGCAGAAGGGTTGTTAGATAGTTGAACACACCTGTAGAAAATGATATACAAAGATATTTCAAAAAGATCAAACAGACCAAGAATATTGTGTGTGAGTGAGAGGGTGGGGAGAATTGATAAATAAATGAAAAATAACACCGTTCCCCAATTACGCCCTTATAATTAGCATGTTACCTGACCCCTCAATACTATAGGATTCCTACTGTGCGAATTAATCCTTTCTTTTCAATAGAAGATTTTGTTGTCGACGTAGGTGAGGACCACACCCCCACAAACAAATGGGTATCATATGAGGCAGAATGATAAACCAGGTTAATTGATAACATCACATGAAACCTACCTGATAGGTGTGCTGTGTGCCACACTGGAGAAGAGGGCAGTTTTATCTAAATCCAAACCGGTGGGAGGCGCAGGGCGAGCACGACTCAACATGGAGGAGGCCATGTTTAAAATTCTGAAATATATAATAATGTAGCTTTAATCAATCACATGCGTGGGTGAAATCGCCTGAAGACGTAATTTAGCATAATTCCCAAACAATTAGAGCTGCCGATTGTACTTTATCTGACGACCTGACCCATATATGATATGCATTGTATGTACTATGTTATGAATGTATGTATTAAATATGTATACATGTGTCTATGATATACTTATACGTATGTGTATGTATTAATTGCATGATTCGAACTGCCCATTACATGAATAGCAGATACATCGTTAAGAAAAAAAACCAAAGCTAATGATTTATCCCAGATAAGCAAACAGGTGATTGCACAGACCCTAGCACCAAAGGAATAGTTAGGGAGACTCGAGACCAACTGGTTTTGTCTGCTAGAAATAAAGAAATTGCACCTATAACATATCAGCGACATCAAAGGCTAATGTTGAGCGACCTGTGAGACGCATGCCGCCAGACCCCTGCCAAAGTTTTAGCCAGCTTCTTTTTAAACTCGGACAACCCGCAGAATGTGGCGCTTTATAGTGAACCTGTCAAGTGTAAAACACACAACAGAACCAATGCTTCCCAATCGCAGATTACTATGGGTGTTTGAAGTTACCTTGAAATCGCTGTACCATCTCTATTAAGCCACTCTCTGAATGATTATGATCTCCTTGTCATACAAAAGGCGCCATAACTTAAAAGAAAATGCGGATATATATGAAAAGGCCTAATGGTAATGCATCCAAAGCCACACAAAGGTAGACACCAAATTTTTAAAAAACGGTTCTACATTGGTGAATTATTTGCCTACGTATCGTTTCATAACTTTTTGATTTGAAAGCTCGTCGACTTCTTAGATTAGAATGCTGCATATGAGAAGAGCATTCCCAAAGATATGAAGGATACATCCCTAAACATCTTTGAGCTATTCTACTATATTCGCTGGATATAGTAGAAGCAACCATAACTAATAACATGACGGTTGATATAATGACAAGATGCACGGCTATGACTAACGTCATATAGAATTGCAATGGGCTACATGTATACATAAATAAGTACATGTACACATACAAACATACATACATACATACATACATACATACATACATACATACATACATGTATAATTATAAGTCATGGGACTATATATAAAAGCACAAAACTATTCTAAATTTCAAGTAAGCATGTGAATGTTAAGGAATTCTCCCAATGACCCCACCCCAGTAAACCCCACCAGAATACCTTAAAACAGCATATATTTAGAAAAAAAATTCCACTGCCACCACTACCACCAAGCTCCCACTCAGCTGGCCAACCAACCGTGACGTAGCACCAGCACCACTGCCACCACTACCACTGCACTCAGACGAAGACGAAAGTGGTGCTCATGACGACGGACGACGATTTTATTCACAAATGTAGAATTCCAATGGTAACATTTTACTTAAACACATTTAACTGCCCATTGCAATTAAAAAAGCAGGAAAACATTGCGATAATCGGATTGTGAAAGTCAATAATTACGTGTATTCAATATGAGACACTCCCCTCACACTACATAACAACACCCCGTTCATTTACCAAGTTACAGCAAGCGAATCCACTCTATGACTATATAAGTGAGAAAACAAAGCCAGCAAGGCGAGGATGACAATCAGACATGTGGGCGATTGTGTGGTTTCACCTTGCTATTGTAAAACTCTTAAGAGAAGGACCCGTGTCACAATCCTAATAATAGCCATACACAATTGAGGTAATCCTGCCATGTTGTGTCTTGCCTCTCACAATGGCATGGAATCCACTATTTACCCTGACTGAGTTGCAATACACAACTAGATGGGTGGACGTCACTTGTCAGACATATTGTACACATTTTCCATTGGGACATATTAAGTATGCACAATTCATGAGTCACATATTCCCAATACTAGGTAGGCCTAGAGACAGCTGTGCCATTCAAAAGTTCACTCGTCACCTTTTCTTTTGTATATTATTGACAGGTGAGTTGATTCGATCTACAGTATTTTTGTTATCTTCGGGGCCAAGAGAAACAATGTTTAGAATATCGGTCTACGACTACGGCAATCGATACATCAATTCCGATATGAAAACTGTATGCATTTTCTATAAGGAACCTTTGAAAATAAATTCCATATATCGCGGGTTAAAGAAACTGCTAGTATTTGTTCTGCTGGGGGTGCCGAAGCAATTTTCTTATAGTCACTTATTGCTTATTGTCTTTACTCTGGAGTATAATTATAATACCAATCATCAATAATGCACCAGCAAATGATGCTCTGGACTGGTAGTCTAGGATATACGGTAGCAAGTTTGGTACCGTGCAGAACCAAAACCATAGAAAGTAATTACGGCCAGATTTGTACCTCGTGACGTATCGTTATACAAAAGATGAAAGACATTATAGGAGAAAGTTTGCCATGCCACAGTGACCACAGTATACAGATTGGCAGATTGTCTATTACTTCGACTGGCACTGTCGGCATCATGCCATGCCTTCATCTCAGCAGAGACAGCACAAGACAGGACTTCTGCTGGGTGTGTTTTCACAAACCCACGGCGCGGGCTTGACTATCTACCAAACTGTACATGTATATATAATACAAACGTAGTGTTATGTAGGACAGTTGCCAAACAAATAGGCAAAGAAGAACAATTATTTCACCAAGAAAAATTGTCTATACACTATCTATACGGTACCCGGTACATGGAATACAAAAAACACAGTAAAATCATGAAGATATCAATAAAAAATATTTTGGTAAGGGCTATGTAGGCTATCAACATTGATATTGTCTTTTTTTACTATGAAGAGTCTGCCTCGGAGCATGGATTTAACATGGCTTTTTTTGTGACTATTTTTATTCACCAAAGATACCTGTATTGCTGGAAACTGGAACATATTAGATTATGTATAGAGATGATACAGAGAATATAATCTAGGCCCACAGTCACACTTGCCTGACTAGTTCTATGATAATCAATCTTGGTAAACCATAAATCATAGCTAATCATATTTTAGTTTACATTAGAGAAGTTCAAGTTGTGAAGCAAAACACAGCATGTATACTAGTAACGTTTTCAATATTCTGCCGACCTAAGAACATCCTGGGTGATAATTAATATTAAATTGAAAAATAAATTGTAATGCTTTAATCTAATTGGCTGTGACCGCGGCACGATTAAAAACAATGGACTACTCTGCGCCCAGAATTACTTTTAGAACACTTGCTAATGTTGGAATAAAAGCAGCCAGACCAAAAAATGCCAAAAATTAAATACCATATTCATATTTTGTATGCCTATAAGTGGTCTGACTCCAATGAGTCATGCCCAGAAAAGTCGTTGCTCTACATTATACCAACGAGTTGATTTTACCAAACACAAGAGCTTGAATGAGGACACGCAGCTGTGGAGATGCAAGCATGCATGGGTATTTCAACAGCCAAGGACTCCCCAGCCCGCTCCCCAGCCTCCGGCCCCTCACAACCGGGGCAGTCTATACCATCCCCATGCATGCACATTCCCTAGCATGTAAAGGTAAATATATAAACAGAATAATTCTTACCAATCTGCAAATGTCCTGATCGTATATCCTGCTACTTTTGTCAATAAATTGGTAATATCCACTCCCTTATCTCTGTATATTAAGCCTGGTCATGGAGTTCTTTTATGCCCCAGGGCCCAGCTGGTTTGACAGTAGGTCCCCGTCTTTCGATGTACTAAAGGTTCTCCAACCGGTGTCTGAGTGACCCTCTCGACTTCACCGACCCATGTGTATTCACATTTGGCGCCGTGAGCTCTGATTGGCTGCTTGTTGCCGGCGCCCCGCCCTCCCTCCCACCTGCCGGACGCACCCACCCCAATCGTTTCCCCTTATGGCGTGCGGTGTGAATTCATTCTGAGATCCCAAAGACAGTGCGCACGGATACCATTTAAAATTGATGTCACAATCGCATGGGTGGGGTGGGGGTGGATCTATTTAGTCCCTGCTTGTCTAATGCTAGCCATAGCTAGCCATACTATGTAGAAGAAGGCGGTATCGTTCTAACATTGAGGGGAGGAGATTATCAAGTTTTGCTCCCTAGCTCTTTTCAAGGTATCATTAACCAGCGTCATATTTTTTCCAAACGATGTCTTGAGAAAGAACATGGCTAATAGGTGAAAAGAAAAAAACAGGATGTCACCATATTATATTTTATTTTGGGGACCACTGAACTTTACTACCATTCACTATGAGCAATTCCACTAATTGGTCGTCTGGAAATTCTTTTTTTAAATTGCTTTAATTGAATTTTTCCGTATATGTAAACACTAGACATATTGCTAATATCGACGAAATTGGGAACGTTTATGATGAATATGGGACTGTGCAGTCAGGGCAGCTTAGCAGAGACTGACTTGAACTCTGATGATAAGGGCACAAGAGAATGGTACATATTTCTACATAAATGAGGATTTAAATTAGAAATGAATAAAAGAAATGCGCACATAATATTTAAACTATTTTGTACTTGTTAGGTCTTGACATAAGGGTGATAACGCGTTTTAATTATACACGCATTTCTCTGAAAACAACGTATCTGCAGTGAGTTACGCATAGTGCGTATTTCACTTGTGAGTTATGCGTCATGGCAACCAATCTTGGGGGCGGGGGGGGGGGGAGGGGTTACTAAAATTACCGCTGAAATTCAAATATACGGCCCGATTTTTTTCTATCTTCATATTTGAAAGTATATATAGGCCTAATAAATCTGTTAACAAACTGGTTGGTTTCATTTCCTTAGAATATTACACTTGTTGCTACGCAACTCAACCAACTCGTTTAGTTAACATGTATTTAGTTTGTGAAGACATTCCAACTAGAAGAAAAGTTACAGTCAAATAACCATTCAGTATTTGTAATGATAATGGCAGCGGAAATGGTGACAGGCCATTGACCCGCCCATTACGCACATATAACCCATTATAGGCCTACACGTATTTAGAATAGCCTACATACAATAATGTTAACAACACTGTTTCCTCCTCGTTTTCGTGTAAAGTGGGTTTGAATACTTGTTTCAGTTGTTTATGGAGGTAAATATAAGTATATATGTTTAAGTATTTAGAGGCACAATTAGTAGGGAAACGTTAGAAAAAAGTTCCCAACCCCCTCTAGGAAACCGCCCCCTCTAGACCCCCGTTACGGCGACATACTGTTTTATGCTTGTGACCCCTATCCAAACTAGTTTTTAGAATGTGTGTATGCTATGTGCTATTTATGTGTACTGGTGTTTCTTACACATGTTAACACTTATAGAAAATGTTTCATGCTAATATTAATTCACCTATCAATAAAAACTAGACCCCCGTTACGGCGACATTTATATTCCCGCCCACTTGTCATAGCATTCATACCGGTAACCACACAGTAGAGCTGTCAAGTATCTGCTGGAGAATTATGAATACAATGGATGTGCAATGGACAATTATATCATAACAAATTTTGGTTTGCCTAGATCAACCTTACCTAATTTCATCAAGAAATTAATTAGAAGGTTAATCATAGTTATTTTTCAATCATAACATTTCAGAATAATGAGTTTTTCCTCCGACTGGCTGCATTTTTTAAACAGTGGTTTGGATTGATATCTGCTGTTTGCACGAAAATAAGCATTTCCTTGGCCTCATAATTTAAACAAAAATATTTTTAAAAAATGTCGTAGAATACTTCTCCCTAGACGATGTTTCTCCCCTGGATCAAAATACCAAAAAAAAATCAGATAAATATTTTAGCCTCTGGATGTACTGTGATTTTAAACCCAAATGACGCTTTTTTTTTATGGAATTCCTCATATATATATATTCTCAGTTGTTACAAGATTTTACAGATCAAGGACAGTTTAAGTCTGTGCACAGATTAATCCGATTTTTTTCTTGTAAATCTCTCCAAACACATTTGACATACATCATCTTTGTCCTCACAAATTAAAAAAACAGGGTGTCAACGTACTTGAAAAAAATATTATTCGGCTTTGTAGATGACTGCACTCTAACTTAAACTGTTAGAAAATAGTACGGTGCTTAGTAGGCTGCCAATGTTCTAACGTGTTCCCCTACATCCTCTCCCTCGCCTCTTTCCCTCCCCCTTGATCCCTCTCTCCTATTCCCCCACCCTCCATTTTCTTAACTCTCCCCCTCCTACCCCTCCCCTCTTCTTCACTCTCCCAGTCCTCTGCATGTAGTAAGGTCCCCAAGGAAGGTTGTGGGAAATGACTTAGTGTCTCACAGGGGCTTTTCCAGGATATAATTTGAGTGTAGAGATCCCAATTTAAAAAAGCTTCAAAATCACATTTTCGCCCCAGATACCTTCACAAACCACTACTCAGTAGCCTTTGTGAATCAAGCTTCAATGTAAACGACAAAAAAACTGCCTGAAATAACTTTTTAAAAATTTCAAGCACAATTTTTGAGAAAGAAAATCCTTATAATTATTGCAAATATTAGACAATTCTTTTTGCATACTTTTAAACCGATTATCTGTGAATATTTTGTTCATACATTTGGGCTGTCATACATTTACATTTTGACAAGCTGGTGAATATTTCAGGGTCTCCGCGCTTTTGGACAGAAGAAATTCAAGGTATTTCTGCATGTAGTAAGGTCCCCAAGGAAGGTTGTGGGAAATGACTTAGTGTCTCACAGGGGCTTTTCCAGGATATAATTTGAGTGTAGAGATCCCAATTTAAAAAAGCTTCAAAATCACATTTTCGCCCCAGATACCTTCACAAACCACTACTCAGTAGCCTTTGTGAATCAAGCTTCAATGTAAACGACAAAAAAACTGCCTGAAATAACTTTTTAAAAATTTCAAGCACAATTTTTGAGAAAGAAAATCCTTATAATTATTGCAAATATTAGACAATTCTTTTTGCATACTTTTAAACCGATTATCCGTGAATATTTTGTTCATACATTTGGGCTGTCATACATTTACATTTTGACAAGCTGGTGAATATTTCAGGGTCTCCGCGCTTTTGGACAGAAGAAATTCAAGGTATTTCAAGGCCCATGTCAATGATTTATGAGAAACTTAATGACGGGACCAGTGGGTTCAAAGACTATTATAATCTTTGGTGGGTTGTAAATATTTTGCAGTCCAATGATGTAATTAACCATGTTTATATTCATTTTATATCAATCAGCGTTTCTCAACTTTTACTTTGTGAGTCACTTTGTGGAAGATGAGAGGGGCAAATCAGAGGAAAATGTAGTTGGAAACAGAATTTTTGAAAATTTCAAGGCCATTTAATAGATCCCAACAGGATTCAAGGCTCATATAATGATTTTATTACAAGAAAGTAACCGTATTAAACCCACTTCCAACCAGGAACTTTGAATATAAAAAAATCTTAATTAACTTAAAGACACGAGAAGACAGGTAACTGTTAAAAACTACTATTTATTTTTCTTTTTGTAAAAATACACAATGATGTGCTAATAACGCGTCCATTTCCAACAGATAAGACGGCTAAACATCGAGGAACAACTAGAATACGAGCCGCTGTACAATAGAAGAATCCAGTTAAACACCATTCCTCCCTTTCTTCAAATATTTAACATCAATAACTTCATCATTAATTGCAATTCCCTTATTTTTCACAGATACAGCAAATGACATATTTCGTCATATACTGTAGAATACTAGGCTGATTTTCTTAATGCGAGAATGAGGATTTTTTAAATAAAATTATTTAAATAAAAATTTTCTCCCCACGATTTCTCTTTGATACCATTTTTATTTTCAATTGGCGATGAGGGGTCTTTATGCTGCAAGAAGAGGAACCTACTTTGAACTAGACTATGAGGCACTAGTATTATTAACTTGCTGCCAAAAGGTGCCACATCTGGAGTTTTAAAACGTTTAAAATAAATTGTAGAAGTTCGCTATTCAACCACGATTTACCTCCATTAGAGCTTCTCAAGCAAAAATAACAATTCATAGAATTAAATTTTGGTTCAGAGATGAACCACGGCTCCACCTTATGATAGATCCATCATTTGAGATTATCCACACATATTTTATAGAGGGATCCCACAAAAACTATTACAAAGGTAATCGATTTCATGTAATTGGAATGAGCGACTTGATGATACAGCAATCAGATATGAATAATAATGCAATCAAACTTCTAAAATTCCATGTATAATGAAGTGTGAAAATATTTAACTTGCTTACTGGCCAGAAACTGGGAGTAAGAACCAAATAAATAAGTAGAATTCATAGGAGCAGGGTATCGTTAATTTTCTCATACTTTCAGACTTCCATTTAAAAAATAGAAAAACAGAGACAAATTAACTTGTATTCATTAACTATAAACTGAATATTGGAAAACGCGGACCTGTTATAGCTTAACCATGATTTAAAACAAGAAACACCCGTCTAATATTCTTTTCTTTTACCATCACTGACAGTCCCAGAAAATATTATTTCACTTAAGATGTGCAAGGAACAATAATAACATTAACAAACTGTATTAAAGAAATTTTAATGATGTGATGACACCATAGTGATATTTCTTAGACCAGAATCAACGTCCTTAATTTAATACACTTTCTTTTATCATAAGCAGCAAAAGACACTGTGATAAACTAAAGAAATAGTACATGGTTTGCATACATCTACCCCTGAATTCCGACAGGTCCATTTTGATGGACTGACAAAGTTACAAGTTACAAATTCCTCTTTCGTCGGTCGAACAGTGTCCAGTGGTTTCAATAACTAAAACCTGTGTGTATTGACAAAATTAACGAGCACATACATCCGGGTGATTTTTCAAATGCCATTTGCCTTGATTCCAAACACTTCTCTCCTTTTAAAATCGCGATAATTCAACAATTCTTTCTTGTTTCAGCATCCATATTTTACAGTAAAATCAGAAAGTCGACTCTCAGAATAATATGAGAAATATCTACACAGTGAATAGAGAGTCCTGGCTGTGTGGATGCGAACACATTTATCCATAGGTGCATCTACATAAGGGCTCATCACTGTCAGTACAAGGCAGTGATTTCTGTATGAATAGTACCTTCTTACACGCACACGCATTGAGAATGTATTGGGTTGTTTTCTGCTTTAAGTGTCAGCCATGTATAGGAATTTCCATGTGGGTAACATGTCCCATGAGGCAATGTACAAGTGCATGTATGGGTGGGGAGGAGTAACTCCCCCTACAGGCTGAAAACAGTACTAGCTGCACGCTGGCGCTACCTGGGTCTGGAGATTTCATCTCCTCCGTGACACCTTCCTGCGTTTCACCTGCAAATGAAAGGTAATTATTTAAACGGCTCAATAATATTCACATATATCATGTCACCAATGCTAGTCCACGTATGTCTGGACTGTGGTGACGACATGTGTCAGATAAATTTATCTCACAGCGGGACTGTGGTGACGACATGTGTCAGATAAATTTATCTCACAGCTGGGAAGATACTATCCCAATGAAGACCCAGGGCAGTCGAGTAGGGAGATCTACTACAGGTTGTTTTAATATACAGTATATATTTTTCTACGGCTCCCTGACAAATGTGCCAACCAAGAGTCAAAAAACACCATTATTGAAAAATAAATAAATTTACTATTAACATATTATCATCTCCCTAACAAAGTAAAAGCCTGGGTATACTTACATTTAATTCTTCGTCTCCTTTCGACTCAAGATTTCTGACTCCACGAGTTCTCGTTTTCTGGGGTGACTGACTGCTTTCCGGCGTTCCCTCTTCGCCATCGGATGTTCCATTTTGGAAGTTACTTCCCCGTCGTCTGAAGAAATAAATTCATCGATGTAAACCATAATAAAACAACCAGAAGGATAGGGAAATTTGAAGAATACAAACTAGGGAGTTTTGGTATAACAAATCTGAGGGCATCGTTCATCAGAACCTTGGATTAATCGTGTTAACTAATGTAGATTGTTTTAGTCTTTCTATGTTATCAATGATTAATTACACTCACAGGTTACTCCTGATGGGGTAATTTTTCTTGACTGAGGCCTTTGATGATGTAGCCTTCTTCTTGTTTGTAGGGGAGGAAGTGGTAGAGGAAGATTTACTGGACGGGGTGCTGGGTGATGGAACTGTCTCACTCTCACTGCTGGGTTTTCTGGTTCGAGGCCGACCCCTGGGAAAAGAGGCAGAGGCAAAGCTATGAGTAACACATGAATCATATAAGGAACAAAGTGGTGCGCCATCCATGACTGCTAACATGGAGCCATCAGTTGGGGGAAAGAAGGCCATCCTTCAGATGGACCACTCCCAAGCTCAAGAACATACGGTATAACAAAGGAAGCGCATATTTACACCTCCATTGTAAAAAGGAATAACGGAACTTAAGATTTGAATTGCTTACCGTTTTCTGGGTGTATCGGTCGACATTTTCTTTTTGGGAGAAGCTTTAGCACTAGCGTCACTCTCAGTGCTTAAGTCTGCAGACAGGCTGCGAGCAGTTCTAAAGTAAACAAGACACAAGAATTAATGAGGTCCTTCCATGGCTGATAATAATATAGCTATTTCTCACTTGTTTCCAAATATTGTAATAAACTGCCAACAGGACTCTAACAGAGTGCAGGAATATAACTCTCCAAAAGCTCTCCGATTCCAATAAGAACTTTTTGAAAATCCTATTTGAAATGGCTGGTAAAAGGGTACATTTATTTGGCCCTTACTTTTTGGCTCCTGTGGAGGTTTTGGCACGTTTGCTGGTACCACTGTCACTAGACTCATCGGACGCCCGCTTGCGCGTGTTGCGAGAGCTGGATGAGTTGGACGAGTTGGCAGAGGGTTGTCGCTTTCCACGCCGCCTACCAGTTTCCTCTTTATCAGGAGAGTCTGGACTTGAGTCCTGTGAATGTGTGCCTTTATTATCTTTGTTTGCTAGGGCCGGACGAGGCGACACATAGTCTGTGATCTTTCCTTGTCCTTTCTTAGCACCCCGGATAACCTTCACTGGAGGACGATCCTCTTTTTGTTGACCATCCTTCGTTGTGCTGGGTCTGGAAGAGTAAATTTCGGTATAACATGTGTTTCGTAATCAAGGCGAAATGCATTATCTGCCATGCTGGACACAAACGAGACTGACATGAAAATCCAATTTATTGGAGCTGGAGGATATTAAGGAGCTGAGTATTTGTTTGAACCATTTGATATTTTCCTCATAGTATACCAGATCAATATCATCTGAATTGTTCATATTTATACCATGTACATGTATATCACAACCAAAGAATTGCACACAGGCCTATACTAATTAATCTATTGAAAGAATACCAAAAACACTTTTTAATTCATAACTTTGGTATACAGTCTGCACTTGCCTGTAGGTTCAACTCAAATTAATCAAGATTATTGTTAGGCATAAATGGAGAGAACTATTCTTACTTTTCCTCCGTTCGATCAGCGGCTGACCCTTTGGCAGCGACGAGATTGGCAGCGGCTGATGCAGGTACTTTTATTACCTTGATCTTCTTAGAGCCTGTGGTTTGGGACGGCGACGAAGCAGCGGCTGGAGATGAGAAGCCAAAGGAGATGTTTTTGACTGTTGATGAAGATGGGAGGGACCTGTGTGGTTTGGGAGAGGAGGAGCCGGAAGCGTCAGACATGGAGTCCTCATTATCACTGTGGGTGGGGCTGCCATTCACATTGGATGACTTACTACTCGTCGTATTTGTGCTGACAAGCCTTGGCGGACTTACTCCTGCAACAGGCTTTTTCGCTGGGACCTGAAATAATAACGTTAACTTTCAGTATTAGAATTTCATCAAAATGCAAATGTAAACAAGCTTTCTTCATCACACGCACGATTTCGACATGTAATCTTCTCCAAAGAAATCTATTCAAATTATTTACTTGATCTTTAATGGCAAATTAATCCAATTCAATCCGATCTGTTATGAAAATGATATTAGAATTTACTTATCTGCGATTATAATTTAAACAAATACATTAACCCAACCACCGTTTTTTTGTTTTTTGTTTTAATTTTGTACAATGGTTCGGATACGAAACAAGAAAAGGGATGCTCATAAGAAATAGACGAGGCACCTTTACTTGTGAGATCTGTAGTTCTTTCGGCAAGTAATTCCTATTATTGGAGTAATTTTGATCTGGCTGTGTGAATAGTTTGGCTGGGAGGACAGGTTCAGCAGGGAAGTCCCTCAGTACGAAGTTGGCAGTTTTAGTCATTACCAACCCCAAAGATAGATCACAAACAGCATACATTTTCTGAAAATCAAAAAATATAGTTATGGAGATCATGTTTTTTCTATCTGATCAAACATGGTAAACAGATTCAAATACTGTACTATAATTATACTTCTTTACTATTTCGTCAAGGCATGCGAAAATAACGATGTAATGATAACCAATTTGATAGGATATTCGTAAATATACACTTCTTAAACACTTACTTTATTAGCATCCATGTTTTCAGGACATTGATTGTCTTTCGTCTGTTTGATATTTTCTATGAGCTTCTTGTAGAAACTATAACTGTAGTTTTCGGTTTTCGTTATCAGCGGTTCCATCATGAACCACAGGCATCTGTTGAGAAAAAGAGAAAAAATATCAATATCACGCGAGCATTAGAATGGGTACCACACAAGTCCGACATTGTTCTTGTAATGTTCAAAGGCGGATTTAGACTATTGGTCTACCCCCCAAAAAATTACACCAAACCAATATAAACTCTCCGACTGTCCCTATAGGGTGCCAAAACCTTCATTCTATCAATAACTGATTCGAAATAGATGTGCTGCGTTTCCATATCCCATTTCCTTCTAATTACCAGACCAAGAGTGCTTCGCCATACATATCATACAGATTATTAAATAAGCTAAATAATTCTAACTATCCGCCTCCTAATTATTCTAGGTATCAGACATTCTAGGTGTCAGTACAGCACCATCACAAAAGTCGATACTACTGTAACAAGAATACCTACTAAGTCATTATATACGAAATACTTACTCTTTAATATTCTTCAAAGTGGCAACATCGTCATTGTTCTGTAACTCAGGGTCATGAGCAAGAAGGTGGATGGCATAAGGGAGAGCGTAATCTGGCAGCAGGGCAAAGATTTTCTCTGAAATATCAAAATATGCAATAATGTCACTGCAACTAAATTGAGTATGTGCATTTATTCTTTCCCACGAAAAGTATCTTATTTCTTCTGCGATTACACACATATGACCCGTCACCGCCATGGCCGACCTCATCGTTAGAACGCAAATAAACGTGACCCTGAAAGACTATCCTAAAGAAAGGCCTATTTGGGTTTTATAAGTAACTCACTGCCAGCGGTGTTGTTGGTTTTGAGATACTCTCGTCGCTTGGTGATGTTAGACTGTAGAAACTGTTTAACTTGTAGGCGTCTTTCTTTGAGAGGGTCATTGGCCGCAAGACAGAAGATACTCATGTACTGAAGAGGCAGGCGCAGCAGGAGCAAACCTTTGTGTAGCTTTTGTGCAAACTCGTACCGAACTTGGTAACATGGATCCTAGATGGATTAAACAATAAATGTAATTGGAAAACGAAATGGAAAAATATGGATATTATGAAATACGATACAAGGAACATGGCAGACGCCCTAGGTGCAAAGAAGAGGCCAGAAATGGTTGAGATATCGGTCGCCAGGCAGCCACGTTTTTCTTTGCTTCATCAAACTTTCATAACAAAATGCAGGATATAGAGTGTTAAGATAAGTTTATGCCAAAAAGCAAACTCATGCATTCAATATGGTTGCTACTCACGTTTAATAGGAGGGCTATCGTTTGAAACTGGTCCAGTGATATCTTCTCAGCAAACTGTGGTTCTTGGGCAAGTTTCAACATGCAGCAGCCAGCTTGTAATCTTAACCGGGCCATCTCAGCCTTGTTCACCTGGTAACATACATTTAAAAAAAATATGAGACGAATGAAATTGCGAGTACGATTACCGAAAACAGAAAAATAACTTGTTAATACGAACTATTTATAGGGATCGATTTAAGAATCAAGATCTTAGACATTCATATTTGGTACCACACCCCCATAATAAAAAAAAAAGCATCTGACCTGTCCCTTTTCCATGAGATCCCCTTCATGAAGAACCATTGTGTACAACAACCTCAATGTGGAACCCGCCGCTTGGGAAGCCTCGCCGCCCATCCCTAACAACCACCGCACCATCATCTTCATAGCTTGTAGCTGTGAAAATTCAGACATAGTCGATAGACGATAAGTAATAAGAAAATGAAGTCACGTTTCTTGTACAGATGGAGACAACAAAAATTAGAACTGATAATTTGTATAGGTTAGAACATGTTATCTATGGTGAAAAAAAAGAGATAGCACGAACAATTTTACCTTGGCATTTGTTTCTTCCGACACTAGGTCGTCACGAACCCAACTTTCTGTCGACTTCCTCCCTTGTCCCTAAAGCACACATGAGATATAACATCGTTATTTCGGTTTCTATCTATAAAAAAACTAAATTCAATGGACAGTGAAGTGTGGTGCAACCCATCACAAGCTCGACTGATTTACGTGGGAGATGACGCGGTAAACGCACACACAACACACAATAGCAATATCATAAATACTGATAGGTAATAGCAAAGAAAAGCATGAATGAATTTTAGCATGAATGTGAGGGTAAAAACTCCATACCCTATCTTGCATAAGTAGTTCCTTCACAATGAATTTGGCGACGATACCCTTCACAGTGGGACCGAATTCTCCGGGACACATTTGGGTGATATGACCAATAGCAACAAGAGATGACAAGAAATAGGGCGAATCCAGATCCATGTTCTTTTGCAAATGCTGAAATGAAAAAAAAAGATGTAGAAGGAGCCAATTATATTTATCATAAAAGTGTTCCACTGAACGGTTCTTTGCTATGTTGACATAATCTTTTTTTGCATTTGACGTAGTGGTCAAAATCAGAGCGAGCACCGCGCATCGATCATGAAAATCTAAAAGTCAAGCATATTTGATTTTTGATCGGCCATCTGAACCAAACGTACTGTATTCCTAAGGGCGCTAAGCATTAGCTTCAAAGTATGGGCGGTTGAATGGAGACATAGGACTGACCGGCTGCGATAGGCTTCCTAGTTACATATTTTCAATGGTTAATAACCAGTTACCGCCAACTTCTGGCCCAAGAGACTTCATTGTCCAATAAATCATCACTCAGCTTTAATCGGTTTTCTATCCGAATCACGTTACATTGGAAACGTATGACTCCGAAATGAACGATTGGTTGGTCGGATAATTACGCCATAAAAAAAGAGGGACAACAGCATCTAAGGCAACCGTTAAAGAGCTCGCCTGTCCCATATGTTATTATTGGTCTTTTTGTTGCTATGACGTGAGTCTGATGCTGAGCTGACCACACAAAAACCCACTTTAGTGTAAGCAAAAAACCGTTTGGTGGAACCAAAATGTGGGTGACAACATTAATGAAAAAATGCTTGAAATTCTGAAAGTAGAATACAAACTGTGGTTCTGGCTTTAAAGAGTGCAATTCGCATAGATTTATTACAATATTTCACACTATATCTTTGATTTCAAACTTTCACCTACTTCAAATATGTGTTGGAATATGCTAGTTTTGTTCTTGCAGAGCGCACTGATGCAATGGATAGCATGTTTGGCTTGTTTCGGGGTACCAATTTTTACCATTTTCTGTAGAACTGGTAAAAGGCTCCTGTCAAAAATAGGTGTTAAAGGAAAATGCATTAAATGAATTCTAAGATCGTCTTTGAAAGGAAATCTTACATAGCTTTATAGTGAAAATATTATATTTAGATAACTCAACGGCAGTGATATTGTAAAAATTAAAACAAATATTAATTGTTCCTGTATAAGAACTACGTTTATGTATTTAGCCCTTCATACAGCGATTATAAGAAGAATATAAACTCACGAATAAACCTGTGGATAGTTCTGCTCCAAACGGATGCCAACCAATCTAAATACTTCCATCGTGGTGTCAGCTGAAATAGAAACACCCTTGACTTAGAACTCAAATATTTCAAAATAAGCAACGCTTAACTTCAGTTATACGGATTAAGTATCTACATACATAAGACACAACTGGAAGTCGGAATCATATAAGGGACCTTCGGAAGGCTTGTGATATTCAGAGATTGTTTCCTATTTCCATCATTTTGTTTCTCTATTGTTCTACACTGTATGATAACTACTGTAAATGTTACATGGAATATAGCCTCACTCTCCTTTCACTACCCGACATCACCGGGAGGGGTATAATTATTATAACAGTTCATTTGCTTACAGAGTTATTCCAAAGGTTCAAGTTCAAAATGGTGCGATACGGTGAAATACTTACAGACTGTGTCGTCGTCCTGTTTCACAAAAGACAGCAGGCGATTGAAAATATCCTCAGACTGGAAAGCGCCAGGGAAGACGAAGGCTAACATCTGAAATAGGGGTGGGATATTTTAACAACCAAGAAAATGGCATAGACACTACAATTCTTTTAATGTCCTTTAAGTACTCAAAACTGAATTATTAAAGTGATTAATACATTTGTTTTCATTTTTAAAGACTTTTAATTATGCGTGGGAACCCTGCTAACAAGTACTTGTCGTTTGTTTATATCAGTAGGAATTGGATACATGCAGATTTATGAAAATTCCCTTAATCCATGAGAAGTTTTGTAACTGAGATGTTCTGTCACTGCCGACTATCGCTTACCAGTTTCATAGAGCATACATGAACGTAGATCAAACGTAACTGAAAGTCAAACCAATGCTACCTACCAGAAGTAGTTTCATGCCGCTCTCAATAGGTTTGGGTATGTCATCATTCACATCACTGTCCCCTGCCACTGCATCCTCGATGAACTTCATAAGAGCGGATACTGCAGTGGCATCGATCATTACCGGCGCAACGCGCTCCATCAAGATTTTTACATTGCCATGTAAGTAGTTCTGTGGTATCGAGTTACCCATTTTTTTCAGTACCTCTTTCTGTGAAACAAAAACAAGCTTGTTTATAATTACGAGGGAGGGGAGATATAAAAAGGAGATAATATAAATTAAATATTCCACCAGAGGACCATATTGGGAGGCGGAACAAACGAATTTAACTCTATAACCATAATTATATAAAGTAGGTTTTACTTACAATACATTCTTCAGCCTTCTTGCAGGAACAGTCTGGGCTGGTGAGTTTGATCAGGTAACCACGTATACGAGTGTCTTCATGCACAATCTCATTGAACTTCTTGATATATTCGTGTGCTTTGGTTGAATCAGGCAACCCCCCTGAAAGAAAATGAATTTATCTTATAGAAAGTTTCAAGTAAGATAAAGTTAAATTTAGTTTGACTGTCTGGAATTTGAACCGTGTGCCGGTGACGGCTTTTAATGAATCCTTATTTCATTACACGGATAATATTATTTTTCTGTATTTTTTTTAACTAATGATGATCAGCAATCACTGAGAATAATGTACTTGTTACATCATGTTTTTGACTGAATAAAAAATATTAAATAAAAATACAATATCATTCAAATGCATCACCCCAAGGCAAAACCCGCACTTCATATAACTATAAATCAGGATTCGCCTCCTTACTTGAGAGTGCGAGAACTCGGCTGGTCATGTTTGGGTCAGTTCTGGCGATACCACGCTGATGAAGTTCTAATAATCCTCTCAAGAGCTTACGGAGTCTGTGTTGGATGAACAGAAAGGGATAACATTCAAACACATAGCACATTTGTATAGTATAATTCATAGACATGGTAACTTAATTCCTCCTGTAAAATTAGTATCTGTATTCACTGACAGTAATGTCATTGCGATGTTATATTTTTGCAGCAATAAAAACTCTAATCAATCAAATCAACATGTAAAGTTTTCCAAGTGGTTACCAGCAGCGGGTAGGATTAGCCATGGATACATTAGAGTACAATCTTAGCAGGCGAACTAGAATCATATAAGGATAGATGTGGTTAAGTTTAAAGGTTTTAATAAACATAGATGTGGCATTCCTCTTCCACCCAAAAAATGAAATAATTGGTGCTCACTTAAGTTGCGTTTTGAATATTTCATTGAGGGCTCGCACTGAGTGTTCATCCACCGTTCCATAAAGATGAAACAAACGCTGCATTCTGTCCTCGGCATCAAGGTTGTAGGGAACGAGTGAGTTGTTCAAGATACGTTCTACTAACACTCTGCAAATGGAGAACAACACTTTCTATTAGACCATTTCCCAAACATAATGAGAGAATTCATATCTCACAAGAGTATCTCAACATTGCAAACTCCAAAATAAATAAATAAAAATAGAATTCATATAGATAGATGTTGAAAAAATAATAAACTTACTTATCATCCAGAGCATTTTGATAATAAGCATGGAGGACTTTGTTCTTTATCCAAGCAATCTTTTCTATCGTAGTTTTATCCGAATCATCTTTCTGCATGTTCCGCTTATATATTTGTCCGAGACCTGTCAATGCCTCTTTCCTAATTTTGAACTGGAAGAGAGAAGAGAAGATATAACCAACCAAATCGAAATACTTTGCATATAAGGAAAATTGAGAAAAAGTAATGAAAAGAATTATCTAGAAATTAGAACCACAAAAATTCTAGTACAACATAAAACTGTAACAGCAGAACTTTTATGGGCTACAATTCCAACTAGGAGTTGAAAGGATAAAGACATGTCACATATTACCTTCTTGTCTAGAGTTCTTTCCTTCACGCACGTCAGGAGATCATCAGTGATAGATGAGAAATCCTTCCTAGCAGCACCAACTATGGCCTGAACTACGTCCATACGTACATTCTCATCTGGGTCATGTTGTCGCTGCTTGAGAGGCTCTGTAATACAATGTAAGTATATTGGTTACATTTGATAATTTCTTCAAACTATCGGATCGGTTATTTTATAACATTTAAGCGATCATAACCACGTCTTGGGTTACTTGCTAAGAGACTATAAATATTGTGATGGCTCGCTGTCAAAGGAAAACTTGCAAGTTAACTACAGATTAAACTAGAATTGTCCACAATTCCAGCTAAATGCTAGGATCAGTAGTCATGCATACCAATGATGGCACTCATCACTACGGTACCGTACGCCATCGCTCTGCAAGCTTAAACTGAATAATTCAGTTGTTTTTTTTTTTAAAAAAAACTTAGTGATGCCAGCAACCTTTCCTCACCTGATATATCTTTTATCAAATCTGGTTGGTTGACGATAAAATCCTGCGAAGCCTGCACACATGTACGTCTGACTGTGATATCGATGTCATTGAATCTGAAACGGAAAGAGATTATTAGATCTATAAGGAGGATCGATAACATGTAAAAAAAATCAAGGATCATCAATTGGTCGTTCCAAATTCACAGTGAAGTATCCATATAATATATGACTGGAATGAATATTACCTGCCGATGTAGCAGAGCCAGAGTTGTTTATTCTGCATGGCTAGGTCCGACTCGGGCGCAGAAAACATGCGGGACAACAGGAGAGTAACAGCCTTCCTATCTTCGACATCATTACTCTAAAAAATATGAAATGCAAGAGGTATTGTATTCACACATGAAAATAATAAAATAAAGTAGTTGACTCTCATTACGGTAATTGCCAACTTGTAAAAAAGGGAACAGAATAGAATATATTCCTATTCAGGAACCAAAATCTGCAATTAATAAATGTGTAGCATTAAACTTTACCTTCAACTTGAATTCGAGCTGAGGAAGGACAGCAAGAAGTACACTGGGTGCAACGTTGTTAAGTTCAAAGATGAGGTCGTAGAGACGGCTGGAGAGTGAACTTTCTGAATTCTTCCCAAGCATCAGGGCATTATTGAAGTACTGAGAGGGAAATGGGGAAAAAATGTATTTAGAATATCGTGCTGTCATATTTTAATGTGTTATAGTGTGAGGAGACTTGCATTAGTAAACGACGATTATCTAGCCCCTGTCGACCTATATGTACACATGGTTTTCAAAAAGTTTTAAACAGGTAAAGAGTGGGTAATGGAGAAGAAATAACTAATGATCATTACAAAGGACTTCCCCTCGCTGATGAAAAATTATGACGCAAATATGGACCTTTTTTTAAAAAAAAAAAAATTGTCAAATATTTTTGCTTTAAAATACATTCTATAGCTATTTATAAAGCTTGTACCAAGAAAGTTATGTTACCTCTACAAAGTTATCGCGTTTCAAGCAAATGCAACAAACAACTCACCCCCTGTATGTATGGCTCCATGGCACTGTCAGTTCTCTTAATGACTTCCTTTGCCAGATTGTAGGCGCACCTTTTCTGGCTCTGCAAAAAGGTACATTTAAGAATAATTATTTGTTAAGACCTAAATTGATCAGTAGTAAACCAGCAAAGACATAAAACTATTAATCCGACAATTAAGTACTTCATTCTTATACCAGCCAGTCAATGCAGTAAGATATTTTTCTTTCCGATGACTGTCAACAACAATTGACAAATGACAGGTATACCTTGTGTGGCTCAATAATATTGATGAGAAGAATATCGAGAAGTTCGGGCGCGACAGTATCGGCTTCCTTCACTACGGGACACATCATGTCAAGCATGAAGTTAACAACTTTCGCTGAGTGATTCTCGCTGCAAAAATAAATAAAGGTAATCCTAAGTCAAAAATAGACAACCAGGGTTTAATAACCTTTTAAAAAAAGAGGCAAATCTTCGATTGGAAATGGCAACAACAACTGATAAAAACATGCCAATATAGCAGTCCCTTTATTGATCGCAAAGGCGACGTATAGATAATAGGAAAACGATAAAGAAATGGTTCCGCTCTACTGTAACTTACTTAACTATCTGGAACATCAGCTGGTAGAGTTTGCAGAAGATCTCTTGGTTTTCTTCGAGCTCTATGCAAATATTGAATGACTTGACCCATGCCAGGTTCTCCAGCAAATAGAAGTAGCGCTTGAAGGATGGCGACTCAGGGTCCTGCAGACCTCGGAGTTGCTCCGTCAGGAAAAGGAAGATTTCCTTCAGTTGTCCTGCCTCTCCGTATGGGGCTTCCGGGGCGAAGATACGGAACACATCAGCAATACAGCAGGCCACAAGCAGACGTACATCTTTGCTGGAGTGTTCCATGAAGAATTCCGTGGCCAGGTAGACAGCTATTTGTTTGTACTGGTTGTTTTCATCTTGCCCCATGTCTTGGAAAGCACGAGCAAGATTCTAGGACAGAAGAACACAAATCAGGGAATTTGTAGCGTTTGATTTTTCACAAAACGTGGGTCAAATCAAGTTTAATTTTAATGAAAGTACCAAAGAAACCCAGCAGATATTTGAAATGAATTAAAAATATGATACATACCTTAAGTCTTTTGAGGAGCTCATCTTTGTTCAACTCCTCCGACAATTCTTTACAACCAGGTGGATACGTAATTTTATGGGATTTATCAAATGCCTTAGGCATGTTGATGGTCCGAGACCTGTAAAATGATAAAATACCTTCAGTTAGCATCAAAAGCCTTATTCACCAGTGCTCCTTTTGACAATAATCGGTGGGCGTTATGCCAGCACCCAGAGTTGCGACTTGTGGTCAAGATAAATTTAAGTGGCATTTTTTACTCAAAACTATAAGTATTGATGAGTGGGTAGATAATATTCGTCCCCAGGCTAAACCATGTGGCGGGGACGAAGACCGCTCAACATTCAATGGAACCACTAGAAATGAGCATAACACACCGTTTTCAGGTATTACTATTAATGTAAGCTCTGCTGTATGTGTATTACGGTTGGTCGAAGCACTAAATGTAAAGGATTGACTTTAAAATCAAGCCTTTAAACGTGTTTAACACTATAGAAATCTAACTGCTCAGCTGACAGGCCGACGGCCATGACAGTTGTGTAATGGTACTAAATATAGAATTAATAATATTGTATCATTAACAACTTATTTCATTGCCACGCCCATGCACTGTAAGACAAAATATATGAGAATAATATTAATCTTATCCGCTTGAGTGGGTTTCCACCTGTCTGTCAGTCAAAATTTGCACCCACTCCCACAACAGCATTTAAGCCCTTGCTTAGTAAACAACATGTGGATGGCCGAGTTCAGATAACAGAGGCCAGCTAAGCAGGCTAGTATACGTGTTGCCGTATGTGTCTGAGATGGGCTTTCACTGCATTGTTTACACTGCAGGATATCATGGCATTACTGGGAGTAATAAAAGATGGAAACAGTGGACATGCTGGGAAGTAGAGCAGCAAAAATCTTTGTAGAAAATAATGGTTATTGATTGAAACTCTGAATGTACTCTCTAAAAACTTAAGTTACAGTGGTTACAAATAGTTTGTCTGCATTTTCTGTTAAATTTGAAAATAAAATTCATTAAAAAAATAAAAATAAAATAGAACGAGACTCGAGACCATGTAATTTGTCACCAGATATTTATATATTGTAATATTCAATATTGAGTGGACACTATCGAACCATGTCGGTAGAAACCCTAGGGCCTAGATGCTGCTGAGACAACGATGTAATCCATACCCTCATATTTTTCAGGACTAAAATCCTGTTAGTAATCTTCTGACAATCAGATCCAAGTCAAGAGTGCATGACCCCTTTTGCCTTGGCTTTGGTCTTATAGCGAGATGGTCTCTTTAGAGAGCTCTAAATTTAATAAGAGGGACTAAGTTGGGACTGGGAAAACTAGTAGGCCTAGAGGGATGGTCTCTATAACGAGGTGGTCTTAATGTGCGGTTCTACTGTAATAAATACTAATATGTGACGGAGCCTGCATGCAGTGATCAGTGTGTCAAGAATAAAGCTATCGCCGCTTTACAATTTTGAAACAATGCTATCCGCAAACTTGTTTGCAACCACGCGACTTCTGCTGTGGAATGAGGGACACCTCGACAATAATGAATAGCATCCATTCATCATTAAGCCAAATCCAAGTGGGCATTTTTGGCACTTCAGAAATCAAATCATCACGGTCTCCAGATCAGCCAATAAAAAGGTGCTAGACGTTAAAGGCATTACTAGGGACATATAAACGCAATAAGTATAGGTTTATACAATGGAGACCATTTAAACTGGCAGGTACTTGGATCGCCAGTCTACTTCGCCTTCGGTCATGTTTGGATAAAATTAATGTCCCTACCAATGCCATGGTTATGTAATTGCAAACACTGGCCTTGAAACTAATCATTCATAAAAACTAATCGACATTAATACATTTTACTTATACTACACTTCAAAACGAACAGGAAGTACACAACACTTTCAAGCCAAAAGCTCTACCAATAATTTACTAGTCTATGGCACTCGGGATGTTTATAAAGGATTGGGTAGTCAGCCGACAGCCAGCAGCACCGACTGTCAGTCGGTCCCCTAGAGTGGGTTTCATCATTATAAACAAACAAATTCACACACTCCTAGAGTGTAATCCAGGGGGAATCGCACACATATGGCACTCTAATATCACAGAGAACCTCCCCAAATGTAACTAGAAATCGTGCTAAAAGAGTAAGGAATAAATTTTAAGGAATTTCAATACTGTTTTCATGTTGCAGTTTCGTCCCCATTTCTCGTCAGCCATGTTGAATACATAAGACTGAAAGTCGCTTACCTTTCGGCCTGCTCCCTCCAAAGTAACAGATGTTTTAACTTAGATCCAGATGACGTTTAAACCTCTAATATCTCCCCAGAAGGGAGGCACGGTCACTTGAACAGGAAATTAATGATTTCCTGAAAAATTATGAAATATTTCACAGGCCGGTCCAGTTCAAATGACAACGGCGCGAAATACTCACAAGTCCATAGACTCTCCTTTGTGCCAAGGTCTACCATTGGACAAAAATTCTGGCCTCGGCATCCAAATTATGCTTCACCTAGATACAGATTTTTTAAGTATGGGGTGAAATATTTTTATGCGGGAAACAAAAAAAAATGTGCTGATTCAATTTGCTTATGAAAATATAATTTCCCTGTCTAATGGAATAAGCATATTTGATAATTGTCCGTCATGAAATAAGGATTTAACCAATCAGAAGCTGGGTAGTAAATGAGTTCGGGAGTGCCCGGTGCGCATAGCCAGTGCGCAGTGGTAATTAGGGCAAGGTCGTGTTTACCCCTATACCTGAGGAACGGGATTAAACTTCATGGATCCGTCTAAAACACGTTCATCTTGGTCAGTTTTTGTGGTAGAATCATATCGTGGACCTTATCCGACATGATGCCTGGCAGGCGAAATAATGGCAGTCAGGGTGGAGGTTATGACAAATCCCTTGATGGAGGATTTGACGGAGCTCCCCCAGGCCAATATGGAAGCAACATAGGGATGTGGGCACAGGCACAGCCAGACCATCCGTCTAACATGGCAGGTCACAACCCTGCTAAGCTACAAACGGATCGTGATCTCCAGTTCCATCGTCTACAAGAAATGTTTAAAGGACAGATTGATGCTGAGGTTGTTCATATGATCCTTACAGAGAGCAATTGGAATGGTAAGTTTGACAACACATGTACCACGTGATGCTCGTCGGTCAGAACCTCGTCAGCTGTGACTCGTCTGTCGTGTCACACCACTACCTAAGGTCTAAAATAAAATTATCTTTGATTCGGGTCCCCTGATGGTAAAAAATTGGGTCGGTAGGTCGCTAGGCCCCTATATCTTTTATTTCATTTTTTTGAGCAGATGTCAAAATTGTTTTAGGTCGCAAGCAAACGTGGGACCAAAAATATTGATTTTTTTACTCTTTTTTTTAAAAATTGTACTACGGTACGGTATATTTTGGGTCGGTAGGGACATTTTAATTTCATGTTTCAAATACCTTAAAAGCCCTTTAGTCGGCGGCAATTTATTAGGGTCGGTCGGGGACCGGAAACAAAGCTAATTTTATTTTATGCCTAACCAATACTGGCACTATTACTGGGATGATTAGGAAATACTGCCAATAGGCACATGTCATGGAAGGACAAATAGCACCTACAAATTTCCGCAATATTGATATGTATACATCCTTTCACTATTGTTATGCGAAGAAATTTCAACGCAAGTCATTACTCATTAACTAGTACATTACTAGCATTTTGCTTTAAAAGAAGAGGTGTGTATAGGGGGGTGGGGTGGAGCTGAGACATAATCCCATCACATAATTTCGTGTTTCTACAGTAACAGATTCCGATCGGAAGATTTGTCGATGAAATCGGTGGTTTTTAATGCTTTCTTTATGGTGAAAACCACACTTTTTCAGTAAATCTATGACTATGCCATAATATAACTATCAGGTATTCCATAGAATCTATCACATCATGATCTAATACTTAGAATAAGATCACATCTAGAACCAGTATTACCAACCCATCCTTCCATAGAGGTGGATACTGTCTAATCTATTGCCAGTCTAGAATTATCTGAATTTCAAGAATTCTGGATGCAAAAAAATGTGTTGTCTTAACTTGATAAGTTATAAACATGACGAATATGAAAGCATTCAACAGAAGGCAAACCTGCTGGCATTTTATTATAGAGCTAATCTAAGGTACTTAAGTATATTTCAACAACCTAAACCTGGTAAAGCGTTCACGGCGGTAGATAAAGGTGACTCACATGAGTCATGAGTTCAGCTTATATATTATTGTTTTTTTTACCGTGAACGGTGATCGATATATACCGGTAATATAATATGATATAACACCATGACTCAATTATACCATCGCAACCTTATAAAGTGTTATAATATATACATATATCTCCTGTCTTAATCATGATGTACCGTATATATATATATGTATCTGCCACTGAGGGCGGATATCAATAAGACTACAAAGCGCACTATTGCCTTTTTGTGGAAGATTCGTATACTTTGTGACTTGTCTGGTGCACAATTTGATTGCCAATTACCAATAAATTGTTGCTGAGTGATATGTTCACGAACGGACTTGTGGGGATCTATGTAGGACTGACCGCCATGCAACTGGTCATGACCTCCCTTTGTATATAGCGCTTAGTGTGGAGACTTAAGAGTACATGCTGCCGTTTTGTGCCAGATCCAGACATTAAGGCTTATGATGTTGTTTAGATTATATTCCTCTTTTTCCTACGCAGCCAACTTATTATTATAAAACAAGGGGACTGGTGGGCGAATAATTGCCTGTATAAAACGGTCTGTGCGGAAGATTATTTAAGAAAATTGTTGTAACCAGTATGTAGCATAGTTATTTTAACTGCTCTAAATTTGTAGTTATTCTATCAAGAAACAGTGTAAGGGCAAACAAAATGTTCATAATCATATTAAGGCGAATGGTTTGCATGGGCTCTGCCTCTGATAGCTAAAGATCACTCTTCTGCCTTCTCGGTGCTTCTTAGGCGCGCCTCAGACGAGAAGCCTGTAAATTGTGTCCGATTGTATGCTAAGTGGTGATTTTGCAAAAAATATCTATAGGAATGTTCCTACGTGGTGGTTATTCGACTAAAACTTCACCATAGGAGAAATGCCTCCCTTGAATTAATTTACAACATTTACTGTGTCCTGTTTTCCTGAGTAAACATTTTGGAGAATGTGTTATTCTTGGAGATATTCGCACACCATTATATATATGCTTGTGTGCTAGTAAATACAGTTATGGCCAGATCTGTTTATAATATATGAGCTATCAGCCGAAAAATGATTTGATCTGATCTCAACTCCTTGGTCGAGCGCCAGGCAGTGCCCGATAGCTTACAAGAGTTGAACATAAACATTTATGGCGATATCAATATTTTTATTCAACCAGGAATAACTAAACAACAAGGTGGTCTTTGCAACTGTGTTATGCTGGGATCAGGTGTAATAAGAGAAGACATGTTTTTCATCCAACTCCCTGCCGTTCCTTTCACATGAGTACTTGGATATGTTCATATAATGCGTCTACAAAATAAAAGTAAATAAAATAAATTCCCGACCTACCAACCCAAATTTTTATCATGAGGTGACCGGAAACAAAGATCATTTTCTATTCATTTATGTTTGTTTGAAAGCAATGAGATGTGGTGATTGTGTAATGGGGTGATACAGGGTTATAATGTCATATCAAATTGACCCAATCAGTCACTTACTATTTATTCCTGAAGCAGGGGTTTGAACAAAAGTCTGGTCTGTAAGATCAGCTGGGTTGAAGCATTATTATATATCACACTTAGGCCTAAAAGAAAATTATCTTTGTTTCCGGTCACCTCATGGTAAAAATTTGGGTCAGTAGGTCGGGAATTAATTTTGTTTTTTATTTTTTGTGTAGACACATTATATGTCGCAATTAATTAAATCCATTCAATTGGTGCTAATTAATTCATTTAAATATACACGAAAACATTTTTTGGGTCGCTAAGGACTTTTTTTTATTTTTCAATGCCTTAGTTAAAAACGCTTGAGTCGGCGGCATTCTCTTTGGGTCAGTCGCGGACCGGAAACAAAGTTAATTTTCTTTTATGCCTTATTTAACATTTATCAATAAAATATCAACGTTAAAATATCTTCTGATCCCTGCCCTAAGTTCCCAGTTTATAGATAAGCAAAGTCTTTAACACATTCCTAGTTTCGTAAGTAGTCGGGATCTGGGGGCGATATAAGGAAATACAAACCAAGACCTCCATTGATAATAATGGAGATACGACAATAATTAAGCATTATTTGGCCGCCGTGGTAGGGATCAGTTACCCCTGGAACTGTAAACTCTTTCCTTCCACCAAATAGAGGTTAAAATCGAGATATATATATAACCGCTGGATAATCTCCGGCGAATCTCCACTTAGAAATCACCATAAAATCCAGCTGTGCATCGGGCGATTTTATTTGGATAAAACCATCATGACCATTTGGTGTCTTTTAACTAATTCTGTTTTCAATTTCATCACTCCGCCCCCCCCCCCCTCCCCCCTGCATTATATTGTTCTGCTTGTTCACAGTTTGTATCCTCTAAATGGGATTACCTCTTGTACTTTCAGTGGAAGAATCACTTGAGAAACTTCTGGAAATCAGCAACACTATGCCTATCAATACTAAGCCTGACCGTGGTCCTTCCCTCAAGTCGGTGGCTGATACGTTTGCGGCATCCTCCTCGATGGCCAGTATGGGTCAAGACCATCCGGCGATGCGCCCTGTGGACTTGGGTGGTCATCTCCGCTCTCGACTTCCATCTGTTCAACACAATGAACCAAACTCAAGTAATTTACCTATGCTCTCTCCAAGAACTCCCAATCTTGCAAACCTGGATTTCCCATCCTTCCCGCAGCAATCTCTTGGAGACGACGGGATTCAAAATGCCCTGGATGCCCTAGACTCTTATGCCAACCGCGATTTGAGTGGTGACCACTGTGCTTTTGATCCTGGTTCCTCATACGGTTCCAACACTCTCTTCGACAACATGGTATGCAGCAAGCCACCATCCACTGAAGGATATGGTTTGTCCACATTAAGCCAGCAAAATATGGGTTTCCCCCCGAACAATACCGAGAGATCTAGTTCAGACCATTTTGGCCCATTGCCCGCTGGGCTGGACTCAGGGTTTATGCAGGGAACAGATATAAACAGAGACTCGGTGCCTTATCACGACTTTTATTCACAGTCGTTTCAACCGGTACAAACCCAATCACTAGTGTCCAGTATTTCAGCCACTGACATGGGCGGTAGTGGGACAGGTAGGTGCGAGCCACTGTCTCCCCGCTCTGCTTTTAACAATGCCATGTTGACGGAAACTATTCCACTGGATACACGTAACCGTAGGCCTATGCGCGAGGACAGTAAGGACAGTGCAACGTCTGAGAACTCGAGGATTTCGGACCTATCCCAATATTCCGAGGAGTCTGTTGTCGACCTTTCCCCTGCAATCCTGAAAAGGCCCAAACATCCCAAACAGTTCCTGAGAAGACAAAATATTTCACTTGATCCACAAGAACGTGAGTCACTAGAGCAGCTCATTGAGGAGGTTCTCATCGGCGGAGTTGATCACGGAGTCATCGATTCAGACGAATCTTATACATCAGGGGAAGAGGAATATGGGGAGGATGGACAACATATGAAAAGGAAGAATGAAGATGGTACAAAGGTACCACCACCCCAGTTAAAAGTAGCAGCAAAACATATGAAAAATATTCCCCCTCGGTTTCTGAAACGCCTCCAAACAACACAGACAGGAAAAACAGACGAGAGGGAGGATGGAGAACAGGAATTGGAGGACACAGTTGTGAAGGATGAACCGGACTTCGAGAGGAAGTCAAAGAAACGTGGCAAGGGACTCCTTCATAGCCTTGTCGATTATGTTGAAGATGATGTTATTGTCACAGATCCTGAATCAGACGAATCTGTTGAAAACAACGAATCTACATCCCACGGTTTACTACCATCATATTCTCAGCCTCAGCATAGTGGGGCTATGCCCCATCCTACTGTTACCAATGCACCGAGCAGTCCAAACCCTCCCACATCTAAACCTCAACAACCGCATATAATGCTTAGGCCTAATGTTGTAAACTGCAGTGATTTGGACCCAGAGCGGGTTATTCGCACCCCACCAAGAATGCCTTATAGTTCTGGTCCAGCGTCCAGGGACCAAACACCAGAACCCCAATCCAGACACAGGTCACATGCCAACGCCCCTAATAATACATTTTCCGTTGATGCACCAGAGTTTGTGCCAAGATCATTCCATCCCATCAACCCAGCATCCCATCAGGCACATATTGCTTCTCCTGTCACCCATATTCGCGAGCAACATATAGTTGTACCTCCAGCTTACTCGTTCAGTCCACGTTCAGGGAGTCCTTACACTGTGCAGTCAGTGGCCAATCCTTATCCAGGCCGCGCAGGCAGTCCCTATTTGGGCATGGCTGCCAGCCTGTCTCCGGTGATGTCCCGGCGCTCTATGGGTAGTCCAATAGCCATGGTACAAGTGCCCACGGGCAAACATTCACCCATACCTCCTACCTTCTTCATCCCAAAAGCACCAACTTCAGCCGCCGCGGCTTCAGCTGTGGCCATGCATAACCATGCTGCCGGCCTCATCCCCTATCCGACTTATCCGGCCCCACCTTATGCTATTCCTCCTGGAATGAGGTACCCCATGCACCCTAGTTTTAGGCCACCATTCATGCCTCCAGGAGGCCCTCAACCTAGACCGCCTCACATGGCCTACAAGTTCAGCCACAAAGATCGCCTACAGCAGAATAACAGTCGCCCCAATTCTGCCCCTACTGTGCCCCCAGGAACCTCTGGCTCGCGCATGGCGGCCAACTTATCCAGCCACTCACTAACGCCGAGTAAAGGCAAGACCACGCCAAAGCAGAGCACTGGTAGTAGCAGCAGTAATGACGGGAAGTGTGATAAAGATGTGAAAGAGATTAAAAATCTCTCCACCCAGCTCTCCAAAGGTAATGAAGAAGAGGTAGAGCCATTACAGAAAGTGAAAAGTTACCTCGACCAAGGCAAGAAATTAATGGTCATTATGAGAGGTGTTCCAGGCAGCGGTAAAACCCATTTAGCTAAGTGAGTTATTTTCATTTCCAACAATTTATATTCTCTTACTATCATTACTGATACACATTTTCATAAATGCATTTGTAAAGACCTATATATATTTCATGCCACAAATCGTTATCGCATCTAGGAATTTGTATGTAATTCCCGTAAAATAATGTAGTATAGTTAGTTATTATGAAGTCAATTATAATTACAGGGAATTAGTACATGATGGTTTGATCCTGAGTACGGATGATTTCTTCGTGTGTGAAAGAGGATATGAATTCGATTTGGCTAAAATAAGTGAAGCTCACGAATGGAATCAAAACAGAGGTTTGTACTTTCAATTATGGAATTCAAACTTTCGTTTCTTAGATAATGTAAACACCTTTTTGGCATCTCTAATTTCTATCTGTATTTCCCTGATAAATTTGGATCCATATAATTTTCTCTCTTCTTATCTCATGATCGTTTAGCCAAGAAAGCAGTTGAAGCAGAGAAGACCCCTCTGATTATTGACAATACTAACACTCAGGCGTGGGAGATGAAGTTCTATGTTGAACTTGTAAGTAGATTACCAATCGTGTTCTCATTTAAATATGACTCCCCAACTCTTAAATACTATAGATAATATGCATGCTCATGGAATTAAATTAGTGAATCTGTTTTTCGAAATGTCTTTTCAAATTCAATTTGAGAAAAGTATTTTTCCCGGAACTAAATGTGCACGTCCTAAGAGTATGATCGTATATAATCCCAATAGAAACATTGATATTTATTATTTTACCATTTTCTAACTATTTCATTCCAGGCGATCAAGAATGATTATGAGATGGAAATCATTGAGCCAGACACTCCCTGGAAATTCAGAGCAAAAGAGTTGGCCAAGTAAGTAAAGGAATCATCTCACGTGATTTCTGTGAGCTGGTATTGTTATGGCATTTGCCATGTGCTCCATGGTGCACTATGTAAATATAACGTTGGTTCATCCTTTCTTATTTCGTCTCAGAAGATGTTTTCTGTTTCCCCCCTATTTGTGTAAAGTTTTAATGCAGACTAGTGAAAGATTTACATGTATATGCCTGGCGATGAAAGACTAACATACTTGTATGTACGCTGTCAGTCAGTATTCATCTCCGTATTATCTTTTTTTCTTTTTGTTTCGGCGATTATTTGCTTTATTATGTATAGGGTTGTTTATCGCTTCATCGGGCAAAAGCATCAAACTAACCTCCATCCGCCTCTCAATGCACTCTACACTCTCGGTTCCCACTAATCTTTCAGGAGAAACAAGCATGGTGTAACTAAAGAGAATATACAAAGGATGATAGACAGATATGACCACTCTGTAACTTTGGAAAGTATAATAGCCTCATCAGACAAGATAAAGGCAGAGGTAGAGAGGAAGCAAAGACTGGTTGCCGCCCAACAGCAGCAGCAACAGCAGCCAGACACTATAACCTCCAATTCAGGAGCCGCACCTGTAGAGGAAAAGAAGTAGGCCACTACTAGTTCTAAACATTCACACACATACTCTCTCTTCTTTGGTCCAGCGTGTGCGCCGAACGACTTCCATCCTAGTTCGACTTGCTAACTGAAAAGTAGATTTTAGCGAGCTGAGTCTGTGTGAAAATAGATTGTATTCCTGGCCATGCACCATTCTTTTAACTTGAATCAGATCACTCAGAATTAGACGAGCACAACAGCCTGGCTATGTTACTCCTTGTTTCCTGTACTTTGAAGCATACCTTTTCTAGGAAAATTGAAATTAAACCCGTGGAGTGAAACTAGTTCAATGAGGTTGACTGAATGCACTTTATATCGGTTCGGGTGTTGTTGGTGTATTGGAATTGTTTAATTGAAATTAAAGCCTCATCATTTCTATTTCATATATACATTGTTGATTAGAAATTTTCTCTTTGTTATATTCGAAATTGTTTTGAATGGCCTATATATGTAAGTATTTATGCTAAGAAGACATGACTTGATATTATTCAAGGAGATCTTAGTGGGATCACTTTAACCTCATAGATGTATGATGCCTAATTAGATAAATGTTGTATATTCTTCTTAAGTCTCCAATCTGATTATCCTTTGCGCCTTTCAGAACGAAGAAAAAAACTAGGAGAGGTAAGGGCAGGAAAAAGAAGGCGAGACTCAGAGAATTGCGGGAAGCCGAGGCAACTAAGGGTTTAGAAAGCAAAGGAAAGGCGGAGGATGCTGATGGAACGTCCGAGGAAGAATCCACCCCTGAGCGTGAACCGTCTTCCGATAAATCCCCAGCAGCTAATGACCCAAAACCCAGTGATATCGACCAAACTGAAACGCTTGACAATTCAAGCCTTTCCTCGGCTATCAATGAGTACCCTGCGGATGAGTCTGAATCGAATGAATCTGCTGAACAGAAGCAAGAAGCCAATCCTGACGTATCTGTTGCTGAAAAGGAGAAGGAGAAGGGAGCCACCACGCCACAGGAAAATGAAGAAAAAGATACACAGCCCCCTGACTCCCTAACTGTGAGTGAGAAAACTGAAAATGAAAGTAGAAATTCTGGCTATATATCTGACGATTCCGATAGCTATAGCGAGCAGAGTACGACCGAGTATAATTTAAGTCAAGGTAGTGAAGAGGACGTTTCCCTACAGCCTGCTGTCCATGCTCCTCCCAGCAAGATACATGGAGGTAGGAAGCTCCATGGCAGCTATCTCATGGAATGGGTTAAGACCAGACTTGTGCGGAGCTTAGAAGAACAACTTGCTCACACCATAGGACCCGCCCAGGCTCAGCTCGAGAAACTGTTAGAAAAATATCACAACTCTCCTGATGTGTGTGCCGAGATAGAGGAAATCATTATGGAGAAGATGTCTGACGGGATGGCTAATAAAGAAGTAGCAGAAATCACTAGTAAAGCTGAAAATCTGTGCCTGAGGGATGAGGTGGAAGTGATGGAGAGCCAACAAAGCAAAAACCTGACAGTAACAGATGTTAACAGTATTATGCACTTGCTGGGTCAAATCAAACACCCTGAGTCCTGCAGTGACTCGGATAACATGAACGATGGAAACAACAATAGTCAATGCCTTGAACAATGCGAAGAAGATGGGGAACCTAAAGCTCGCCTTAATGCTGTTCCCAAAAATAACAGTGAAATGGAGAAGACTTATTGGGAAACTAAACCATCTGAATCAGACCCATACACAGTTGGACAAGTAGACACAGCTGATCCCCCACATGTACCCTCAAGCTCTGACAACTCAGGAGACCAGGTTTCTGAAAGCAAGTCCAGCACCGGCGCCAAACCACGCAGAGACAGAAAAAGGCCGTATGACAGGAAACGTGGCAAGGTATTTTGCTTTTGACTACGGTTTGTTCATAATAAATCATATGTTAGTAAAAGGTACAGGAAAATTCGTTTGCTTGTTGAGTGAGCAGACCGGTAATATTGGTTTGGTTTGGATATGATCTTAGTGTCAGTGACTACAGTATAGAAGGGATGAAAATGTGGTATGTCTAAGGCGCTGGCATCGTCACCAGAGGCTTGAAGGTATACTGGGTTTGAACTCTATAGCGGCCTGCCAAAACCTCGCCCCGCTGCTTTATTCGATTCTTGATTGATGCCAGTGGTATTTGCTTTTTATTGCAGTTCTAGTGTCAAAAACTCTCTAAATGTCTTATTCCCTGCATACTATTTATAATTTGACTTATGCATTCTTATTGGCTTCCTTTCAGTCACACTCTGATGACTTCTGGACAGCAGCAGCTGAAGGTTACGACCAAGTTGATGGTGCTGCTGACACATCCAAGGATTCTCTGCTTTCACCTGACCATTCTGGATCGCAAACTCCATCAGCTTCCCCTGACATTGGTGAAGATGGTAGCCGGCGGGCCCGCCGTCTTTCTGGTAAAAAGCGCATGGCCGCTCAATTTTCCCTACCAGAGCTTGAACCCGGTCTGAAGGAACAACTCATGGTAAGAGACTGGCAGCTGCCTGACTTCTCTCAACAAAATATACCATTTTCAGCCCCGGTACACCAGCCTCCTAGAGCAACGTTTGATGTAGAAACGTTCACCCACCCCAAAGACTTCGCTTCTGTTTACCGTCTTGTCCATCCTAAACAAGGTGCTACCAGCGTTCAAAACCCAAGTGAGGTTGAGGGATTCCTGAGGATATGTTCTGCTAATGGCAGGGATATAAACGACCGTATATCTAGGGAGGAAACCGAGAACAAAGGCGCCATTCCCCGAAAGCTCATGGTAGACAGGAGCTGTTCTACGGGAGATGCGGAGAAGGCACCCAGTGATATTCAGTTCTTACAGTCTTGTTTCTCCACAGTGAGTGAAGAGGATTTATCAGACATTTTACATCAATGTGGAGGGGACATGGAATGGGCCGCTAATATCCTACTCGATGCTGGCTATGAGTATAATGAAAAACGTTCTGTGAAAAAAGGCGCTCCAGTTTCAAGTTGTGATACTAGTAACTCTGTAGCTGCAGCCAACTCTGGTAGTGGGCAGAGTAGTAAACCAGGAAAATCCTCATCCCCCAGCTCTGGCCCGCTCTCCCTAGCACAGATGTGCCACCAAGCTATTGCCCCTTCCAAAGCATCTACTGAGGAAGTCCAAGAACAAATGGTCGAAAACAGCGTATGTCGCCTCAACAGCATTGATGAGTTTCGGCGACAGCACAGCGTGCCAGATGAATTCAATTCTAAACTACCTGAGAGACAGACCAGTCTACTGGATGTGGCTGACGACGAAACGGATGTATTTTATAGTCCTATAGAAGGTCCGATGTCCCCTGCCTTTCCGCCCCCGACTGTTTCCGACAAGTCACCGATTGCTGGAATCTCAGAAATCCCTCTAGTAGATGGGGAGACACGTTGCCCGACCGGCCCTGCTCCTGGTCCCTCTGCCCTTGCCAGTGATATGGTGCTCACCCTTAGTCCTGCCCTAGCTGATCAGCTTATCGCTCTCTTTGGTCCTGTTGGCTTCCACATTTCTTCAGGTAAATTTTATCAGCATGTGATTTCATAGAGTTAGACAAATAGAATGGCAATTTTGTCCGAAATATGCTTTCAGTAGTATGACAAATAATGTTAATCTCCTACCTCACTTCTCATAAATACACGTATACTGCAACAAATAACCTCCCGCTTAATCGTTTCTTGTATCATATTATGAAATAAAATGGTTCTTTGACAGATTCTCTCTCGCCATCGGATCTGGTCGTCAAACTCAATAGAAAAGCTGCGAAACAGTTACATAGGCGCTGGGCATTAACTCTACGCGAAAAATTTAGTTCAGAAGAAGTTGTCATTCAGAATATGATTAAACAAGGTTAGTAAAGAAGAACGGTACTTATCTATTACACTCTGTCCAGCCTCTGAAGAGCTGGGACTTCAAAGAGACTTCAAGGAGGGACACATACCCCAGTACGCGGGTGCCGCGCTCTACAGAGGCTGGACAGAGTGTATCGTGGTAGGTTTTTAAGTTAGTCGTACTTATTGATTGAAAATAATGCATGCGGCAAGTAATAGTCACAGAAAGAAATCATCACAAGATGTTTTAAAATTAACTGTGAAGAATATAAAAAAGTGGTGATAAAATGGTAATGTGATGCTGTTCTAGACGAAGCACTTGCAAAGAAGCTGCAGGCAGAGGAGGAGGAAGAAAGACGACGGCGTGAAGACTTAGCCGCTGCTATCAATGTTGGCCAGATGAGACCAGGGCCTCCGGGGGCTCCAGCAGAAAGCCTGAAAGAAATCATGGAGGAAGAGATGGTCATTGAGCTGAGCAAGAAAGAATATGTGAGTCTTATTAAATTCATTACTTTAATTAATAAAGTGCCATGTACATGATTGTTCGCTCAACATGAAAACACATTTTAATACGCTGATGCGTTGTTTGTATGGCATCCTATCAGGAAAGTATATCCAAATTGTATAAATATAATGTAAGTAGTAGTGTCCTGATAATATCTTTAACGTGTTGAGGTTATTGGTCGTGGTATTATTGCCTCATTATCTTGTTTTGCTTCCACTGCTTATTACGCATCGTGATTTTTTTTCAAATTACCAATTATGTTTTTAAAACATTTTATTCCACTTCTAATTACAGGATGGACAACTGCATTCCGAGGCAGCTCGTAGTAAACAGTACGCCAACAGTCTTGCCACTAAAATGAAGAGGCAAAAACTTGAGCAAATATTTCCAAAACTTGATCCTTTGGTGTTAGAAGAAGTTTATCAAGCATCGGGGTGAGTGCTTCTTTTATTTATCATTTGATAATCTTATATTTTCAAGAGATAAAATGCATGATTTCCAAACTGATATTATATGAGTTCCCTTGCTAACGTGAAAAACTGGAGGATTCATTTAAGGATTAGCAACTATATGAACCTCTCATATATAATGTAACGATGCTCGTCTCTTCAATGCTAATACATTATGGGAAATGTTCAATAGGGGGTTTGCATGTCCGCCATTTTGACGCGTGGAATTATGGGATTAATGGTACAGTATAAATTCTATAGAAAACATGCAATGTTCAGCATGGTATGTTTATCAATGCTTTAATGTCAATATCCATGTCTTTTACATGTTTCCATAACACAAGCCTCCATCTTTCCCATAATGCAATCGTTTTTAATTGATCATTTATTCGCGTTAGCGTTTTACTCTGGATTTAAGAGGAGAAGACATAGATATACTGACAAACGTGGCCCCCGACTGTTTGGGCCACTTTTTCGCCCCCTTCTCCCTTTTCCTGCTGTTCCTATTCTATTCCTTAACCTAGAGAAAAGTTTCGGACGTTTATCTATTGGCATAACATTTTAGTTTGTAACTGAGGACTATTTTCATTTTGTGTTTTCGGCACAAGGACTCACACCAAAGAAAGTGATCACGATCGTGATCACCCTGACTAAGACTTTAGCCCTTATCAAAAGCTGGGCCTAGAATGAATCTGTTATCAGATGAGACAGCCCCAGACAGCCAGCTCTACCCCAGTGCTAGCACCCCAGTCAGTGTAATAAAAGTGTGACCACAGGGTTATAAAAGTCAGGTGTCCACACAGAGTTGTTCTATCAACTTTTTTAATTTAAGGATGTACAAAAATAATTCTGGTGCAGAAGTATTCTAATGATCATAACAATACTTTTCGTCTTTCTTTCATAACTGTGTGATGTTTAGAACTGAAAATACATTTATATATAGTTTCTGGTGGCCAGAAATCAACCAGGGTTGGAAGGTGCCAGGTCAGATGAGTGCAAGGTCATTGCACTCATCTGACCTTGCACCCTCCATCCCCCCTCCTCCTCCTCCTCCTCCTCCTCCTCCATCCCTCCTCCTCCATCCCTCCTCCTCTTCCATCCCTCCTCCTCTCCCTCCTCCATCCCTCCTCCTCCTCAATCCCTCCTCCTCAATCCCTCCTCCTCCATCCCCCCTCCTCCTCCATCCCTCCTCCTCTTCCATCCCTCCTCCTCCTCCATCCCTCCTCCTCCATCCCTCCTCCTCCATCCCTCCTCCTCCTCCATCCCTCCTCCTCCTCTTCCATCCCTCCTCCTCCTCTTCCATCCCTCCTCCTCCTCCTCCATCCCTCCTCCTCCATCCCTCCTCCTCTTCCATCCCTCCTCCTCTCCCTCCTCCATCCCTCCTCCTCCTCCTCCTCCATCCCTCCTCCTCCATCCCTCCTCTTCCATCCCCCTCCTCCTCCTCCATCCCTCCTCCTCTTCCATCCCTCCTCCTCCTCCTCCATCCCTCCTCCTCCATCCCTCCTCCTCCATCCCTCCTCCTCCTCCTCCATCCCTCCTCCTCCTCCTCCATCCCTCCTCCTCCTCCATCCCTCCTCCTCCATCCCTCCTCTTCCATCCCTCCTCCTCCTCCATCCCTCCTCCTCCATCCCTCCTCCTCCTCCTCCATCCCTCCTCCTCCATCCCTCCTCTTCCATCCCCCTCCTCCTCCTCCTCCTCCTCCATCCCTCCTCCTCTTCCATCCCTCCTCCTCCTCCTCCTCCATCCCTCCTCCTCTCCCTCCTCCTCTTCCATCCCTCCTCCATCCCTCCTCCTCCTCCTCCTCCTCTTCCATCCCTCCTCCTCCACCGCAAATGTCATTAAAATACCATTAGGACGGAATTTTTTTTTTCTTTTTTTTTTCATCTATCTTGTCTAGGCTCTTGCTCCGAACCGCAAAATGCCATTCAAATGCTCCAAACCGCAAATGTCATTAAAATCCCATTAGGACGGAATTTTTTTTTTTTCATTTTTTTTTTCATCTACATTGTCTAGGGTCTTGCTCCCAACCGCAAAATGCCATTGAAATGCTCCTAACCGCAAATGTCATTAAAATCCCATTAGGACGGAATTTTTTTTTTATCATTTTTTTTTCATCTGTCAGGGTCTTGCTCCTAACCGCAAAATGCCATTGACTTTTTGATTGACAATTCTGATTTTTCGATTGACTATTTCGACTTTCCAATTGATTGTTCTGACTTCATGACTTTTCGATTGACTATTTCGACTTTTTGATTGACTGTTTGTTCTGACTTAATGGTTGACTATTCTGACTTAATGATTGACTTTTTAATTGACTATTTCGACTTTATGATTGACTTTTCTGACTTTACGATTGACTATTTTGACTTTTCGATCGCCTATTTTGACTTTTCAATTCACTATTTCTGACTTTTTGTTTGACTATTCGAATTAAAATGACTTTTTGATTGACTATTTTTGACTTTTCGATTGACTATTTTGACTTTTCAATTGACTATTCTGACTTTCGATTTACATTTTTATTGACTTTTCTGATTGACTTTTGACTTTTCTGACTTTTTGATTGACTATTTCGACTTTCTGATTGACTTTTCTGACTTTCTGATTGACTTTTCTAACTTTCTGATTGACTTTGATTGACTATTCTGACTTAACGAATGACATTTCTGACTTTTTGATTGACTTTCTGATTGACTATTCTATATATGCCCCCATTTAAAAGGCCACAAGGATATATCATGAATGAAATCAAATATAACTTAATGTAATTGTACTTAGTTTCTTGACCAAGTAATAGAATAATACTTAGGATATATCATGAATGAAATCGAAATATAACTTAATGTAATTGTACTTAGTTTCATGTCCAAGTAATAGAATAATATTTAATTTTCACTGGTCAAATCAATACGGCCACCAAAAATAGGTGTGTTTCCGATTACCCCCACCACCAACCCCCTACATAGAAAAACATTCCCCTCCCTGCCTTTTTTTGGCCTAAATTGAAAACATCCCTCTTTACCAATATATAAACACCCCACCTATTAGCTAACGCTGTGTTGGTAAAAAATCCAACACTCCATCAGCCTCATTCCTCTCTTGTATGATATTGTACAAGGGGTAGGAACTGCAGTGCATACATATTCTACTAGCCAAAGTTAAAGGAGTTACATTTTCGTTAAATATCGCAGATACAACATGAGTAAGACGGTGAGCTCCATCAACGATTCTCTAGGAATGAACGAACTGGTGCAGAATGTGTGGACACCTGAAGCAATCCAGGCTTATGAGGACGCCCTCATGCGTAAAGCTGTGGAAGCTAGCATGCAGGAGGAGGTAAGGTTCTATTGCATCCATTGTACCCTAGCGAACACTTCATGGGAGGTAGATATATTTATTTATTATATACGCGTTGCCGTTGAAACAACGTATTGTAGAGTTGTATACGTTGTGTGCGTATACAACTCCATGCTCTGAGTTGTGTGGTATACAACTCCACGCTCTGAAGGCGCCTATGAAAGCGTGTAGGCCCACCTGAGAGGGATCACGCCGATCAGTTGTCAACGCACAAAACGCAGACAGTACGAGAGGTAGAACAATAAAATTAGATCAAAATGAAGGAAATAAACTAGAATACTTTCATCTTTATTTAAGTATATCCTTTGTTAAAGCATTTCTGTAGTTTTAAAACTATTTAAAGCTTCGAAAACGTTGGAAATTGATTCGAAAATGTGACCGATTTTCCCGCAGTGACCAAATGACAACAAAATGATCTGCAGATCGTCGTAACTTTTAACACAGCTCGAGGTGTAATATCTCATTCAAATGAATAAATAAACTAAAATCCTTTCATCTTTATCAAGGTCTACCCTTTATCAAACCATAACTTTATTTTTAAAAGATTTAAAACTGTGAAAGTGACTAAAATTGATTAGGAAATGTGAGCTATTTCTCTCGCACAAACTTTCTCTCTCAGTGTTCCTTCATGTTCATTTGCTGCGCGTAGGAGCGTAGTGATACTGGTTGAATGCAAATATAATGCAATGCAATACAAATATGATTTTTTCAGCAAGATATACATTGTTTTACCTCTTATAAAGCATATATAATAAATCAGATAAATCACTTGTGGGTCTTCGTCGCTTGAAATATCGCACTCGTTGCAACCGCGCAACACACTCAGCCTTCGGCTTCGTGTGTTGCGCGGTTGCAACTCGTGCAATATTCCCGCTCCTTCAGACCCACTAGTGACTTATCCTGTATATATGAAATATTTCACATACATGTGTGATACGTTTCATTTTGCCAAAATATAAGGGAATAGCATTGGGTCAGTGTATCTTATATACAGGCCATGTTTCGCGCAAATTTGGTATAGCAAAGATGAGTTGTCTTCAGCTAATAATAACAATAAAGGATGACTCCTTGTGTAATCAATCGTCTTTTTTCCCACCACAAATAATTTCACAGGCGAGCCCAAACACTTGACTCTGTTCTATATAGTACACCTCCCAGTTTGGATATATGTTAGTATTTTCTGATGTGTTTTTTCAAGTTATGCAGTTTAAGCAGCATGTGCGTAGTAATTGTTACGTAATAGTCAGTTAGCAGTGCGTCATCACAGCTGGAGATCTGACCATCGTATTTAATTATTGATTTTAACCCAAATACATTGTCATACAGCTATATTATGATGTCCACAGGAACATAGTAAAGCTTCTTATGATATATATTATGTCATGATTGTTGAATCTATCTACTTTATCTCCGGCAGTGGTTAGGCACGGAGGAAGGTGCAGATGAAGGAGATGGTTTCCAAGCTGTCGAGGACCCACAATACCAGGATATCCGTGCTGAAGCTTCAACGCATTACAGACTTCGCCATGAGTGCTTTCAGAAAGCACAAGAAGCCTTCAAGAGAGGTCTCAAGTCTGTGGCCTCCTTCTATTCCCAGCAGGTACGAGATTAACGGTTACCATCGAGTTGAATTGATTAATAGAACGCGAGAGACGATGCAGGTGTTAGGTCGCATGTAAACCTTAGAGCCCCAAATACTATTAATATGTATCAGACTTTGTATGGCTTCATGGGACACAAAACGATAAATTCAATGCTGATATATTTTGTTCCAGGGTCACATCCATACTCAGAAACTGAAAGAGGCAAATCGAAGGGCTGCGGAGAAAATCATAGAGTTACGGTAAATACCCATTTTGGTTAAACATGTTAATGATAACCACATAGTATTTTTCTCTTTTTCTTTTACAAATATTGATAGGTCACACATTTGGCAGGTAAATTTATGTATTTATTTTCATCGGTCGGCTTCCCACATTTTCAACTAAACTCAGCTGCCTATTGACTAATTAATGTAGATCTTTATTTAATGACCTTGGATGTATTATGCTTTCAAAATATTTCTCTCTACCCTTGCTTTTTGTATCTGGCGCTTTTGTTTAACCCCCGGGCCTTTTAAATGTTAAAATTATTCGTGAACAATTTGGGGAAGCCGTACATAATTTCATCAAATATTCCCTTATTCCGTGAATATTTTCTCGGATAAATTAATTGAATGTCATCTCAAGACAAAACAAAAGGGCCAAAATTGTCTGTAGTTGCATGGTGAGAATGTTTTTCAATATCTGCCTACTTAATGGGTCAGGTCATTCTTTCAAGTAATTCGCTATATTGCGGTAAGAATAATTTCCTCCTTAATGGAAAGGGGTTTTCATATCTACAAAGACGACCCACTAAGATGGCCAAAAAGAAAATGTACAATATCTTGCCGGTCTACATTTACAATTATTCTTGCGCATTGAATGTGGGAAAAAAATAGAACAATACATCGTGGATAATCACTAGTATTTTCGAATATAATTAATGTCTGGAGAGCGATTTGTTGCTCTTTACGGTAATTTCGAGGCACTGGAAATTAATTTTTAAATCTCGTATTTGTGTGTCGTAAGAATATTTGATTGTGTAGACCGGCTGCTTGGGAGTGGTAACTTGTAAGAAAGTTGTTGGTTTACAGAAACACCGACGTTGAGCTGACCAATACAATAGACCTGCATGGCTTGCATGTGGACGAGGCCTTGCGTGTCCTCAACGACATCATTGTCAAAAGAGAAAGAGGTAAACCTGACGCTTCGAGCCACCCTGAACAGTTGGATGGAGACACTAAGAGCTAGGCTGACTCTTCCTTTTTGTCTTGTCTGAACGAAAAAAACCTTCCCTTACGTTGTTTCTTCCCTTGTCTTGAACATCAGACTTTGATGCTTATTACCCTTTATACCAAAATTACTTCATTGATGGTGATTGGCCTGTCTTTTGGAATTTGTATAATCTCGCAGAAATTATTTATTACAGGTTGAATTCGGAACTGCTTGATTCGGAAATATTGTGCCATTGATCTTCAGAATATATATATGTGGCATTTGTCCTAATGATGTGTTTTAATGTCAAAACAAATTTTAGTTATATGTACAGATATTCCCCTTGGCCTCGTATCAACTGAAACCACTATACAATGCTATGTACAAGTCTAATGTCTTATCAAATTTCTAGTTTACTCCTGGTTGGAACAATGTTTCTGAATGTTTGAAAAATTGCAATTATGTATGTGTATCAAAATTTTAGGCGACTTAACTCATATTTAACAGTTTATGACGCTGTATTCCTGGGCCGTCTCCGGGAATTATACCGTCCACCTGAACCAATATTATCGATTGTGAATACTCGCATTCTTTGTGCTTAATACTCACCACAATATTCCTTAATGATTTTGCCAGAATTGAGACAGCGCCCAGACAAGAGGAGGAACCATCTGTTCGTTGTGACGGGCAGGGGGAGCCACAGTCGGGGCGGCAAGGCCAAGATTAGACCTGCAGTACTGGAGCTTCTCACCAGGCGCAATTATAAGTTAGTTTATGAACATTTACTTGCTTATGACTCACTTGGATCTATTAATTTAAACTAAAAACTGCACCATGAGAAAGAATGAAACACGACGCGTAACTATGTGTCCAGTACCAGTAATTAGCCTCAAATATAGTAACAAAATATCCATGCTTTATCTTGATTTCCATGACTGGACTGCGCGGAACAATGCTTTGCGAAATCGTTATGTTTTGGGGGTTTTTTTGTTTGATTTCAACTGAATGCTTCCATTTAACTCATTTTTTGTTTGTTGCAGTTTCACTGAAGATCCTCCTGGTATGCTAAAAGTAATGATGAGATTTCGAGATGATTTGTGACGCACTAACAAAGACCATCTATAGGTATTTAAAGTTCGGCGGAAATGTGTGTACTCTTATCGACTAAGTATAGGACTTTAAAATACCGAAAACTCCCTATCTCGTCTAAATAAGTATTCTTACATGGACGAGATATGTATCATACTCCAAAAGTCGGATCCTCCACCCGCGGAAGGGCTCTACTATCTTTGTGAGAAGCTAAAATATTGACCCTGTTCTACTCATTGTGTTTGAGAACTGATAAAACCTTTTCATACTATGCATCATTTATCATCTGTCTTGATGTGCCGGCCACACCGGGGTGTGGCCAGGAACTTGACAGTGAGGCATGAGTGCCATGTGTTTGTATCCAGCTATCTATCACTGGTATTTTATATGAAATGTATAGCAGTATAGATTGTATATCGTCCCTCCCCAATGTAAAAAGAAGAAATCAGTGTAAAACGGCGATGGCATTTGTGAGCTGTGTGTATATGTTTAGCCATGTTTCCATGGATGTTCTCTTGGGAACTAAGGTAGCAATAGCCTTGTCATTGCCATCGTACCTAAAAGGTTTCCATTCAATGTAATAGTAAAATTATATATTATCTGTAAGATGCATGAATGTTGGCTGAACTGCCACCTTTTTACCTATGGAAGATTATTTTTTCTATTGTGGACATTCTCGAACGCAATAACAATGTAAAATATCTGATTGTAGTAATCATCTCCTGGCTGGATTTTGCGTTTTTATTCCTCAGACATCACTCATTACCGAGATAACATGACGGTGGTGGCTTTGTATAAACAATATATTAAGGCGCGCGGGTCACTACACATTGGTCTTATAGGTGTAGACACAACACGAAACGCAAGCTAACGATTTTAAGACATTTGCGCTAGTAGTAAATACCATGTGATAAGACGCCATACAGTGGTCTCCTAGTGATAACATTTATATCTGTAAACATTATATTCCTACACTAAAGAAAGGCGGGGACGGTGATGTGTTCACATTGGTTATCCCTATTTTTTCATGCGTGTGTCTTTGTTCGGTCTACTTGTTAGCACGAAGAACATCCTAAACTAATCGGTTTACCATATTGTCAAACCCGGTTAGAATTATATTTTAGGATAAGTAAATGTGAATGAGTAAAACCAGTCATTGATAATTAGTTGACTGTTTATCAAGTAACGGTATCGATAGAAAACGTCTAAAAAAAGATTAGGCATGGTTAGTAATGAGATTACAGAGCCTTTGTTCACTGCGCTTACAGGGATTTGTCCTGTAGACGCATGAGATTAAAACAATCGTAGCAAACAAATATAGTCCTTGTTCCGGCTTGGCTTGGAATAGAATCGGTCAACACAAGGTCCCATTCATTTATTCATTCATTTATATGACCCAATGTTAAATAAATGTTGATTATAGATTTTACTGTCATTTTGTTGGATTTATTGACAAAACAAATTTGCAATGATATTTTGACCTAGACAATTTATGATACAGAAAGTCTGTCGCCCGAGGTAAAAAGAACTTTAGAACACTACCTGGTGATATATATATGAAGAAGTTCGAATGCACGCCATATTTGAACTTTGCTAAATAAACCCAACAGTACCAAAAGCTTGGTTCATCCTCTTACTTTTCTACACAAATATATATGCAGTTTGGTCTCCCATCAGCATTAACCAGTCCTTTATAAATAGAAGACGTAATGGTTGATGGAGCCTATTTTTATATGAGGGATTTTATGATGTGCTCAAATACAACCTTCAAAGAACATCTGCATTGTTTGGTGGAATGAAGTGTTTGGTGAACGAATTAAGTCCTTGGTGTGTACAGAAATATGCAGTTCTAACAGTTACTGTCAATTTCCACTTTGTTTTAACTGTATATCAATGTTCGTAGAATTCTTCCGTTAAAAACATGTTAGAATTATATACTCCTAGCCGGTCTAGGGCTCCTTCGTTGAATATTTCTTCTTAGGTTAAAGTAAATTTATTTTTATGTAGCCCTTAATCATGTCAAGCGGAAGTACCGGATGAAATAGCCATTTTCAATACTCAACTAACCCATTAACGGTCAGCTAAATTCTCCATTGTTGGAGTAAATTGCATCTTGCAGGCACGAAGTCGTGTTACTGAAAAAAGCTTAATGTCTGCATCGTAAAATAATGAAGTGTTATCCAAGGATTGATGTTCGAAATCATAAACAACCTATGGCCTTTAAGTAACTTATTCAAAGACTGGCTGTATCCATGTACCGGAGATTTTTACTTTCAAATATTTTTATTTCCTTGCCCCCTGAAAATAAAACTTTCGTGACTCAATTTATCCTGTACAAATATACAACTGTAAGATAACGCTTTGCTTGGCATGGAATAATTAAGTAACATTTGTGTATAGGTCTGCAATTAAAATTATTTGGTCAGTACCACTACAGTTCAGTTTAGTTTCCCTTTGTGAAGTAAGTCTTTGGTTTCTATGTATGCAGAACATCCAACAAACCCTTGTCCGTTACCGCATTGTTTGCATGGAATTGCAAATCAGATATAATGTTTGTTCGCTATTATTAGCTCCAAAACCAGCAGACACTTAGATGCACCGTAGACACTTCACTCATTACAATTCTGTGATACTTGTTGCGATAGTGACTCTTTGAGTATAGAAAATATGTCTGATGGAGTAAGGGAAATATCCTGTGTAAATCATCGCTTTATACAAAACTAAAGATCGTTAGCCACCAATTATTTGCATTAGTATTATAATGCTTCGGACATTTGAGCAATTTAGTTCTTGCACATGCTGGTCAATGTTCCCCGTTTACAACACGCTATCGCTTTATGTCGTTTACTTGCAAAATGGTTTAATCATATTCTGATTTATTGGAGCATGTTAATAACATGTGCTGCCTTGATACGTTCGTTGCATCTTGTTTGCACCACACCCGATGCAAGATTCAAGGAGAACTGTTATACAATGAAATCACTGGCATATCCTGTTTTGTGGAAGAGACTCGCGTGTTATATACTGTATTAAATAAAAAAAAATCCATTACAAATGGCTTGAATGTGCTGAGTCGGTCTTGTTTTTCGTTAGTCAGTTTGACTACATCAAATTTCTGATAAATCATGGCACCTTAGGTTAGTTTTCTTGAAGTTGTGAACCAATTCCTATAGCCTCCTTAATTTTACCCTGTTTTAGTATAGAAATGCATCATTTCGATCATTGCTAATTGTGTTAACAACTGTCACTTTGACTTCTTTGACTTTCTCTTCAGTGAAGATATACTGTTTCCTTCGTCTGTTGAACCACACTACTAAAGCTAAAAACATCCCAGTCAAAGCGAGCAAAACTACGACACCGATAATTATAATAATAGTAGGTGTTGTGCTTCCCGACGTGACCGCTTCTGAATTACTTTCCATTTCTGGAGCCTTATACCTTTTCAAGCCATGTAGCGGCGCACTGCATCCCAAGAGGTCAGTTCGAAGTATGGTATAATTAACAGCTGTTCCTCTAGAACTCGATGCACTACATGCATATACACCAGCGTCAGTACAATCTAAGTCATAAATATCCACTTCTGCCACCTTCATCTGCTTTCCTATATCTAATTCCACGCGGGTAAAATTGAGGGCAATGCCTCGGGGGTCTATCATTTTTATATATGTTTCCGGGTAGATTTGACTTGCACAAGTAATGGTCACATTACTTCCAGGATAAATAAGATGAGGATTCGTATACGTGGATACTGTGACTGGGGGGCACTTCAAAATTTCTGCCTTCATTCCTATTAAGTCTTCCTTATATGGCCAATTGCATTGCACATCCCAGACCCTTGGTTGGCCAAACTCCCACGATTTCAACCATTCATATAGCCACAATAATGTACAGTCACAATACAAAGGGTTTGACGTAAAATAAGTATTGCTTATTTTCATTATTATGCTACGAAATCCCTCCGGTATTGTCGAGATGTTGTTTTTCTCCAAATTAAGGAATTCTAAAGGTAAACCTAGAAATTTAGGCGGGTCCAGGACTACCAATTTATTAAGGCCAAGGTCTAGGATTCTTAGTTGAGGTAGATATTCACCAAAGGTAGATTTAACATACCCGATAGAATTATTCCGGAGATTAAGTTTCATAATATCTTGATTATTTACGAAAACTGACAAATCTAGTACCTCGATAAGATTGTTGGCCAGAGAAAGTGACTTAAGCTCTTTGATTGCTGGTATTGTGTTCAAGCGATGCAGCGTTATATCCTCCAAGTATAAATACGTGCATTCCTCAGGCATTGTTTCCCAGATTGCCTCAGCAATAGAGTTCTTTGTCAGACTAAGTGTATGAACATAACTCCCAGATAAAAACTGAGTATGGCTTATTGGTAGTCCCCCGATGGATAAAGCATCCAGGTGAAATCCATTGAATAAACCGCGTGGTAGGTCGGCTAAGTGGCCCTTGTTATTGTGGATGTATAAGCTCCTTAAACTCGTCTTAAGATCATCGAAAATTCCTGGCTCCAATGCGCCCAAAACGCATCCATTGAGGAACAGTTTTCCTATGGAGGACCCCGCAAATGCCCGGTGCTGTAAAACAGCTAGTGGGTTATCATCCAGGCCTACCTGTTCGGCGATTAGTCCATCGAATACACCTGGTTGGAGAGACGTTAGTAAATTAACCTCAAGACTAAGAGCAGTTAGCTGCTGCAGACCTAAAAATGCCTCGGGTTCTATACTCGTAATCCCGTTCCTCATTAGGTTTAACTCTCGGAGCTGTTTAAGCTTTGAGAAGGTCTTGGTGGCAATGGAAGTCACATTGTTCCCCTGTAAATCAAGATAAGTTGTCCCTTCTGGAATGTCACTCGGAATCTGAGTAAGACCTTGTGAGGAGCATTCCACAAAGCTGCTTTCACAGGTACAGCTAATCGGGCAGATGTTCGCCCCTAAATCCATGTCCTGTGCCAGTGCAATTGTACACATTAGGTATACCAGAGACAGGTTTGTCCATAAATAGGATATACTCAATACCATGGTGAAATTTCTAAATATTTGTCTACCAGTAGTACTTTTTGATATACCGTAACTCTAATATCAGCACGACTGGATATGAACGACACGGACTTGTCATTTGAAAATATTGTGCCCTACATTCAATCGCTGAGATGTAGGTAATTATGAAACAAAAATATCAGCGGACAATTCTACTTATCATTGATATACATCTGTCCATGTATAGATATGGCTTTTATTAAGCACACTAAATTCAATATTGTTAACGCCTCTCCATTCACCGAGGTTTACATAATACAAGCTGTGGCCTCATCCAAGCATCTGGTGCAGGATGATCGGTACTTGTTTAATCTATAACAATTGTGTCCCTTTAAGTTTGCCAGTCGGCATAATTATATATACAGTGTCTTCTATACAGATATACAAGTAATTACTGCCAGATTTATGCTTTCAAACGGCTCCTAATTTCTTTTCAAACGAATTTACTAAGTGACAAATGCTAGAGCTATAACGGTCGATGAAATGGGTTTCGGTATGTTATCCGCTTCCACTTTTATGCGCGCGGTTGTGGATGCCCCACTGCTATATTCCCAAATACATAATCAACGTGTACTAGTTGTATTACATTTCCAAGGAAAACGTCTCCGAACAAAAAGTATTTTAGAATTTTTTATTTCGTGATTTGTGCTTTCCAGGCATCATATTACAAAATAGATAATAGTTTTCTTTTTAAATATTTACATCTTTACTCCAATTACGTGTAGCATACATTAGTGCAGAATACAACCTCTTCCATACTTTTACATTCATACCAGAGAAAGGTCCTACCCTAATGAATAGGGCCGAGCGAAAAGCGTCAGAACTCTCAGTTGTAGGACAACAGCCATTAGACATATATCATGTACAGATTGGTCACAAACGGCCCCTCGTCAACTCCATTTACAAACACTTAAGACATCGTGGACGCCCACGCGTGTTCTTCTACTTTGAATGGTGTGAGTTATATCTTACTGAGTGACTCGTGAGTGACACGGATTTCGATGTATTTACAACATGGATTTATAATAGGGTACATGTGTACTGTTACAACAGTTACCTCATCATCGGTGAAACTAATTGACCATAAAAAAGACACGGGGTCATATTGTGATAGTATTATTGTAAAGCCATGTTCCGCGGATTGTTAACTCATTTTGTTTATAACTGTCTGACCAAATTCAGTTTTTTTAAACATTTCCATTGGTGAAATATCTCTAATTATGATTAATCGTCTAAACATATCTACCCAAATAACTCAAAAATTAGAGTTCCTTCATTTATAAGACACGTCTTGATACACAATATAATTTCACAATCATATAATACATATATAATATTCCATGAGCCTGCATGCAAAATATCATCAATAATTCTCGTCCTAATAAAATTGTTCATCATTTGGCTTATATATATTTACAGACTGAGATTCTATATTTTACACATTGCCAGGTAAATCAATAATCCTGCAAATTTGATGTAATCAATACACCAATAACAATACCAATATATTCATCATTATTGCATTAACCAATGCAGCTTTAATATACAACAATATATAACAATATCATTGGTGTATCATTAGTATTAATGTAGGTTTAAGAAGCCGGTTTCAAGCAAATATATATTCGATGCATCGAAAGAACTGGCGATGAGAAATGAGACGGTAAATGTTAAGTGAGACGCAGTATATCAATAGAAATCGTCATACGTATACCTCTTGTGCACTCTGGTATTTCTGGACAAATGTAGCAACACAAGCATGAGCATTGCCACTTCATATACAAGTCATTATATAAATAATAACCTTCATACAATGCATCGACCTGTCTTTAAAAATACATCTTTGTGTAATTTTTCTGTACAATACAAATGAATAATAACATCAGGTAATCACGCGCGAATACATTTGGTTTATAGCATTGTATACTGGAATGTGTGGAGAAAAGAGAAAGGAACAGATAGACCTGAGTGAGCTAAATAAAATCTCAGAAAAACATCTGCAATCCCAATTCACAGTAGCTGAGGTTGTTTCGTTTAGAAGTTGCAACTCGCTTGACTGAGTCAAGCATTGTATTGGGATTTTATTACACGATCGAGTAATCTTTGCCATCCAGCTACCAAAAGAGGAAATCACCGGAATCAAAGGAAACTAAAGAACATACAAGAATGGAGTGAAGGGACTTTCGAGACAAATGGTCATGGAAATTATATAATAACCCCTATACAATCCTTTGCTATACATCGATCTGCTTAGAGTCTTTGGACATATCTAGTTCGTTGGTGTCGTGGTGGTATATTATGGCTTTATCATTTACTTCATATCTTCTTTTATGACGAGTGTGTCTAATGATGTGCACCAACAGGAAGAGGACAACGCATAAGATGAGAAATCCTCCAACTGAACCGATAATTATTGCAAGAGTCTTTTGGTCCAGTGTGAAACTTTTGCTTTCAACGGTCCGCGCCTCTTCTGTTGTAGTGTCGCTGATAGATGTGCTTGATTTGTTTTTGCCAGAAATAGGTTTGGCAGAAGATGTCAAAGGCACTGTTGTGATAGTTGTTTCAGGGGTTGTTACAACAGGGGTCGTTGGACGTGTGGTAGAGGAGGTAGTTGGTCTTTCATTGGTCACGAAAACCTCCGTGGTTCTTGTCACTGTAGCCACAAGATTTGAGGCAGTACACACATAGGTACCACTGTACTCCTTCGTTACGTCGTTTAATTCCCAGGCGTTAGAGTTCCATTGTCTACTTCTATCTTCCGGGGGCGAAACAATTGTGCTCTCATTGTAACGATCCATCCATTTAATCACAGGTGCAGGATCGCCTTCTGCGTTGCACTGGAGGAAATGGTCATTACCTGGAGGGATATATACCTGTGATTCGATAAACGTGATCACGGGTGCTTTACATTTAAATTGATCCCGGTCGAGATTGTAAATATATGTGTTCTCTGGAGTCTTGCAAGATGTTTCTACCATACCTTGCGGTAAGTCATCTAACCATTCTCTGTACCACCACATTTCACAATTACAATGCAGAGGATTATCTTGTGTGTGCACTTTCCGGACCCTGGTGAAGAGAGGTCTTAGGGACTCGGAGAAAACCCTTATTTGGTTTCTGACCAGATCTAACTCACTCAGCTTCGTCATTCTCTCGAAAGATTCAGCGCTAATAAATGATATTTCATTCATGGATAAATCAAGATGGGTTAGTTGTTGCAAGTTAACACTCAGTCCCGCAGGCAACCCCCATATTTTATTACCCCTTAGGTTTAATTCGGTCAGGCGGGGAGTTCTAGAAAACCAATCTTCGTCAAGCCTTACCAGTGTATTCTTTGATAAATCAAGTTTCCTTAGAAAACCCATGTGTTTTAAAGCGTTCTCCGCGGGAAAATACCTAAATCCCATGGCAGAGAGCTCCAATGTTTCCACGGACGCTAGGTTAGAATAAGGACTAAGGTCCAACTCAGGGAACACGTTGCCACTCAAATATAATGATTTAACATTAGCAGAGCCTAGAAAAGCTACATCTCTTATTTTACTATTCCTGAAAGATAATACCTCCATATTATTAAATCCAGTAAAAGTGTCAGGATCAACAGTCAAATCTTGTTTGTTTTCATCCAAATGGAATGATACTAGGGAGCTTTTCAATGGTTGTAAATGTCCGGCAACTAGCCGCGAAATATTGTTTCTTTTCATGTATAAATGTTGCACGGACAAGCCAATGAAGGTACCATTGGTGAGTGAGTGGATGTCACTTCCATCTAAATATAAGTCTACTAGGTCCAGCGAACTGAAAACTTCATCAGGAAGGGTTTGCAATTTATTTTCTTCCATATAAAGTCCTAGTAGATTGGTAAGCCCAGAGAAAGCCTGGTGATCAATTTTCTCAATTTTATTGTTTTTGAGAGTAATGTTTTTCAAAGAGGGAACATTTGCAAAGGCATATGCACTGATTTCTCGGATTGCACAATTATCTAAATAAAGTCTCTGTAAATTAGGTAAAGAAGGAAGAGACGACAACATGGTAATATTGTTGTATTCGTAATCCACTTCGATAGTATCCACTGGAAATTCACTCCGGGTAGGGAATCCATTCCTCTGTTGATATTTGCAATGAACAATGGTACCCCCATCTCCACGCTGGCAGTCGCAATCAAGAGGACATGATGATTGACCCTGCACAACGCCACTTACGACTAAATTCGCAACCACTAAGAAGACCAGCATTTTCTCCATGGTATAGGAGGTGTAGAAATCCAACATATTTTGTCTTGAAAGTTCAGTGTCATCAATGGTTACGTATGTCTCTCTTCTTAAGTTGTTTGCTATACCCCTCCGTCAAAAGGCGTTAAAGGCGGGATAGTGGGCGGTGATGGTTGTGATGGCGACGGAGGTTAGAAATAGCGCAGAACCCTGGATGAAGATCCTCTTCTAAGGTGATGCACTGGAGAAAGACTGAACTTACGCCTGCAAAGACACACCAGAAGCATGGGTAAATAAACATGACTCAACACAACATAGGTTATGTGATCTAAAACGCCCACTCCAGGCGCGCATGAAGTGAACTCAACATATCCAACTTGGCAATTTAGGAATAAAACACAACCCAAGAACCCTAAATATATTATCTTTCCGTGGACCTAGTTTTGACACATTTCATTCATCTGATATCTTTGTTTAGTTCCCCGAGGCTCGACCGGTGTGTGAGTGAAATATTGAAAATAAACAAAGATCTTAGACAAATGAATGTAAGCCTTTGTTGATCTTTGGATTGTTTCCCAGCGGCGTTCATTTGCATAAATAAAAGGTAGAATATAATTTGTATATACTATTATATGTAATGATTGTTTTAAATGTCGGTTTATGAAACGACTGCTGCAGAGAGGCGAAATGTATTTCACCAGGACCTGAAGGTAGTGATCCACAATTACAGACAATATTGGATGCATTGAGGAACGAAAATATTTACTTTTGTAACAGTAACACGTATGCTTCTTGCAGGGTGATCGAGGGAATGAAAGGACGTGTGCTAAAAAATTGGTATGCGTCTCATGAGTTCTCCTGATATCATTCTTGTTTCATAGAAATGATTTTATCAGGAAGGAAAGACATGTTCGCTAAAAAAAATAAAAAAATCTCAGAGCACACGCCCTGACCACAGCCGATATGATACCAAGAATAGCCTAACGCGTTCAAATATAAGGAATTCGAGAAGGACGAAGAAATGTATATCACAAATTATCACGTTCTTGACCAAAACAAATTCACAAAGATTCCGCTTATGGTCATTTAAATACCTTATTTGCCCCCTATGCCGTGGAAGTATTACCATAAGTGTTTGTGTTAGGGTCACGCCCTGGCCAAGATGCTTCGGAATTTGACGTTAAGTTATGCATTGATGTAAACTTAGATTTGATTCTTGATCCATGGCTTGACATTTAAAGATCTCTGACTTCCAAGATTATGTCTATTTGAAAATCTCTAACATAAACTGGAGACTGGAGTGTTCACATTCGGTTTCTTCCGTCTGAATGTTATGAGATTTAAAAAGGTGAAAGGGCAAAAGAGAAATAAAATGTGCAACATTTTAGACAGGTTTAAAAGAGTTGCACATTACTATCGCTTTAAATTTCACATAATTATTCTATGATTTCTTCAGAGTAAGAATATTTGAAATGTACCACACCAAGCAAATAGTAAATACTAAATCTGTACATTGATCTACATAAATTCAACAAGGCAGTGACGCGATTTAATTAAAGATACATGCACATCTTTCCACTTTGATGCTATCTGTTGGAAGTGTTTTATGGGAGTATAGGCCTATATTAATATACACAGATGCTGTGAGATATGCGCAGGTGGAAGTTAACAGCGGGCTTACTGCCTTCCTACAAACAGGGTTTTAGCTTACAGAATTCTGAGTCACCCAGCATGTGTTCATACCGTCAAACGTCCACGCTTTAGATCTCGATCCAAACAAAAGGCAGAAAGAGGCCAGTCAAGGATGACAGCATTTATATATTTGTTCGTAGCTTCTTACCGATTGTTTACATAGAGTGATACACCTGACGCGATACTAAACGATGTGTTATATTGACTGCAATTTTTGTTTGGGACTTCCAGGGCCATAGGTTCGCTCAATGAAGGTTTCTTATCTCGTGAAGAACTGAATCACTTGTCGAATGATAATAAATTAGCGATACTCATTTAATTATGATTTTAGATAACTATGATTATAGCTATACTCTTGCTTATAAGAGAAGTGCTTCGTAGGATAATAGTATAAAATCCATTTATAAGTTAAACACACCAGCGAATAAATGACAGCGCCTTTATAGTATTATATAGCTATTATTGAATGAAGCACAATGTCAATGAGGTTTAATCTGTTATGTATACACACATACGCATAGGATGTCCTGTAAAAGATCCATGAGCATGAGTAGGATTATTGCGAATACTTTCTTGCCTAGCCCAAACTGTATGTAATTACCAAATGACGTTTACTCTGGTCATTTGAAGCCGAGCTAAAACGCCTAGTACATACTTCATCTAGCTTTAGTGTGTGCAAAGTCTTAGACAGTTGATCCTCCAGGTGTTATAAACACCCTCCTATACATAGAGACCATGGAGGGAATATAGAGGCCTCTACTCCACAACCATACCGTTTTTTCACCGCCTTGACAGGTACAAAGCATACACAATGGCTATGAAAGAATAGGAGAGCGAAGGGGAATTGGCATAACTATGAATGATCATAATAAACCATGTGTATCCTATTCTATACACTCACTAGACAACCGCCGATGCAAGCTGGTACATCCAAGCTCTGTTTGAAATATGTGCGATGTGTCCCGTTGTATTTTCAATGTTTTCCAATCGGCATTCTGATTGATAGCCGCCCGGGTGGCAGAGAAGAATAGGAAAAATTAAATCATATTCTCATCTCATGTTTATCATTAAAAAGAGACAGCTGAAAGCAACGAAATGCCGTTTTACAATTTCCAATTAGATTTCACTTCATATTTTGTGGAAGTAATGTGTCGGCATATAAAATTTTATGATAGTAATAATTAAATGATGCACGCTGAATACTATGTAGGAGAGGCTTGGCTTTGTGACTCACCTAATAGGTGATGTACCTGGCCAAGATGTTTGCAAAGTCAAAGGTGAGTTGTGCATACACAAGATACATCTCGGTGAATTGCTCACGATAGAAAAATGAGTGCTCACCCATTTCAAACCAAAGATATCCACATAGCAGGAGAATTGAGACAGTCTTCTGGTATTCCATGCATTTACTTTACTATACATTATCAACAACGGCTCCTGTGTGGGGATGGGGTATATCAGTAGCCCCGGGTGTGAGTTCTATTATGATGACACACATGGTTGTATACCAAGGAATTCCAAATGTAACCGTAACTCTCATATAAGCTTGTATAAGCATAATTATACCCGCCCTGATATCACATTTCTTTGCATAAAACACCTATTCACTTTACTCAGAATGTCACTATTTCTTATTACCAATGCCACTTCCTATATATATCGCACCTAACTCATTGTTTACGAATTCCCTACATATTATAATCTTCCAACTCATATCGGCCTACTTTCCTTAGGCCAGTCAGGCCCCAGGTTGATGTGCCCATTGAGATAGGCCAACCAGTTTAATTCGTTGGATAGGCTAAGGGACTTGGTGCTCATCTATGAAGAGAAATGCGATGAGAACAAAATAATAATGCAGTTTTGATAAATCTTCCCTTCCCAATATACACTTAAACCTGGACTCTTTGGTTGGAAATTGCAATTTAGACGCCGTAAAAAATGGGACAAAGCCTACAGCTGTGACAAAAAGTGCAATTTAAAAAAGAAAGAAAAGTGTGATACAGGTGAGCTACTCAGCACAAAGGAAAACGGCGTGTTTAATAACAGCTAGAATTTACCTTTAAAAAGCTAAAATAAAGGTTAAATGAACGCCTGCGTTGATCTACTTGCATGTTTGATATTCAGCATGCAGTACAGCAGCATATATATAATACAGATCTATATGCTACAATTCGTTATAAGTATCAAACAGACTCAGACTTGTGTTCATATGTGGCATGTAGAATGTATTGGTTCCTCTCCATCCGCCACCATAGGTTTGTATAAGCCACAAAGTCACTCTGACATGCACACGAGGAGGAAATCAATGGTGAACCACATTTGTGGTCATGACATGGTAACAAAGAAATCAGTTCCTAAATATTGCAAGAATGATATATCTCTTTCTACCTCTCTACCTATTTCCTTTTACATATATCGTATACGTCCTTAGAGATTTTCTTTTGGGGATGTTCTTTATCAAATGTATACATAATGTACTTATTATATGCACTGTCAGGTCCAACGATTGTAGTGATTGGTGGAGTGCAGTATTGTATTTTCGACGATTAAAATCAAATTATCAACCGATAACTTTAACGATCTAGCGGAAAAAATAACCTAAGTACATGCCTTTACTTTTTTGTCATTCTCTAAAAGTGCCTTTGCTTACTGACAAAGCAACGGAGATGAATGGTTTTCCTGAAATGAATCAACCAAAGTCAGTACCTAAAAAAATATATGCCGTTACTGTAGAATAAAGTATTATAATAAGTTAATAAATAAGATACTGACACTGACACCATCTGTCATGTCGATATATACCACCGACACATGTAGAAGTTACTATCTGCATAATGTAATACATGAATCATTCGTCATCTAAGCAGGGCTGGCTCTCAGAGATATAATCACCTCACCCATCTTTAACGTCAACGTGACTCATCTTTTTAATGTGTAAACCGGAACTGTTGTATAAGATTAGCTAAGATTAGAATAAGATCTTGAAACTAAAAAAGACCATGCAGGAATTCTACGAAATGCTTAATAATTCCTGTATTATATAAGCTATTGCCATTTATATTTCCGACATATGGAAGTACGATCGAAGATTCATTCAACTCTGAATGTGTATTGCCTTTTACCGTGAAACTTCCCATATCATGCGTTACCAATCGACGCTGTAAAATGCATATTGGTACAATGAATGTAGAACTGTTTCTACAAGCAAAGAGTAAAGAAAAATGATAAGATCATTACAGTAAGACCCCGTTAAGGACTCGCTTGTGTAATACTGGGCATAGGCCATTGCTAGTAACATCTTAGAGTAAAATACCTTATTTTACTCTAAGGTAACATGTAGTAAGGGTCGGTTGCCACTCATTGCTCAGCAGACGGGAAAAGTCAACAGCAGAACACGAGGTTTGCTAGAGGGAGAGGGTGGGGTTCTTGTGGCCTTTGACCGAAGCTCAGCGTATTTCCGGCTGATCTCGATACCATAGGTGTGCCTAACGGGGCCCAACGAGAGCGCCTAAAAGGTGCTCAGCCTGTGCTCCCTGTTGCCTGAATCTTATCCATCGCTTGTTCTAGAAACCGACGAGATATTATATATTTATCATTAGCAGTTGATATCACCGAACCCAAGAGCGATATCTTTGACCGATGAAAAACACTGTGGTTCTTGAGGGGGATGTCACATCTGGTCCTTTCCCTCAATCCAGACGGATGGTAAACATGGCAGACAGGCTGTCCACACAGTTCAAAACTAGTTTTGATGCCCAGAACTGAGCCCTTACTAATTTGTCAACATCATGATATCATTGATGCTAACACAGAGACTATATGTAATGGTCCGCAACGTATGCATACACACATGTACACAGACTCTTAATCAGAATTATCGATATTATTATCCGTATTAAACACGGTATGTATTAATCACTTTTGTATCGTGTTTTGCCACCACATGCATGGTTATAGATTGTTCATATGTATACAAATATGTATGCTCCGTCTGAATCTAAAATTGACCGTCATAGCTATAATTCATATAGACATCCTGCCTCGGGAAATGAAGGAGTCAGGCTTGTCTTTCCGATATAAAAACCCACCTCCTCCCAGTGAAGCTCCATGGTAATAATAACGATGTCCCCTGGTGTATTCCATGGAGATGCAGCGATCAACTTGGATCCGGAGATGGACGATGCGCCTACTCCCACGGCGTGATGCACACTGAATCATGCACGTGCCCGGCCTGAATAGAAGTGGTAGTAGTAGAGATGGGAGGAGCTCGTCCAATAGCCCACATTCTCTTCCCACATAACAAACAAGGCCGCGTTGTTTGCTGTATCTTTGTGATTCATTCACTAACTGCCTGACTGCCTTAAGATAGGGCCTACATGCACAGGCAACCTGTAGATAGCTCTTATCGTGGTAGAACAGCAAGAAGCAAACTGCCTTTTGTGCATCCCATACTTTAATGTCATTATATTCTACTGTATACCGGCACATGACGGAGGGTAACTTTCGGTGTCAATCTAGATTTTCATATATTAAAAAAACATGTTGACTGTTAACGTAAATAAACAAAAACAAAGATGAAAAATTTGACTGATACGGACATTAAGATATAAAATATTTGGGTGACTTGGTTTGGTTAAAACCATTCAATATTGTGTTCTGTCACCGGGAGGACCTCACATATTGGGCAGATGCTGCACTAAGATAGGAAACAAGAGGAATATGTTTGTAAACCCATAGAGTGCTGGGAGACAAGGGAAGACGTTGGAAGCAGTGCAAGTGGAAGAGGAGGGTTAGGTCTGGCGGCCTGGGGATAAGATCACTTCAAAGAGCTATAGAGAGAGAGGCAAGATTGTTGTATGTTCGTATAGCCGTAGGTCTTCTATAGAAGAGAGCACTGCTCGTACGTAATGTAGAGAACACCTGTACTGTCTGTGAGAGAGGCAAATGTTTGAGTTGAACAGTTCCAGCATGCCTTCTGTGGCACCTATATACTGGGACTAAATTTGTAAGCACTTGAGACCTCATGTGGATCCATGGGATGTCCACCTGTGTGAACTCGAAAAGTAAAGTAATATGTATCTTTCTTGTGGTTAACCCCAATCTAGGGTTAAATCCAGGAGCTGGAATCTAAGTCTGCCCGGAAGAGTCGAATTTCACGAGCAGTGAGCTCCAAAAACGCTTGATACAGCACAGGCGTGTGAGAGGTGGGGTTAGATTCATTCAAGTGTCAGAGGTCAGTCTCCGTCCCCTTCTTACCATAACTTCATATACCCCGGAGTCAATGGTGGTCTATATGGGATTTTTCAAGACGCTGATAAAAGCACACAACGGTCTTTTATCTCAAACTGTAAACCCGTATATGTCGAATGGTCATAGAGACAGGATAACTTATACAACAATTTTAGGAGTTCCCAGCCATAGAAGTTCGTTGAATAAAAAGATAAATGCTGCCCTCACGAAGAGCACTACAAAGTACATTTAGTATGTTTTGCATATTGTTTTGCAAACTTGGAAATGTGGTCCACAATATAAAAGATCACACTAAATTATACTCTTGAATTAATGTGGTGAATTATTAGCAGGGTGTGTCAACAGTATTCCCATTAATCAGTTCCATCGTCTTGTAATTCCTTTCAAGACAAGGATGTTTCTCCATTGAGTTCGCTTCCAAGTCATTTTTTCACCAAGTGTTATGACAACCTGTACATGTATACGACCACAGCACATTTTCACCTGAGTAACAACTTGATGAGTAATATGGTGTAGACCTACGTGTGTGTCTGGGTGTGGGGTGGTGGGTAATTAAAAGGGGCTCATCGTCTGAGGTATAATTCTGTGTCGTGTCGTCAGAGTAGAGGCTTTGGCAAACCCTAACTCCTTCATCCTTGGCTCCATGGTGAGCAAGTATTCTCCCTCTACTCTAAACTGACAGAGACGTTAACGCGTGTGGACGGCACTTTGTCAGGAGGCAAATAAAAACGGCGGTAAATAAAGAAAAAACGAGAAAAATATACAATTCCCCTCCCTCCTTAGTATACCCGCCCTTTCCTATACCCTGCGAGACCTCTCCTGTCTCTTAAGCGGAGCCCCAGTTCCCAGGCCCCAACAATGCTTTATATTGTATTGAGCAGGTGCCCCGTATTAGTACCGAGATACTTGAAAGAAAATCACAGGGCATGTTCCCATGATTGCATATTCACACACGCACATATATTATCAAATATACACGTTAAATTATATGTGTGTATTTAAATGTACATGTATGTATTATTGCATGTGTGTGAAGGTATAATGGGATTAATTAATAAATCAGGAGAATCCGTTTATACATACACATGCATATTATATCTACATGCATATTATATAAGATGTAATATTTTTATATATATCCTAGTATCCTCATTCATTTGACTACCCGAGCGTTATGTCAATACATGGACAACATCACTTAATGGACTAGTGCATCAAGTCATAATTTTTATATTGGCGTCTGGCATGGAAGTAGTCAGAGACATAAACAAATCTGAATACTCGACTTCCAGAACATAAATAAAGCTTGCAGATGTTCACCCTCGGACATCCACATTAATATGTTTTCACATACTTATATATATTATATGTTATATATAAGTTATTATTTATATTATAGTGCGCGTATATACCATGCATATTTATTATATAATTATGTGCATATACTGATTCGCATATGTATACATGTACTTACATACACGTTTATCAATATATCAGATATGCATGTATATATGCATGTATATATATATATATGTAGACATGACTGTATGCATGTACATGTAGACATATATGTATGTGCATGTATGTTTGTATACATGTATGTATGTATATGTATGTGTATGTATTGTAGGGTATGCAGTTCAGAGAGGAGACGTGTTAACATTTGCGGAGGTGGAGGGGGTGGAAGAGCTCTAGGGATGCCATGCTCAACATCTAGATTTATTGTCATATGCTCTGCTTCTGATTGTACATATTTTTTGCTTTGGGTGCTCTTTGTGACTAAAGGTTGAAATATTCAAACCGTGCTGGAACTCCATTCATGTTTTTGTCATCATGTTGTGGCTGTCAACATGACAAGAAAGGCCTATTCTCTCTGTCAATTCAGTACAGGGGGATACGATCATGTATAAGAAAAATGCCTAAAAATGTCCTACGAATCAAGTCAATATTCCATCCAGCAAATATAATGGCTATGGAAAAAGTGGTGAGGCTGGATAAGATAGTACAAACATTATGAAAGTGTACGATTTGCATTCAAATTCAAATGACGTTCCTTTGCACTTCAGCAAGATCTAGGCATCTGCTATACTTATTCTAAAACATATTTGTATTATTCGGTGCCGAGTCATATACGCTGGTGCATGTATGTTTGCACAATCATTCATTCAATACTTAGTCTAGACAAAAGGTATAACACCAGTTTAAACTTAAGTACTAGTACACCCTACCGATGCCTCGATAAGAAAAATATACACATCAAAAGTTATTTACTTATTTCAGGACGTAAAAGGAACAAATAGGGATGCTGCTTCCACAAGTAAATATACATTCACTCAAAAGAAATGTAAGGGCGACAGTCCTCAGATGTGTGTTGGACAATGTCTGATGTTATATGCTTTGTATTTGGCAAATTTTACACGTGCCTGAGCGCGTGGAATCTCTCCATGGTGAACCACACACAATGATCAGAGGGATCCCCGAATGGTCGTGCTTCTCGTGCCATGGGCCTCAACAAACGCGACGGGAAGTGTACATCGTGATCTCTCATTATTAGAATCCCAGCCACGACCACAACAATCGCTGTATTTATATATTCTTACCAGTGCAGTTGTTGGTACTTACTTTATGAGATGTAAGGGTATGATATACTCGAGATACACAAGTCCTGGTAAAAAGGCTGCTGTAGCTCTTGCTCAATCCCAGGTGCTTCGATTCACCCCTACGCTACAGTTAACCAAAGCCATGAATCCACAAGTGTCAGCGATAGAAATAACGAACCGCATCTCCTCCTATGAATAATTTAAAACAAATCCCACTACGATAACGAATGATAACACTATCCGAACACAATCCTGGGTTTGTACCCTAAACCATCCGGAAATTGTTAGGACAATCCATGGAATGTGCTTTATTCGGTCTGGTGATGGAATACATCCCACACTGCGTGGAGTTCCCTCTCTTCTCCGCGAACCTCCGGTCTCTCTTGTGGTTGGCACCTACTGATAGTCCTACCACTGGAGCCGTTCCACTATACCGACTCCGTCCACACACCAAGGCATGCCCAGGGGCAAATGCCTGCAAGACAGTAGGCCAGTGTGCAATGTGGCTTCTACCAAATACGACGTCTGGGTTTCCTCCAGTCTTCAGCAGGTAAGAACTCATTCGGTTCGACTGGGAGGGATATTAACCTAATTGATTGATCGATGGGGGTTTTGGCTTCCATATCGCCCCACACCACGCCTCCCTTTCCTGACCACGCCTACGCCCGCAGTCGGAGGTTGAGGCGCGCTATCAATGAACGATGACCTCTGACACCAGGTCAGGACTATCTGGCAGTGTTTAGGGTACCCCCTGCTGTATGTAGGTAAAGGATGGAGTAATAACATTGAATCACATAACCTAAGCCTCATAAACACAACTGTCCTATGTTATTGCCCCTGTTGTAACCAGGCGAGTCGTGCCCGGTTCATATAGCACCGCCTACGGACGATATATCACTGCCTACATTTGATCACGGTAGCCTATATAGTGACCGCAAGTAGCTATTCCCTATCAATTTCAAGTTTTATGAAAATCTTATATCCTGAGCATCTCGAGAGGGGTGTCCAAAATGTGTTTTTACATTTTATATTTTGTCTTAAAAAGTACCATGTATAAGATCTAGTTTGCAATAGTTCTAAGCACGATGATATTGATCGCAGAATCGTCATGTGTGTACATTATATCCAGAGCTATTCATTCATATTGTATGTATAGCTCTAATATATCTAAGTATCAACATTATTTGGGGATAATTGTTTTACTCAGACTGGCTGATGTATTGACCGCAGTCTCAGAGTCAAGTGACGATCTGGTCGTATTGAAACATTGTGATCCTACTAATATTCAAGACGTTGTGAATCATTTCATGTATGTATACTCTGAATCATGTATAGTACACGTATCTACCAATATGGTATAGACTGATCGGGGTGAATTAATTTACTTGTGCCCTGTTGTATTACAACAATAAATGTTAGGGACATATGGCCTGTCAAGATCATATATTGTTGCCAGGGTGATTAAGAGTTACTATTGAGCTGGGGTTTCCCCGTGCAGTTGCTTATTGCACTGACGCATCCGACATTTTCATCCTTATTTGCCTTCTTGGACGGTGGCAAGTGGATACAATTGTACTAAAAAGGGGGTTTTATCATGTTTTATGGAAACGAGCCACTGACACTCACTGCCTGCCTGTGTCAAATTCAATATCCTATGAGATAAACGAGAAACACTGACTGACGTACTTCCGTGATCCGCTTCACATCTCAGCCTTCTGTTTGATCATGTGCAATCAAATACTACAAGCGGGAAACGGGTGAGGGTGATAAAGAGTTTCGAGAAAATTAGCCCTCTAATCATGTCGGAGAAACGGACGCCTCATCGCAGCAGGCCTGCTCTGAGTGGTATTAGTCATTAGTATTTGCATTGGCGCATGGTGACAAGTTTGTCCTCGTTGGGTCACTTTGCCTACAAAGTCCGCTTTTTAGGACATCGCGAAAATTATTTGTATTATTTCCTACGCACTTTGTATTTAAAAATGCATCTGCTAATTCTTAGATACAAACCGTGGACAAGCATAACAACCAACCGCCACTCTAACACTCGCTGCTCGCAAAATTTAAGGAAGTACCGCCTTCAGTACAATGATAGCCCTATCCCTACTTCTTGAGGTAAAATCAATGTCAGCTAGGTTCGGACATAAATATGGTGAATAATAAGAGTCCTGGAGGGCTTACAATCTTGGATTATGATGTTTAATGTAGGCAGACATCTTCGGAGGAGTCATTACGTCACTCATGAGAGAATCCTGCCTGCAATGCTATAGCATGGCGAATGCATAAGGGCTTTTGGGTTGAAACTTTGGATGGATTATTCAGGACGAATTTACTGGTTGAACAGTTTGAATAGACTATTGTACTGAAACGTTGGTGAAGTCTGGGTTGACTATTGAGTAGAGTTGATTATTGACATGAATAATCAACTCTGAGCTCCAATAATCAACTCTGATCCCTTTCCTGGAGAAATTTGAGTTGAATATTGAGTTGAGGTGATGGCAACTGAGGTGGAGACAGCTAACCATTATTAGGAGCACCTAATGGAGAGGTGCAATTTGATGAGGGTGCAATAAAATAAGTCTCCGAGTACCGCAGGGGGTGAGCTGGGGATGGACAGAGGCTTCTGGTGAGGTGGGGGTCTGTCATACAGGGTAAATGAAATCTTGTTAAAGATATGAGGGTGTGTAGTTTTCCTATGTGACCACATCTATCAAAGATAGATATCCCTGATCGCAAAAATAATCAGAATACAAACTCTAGGCTGATTTATCATTAGAAAGATCCACTTGCCACAAAGTAAATGGGTTTCTCTCAAAGTATGTTCTCTCAAAGTACACAAAGTTCACTAAGACATGAATAGAAATTCGATCTATTATTATTGAAGATGCAGTCAGTAAAACGTCCATAGTACTTTTGATTTGAACTTTATAAAAACTTTATTTCATGAGATGGGATATATTTTATCTCTTATCCCTATTTTTGTATTCAAGAATTAGATCGATAATAAGGTTTCGTTTATAGATGTATCCCTTGTCTAGTTTATCCATAAATTTCCTTCCTGATCAATGATAAATCGTTGGGAGCAATACAGGGAATATATGTTACAGGATCGAGAATGAGTCACAAATCGCAAAAAAAATGGATTTTAAAATACTATCATATATTTGAAAAGATGAGATCTAGCAGAGTCTAGTGATAGTAAACATTAGGACATCAATTAAGTATTTCTATATATTTATGTTTTTTTAACTTTTATTGACAAAATTTCACATTTCAATTGTCAAGAAAACCTGTTATCAATCTTATCATTATGGAAATTATACATCGGCTATACAATAGCTAATAATTATAATTATAATTATTGACACAAAGAGTTTTTAAGTTGATATTTTTATTTCTGGGAATAGAGTTTGCAATATACATAATTATATATATATCATGGGGAAGGGGGTGGCGGGGTGCAATTACGTATTCGACTAAGGGCATTAGATACCCTGAAAATGACTACATTCCTACAAAGAGAACTTGTGAATAACACAATTTGAAAAGTATCAATTTTGCGAGTTGTGACTCATTTTCCTATAACACATTACATATTGTAATAATTTCAGGCAATATGAGAATACTAGTATTTATTGAAAGTCAAAATTATAAAAATACATAATATAGTTCTCTTCAACAGTACAAAACATTCGTGAGAAATGGGATGAGACCTGTCAGCTCAGAGCTGATCTTCCCAGATGTCCCATGGAATTATTGCGTACATAATTTTGTAGCTAGAAACCCATGTGTCCGTAGTGCGTGAGTTTCTGGATGAATAAGAAAAATCATCCTTTCTTCACTACAGTTCTAGGAGAACCGATTCAGACAGGATGGAATGGGGTGAGAGATTTGGACAAAGGGGCAATTGATGCAACCAGAAGAAGGTGCAATTGATACCACCAGAACCTACTAATACTTTTACGATTGGGAGCATGCTGTGATACAGGCGTGGGATAAATTAATTAATTTATGAGAAGGGCTCATAAATCGAGGGTGCATCGCTGCTATATACGCACTCCTACCGTCGTGCGTATATATGCGATCACCCACGATTATTCACCCTTCTCATACATTAATCAATACTTAATGTAGGCAGACATCTTCGGAGGAGTCATTACGTCACTCATGAGAGAATCCTGCCTGCAATGCTATAGCATGGCGAATGCATGAATTTGCTTCTTCGGTCATTTGTGTCTATTCTAAAATATGGATTATGATTATTGTGTATAATACCATGACCTCGAAGTCAATGGTTTATATATAGATATTTAAGGATACGACTAAGTGATGCAAAAATAAATCTGAGGTTTCGGAAGTCCTATATGTTCTGTAAGCGTCCGTTCCATCCTGTTCTATTCACACGGAACTACATATATACCGTATTATGAGTAATAACACGCTTAAGTGCAAATTTTCCTTGAAGTCAATCTTATTAGGTGAAAGTTGTGGGAATTGACACTCCTGTCCAATGTCTTATCTCGGAATCCTTGTTGGATTTTTCTAATACTGCACTTTAATATTAAGATCTATCTATTCAATAATCGTTTCCCCCATTGTTACATGTCTACACCTGGCTAGCAATCAAGTCGGTTCTGGCATGCGCTACAAAATGTACCGAGAACAATACATCTGCATAACAAATCACTGACGAAGCACATATATATACTCTCTCAAATCCATGGAATAGCAAAGCAGAGAATAGCAGCCTTGCAGCTATAGATCGTAACTATAATATTATATCACCAGACATCCATATTCAACCGTAACTAGACATTTGCGCGAACGTATCTTGCAATTAAGTTATAAATCAATTGTGTGGGTTTTGAAAATGAAATGCTATGGCCACTATAATTCAAATGAGTGTGTCCCTGAAGCGTGATATTTGTTAATATTTACTGAACTGGCTTTTTCATCATAGGCTTCATACAGTTGCAGCACGATGTTGATTAATTCATCATCCATGTATTATAGGGGTGTTCAGTAATATGATGATGTAAACCCCATTACAAGTACAGCAGATGTACAATCAAGTATGAGGCAGATCACAGGATGAGTTATGCATAATAGTCAAGGATTATATCGGCTTCAGATAATATTGTTAGGCCGATATATATATAATACATTAAGCTGGTTCCCTCTTTTTGTCCAAGGGGTGGGGGTGGGGGGCTCTACGTGTCTGTTTAAGATAACAAGCAACAGGTTTAATTATATGACAAGGTTGGAAATCTAATGTCAGCCTCTATACGGACATAAGTGGAAAATCTGCGTCATTCCGAATATATATATAATTATTAAAATAGCTTGCTTCAAAGCAAGCTTTTACATACCTTATAACCAGTGGGGAGAGACAACGGACAATACAAAAAATCGTACAATCCATCTTGCCTTATCTAAATGGATTCCTATTTTTACACCAGAATGTAATCCACTTAATAGAGTGTGTACACAGTGAGGACGGCGTGAAGAATGAGGCACACACACAAACACAAACACAATTACCGCCTGGGGGGGAATTTTATGTTCACTCCCGGTCAACCAGGTCACATATCATCTCGCCACAATCCTCATCTAGACATATCATGTATGTACATCATGCACCCACATGATCATAGGTTCGATGCAAAGTGAAAAAAGAGGGAAAGTATTACAAGAGTATCACAGACAGGAGCTTGGTCAACACCAAAAGGGCGTTAGACCGAAACCAGTGATATATGTAACGACTGGTTCCCAATGAACTTGAAGGGTTGCAATTATGCGCCATAACCGAAGATTTGACATGCACCCTGGTACAGGGGAACTGATAGCTATAATATTATGGGAAATATCAAGCTAAATGCAATTTGTCCTTCAACCGTCAAGGTCTAGTATTTTTTATTGGCCACAATCACGTTATGATATACCTGAGTGCTTTTCACGCTTTTCAAAGAATGTCCCGTAATGTAGATGGTTCTAAACCACCGATAGGAAGGCACATATTTCCACATGCGTACTGTAATAGCATTTGAATAATCTTACAAGGATTTCCTTGTCACTATATCAAAGAATACCGCTAGGTAAGTGATGACCCTTTTTCTACAATGCCTCCTATCCTGTCAAGCTTGATATGATGGATCAGAGTCAGACGTATCGGTGTGTCACCATGTTCGTGCAGCCATACTAAATGAAATGAACCAGCCAGATTTGTATTAGATTCAAGTTATGATTGATAATTTAAATTACCGATGATAATTAATTGTAGGCAGGGTCCAATCAAATGTTTGCAGATTCTGGTGGAACTCGGGGTACCATGTGTATCGCAAAGATCTTTCGTGAATACACTTCTTATAGAGATAGACATACCTGACATGCTACCTGCCCCCTCCCCGCCCCCAACCACCACCCACCCACCCCTTTTCGTTTGAAAAAAAAAACTCGCGGTTTTAACGCCCTCCCTTTCAAACTCAGTGACCGCCATCCTGCCCTTATCGTTGAGACAAACTTTATGCGTCACGAGTAAGGAATACGAAAATTGATAACCATAATATGGACACAAACTTGAATTGGTCATCATGGAGAACGGTGGGAAATACTTGTATCACCATTACTGCCTTTATGTACATGGCATGAAAAGTGGCTATTAAATGGTCCTGGCAAATATTCAATGCATGGGTTTATAACTTCTAGACATAGTAGATTCCCTTAAGTAACATTTGCCATGTTGATGGGCACTGGCAAATGGCCCAGAATCCGCTACAATGTTTGATATTCATGTTCATAGACGCATGCAACACTTTGTATACATCGAAAAGAAAAGCGCATTATCATATCCGGTATAAATAGGCAAATAGCTCACATGTTACCGGTCCTCTTTCCTAGAAGAAGATAGAATTGATCACTATCATGACCATTTTAACAACCAATGAATTTCTTGTGAAAGAACGAGACGTATGTAAAGTTCACTGGGATAGGATATGAAAATGATTTTGCCCATTTCTATAACATGGTTAGAAAAGGAATCATGTTTGTTCTGGTACGTGCTTATGCAGCTTTATTGATTATACATAAATAATATTATACACATGCACTGTGACCAAATAAAGCGAAATCTACCCCCTGAAAACACAAGGAAATTATTCATTCATCCTTAATGAAAAATAAATACAAATCGGGAGAAAGTATTGTTTTAGATTACATTATAACTATGTGTACTGTCTCTCGACAGTCCTTGCATGAATGTGGCTATACCACCTATAAGTAATTGTGGTTAGAAAAGAGACCATGTTTTCTCATGGTGTGTGGAGAGCTAGATTGGACATGTACATGCTCTTGGTGGGGAGCCAATATGCAAGACAGTCAACAGGACATTACACTCTCCCGCGCACCGTACCCGGGCGATACGGAGCGGCAAGCTTTTTCGTCTTCAGTGAGACGATTTTTGTCTACCGAGCACCGCAAAAGCTACTGGTGAACTTTGGTGATGAAATTGCGCGAACTTCTGAGACGAAAAACGGTCACTTGAATCATGGAGACGAAATTTGATATGCTCTGTATTCGCGCTGCGTTTTTCGTATTGGGTTTTGGATGTGCAACAATACCGTGTTGGCACCGCAAAGCTTACCTATAAGGTGAAACTTATTAAATAAATACCTAGAATTGTTTTACCTAAGGTAATCTATGGTTGCAATGCGGTGGCCAGAGATTGGCTATTTGCATGGTGGGAAAAATGGTAGAGAAATGAAAATTATTACTGTAGTATGTCTATTTATTAGCTTTAAAATGAGACCAGGGCGGACAGGATCGGTTGGTTTGAAGTTGTAAAAGTCTCATTTCAAAGCAGGGCAGCCGGCCTTTTTAAGTTTGTCTCATTTTCAAGTCATTTTATTTTTTAATTTCACTAATATCTTCACATCTGGGCATCGGATTCCTTTTAAACTTACCCATGTAGTTATTGATGCAATTCCCTGTCGATTGGGGAAAGCATTAGAGAGTCAAATTAAGGGAGAAAAGTTCGTTGGATGGGGTTTGGAGATATATATAGGTTCTCTGTTATAGAGGTATGGGTGGCAGTCGTAAGCTTGTGTTTATTTTCGGCGAAAATGGTTTTCGCACGGGCCACGTTACGTCTAGTGGAAAGCCAAGCAGGCAACATGTATTGTTAACGTTATTAACCATTATTACATGTATTTAATAATTGCTTATAAACAACTTTTTAAAAAAATAACTCACCTTGTAACAATTGTGGCGATTTCTGAACACTGCTATAACCTCTCTTTTAAAATTCACCTTAGCTTTCAAACGTGTGAAAATGATGCCACACCCCCATGAGTATGGATGAGCGAAACGGGCATTAACAAGTGTTAAAACTTAAATGTGTGACATTGCCGCTATATTATGATAGTGTATTCACAGAAGTCAATGTTGGCACACAGAAATAGTAGCCTACTATGCCAAGATAAAATCGGAATAGGCTCACAAATCCTTTCACTTCCACTATTGATGTATTAATGTAATATAGAAAATGATGAGAGAGTTGGTAACATTCATAAATTACACATGATTAATTATTATAAAAAAAACTCATATCGGCAAAGCCAATGAGTTCATGTGGTGCCTCAATTGCTATTACATTATAGGCCTAGGCCTAATCAAAGCCAAATTTATAGGCCTATTCAAAATATAATCTCGCTCAGTAAGTAACAAAATACTCTAATTTTACAACTCTATTCATCCTATCTCATGCCGAATCCTCCATAGCAATATTCTAGTATTATTTTGTATGTTTTATATGTATCATATCAATTTAATATATGTAACTATGAAGGGTCGTTATTGTAATGTTCCCCTTATAAAAGATAAATTTAGCCTAAATAAGTACAACCTTATATTCATTCGTCTCTCTACATGATTATGGGTGTAAAACATAGGCTAATGACCAGTTTGTTTTTATTTTGGAGATAACAATTTCCCGCCCATCTCTTTCTTACTTTCTTTCAATTGCAATCCTCCTGTCTGCCTCTCCCCTCTTTCTCTTTCTGTCCTTGTCTCTGTTTCTCTCTCCCTCTCTCTCACACACAATATTTTCATCCAGACTGATTCCTTGAGGTCTTACTCACAGCTGGTTCTGTGGTGTAGTGGTTAAGATACTCGTTTGTGAACCCCAAGGTTCTTAGATCGAACCCAAGCATGGGTTCGTTTTTTTTCTCTGTTTGGTTCTACTCTAGTGGCCGTCATACACCAATGGTCACGCCAGCTTGTCTGGCACTGGCCGGCCGGCCGGCCGTAGGGGTCTAAGGGATTAGGAGACTAATCCTTTAGCTTTCCCAGGTAATGATTTACCCGTCGCGGGTACGAAAAACGCTGTGACGAAAAAAATCGTATCAAAAGTGGGGACAAGAAATTCGTATCCAATTTCGTATTGCGCGGATACGGCGGGCGGGAGAGTGTATGGCCCACACGTACACCATGAACCTTGAAAAGATGTAAACTGTGTAATTGTTTGTTAAATCAATCTTTATCTATGTGGGTTCCAAATAACTCTCATCACCAGCTTTAACGTTAATATTAATGTTAATATCTTACTGTTTTCTCATAAAAAATTATATATCTGCTTTCTATTTATTGGGCGGCATTTATGTTGTACATAGGAAATAAGAATACATCTTCAATAGCTGAGAATATTTCCAACAAATATCAACAGCACGGGCGTTATGGGATGAGCTAGTCCTGGTAAAACTATTTTTAACAAGTTGGGTCAACAATTAGAAACAGTATTTGACCGCACTGTACCTTGCCATAACAGATAGATAATTGTTTTAGGAAATGGATTGTTCCAGATGGTAAATGTTTGGTTAAAAGATACCCCGATGATAAGTTTTGGTTGGCCATAATTGTGACGGTAAGGACTGGCATATATATGCCCACGTGGAGGATGTTGAGATTGGGTGCTCAAGACCATCATTGTATGAATGATTACTTTTAGTTCTTTTTACTTTTCATAATTTGTGATGCCCTCTTATATATCCGGTGGAACCACTCATAATTATATATAATTTTGATGATGGGGGTCATCTATACATTTTTCTACGAATAGTTGGTGATATCATAACAGAGGAACATTACCTAATTACTTTGGAAAATTACTAATTACTTTGGAAAATAGAAATTTCTACTACAATTTCCAACATCAATCGTTTGCATGGCTACTAAGTAAATAATATGATAATGTTGATGGATGTAATCAAGCAAAAGTAGAAACAATGTCAAAGAACAAATTATGACAAATCTCCATAAGGTACAATAATATATGTCCATATTAATTGGATAAGAGTGTAATTCTTGAATGATATATTTACCAAACTATATGTATGAAAATATCTCACCACCAGTATATGAATTGCAACGATTTCTAATATCTGATGATCAATCGGGGGTGTAACATAATACATGCAGTACTGTAATTGTGATGGAGCATATTATATTAATTTCCATATACCATATTCCACCCCAGGGGATACAATTCATTGCATAGATAGTCCATTAATGTTAATCATGTTAATTATTCGGTGTAGAAATCGATTATAAATTATATATGGCATGGAAGATCGGCCCAAGTCCCAGTTCCTACCTTTGCTGCCAGATTTATGATCTCATCCTGTGGGTGGTGTTACACAATACACTGGTGCAAGACACTGACATAAAGGCTGGTGAATAGAAGATACACTTGAGAGACCACAGCTCAATTTTGCTTGTCTTAAAGAGCAAAACCCATACAATCAAGACACGGTGCACTGGTTGGACTATACAGAACAACCTGGGGTATCAAACGCCCTTGCCATTTTAGACATCAATCTTCTGGTTTGTCAGTATATCATTATATAGAAATATGTCTTCGATTGTCTGGACGAATGTGAAAGTAATATTAGGAAAGGAATCAGGATGAGACGAAATAAAAAACGTGGTTTGTTTAAAAACAAACCACTGGTATAATGATAACATATTTATGAATGTAGTGAGCTGAACGTCAATGGCGGTAGTACCGTAAGTGTACTTGACTTTTTTCTTTTCTCCAACCGATACATCGGTGCCCATATGTGGGTAGCCAAGGGACGGTTGCTTAGCTCCGCCTCCATTCACCGTCGACCAATCAGGTCGCGCCTGGGCGGCGCTTATGACGTCATCGCTACGAACATAAACATTGACATTCGTTCACCCAGATCCGCACTGAGCGGACGGTTCACTTGAAAATTTTGATTTTTCATTTGAAAAGTTGGTTTTTCTCCACATTTGATCGATATTCTTCAAGATGGTATAAGTATTTGGTTATAAATAGAGTTATAACAATTGAATGATATGGCAACGCATACAAACTGCTGACTATTTTGATAACTTATATTTGTATTTCCATTTGAACTTTGTAATGTTTTGGCTAATAAAGGAAGCTCATGTCCATGGATAGCGACAAAGCTTATAGTAAAATTACGAGATTTCTACATTATTTCCGTACAGAGCATATTGAAGCAATTACCAGAATATTGAGTGCAATCAAATGAGCTCCCAATATATAGATCTCCGCATTGATGGCGAGTCCGGAATGGGGGCGTATAGTTTGGTGGTGTACTGGTTTGTCGGTGATATATGGGACAGGAAGATGGGTAATATTTATGCAGGTTCTTAGATAGGGCGCGGGGGGTCCTGGGTGCAAACAACCCCGGGCAGAGATCCGTATACTTTTAGAACGGCCCTTTTTATGAAAAGAAATGGCATCCATTTTCCTAAGCATTTTGGGAATGTTTAGTATAAAACAATACCCGGGACTTATATCCACGGTACAAATATGCTGGCAGTACACAGTTCAAGTACATCAAAATAGAGACAGATGGGTGACCTAAAGTCGCCAAAGTCATGATTTATCGATTCAAACAAGAATGTAAATATTTTACACAGCATTGTGGAAGGGGTTCCTATATACCCATTCATCTTGAGCGATTCTTTCTCAATTTCCTCCGTTCCTCAAAATAATATTGGTAAAGGGCTTTGGCATTTCCCTTTAAATCCCCGGTAGATTTTTCCTAACATACAATATCTAAATCATTTTTCATTTATTATAAATGAGACGGAATAATTCCAAAGCATTTTCAGTCCCAGGGAACCATCCCATCCTTTGCCAAATATTGTCTCTCTACAATTCGGTGTTAAATAATCGTGTGATTATTCTTACCCTTCTTTGTATGTAGATTTAGATCTTTAAATATGTATCCATCGAAAGTTAATATATCTCCCACCCCACAAGATCTGGCAACTGCTCCATCGGGTCTGCTATCAAATATCACTTAGCTACAAGCGACAAAATTGCAGTATTTAGATTGACAGCGCGTGAAACATGACCACAGAATATTCAGTCCAAGCAGACATCTATATGTCTATATCTATGTGTTGACTCACATTCAAAGGAAGAATATTTGTCACAAAATCTGCGTTGATTACAAGCAAAAGATGTTCGCACACTTTTAACACATTTTATTGTCAATGTGTGCAACGCCATTAAATGTGGGGGAATGAATCAGAACCTCTTCGTCAGTCTCGTTTGTGCGTATGGTATGTTTTAACTATATGTATGCATGTGTATTGGGTGTGTGTATGGTATACTATGTATGTGTATACGCATGTTTAATACATGTACGCGTATATAATATGTATACATGTATATTTTTTATTACATTTAAAAAAATTCATTATAGAAAAAATATTATATTCCCATTTATGTTAAGGGATGTGGATGAACTGCGATTGTTAGGATTTTAGACGAACCAGTATGCTGTAAACCCGCAGGCAAAAAATCTCAAATTGGTCCTCGGGCGTATAATACAAATACGAACTTAAATTAATGAGGGAAAAAAGTGTATTGATGCCGGGGCGACTAGACTCTATCATAACAGGCGTGTGGATGAGATGTAAGTCATAGACAAAAAACCTCCCCCATCCCTGGATCGCTATATTATACCAAAACGCGCCTGGTGCTTCCTCGACCAAAACCACGGATCAGGATATGCCAAGTTCGGTATGAGAGATCTGAGAATTACATGGCCTGTCATGTGGTCACCCTAAAAAGAGAAAAGCGCCATCGCCTTGGCGAATTCTGAGACCTAGTTTAGTTGCACGATTGGCATAATTGTAGGGATTATCTTCAATTATGTTCCTATGTAAATGACCTCCCATTGCCTCTTTCGTAGAACGGGTGTTATCCGAGATATCTAACAACCGTTATAACTACTGTTGTAGAACGAACGCGGGGAAAGTGAATTCTAAAGGTTGTTTTTTTTGCCGAGAGGAATTTATGTAAATATGTGTCGAAATGCTGGAGCTTCGTGCGGTGAGCAATGGTTTTTAATGGATTTTTTTGCGTGGTTAAATGGTGTTATTCAGGAATCAAAATTACAACAATGCATCGCTTTTCTTAGTAGATCCTGACATCTATATTACATAATATATCATATTATCCACACCTACCTACCTCTATATTCTATTATAACTGTAATATTATTGAAACTTCCATATATCATTAGTGTGTATATTATGTTATGCACACCGGGTTCTATTTAGAAAACATTACTATTAAAAAAGCAAAGGTTGTCAAAAAGTTATCATCATCACACATAACATCACTACATATAGCAATACATAATACCCCATCATGAAAGAACAAAAATTGTTGTCATATATTTTATATATTTTATGTGTGTGTAAAATGAACCAATACATTCTAGACTCCATCTTATGTCCTCTGTAAATTACACATATATTAGATCCGTCCTGTTGTTGTAAATAATATTGAGGTTTAAACGATTTCTTACATCAGGATGGTCTCCGCTTAAACAATGACATTTTAAGATTTATAGCACTAAAATAAAAATATTATGATCATAGTAGTACCGTATACGTTAATTGAAGAATTGACGTGTCATTTTTCTAAGTAAGGGTGGCAAATGAAGAGTTAACATTTGGCATAACAACATTCAATGGTATAAATGGCGTATGAAATTGGCATACATTAGGAGCATATATATGCACTAATAATTCCTTTTAGAATTGGCGCCATGGCGATAAGATTTTGTTCAATCAAAGATACTCCCTTTGGTTCAATGTCGATCCCTTTTGATCTATCGGATCTGTGAACTGATGCACGTGACATTAATATACTGAGTTCATTATCTGTGCCTATGATGAAGTGCTCATAATTACTTGGATATTGTAGCCGTACACAAATAAATTAAAAATGACAAAATTAAGAAGAAAGAAGCCAAAATTGAGTGTTCATGGTTGCTAAATCGTAAACGAATAACAATACTTGTCACATAAACCGTCAACACACAGTGGACAGAATCAGATAACAAAGATTCGGGGGAAAATATACCAACAACTACATAATGTTACTGTTAGGTGCTATGTCATGCATGCACATAATTATGTATGCTTCAATATTATGCTGCGGGTCATAAGCTACTGCTGATAGGAAATGCAAATCTTGAAGTTAGTTCATGTTGGGTTTATGCACATATTACGTCCCACACAAAGGTCGTTCACTGTATTTTTTTCAAACATTGACATTGCAGGTCATGATTACAAATATTCAAGCAAGAACGCGGCATTGGATGCGATTACCCATATACATGCGTTTTATCTATATACCCTTCACACAAAAGGTATACCGATGGTCACAAAGACCATTTTATTTCGAGAGGGCTAAATTTGGAAACCGCATTCAAGTATAATGGCATTAATGTCAGGTATGGGGAAGGGACGTGGTCTTATTGATTACATTTAGGCCAACCCCTTTGTGGTGTGACCCCAGCCACTCAAGCCAAGGATACTCGTTACAGTTGAGCTCAGACTCTAGCCGATTGCTATTTCTGGGTTTAATCTTATAGTCGATGTAAGCGTTCACTATTTATTGGTGAAGGCCATTGTGATTTTGAGTTTACATTTGGATATTTCGAATAGCTAATTATACATTTGGTAACAATTAGAACCACGAAAATACAGTTTACCAGGTTTTAAGATAAGGGCTTTACAACACCTCGAAATTACACGCCCCCACCCACGCTTTCTCTCTCTTGCCCTCTTACCATCAAATGCCTGGCATCCCAGCCACCTCATATGCTCACCACAATAGGGGAACTTTAAAGAAAGACTTATTCAATTTGGCCAAATTTGTGAATATTTCTTATTTTACCATTCCCCCTCTATGCCAACTATGTGACCCAATATCGACGTCAGTATGCCTGTTTGGGTTTTTTATCTTCATGAAGCGCAGCCTTGTTAATAATCCCAAGGGTGATGATATTTGGTTTGGAGTATTGGGCTCCACATTATTATCAACATCTCCTTCAACCTAATTATTATGTGTTCTCCCAATAATGTGTATATGTATCTAGGCATGATGCAGGTGTTTTATAATGGGGAGGGTGCTTAGCTTGTAATACTGCTAACATCTGAAACGCTACGTTCTTAAAATAACAAGCAGGCGGCATTAGAAATGCAGTCTGTATAGAGGATTAGTATGGCGGATTGCTTTTTGCCGTGTTGGGGCCCTTTCATTTAGAAAGTTTGACAACCCAAAACTCTTACATTATAGTTATACATGTATAATACCGTAAATATAATTATGTCAGATAAAATACATACACGTATGTATATCAGGATATTAATTTGGAGGTGTTTTTTTCGCATATTCCAATTTAATAAGAGATAAACAAAAAAGGGATTATGTGTGGAGCGAAGAGTGAAATGATCTTCTCAATAACAAAACTACTCTTGATTCTGAAGATAAAAACTTCTACAAAGAAATCACATATCTCCATGGGAAACTAAAGGCGTGAACCCCTACAATTCTTATGAAAATGTCCATGCAAGTCTCGAAATGAAAATTCTTTTTTATTCAACCAGAATTACGAAATGGAAATTCCGTTTTATTCAACCAGAATTACATGTTATAAAATAGAGTGATTACATATATAAAAGCCTGGAGGAACGAATTGATCCACGGTAGTCACCAAGTCCAAACGAGTGGAAAAATCACGGGAACTGACAGCTACAGGTAAATACTTGTTACGGTTGAGGGGTTTTATTGTACCACTCTCCAATGCCCGACTAAAATTGTTACGGCCTGAATATTTATAAGTATTTTCGCATTTGAATGATAGATATGATCTCTAAAAGAAAAGATAAAGATCCATTAGCCCCAACAACAATAACTTTTGACTTACAACGGATACTTCTTTATTGGTAATTATATTTACCTATTGGGAGAAACATACTCAAATGAATCTATCTCAGCTATAGTGATGGCTGACTTTGTAAAGCTTTTAATGGACTGCTTTAATGTTTCTTAGAGCTTAATTGCCTTTTTTCATAAATACAGTAGTTAAGGGGAGAATTGTATACGGAAATAATCGCTTTCACCATAAAGATATGCATCCAGTGGCACCAAATGGGTTGTAAGAACAGAAGGTAGAGGACAGTAGCGCGTAATGAAGATAACACTACATCCAATTAAGCCCAACACTCCAAACCAAATATCATCACCTTTGGGATTACTAACAAGGCTGCGCTTCATGAAGATACAAAAAACAAACAGGCATACTGACGTTGATATTGGGTCAATCACCATTTGGTTTGGCATAGACGTCGCATTAGTACAGCTGAGTGTGGACCCATGCATGGAACAGGGGGCCTAGCTTGGACTCATGTACATAGCCCATAAATACTTTATAATGTGAGATCACCTCCACATATTATCAACAGCTCTTGCCCACATTGACGAATAACTATATCGCCTAGATAGGTTATCAGGAAGGAAATCAGTCTTTCTGATTTGTTTCTATAGTCTGGCCTCAGTATAGTATATGATATCAGGTTATCAGTGACTGGAGTATAGAAGCAATATTTTGAGAAAATAGATTTGACGCTCCACACGTTTAAGCATACAAACAAGAATTTAATTCCCTGTGTGATCTTCAAAATTAAAGCCATGATAGCGATTTTAAATGTAAAGAAAATGTAATACATTATTACTAATTATATATAATATGCATGTGTATGCTGTATTTTAAAGTGGCAGAAACATGGCAAGTGATACCAATTAAGGAATTTCTAGTACTACCAATACACATATATAGGCCTATATAGTTTTAAAACTTATGGGCATTATTGTTAGCACTGATTGCCAAACTGTATGAAATATGGAATATTTGATGCGTGTTCATAAACCTAGTTGATTTTTGGCATATAGAGGTATACAGGTGGTGCTAAATGTGGCGGCAGATGTTGCAGAACCCCAAATGGAAAATGACTACACAAGTCCACACATTGACCTTTCACTGACCGGCGCCAAGTGAGGGTGTGTGCATGGCCATGGGTGACGCTAGAATAAGCAACAGCTTTAGCCTATAATACCAACCCACGCTAATACTCAATACTCACTGACTAAAGGGAAACATTTAACAAACGGTAAACAGCAAGCGATAGAGATAAAGTTGACACTAACCTGACATGTACAATTCTCTTGTTTATCCTAAAATATTCCACAGTTATTGTTTCAATATATACGATGAGATCCCCTCAGGTTTAATTAAATGACAAGTACTGTACTCTCACATCGTCAGGTCTTTTCAGTTTCAGGTTACGTACGTTATCTTGGCGACCTCCAGAAGTGTGAAATGATTATGGAGCACTTAAAGTTGTCTACCTGTAAAAGGCTAAACGGATGTGTGGAAACTCGATTTGTGCCCTGGCCATATAAGGAAACAACCCAGGTGGGTTTGGACGAAGTCAGTCAGTATGTCTGCGTACCAATGCACGGCAAATGCGGGTGTGGGAAGTACTGTAGTGTGCTTCAGGAAAAAGCCTGTGGGCCTTGAACAATCGGTAATTATGCTCCTTCCTCGGGATTAGAAATAAGCCTAGTTAAAGCTGGCGAGTACAGGTGTAGGTTCCGGAGGGGACTGTATAGTCTGATGCAGCTCGCTCTTTCTTGGATCGCCCTCCACTTCAATAAGCAGTTCTATACCGGTACTACTGATTCAACGCTGCACGAAATCCGGGAGGTTGTAGCCAGCCCACGACCTCCCTCCTCCTCCTCCTACCATGGCAGGCTTTGTCCCTTTAACCATAATAACACAGTGACACACAGACACTCGTCCCTCACCCTTAGCTACACTCTCTCGGCCCCCTAAAAGCGTCAGCGTGCCTTTTAAGCGCCCATGTTGTGGAGCATTATCAAACAAAATGTATTACTATCTTAATAAAACATTGTCAAAAGTTCTCCTTTAAGTTCAAGTGCATGGAAGGGTATTTTAATTAGTTCAGGGTGTGTGTTTTCCAAAATGGTTATAGTTATTTCTAATGGTTTGTCAAGGGCAATACTTAATTCTGTCATCTGATCTAGGAGGGTGGAGTAATTTGCAAATGAAATAGAATCTTATATGGGAATATTGGAGGAAGATAATTAGGATTAGCATGGGAGATCTAGTAAAACCTAAACTTGTTGACCCAAACTCAGCTCAATGACCCGAGAATATGTACATAGTATTATTCAGCCGTCTGAACGAGAGACTTCTTTTTTCGTTTTTTCCCCTCCGTGTAAGTTAGATGATGGTACAATCCCATCGTCTCTGATGTGCCTCTGGCTACAACGTGGTCAGGTACGCCTCAAAAGCACCAGCTCGGTTTTGTTGGATATATGAATATCATTTTAAGCAGGGAAGTATATTATATATATGGTAGGTAGCTGTATGTCAGTACAGCTTCGGCAAATGTAATATTTTATTATTTGAATCATAAATATATTCACTATTGTAACACATACGCAAAGTTCTGTTGTCATTAGATTTTACAATTACAATCTCTCCACTTTCAGCAAGCTTGTATGTAAATTTTGCTTCGCAATATATAAACGAAATAATTAAAATCGTCAAAGAAGTTATTGGAAAACCTATATTGGCTAAACTTAATTTAATCTTTTGGTTACGTCGTTGCCATAGCCCGACCCCCGCCCGACGCCCTGCCGAAACCTAGATGGATCACCTAGGAAACAAACCGAAACAAAAAGGAATGTCTCGCTGCATAAGGACATAAAATGCTTTGTGGACTTGTCTGAAGAAAATGGCGTCAGGCATCGGAAGATAGAATAATGAGGCTATCAGTCATAATCTACTGACTTGATGTATTATCAACAATACCTCAAGGACATAGTTTGGTTTAACATGTAATCACGTTGAGTCTCATCCCAGTTTCAAAGCTCAGGGCAATAATTAAGATTTTTGAATAAAAGGATACAAGTTTAGAAGATGAGATGAATTTTCAACCGCTCTGTAAAAAGATAAGTGCGCATCTGCATGGCAGTCCTATAGTTCTTTCAGTGCATGGCCTTACTTGAAATATTATAATAAACCGTACATGTACATCTATTTTCAATCAGTAGGTATTGTCCAAAATTATCGATTAAACTTTTACTCGTTTTAGCATCTGATGTTGATAGAGATATACTTTTCTTGTCACTTTGTACTCAAGACACATAACATGTATTTTAGCCAAAAATATTGTATCACTGAAAATAATGTGAGACTCTGTAAAAGGATTATATAAACGAAACTGTTCACTTTGTGGGTTCAGTCAAAATGTATTTCCTAAATCAAGGCAGCGTATTGCCTAAATCAGCACATGTATAATACGAGTTACATTGAAACGATATTTCGGTTTAAAAAGATTCACCACGCTAAGAGTTACCTTGTTAAGGTAAGTGGAATATGCTTCAAGTGTTTATTTAATAACGCCACTATCCCATGCAGTATGAGAAAACCTTTGACAATCTGGACCAGTCCATTACAGAAACATTATAGTAGTAATATCAACGTTTTAATACCGGAGTTATCTTGCATATACAAGTACAATATCCTGTGATTATGTTGAACAAATTACCGGGGTCCATTTCTCTCTTCTTGACGCTGAATGACTGGGGGAGCAGGTAAATGACCATCAACAACACAAATCACCAGTAGTCAGCACGAACTGCTATAATGAATATAATAGCCGCGATAATGACGAAAGAGATTAACCAAAACATGGGTGGTCCATAGTTTACCGTAAATGGCGTACTATTTGATAACTTAAGTGCATATATCAATGCCAGCTGAAACATGGTTAACTATATGCTAGGGGAAAATAAGAGCGATGATGTCATTAGATAGCTATTTCAAAATCGGGGTGGATATGGGGGAGGTATAAATAGATCCATAACTTGCTTGTCCTGTTAAAGATTGTTGTTGGAAGTGCGGGAGAGAAAAAAACTGATTTTAAGGAAAAATTTAAGTGATAACACAATCTTGTATGCCATAACGTTTCATTTTTGTCAAATCAAAAAAAGTATGTTAACAAAATCGAAGCAGAACATTGTGTGGGAGTTTCAATAATGAGTCACATTTTTAAAATTCGGGTGAAAATTTAAGGTAGATCTTTTGATCATCAATTGTTATAGTAAGCCAATATAACGGACTAGGAGGTATTGTTTTTCTAATGAAAATTCTATCCAGAAAATATAAATGATGCCTAGAATTGTTGCTTTAGGTACCGTAATTGCATTCGTCTAAAGGCTTAAAAATGAAATACTGGATGATTGTATTCGTCATTTCCATTTTTCGAGATTGGTATTTGCTAGACAGTACCGAAGAGCACAATTCCAAAATTGCATGTTCGAGACTAACGTTGTATCAAGCACTAGTATTAAGGTTTTGATGCATGAAATAAATACTGACGCGAAATTGCTCAGTAAGTGTTCTGCCGTATGAATTCATGGTTTTGCGAGAATCGTGGCCTTTTTCTAGGCAAATAAAGTTTGTGCGCATGTGTATATGGACGTGTGTATGCATGCGTATTTTATGTTTAAAATTGCTGCATGTCCAAACCGATGCATAGCAATCTATACATTTAACCCTGCAAATCTTGTTAATAGCAAGGTCAAACAAAGCACAAATCCTTTCAGAATACTTAAAGGTATTGAGTCGTGGCTTATTACTAGGCCTCCTAATGTGATGGGTAAAGGAGGACAGCGCAAAGTAACGCAATCATGTGAAACTCTTGAGAAATGTGCTTGTACTTTAAGTTTCCTACAAATGAAATTGCAATCGTTCTCAATGAAAAAAGGGAAGCAAAACACTTATATATGAAGCAGTTTTATTTCAATCAAAATAGTTCATTTCACACTTTGAAATGTTATGAATATTATATCAGTCCTTTAAAGTCATTGAAGGAGTTCGATGTGGCATGGCTATATCTTCCATGACTAATAAGTGTATATCGATAGTAAGAAATACTATAGTAAGATAGTATTACGGTAACTTAGATCAAGTTAATACAGTAGTTTTTCCTTGTTAATTCATTTTAGACACCCGCAGTGTATTTGTTTCTCTTAGCAATTATAACTGATGTTTTTCTAATGGCTAATCTATCGACAAAATATAAATGATGTCTAGAGCTCTTGCTTGACACTTTTCATGTGTCTTTCTATGACAAACCCTGGTATAATCCAGTCGGTTTGTCTCGGAAGTCAAATGGCCGTGATTTGTATTAATGTGCATGCATACATTTACGAATCTCTTCCAAACGGCACATACATAGATGACAGGTACAAGGGAGCATAGGAAAATATATAGTATACCGTAATCATACAAATTGTGACATAACTATTTGTATTTATAAATAAAAGAAATAATGCTCTTACACGTAAAAACTTAACATGTAATAAATCTATAACTGAAAATACGTCTATAGATCTGAGGTAGTTTGTTAAAATATCTTCTTCATGCATGCAACAAATAGTGGGTATTTTAAAGGGACTCAGACTCGGGGAGTCATAAATATAAGCTAAAAAATATATCCTGATTAATGAGTCAATAAATGGAATCGTATACAAGCCTAAAAAAGCAAGAGCAATGGTAAATACCAGTCCATAAACAATATTAGGCAAGAACTTTGAGCATAAATTAAAATATAAAGGAACTGCAGTAACCATTAAGCCTAATAACCAATAGCTATTAATTTCCAGTTAATGGCATCTACGGTTACTTCAGATATCAAAGATAATGTATTCAGTCGTTGTTTTAGAAATAGTTGAAGCGAGATAAAAAATAAAATAAACAGATAAAATAAAGATGACCTAGGCGGCAATATGCATAACAAAATAATTTGTACTTGTATCGATCTAGCAGCACACAACCTTGATGGTACAAATGCAATTAAGACTAATCATAAAGACTGACTAATTAAAAGATAAATCATGACATTAATGTAGGCGATACAAAATCCAAGTCATAATCTTAAACCACTTTGAAACAAAAACTTGAGGAATTAACATTCACCAGTGTTTATGAGGCAATTTGTGGCGTCCTAAACTATAGCACAACTGTCACTGTGGAACTAAACTGCACCTGCTTACATTTATTCGACTTTCTCTTTTGATCCCAGACACATCTTGCCGCATCCAATGCATATTTTGCAAGTAAAATAGAACAAAGACAATGTCAGAGAAACTATCACCCCTACAAGAAAAATGAGAAATAATATGACATCCACCCCATACAGTTGGTAAGTATCAAGATTATTGATTGGTTTTGAAGCCAAAGCACCCAGACCTCGGTGTCTAATAACATAGCTAACATAATAGAGGAATGTATCTCTGGCAGACATAGGATTTTCTGATAACAATCTTGACGCTTTAATAGCATTCTCCTTATAACGTTCATTATTGAGTATTATATGAATAGCAGTAAGTAGAGATTCTGTGGTTAAACTCTTCATGTCCACCGTAACAGCCATTTTAGCTCTTCTAACCAACTTGTTAGCGTTCTCAAAGCCGTCTGAGCAGACAGGCGTAGCAACAACAGGGACAGAATGTTGGATGGCTTCATAGGTACTGTGGATACCACAATGAGACACGAAAACCTTAGTTCGTTCATGTGCTAAGAGATCATTTTGCGGAATCCAGTCCAAGATCAAAATATTCTCTGTGTTTGATGATGGAGGCTTGGTGGCACCCGAGTACCTCCAAATGACTCTTTGTTTAAGCTGACCAAGAGCCCGAGCTATTTCCTCAGCCTTATCAATGTCCATGTCACCAAGGAGTGAGCCAAATGACACAACAACTATCCCCGCACTACCAGCCCCCTGAACAAAGTCTTCTATGTCAGATCTAAGTGGTTTACCCGCCTCAGCATGCATGCCTCCAACCAATATGACGTTGGGCAACAGTGGCCGAGGGTAATCTATTGACCAAGATGCATGGGCTACAAACAGCTGATTGGCAAAAGCCTTCCTAACCGAAGGAACATTGTCTCTCTTGAGGAACTCATTCTTTAATTCGTCCAGACGATCAAAGAAATGTGGGTCTCCAATAAGGCGCATAGCAACGAGGCGCAGGGTGTTCTGTGTTCGCTCCCAGAAATCCATTTCATCTGTAAAGCTGGTGGAAAATGTGGGAATAATGGTTGGAAGATTGGGAAAGGTCGCAGAGTCAAAGCTGAGTCCCACTCCTGAATATACCACAGTGGGGAGCTGGAAGTACTGGACAAGGATTCTGGCACAAACGTCTGTAAAATCCACTATGAGCAAATCGTAGCGCTCCTGGTGTATTTTATCCAAAACAGATTGAGTTTGTAGAAGCTCTCTGCATGCTAGGTATTGTTGGGCGGCAAGAAGTTTTATCATCGAAATAGTTGAGGTATTGCTTTGAGAAAAGAATTGCTGTCGGAAATAGTCGTCCGTAAGTCGTACATATGATGGATCACTCGAAGCAGGATAATCAATGATTTTGGGTTCAAAGTTAGATATCTTTTCCATATAAACGCGATCGTGGTCATTAATGAGGACAGAGATATCATAACCTTCTTCATGCAGAAGTAGAGCTATTTTTTGGAAGTCCATAATATGACTACTGAAACCATGGCCATAGGGAAACATGAGGATTTTCGCTGTCTTTATATTCGGATTCCCATCAGATGGAACTTTCATGTCAACCTCCTCGGGAGCAGACGACACAACGTGACGGCCATGCAGAGTCAACACTAGGATTGGAAGCAACAGGACCATGGAATGATATGATAACATACGAGCCATCGTATTTTCACTGAATTCCAACGAATTCGTGTAACATGAGTATAAAATGCAGTTGGAAGATGGTACAAAGACTTCAATTCAAACAGGGCTGCAAAGACGCGAAAAGACTGGACTACGATGTTTTCTCTCATGTCAGATGGCAGCACTCTCTAGGTGCTGCATACCTGAAGTAGCACTCCATGAACCCTGTAGGATACTGGGGTAGGTTGCGTAGCTCCTCCATATCGAACAAAAATGTAGTTACTAGTAGGCCTACCAAATCTCCCACTCAATTCTTTGTCCCATGAGCTTATCCACAACGAGCAAATCCTATGTCCTGGTCCAGTTTAAGACCACGAAATTCCCAACGTAGCCTTTCTAAATGGGTAGGCCTATGCTGATGGACGCTACGTACCGATTGAGATGGCCATGAAATATATACAACGCTGCAGGCTTGACCGCTGATGAGGCGTTGTGCCAACGCTATGGGTCATTCTATAGGTGTAGGATACAGCGTTATAACCGAAATAAAACCGCGCTTAATATATGTGGTGTACTAGCTGGTTTTGCTCTGGTTGGCCTGTTCAGCATGCCATAATGTTAACCTTGGCACCGGTCTGTGGACGATCGGTTTAATGGAGTAGGTCATGCGGGCCTTGTAGGAATGACGTCCCTCGGTGTTGTTATGCTAGAGCTCTGCAGCCAGGGTCTTCTTAGCGTGCGCTTGGAAGCAGTGGATGGACTCCATATTCCTGGAGCCGAGGAGTTCCATCTGCACTGATAGGGGAATCCCGTGAATTTGAATACACATAGGCGAAGTGCAAAGTAAAGATACCTCTATTGCCATACCGCGTTTCATTATCATACCATGTCTGCTGCCAACATGTATAGATACAGACGCAGGCTGCCAGGTGACAGTGCCGGGGATGACCTCTGCTGGGCAGCGTAGCCGGAACTCGGGAGGGACGGGGAAAGGATGTCGTATGGCACTTAGTACTCCCTCCTTCTTTACTCCGTGCTTCAGTCCTTGTCCGGGTGCCTTCTGCTCCTCAGCCTCCCTCTCGCTCTGTCCCGGAATCTCTGTTTCTAGGATGTCATTCCTAGCTATTCCTCTCTCCTCATGCCCTAGTATTCGCCCGCTATCCAAAAATTCATAATTAATTGCGGTCAAAATAGGGCACATATGCGTAATATATTAAAGACAGATGCAATTCTCAGCTAATTTCTATAAACAAATAAATTTCCTACTTTCTGGCACATTCTTCCTATAGCTATCAAATTAACTTAAAGGCGTCTCAATGTAATAATCAAAGAATTGTGATTCCACTCTGAGATTCTTTGTAAGTAAATGAAATGACTTTCCATTGAATAATATTTTTTTTTTTTTTTTTTTTTTTTTTTTTCCCTACACCGGGTCTTTATTTCTGAAGTAGACAAAGTCAGCAATGAGAAACGGTACAATGTTTACAACGTTTCTTCTAATTTAAAACAATATATGAAAAGAAGACAACAATCAAAACATCCATCAAAAATTCGAGTTGTTACTTCATCAGGGACTATGTCCAAGGGGAACCTATTACCCTTTATCTGAACACATTATCGTTACTCCATCCCATATGTTTTAATTACAGATTAATAAAATACTTCGATCAAATCTTGTCCCATTTTTTCCTTACTACTCTGCAAACTACCTTATGGTATCAACACTATCGAACTATTTTCGACCATAGAATCAGACTTATTTATAAGTGGTTGTAAAAACCCTCCCATAATCCGAACTCTTTTTCATTAACTGGGCCGAATCTCGCACTATCTTTTAGGGCTCTTAAGGCAATTTTGACCTCTCTTAGAAACTCAAAAAAGCATACTTTATTCTTTTGAAACAGTCTAACCCTATAAATGTAGAACTTGGCCTTCAAGATAATAAAATTCAACCTTCTATGCTTAGCATCTTGAGAAGGGATACCCAGAATAAGGTGGGCGGCGTTAATATCATCAATTATCTCACAGTCAAGCCACCTGTTCCTGCTCGCCCAGTTTATCATCGTATGCCAGAAATTATTTACATTTTCACAGTCGACGAAGAAATGGAACAAGTCATCAACTTCATCACAATAATCGCATCTATCTGTCAATTTATGACCAAACTTCACCAGTTTTTGGTTGCATACAATGAGTCTATTTATTACTCTGAACTGGAAAGATTGAAGCCTGACATTTCTAGTACAAGAATAAGGAATATTATACCACTCAGACGAATCAACTTTCGAGATATCGATACCTTTTTCAGCAAACATTTTTATCCAAATGGCATTTCGCTCTTCTTTTTGGACTACTTCTGATTTAATGGCAGTATACAGTTCTTTTGCAGTTGTACACAAAATATTGACACTCTTGTCTTTGAATCGACATTTTAGCTCAGGGCGGAAATTAATTTCTTCTCCACTGCTTAACAAGATCCACCAACTCCTAGGTATAACATCTCTGATTTGGAATCTTTCCACGAAATTAACTTTAATGTCATTTTCTGTCTGGAATTGTACAACTTTTTTGACCTTATTATCGATAACTAGATCGTTTATAGTACCTATTCCTTTTTGTTTCCATTCCGTCCATTTCTCTACTTTACATTCAAAATTTAAGAAATTGTTTTTCCAAATCTTCTCACATAAAACTTCCTTTTTTGAGAAGGGACCTTTCAGCGCATAAAATCTATTCCATAATGTTAACAAATCATCGTAGAAGCAAGAACTATCACACATGACTCTGGATCTTGTGTTGAACACCTCCAGAAGATTTTCACCTAACATTGCCCTGGCGTATGCCGTCCATTTAGCGTTACATTCGGTCAACAACCTTTTTATCCACATCATTTTCATGGCGTACACCCTTGATTCAACGTCGTGTACATTCAAGCCACCGTCCTCCGTTTTCTGACACATGTATTTCCATGCAACCATGGTCTTACCATTTTTCCAGATGAATTTTTCTATCTTTTTCTGGAACGAGACTATGTAGTGGTTCTCTACACTTATTACATTCGCTGCGTATACAAATAGTGGCATAATTAAAACATTAGCGATCAGAACCCTGCCTTTCAGGGAGATGTCTCTACGACGCCAGTGCGATATGCATTTGTTGGCCTTGTCTAGAATTGGTTCGAAATTAAGCTCATTCTGTTTGGCTTTATTATGCGGATACGTTAAAATTATGCCAAGAATTTTCATTTCCTTCACCCAGTTGATCTTTTGAGAAATTGGTTCATGCAGTTCTACATTCCCTACATTAAACCCCTGGGTTTTATCGACATTCAATTTTAAACCAGAAACCGCGCCAAACTCGTCTATGATGCTAAACATTTCGCACATTGCATTCTCGTTCTTTGCCATTATAGTTAAGTCATCGGCGAATTGTACCACCTTATTTTCTAAGTTGCCGATATATATGCCTTCACACTCCTGGCTTGTTCTTAATTTTTCGGCCAGTTTCTCTACTACAATAGTAAACAACAATGACGAAATCGGGTCCCCCTGCTTTACCCCCCTTTCGACTGAAAACCATTCTGAGGTGTACCCGTTGTTAATTACACATGCCCTAGAATTGCCTAAGAGAATTTCAATCCACTCTACGTATTCTTCTCCCACACCTAAATCTCTCAAACATTTTACCAAGAAACGCCACGAGATGGAATCGTATGCTTTCTGGAAATCCAAGGACACAATCAGGCCGCTCTCTTTATTACATTCAAGATAATTCACCGAGTCTTCTATTCTTCTAATGGCTGTACCTATGTACCTTCCTTGTACGAATCCTACCTGGTCTTCATTAATTAACTTTGGAATAATTTTTTTAATTCTCTCGGCCAAAACTTTGGATAATATTTTGTAATCAGTGTTGAGCAACGTTATCGGCCTCCAATTTTTAATTAACCTCAAATCACACTCCTTCTTTGGTATGACAGAAATAATGCCTCTATACATTTCGAGGGTTAAGGATTTTTCTTCTTTACACCTTTTTATCATGCGTAAAAATACAGGGCACAACACATCCCAGAAACATCTATAGAATTCAATTGTTAACCCGTCCGATCCGGGGGCTTTGTTGCCTTTAACTGATTCCATAACCTTCCATATTTCGTCTCTTTCAATACATTTGCCAAGACGTATCCCTTCTTCCTCCGAACACCTGACAGGGTATGGAACAGCTTTAATATAATTTTCCTGTCTACTCTCGTCTTCATGCTGTTGCTTATACAACTTTTGGTAGAACTCTTTTTTGGCACTGAGAATTTCTTTACCCGACCTAATTTCAACATCATCTATTAACAGCTGTGAGATTACCTTTCTGCTATAATTTCTCTTTTCCAAGGTCAAAAAGTATTTAGTCGGTTTTTCTCCTTCGGCGAGCCATTTAGCTCTACTCCTCGCCAACGCTCCCTGCGCCCTGGCCAACCCATTCATTTTCATCTCATCCTTGATAGAATCTCTTTCCATAATTATGTTATCGTCACATACAGTCATTTCATCAATGCATTTTAACCGTTCTCTCAGCTCATTCTCATGCTTCTTTCTCATTTTAGCTTTTTTCTTTGAAAAACTAATAGATTCAGACCTTGCTGTAAATTTCAAGAACTCCCACAACTGATTGCTATTTAGGGACTCATAGTTTTTGATAGCATTATTTAATTTCTCTTTCATAAACTCGACATATTCTTCGTCATCTATTAATGCTTTGTTCATCTTCCAAAATCCAGGACCTCTTATTGATGATTCCAGCATGATCTCAATCTTGATTATAAAATGGTCTGAATGCTCAAATTCTGATCTCTCTTGACTTTTAACCAGCGGTCTAATTGAGTCATCTACAAGAATATAATCGAGTCTCGAGTTCTGCGCCTTTCTTCTCCACGTAATACCATCTTTAGAGTTATCTAACTCCTTAATAACATCGTTAAGCTCTAAGCTTTTCATTAACTCAAAAACCTCTTTCACCCCTTCATTACAGGCCAGGTGTATATACGCAGGAGTAGACTCCTTCGAAAAATCACTCAGGCTCATATTAAAATCACCCATCAATATTACACTTCTTTCACTTTTCGTGAGTAACATTTCTTTTATAACTTTGCACACTTCTACCTGGCTCTTATATCTATCTTTCGTTGGTAAGTAAACCGACATAATAGTTATATTTTTCTCACCGAGAATACAATCTACAAAGGCTATTCTGCCATCACAATCACCACCTTTCTCTGTAATCTTTATATCGACATTTTTTGGAAATAATAGGGCTACTCCTCTCGAGTTAGTAGTGCCATGCACAAAGTGTACTGGGGCATCCCATTGCTGGGCCCATATCTTCTCGCTAGATGGATCGCTATGTGTTTCTTGTAAAGCAAAAATACATTGTTTATGACTTTTTAGAATTTCAAATACAGCTTTTCTTTTAACTATATTCCCCAAACCGTTTACATTTAATGATGCCAAATAAATAGAATTTTTATCGTTATCATCCATTGTTAACATGATTGAAGACCACTATACAAATCCAAATACACCAATCAGACCTCTAAAACTCATCCATGTCTTCCTCTTCGCCTCCAACGGCGTTCTCTAACTCCTCCATCTGTTGTCTTCTCTTTTCCGCCGCAGCATGTATCCTATCCCTGATTTTCATCCATGCCTTTCCCAGGCGGTTACCCTCTGCGGGCCAGGCGGTGGTGTCGAGTACGTCGTCATCCCTAAGGGACTTCCCAATCCCCCATTCAGCATCAGTCGGTGACGCCTCGCCTATCTTTTTATCTGCCTGGGTGGTTCTCTAGGCTAGATTTCTTATATGCCAAGAACTGCTCCATGCACCCAAATTCCTTTCCATCAATGCGAAACTCCGACTGGAAGAAATTTGACAGGGGGTTAAGTTTTGTGAAAAACACAAACACACTTTCATTTTCTCTCCTTGAGATCATAGAAGGAGCCAGCTCTACTGGCAACAGCTCCAATCTATCATGGGGGTACCTTTTGTCATCCAAGTACACATCCCCGTTTACGTTGGCTACCTTCTTGTATTTACCCGATTGTCTGGCTGCTCTGACAATGGGTCTCGCCTTGTTCACCCTCACTTGTATTTCCTCCGGGAGGTCTCTCTTGATAAACACCTGTTGTCCATTGTCTTGTACCGTGTTCTTTTCCAATTGAGCTTTACTTTTCCAAACTCTGTTCACATCGTTGGGGTTAGTGAACTGGATTAGCACTGGTGGGTTCTTGATCTTTCCTAATCTGAAGTATCCTTTCAGATACATCCCACTTATTCCAAGACCATCTTCGAATACTCTGTTTATCTTTTCTATTAGCTCCTCTGCAGATTCATCCTCTTCCATTTCTAGACCTTCCAAGACCAGATTGTTCATCCTTTCCACCAACTGGTTCTTAATTCTGACTCTTTCCTCTTCCCTAGCTTGTTTCTCTAATGCACGGAAGCACGGGTCAGTTTTTTTTACCGTGGTATCCTCTAAGACCTTTATTGCGTCTTCTTGATGTTCAGCTTTTCTCTTTATTTTGTGCACCTCTGTGTCCCTCTTTACGTTTTCTTTCTTAATAACTTCCACCTCCTTTTTCGTCTCTCCAGCCAGTTGGACGACTGGAAGGACCTCGTCCGTCATCTGTTTCGTTATCCCTTCGCACTGCTTAGCGACTCCGGCAATCATTGACTTTAACTCCTCAAAGCCTCCGTTAGAGTTCTTGTCACCCATATTGCCTGGCTCGTCGATTCTTATTCTTTTTCTTTCTGACATTCCAGACACACACTGTCTCTATCTCCTGGAAGATGCACTTGTAGTTGTACGCGACACTTTAGTGGGCGTGCCTAACTCCAATGTTATTGTTTACTTTAAGCCACTTCCGTTGCGTCTGCGTACTGAGATTTCCGGTTTCTTCTCAGTCTGACTGAATTTCTTTTACTCGCGTAACTACTATATTTCACACATACAGACCTGTAGATTGCCTATATGTTTACTTTGTCCGACTAACAATCCGAACCAAGTCTTTCTTTCTATGGTATTTGCAAGAACAAATTGAATGAAGATCTGAAGCTGTTGTCTACTCCAGCGAGGTGCGCTGAACCACCGCTTCCCTTATGGCGGGAAATACAGATATATCACTAGCACTTTGTGTTACCAAGTCCTTTTAACAACCTTGCTTGTGCCCCTGACAATCTCAACAGACCAATATTCACTCTTGTTTTCTATACATGCCTTCTTTCCAACGACGGTGTAATCATTTTAGTCCATAGCCCTGATTAAACATCCATGCCCTGATTACTCCAGTCGGTTAAGTCCCTGACAATATGGCCGCGCCACGCGAGACCACTGTAGTTCTTGATACTATGGCTTCTAGATAATCCAAACTGAGTTCTCTTTCGTTTATGTTGTCTTTTATCTCCTTTTGGTACAATCTATCTTCAAGAGTAGCTCCGCTATCTGGTCTTTAGCTCACACTTTTAGTCCATTCCTCCAGTATCTTTGCTTGCTGGCAGAGCGATAATTGGACCCTCGTGGGGAACCTACGCTTCAGATTTCCAACGGTCAAGTCCAAATCTTAAAATCGTCTTTGTCACTTTTTCCAACTTACTGAACTGCACATATGGTAATTTCCTGAATCCAGATTCTTGGTGGAACCTTTCCCTACAGTTTCTAGGGTTTTCACCTAGAATATCCTGAAAAAAAAAAGGAATTAGTACGGAGCCGAAGCGTCCACCGTCTTTACCACTCAAGAGCTCGACCGGAAGTCCATTGAATAATATTAATATTGAATACATGTCTTTACTTAATATTTTCAAATTTATGTTCTAGTGGAGATGCATGCTGAAGTAGTGCCCGCTCACCCGTCGCGGTTTTTCGAACGGGAATTCCCCACAGAGCAGAACATGGTAATGAAGACTTAAAACAGGAGGAATCCTTACTCTATTCTAAACATTTTAAAACTTGTTCCAGCTCTCTAGGCCACATATTAGTCAAACAATGGCTATAGATACTTGGGGGCATGTCAGTCCAACACAAGCACCCAACCCTGGAAGACAACAGCTTTACTCCAGCGCAAGAAAATGATGAGTAAAAATAAAATCTTTATCATTGAACAGGCTTCGTGGGAATGAGGTGCCTTCTATAGGAGATATGAGGGAAGTATGACTGTCTTTGTGGGACCAACATGCCTTCTAGATGAGATGAAAGAAGTATATGGCCTGGAATTCCTACTGAAAAATGGCAACAAGAAAATGATGAACCAAATTGATGAAATGAGGATAAATAAAAGCATTTACTAGAAATAACTAATCATAAATAATAATTGATATTCACCCGACCCCTGTGCCCCCTACCCTACCCTTTCTCAGCCTTCTATCTATATCCTTCTCCTGTTCCTAACTCGCCCCTCTGTCTTTCTAACCCCCTCCCCCAACTGCCCCCCCCCATCTGCCTCCACCCCCTCACCTCCTCCAACATAGCCCTAGAGCCCTTCTAATGCAACACCTTAATTAAATTTAATTACCTTTCAATTGACAAGTGCATAAACTTCTCACATAGGCGGTCATATGCAGGAATGCCAGGGGGACGTGGGGATGGCGTCGAACCATGCCAGGACCATGGGCTTAATTTCCAAAAGAACTGGTTTTTTTCTCCTGCTCCCACCTAAGTTACTTTAGGTCATACTATAGCATTGCTCTTTTCCTATAATAGTTCTAATGTGCCCAAGTTAAAGCTGACACACACAGAACCTGATTTAAAAAATGCCCCAATTTGGGGTGTACCAACCAATTGGGGCTGAAATCCTAGGAATTGTCTGTGAAACCAGGCGTATTTTTTGGCCCACACAGAGCCAATTTGAGTCCTGATTATAGTATTTTGTGTCCCCAAACTGAAATTAGCTGTACTTAGCCCAGACATACCCAATTTGGCCTCCCAAAGAGGACCAGGATTTCATTTTGAAATCGGGGATGTGTTTATTAGTCTGCCTCATATTTTGTTTAGTAGAAAGAATAGAATACCTTCCTTCATTCCGTTGTTCACTGTGTCAGTACAAATCATGTGATTCCTTTCATTTTCATTTCGAAGAAAATAAATTCCTCTTCCAGGGAATGTATACTTTCTATATCTATCTCCATTATTTCAAATCTGATGGTATCTCAAAATCCATCTTTTCTGACTTATGACTTATCTTCCTGTGGTACATCACATTTTTCAAAAACAAAAAATGTTTACAAAAAAAATAAAAAGGTCGGCATGTGCAGAGGAAAAAGTGAGCAGTATGAAAGTGAAAAGATTGTTTTGATACTCCAGAAATTAGTGAAGTTATAGTCTTTCAAAGTTCCCTACCTACCTCAGGCTCTGCTTAGTTCAGCCATTCCGCTATTGTCTACATAGCATAATATATCAAGTCTAGTTCAGGTGTGATGATGGCCCCACACCACTAAAACCCTGTCATGTTCAGGGTTGACACTTTCTGTGTATATATAGGGGGAGGTTTGTAACTTTAGAGCATACTGCCTAGCCAAGCCCATGCCTGCTGAAAACCACCAAAAGTCTCTTGGGAACCAAGGTTTATCTGGGGATAGGTCCAAGACACTAGTGACATTAAGCCACCGCTACCTATCTCCGCTGAACACTAACCTAAACCTATTGGGTCCAGACGTAGGTAGGTAAGGCCCATTGAGATTAAGCATATAAGTTCCCCTGTCCTTATCAACCATGGCTGCCTTCTGTCAGTCATGATGGCAATAAACTGGTGCAGGCGCGGCAGCCTGTCACGGGAGGAGTCACCCTCCCGGGCGAGTATAATAATTAATGGCTGGTACAATGCAACTTTTATACAACTAAATTCACAATTTCAGACATAATTCTTTCTACTAGTACAGCCAAGATATGTAGGTGTCTGAATCACCAATTAGGATTTAACAGAAATGCATAGTTTGTTCACTAATGACATAGAGATGGGCCATGTTGAGTCAACCTAAGATTGGTGGTTCTTACGTCGACCACCTCCCTATCTCCCTCATTACCTATGCATATACCCTGACATAGTGACCTGGTTAAAGTGTCAGTAAACCCCCAAATATTATGAGCAAATCCATTTCCTTGCTATTATTGAAATGTAACCACCCCAGTTTTACTTAATTTAAGTTCTTATTTAGTGAGTTTTACCCATTTAAAGGAGTGAAAAAGTAGTTCCACAGTTTAACACTCCATTCAAGGCGCCACTGTTTGCCTACGTCATAAGGTGCGCCAATCTTGAAATGTACATACAATGAACATAACAAACAACTCTCATAATTGCTGCTAGAAAGAAAGAAGGAGGGTGGGGTGGGTGGAAGGAGTTTGAACAACACAGGTACTGACCTCTCATGACTGGTTCTTGAACAGGTATTACCTGTATTGCATAACTGCTTCAATTGCTGTGAGATTGGGGGGAAGGTAGAGATATTATGTTCATTTCTGGCGCAGCTTTATGACATCACACAGCACTCTCAGTGCCCTCTTGTGCTAAACAGACTTTTTCAACTAGGATTTCTCAATTTATGCCTGTAAGTGACTATAAGTTAGACATAAATGGAAGTAAAAAAATCGAGACTTGGGAGTTGTATTTATGGCTCCATGAAGTTTATTGTCCTAAAAGTGACCATGAACCCGTTAACTGACCCTTTAAGCGGAGATAGGTTAGGGTGGAGGAGGATAGGTTGGTTGCTTAATGTCACTACTGTGTTTGCCCCGCACTCACTGGGGAATAGATAGCAACACCTCTGCTGTAGAGTGGGCACTGGCAGACATTCCCTGCTGCTGTAAACTAAGGGAAATCTCCGCCCGGTTGGGGGAATGTTTTCTCAGACATTCCCCTACCATTCCCCTACCTACCCGGGGGTGGGGGGTGGAGGTTTCACTTGACAAGTGCATTATGACCTTGTATGATTGTTGTCCATTTTTACAGGCAGGTCTTTCTGAAGGTATAACCGGGTATAAAATATCCCTTGGATAATATCGGCCAAATTAGTTGTTTTCATTTAATCAATAATTTATGAGAGGACGTATATAGGTCTACACTTGTATCTGCATGCATTTGTAACATCGTTACAAATATGTCTGCCTGTCAAAGAAACACCAGACGCAACACTCAATATCCCAGTTCTGAATCGACTGCCAATGGTACAATTTCCTGGAGGACCACGATGATTTTTTAAGGATGTGTGGATCCGGGATAGCAAGGGATAATGCGACAGTAGTTATATATTCTCCTAGAGACATTCGAAGGTTATTTTTAGATATAAGGACAATAGTAGATCTATTTAATATTCGACATGGACTGATATGCCCTATTATATGATTGAGGGATGTGGTATTGACTATTGTTAGAGCAACTTGCAAACGGTCTCTGAGGTACGAGGAAACAACTGATAACACCGATCCAACCGGATTAGTTTTTTTGCAGACCGATTAACTTATCTAATAGTGAACTTTTATTACCTATAAACAATAATCGTTCGTAAATTAATAGTAGAAACACAACTTTTATTCGTTATATGATGTTGTATGGCACTCTCTCCTTCTTTCAGAAAATGTATGATCGGCAGCTCTACACATTCTGTAAAGTCTGCTAAATTAGGCAGAACAATAATAAAAGATAGGTGTCAGTTCAGTATTCATAAATATATAGCTTATGGTACATGCAATATTAAGTTTACGGTGGTTATTTTATTAGATATTGGCTCAGGATAGATGTAAGGGATTAAAGAATGTAGGACACATTTGGAAGTCTCATATAACTTTTTTTAAAACATATTTTATTCAGGAATTACAATATTTGACACAACCTAAAAAAACAATATTTGACACAGTCACTCCAGGGGGTTTCGTTGTGCCCTAAATATTAACTTTTTTTACATCGAAATAATTTTTTAAATAAACCAATAACAAAAAATGCGAAAACGGAATGGATTTTACTAATCACAATTTTAACCTAAGTTCGATATTGTATCTAACTTTTTACAACCAATATTGGATCCAATATATATGAAATATGAAAAGAGAATGAGATGAAATGAGTGTTGAGATATGATAAATAATGAGTGAAAAAGTACCTATCTAGTTAATATACAGTCTAATAAGCGAGGTGAGATGGATGAATTAAGTAGTTCATCCTATTTACAGTGAATATATATGTAAACAAATACAAATACCTAGTTAATGCTGGATGGCAGGGGGAGGCCAGGGCGGGGTGCGGGGGGAAGCAATCAATCTAAACTCGACAAGTTGTACTATTTGTTTCAAAGTTTTAATCAGATCTCTCATTAAAGATATACATATCACAATATTTCTTCGCTGCTCTCGTTAAACACTATTCCTTTCCATAATATATTATTTTCAAGCCATTTTTAAGAACACGCTCGTCCCCCAGTAATCCGAGTTCAGGTCTCAAACTGTTCCAACTCTTCAATACACAATTAAGTAACGATTTTCCTTCTCTATTTGATCTCAGATTAAATTTACCTAACACAGGTGCTTTTGCTTGCCTGGTGTTCTTTGGTGGAAATACAGCATTACCTTTTAAATAAATGCCCTAGTTGCAACAACTCGTGCAATATTCTAAATGAATGAAACCAATGAGTTACCCCGTATTTATTTTAATGAGCCATAGATGTGTGTAAAAAATAAAAAGCGCTTACTTCAGTACACCACACACAATTTTATGAAAAGTTAGAAAAATACAATATGGGTGAAGTCACACTAAAGGAGGCCAATGGGTGGGGAGCGACTTTACCTTGAATATTTCTGAACCTAGTGCATATTTTTTAATGCAATTTGGAGGACCTGTTGTGCATATATTAAGGTTTATTTCTTCAAAATTCCACATGTCTATATGCAGTTGCTGATCTTTTATTAATGTTTGAACCTCTAAAAAAGGGCCATATTGGTCAAACATTACATTCACACAAGGGCAAGTTTGAATGTAAATAAAAGCATTATTATTGTGCCTCTATGTGTCAGTTGTTATTTTTTCATATAAAAAATATACCATATAATTCATCTAAAAGTATGAATCTGGCAGAGTACTTCTTGGTTTTTTTTATAAGCTTTGAAAGTGGGGTAATGTTATGTGACGTTTTTGTCAATTTTAAAGGTAACTTATCTAGGCACTTTTCACCACCAGGCCTATGAGCTTGAGCAGTGGTAATTGAATAAAAATGTGACATGAAACCACTAATTTGTGAAAATCAACCACTTTTTTGTGTAAGTAATGCATAGGTACCTAATATAGACATCGTTCCCATTGAAGGTCTACTTTTTTTTACCTGTCACGTTACACTGAATATTGAGGTCAAATCTAAATGTTTTGAATGTCAAATTGCTCCCGCCCTGCTGGTTATTGCGTACTACGTCACAGCATCTTGCGCATGCATGTCCTTTTCGCGGCGAACAAGGCATCATGGAGGACACAGAAGATGGGTGAGTTCAGAGTGTCAATGCAAGTTTAATATCACGTACCGTTCCATGACAGTTACGTACATAAAAACATCATACAGGTTTCAGTTAAATTCTTATGGAATATGTAGGTACTGTCTAGATGTGGTAAATTTGTAGATTTCTTAACAAATTGGCTGTGTATGCCATGGTGTGTGAGCGATAATAAAAGAGCGCCGGTCGTTTTAACTTGAAAATGTCAACATGGTACATAGCCTTTGACCATATTGCAACTGCCAAGTGCTCCAGATGTACGTAGCTTTTGACAAATGATTATTCAGTGACATCACCTTTGACCATGAAATATTGTCAATAGCAATGTACTAAGACATCTGTAAGAATTCTACAAATTCTACTAATACCAAAACGGGTAAGTCATCTCCAAGTGTGTTGTGTTAAGGTCTGACTCACTCTCTGTATGATACTTAAGCCCCAGTATATGCATAGGCATTTTTTGCCATGTTTGGTGTGAAGTACATCACCTTTGACCATGGTTTTCAATGAAATGATGTCAATAGTAACATGTTTGCAATTAAATGTTCTGAATAGTTGTTAGTGGGTAGGAATGTTAGAAATGCGGATATGTTCAATGGGGAAGATGCATAATAAAAATAAAAGTGTTGCAAGTTTGTTAGAGAATTTTGAATAGGTGTACATAACTTTTGACAGCAATTCAATTCAATTCAAGTATTCTTTATTGCGTTACGATCTTACATACAATGTGGTAATTCGGTAGTCTATATAGACAGGGTCTAAGTAGTTCTTCCACCGGGTGCCATCTACCTACTTGATTTGTTTAATTACAGAAGTTACAACACGAACATGAAAATAAATTATATGTAAAAGTAATGGAATACATGATATGGTCAGATGAGGGTTGAAAAACATGAGCGTTGAACAGGATGAGGTTATTAAATTGCAATATAAGACATTAAGTAATATGCTGTTAGTTATTAAAGACATTAGATTATCATAATGTCAGCTTTTTAGGCTGGCCAGAAGGCAATAATATTTTGCATTTTGTTACAAGCTGAGAGTCAACTGTTTAGTTTAAGTAGTACTGTACTGTACTTACTTATATTCACCTTAGGTTATCACAGTCAGTTTTAAAAACTGTTTGGAGTTAATATCTCGTTTGACAGTGAAGTGATGCTTACTTTACTTTAAATCGAGCTAAAACATGCTCGTTTCCATGCATATAAGGCACTAGGTATTTAGCCTCTGATAATGAGTGATGATGAGTGCAGTGGCCAGGTATTATTAACAACAGTACAAGGCATCAGATATATTGTCTCATCAGAATGAGGGAGGCACTTCATCTATAATATGTTGTCTATACATAAGACATCACTGAAGTTCAGAGCAATGAATATATACAAGATACAGCGAATATACACTAGATATAATCAGTAGAAGTAAATTATGGACAGGTAGTCTATGGACAGGTGGCCTCTCATATGACGAGAGTTAATTAAGAAATTTATATAGTAACCTCTCACATAACAAGAGCCAATTGTAACCTCTCACATGACGAGAGTCAGTTAAGAATAATTTATACAGTAAGCAATTAAGATAGGGATTCAACATTGGTCCCTATATATGGTTGTCTTAAGGTGATAAGAGTGTTAGCAGATATAGCAATAGAAGGAGCAATTTGTTTCTATAAGCCAGAGGCGGATGGACAGGTACTATCACAAGTTTCCTTACCAGATGACCTAGGCTTATAGATATAATAAGGGGGGGAATGGGGAGATAGGGGAAGCAGGTACGGTCACGCAAGCGGTTTAGGCAAAAGGGGATAAAAGTTTGTCTGTATATTTCTTAAAGGTAATTTTGTCTTCAATTTTGTGGGCCTCAGTATCTAATTCATTCCACCTCTTTTGACACTTATAAATCAAGGAATTCATAATTTTAGTGGAGGTGGTATTTATAATTGTGAGATTTTTTCTACCTCTGGCATGGCTTCTTGTGGGCAGCATTCTGCCATCTAAGTTATTAGGGTTTTGCGAGAGGTAGTAGGAAATATCAAGGAGATGTTTGTCTCTGCGGTCTTGCAGGGGCCATACATTCAACCTTTCGTGTTCCCTGTCAACATTTTCATATTTTGATTTGTTAAATATTATTCTGAGGGCTTTGTTTTGTTGGGATTGGAGTTTTTGAAGGATGGAACTTGGGGCTGAATCATAAATAAAATCGCAAAAGTCAAAATTAGGTAAAATAGCCATCTTGTATAGATCATGTTTAGCCTTGGCTGTGAGCGATTCCCTTGCCCTGTAAAGTAAGCTAATTTTAGCTGAAACTTGGGCAAGAGTGTTCTTCGTATGCGACTTGAAAGTAAGTAAATCATCAAGAATAAAGCCAAGATATTTATACTCTTGGACTTGTTCTAATTTTGTTTGGCCAAGCTTGAGACTTTTGTCGATAGTTTGAGATTTTTTCTTTGCTGAATAGCTGAGAGCAAAAGACATGGTTTTGCATTTATTCGTGTTGAGGGAGAGTTTATTAATCTCACACCAAGAATAAACATTGTTTAGGTCTTGTTGGAGATTACTAAACAGGGCGTCAGTATTAGAATTATTATAATTTAGCACAGTGTCGTCGGCATAATGTTGGATGTTCGCATGTTTGACCACTGTGTGGAGATCATTTATATAGATCGTAAATAGGATTGGCCCTAATATAGTTCCTTGGGGGACACCGTACGTGACCTTACCTTCATCAGATTTTAAACCATTCATTTGTACAATTTGCTTCCTGCCAGTAAGGTAGTTAGAAAACCAGAGTTGCTCCATACCCTGGATTCCGTATGCTGCCAGCTTTTCTGATAAGATTTTATGATGGACAGTATCAAAGGCTTTGGAGAAATCTAAATATACTGTTTTATTATTGAGTTTATTGCTAAGGTTTGTGTAGATATTAGACAGAAAATCAGTTTGGGCGTGCTGAATAGAGCGGCCCGCTCTAAAGCCATATTGGGTGTTACTGAATAGGGAGTTAGATTCGAAGAAATTTGTTATCTGATCCTGGACTACTTTTTCTAATATTTTGGCTGGCAGCGAAATACAGGATATGGGCCTATAATTATTACATTGCATTTTCTCACCCGATTTAAATATTGGGGTGACCTTAGCTACCTTGAAAGGGGCAGGAATCTTACCTAACAGCAAAGACAGGTTGACAATATGGGTGAACTGAGTGCATAATGAAAGGAGACATGATTTTAAAATATTTGAGGGAAGATACTCAATCCCAGATTTCTTTGAGGTATCCATTTTGGAAATTATCTTACGAACCTCTTCTGGGGTAACCTGTGAAAACCTAAAAACAGGTTTTGAGGGTCGGGCTAGTGCCTCTAAGTTTGATAGAAATGAGATAGGATCAACTGGACTTGGGGGGATTCGACTAGCTAGGTTCAGCCCTACTTTTAGGAAATAATCATTAAAGCGTCTGGCACTTCAGCCGGGTCGAGCATTTGGTTATCTTTTTCGATATTTATAGTGGTGGGTTTCTTGGATTTATTCGGACTAATAATAGGGCGGAGAAACTCCCAATACTTTCTGGGATCTTTATCAAAGAACTCCAGGTTCGACTTTATGAATGCAGCTTTCGCTGATCTACACCGTCGGTTGGCCCTATTTTTCAAAGTTTTTGCCTGTTTCAATATTTCAGGATCATTGTTTTTCTTGGCTAGTCTATATAATTTATCTCGTTCATTCATAATAGAAGTTAGCTCATTGGTCATCCATTTAGGTTTGGAGCGAACGTTCCTAAATTCTTTAAGGGGACACATTCTATCAAGGTGGGAATTAATTCTCTGCAGAAGAAGAGTCCAGCAGTCCTCTGGGTTAGAGTTGTTGAAATAATCTTTCCAATCCAGGTTTAACAAAATTTCATTCAGTATCTTTTGGTCTAGGAATTTTGTGTTCCTAGCCCAAAAAGTACTCGTGGTATACCTGTTTCTAGGTTTCTTCCGAATAACAAATATAGGGTAATGATCTGATATGTTCACATTTATAGTACCAGCGAGACTAATATGAGGTGAATCGGAATATATGTGGTCAATGGTTGTATCAGATTTTAGAGTCGACCGAGTGGGTTGTTTGATGTATTGAGTTAGTGAAAAAGTACTCATAAGATCTCTAAACTCCATCGAGATATTAGATTTTGAGGTTTGGATTATCTGATAATCTAGATTGAAATCGCCCATGAGATATATTTCATGCGAGGAGTCCACACTAGACAAAATATGACGCAAGGAATCAATAAAAACCTTAGCCCCTCCACTAGGGGGTCGATACAGGTTTACGAGAATACATTTCTTCGTAAAACCCTTTTTAACTTGGACTATTTGTGCCTCGATATCATTATTAGACATGTTGAGACTTTTGTACAATTCAGGATCGACTACTAATTCGTTTCTCAGGTACATACACAACCCACCACCTCTTTTTCTCACAGACCTATCTTGTCTATAGAGATTAAAATCATGTAGCTGTATCATGTTGTCATGTAATGATTGGTTGAGCCATGTTTCGCAGAAACTAATAACATCAACTTTGGTACTACTCGTTAAACAATCAATTTGATCAAAGTGTTTGAATAAACTCCTGATGTTCCAGGAGATCAACTTAATACCTTTAAAATCATTGAACTCAAGTGTTGTCAATAAACACATACCCCCAAAAAACACCAGTTGTGTGTTATTAGTCTGTTTTTTCCCCATCTGAGGTATGATTAACATTAGCTTAAGTATGTGTCTTGTCCAAATAAGGACACTTGTTGACATCAACTGTACAGACCTGTCATTTGCCAAGATTGGCTGGAGGTACATGACCTTTGACTCTGAATTGAGACAAAATATTGTCAATGGCTACGTACATAGTCACATGTTAGGAATTTTACTACTTCTCCCTTCAGTATTCATTTTCTTAATGTTTGCGAATGTTGCTAGTTCTGTATATATTATGCAGGTGATGCAGAATTGAAATAAATTGGAATTTTAAAAGTATGTATGCACATTACTATACATGTACATCACTTTTGACAAAGATAAAGGTCAATAATCACATACACCAAAAAAACACAAATTGTGTGTTATTAGTGTGTTTTTTTCCATTTGAGGTATGATACTGCCATACTAGAGGAGGAAGCTGGAGAGGGGGGATAGGAATAACTCAAGAGACAGTTGCAGAGTGCCTTGTTGAGACAGTTTCAGAGAGCTCAGTCGGGATGCATACTGAAATACTAGAGAAAGTTGGCAAGTTCCCCCAGAAGGCACAATTCAGGTAAGACAACTGCAAACACTTATACACCTGTTTTTCGGAGAGGTGTAGATCACATGTAGGCTGTATTTGTAGAAAAGACTACACTATATAATTCTGATTCTCACAATTAAGTCATGACTTCGAACAGTCAAATATTTATTATTGGTATAATATTCCTTGGAAACAAAGGTATTCAGTTGGAACGCACAGGAGGCATCATGACTTCGGCCCCTTTGTCATCGTGAGTTATGGAAACAGATATTACCATCATGGAGTAGGCATGTTGCCTACTATTTCAAAAGATCTTTGCATTTAAAGTGTTACGTTTTGTTATGATGTTACATTTTGTTAGGATGTTGATTAAATGTTTAGCAAATAGCGGTAGTAAATCTTGACTCAAATACTTTTGTTCTACCTACAATAGGTTTATGTTTCATTGTATAAATTTCAGACTAAAGAAATTTTATTACAGGGTTACCTTCCAGTTAACCCATTTAAACCGAGGTTGTAAAAATTATTTAATCATCTTAAAACTTTAATAGAATGATATGAGGGGTACAGTGAGCACATGGAAGAAATTTCATGAAATTTGATTAAATAGGTTCTGAGATATAGGGTGGGTCGAAAACGACCCCTCTGGGCAAATATGGGGTAGAAATTGGAAACATAGTGGAGGCTGTATGTATGATAAAATGATATGACATAATTATTAATGTAGTTAGTTGAGGCCCCAACAAGGTCTATTTTAAGATAATTCGATGGAATTTGGTACAGAGGTAAATTTGTTCATTCTCTATCATTTGAGCATATTCTTAAAATGTGAAAGTGGTTTCCATGGCAACCAATGATTTGCATTTTCCATACATTTTAGTGGGAAATAGCCAGATAATTTGATCTATTCAACATATAACAGAAAGCAGGCACTCATTATGAAAAGTCTTTTGATGTAAATGTATATGTAGTTAAAAGATGGAATTAACTCATTTTTTAATATGTTTATATATAATATCTGGTTTCCATGGCAACAAAAAAAGCCCCAAAAGTCAGAAAAATGATATTTTATAGTCCTATTTCTATACTTTTGCCAGGAATGGCACCAAACCTGGGAATATTGATGGTATATATGAGGGTATATGCAGCTGCCCCACCCACCCACGCCTCCCATTCTGTTAATGACCTTGGCAAAGGTCAAGGTCACCCATTTCAAGGTCAAGAGTTAAATTTTTGACTGTTTTTTTTTAAATATAAGACTGTGTGTGTAGGGGGGGGGGGGCAATAGTTATCAAACCACAAGAAATGTAGGGTAGACCCCACTCTATACCTCAGACGTCACTTATTTTACCATGGCAACCAGTAATACTCCTGGAAATATGTAAAATGTTTAAACAAATTTATGGATATTAATGAATTCTCTGTCAGTAGAGCTTTCATATGAGTATCTGTTCATGCCAGTATCTGTTTATGGATTTATGTTTATTAGTTAAAATTATATGGCTCTTTCCCCCTTAATATGCTATATTTCTCCTTCAAATTGGTTGTCATGGCAACTAATTTCATATTTCAAAATGTGGACCCTTCCAATATGATGGGGATTTCTACCTCTATACCAAATTTGATGCTTTTGTAGACAAATTCACATTTACTTGGTCAATGCTATGAATGTATAGACTTATTATATAAGATTCCATGGTACTAAGTTCTGCATCTAACCACAATGTATAAATTGATTCTTAGGTGGTTACCATGCCAACACTCTATGCAAAGTTATCATGTAAAAGATCATATTTCATAGGTTTGGTCTCCAAAATTAGGGAACATTACTGATTTTGAGGGATTTCCACATTGAATGGTTTATTCTCATACAGTTTTAATGGCTAAACTCCAACATTTTAGGCAATTCTGATGATAATGTTGTTGCTATGGCAACTAAAACATGCAAAACTATGCAAATCATACATCCTATGATTCAGCATCAGAAGACTTTTCATATGAGGCCCGGCTTACTGATGTATGTTCAATAGAACACATTTTATTTTCCTATAAAAAGCCAATTTTCAACTTAAAAGGTTGCCATGGTAACAACAATATGAAAACTGTATTAAAACCAATATTTTCAGATTCTCTATTAATAGAACTTTCTTATGTATATCTACTCATCGATTTATGGTGATTAGTTCAAATTATATGGCTTTTTTCCCCCAAACATATCATTTTCACCTTTAAATCGGTTGCCATGGCAACCAATTTCACAGTCAAGAATGTAGACCCTTCCAAAATGAGAGAGAATCCAAAAATCTACCCCTGTGCCAAATTTGGCGATTTTGTCACATTTTATGCCATTAATTAACCCTACTATAAGCTGCTGAACTATGGTCAGTAATGATGAGATGTTTTTACCCTTCTCCTCTCTAAAGCTAGATAGGCGACGGATGGGGAGAGACCTACGAATTTTTTTTGCCAATTGGAAAAGTACAATGCTTCCAAGAAAATTATTTCCCGTCTAAACATCAACGGCAAAATGTCGGAAGATGGTCGCAAAATTCTTGCGAGCTTTTTTACTCCAGCTTGTACGGGTTCAGACCATCCAGTGAGGATAGCTCTGCTATCTTCACTGAACAGGAGAACCTAAGCAGGTTGGACGAGGAGGACAATAGTTCCCTTGACAAACCCTTCTTCGAAGGGGAGGTAGAGAAGATTCTTGGGGATATGAGAGGGGGAAAATCTCCTGGCTGCGACGATTTTACCGTGGAGTTTTATAAACACTTTTGGCCTGTCATAAAGGATCTATTTATGAGAATGATGATTCGGTGCTTCGAGGAAGGAGCCATGACGGAAAATCAGCGTAGAGGTTTGATTAGTGTTATCCCAAAGAAAGGGGCTCATCTGGATTTTATCAAAAACTGGAGGCCCATTACTTTGCTCAACGTCGATTACAAAATTATATCTAAATTGCTGGCAGCCAGGCTGTCCTCCTTTTTACCGAATATTATCAACGAGAACCAATATGGTTTCGTTAAAGGGCGTTACATCGGCACGGCGGTGCGGAAAATTGATGATGTTATTACCATGTTAGAGATGAAGAAAGAAAAAGGTGTAATCGTATCTTTAGATTTTTCTAAAGCCTACGATTCGGTGAGCTGGAAATTTCTAGTTTGAGCCCTAAAAGCTCACAATGTAAGCGATAATTTTATTTCCTGTGTTGAAACTCTCCTTTGGAATTCCAAAGCGGTCTTTTGTAATAATGGTTTCTCCTCAGAGTGGTTCGATGTGAAGAGAGGAATGAAGCAGGGTGACCCCATCTCTTCATCCCTCTTCACCATCGTCGTAGAAACATTGGCTCGGAGCATTAGAAATAACGAGAAAATTGAGGGCATATCTATTAATGGGAACCAAGAGAAAATAGCCCATTTTGCGGACGACACAACTCTCCTTCTCCAGAATGAATCTTCGTTGCTGGTTGCTATAGATACTCTATCTAAATTTGAATCCGCATCTGGTCTGGCCCTCAATCCTAAAAAATCCAATGGAGTAACGATAGGAAATGTGTCTATTCAGCATTCTTCTCTTTTAGAAATAAATTGGGGAAACTCGCTTTCTGTTTTGGGAGTAACTTTGTTCAGCCCGAGAAAAGAAAAGCTCATGGCTACTGTTAACGCAGAGCAAGCAATGATTAAAATGAAGTCAGTCGTTCACGACTGGAGGAACCGTTTTTTAACCCTCAAGGGTCCAATGTTTTTATTGCACCAATAATCCAGCATGTGATGTCTTGTGTATCCCTGGGAAAACTTCTTAGGAAAAAGATGGATAAGATAATTGTGGATTTCGTTTGGAACAATGGCCTACATATGATCTCTGCTCCTTTCTTAACCCAGTCCATAGAAATGGGGGGAATGGGCCTTAGACTTGTAGAGGACATTAATGAAACTAACCGCATTAAATGGGTTCAGAGAATCCTCCTGGGCAGGCATAATTCCTCCTTCTCAGTTCTTGAGGAGTGTCTAGGGAGAAGTGTCGAGGACATCTTTTTGTCCAGATACCAACCAAAGAAGCACATTAATGATTTCTACAAGGAGATATTCTTGGTGAGGAACAGATATTACTATAGTAAGTGCCCTGACGGGAGTAATCAGGTGAAGAGGGAAAAAATCTGGTCAAACAGAAATATAAAATCCCGAAACAAAATGTTGGTGTGGCCCCGTTGGAAAGACCAAGGGGTTGAGGTGATAGGAGATTTATTGGATGATCAGGGTAGACTCATGTCTACCAATGATCTGAATATATATTATAAGGTAAACACAAACTTCGGTGAGAGGCTAGAACTTGCCAGGGCAATCCCAAGGGAATGGCTCAATCTCCTGAGAAATTCATGTGATACTCCTGATGAGGGGAAAATTCTCCTCCAGATAGGGGAAGATTTCTTAAATATTCTGGATTGTACTTCGAAGATGATTCATAAATCCCTAGTAGGAAAAAAAAAGCTGAAACATGAGAGGTTTGAAGAGTGGCAGCAGCTACTCGGTATATCGAATGAAGAGTATGGTAACATCAACTGGGGAGAAATATTCAAGCGTACCTATAGGGTCTCTTCGGAGATCAGATTGCAGTCTTTCCAGTATAAAATTCTTCATAGAGTAACCCCATGCAATCTGTACTACGCCAAAACATACAGGTCAAAAGTTCTCCTCGGTGCAGCTTCTGCAGAAAGGAGGATAATCCTGTACACTTTCTGGTAACTTGCCCTAAAACCAAAGATCTATGGGCGAGTCTTTTTATTTAGATTTGTAATACTGGTTATCTTAACAGAAGTATTAACAATGAAGAGATTCTTAAGAAGAATAATGACACCGTAGTGGTCGACCCAATGAGTATACTCTTTGGGCTAGAGATGGTAAATGAAAACACAAAAACCATCAATTGGATATGTATCCACACAAAATCATTTATACATAGGCAAAAACTCTTTCATAAAGGTCAAATGTCAATGAGTCTCCTCATGCATGATTTACACTTCAGATGCGACGTAGCCATTAGAGCTGCGACAATTAATGTAAGCAGAAAGGTTAATTCCCTTCCCTGGAGAAGGCTTAAGGAGTTTATTTTGGAATACATCCAAAATCTATAAAGTCTTTTTCTGTTACCAGTATAATATGAATAGAAAAACTAGTTCTGCTAGTTAGATTTTGCAAATATATTGATCAGCCATGTTAAAATACATGTAATGATTCGATTCCAGAGTGAGCATAAGATGAGGTGAGAAATGAGCGGGTGTATCCTCGATGTTAACCGTTCGGATGGATTTGTTTACAGACTGAATAAAATTTGTAAAAAAAATAGAAACTTGTGCAGGTAGACAGACATGGCAGTATTCACCTAAACCCATACGACAATTTTGTTATCTCAAAGTACAGTAAACACCAAGTAGGGATTCAAATTTTGAAATTTATTTGCTAGTAACTTGTGTTCAATTAAAGAGTTAGGGCTACATAAATATTTTGCCTAGTGTCCTCAGTCATACATTGATTTTACATTAAGCTATGGCATTTTAAGGGTAAGTGGTCAGGAGGACATACAATATTGCTTACAAAGTTGGCTAATGGACCATAGTCTTAATGCCATTTGTCATAGTGATATTTATAATTATCTAGAACATTTGTGTTACATTTGGGCTACAGAAATATGTTACATGGTGTCCTTGGTCATGACTGCCCTTATACAACTTGAATGATATTTGTCATCACTTTAGGGGGCAATTAAGGTGATTGTTTCTACCTTTTCTCAGTAATAGTATAATTACTCATTAATTATTGATTTTATTCACTTTATTTATATTCCATTGGATTCATTTCATTGGACCCACCTAGATTTTTGTAGACTTTTAGTATGTTGATAAGGGGTACAAATACTAGCCAAAACCGTTGAAAAAATCTGCGTTGCAATTTGTCCTAGGTTAGCCTCTTTTTTGCTTAGATCTACTGGACTATTGAACCTATCTATCAAGCTATATAAGCCTTAATCTCCAAATGGATATTTAATAATAGAATAATTATTAGGTGTCCCCGCTCCCCGGACATCTACATATATATTGTTACGCCTCTGAGCTTATTTGCATGCTAGATACCCCTCTACCTAGAAAAACTTACCACACATTAAAGTTATTTTACCTTCCCTAATTTCTTAATGATTTTCTTTTGACAAAAAAACTAATTAAAGCAGGAAAACAAGTCTTCCTAACCAGAAAATTCTTAACGTGTACATTTCTAATGTTTAAAACAACTAGCCTACTGTTATGAAATAAGACTTTTTTTCAGTTCCTGGACGATTAGGCATCACTGGCATATTTATATGCCCTTAGGCAGAACCGACGATTTGACCCACGCCAAAATCATTATCAACATTACCATCTAGGTAACCGACTGGCCGCCGATCGTCCCAAAATGCTACTTACCGACCTCCAATCCACCCAAACAATGTCCCCAGGCCTAGGGAAATTACATAGACTGTGATTACCTCCAATACACCAAGGTCTTTCTGGTATAATAAGTGAGAAATAACCGATTCCCTGACCCATATATCCAACAAGCATGGACTGACATTTTACCGTATGAACATAAGCCAAGAGAACAAGCCATCTTCGGAAACGCTCGGCTTCGCATCGGTAAAACTCAGGAAAAAAAATTGACCAATCACAGGGCGTGTTACATCAACCTTGAGCCAGGCTCTCAGCCAATAGGATCACCCCTTCCAAACGTTACTCGGCGTGCCATGTAGACGGCCCCATAGGCCGGCAACATGGCTGTTATCGGCGGTGGGTGGGTTACGGTGTCGGCGAAGCCTTTTTAAAGCTGTCTCTACACCAGTCCCGATACTGGCGACACTTGCGATCACCATTTTGTTCCCGATAGTACAGATTTTCCCGATACAAGCACGCACCTCGGGACCTGTCGGGAATGCCTCTACACTGGCGATGTTCATCAGCCGACTGTTGGTGACGCACACAATATTTCAAACAAGTTAGAAGTGATCGGCGACTGTCACCGACAGCTGCCGATAGCTACAAGTGTCGGGAGGCTGTCGGGAAAGCCTCTACACCACCCCCGACAGTTGTGCTGTAAAAGTATTGGCAGGTATCGCCAACTGTCGGCGATGCACAATCGGGACTGGTGTAGAGGCAGCTTAAATAGCATAAAGTTTCATTATCCGCCAAACGGTATAATATCCTAGTTAAGTTATCTGTTGTGACGATAGTCTACCCTGGTGCCAGTTACCCTCTGGATGGTGGTTCCCTAAGAAAAAAAAGAACAAATTACCAACCCCCATATCTAGTTTTCAGCTAGATAAATCGGAAACATTCCTAATTTTTTTTGTCTCATACAGAAGAGTGTGACTTACGCGGACGCAGAAGTCTACTGGAAATTGTGTATGTATAAATGACTGACCTGACTGAAATGACTGATCCCCGGTGATGTTCAGACTAAAGTGCATTTAACAACTTATCGAGAGAGCCTGTATTATATATAGATCTATACAAAACGCCCCAGCTAAATTGATGCCCATAAAGCGACGGACAAATAAAAGATATATATCATTAATCCCGATATATTTTGTACTTTCCTGGTAGGAGCATACGACATGTAGTTAACCAGACGAAGTCATTTCTATCAATAGTACCTGTATATTATAAAATGACGTCAACGCACTTATTGGCCCCTTCTACTTCCCTAGTTCTTTCACGATTACCTCTTCTGAACTTTCACCCAAGACCTCTGTGACACATATCGTAATGCTTGACTCGTCATCCCTCGCAACATTATCTAAACTACTTGGAGTACTTTGGAGAATAAAGAGGATAATTACTTCGGAAGGGTGCAGCCATCACCACACCGATGAATATTAATGTTTTTGGTGCAAATGTTATTTTCAATGAAGGGATTTTATCTTTATTGCTCATTATATAGAACTGTGTACATCATTCAAGGAAAACCTCCGATTTTTTTTTTTGCTTTTTAAAGACTTTTATTTTCTCTAACCTGCCGTCTGGGCTTTTACAATCTTAAATCTGTACTCTTATATTGCTTGTTGGTAGGAAAAAGGGGGAAAATAACCGGTACCATGTATGTAATACATAAAGGAAAAATACAATACAATCATGTTCTTGAGTTGAATATGAAAATTCGTCTAGTACTATGTCCGTGAACGAGGGTGTGCAGCGAGCAACCGCTTCGCGCGGAGGAGCGGGGGCGGGGGTAGGGGTCTGCACATTAATTTTACAAAAACTACCCGGTTTTCAGCTTTTCAGGCAAAGCTTGGTTTCTGTACAATTAGACAGATTAGTCGTCGTCGTCGGTATATGTGGTATACTCTATCTACCAACTCATTATTCACATATATAGTGAACACTCGGTAGGGTGTTATATGTATAAGGCATCATTGTTACCTTTGGAAATTAGAATCTTTGCCTTGCCGTAAGCCAATTTTCATTGGGTGTGTTAAATTTTGTGATGTTATTCTGAATAGTTAAGTTAGAATCTTTATCAAACTCAATTTCTAGGGAAAATCGGTGAATTTGTTTATGGTATAATATAACTGGGGACATTTTATTTTGCTCTTCTTCTGTTGGACCTTATGTAAGAAAATTGTACAACTCATGCACATGTAGTACCAAAATGAATTGTTTTATTTGATGTTTTTCTGTGCATGCACAGTTTAAAAAGGTTAATAATCTCATCCTCAGAAATGGTGTCTTTTTACAAACTTTTCCCATCAAAAATAGCAAAATATGTACCTCAACTGTAAAGCACTTCTGATTAGTGATCGATGTATTGGCTGATACTTGGTTTGAGATACCCAATTATATAAGGTCTCATAACTTAAAGCCTAGCCATGTGAGCTGTCCATTATTGTAATGACCAGAATGATAATATATAACTCCTGGGAGTAGCTTACAAATCTGTGGGCCAGAATTTTTTTTTATTTTCCACCGAATGGTGTCCTTTGTCTTTAAGCGTCCCTTTTCTAATATCCTGCAATCTACTTAACCTTCATAAAACTAATAATATATGTTAACAAAATGCTCGGAAAATTACAAGATAAAACGATCAACGAAAATAATTCCATCTAATTAAGGAACTGTCAACATTAAAAATGTCTGAATAAAAACGAGATAATGGAAAAATTGCACTGATTGTCCAATCGCAATTTTATGTTAAAGATCTACCGATGTTGCCTTTAGAAAATGTAGCGAGTCATTTTCACAAAGCATTCTTGTTCCAAAGAATGATTTTCGTCACACCCTGGTACTCAATTCTGTACAATTATTCATAGCGGGTTTAAACAATTGATAAATCATAATTACTCATTTGAAGGTTAAAATAAAATTCCAAAGACGGTTTATAGAAGATGTATAAGGTAATGATCCTGCCTCTATAATAGATAGAGCGGACATAAAATAATATACGGTAGCTGCCAGAAAAACGAAATTAGAAAACCTCCAAATCATGCAAAATAACGCACTTCATAAAAACACCAACCGTCTAGGCAGGCGCAGGGCCTATCAGATGAGATGGGTTTCCCGGCCCTGGAGTAGGCCAAACACTACCGTGCTATATAAGGTTCTAATGGGATGTTGCAAGTAGTTTCCCGGAGTTTGAAGGGAACTGATAGGCTCTGAGCCTAGTCTGGCAAGAACAAATCTGAATGAGTATCACTGAATGAGTATCTCTAGGAATATCACACCCTTACTCTAAATGCTAGGAGGCAGGTACGCAAATTACAAGCAAGCCACAGGTATAGCAAGCGAACCCAGAAATATCGATAGGAGAAGAGAAAAAAAAGGATATTTTGAAACCGGCAGGAGAAAGAAAACAATAGAAACTCTGTATACTGTGATAATCAGAAATTCAATTATCTTTGGAGGACAATAGTTGATTATCATCATTTTCAGAAATCGTACATAATACTTATTCTGAATTCTGCTAGGCCTATATTTTCGTTAGGATCCTGTATCTTACCGCACAGTTGAACTATTTCCAAGTATAGGACAGTTTCTCTGCCCCCTATAGACTCTCGTTGATGTGCCTTATTTCCGGGCACCCTTCTTATAGGTATGTCAGTCACTTATATTAATTTTGAAGAAAGGGCCGTACGAGGAATATGCTAGTTCCAAATATTGAGTCATCTTGAGCAGGCCAGTGATGTCGGATGCAGGGGGGGGGGGCACAGGGACCATGCCCCACCCACCCACCAATGAAAGTGAGGGGGCAGAGTATACTTTGCCCCCCCCCCCCACACACACACACACTATTTCCCATATAAACATTTTTAAAATGCTGAAAAATGAAGTCTGAGGTCAAGGTATTGCTCACCATTCCAGTTACAAGGCTGTTCTGTGCAATGCAATGAAAGATTACATGGATCGCCTTGATCTCTTGAAAGTGGCATCTTCATTTATAAATTCAAATGAACAACGATAGAAGTACCTCGGGACCTTTCAATAATTTTCTCATAAAAGTCTGAACATTTGAATAATTTGTTGAGTCATTTCTATAGTACTTCACATTTCAAAGACATTCCAGGAATATCTGATTGACCTTGACATGATTTTTCAGTAAGGCACCTTCAAAAGTGTCCCTTTTCATTTGTGGGACAGAGTTGGTCCTCCCCCCCCCCCATGTTCAAATTGCTTCCTAAATCACTGGCAGGTGCGTTTCCAAGCGTGACAGAGCCATCTATCCGCATCAATATATAAAGCAGCGCCTTGGCCACCCAATATAGACGCAGTGCGAGGAGCGAATTCTTAAGTTTTTCGTCGGGATCCGAATGATTTTTCAAATACAATGGAAACCAAATACTTGCACCCAGTGATTTTACTTTTATGCTACCATTCAATTATTCATCAATCAGAAGGAAGTTATGACGGTGAGCATTTTTTTGGTCGGACTAGTTTTGCAATATTTCCGTAAAACTATTATATTATATTATTTCTGATATGCTGTATAATGAAATGTGCTATTTTTAGATAATCCTTCTATATAATCTAGCAATTTGGCTTGGCTTTGTCGGCAATATTTAATCCTAGTAAAGTAAGGTAAAACGGGTGATAAAACACAATGCAATTAGAAACAGAAAAGTTATTAATACGCATCTTTAACTTTCAGACTGCAGTCTTATTAATCCATCCATGGAACCTATGAGAAGGACATCCTCACAAGGCTGTTTAGAGATACCGCCTGGCGCACGAACGAGTGCGGGATACAAAAATGATCGACTATGTCGATGGGAAATAGAAACACCTGAAGGCACTGTGAGTAAAATTTCTTTCTACCTATTCCTCTGGATAAAATCTCATCGTTTTCTGCAAATGGCTTTTACGCATCAATCTATTTATTCTTATTTTTTTTACATTTTCTTTTTTACAGATTGCCCACCTAGAATTTTTAGATTTCGATCTTGAGGCGGGAGTATGGGGAGCGTGTATTTATGATCATGTAACAGTCATGGACCCGTCGAGTGGAGAGGTTTCGGTGTATTGCGGTAGTCCAACGAACATCCCTACAGTCGTTGGCTCCGGTAATAAAATTCTCGTCACCTTCTCATCGGATTCAAGCGTCAATAGCCGAGGGTTTAATGCCACATTTTGGTCTACTCCAGAAGGATCAGCAGCTAATTCACCACCCTCGATGGAGATCTGCTCTTCTTCAAGTGAAACTGAACCTTCTTCAAGTGTAACTGAAACTGAACCTACAACCTCCTCACCTTCAACTACATCCACAATACTAGATGCGCTTACATCAGCGGTCACTGAATCCGGATCACTAAGCAGTAAGTGACTCTCTATAACAACACTGAAAAAATTGTTAGAGTATGAGATAATAATATTGAGAAACATAATATACTATCGCACCTATTTGTTTATCATCGGAGTGATTGAATCTGTGAATAAAAAAAATAAAATTTAAAAAAGAACTAAAGAAAAATTAAATTTGTTATTGTAAACAATTCCATGTGTTGATGTCGGACAGTACTATAGATAAATGTGTATACCACCACACAGGCACATGCCCTTCCCTTCCTTCGTCAACGTTCAGGATAGAGACAGCATCTCCCTACTCCAACACTCAAATGTGTACATGGACAATTGAGGCTCCACCCGGCAAGGTACGTAGGCTACTGTTAATAATACATAATGTAATTCTATTCCCCTGTATACAACGTATTGAAAAATGGATTTCGCCCTCGCCTTTGGCAATTGTAACGATATGTGGTACAAAGGGGGTAATTTGCTCAAGAAAAGGAGTTTTAGAACATTTTCCTCTCAATTTCAGCGGATTCTTGTAGAGTTTGTTTCGTTCGACGTGGAACACGGAGCTGGATGCAGATATGATGCATTAACCTTTTACGATGCCCCAACAGAAACCAATCGCCTTGTCACGTTGTGTGGATCAATGTTGCCTCAATCCATTGTAAGCTCTTCCAGCTTCATGAGCATTGCTTTCAGGTCTGATGCAAGCGTCACGGCTGCGGGCGTGGTGGCAGATTACAGATTCTTTGATCAAGGTGAGTCTGCAAAGGTTCTTAATGCACTTATGCCAAGGTGGCTATTAAAGGTGGACGCATTTAATGATAATTTGCTGGGGAGGTTTGAGGGAATAATTATAAAGTATAAGTTCCGCCGTCAACCACTCTAACTTTACCAAGAAGGGTTGTTTTCGTTACCTAATTTGCTGAAATTTACTCTCTGCTTGTAGAGGAGACTCTGGTGTGTGAAGGGAATGTCATTTTGACAGATGCACATGGCAATTTCGGCTCAACAGACGAGTCAATGTACTCCAATCATGCGTCTTGCAGTTGGACAATCTCTGTGCCAGAGAGCCAGGTAAGTCACATACCAGTTTAATTACAAAAGAAACTCTGGAATATGTATTCAGGTTTTTTGTATATCTTGATTAAAACCTCGAGTTAGAGCAATCAGCTTTTTTGCGACTTCTGTTAAATCTAGCCATTCTCCGACAACTGTCTTTATTGGTATATTCACATCACAACTATATGAATATACATTTGATCCATTTCAGTCCATCTCACTACATTTTATTTATCTGGCAATTGAGTACCACTCTTCCTGTCTGTATGACAGCCTCATAATATATGATGGGGATTCGCCTTCATCGCCTGAAATGACGCGAAAATGTGGATATGCGGAGGATTATAATATAACATCTTCATCAAATTCGATAACCATCGTATTTACTTCGGATGCGTCAATAGTGGATAGTGGATTTAAAGCATGGTATACTAGTAGTGGCCCCACTACCTCAACCACTACTACCCTTCTTCCAGATTCACCTGATGCAACTTCCACTGCTGTTGCATCTTCTGCCCCGTACATCCCTAGCGGTGAGTCTCGTGGTCCAATATTAGATTAGATTTGAGTCTCGTGTTTCACTATTAGATTACTCAATTTAGGTCTTCAGTGAACCTTCATCAGGGTATATAATGCATAAATAAATGAAATCTTCCTCTAGCGATAGGGCTAAGGAATCTGCAGTAACTTACTTATTGATTATTGATTTGGCTCATTATTTCCGACAGGTTCATGTGGGCGTCACAGCGGATATACCGGTATTTCAAGAATTGTCAATGGCGAAGTGGCGGACGCTTACAGTTGGCCATGGCAAGTGAGTCTTCAAACCAACAGTAACTTTCATTTCTGTGGAGGAAGTATCATCGCGCGTGACTGGGTCATCAGTGCTGCTCACTGCGTGTAAGTTTTTATTGTCAAATTGCCTATTGGCGAAACTTTCTATTTTAGAAAGTGATATATCAATTATATTGCATAAATCATAACACTCGATCCTTGCTTTGTTGAGCGCGTTATTGATCAGCCATGTGAAGTTTTAGAAATAGTTTTCTTCAAATAAATTAACCTTTGAAACAAACCAATTGGGGATATTAACATCACACAAAGTACACATTGCAATCATTGCACTGTAAGTGTTTCATGAAGTCGGGTGAAGTAGAGATTGAGTCGCTCGTGTATAGACACGACCCAAAGAATGACATAGCATATAGTCGTAGAGCTATGTGGGGAGTTAACATGCCAGCAGTAATGTCAGAAACTTGATATTAAATTTGATCAAAATTCTCTTTTAGGGAAGGCAAATCTCCTGGAAGTTTTAAGATAGTGGTTGGTGCACATGACCTCGCGGCTAATGGAGGTGCATCGGACGGTCAGGTTGCAACAGTGCTTAGTATTCACATGCACCCTATGCACCATGAAGGCGGCCGCCATGCAAATGACATGGTTTTATTGCACCTGGACACTCCTCTTGACTTCAACAGCCGTGTTACTCCCGTATGTCTACCCACAGTTGATATTTCACCAGGCATCAGCTGCACCATCACAGGCTGGGGAACTCTGTACTCAGGTAAGTTATAATATGTTTCCATATACCAAGAATATTGTAGAAAAGAAAAGGTTCAATCGGATACACAATAAATATTCGACTAGTTACATTAAAGTTTATATGTAAGTTATGGCAAAGTGAATAAATCCAGGAAATAAAATGAGAATCTAATGCATATGAGTAAATATATGTTAAGCTGACGTAACATTTATTATATAATATAGGAGGCCCCTCGCCGTCTGTTCTCATGGAAGGCAACGTGACAACACGATCTAATGAAGAATGTTCCTCTAGTGGCTACGGCAGTTTAATAAAACCCAGCATGCTCTGCGCTGGATCTGATGCAGGTGCAGCCAACCCTGTTGATTCCTGTCAGGTCAGTTTACATACATACTTATATATCAACAAACCTATAAATACTAACTGTCTAATGATACACGGTGAGGTCACTCAGTGTACAAGGTATGAGTGAGTGAGTAACTTCCCGCCGAGTATAGGCCTTTACAATTCACTGCACGAATGTTGGTCATGGATACATGAGCAATTGTGGAACTAACAATCGCCGCAACTGCATTTAAGTATCGGACCATTAAATAAAAGAATTAAATATTGGATGTACACAGTAACTTACCCGTCGATTATTCTGTTACTTTATTTTGTTAACTTTGTTTCTCCTCCGACATTTAAAACAATACATACTTAGATATTGTTCTTATTTGCATGTAACCTACAGGGAGATTCAGGAGGTCCTCTTGTGTGCGCTCACGGAGAAGGCGACGATTTGGAATACGTCCTGTACGGTATAACTAGCTGGGGATTTGGATGTGCGACGAATTACGGTGTCTACGCCAGGGTTTATTCGTTATTAGACTGGATACATAGTATAATACAAGCTAATTGATACCAGCTGAGTGGACGTCAACTCATGTAGGTATATAATATATATCCATAGAATAATTATATAGATCTGGCGTTTGTATAACTTTGCCATTATCTGTGATAAAAGCAAATACTATGCAAGTATATTTGATATATATTGTAGGCAATATTACGTACGTTCTATTTCGGTCTACAGAGCAAAGGTTTTCTAGTTCATATGTTGTAAAGTTATAGTCTTGATTCATCATGTAAATAGCAGTCATCTATATTTCATGAATAATTCTTAAAAGTCATAAAAGAGAAAAGGCTAATTCCAAATCGAGTAAACCGTGTGAAACACTCAGGACATTCATCCTCATGGTATGCGTGTAGGCCAGGTTTTGAAATTTAAATGATTTGCTTTTTGGAAATTACGGTTTCTGCCTCCTCTATAATTGCTTTGGTTTGCTAAACGTTCACTGAGATTCAGAACCCAAGGCTGCATTTTATTTTTGTTTGGGACCCATTAATTCAAGCAATAACAAAGGTAAAGGAGCCGATTGGGTCACTTTTGGTAATTTTAGTCTGCAGCCTCGACATTGTAAACATATATATATATATATGAATATAGATTAAAACGGATACACAGATGTGGTACATTTGTGAACGATCGCACCATTTACCTGAAATGGAGCTATTATTATCCAGGTGGGGAACAGGTCATGTATGGAGCTCTGAGGACATGACCCAACCGATATCTAGCTCCAGAAATTTCACGTTCTCATGAACGGATAGGCCTATCCGATATTGATTTCCAAGAATCGGATATAAATAATGAAATCTCTAGAATTTTCTTAGAACGGTAGCAGAAAACAGGTCAATTTGATGGTGAGTGTTGACTTCATAATTCATACCTGTAGATGTGACGTCTAAGTGTCATCTTTGTATTCCCGTAAACAAAGTTCGTTCCGTTTTCAGTAGAGTGGGTGAACGCCCTCCCTTCATTTCATCTTTAACATATGGGCGAAGTCACCAGAAAATGTACAATTCACCTTCACCAATCCTCTCAAATAACCCAATTTTCTGATGAAAATAAAATTCAAAATACAGTTCAACCTAACCAAACAGATTGCTATAGAATCAATGCAATGCCGAATATACTCGAATTTACCCAGTATTGACGATAATGCAGCCTTAACTTAGCAGAATTTACTAAATGTGTAGAGCTGCCAATTGTACATTTTCTGAAAATCTGACCCATATCCAAGATACAATTCGCATTCATGTACTCCGTTTCAACGGTTTTAAATTCAACACCAACTTTTGAGGGGCTTTTATATAAAAGGGAAATAGAAATTTAAAAAAGGAAATGAAAAAGAAGAAGTTAGTAAAAGACTGAGAAGAGAGGTGTAAAAGTCCTTTGGATGGGAACTCCTATTTCTCAGTAATGTGATAAGCAAGGTTGTAAACAGAAGTAAATGTTCGTCTTTCACCTATATCTCAGCATAACCTTTTGTCTTTTAAAATGTATCCTTGTCACATAAATCTTGCCTTGAACGGCAAACTGTAGTTTAATAGTTTCCTGTTAATTACCACATATATGTCCAATGTTATGCTACGATTTGTAGAAAAACAAACAAATACAATTTAAACAGGGGAAATGACATAGAGCAAAGTTGCAGATGACATGACTTAAGGAATAAAGTAAAAAAGAAAGTCTAAGAAGTAAATAATTTTACGATAATACCAGCTTTTTATAATCAGCTAAGCGTTTGTCAGGTGAAACTCTGCGACCAGGAAATACTGTTACCGCCAAATACAGCCTAATGCTAAGCACTACTCAATCCCTAACCTACATAACTTCTTCCTATATTCTTGAAAGTCGATAATTTAAACATCATTGCTGACATTTTAAAGAAACCCCCATAGCGTATCTTTACTCTCTTTAGACTCAGGGGTAACATTATATCCTGGTTCGCAGGATTTCTCGTCAGTATTCATCCCATAAATTTCCCCAAGATAATAGTTCTGCAGCAGCCCTCAGGCAAAGTGATCGATTAATTTGCCTGCTGCCGAGGCCGAGAGGAGATTCACTGATGTTTTAATTATTCCGATTTGATTTGATTTGATTGAAATTTGTTAATTGGTACCTCTCTGTCAGTGGCCCATGCAATGAATCACGTTGGACCGGCTCTACTTTTTAATTTTGGTTAACGATCACGTTGAGAAATCCAGATATATCTGGGTTTCGTCCATGTTAGTATGCTACACGTTGATTTTTATTTGTCTAGAAACGTGAATATGAATATTACTGTAAGAAAAATATCGACAAGATAGCGAAAGGAAGCTATTTGAATAAGATCTATCATGATTGTTGGTAAAGACGTCTTCATATTTTAGAAAATGGCGCTTTCTTTGACTTGTTTTGAATTCAAGGACTCATAATTATACTCAGGAGTAAATATTACTCAAAAGAGCCTCCATAGTCTGTATAAATAATCATGAACGAGCCTCTGGCCTTTATGATCATTATAATATGTTACCCCTTGCAAGACGAAGGAGGATCTGTTACTCCAGTTTACATTTACTATCCAGGATGTCATGGGAAGTGTAAACATAGACGTAAGTCAAAATACGTATAAAGATTATGCTGAATCAAATTAGACCCGCAAATCAATATCAATATTGGGACCAAGATATGGAATGATCTCCTAACTAACATTATTATGTACTATTTATGCATTGTTCATCCTACATAAATATATATGTACATGTAATTAAATGTATTTTTTCAAAATATGTAATATATCAAAATCATTGTACTCTAATAATATTATGTTAATATTAATTTGAAGATCTAAATAGAGATTGTGAATCAGGGTAGAACGAAAACCGATCGATCTATCGAGACTACTTTGTAAGAAACAACCTGAATAAAGATTTCGTTGAAAAAACCAGTTCGAAGTATATTCTCTCTGTTATATTATACAGATCATGATGACCAGTATTGTAATCTTTACAGTTTACAACGGTGCGGGTACACCAAACCTATCATTGTTTTTGTGCTACACTTATTTGTGCTGAGAATATTTGAACATTCTGACTATAAATAGTCATGCATGGTAATGGTTGATGCGATGGTATAACTTTCCCTGTGATCTCTATGGTGCAATCATTGTCTTCAATTACTTTTTTTAGTTGAACAACTTGCATTTTCTATTAACGTAATTGTATTCAAATTGCTGATTTTAGAAAAGAAGGCAGCACATGATAATATTCGCCTCATTCAGTAACACTTTCTTTACATCAGTGTGATGAAGAACCAATGCAATAATTCCTCTTTGCATTAATAAAACTCAACAATAGTTTAGTTTCAATTTCGATTATTCATTCAAGCATTACATCCAGTACACCCTATTTTCAGTGCATCCTGATACAAAGAATATCAATCATATGTACATGTAAGATATATACATAATTTCCCCCATCGATTGCAAATGATACAGAAATTATATATTTTTTTAAGCTTTTATTCGTGACACCCTGCCATCTTGGCGAGCACAAAACTAAACATGGTAATCGATCATTGAGAAGTGAGCGGAGCAGAGTATAAACATATATCAAGACTAAGTTTTCGTTTCTTGAACAATACAAAAATAATACAATACAAAAATAAAATACCTGGGGTCTGGCATTCAAACATGTAATCGAATCACCAGACAGGCTCACCTAATATATACAATTATATATGGACACAAAAATACACAATACATGGACGCACGTGCAACGAACGAAGTAGACAAATTTCTGTTAGACTTTACAGTATAAATATAAATATTAATTCGGTTGGCACAAACATATTGCATGAAGGTGAATGAAGACATAGAACAAATCTCGCCTCTAACGACATCACATAGCTACACATTCTTTCTCTGTAAACTTCCTGGTTTAATTCCTACTCATTATCATTTAAACGACGGGAAATCTCTCAACATTCTATTGCTGTCTTCCAGGTCAAAAGACAAAGAATACAAATAATATCTTTATTTCAATACATCATTGCCTCTTGCAAATGACTCTACATAACAGAAATTTGAACACAAGACACTTACGGTAAATGCATCACCAATTGTATTGAGACACGGCATTCATATACCAGTTATATTTCTCCTCACGCAAGGAGAAGTATTACTGGTATCTCTTATATCAAATATAACGAGTGTATATACACATAAATAACGCATAAATGGTTTGATGGGTGACCAGAAGAATGAATGAGTAATACTTTCCTATAAACATAGATCATGATCACCAGTCCTGTTATGGACGTTAAAGAAATTTAAACTTTCCCCCACCATCACTAAGAATAGGCATCTATACAAATGTTACTTCTAAGGATTTTTCCCGGTTTACAGATACAATCGTACCCTGCTGGAATAGTAAGGACGCATTCGGCATCTTCAGGGCACATCCCGGTATCAAACAGACAGTAATCGATATCTGAAACGAAATAATGTTTTGTTTTGACAAGTTTTTTTCATCATTATCCAGCCTTCTAGGCAGATCGTTCCTAACTGATTTATAAACACTATTTACACCCATGTCAGTAACAACACTGCCATGTGCGCAGCCAAAATGCTTCTTGTTCTCAGCCGGAGTGATACCTAAACCTCTCAGCGGGATCTTTTTAAATACTTGACATTTTAAAACACCCCGCCTCGAGAATCATTTATTAAAGTTCCTTTTGAACGTATTTGACTATGAACATACTTTGAATGTGTACAAGAGAAAACCCAGATGAAATAATGACAGCGTTGCGACAAACTCCAATGTAAAATACTTACCAAATAAATATATGCCTTCATTGTTGCTGTTATCTATTTTTTTCCAGGTGTATCTTGGTCCGACCTTGTTTTTCATTTGGCCCTGCGTATTTATTCCTGCAATTGAAATAGTAAATTTAGAACTTGTTAAATGGGTATGAGGAATACAATTCCACCTGCCTCGCGTGGTCTGATATGGAATTTTTTTTAAAGCCCATTTTTAACAATCATACACACCTAGACATATGGGGTCACGTTTACACGCATTCTGGAGTTTAGCAATATCACCGTCGGCTGCATCCATTAACATATAATCTCCGCCAGAAATATCATATTCCTGAAAAAGAATACACTACTGTAATTAGAAATAATGACTACCTGTATATCAAAATAGATTATTAAATTGTTGACTAACTATCTTTGTCCAAGCCGTTTCCTAGCTTAGTTAAAATGAATGTTAACCATATCTGCTAGACAATTTTTAATGCTGGGGGGGATCTTCTATGAGAATGCAATCGTTCGATTCTCCCTTTTTGGCATGCCCCAACATACCTGGATAAAGATTAGTTCCCTGTCCTGCTTGATCTCAGTCACGTTGAAGATGTTGCGGTAATTTGTAATAAATTCCGACTCCAAATATTCCTGTGAAAGAGCACCATAACGGGGCAAACAGTCTTCTCCGAATTTGCTGTATTCAGTCCTACATTGGCATTCATAATGACCTGGTGCTAAAGAAAATATATGAATATACAATGTACTAATATATCAATGGCCACAAATGGATTCGGTAGTACAGTTTCTTATCCGAGTTGGTAAAAGTGATGATTCGATTTGCTACTGTCACCTATTTGTATTTTTATTCAGCAAAATATGTTATGAAATTATAGAATCTTCTCAGTAGAAGCTATAAATTTGCGAAAACTACATAGAGAAAAACACACACTTAAATTTCCAGGTAGATTGTTTAAATCTCAGGAAAATTCAATATTACAGACACTTTAAAAACCAACACCCAGTGTTGTGTCGTTGTCATGACAGTCCCATTAGGTGGAGTTATTTCAAATTATGCAAGTAAACTTTCCTATGAAATTTGGCTTACATTTTGATACACACTTGGATCTATGGTCGCAGCGACTCTTATCAATTTTGCAAGGATCCTTATCTGAAAGATAGATAAAACATGAGAATTAATCAGTTTTCAGTCAGGGCGTCTTAAGTCAATACCAGGGGCACCATGATTTAAGCGGGCCTGTATCCAGCCTGATATTTTGTCCCGTCGCATAACATAGAACTATCCAGATGCAAAACTTATGAGAGCCTATCCTGAAAGTGGTGGGAGGAATAAGCCAGACAGATGAACGGATTTCTTTCTTCGAAGATAATAATGTTTATTATTTCATTGATGGAACAGCTAGCTCACCAAAACGAGGATGAATCAAAGGGTTATATACGTTTGGATACCATAATGTTCGACAACATTAACTTACAATTCCTATTCTTATTTTATCCCGGTGTTCCAGTACCTATTTCTGACGTAACTACGATCGTCGATCTGTAAAAGCCTTCCAGTATTTACGTTGACCAATCATAATTATGCCTTGGTCACACTATGAAAAAGTATAATTATGTGAAAATAATAGCTTATGCACCTTTGGGCCCCGTTTGTTTTCTTAAAGGCATACATGTATGTAGTTTCCTTATGGATTTTCGAAGAATCCAGAATATAGCCAAGAAAGCATTATCATTGTTTCTAACGAGCCTTTACAAGTTGTTTGTCAGTAGTTAGCTAAACATAACACACCCCACCTGCTACATACAATCCTTCTTTGTTGCCCACAAACTCCGGCGATTTCTTCCACTCTGACTGTAGCTGCATTGAACTCTTTAATTCGCCTCGGCTGCTAAAACCAATGCACTCTTCAAGCTCCCAGCACAGGCGCTTCAAGGACTATATAAGATAAAGCATAATTAGAAACCGATCCTAACACTTCTCAATTGTGTAGATTTCACTAAACTTTGAGATACTTGTTTTTTCTTCTTTTACCAGATAGGTTTTTACTGTGATATTTTTTCTTCCAGGGGGAAATGCTTTGTTTCATAATATATATAATATTGACCTAATTTGTTTCTTACAATCGGCAACACTAATTTGATATGACTATGACGCTTACCTCTACATCGTCTTTAAGGCCGGAAACATTAAGAATATTTCTTCCAATTGAATCGAAGCCTTGAAATAAATAGGTTCGGGTAATGAAACTCTATGCGTACATTTGGTTACAAGTCAGTTAATAACTTTTCTTAAGGCAAAATATCCAAAGACGTGCAAAGACCATTCTCAGGAAATGGGCCCTAATGGGCCCACTTTGGAAAGGTCATTGAAAGAACATGGTAGTATAAATTCCCCATGCCCCTATAAAGTCTGCATGAATTTGCTGAAAAGATGTCTTGAAGAAAATATTTAAAAATATAATTTCATTTGCGCCCATTTCCTGAGAATCGCCTATATATATATAATATATTGATTGATGCTGCTAAGACATTACCTTGGAAGAAAAGAAAATTAAAACCGCCTCCATTGGTATCATTGGACCTTAGTGTTTGCACAAATTCGAGGTACCTGCGAAATATAAAATTCACTTAGTGGACCATGAGCAGGGATCAATCCGACATGGTATTGAATAATTGCCACAGATTGAGGATGGACTTAAACAAGTTAGACTATATGTCGAAAGAAATGAGAAGAGAACTCTTCCTAATATCCTATTAACTTCTACAGCAAGTTTACATAATAACGTTCTGTTAGGAGTCTTACTTTTCCCTCTCATGTTCCACCGTACGCTGATGCCGTTCATTAGACTTTAGTGATTCTTCTTTAGCATACCGCTCGTTTCTCACATATTTCTCATTTAGTAAACTGCAAGTAAAGGCAATATGCATGTTGCATTCAAATAAACATCATAGCATGAATAATTTAATAATCAATTCTCAATATATTCATCCTGGAATTAACATGTCTTTCTCCTATGACATAATATACGAAGTCGCACCTGTTGTACCAGATTTGAGTTTGTGTTATCGTCCCGGTAGACTCTTCTTCGGTCCTTTGTTTCTTGTATTTTCTGTACCATCTCACAAACCGTTTTACTCCTGGTAGATAAATTAAGCAATTATATTAAGCAACGTATATTAATTAGTTAGGCCTTGTGCAAATAGTTTCGTACGGATCACACAGAATGGCGATTTACAATGCTGGACATATGGAGGACAAATGATGGAACTAACCTTCCTCTAGATCAATTTCGGGTTTGAAATTAAGAACTTGGCTTGATACTTCTATGTCGGCCCATGTCCGCAGTATTTCTGTTGGAGGGATTGGAAGTATCTTCTGTAAAATCAAAATAGATGTATATGATAAGTATGGCAATATGGCCGGGAGAATACTCCTGACACATGTAAATGAAGGGAGTATATAACAAGAGACACAAGCCATTGCCATTTGGCAACGCAGTATATAGGTCATGCATAAGCATAAACTACCTTTTACCTACATAGTTTATAGGAGGAGCAGGAGAAGTAATATGCATCACTTAGCAACAAATCTCAGCAGCAATTTGCTACCTATTTCATACCTAAGCCTACCGAAAACAAAACTAGGCCTACCATATGCCTACCGATGTAAAATTCCATTGAAGATCTGTGAGTAGTATATGCCATTTTAGGTTTGTGGGCGTAAAAATTCAAATCCTTCCGCAGCAAATGCGCCGCATTCCGTCATCCGCAAATGACCATTTGGCGGTCTCAACGGCAATTCTTATGGCAATTCAAGGTCGGGACACGGCCTCGAAAATCAGATAATGCAAGGTAACATCATACTTACCACCTTGGCTTTGGTGTCTAATTCCCTTTCTAAAAAAGAAATTAGGTTAGGAACGCTTAGTGGATTGCCAAACCCAAGATTAAATCTCTCGCCGCATTCCGAAGGAACATGATCTAAGGCACTTAGAATCCCATCAACAATATCATCAACGTATGTAAAATCACGCTCCAATGGCTCTGATTCCCTACAAAAGATATATACAATACATAATGAACCGTCAAGCAAACAAACCACAACAGTAATGATATGCGAATCTGATGGATCAAGAATTTCATAATTCCAACTGAAATTGAAACCAGAGACTCACGATTGCTGGAAAAGAGGCAGTTCCTTTCCATTTGCTATGGCTTCAGCGAACTTGTAGACAGCCATATCAGGCCTACCATAAGGCCCATAAACAGTGAAGAACCTAAGACCTACTGTACTGAGGTTATATCTCATGCAGTAATGCAGGGCCAAGAGTTCATCGGTCTTCTTGGTGGCTGCATACATGTTGCCTGGTTTATCTGTAGATGCCCATAGGCGAAAAGGAATGGCGGATTCCTTTCCATATACGCTAGAACTTGAAGCATATACCAGCTTTGTATTCTGAAAGATATTAGCAATTAATCTTGTAGCCCGAAGTCCAATGAAATATTTTTAGTACAATCTTAGAAGGGAGCAAACAGAAAGAGATAATTTGAAATTGATAATATATTTTCATTATTTATTGTTGCAATCATCTTGATTAAACTGCACCATTGTTCTCATCTTATAATAGTTGAATACTTACAGGGTGATCCCTGAGAATGTCAAGGAGCATCGTTTGGCATTCTACATTTGAATGAACGTAAGCCATTGGATTCTTTAGAGAGTATCTAACACCTGCTTGAGCAGCAAGATGGATCACATGCGTGAAGTTATGTTTTTCGAAGAGATCCTCTAAAAGAGAGCGGGTACATAAGTCCTCGTGGTACATCTCCACGCCTATTTTACTTAGCTGGTAACCGCGATCCTGATAAGAAACAAAAATAGCATCAATTTTTGCAAGTGTCTTCCTCCGAAAGTGCACCTACTATTTTATAAACATTATTAGCTCCTCCAACATGATGTTGACTTGCCAGGTACACGAATCCTAGGGCAACTTTTCCCTGAAGATAGGCCCAACTTCCCTAATTACTATCATACTACCTCAATAGCATGAATTAAAAAAGTGCATTGACCGAAACATGATACTTCGATGTTATAAGACAAGACAGTTATAGCCTTTTCATAATACAGACTAATGGGGTGGAGGACTCTTTTTTTGTTCTTTCTTCCCTTTTCTATCCTCTCTTTTATATACAATTTCATAAAACCATAAAATTGGAGTACCCAAGCATTTTGATATACTACTAGCAAAGTACCCGTCCTTTGGACGTTAAGAACATCTGTGAGCGTACTCTATCCCTCTCTATGAAAGGTATGGTCAAGAAATGGATAGGGACTGTTAGATAGAAATCACTCTCTTCCTCTCACTCTCTCCCTGTTCCTCCCCTCCCCTTCTCCTATCCCCGCCCTCTCCCTCCCCTTTTCTTCTTTGTCCCCCTCCGCCTCTTCTCTTTCATTCTCTCCCTTCCCCTTTCCCCTCCCTCTCCTCTCCCCCCGTCTTTTTCTCTCCCCCTCCCCTCTTCTCTTTATCCTCTTCTCCCTCTCCCTCTCCGATTCCCCCAGCCTCTCCCTTATCTTCTTCTCTCTCCTCATCTGATCACTCTCCCCCTCTCTTCCCTCTCTCCTCCTTTCTCCTCGCTCTCCACCTCCCCATCTGAACTCTCTTTCATTCTCTCTCCCTCTCTTTTCCTCTCCCTCCCCTCTCCCTGCCGTCCTTTTCTCTCCCCACCCCCTCTTCTCTTTCTATCCTCTTCTCCCTCTCCCTTCTCTTCTTCACTGTCCCCTTCCCCTTCTTCACTCTCCCCCCTCTCCCTCTCTTTTTTTTGCTCTCCCTCTACCGCTCTCTACCCCTTCTTCCCCTCTCCCTCCCTCGTTTTCCTTCTTCATTCTCCCCCTCTATCTGCGCTCGTTCCCTCCCTTCTTTTTCTCTCCCCCTTCCCCCTCTGCGCTTTCTCCCTCCTCTCTCTTCTCTTTCCCCTCCCCGCCCCTCTCCTACACCCTCTCCCTCCCCTCTTTTCCCTCCCCTTCTTTTCTGTCTTTCATACCTTTTTCCCCTCCCCACCCCCTCTCCGATTCTCCCACCCTCTCCCTCCCCTTCTCTTCTCTCTCTCCCTCCCCCTAAGCTCTCTCCCCCTCCCCCTCTTTCATCTCCCCCTCCCTCTTCCTCTCTCCCCTCCCCACCTCCCCCTCTCTCCCTGTTGCGTTATCAGGGACATGTTGCCACGTTGTCAGGGACATGGGATGCATTGCCAGGGACGTGGATGGGACTGTGGGACATCAAAGGCATGACATCATTACGTTTTCATTCAAGTGACAACAAATCGCCGTTATTAGATATAGTGAGGCAGATATGTAGAACAATCGTGCATTTTGTCATAAAAGCATGAAACTTGGTAGAGTTGTAGATTAGGGCCCCAGGATTAATTTCAGATATGGCGCCATCTTGAATTATTATTATTACGGCCGTGGCGTATTTATTTTAAAAATTCATTTTAAAAATGGCCGCCACCAAATAAGGTGCAATAGTCGAAACCTAACTAAAAATCCCAGAAAATTCTTTTTGTCTCTTGATTTATTATCTATTGGGTCCCTAAATAACATCACTGTGCAGTCTGAAGTTCCTGGCATTGAACAACACGACATATTCAAAATGGCCGCCACTGAACCCCCGTAAATCTACAAATAGACATATCTCTGCTTCTAATGGGACTAGAATCATGTTCTACATGTCTAAATATATGTTTATTTAGTCTAGGAATATGATGAAGACACTCAACAACTCATTGGAGCAATACTTGCTAGTAAAAACTCCATTTTGTTATAAAATAGTTAAATATGGCCGCACCACTGAGCCCTGCAAATCTTTAGACCAGCATATCTCAGCTCCTCATGGAGCTAGAAATACATTCCAGATGTCTACATATATGTTTCTGGAGCCTAGAAATACGATGGTGCCATTAGATAAGTCATTGCACCAACATTTCCAAGTGAAAATAGTTTCCTGGTGTAAAATAATATATCTTAAGTTATGTAATGTTATACTGTTTCTCCTTCTGGTTATCTATATATCACAGTCCCTACCACTGCATTCACATAATGCAGTGCATTTCATTCCACTCTTCTTGCATTTACAACATCCCTTTTTGCATCCACAGCGTACAAGCTCCCTCAATTAAATGGTAGTCTCAGGCAAAGCTGTCCAAAATGGTTTCCAGTCATTATAGGGTCTTTCAATCCCCAGTTTCCTGGAGATGGTAAATCAGGAAATGTTTCAAGAGCTTTTCCCAAGCAATGTCCTCCTTGGTGCACAATCCTCTTGATATGATGCAACAGTGCTGCCTGAGTTGGAGGGATGGCTTTCATAGAACACCCTTTCTTGGCAAACAACTCTTGCCTAGCCTCACTGATGTCCTTCTTGCAACTTGTAGTCATAGAGCAGGATTGTGAACTGCTCCAGCACAGCCACTTGGGCATCCGATTTATGAGATGGTCCAGTTGACAAAGCAAAAAATGTTGAGGTCAGCTGATCAAATGCCTTCCATGTCTCCCATTCTGTTTTTTCCCCCTTGTGCTGAAGAATGATACTGTATCACAGCCAGTAAAGACAGTAAAGACTGGGAGGGCCTTGGATTTGTCTGGTCCAAGAGAAGCAGAGATCTCTCCCAAGATATTATTCTCTAACCTTTAATCCTGACATCAGGACCAAAATATCCGGCTATTGAGCTACTTGATTGCTATTACAAATGAGTGTAATTACAAGAAGTAACTGTCATTATGTATATAATCTCTGTCATTATCCTGTGTCAACTGGGCGCATTAGAAGAACCTGGGCAACTAGGATTATGCTAACCCAGTGGAAATAAAATCTTCAAAAAATAAAAATGTGCAGCTATATATCAAAAGTGCTGACCAGTTTCAAAGGCAACCCACACCTCCTTTACTCTTGTCTTGGCTACTGCTGCCACTGCCACTACCACTGCCACTGCCACTGCCAGGACAACAACATCAGTCTCAACTGTCCTGAGGAGAATCTTTTGGAAGCCTTGGTGGACTGCATCTGCAGGGTCATGGTGCAGGGTCATTCTTGTATTAGCCTCTCCATGATTGCAAGGAGCTAGTAGGCTGGAATCTTGTGAGGGATGACAGAGGACCTGTGCTCCATATGTGGTAACAACCTGCTTGTCAGTCTCCAGCTGTGAAATATGTTCTGCCAAGAAAGCAAACAGCTCTGTTTTGTTGGCATCAACACATGGGGACTGCTGCCTGGGAGACTACTGGTTCCTTCAACTCTCCTTCTCATGCCCTTGCCACGCTTACTTCTGGTCTGGGCCTTCAGACTGTTTTCCTGATACTGATCCCATATTACATCCACCCGATTAGTATACAAAAGTTTGCTTTGTATGTATGTGCATACAACATTCCTGGCATATTCACTGAAAGTTTTAGCAGCCATTGGTTTGAGAAAGTTCACAAGCGAAGCAGCATCAATGATAGTCACATTTGTTTCTGGAAAATCACCTTTGCTTACTGTGCAATAGCCTTCCAAACATAAAAGGAGTTTAGATTTTGTTCCAGATCTCAGCTTACCATGATGGAATAGTGAGGGGGGACACACTTAGTTTTTGTGATGAAAAAATTCTTCCAGGTTGCCATCTCGGGACTGGCAGGCAATGTACAGGCGTGAGAAGAGGGACAATCATTCTTAAGGGAGGAAACTTGCAAATCAGTCTTTGATTTCTCCCTGGTATGTGGTCTACTGAACAAAGCCAGCTGGTTTCTTTTCATGGGGTCCATGATAGGAATCTACTAATCTATTATGTACATATGACTCATATGGTTGCTGACCTATCTCCTCTACAGAGCTGATCAGAGATTCTACTACAGGGTCACAATGTCTCCTGTGTTTGGTCTCAGTAGGTCATTTTTCTCCTCCAGGAATGGGTTGCCCAAATCCTCCATGACTCCAACAAAGCTATGGACATGTTGGGCAAAGCAAACTTGGGAGCTCTTTTGTAGCTCTTTGCCAGATATCTTGTCGTTGTCATGGGCAATGCCATGGCTGGCCTTGGTAGTTTGATCCTCTTGGTCAGTGTGATCTTGCAAAGCTGCTGTTTTGTTGTACAGTGCAGCAAGGCAGGGAGCATGGCAATTAGTTTCCTGTGCCACCAGGTCCCCAGCACTCAGTTTTGCCGGGAGTCGCTGGTCTTGAAGGTCTAGTGCACATTGCCTCACCCGACTGTCTAGGCAGAAAGTAGATGCTTCATGAAGTTGTTCTGTAGCAGATGCATCCTCACAGAAAAAGCAGACAGATTGCAAAGGGATATTCAGCTGATGGCTTTCACAGGTATACTTTCTATTGGGTGTATCAAGATCAGGATCTGAGGCTATTGCATTCCTTTTTTCTGATCTCTAACTTTACAGCACTAAACCTTAAGAGGCAGTATTTGTGCCACTTGGCATTGTTCACAATCATAATATTTTTATTTCTCCCTCCTTCAGTTAAGCGTCTCAGATCTAATGGCATGGGCAAATCTTGTGATTTTTGAAAATGCACAATATTCTCAGCAAATGTTGAATATGCTTAGCCAGTGTTGTGATGCTTTGATGCTGCTGGACATTGTAATACTTCAGTGGTGACTGTTTGACAGAGAACACACTTCATCCAATCCATTTTAGGTGCAACTTTGGATAGCCCAAATTGGTCCCACTCAAGTAGCTGATAAGCTTGAGACATTGGTAGTCACTTTTACTGCAGTAAAATAATCACATAAATAGACTTTCAGTTATATCAATAAATCATCTGCATTATACATAATACTTGCATTTGGCTTTCCATAAATTTTTGCTCTGGTGATCTGGGTCTTCCTGACCTAAATGAATCTAGGTCAGATCGGAAAGGAATCCAAATATACATCCAGAAAGAGTGGCGATATGCTAGCGCTGGTCTGAACGCCTATTTTTTCCTTTAGTAATATCGATAGCCCATTGAGTATCGATGGGTAAATTAGGCTTATGTGTAAAACATTGTATGCATATGTACTTTCTCCTGCCTTTCCCCTCACCAACCACCCCAACCCACCCCGCCGTCCTGGTCGCATAGAATGACATAGCATCTACGCGACCCAGAGCTAAAAAACAAAGCTGCAGGCTCAGGTTCGAGCATCCAACCTTCTACTCTGCAGTCCAGTGTCTTACTGACTGAGCCATGCCTCATAGTCGGGGATGTGTCACCTAAAGAGCTGTTATAAACATGGCCTAACTGGTATGGCAGAGGAAGGAAAAACGTCCATATCTCCTTTATTCATGCTATGATGACTGTGTTACTTTAAAACAACGATCTAGCGATATTCAGGGGGCGTTCTGTGGCAACGGAAATGACCAAATATATGAGGTGACTGTAAAAAGGTGATCGTGTGCCGTTTTGAGCATATAACGTTTCTCTGAGTAGAGAAACTGGCGGTGACGCATAGGGAATTGATGTACCTAGCGGCACCTAGTGCCACTACTGAGTCACCATGGCGTCTAGTTCACTCCATGGATACCTTGATTTTTTCATATATACTTGTTCTTTGATAATAAAACTATTATTGGTTATCTTTATAAGTATATATGTTCAAGGATTACCTGGACTCTGAATAAGGACGTTGAAGTTGAATGCTGCCAATTTTCTTTCAGTGCAGTTTTGGTGGTGGCCATCTTGATTTATTTTACAGCACTGGGAAATGTTGGTCCAATGACTTATTCAATGACTCCATAGAATTTCTAGGCTCCAGAAACATTATGTAGGCATCTTGAATATATTCCTAGCACCATTAGGGGCTGAGATATGCTGGTACATATGATTTGCAGGATTTGGTGGTGCGGCCATCTTGAATTATTTGATATTAGAATACAAATCTCACTAGGAATTATTGCACCAATGAGTTTCTGAATGTCTTTATCAAATTCCTAGACTGAATAAACATATATTTAGGCATTTAGAACATAATTCTACCTCCATTAAAAGCAGAGATATGCCTATTTGCAGATTCACGGGGTTTGGTGGCGGCCATCTTGAATATCTTGTATTGGTCAATGTCACAAACTTGAAATCACACTGCACTGGGATTAATAAATAGTACCATAGTTAAAAAAAATTTCTGAGATTTCTGTGATAGGTTCACCCATTGCCACACTATTCCTCTAATTTGGTGGCGGCCATTTTTAAAATGGCCATAATAATAATAATTCAAGATGGCGCCATATCTGACAATATTCCTGGGACCATGATCTACAACTCTACCAAGTTTCATGCTTTTATGACAAAATGCACGATTGTTATGAATATTGTTACATATCTGCCTCACTAATAGGCGTAAATTTAAATGTTACAGTGGGGGCACAAAGGTGTGGGCACCATATACAAGAAGAAAAGGTTGTAATATGTGTGATCTGATAAATGCAGAACTAAAAGGTAGGCACTCATTGTAATCCTTATAATATAATAGTACATTTATAGTAATAAAACGGACACACTGAATGGGGCTGCCAAACGATATAGAAGTTAGGCCTAATTATAGATGCAATTAAAATGATATTTAGATGTATTTCAGACGATTTTCTTTTCTTTTAAACAAAACAAAACAATCAACTTCGAAATTTTGGATGGTCTAAAAGCCGATATCTATGCCAGACGACAGTCTTTAAGTACACATTAATTACAGGCAACTTTAATTTCACAATTATAACTGTTACACATTATTGGTCAAATATTCATGATTTTTGTTATTTCATTACAATAATTTCAATACAATAATAGAAAATAATAATGAACATTAATTTTGATATTTGTAATAATACTGATTCAAACTACCAACATTATCCAGGATAACTGTTTAGTCAGAAGCTGAATAACCTATTTGTAGAAACATCATCAAATAAAAGAATTCTTGAATTGAATTGAATTGAATTAACAACGAGAAATTCAACTGGACGTATTGGGTCTTTATTCTTTGCGATCCAAATAGTCTCTACATTAAAGGATGTACATCACCATAATTATGTAATATACAGTATGAAGTCTGCGACACATATGGTGTACGTCGCATAAAAACGCACACCACAGTTATGTTTACAGGCGACCCTTTATGTATGAATTTAATTAACTCATTTACCTTTTCATTTGCATCCTAATAAAATCTAAATGTACTATTATGCAAACGATTTTGTACATGACCCATGCAAGTCCCTCTCTAGTATATAGATAGTAGTCCTACTGGGAAAACCAAAAGTGGAATAAGGTTACTATAACTATCGATATAGAACAACATTTGATTCGGAAATTGAAAAACTAATACGATGCAATTTTTCCATAACCACCAATAAGTTTTAGTTATATGCAAAAATCGGCGAATGACTTAAACGACATATCGATCGAATGGCCTCCCCTATTGCAGTACAAGAATGGCTTGGGAGGAGGAAAATAATTAATTTAAAATGTTTGGGAAGAAGCCAAGGGCAATCAGTTTGGGGCAATAATATTATACATCGATATCTGGAGACTTGGGGTTAGTAAATTCTGGGGTTTGTTTCATTGACTAAATATAGACTTGGAGCTTATAATTATATATACCTATGCGTTTTGATAATGGATTGGGGGGGGGGCAGCATCGAGGAATACATGTACTGTTTTATCGTAGTAAAAGCCATGATCTTTCCGATTATAGAACATTAATATTAAATGATTGTGCAGTCAAACAGGTCTACAGAACTGTTATTGGGGATGTTTGTTACTGAAATTTAAATATATATAAGTTCAAAATTCGATAGATGGTAGGAATCAACTATCATTCAACCATGAATATAATTTCCCAACTATCATTCAGCTAAGACTATAATTTCAGCGCCCTGACTTATTTAAGGTGAGAGGTATAATTATGCGAAAGAAAGAATCCCTTGTATCATTTAAATATAATAAATGACTGATACTATCACAGCCGTGTTGCTTGGAACACGTAACATATGTAAAACCTTCCCCATGAAACAGATTTCAATTCTACGAAAGAGATTCAATTCAAAGATTCAGATTAAACGAGTCACACATATTTGAGCTAGGGATGGGTAATCCTTCCCAACAGTTGCACTTCAAAAGAAAACTAACTAGAATTAAATGAAAATCGCTTCTTCTTGAAAATCGCGTACCTTAAAATATATTGGAAATGGCATTTAATATATTTTTCACCAATAACAGTTTTCCGTCCTTATTCATATGAAGTCCATCTTCGATGAAAAGCCGGGAATCTGCTTCCCCTTCCTTTAAAAATTGAGCGTCATGATCGAGTACATGGACTCTGGAGACCCCATTCATTGCTTTCCTAACTGCCCCATTGACATTATTTCTCCGCTTTTCATGTCCCGCTATACCGACCCAGGGCAAATTTGCACTATATATAATTTCTGCATTTCTGAAAATCTCCTTTATACGATGCAAGTTCTCAATGAGGCTCGCTATGATCTCATCGTCCTTTTGACGTAATTGGAATGTTATTTTGTCATAAAAGTTATTTGTGCCTGCATGTAAGATAACGACAGACTGTTTGGAGGAGAAGTCCAGTGGAATTATTCGTAGTTTTTCAAGAGAGACGTGAAGCCCGGATAAAAAGAAACGTTAATTTTCCAGCTGGGTAGCAAAGACTTGAAATATCCCTCAAGAGCGCGCCCATGAGAGTCAGCTATCACGAAAAGGTTTTTATTTAGCACCTGAAACAGCCAAAGTAGAAAGGATTTTGATAAGAGGAATTTTGGAACTTAGAAATACATTGTGATTAATCAACAAAATTGACCCATGGTGATCTCGACGGTTAATTACTTAATATAAACAACTGGCCTTTCCATCCCCCTCCCTTCGAACACATCCTCGGCAAAAGTTAAATGTCCAGAAGATTACTCTCCTCGGAACAGCTCACATCTTCAGAGGGATACTATCACTAAAGATGCCATATGTAGATAGGACCATGGATGGGGTGGACCTGGATCTACAAGTAAAGCAATGACACAAAAGAAATATCCCAATATAATGATAGTAACCAAAATATGCCACTCTAATTCTTCCCTCACTCATGTCTTCTTCCCTCACTCATATTTCGTTGCTCATATTTATCTCTTACCACAGAGAAATCACAGACGTGATTTTGCACCAACCATCATGAGGTGATGAGGATGCGGGCATTGGGCCTTGGGCAGACTGATGTTTTGAATAGATTTGTAGTAATGATAATAGTAATAAAATTATTATCATTATAATAAAGTCAAACGGTGCCTGTACTCATCGAGTACTAGGGCTTGTAAAGAAAGGCCTGGAGAAATGCAACTATAGAATCCATGGAAACATCAACATACCAGAAATCGATTGATAGTGCATATGATAAAGAGGGCCCTATCAGTGAAATAACTTCAGGAAGTTACACAAACGCACAAAAGAAAAACAAGATACTGCTAATAGCGAAATGTCAATGTCAACAGTGATTAAAGCACTAGGACTTGTAAAGAAAAGCATGGATACTAGTAAATATACCCAACAGAATCCCAGGAAAAATCATTGCTGAACTTCAGATAGCTCTCCAGGGAACAGCCCAAGACGTACTATCACCGTCCTGACATTATTCTTTTGCACAACCCATTGAAATGACTTTCTTTTATACTTACAGGAGATTTTAGTATGCATTTTGTTATTCACACATGTTTGCTTGAAATATTTTTCATTCAGCCTTTATCAATATTTAATAGGATTATATTTCAGGTCAATCAATACAGAAAATACACTAACCCGTGTTGGAATAAGCCCTACATCTATTTGTTCCATGCCCTTGTTATTTCTCATAAATACATAAATTTAAGTAATTAGACCTCCCCCCTGTGGTTAAGATTATTTTTTTACGATATAACGTTCATAGAGGCGTTTATTACTACTTTTCGCTACATCACTTATTATTGACAGTTTGCCTATCTATAAGAAATTTGTACTCACCATCTTAAGTTTGACATCATAATAGTCATTGAAATTATCTAATCCCACAACTTTGTTACTAGGATCCGCTGCTAGGGATTTTGATACATGATGACCTATAAATCCGGCTGCTCCCGTCACTAAAACTCTTTTGGAGTCTGCGTTCTTCTTTGATGTTACATTACCTGTGTATTGATCAATGCTTTATTATATTAACCAGCTATTCCTAACTATTACGATTAATTACAGCTACTTGACATACCGATAAAAGAAATTATGTGACTTAGGTACCACAAAGCCTGTACTAGTTGTAGTGACATAGAAATATTCTTTAATACAGACTTTTACTCTGAAGGGTTACAAAAGGAAAGGGCAAAGGCGTACAAGCTGTCAGTTAAAAAACTACTGTACAGTTGTATATTATTATTTTTTTGCAGCTGATCAAAATGGAAAGTGATCCTAATTGCGGTATATAGCTGTTATATTATATAATTATATTAAATTGGTAATTATCCACAGTCATGTGACCTAGAAGAATCACACTGGATTCTACAGTTAAAATAGTGGGTGTATCTTACTGGGGGCTGGAGCATGGAGTAGGTATAAAATAAGCCCACATGTCCCCAATATAAGTAGCACGGTTAACTCCCGAGGCAAGGCGTAAGTCATCTCCCCCACTGCACCAGCACACACTGGCCGTCGTCATATACACGTGGTCTGGTAGAAAGCCCACAGAAAACCTGTACAGCAAAGATAAGACATTAATGAGAAATTTGGTCACAAGTGGTTAGTGTTGGATATAAAAGGCATGTTCGTTTTACTTGGGGCCAATTTAAGGGGACACATTATTCCGTCTATACATGTACCGTATGTATAGTCGCATATGAAAGATACACTGTCCGGGTACACTGTATAGAGGGATATCACTGAGTACCTAACGAAAAACTTATTTAACCATTTCCTAATGTTTTTACTCGTTCAAAACACAAATGAGACCTCCCCTCTCCCCACTACACGGTACACGACGCTACACGTAAACATAAGTCATGAATGGGCATGAATGGCAATCAAATGGGGTACATTTCTCAATTTTACTATGTAACACAAGGGTGTGATAAATAGGAGTTCCTGGTATACTTACGATTGTCGATCTGAAGGCTAAATCGCTAAAATTTGAAAGGTGCGATACCATGGACAGGAATAAGAGGACTAAGTCCAGGTATGTTTACAGGCGTTTCAGAACCAAATCGACCCACGATCTCGATGTGCCTTGCCTAAATAGGTGTGTACTACTTCCTACGGTGCGTTTGGAAATCTTTAGGTGGTTCCAACTTAGTTAAAAGTGAAGAATTTTAGCCACTGTTCAGGGATTGTTAGAACCGGGAGGATTAGATATAAGAATACTATATGTGCCGAGATCTGGAGAAGACAGGATTACACACCTAGTAAGTATACATACCCTTTGGAGGTTAAATTATCTTTGGCCGAAGCCTAAAGTCTGGTGCACGAACACAGCCACTGAACCAGGGTCGTCTTTAACCCACGCAGGACGGATACGCTCTGATGGCCACCAGACACTTTCTCCGAATAATGGGCTGTATTATATATATTTTAATTATTTTAGCGTCTCCTTTGGTTTGCTGGCACGTTACTTTCCAGTAACATCCATCTACATTGTAAATATATATATATATGCATACCATAGGATCCAATGTTTCGTTTACGCCATGCTTGGTATTGATTGAAAAAGATGAGAAACTATGTTGCAGTTACACTGGTTTATTTTCAACTGATGAACAAACACAATTATACTCCTCTCCCCACCTTGATACTTAACATTCCTGCATAACATTTAATTAGGAGAGAGCATGACCCAAGATAATTTAAATAATAGCTATACTGGCGTACAACCAAATAAAACAAGAATTCCTTATTTAACCCCCTGAACTAACCATCTCGCAATCGACCGCAGGAGTTTCCCTCCAAACAAAACATGCATATCTGCATCAATAATGCATGTCTTGGTCTCCCCGCCCCTGCTATGCCCTGCCCCGTAACAAACCAATCAATAACAGTGAGTTTTACTGTTTGAGGGCGCATGAATATGCTGAGTGAATTTATTTTTTACACGTTAGTGCGACACGAAACTGTAACACTATTGATATTTTATTGTATACGTATTGGATCTGGGGTTATCGCTTACTATTTATGTGTAAGTGTTAAACCACTATAGAAGTTTAATGAGAAGTAATCATGGCAATTGATGTGTTATCAACAGGTTTACCGCCAAAATTCTACTATATACATGTAACTTAAAATGCTCCGTTTTAGATTGATGATTTAACTAACGCGTTGTTTATTTTGTTGGAATGCTGTCTGTGTAGTAGCAAAATCGTGTACACAGACATAGAAATTATTTCATGATAGTGACGTTAACCGTATAAGAATGTGCTTTTACCATTATACCTTTCCCACAACATTGAATGACATTTTTAATGAGTTTTGAGAGGGTTTGCAATGTGTAGAGATTTGATAAACTTAAAAGAAAATGCCCCAACGTAGACACCTTACCCTGACGTATAGGCACCCCCCCCCCCGACGTAGGCACGTCCCTCACCCCGAAATAGGCACCTCCCACCCCCCGAAATAGGCATCCCACCCCAATCATTCAAAAAAAGATGGAAAACATTTAGTTATTTTTCTAAACATCTCGAAGTCATCACACTGCGAATCATATGTATCTTAACAGGACTCAATAGAATGTATAGAGCCTATAGTCAATGTGATTCTGAGTTAGAGTCAGAAATACGTATAAAAGAGTCAGGCAAAACGAGTCACTTGATTTGACTCTTTTAGGAGGTGCTGGACTCGGATTTAGAATCAAATGTCTCGTTTATGTTTCTCTGTGTACCTGCTGCCCCCATGGGCTTTATATTAAGCTTTAATATTATTGGCTTTATGGTCGATATGTATATCATTGTTATCATTATCATTGGACCTTAATTTCCCAAAAATGATTTTACAGATTTTACTACCCCGACGTAGGCCCCCATATGATTTTATCCAAAGGAAAAGCGCCCATAAAAAAATACTCCTGTGGTTTTTCCTCCATTTATAAAAAAAACCCACTAAGTAAATGGTCGGATTCATTTCATGAAGTAAACATTTCTCCATAAAGCCATGCATCGTTTGGGAAACTTGTGATGGGAATAAGAAATAAACGAACTAAGTAAAACTCTAAGCCCAATGGACCTATACCCCCCCCCCCTCCCCACCACCACCACAAACAAAAAAACAAAAACAAACAAAAACAAAACAAACCCCTGCCCGCCCCCATTTCGTAAGAATTGCCCATATACATACTTGTATAACATAAATATGCACATGTATACGCATTTTATAACATACAAACATTCATTGTCACCTATTTAAGAGCTAAAATGAAAGTTAGATATATAATCCATAACTTAAAACACACAACAAATTTAATGTAATATGGGATGTGGTAGACTTGATAAGAAGACATCGATAAAATATATGTGGAAATAATCTGTGGGTAATAGATTATACTTTTGCGTAGGGAATTCATTATCATATACATGTACTTCTAAATATGGTTACGAGGTATTGTGGTGTAGACTCCCGTATTCACTCATTTATTATATAGTGTTGCCGTCATAGATCTCGTATACATAGCTTTCGTTGAGATATGGAAAAGAAAGTGTGTGTGTGTGTGTGGGGGGGGGGGGGGGGGGGGTAGATCGAGCCATTCTAACAACAAGTAGTAGTGTTCACTAAGGTCAGGACACTGAGTCTCGTAATGTGAAGATAGAATAAGTCTAATACATGAAGGAAAGACTCCAGTCAGAACTTTAGTTGCAGGAGTTTATTTTCTGGGGCCCAGGTCCCGAATGATCTCGACCGGCGCAACAGCCTCTCATTTATACTACTCAGCATCTCTCACATGCCTATAACCTGATAGCATTGTTTAGTGGCGAACAGAGCAACGATTGGAATAGCGGCTGGATCCTCGGCAGCTTTCAGGGGCGGCCATCCTTCCTCTACATCCGAACAGATCTTTACACACTAATACATATTTCTCATACACTTTTACATGGTTTCATAGATAATTATGTTATAATAACTTCTGTTATAATAACAATAGCATTGCAACTTCGTAACTCAAAAACATCAACTCACGTTCTCTTTTCATATGCTGGAAAGTTAGAGGAGAATCAGATCTAAAGCTTCAAGTGACTTTTAACTTCTAATTATTTACTGTCGATCATTCACTCTCATTAACACCCTCTTCAGCCAAATCATCTGGACACTACACAACTGTGCATTCTATGTATTCTCTGTCCTGTCTTCGGACAATAGGAGATCCTTTCGCCATAGTAATTAAACACAACCAGTTGTGGCAATTGCTGCACTACATCCACGAGCAGTTCATCTGTGACCTTCCAGAAATAGAAACAGATCGATTCCAATGTATTATGCACCACTAAATGGTCGGAATGTGATCTCATTCGCCTTTTAAAGGAATTCGCTTTTTTGTGTAAAGTCTGTTTGAATTGAAGATATACCATCCGACTACCGTACCTTACCAGCTTATAATTTGGTAATATATTCCAGAATTCAAAATGCAAAACTTTTGCTTTTTGCAATCGATTACCTGATGGCATTGGCTGAGGTCCAGCAGGCGTAGATTTGGCATCGTCTGTGGAATTAAGACAAGCGAATTGCCCCCGACATCGCAAACTCCCATCAAATCTAACACTTCCAACTTCCTGAATGAATCATGTAAACAGTATTCTTTATGCATATTACGACTGCATCCTTTGACGGCGACATGTCTAAATTTGGTCTGGGCTCAAACCCATTAATTGCATAATTCTGAACATATTGGTCTAAGTTGCATACATTACTTAACACAAATTCTATATTTTGCCCTTAAATGGGTTCTTCAAGGGATTAAAATATGATGAAATTCCATTGGCGAATACAATCAAATATGCTTCTCAAGTGTCTGACTGTGCAGACAGTTGAGAGCTTGTTAACTTTAACTTACGGGCAGTTTCCAACGATATCCTTTAATCCGGCGTCACTTATATTCCAACACCAGCAAATATACAATTGTTTTAATTTGGCTCCACAACTGAAATATAACGAGGAATTAGTTACAGTGTGCACACACATTTAAGCCTCGTAAAGGATTAGTGAAAATGCCCTATTCCAAGATCATTTAAACTACCTCTTACAGGTCAATAATGGCCCCCATAGTAAAATAATACATATTAGAGTAAACTTGTTTTGGAATAAAAGAGAATCTTGTCTAAGAGAATACAATAGTGTCCAACACGATACCATAGTCTCAATATGTTGAGAATTGCGGGTGGAAGTACTTACCAGCGAACCAAGGCATGTACGCCATTGTCCTGAAGATGGAGACAATCACTAAGGTCTAAATAGACAAGGTTTGTCAGTGACTTGTCTGCAAACAGATTTACCAATCCTTCTGATGTAAACTCCCCTCCCTTACACAAACGTAAAGTCTCAAGTTTTGTTATATCCTGAAATTTGTAATTAATATTTAATATCATTTTGTGGGTGCGTTTTCAATGATTTGGATTTACGGTGCTCGTTGCTACTGTCACTTAATATATATATTTACACCGGCCATATAGGACAAAATATCTTTAAGTTAGACATGTTGGAATTCTCACGATAATAAATTTTTCTCTACCTTTATATGAGTTAGGGATCTATCGGATAATCTCTCCCCGAAGGAGACACATAGTGTGTTTAGCAGACGACATTTGGCTAACTGAGAGAAGGCATTGTCAGTGAGGGCAGCCCCGTCTAGACAGATCATTTGTATATGGGCACTGTGATATTCGACGAGGACATCTATTGCACTGAAATAAATAAATACAGCTATAGGTGATTTATTCAATGAAAAGGGCCATCTTATGTCAATGTATGAAATAATGGAGAATTACAAGTTTTACCCTCCATTTGAACAAAGAAAACAATTGCGAAAAGCCCTACCTCAGGAGTGGGTATCGAGTATGAAAAACTGTGAACCGTCCCAAATAGACAACTCTGTAATTCTAAAAATCCGAGGCAAACCTCTTAATATTTTAGACTGTTTCTCGAACACTATTCATCAAGAACTTGTTCTAAAAAGAGTTCCCAAGAGGGAGAAACTTGACAGGTGGCAAGAATTACTTGCAATGAGTGAAAATGATTTCGAAATGGTGAACTGGAACACTGCTTTTTCTAACCCTTATAAGATAACACCCGAAACAAGGTTACACGTACTACAGTACAGAATCTTACACAACTCGATTACCTGCAATGAATGGTTAAAAAATGCCCAACAGAGAAATGACCCAATATGTAGCTATTGTAAAAAGGTGGATAATGTGGTTCATTTTTTTATTGAATGCAAAAACGCATTGTCCTTATGGAAATTCATACTTCAGTGGATCTACGATAGTGGATACCTTAATAACAACGGTGCCAACAAAAAAATCATCCATAGACAGGGTAACAGTGTAGTGGTCAATAAGAAAGGAATAATGTTCGGCTACGAAATCTCCAATTTAAATTCCAGAGTAATAAACTGGATCGTATTAACGGTTAAGGCTTTCATACATCGCCAGAAACTATTCATGGAGAATAAAATTGACCCTTTACTAACAATGTATGAGCTGCGTATGAGAACGAAAGTTGTAATTAATTCGCATAGCTTGAAGAAAACACCAAATGATACAAAAAAGTTATGGAGAAGAACGTATGATGACATACAAGAGGCCATCGACAGGTTAAAAGTAAACAGGGCATAGACTTCCCCTCTTCTATATCAGTGATGTCCCTAAATTAGCTGTGAAAATATCATGTGATAACGTCTCAGCCGAAATAAGCTCCAATCCATGTTATTGTATGACAATGTTGAAATATCTTGGTTATTATTATTCATGCATACTTGTATTGAAATGTTTAGCATTGTAGGAGCCCAGATGGCAGTCTAAATATTGAATAAAACGATGTCGCAAAAACAAAAAAAACATATATAGACGTTTCAATGAAAGGTCTATATGGAAGATATAATATTATTATGACTCTCAGGACATGTACTGGTGGGGAACATGTCTTATATTTTCACGACACAGTTCTGATATTTACCGGTATTCAAGAAAGCATTATTGACACATGAGAAATGTGCCGTGTCTGACAGTCTGGCGTGTGAATTCGCAGCAACTTAAAGTGGAATATGTAAACATTGTATTTAAATTTCGGAATAAAGCGCTCTGACATTCATAGACACTCGATATTATCCGATGAGTTTGGTAGTCATAAGGTCTTAAGCAATTAGTGAAAGCGTGGGCAGAGCTGAAAAATTTAAGATAATAAAATGAAAAGATTCATCGGATTCTTACTTTCTGAGTGATCCTAAACACCCCCAGTGCCCTCATTTCTCCAACAACAGTCCAATACTATTATTACCAAGGTAACCGTGACCCTGATGCGTACATTCTTACAAATTAACTTCTATTGTTGAGAATCAATTATGATATGCTTAGCTTTGTAAGTTTCAGATATCTATCTCCAAATTGATTGCTAAAATGCCCAATATTAGATAGTATATCATACGTTGTGCAAACTATAACCAACGTTACGAATCACTTACACAGCCCCTTTCTCCTTCGATACTATGGTACGATGGTTCGTCTTAACATACCTATGGGACAAATCTGGCGTACTGTTAAATTGTAAAATAATACTTATTGAGTCTAACTATGCATATAATGTGCTACAGAATTATTGGAAAGTACTGGTGCAGCAATGATAAATCTATTGTTACTGCACGACGCAGAAATGCGATGCGTGTTATTGCTCTTTACAGTTAACAGTTGCACATCATGAAACACATCGAAGTTGACACATCAGCGTGTCAGTCAGTGGAGCTTGGCATTGAGCCAGGAGTGGTAAGTAATGCTATGTGGAATACTCGTACTCTGCTACTACCTAATTGGGGGCCTGCTTCAGGCACCCCGATTATTTCAAAAGCAAATTATGGAAGATTGGATCCTAGAATTTCCTTGGTATCTATTGGTATCGAATGAAACGTATCGCGTCAGCAAAATTTCTTTGTCAAAATTTAATAAACATGTCTAAAAAGAAAAAAAATATACATAACGGCAGACGGCAAACTATTAAATATCCAGGTTAGCTCAGGTTGTAACACTGTACTGGAATAGAATCCTATACACAAATGCGGGTTAATATTCATGAGCATCTATATTATAAGTTTCAGTGTGCGTGTACCTGTCAGAAATGTCTGGTATACCATCGGTGTTTAATTCTTCTAGAAGTGGCAAATTCCGTGACAGTGTTTCCACCCCTACTGTCTCTATGAAGGCACAATGTGACAAGTATATGGACCTAAGTTTGGTTAACTTAATTATGTATGGAATGCATTCATTGTTAACAAGGCGACATCCTTCTAAATTAAGGAGTACCAAATCAGTGCACGTCTCGGAAAGTATCTTGATGAAGTTTTTGTCAATATTATCACAGTAAGGTAGTTGCAGTTTCCTCAGAAGACGACAGTTAAGGGATAGATCTAATAATGTCCCTGTTGTCAAATCAGACCGCCAATAAAAGGTCAAATCTTTCAGATATGTCGCCTTTTTAATACACATATTGACATTTGCAGAAGAAACGTTCGTGTTAAAGAAAAGGCGCTGCCAATGGATTGGGTCATTCATTACAGCATTCCACTTTTTGCAGACTAATCCAACGTTGGTACAAAGTTCAGTTAGAGTTAGATAGAAAAATATGTAGTGGAGGATTTCTAATGGCAATACATCAATGGGTGGCTGATCCTCGAAATGCCAGTCGTTCGCACTAACCCCATAATTAGACACCTCAGTGGCATTGCCATAAGAATGTTCTTGGTCATTTGGTTGTATTCCATCTACTTTTGTGTAGATATTTTGTGAAGTACATAATGCACGTACTTTCAGATCTCCAATATACGATGATTGAATTGTTATCTTTGTTTGTGGTTCTTTTGCCACATTTAAAGACAAATCAGCGTCATAGCTTTGAGTATTCCCAAGATCATTAAAATACGTCTCATCGATATCTATTGTTATATTTTCGAGGTCATGTCTATCCAATTTCCTTCCATGGTCTCCTTCTAAATCTATGAATGATACGGTTGCATGTCCAGGTTTTTCACTGTTCAGATTTGTATTCACAACTCCATCCACCAGCTGAGTGCACCTACCTGATTTCACAGCAACAGTGGGTTTTGCTGTCTGGTGGCAGAACGTGCTCCGGATAATAACCAGAATCCTTTCCCACAGACACATTGTGCCAATATACACAGAAGTTGAAGATCGAGTCATTAGCCTTGAAGCTAACTTGTAAGTGGCTGTGTTCCCATCCACCCCACGATATGAAGCAAGGTGTCGGGATCATGTTATTCGTGACATGATATATCCCGGACGGTACACGTTGATCAGAGCGTTCCCTAGATTGCTTGCCATTAAAAGTTCGTATACCGGAGATACTGTCCAAATTTGTGTGCGGTTTCCTCAAGAAGTGATAGATGATACATCTTTGATTAAAGATGCACTAGCCAGTCTCTATACCAGCTCGCAGTTCTTGACGTTCTGTTTCTTCCCTTATCACCCTTGACAACGGGGGGAACTTGAGTCTCAGAATAAATCGACCTCAGTGAGGATGAAGTACTTCCAAATAGTGTATATGGCAGTTCTTCGTATCCATCTGAGCTTCGGTTTGCCTGAACCTTCATGATCTGTTACCATCAGGTTCAATGATAACGCTGTTAAAGTTGAATTTTACCAACATTAGTTTGAACACATGCACAAGATGCACCCAGGAATACTCCCGGAATAGCATTAATACAGCAGCCGCGATCAATGACGATGTCATAAAGTTCGTGGTTTATAGGGGCACAGCACGTTATTTGTTTCCCTGTCCAATTCATATACGTGTACTCGTTCACATGCACAAATATGTGATATAATATATGATATGTACATGTATACATGTATGTTTGTATATATTGTTATAGAGTCAAAAGTTAGTATCTCTAGACAGTTCGTCCTTTTGACGATTCGTTTTACTTAATTAATATTGACTATTTGGATGTGTTATATCAGGTGACGATTCGCCCTTCTGGCGATTCGCCTTTATTCTTCTCTATAAACTGGACGAATGTACTCTGAGACGATTGTATTTTATGACGACTGTACTGGGGGACGATTCCCTCCTATGCATTGTACTCTGTGGATTGGCCTGCTTAAAGGGTATCAAGCAAGATTATTACACATCATTTTTATTTTGATTTCTTCATCTACTCATATTTCCATATGTATCTCCCAGTCTCAATTTGATGTTGATGCTTATACAACGCTTAAAAAACACACTTTATATGAGCAGATATGAGCAGAAAGCCAACGCCCCCTAACCCTCACCCCTCCAAATCTGTGATGTCATGAGAGGTATAACAACATTTTGCTCAGAGACAGAGAGGCCGCACTAATTAATAACATGTAGGGAGCTTATCAAAGTCGAGAGCCAACATCACCCCTTCAAGTCACTTTCTTCCCGCTTTTGGAGGAATACACTGAGCTCAGCTCCTGGGACAGACCAACAGCTGCTGCTAATCTATATGCTTTGAAGTCCCAACTGGACATTGAGATTAGGCAGTTTGGTGATGTGGCATCATGCAGAGCTGTCACATAATTGTGGTTAGACCCAATTAAGATAGAATTCCATTGGTGAGAACTGGCTTGAAATTTGTGACTGCACATGTAAATAACTTTTTCTTTGCCCTAGAAATCATGTCTACAATTCACTTATGAATTACCCATTTATATGAGAGGAAGCTACACTTGTGCTTATAATACTGTAGGTATTGGAGATTAAAACATGAAAGCTTTCCCTGGGAAATGAAGGGTTTTCTATCATAAGTGGCCTTTCAGTATATCTATAGTACAGGACCCATGCATGACCAGATGTGCCAGTACCGCTGGTGACGTCACATATCTCTATGTTTTGCCTGGATATAGCTCCAGTGGCACCCTGCTGTGATTTTTCTCCCTCACCACTTTAATCAGCTATTTTTATAATAACATATCAAATAAACTCTTAAGTTGTGAGAGGAAGTTAATTACATTAATAGGAACTAATAGAAAGTGGAAAGTTGCCCTAAACTTGCTTGATACCCTTTAAGGTCCGCATTTTTGTTATAAAAGCTTGAGTTGTGAAATGAGAAGACAGAATAAACCTGGCTACGAAACTAGAAGGTGATTACGTTGATTCTACTAGGATACTGAATTTAAGTCGATTAATTCACTAAGAGACGTTCTCAATAATAACTGGTGATTCAGAATTATCAGGCGAGAAGCAACTAAGAGATTAGACGAACAAACATATAATCTTTTATTAAGACGAATCCAGTAAGACAAAACATCATGGCGTACTCGACATCTCCATCACTTGAACATCTGTGGGATGACCAACCCCAGGGGGAAGACCCCCTCCATCTGTTAGGCCAACGGACGAACGAAAGGCGGAAACGTATCATTGGTGGCAGCGGTGGGATATGTGATGCCCTGGAGGAAGACGGATCCTCCTCATCCATGACGGATCTACATCCCTTCGCCTTGACCCCTTCGTTGGAAGTCACTGTGAACCCTAGGCAGTATGAGAACTGGAGGAGCTCTCAACCAGCACGAGATAGGAGGGTACGGGTACTGGACGAAGTACCAAAGCCTGATACTAAGCCAAAGCCAGGTAGTGGGGGAGGTATTGCCACTGCTAGGCCAGGACGGAAGGTGAAAGCTTCACCTCGCATATACGATGGCTCTACATCCCTGGGCGACTTCCTGAACCACTTCCAGGTAGTTGCTGACCTAAACGATTGGACAGACAAGGAGTGTGCACTGTACCTGGGCGCTAGCCTTGACGGATCGGCCCTTGCCGTCTTAGAGAAAGTTGATTTGGATGCACCAAACAGTTACTTGCTGCTGGTGGAGGAATTGGAGAAATGCTACCAGCCAGCTGTTCAGCTGGCCCTGTATCGCACCCAGCTGCGATTGAGGCAGCAACAGAAAGACGAAGATGTGAATGTGGTTGCTGATGACATTGAGCGCATGATTCACCTGGCATACCTGAGAGTAGACAGGGAGGTGAGGGATGACTTGAGTAGGGATGCCTACATTGCTGCCCTTCGAGATGAGCGACTCGGACAATGGGTAGTGCAAGCTCGCCCAGGGACCTTTGCAGAGGCCAGAGCCGCCGCTCTCCATGCTGAAGCTTTCACTCAAGCTGAGAAAGACACATACTCTACCCCGAAAGGTCAGGTTAGGGTGGCAGCGAGTGAAGGAACCAAGAAGGTGGACCCAATGGAGACAGTGTTTGAGAAAATTCTAGAACGACTGGAGCGATTGGAAACCAGCAGAAGCCAACCCAAGAGTAGGGGTTGCTTCCAGTGTGGTGAAATGAGACATTTTAAGAGGGACTGTCCGAATCGTCCGAGACTACCTGCTGTGGAATCTCAACAACCACAGGGAAACAACCAAGGACAGTGAATAACCGGGATCCTGTCCAACGCATAACCGGTAGAGAGGAAGGCTGGATTGCTGTACAAGGGTGATGGGACCCCTCCACAGCAGGAGTAATAGTGGATGGATGATGTAGAGGAGTCATGATCCAGTGGCTAGTGGACACAGGGGCGTGTACGACGATCATTAGCAAGCAAGTCTGGCAGAGCATGAGTGAAGCACCCCCTCTAAGAGCGTCACCTGTAAGAATAACTGGGGCTGGAGGAATGCCAGTGGATGTGTTAGGCGAAACAGACATTGAAGTAGACTTTGGATCTCTGACAATACAAATGCCAGTGATTGTGGCTAAGCTGGATCAAGGAGGAATCCTGGGAATGGATGTGATCAGAAGTAGAAAAAGCCAGGTGGATACAGATAGTGGTATCATATGGCTGGACCACTAGTGACCGACCCGCCCTCTGTGAGGCGGGATAAGCCTACATCAACATTTGTTACGTCACCCAACCCATCAGCGTCCACTCCCCATATATACACGACCCATACTTATGGCCTTCTTTTTAACGTTTTCCCCGTAAGTGGCGACCTGTAATTCGCCTGAGAGAAACTTGACTTAGTTAGCTACCATTTTGTCTGGAAAAACTACTGCGTTCATGGTACAGAAATGCTGTTTTGAAAACATTCATACACCCTCTACCTGTTGTCACTCAGTCCTGCCATGTTTACATAGCTTCAACCACCCCACACTACACACAGCCATAGGCATACAGCTCCCCGTACACACCACACCAGTGCGGTGGTGTGTACGGGGACACTAACGGGGGGGAAGGGGGAGGGGGAATGGGGAGGGGTGATAACAAACTTAATCTTACTAAAGTAACCATGCAAAACGCTCTTCTATCCTTGTGCAGTCCTTTTCTGGAAACTAATGGGATTGTGACTCCAGAGAGACTAGAAGTATATGGTCGATTCTCACAAAATGTCGTCAATTGGTTGATATGGCTTAAAAATTGAATATACCAGAATTCTTAAATATTTTATCTATTTAAAGTTATAGTACCATACTTGAAATGTGCAAAGTTGGGAACACTAATATTGAAAACTGCCTTGTATATTGAGGCCTGAATTATTTGCATCATCAAGCGATACAGGGTTGATAGAAACCATGGAATTAAAGGCAAATATTGAATTTAGATGCAGTTTTGGTATTTGAATACTGATGTAATCTGCTTTCAAAGGGACAAAATATTATAACTTAAATATATACATGACATACCTGGTGTATAATGAAACAAAGAAGTGGTATCGCTCAATGACATTTTTGCTGATTTCATACATTCTAGAATTATGCATAATTAGCATTAAGAAGAAATACTATGACTATTATAGTCAATTTAGCAATAATAATTGCCAGAATTGATGTGACATGACACTTTGGCAAAATGTATACATACAGCCCTGTGCATTTTGTTTTTCTCATGAATTAACTGGATACATATTATACCATCTGTATCGCTAAATGACTGTATTGCTTGATGATTTTTTTCCTATTAAATACCCAGAAGCTTCATACATAATGGTACATAATCGCTCAATGATGCCAAAACTACACCAAAAGCCCTTTATATTATACAAAGGCATGCTGTCATAAGGCTTCTCCAGTTAGGCTAATATTAAATATACCAATAAATAATAGAAGTGTTGAGCTATGCTTTCAGTATCAAGAAGTCATTGAATATAATTCCAATAGTCACTAGTATACTACATGATTGTTGTATCGCTCAATGACGTTTTAATTACACAAAGTGAAAAATGACACTGGAAAAATATCAAATGTACCAACTTGATTTCTTTTTCGTTCATAAAAAAAGAGCCTGCCTATATTTTCATGTTGTATTTGCTTTAAGTTGAAATTACATGATATCTCAGGAATATTGATGTCCAAAGTTTGATTTTCATATTTATTTTCCTTTAAATGCCTAAAAAATGGCATTTTAATGCATCCAGCAGCGTAAATATACATTGTAGATAGTAAAAAGTATATACCCACCTGTTCCTCTGCTCTAGCCTGATCATTTTGATGTATACATATTAGTTTTTGAATTACATATTACAAATTATGGCCATATGAGAGAAAAAGGCCCATTTGACGACATTTAGTGAGAATCGACCATGCTTATGCTGCCCATGAGACCACTGTAAAAGCAGGTAGCAGGATGATGATGAAAATTGAATGGACAGCAAAGACTAATGAGGAGCAAGTGTTGATCTTAGAAGATGGAGGTTTTGTTCCTGACCTAAGAGTGGCGAGATCTGTCCATACCTCCCAGTCAGGGGGTAGTATGGCGGAGGTATTGAACAATGGGGACCAGGACATTCGCATCCCCAAGGGGAGCAAGATGGCCGTGTGGGTTGAAGGAGAAAAACCCTCATCTAATAATGACAGGCCAGAGCAGTGGCGGACAGGAGAACAGGAAGAACAGCTAATGAATGATCTATGGTCTCAGACGGATAGGGAGCTAGTAGGAAGATATGCAGGGGAAATAGACCCTGCAGCTCTATCGGCGATTTCTACATGTATTCTTTGTTGAAGGAGAGGAGCTAGGAGGAACCGATCTGACTAAGCACCACATTTTGACTGAGCCAAGAAAGTCGTAGGGTACAGTCAAAATATGACCATTTGGAGGAAAATATTCCATTTTAAGGTTCTATTATATAGGCCTAGGCCTTGCCTATATGGGCCAAAGTAAAAAAAAAAGTACAAATGGCCAATGACCGTCTGACGGTTACCATTTTGGCACTTTTTGACGTGTAAGTGAGTACCGAGGACGGTCAAGAGCGACGGTCAAAAATGGCCATGGGTGGTCACCGTTCGACCGTCGCCTCTGGCCACTCTTGACGGTGGTCACAACCGATGTGTAAGTGGATACGCTATTTTACGGAAGTTACGCACACCTTTGAGGCCCTGTGAAGGCAAAGTCCATGAGCCAAGAATATATATTTTTTCATGTGTATAGAAGATACTAATATGCATGTATGTGTGAAAGGATTTTGATGTATGTGTTTTATCATGCATGCCATTGGCAATAAATTGCCGTTACGGAAATTATTTGCCTTATTGAGGACCAGGGAAAGCAGATGATATAAGCCAATGTTATATATTTTCTCATGTGTATAGACCATGATTATGTGCATATATGTGCAAAAGTATTTTGATGTAGGTCGATTATTAGGTGTGTGTTATTGGAAATAAATCAAAAAGTAATTTCCATAACGAAAAATGACAAAATCAAGTATTAAACTTTGTGCATGTATTGTGTCTTCGTGTAACTTCTAATTCCTTAACTTTTTTTTCTCAGATACAGGGGCTTATCTTAACAATTGAATGCCCTAGTAGTTATGACCAATGTCCATCATAACCATTTTTTCACTACTGCATGCATTGGTATTTTTGACTGGAGTTGACAAGAGATCGGAGGAAAGTAAGGATATAGTTCCTCTCCACCCCCTCTGGTCTCCCCCTCATCTCTCTAGACATAGCATAAAAGCAACTTAAGGTAATATAGTGTTGTGTTGGGAGATCGGAGGAAAGAAAGGATATAGTTCCTCTCCACCTCCTCTGGTCTCCTCCTCTCTACAAACATAACATAAGTTCATATATATAAGGTGTACTATTGTATTGTATTATTGTATTATTGTATTGTCTTAACCATATTCAGTCACATCGTTCCATACTATACTATATTATTACATGTGTTCTGAACCATGAACGAACACATATTCATGTCTCAAGGTATACTCCGATTTTGTCTACTATAATACGAGGGATGTCTGGCGAGGGAGGGGAGGCGACCGGAGGCAGACAAGATATAGTTCCTCTCCACCCCTCTGATCTACTCCTCCTCTCCGCTATCACACACACTCGCTATGTATTTTATCGCCATAATGTATCGTATTGTACTACCGTGTACTATCACAACGAGCTATAGTATTATTAGTATCTTATGTCCACTTGAATCTCAATCGACCACCTAGTCATAACTATCCATGAATTTATTATGTCTTCATTGTAACTTTGGATTTACTATTACACTACCGTCCACTGACTGGATTGGAGCTAGGATACAGTCCCTCTGCACTAATCCTAGTCAGCTTTTTCATTTTTCATCCACCTCAGCGGACGTCTGTCTGGGGGTTCACCCCCCGCCCAGACGACCGCCGCTCTCTCATAAACTGCCCACACGGACAGTAATGCGCTTTCCTCACCCAATCATTCATTCACCCTCACCCCCCCTCCATTCCTACCATGTCCACACAGCGCTGTCAACTTAGCTAAATTATACCACAAAATTCTTATTTAAGAAGCATAGAAACACATCATCCTGACCCATGCCATCAAATGGCCCCAACCATGGGGCACACTCAGGGAGCAATGCCCCCTCAGTCACTGCACCCTCAAATCAATCTCATCCTCACAGGAGGAAGTATCGCCCTCGCCGAAGAGGTATAAAGAAAGCCAAACAACCAGCTAATGGCCCACCCCAAATCACGTCCCCTAAGGACCTTGGGAAAGAAAGAGGTATCAGCTTCGTACACCTAAACATCAGAAGCTTAAATAAGAACTATGCCCCTTTTGTCGCTGAATTCCATAACTCAGGAATTGACGTGATATCAGTCTCCGAATCATGGCTCACCGAAGCCACCTCGGACAGCCAAATCAGCCTACAGGGCTATGATCTCCACAGAATTGACCGCACATACACCACATCTGGCCCTGTCCCCAGAGGTGGTGGTGTTGCTATCTATGTCAAACAAACCCTTGATATCGACTCCCTCCTACTCTCTCACCTAAATCAGTCCACCCCCACAGTTGAGGCTCAATGGATAATCATCTGTCACCCTCACCTTAAACCCATTATAGTGGCAAACATCTACCGCCCTCCCTCCAATGCTGTACTACCCTTTATTACATACCTGAACGATTCTCTCAGCGAAATTCAGAACCTAGAGAAATATGAGCTACTCATCCTTGGGGACCTAAATGTAGACATGTCCTCGGTAAAACCAAGCACCACTGAACTAATTAACTGGGCCCAACATCACCATCTGACCCAGCACATCACCGATTTCACCAGAGTCTCAAAATTATCCTCCACCACAATTGACTTAATTTTTTCAAACATAAAATTTGTAGCCAAAACTGGGGTCCTGATGACAAACATCAGCGACCACCAACCAGTATTTCTCATCCGGAAAAAACAAAAACGTTCAGTCCCAAAAATCACAAAACAGGGCAGATCCTTTCGCAACTTCTCATATGACTCATTTAAGAATCTCCTTCTAACTAACCCTCCTGACCCATCCCTCTCAAACAACCCGGACGTGATATGGGACTCCCTACATGCCCACATAACCTATGCTGCAGACCAGATCTGCCCCATCTCCCAAATCAGACTACCCACATCTAACCCTCCCTGGATAAACACAGAAATCCTAGAGGCAATAGCTGACAGGAACTACTTCCTCCAAAAAGCTAAACGTGTCAATGACCCAAATGTCTGGGACCTGACTAGGGCCCTCAGAAATAAGGTCAACTCACTCATTCGATCTTCAAGAAAACACTACATTTCAACCTATCTCAATGAAAATGCTAATGACCCCTCTAAATTCTGGGTGGAAATGAAAAAGCTTCTGCCCAGTAAGAAAGGTAAGGCCCAATTCTCTCTACCTGGAGTAAGCCACCAGGACCTCCCCTCCACTGTGAACTCTTTCTTCGCCAACATTGGCCCGCAGCTAGCAAACGCCATCCCTAACCCTCCTTCGGCTATCCAACCTGACACTCCCCCTTCTAACCAAACCACAACCCCCTCATTCAGACTAAAACCCATTCCACCTCAGGAAGTATCTGAAATTATCGATAGCCTGGATACGAAAAAACCATCCGGCATATCAAACCTGAACACTAGATTACTTAAAATTGCCATGCAAGTCCTACTGCCTCAATTCACCCATCTCTTCTCCACCTCTATTGAAACTGCGACCTTCCCAAAAGCCTGGAAACTTGCAACAGTCATCCCTCTTCCAAAAGTCAAATCCCCTCAATCACCTTCCGATCTAAGACCAATCTCCCTCCTACCTGTCCCAGGTAAAGTCCTGGAACGCATTGTACACTCACAAACCTATAATCACCTAGAATCTTTTGGCCTCTTGCACAACAAACAACACGGATTCCGCACAGGTAGATCAACTCAAATAGCCCTCTCAGAAATAATTGACGATATCACCAATAACTGTAACAACAAACAGCCAACAATTGCCCTTTTCATAGACATGAAGAAAGCCTTCGACACAATAGACCACTCAATTCTGACCAACAAACTCTCAGCCATTAACTTCCACACTGAAACTATCTCATGGTTCTCCAGCTACCTCGAAGGAAGGTCGCAGAAAACAAAAATTGGGGACACTATGTCCCCACAAGCCTCACTCTCTACAGGCGTCCCTCAGGGCTCCATTCTCGGCCCACTTCTATTCAACCTTTACATCAACTCTCTCCCCTCCTATATCACATCCACCAACCCCTCTCCTATCTCCTGTCAACTATATGCTGACGACACCGTCCTTTACACGTCAGCCCCTAGCATCAACGTTGCAGAAAAGGCCCTAAATACTTCAATCCCACACCTAGAAAACTGGTGCAAAATCAACAAATTGACAATTAACGCCAACAAGACCAAAATAATGGTTTTATTCCCTCCCCCAAAACCTCGGCCCCCACAAGTCGAACCCCCACTGAAATTTGCCATAAATGGTACCCAAATCGACATTGTCAATGAATTCAAATACCTAGGGTCAACAATTGATGACCGTCTAAATATCTCCCCACAAGTAAAACTAACCCTCAGAAATGCAAATGCAGCCATCGCCACATTCGCTAGAATAAGACCCTTCCTATCAATAAACATTGCCTTTCGAATACTAAAATCAATGATCCTCCCCCACCTTGAGTTCAACTCCTGCTTCCTAGATATGGCTAATACCACTTCTAAAGCAAAGCTAGAAAGAACACTCAGAAGAGCTGTCCGTATCGCCTCCCTATCAAGGAAAACCACAAACGTAGATGAAATCATGTCCAAAAACAACCTCCTCCCCCTTCAAACTAGACGTACCCTTCAACTCCTCCTCCTAATGCACAGGAGAGCCCACAGCGGTCCCCCCCCCCTAACCCAACTACCTCTAACGAATCACGGGAAACTAGGGCCTCATCCATCTTTAACCTCCCTATTCCTCGCCCGAAAAGAGAGGCGTGCAGACGCGCGCCCGCCTTTTCTGGAGGCACACTCTGGAATAATCTACCAAAACCCCTAAAAGACGAGCAAGACCCTCGAGCTTTCAAGAGCAAAGCCCTCCTATTCCTGAAATCAAATCGGTGAGTTGACTATCCTAGTCAATTTAGCGATCCTAATTCTATAATCACTCAGTAATAACATCATGCATTCCTATATGTCACCAATGAGATAGTGGCAGTACCAAATATTATACTTGCCATTTCATCTTTTACCACTTGAAGCCTCCATTTACTTACATGTATCACACTGTATTGTAATGTATTGTTTTGCATTGTACTATATCGTATTTAATTTCTGTATTGTATTATACTGCATTGTACTTTATCTTAAATAATTGCCAGAAACGTAGGGGTAGGTGCATAAATTTCACGTAAAGTTACGTGAGTCACTTAACTTTAAGTGTGAAAAGTTACAATCTCTACGTGACTCACTTAAATCCTGGTGCCAAAACAGGCCACGTAAGAATCGTAACTTTAAGTGACACGTAACTTACGTGGGCCACGTAACTTACGTGGGTCACGTAAAACGACAAGTACGCCATCTGGATTTTACTACAGAACTACAACTCAATTCCACCGGAAATAGAAATGGCAGGCAACATGGACGGCGATATGGTAATAACTTCTTCTTGTTTATTCCTTAATAGCCTTTCTTTGTTGGTATGTGCAGACGACACATGGACTATATCATATATAACTATTTAGGAGAATCATTTTATGACTATATAAAAAGTTAATTGGGAAGGTTATTATTGACAATGATCGCCGAAAACCCATTGCCTCCAATATCGCTCACTTTTAACTCATATCCATACATAGGCCCTATAGTAATAATCAGGCTATAGGCCCTATGCATCCTCTTTGACTTGGAGACTTATAGCCTGTTCGTCACTCTTTAGTTAAGTTACTCTTTAGTTCTGTAACAAATTACACACAATCATATAGTATGGCTAGGCATTGTGTGCACTGGGCCGCCCACCACGACCACATTACTCACCCCCCTTTTGTGACAGCTAGCCTGAGACGTTGATTGAGAATATGTATGACATAGTATGGTACCGTACTAGTAATTAGTTCTGTGGCCCTAGTAATATAATACTAGTATGGTAATGGGAAGGTATGTTCTCTCATTCACTATTACAATTACGAAGAATAATAGGCCTACAGTAATAATATTAGTTTAAAACATCTTAAATGTTTTCAAATATAGGCCTACTAACACAGTCTAACTCAGGCCTTTTAATAGTAGTAATGGCAACATAGGACCTATATATTCCAGCATATTGGGGTTACCGTATTCTGAAACATTAGATCTCTCTCTAGTAGCTAGTATCACCTCTCTCTTTCCCCCTCTTGCTCGAGAATGTAACTATAATATCATAGATAGATTATTGGGCTCAATTCTATGACAAACAAAAAGAGGAATCCTTTTAATGGGACCGTTCCAAATGATGATTTCCAGCCTTTCATTTTAATATAGGCCTTACACTTTCCTTGAACAATAAAGGGATAAATTTGCTACCATTATTGATATTTAGTACCATTTGTCTGGGAAATAATGGAAACACTTAGATAATAGTCCTGTCCAAGGGTTTTTGAGGAAACAGAAAGAAAAACAGCCACCTACCTCAAATAGAATCTACTTACTCTTATGATTTGATTTCTTTATTCCAATTTTAGACTAATTATGTTCAGATCAAACTTATATCCAAAGCTATAACATTTGTATCTATTTATTAAATGGGGGATAAGCCCCAGGAAGGATAGAACAACCCCTGGCATGTTTGGACTACCCAGTAGTATATCAATATGTATCTCCTATATTGCTAGAGGGCCCCCCCTACACACACACATACATAATTTTGTTAATCCATCATTGAATGGCACAAGCTATCCAGTTCAGGTGCCTTTTGGATGGGTGACACATTTTGTTGTTAAATTTCCAATTTTCTTGTTTGTTTAAATTCTGATCTCTACTGGATCCATTAATCAAAGGGAAGAAAAGAAACTATTTCATTGACAGATAGTTTTTTAGGAATACAACCTCTCATTGTCATAGAATTATTGATGAATTCTCTAGCATTTGTAGTTGCTATCAACTTTAGCATCTCCGTAGAACTAATAATTTTAGTGAAAAATATTCCAATTTTGACGTAATTTTGTTATCTTTGTTCTCACAGGATCAATCATTTGGAGAGTCAAGTAGTAATGTTGCAAAACGCTCACGCGGACTAAATTGGTCACCCAATGAGTCCCTCATGCTCTTTGAGTGTGCAGTCGAAAAAAGAGCTCAACTAAAGGGCCAGTTTTCAGCATATGTGACCCAAGACACCAGGACAGCTGCCTGGAAATATGTGGCTGGTCAGTAGTTAAATCTTCTTTGCGCAGCATATTTCATGTATTGGATGCATATATTTTGAAGAAAGTTATTGGCAACCATTAATTACATATTGAAAGGTATTCTGCCTGTATTGTAACAAAGATTGTAAAGCACTCCAATTTATAAGTAAGTTTATTCTTAAATGTAACATGATAAAGGTTGAAGTCAATATATGCATGTTTCAATCTTTACTGATTAGTGTTTGTTATGATAAATGCTCATGATTACTTATTTGTAAAGAAGAACATTTGATTAGCCAGATTATACTTGAATGTTATTTATTCGCATACTATTAGACTATCTGTTATCCCGCAAATTATACATTTAGTTCATTGACACTTTCTTTCATATAATTGTAGCTTCAGTTAACCGAGTACCAGATGGCACTGGTAAAAGGACTGTCAAAGAATGTCAGAAGAAGGTAATACCTTAATATTGTACATAATTGATGAAGTTCTTTTATTATCTTAACGTCTCATGGTTACCTAACTGACCAATTAACCTTATCATTACTACCTTTGTATGTTTATGAAAGCACATAATTGGAGTTTCATTCTTACAAATACTAGTATACAACTTTCCTCTTTTTGAAGATACTGGACTACCTCACCAAAGTGAGAACTCATGAGCGCAAACGTGCCAAAAGCATTAAAAAAACAGGGGGCGGAGTCCCAGATGGCGGAATCCCAGACGAGGAATTTAGGAGCAACTCAGCAAATGATAATAGTAAGCTGAGGCAGCTGGCCTTGGTGTATGATGGACCTATCAAGATTTATGGTATAAATTGTATTCCATTGATACAAAAGTGAAATTTTGTCTCACTTTGTAGAAAGTATTTGTTCAATACTGTGTAAATATACATGTGTATGTTAAATTTCATTTCAAAACTTTGTTTTTCTCATAAAAGGCATCCCTGGGTCAGTTGAAGGGGGCCTATCTGAAGAAGACTTGCCTAGTGAATCAGAGAAACAAAGGCAGACAGAAAAGGAAGCGACGAGCAGTATGTTTAGGAGAAGAATGTGTTGCAGATTGTTTACTAGTTCTGTTAACTGTTTCTGTTAACTGTTCCCTAGTTGAGCATCTTATCTTTCCTGAAAATGTTAGGTGTGTACTCCTTGAGTTAATTATACTGAATCAAATAAGCAACAAACATGAAGCATGTAAATGTCATACTCAGGTGTGAAAACGGGAAAGGGGACAGTACAGGGCTGATGAAATTTCTATATCTCAAGAATTGGTGGATCCTGCAGTAATATAGACATTAGAGAACAGTGGTTTGGGGAGGTACTGTTCTGTGCCACCTGACACTAATCCGTCCTCAATTCGTTCAAGATATTAATGGCACAATTCAATCAGACAAATCGAACGTCCCATTTGAAAAGAATATGCTGAAAACTGCCATTACTTTTTTCTGCAATGTATTTAATGTTATTGATATTGTTATTGTTATATTGTTATTGAAAAAAATGTTTTTCATAACAGCAAGATGGTAGATAAGATCATGCTATTTTCCTTCCACAGAAACTTTTGCGAGTCTAAACAAATTGAAGGATATGGTCACAAAGAGCAAAAATCCCGCTCTGGATGACTTTGATTCGGAAGGTATGTATTCTCCCTTGTCTGCTATTATAATGCATGTCCCCTAAACATGAATCAAAGTATTGTACACAAGGACTGCACCTCCACTATAGAGATTTTTAGATCTCAATATTTATTAATAATCTCTAAAACTGGCAATCATGTGCACAGTTATCCTACAGTAATCTACTATCCACATGACATAACATTTGCCATGCAGGATACATTGTGCAACATCTTCATTGCAATATTTCGTGTATTGTGTGAAACATTTCTTCAGATTTCCAAGTGGATGACAGTCCACCCGACAGCCCAGTCTTCCACAAGAGGACAACAGAGAGGGAGGGAATTCGGCCCCCAACTCCACCCCGTAGTAAGATTGACAATTGCAAGCCCAAACCTGCGACTGCCATGTCCAGTACCAGAGGACAACCTGACTCACAGTCATATTCCGATCTTTTTGGTAAGACCATCGCAATACAATCATGGATTTCTATGCATAATGATTGCAGTAAAAGGACAGAAGAAGGATCTCCTTCACATCACTATTATAAAGTCAGGATCGAGTATAACTTCTATAAGGTAGTGTAGAATATCCGAGAAGGAGAATGACAACCAGACCCAGTAAGATTCCGTTACCAACTAAAGTATAGCTTTATTGAACAAGCAACCCTCACAGGAGCAGCTCACATGCCACTCCTGGCGGGGGGCGGGACTCTATCTCTGATAGGCCCCTTCATATTAGACAAGCAGGTATGAGTCATGGAGGGAGGGGCTACGGTGAATCTAGCTGTATATATATTTCTATTTGAGTTAACAATATTCACATGCAAAGAAACATGCCCTAGCCACTATGCCTTCAATAACCTTTATCTTCCAACAGCATTCACAGACCGCCCTGCACGTCCAGCACCAAAGAAAAAGCTTGTGGATAAGGCAAGGGAGGAAACTGGGAATATCAGGTCCTCAACTCTCACTCACATTCCAGGTACTCAGGGTATGAGAAATACTCCATGTTGTTATTTTACCATGTCCATTTCTAATGTTGTATGGCATCAGAAATATATGTTTTTTCCCATTACATGCCTATATGGAACGAGACTCAAATTTATTTTGTTGCAAGGGATTTTTTATTCAAATATTTTACTTTCAATCGGGAGGCAATGGCCCACACAATTTGGTCTCCACTAAAAGTCCAAACATTTCTAATTCAGTGATATAACTACACATGCTTCTTATTTACTACAGAAATGCATTCGTCTGAAGCACTTGTCCTGGACGATTTTGAGCCTCTTGAGCCTCTCTCCAGCTCTCCACAAAGGAACCGTAACATTCGCCATGAGGAAAGCAAAGCTATCCAAGAAGTTGTGAACGCCATAAATTATCAGAGTGCTGAAATCTCCATGGCAGCAAAGACTCTCGTAGGGGGGATGGATAAACTAACGAATGCAGTGAAAGAAATGGGCAACACAATTGGGCAACATCTAGAACATCTAGAACGGACATTATCCCGGAGTGTTAGAGATGCCATAGGTATGAATTGAATATCATGCTAACACTGCTGAACATTTGAAGGCCAAAATGTAAATAGCCAAAAGCTTTTTTGAAGTGGTGTATAAAAAGGCAATTAATTAGCAAAGTAAAGTGCATATCAAGTATTGTTTCCTGTTAGTGACTAAATATTTAGTACAGACCGTTTATTCATTTCATTTGCAGCTAAGAAGGAGTATGTTGACGCCAGTGTCAGTCAGGTTCCTACCATGGTCCACACTGAGATGCAGACGATGGATAAGCCACCAACCCCAAAAGTGGCATTCATCCTGAAATTCCTACCTATATTTGAAAGTAAGTCTTACTTGGTCATCTTAAACCTAAACTCATGCTTATGTCACACATAACATTGTCACAGAACTTCCCTTTTCAGTCACATGTTTTGCAATCATTACAAATGTCTACTATGTTCCAGAATTCCTGGATGATATGACTGATACGGAATGGTTCGTGATATATGGCGGTGCATGTTTAAAGACTGCTGACAAATTAAAAGAGGAGATACTGCTGTTCACCACAATATATGGAAAACTACTTCCAAGCGGCGCACAAGCTGTACTGCATGTACTTGACAGGAAGAGGGGGCAACAGATGGCTTTAATGGGACCCACACAGCGTTGCAACATCCTTGTCCTGATGATAAACCAAATGGGTATGGTGATATTGTTTTGATATTCATACCAGTTTGTGTCATATGCATGATTGTGACTATATTTAGATTTGTGGTTTTGTTCAAAATAATTGGATATGTGGTTTTCACAAATCTAAAAAAAAAAAGAGTTTTGTTGATTTTAAACATCAAAACCTGTTATTTATTCCACAGTGGAGAAGGAATTAATCGCCCCCCAGAAGGCTGCTGACATGGCTGTGTACACAGAGTTCACCAATTCTTGTCCACTGGAAAGAAGAACCACCCCAAGAAAATCTCCTAGGAAACATAGCGAATTGACAGACCAAAGTGAGGAAGAACTGGAAAACTGTGGGAGGGGAGCGAGGAAAAAGATAAAAGCTACCAAATTCTCTCCCAGTCAGAACTCTTAATTACTGTCCATATGCGACCTATGCCTCTTCACCTCTGTATACCTCTTGATACTTCATATCTTCTAAAATGATAAATTGGCCACCTTGACCAAATGGCCAAAATCAGCCACATTCGCTGTATTATCTATATTACTTTAAACAACTTTTTGATACTAAAATTAAGACCTATCATTCACTGACATAATAAAGACGAATATTGTTCATTCTGTGATGACTTCTCTTAGTGCAAAGTTGCCTACCAGTCACATATCCTCATGCATTAAATATTTTCCCATTTCAGTTCAGAATTGTGGAATTGACTTTAAATGAAAGAATAGACTGAGTATTTTAGGCCAAATGGAGTTATGTGGTTTTGTTGCTAAGTTGATTGGACTCGACTTTGTCCAATTATTGAGCTATTTGCTGTTCAGTTACACATGAATTGCTGACCTTGATAGTTGTGGGTTTATATATCTGATACTATTTGCTTCTAGAAAAAGACATTTACCCTATTTGCTGATGAAGTTGTATGCATTTATCCTAAGAAAAGGTTTAGTCACCATGATTTGATCATGCCTTGCTATTGCCTCTAATCGGCCATGCCTCTATCATGTCTACCTAATGGGAAAAACGTATATGATAGTTGTAACCATCATTAAACCTTTAAAAGGAATATTATAAATTGCAGGTGTTGAAATTGTTACCTATAAAAGAAAAAGTGCAAGTAGGCATATTGATTTATTTTATTTTCTTTTTCGCATTCATGTAACAGTTTAATGACATTGTGCCTCGATATATTCATTCATGAAAATCTAGTTGCAACAATATCAGCACGCCTGGCCATTCCCTCTAAGACTGCATGCCTATTACCATTTTCGTGGGCCATTTCCACACCACCCTGTTCAATGTCCCTTAAGTGAATATGTAGTGCATTTTCGTCGATGTCAAGTGGAATATTTCTTTCCAGGCTAATATTATGAAGTACTATACACGCCATTATTACAAGTGAAGCCTTCTCTGGGGTCATTTGCATATATCCGCTAGTCCTGTCTATGCATCGAAACCGCTGTTTTAGGACTCCAAATGCCCGCTCAATTGCATTTCTTGCCTGTTTGTGTGCTCGGTTGTAAGCCTCCTCTGCCTCTGTGGCAGGTGCGCGAAAAGGTGTCAACATGTACTTCCTTAGTCCGTACCTAATGGAGATAAGTAAATTGAAATCCATAGATCATTTTAGCTATGACGGAACAAAGAAATAATAACATACAAAAGTTATTCATGTGATTCCCATTCTTGCAAATTATGATGTTTTTTTAGTTACCCTGAGTCTCCCAGTAGGCTGTAGTCACCCAATCCACCCCTGCATGCCAATTGGCCAATGTTTGATGACTCCCAAACCACCTGGTCGTGGACCGACCCTGGGAAACGGCAAGAGGCATAGAGGAACCGTCCATCCATATTACATATAGCCTGTAAAATGTGTTTAAAAATGTCATAATTTCAGTTAAGGATGAAAATGATATATGTTACGACTATATTGTTATGACTATTTAGTATTTAAGATTGGAAATAGGCTGATGGCAAAAATGGGACAGTTACCATGACATTTATACTGTGATAGCCTTTACGACAGAAGTATGAGTTGTCTGTTCTATCAGGACATTTTATTCCAATCTGGGAGCCGTCAACTGCACCCAATATGCCAGGTAACGTGTATTGAGTATGCCAGGGTATTGAGAATCGATCGTACTCATGTGCCTTTGGAAAACGGACATACCTGAAAGTATCATTTTTTATTATTAGCCGTTGTACTTCCCATAGCATACAAGAAACGGGTGTAAAATGCATGACGTACATTTATTAGATAATCAACCCCATCTGAGGGGAGGATAGTTCATTGATATTTTTTATTTGTTGCTCAATAATTTACCTTCCACGTAATCCAGTCAGAAAGGTGCAGACAGCAGTTACTGCTCTTGATACAGTGCTCCTGTGTAGTCCCTGTGTGTCCCCAACCGTTGTATGGTGATCACCAGTTGAAAGAAAACGTAGAGCAAGACAAAACTGCAATGACAGAAATGTAATTACTTACAATGGATTTGCCAGTCTGAACAACCAACTTGAAGGGCAGTAAATTGGGTTTGTGACTAAATTGGTTAGTCAAAAGATTATAGTATGTGTACACACTGAACTATAAGTTATCAACTCTGTCATTGAATATTAAATAACGCACTCTTTCTTCATGTGATAGTCCTCCTCCACTCTTCATTCCTTGGGTTGAAAACCCTGATGCACCAAATTCCGCTGCAAGCTCAATCACAGTGTCCATGTCAAGCCTATACCTGTGTGGGTGCAAATAATTTGATATACTATTACATATGAATAGAATAGATAGTTATCTGGCTGGCAATGACAAACAGCATTGTTCCGACAGCTTCATGGGAGGTATATCATTACTTTTTACTATGTATGTTCTAATTTCTGTTTTTGCCACACCATCTTGGCCTATTATGTTTGTGTGATAATAAACAAATTGTTGTCGCCATATTTGTTATATATGCTGTTCTTATTTATTATTTGACAAACCAGTCAGGCATTATTGAGTCACAAATTCGCAGAAATATGTCATTATCTACTTTGTCTATACCTATTACAGAAGTTGATACCCTAGTTACTTTATTTCAGTTTAACTATATGTAAATATCATTTCGACCACCAATCTGTTAGTGGATGTGCGCATATTTTATTTCCTTACCCCTTAACATAAGCCGTTATCATAGATTTTAAAATTGCAATATCTGGCGATCTCAACCTAGTGAGGTTTATTATCGAGCCTGGCTAATTCCCCATCCCTTAGTTGTCCTTAATAGTGAAATATTATTTTGAATCTTTTAATGTCGTTGTTAGAATATTAAGGATTTAAAAAGCATTAAATAGCATATAGATCACACACTGAGTTGCGAAATGATGTCAATTACGCCAATTAATAAAAATAATCTTTATTTGTCACTGACTATTGTTACATTTATATAAACAGGGGTGCACATCAGATCCGGATCTAGTCGTCCTGGGCATGCCGCAGGCCTACTAATTTAGGGCATACTACTACTAGGGGTTTTCTGAGAGAGACTAGGGGTTGGGTAATTTTACAGTTAGGCCCCCCAAAAATAGGTGTGTTTCCGATTTACTCCCCCCCCCCCAGTTTTTGAAATTTATGCATTTTATGCAATTCATAATATTTCATTTTTCATTTGAATATTTTGAAGTCTATAAAAGTAGGTAGGGTATATGGGTGGCTTTGTACTAAGTCACTCAGTGTATTATATTTACAATACATTACACAGATAGGCCGATAATGTGATCATGTTTATAAAAGCACATTAGAGGAGATGGACCATACTTTCTACTGGCACTAACTAGGCCTGCCTGATGGCAGCTATTAAATACTGTGTTTTACAACCTCTGGGTGTGAATTCTAGAGGGGTTTTATTTATATGAATTAATAGTAGGCTGTTAGTAATTGCAAATGATATACCTTTTCCTGAATTTCTCCTCCCGAAGATATCTCTCCTGTGGTTTTACACGGTCCCAGAACTCGCGCCGTTGCCGCATATGGAGATACTCAACCATCACTATTTATTTCAACTATAGTATAGTGTATGGTAGAAACTAAAATGTAGACTTTCAAACGTTCCTCTGTTTTGCCGCGTTTTTCCAGTTGAAAAAGGACCTCTAGATCAAGGATTATACCCGTTTACACGGCCATATTCATGTGCATTTAAGCCCTTACGTTGCCTCCCCTGGGCAACGTAATTTTGAGCCACTTTAAGTGTCACTTAAATCTTACGTGAAGCCTATTTAAGTATTCTGCACCGCGATTTGGACTACGTGAGTCACGTAAAATTTAAGTGACTCACGTAACTTCTAAATTAAGTATTTGGCACCCCGATTGGCTTACGTGGGTCACTTAAATATTTACGTGACTCACGTAACTTTTAAGTGAATATTATGCACCTACCCCGTAGTATTTTTTGTTACTTATAGATGTTAACCTAAGTAGACTGCAGCAGCAGGTAGAACGCCACAATCCTATTCTGTGTTACCTGTTCTCGACTGTATCGTGCATATTCGTCTTGAGAAGCTGGATAAATAAAATCATTAAAAAAAAAAAAATATCATAGGACATGTTTTCAAAAATTACAAGAAAAAATAGAAATATCCATAATGCAGTTGTAACAATTTTAGGAATAGTATTTTAAGACATTCCCTCTTCATTCATTCAATTTTTATGAGAATCTAAGTCATATTTTTTCAACAGTGGCCATTTCCCTAGAATAAAATGATTTTTTTAGCACTTTTTGCCCAAAATTTAGGCCTACCTTATTTCGGCTTCTAGCTTTGATTTTTCTGTTAATACATAGGCAAAACCATTATATGGCCCTTTAGCTTTCATCGAGCCCCATACACTAACACCGAAAATGAGAAGAAAAACTAATGATTAAAGAAATTATGGCCTGGCAAAAGCAAAAAACCTGATTTGTACTTTTTTTTTTACTTTGGCCCATATATATAGGCCTAACAATCGAATTCAATGATACAAAGATCATAATCACCTGAAACTTAGACAAAAGGCTCCTATAGTATCTAAGAACAAAGAAAACATGTTAATTCTCAAAAAAAGGGTAATGAAGCAAAGTCCCTAACTTAGGGAGCAGCACTATGGGCCCTATTCTTAGCTCCATCGGCGGGTACCTCGATCGGCCATGCAGGGCCTCGGTGCGCGGCATTTTGAAAGTCGCGCGTTGCCGATTTACGAATACCGCCAGTGCGCTCGGGCCTTTCCGTGAACCTTCGGGCTACAATAAATACTCTCGAAACGAATCATTGTATATTTTTTTCGAAATAACTCTTACATTTTTCACCTGGCTATATGATTCATGTAGAAATTATAATATCAAGAGCAATTCTATTTCATAAATATGAATAGTACCAATAAAATATTAGTTATCGAAAACGATTGGAGAGTATTCATCCCCTTCCCTTTCCCCCGCCAAACCCGGCATTTTGTGTTGCACAAAGCGGGCACTATCAGTGGTTCGTCTTTTCAAATTCCGGAATATGTCTTCAAAACTAGAAGATTCGGATGGGGATTACAGCCCTTCGGAAGAAAATGCACCCGTAAGTATTTTCTAAATGTAGTATTCACGTTTCTGTTATTAGCTGCTTAATTATCTGTACTTTTCTCAGCAAATGCGATGTTTCTTCTCTTGTCTTATGCATAACCTCATGCCCTGAAATTGATGTCCGTCTCCCGTCTACAGCATAGTTGCACGACGCGAGAGTCTGTTCCAGTGTTAGTCATCGTCTGTCTACTTTAGGGCAGTGTATCTTTAGCTATGCTTACTGTGGTGTTATACAATGTATTCATAAATGTGAATAGAACATAATGAAGATCGGTGTCTTGGTATGCTATCCCCAGAGTCCCAGACGTACCGCTGCCTTTGTTTTGGTTCTGCACGAAAAGTGTAACAGGCATTTTGAGTCATTCGTCGACTAGCCTGTATATCAAATAAAAGGCCAACTCGTGTAGCATCGTTAGGATTAAATGTATGAAACTTTTTTGGAAGCATTTTTATTGTCTATTTTCAACATTTATCAATCTAGTATATCTACTATATGTCTATACCGTATAGACTAAACTAAACTAAAGGAGCTACGACCGTACGGGTCTACTAGGCCTACTCGTCTAATCATGTAGGCAAAGGTGACGCAGAAACCCTGTCCCTACCCTCCCTCTTCGTAGGCTCCCCACCCGGCCCCATCTCCTCCACCTTCCCCATTATCCTCCCTCCACCTTCCCCATCTCCCCCTTTATCCTCCCTCTCGGGCTCTATAATAAAAAAAGGTAAAAAAATTAAGTGCCATATCGACGTTTGCTTGCGACCTAAAACAATTTTGAAATTGCTAAAAATGATAGATAATAATATATACATCAGTGGACCAGAAACAAAAGAATTTTATTTTAGGTCTTAGAGAAATGAACTCAAATATTGCATTCATCATCGTTGAAGCATTCTATGTACTTGTATATTTCTTCCAGAAATTACCCGGGGCTGTTGTGAAACTGAAGGCTCCACCTAAAGCTGCCCCTCCACCTAAACCTGTCGGTGGCAAAGCAGACGACGAGTACGATGAAAAAATTGTAATTGATCCTTTTCTACATCATACTTATTATAGTTTTAAGCCGGTAAAATAGTTAAGACATAGAACACACATTTAGTATGTTGCATCTGAATTTGTATTTTTTAAATAATTCATCAAACACTAGATATCTTTTTTAAAAGTTTTGTATCCTTAGTGACCAATTTCAATATCCTGGGCGGGATTTCTCGATTTGCCCCAGTACAATGTATTATGTTCTTTGTCATTGTCCAGGAAAATGACAGATCTAACCGATTTGAGTTTTTACTCAAACAAACAGAACTGTTTGCTCACTTTATGTCCACTGGAACCGGGGTGACTGCTGGCACGAGCAGTAAAACACCAACAAGCCCCTTAAAGATGAAGCCAGGGCGCCCCCGCATTAAGCCCAATGAGAAGACCAAACTTATGACAGCTGGAGAGTAAGTATATTTTACCATTTGTAAAATCTTGTAATAAAGTACATTTTTCATTGAAGTTGAATAACTGCTACATTGATTGTTATGAATGAAGGCGTTAATCACAATGATTCCTTCCTGAGTTTGTAAAAGGTCATTATGTAACCTATGTCTTCAGTAATCTGCATGGAATACTAACGCTTGCTTTGTTATGCGTGTTTCTTAAACCATTATTTGCTTGATTTTGAAGATAATGCTAGGTTTCTAAAATGAAAATGTTGATAGTTATCAGCCAAACTTTAACTACAGTAAATTCACTTGAAAATAAAGCCTAAAATGATTGAATTTAAACATGATTCCCCCCCTTCGCATTTGTTATCACCAGGGCCACCAAACGGGAGCGACTTGATAGTGGCGGAGAAGTGGAGTAAGTAACATGAGCTGCAGTGCCCGCTCTCATTATATAATGGTTTGTGATTGTAGGAATCCTGGTAATAATTGTTCATCACAGATTTTTATTCATTGATATTTGATTGGTTTTATACATACTTTTTTTCCTGTCGCTTAGAAAGGTATCCTATTCAAGCCTCATTTTGAAGATATTAAAACAAAAAGCATTAAATCTATCAAAATAAAGTTTGAGAAATCTAGGGTGTTCAGGAATCCAGGAATCACAATTAATAAAATTCTCTAATTATACACACAAACAACTTCACTATTTGAATATTGTATATAATTTGGTCAGAAGAAATAACCCATTCCTTTTCTGAATCAAAATTTTGTAGCCATTGCATTTGCATTTGTTTATCATTTAGGCCTAATCGAACCCGGCTTGATAGCGGTGGCGAAGAGTAAGTAATACTAAGCGAGGAAGCTGCTTTTTCAATCTTTTGGTACAATATTTGGTGTAGGAGTTTATGATTAGCTTTGTGTGCACCTATATACTTGGCTACTTTTCTGCCTCTTTAAAACATTGTCATAGAACTCTGTAAAAGTATGTTCCCATACAAACTGCAATGCAGTGATCCACTTGAGAAGCATCGCCATGTCTGCAGTGGAACCCTGGTCCCTCATGTTTGATCTGCACATAACTTATAAGACAATATTATAATGATAGATTATGTTGGTATTTATATATATATATAATATAAGTAATTAGTTGAGCTTGTATGTACTTGTTGGAGTTGATTGATTACCCAGCTCTTTTTATTCATTGCGATTGTAATCATGAGCTACCTTTTACACACAGTTTATTATTTTCTATAAAGTGCTTCATCCTAAATTAGGGGACGATTCTGTGGCGGCAAAGGACATGAGAACTTAATCACTTATTCACAGCAGTGTACATTATCTCTAGGTTGGCATGGAAATTAATTGAACTTTTATATCATAGAGCAACCACTTCGCTGGCCATGGATGCTGTGGGCACCATACACCTTTGTATAATTGATTGACCAGCTCTCTTTCATTTTATGTTATTTTATTGCTTTTATACATATTTTTTTCCTGTTGCTTAGAAAGGTATCCATCTATTCAAGCCTCATTTTGAAGGATCTCAAAAAGAAAGAACTAAATCCATCAAAATTGTTACGAAATTATATTTTGAGAAATCTAGGGTGTGTAAGTGTCATGGCAGCAGTAAGCAAATTAACATAAATTAGTCCCGCACTTGTACCTATGACTGTGTTGACCAGAAATATACAATCCCCATAGGCTTAGCCTTGCGGGTGATAAATATTCACTCCAATATATCGCTCCATCAGAGGTTTAAACATTCTAGTGGACATAAGTGAAATGTTTTGGTCCTACTAATGAATATCTGGTTGTCAGACAAAAATGAGTCCTCAGTATTCATACTGAAATTAAATTAGTGTTTTTGAAAATTGTTGAATTTCATCGAAATTTCATGATATTTAACCCTAAATTTTTAGGAAAAAAATGTTCAGAAATTTTTCACAAAATTTCATCGAAACTTTCCAAGGTTAAAATCGTCAAAATAAATTTTCAAATTTCTCCCAAACCCACCTCATCATAGGTACTTTTCTCCTTGTCAAAAATATTTCTGTATTTTTGCCCCACTTTCATCCCTGGTCAGAACTCTTAAGATTTCTTAAAATGATGAATGAACAGAATAATTATGGCCTATGGGAGTTAGGTGCTACATGTCCACAAAGCATCATCAAACTGTTGCAGTTTTGCAACTCAAAAAATCGCTGCCATGGACTATTTACCCTCCCTATTAATAAATTCTCTAATTATATGAAAAACATACTTAACTATTTGAATGTTGTGTATCATTTTAGTCAGAAAAACTCCATCCTTTTCTGAATCAAAATTTTGTGTCCATTGCATTTGCCAAATATATGTTTATCGTTTAGGCCTAATCCAACCCGGCTTGATAGCGATGGAGATGAGTAAGTAATACTAAGCAAGGAAGCTGCTTTTTCACATTTTTGGTACAATTTATGGTGTAGGAGGTTTCTGATTTTTATCTTCATGTACACATGTTTTAGTTACTTTAGTGGGCCTCTTTTACAAAAAAAACCTAGTTGCTATTGTACTCTGTAAACGTATGTTCCTTTATGGGTGACAGTGGTGCACTTTTAGGATTCATCGCCGTGTCTGCAGTGGAAAGCTGGTCTACCTCACTTTTTTTTAAAGGGTTTTATTCCAACATACCTGCCATCTGGGCTTTTACATAGCTAAGACACATTTTACGTTGACCCTATTTTGTGGTCTACCTTACATTTGATTTGCACATTACTTATATTACAATCATAGAATATGTTGGACTTGGTATTTATTCATGTAAATTATTCGTTAAAGACTGCCTGTAAGAACTAAAATACTTTGTGTTCAAATTGTAATTAACTGTAGTTGGAGTATCTCATATATATAAAGGAAAGTGAGTGGTTATTTGCTGCGAAGTTGTACGTTATCTCTAGGTTGGCATGGAAATTAATTTAACTTAATGACATAGTGGAACCATTACACATACTTTGCTGGCCATGGATGCTGTGGGCTCCATACTCTTGTACCCAGCTCTTCAGTCACTCTTTATTTTTGTTTGCTTTTCTACATACCTTTTTGTTCCATTGCTTAGAAAGGTATCCAACCAATTCAAGCCGCATTTTGAAGGTTTCAAATAAAAACACTAGATCCATCAAAATTATCATCAAATTAATGTTGAGAAATGTAGCATGTTAATATAATTTTAAATGATACAAAAAACGTACTTCACTGTTCAAATGTTGTATATCATTTTAATCAGAAGAACCCTATCCTTTTCTGAATCAAAATTTTGTGTCCATTGCATTTGCCAAATATATGTTTATCGTTTAGGCCTAAGCGAACCCGGCTTGATAGCAGTGGAGATGAGTAAGTAATACTAAGCAAGAACGCTCTTTTTCACTCGTTTGGTACAATATTCGGTGTGGGGGGTAATTAGCTTTGTGTGCAGATATGTTTTAGCCAGAAAAACCCTATCCTTTTTCTGAATCAAAATTTTGTGTCCATTGCATTTGCCATTTATATTTTTATCATTTAGGCATAACCGAACCCGGCTTGATAGCGGTGGAGATGAGTAAGTAATACTAAGCGAGAACGCTCTTTTTCACTCGTTTGGTACAATATTCGGTGTGGGGGGTGATTAGCTTTGTGTGCACCTATTTTTTAGCTCTTTGTGTGCCTTTTTTAAAACAGTTTCCATAGTACTCTGTAAACGTATATTCCAATACAGGCGACAGTGCAGTGATGCAACTTGGGAATCATCACCCAAGTCCACAGGTCTTGGATCTTGTTTGATTTGCACATAACTTATGAGACAATATAATAATAGATCATGTTGGTATTTATTTATGTAAATTATTTGTTATTTGTTATTTCGTTGTGGTCTGTCTGAGAACTGAAATACATTGTGTTCAATTTGTAATTCATAATTTTCATATAGAGGAAGTGGTATTGTTTGCTGATAAGTTGAGGAAATTTTAAACAGGCGATATATTTAACAAATGCAGTTTAATTATTTTCTATAAACTGTTTTGCCCTAAATAGAGGACAGTGCTGTGGCGGCATAGGACCCGAGTGGGAACATATAAACTACATTGTACACTATCTCTAGGTTGGCATGGAAATTAATTTTAACTTTATATCATAGAGCAACCATTGCGAAGTCCTCGCTGGCCATGGATGCTGTGGGCTCCATACCCTTGTATAATTGATTATACCCAGCTCTTTCTTAATCAGCCTCAAGGGTGATCTGAAATCTGATTCCAGCCCAGCCTAGATGTGCTGTTTCCAGTGTGTCGTGCATGCACTCAGATATTCCTGTCCCTTTGGTGTCATTTCACCTGTAACTTGACTGTATGCACTCAGTGTATCATTATTGTTGATTGTAGCCATCGACACAGAAGAACTGAACAGGAAGAGGATGAAGAGCTGTTGATAGAGAGCAAAAAATCAGCAAATGTTGTTACCCGATTTGAAGAGTCCCCGTCATGTGAGTAGATTACGGTTCATATTCCCCTATATACATCCACTGTGACTTATCTATTTGGCATTTATTGATTCTATATTTTCATTAATCTCCCCATAGAGGATCTCTCAAATGCATATATGAACTTTGGTTCCAGACGTTAAGGGTGGAACTATGCGTGACTATCAGGTCCGTGGCCTTAATTGGATGATCTCCCTCTACGAGCATGGCATCAACGGTATTCTGGCTGACGAGATGGTGAGTTGAATATTGATATAGATCATACTGAGATACATAGTCGGTTTTTGCTTTGTGGTTTTCTGCTTCATTGGCAGTTGGAGATTATTCATGGCGGGTCATCATTTTTAGATCCAGCAAGTAGGGGCAAGTTCTATGTTTGTTATGTATTTGTTTGATAGGGTCTCGGGAAAACGCTACAGACCATATCACTGCTCGGGTACATGAAGCATTACCGTAACATCCCTTCACCTCATCTCGTCATTGGCCCTAAATCCACCCTAGCCAACTGGATGGCTGAGATCAAACGCTGGGTACCAACACTGCGTGCTGTGTGTCTCATTGGATCTCAAGAGGAGCGTGTAAGTATACCTAGAAGACCATTTCTGTTCCTCTATCAGTATGTCAATATGTTGTTACTTAAGTATTTTATATGAAAAGGTGAAAAAATCCAAAAAGTTCTACCGCTAAGCTTATTTCACTGCCATCTATTGGAGTGAGTGAGTAATGGTTGCTTAATGCCATGACGACATCCAAGTGGATGAGCAGGAATAATTTTAACTTTTAAATTTGATCGAATTGGGAATCTTTTAACATTTTTGTTCTGTTGATCAGATTTTAGTGGGCTGATTTTAGTCAAACAATTACAGCTTATCTTCCACTACCCGGGTTAGTATACCATCCTTTTATTAAGCATAGTGCATTTTTATCATTTTTTTTTTCTTATTCAGGCAACTTTGATTCGTGACGTACTGATGCCTGGAGAGTGGGACATCTGTGTGTCCTCATACGAAATGGTCATAAAGGAAAAATCGGTCTTCAAAAAGTTCAATTGGCGCTACCTGGTCATCGACGAAGCCCATCGTATCAAAAACGAGAAATCGAAGGTAATCTTTTGGTTTTTAAAAGAAATTCATGTGATCTAAAATGTTATCATACTCTTTTCCTTTTTCTTGGGAAAACACCACATACCATATCACTGCTCGGGATTTAAGCTTCAGGGATTGGTTTCGTTCATTGTTTTATAACTCATGGAAAATAAACTGAATCTTACTTGGTGTGATAATTGTCTTATTGCAGCTGTCAGAAATCGTCCGAGAGTTTAAAACGGCAAACCGGCTGCTATTGACTGGAACTCCTCTTCAAAACAACCTCCATGAACTCTGGGCTTTGCTTAACTTCTTACTCCCAGACGTCTTCAACTCAGCAGAAGTAGGTGCTATCCTAATTGTATTGATTCTCTGTTCCACGACTACGAAACACAACTGAAAATTGTTATAGAGTAATGACTGAAGAAATATGGATCTCTAGTTGGGGGTCATGGATTCTATATCCTACTCACCAATAATTCTATGAACACTTATGAACACTCGACCAGTGTTACCACTCTTAATGTGTGAATCCTCATTATTCAGGACTTTGACAGCTGGTTCAATACCAATGACATCTCCCATAATGATGCCCTGGTCCGACGTCTACATGAGGTTCTACGACCCTTCCTCCTCAGGCGTATCAAAAAGGACGTGGAAAAATCTCTTCCCCCGAAACAGGAGACCAAAGTCTACATCGGCTTGAGCAAAATGCAGAGAGAATGGTAAGGACATAAAGACAGTCATTCCATTATTGCGTTCATTTCTTTTCCCCAAATATAACTGCCATTAGCAGATGTCGCACTTTAATCTAATCGATCGAAATCTTCTTCCCTTTATCTTCCAGGTACACAAAGATTCTTTTAAAAGATATTGATATTGTCAATGGGGCTGGCAAGACTGACAAAATGCGGCTACTTAACATCCTCATGCAACTGAGAAAGTGTTGCAACCACCCATATCTTTTTGATGGCGCTGAACCGGGTATGTATATTCTTAGGGTCACTTAAAGAGATAGTTAAAGCTGATTTCGCTTATCACCACACAACACGACGAAAGTTTCGGGAGCTATTCAGTCAATTGGATATTTCTTATTGAATAATCTTTATTCGGGAAGTAATGTGGCGTGTCATAGTAAAGGGCTGTGTAAACTTAGATAGTGTCTTCCATCCCTTCCACAGGACCTCCTTTCACAACTGACAAGCATTTGGCCGATAACAGCGGGAAAATGGTTCTCCTGGACAAACTTCTCTTCAGGCTGAAAGAACAAGGTACATCATAGTCAGAAATATACTGTTTTATGGGGTGACTTGAAAAAAAAAACCCCATCGATCATCGATATTTCTGTTACTGTCATGAATTAAATGCCCATTTTAACCTAGATCTCGAATCTGTATCGTGATTAATCCTGTGGTTTGTTGCTTGCAGATTCCCGAATTCTGATCTTCAGTCAGATGACCCGTATGCTGGATATATTGGAGGATTACTGTTGCTGGAGAGAGTTCGAATATTGCCGCCTTGATGGGCAAACAGCTCACGCAGACCGACAGGTAAAAAATTATTATTACAGCCTGTATTAGATGACAAATCAGACCCCGTCCTTGCGTTTTCTTTTTTGCTACCTAACCTTTGCAGGGGTTAATCTTTAACTTACTGTATAACTTTGTCTACCCTGAGGCAAGTTTTAACCATCTACTTCTTTCAACCATTTAGCTTTAATAATTGTGGATCTCTTTTGAAATTATTTCTCATAGACACAAATTGATGAGTACAACAAACCTGGGAGCACAAAATTCATCTTCATGTTGAGTACCAGAGCTGGCGGTCTTGGAATTAACTTGGCCACGGCTGATGTTGTGGTCTTATTCGACTCGGATTGGAATCCTCAGGTTGATTTGCAAGCTATGGTAAGTTTTACATTTGGTGAAGTCCAGACTTTATTGTATATGCGATGTACCTTATAATTCATGAACATGTACTCCTTTAGCCCCTCGGAAGTAAAACGTCTATATTTCCTCCCATAGGATCGTGCTCATCGTATTGGACAGAAAAAGGTGGTACGTGTCTTCAGATTCGTCACTGAAAATACTGTGGAAGAGCGAATCATCGAGCGCGCCGAAATGAAACTTAAACTTGACAATGTTGTCATTCAACAAGGTATTTATCCTTTCAAGCAGATGTTAGTGTAGTTGATCCTAATGAATTGATAAATTGATTCACAGATTCTGCAATGCTATTATAAGTTGTATCTAATTTTATTTGTTGAATCTAAATGGAAAACCCTTCAGAAGGTAATAAAATATTTAATTCCCGTTATTACACAATAAGCAAGCTTGTATCTATTCCGGACACTTTCCACTTTAAGGGAGATTGGTTGATGCTAACACGAATAAACTGGGCAAGGATGAAGTATTAAATATGATTCGTCATGGAGCCAACCATGTGTTCGCAAGCAAAGATAGTGAAATCACAGAGGAGGACATTGACGTCATCCTCAAACGAGGAGAAGAAAAGGTATGTCTAAGATAATATTTATTCCAACCAGGGATTATTACTTGAGTCAGAAAAATACAAAAACAGACTATAACTCATCTGAAGTTTAAATCCAGCATCTTTAAAGGCGCCTATTGTATTTACATGTGTGTATCTAATTTTAGACTGAAGAAATGAACAAGAAGATGGAGGGCTTGGGAGAGAGCTCCCTCCGTTCTTTCACCCTTGACACCCCGGAGAGCAGCGTGTATCAATTTGAGGGCCAGGATTACAGAGAGAAACACAAGATGCCGGGCATAGGCACCTGGATTGAACCTCCAAAACGTGAACGTAAAGCTAACTACGCCGTGGACGCCTACTTCAGAGAAGCTCTGCGAGTTAGCGAACCAAAGGCACCTAAAGTAAGTTACAAATACTGTCGTCTATATTACCACTTGGCTGTCATTGTTTGAGTTAATTACCAATGAAAATCTTTGCATTTAAAATTTTTATCAAAAGTGCATAATTTTGTCCTTATTTATCAGGCTCCTAGACCACCCAAGCAACCGAACGTTCAAGACTTCCAGTTCTACCCTCCTCGATTGTTTGAGCTTCTTGATCAAGAAATCTACTTCTACCGTAAAACTATTGGCTACAGGGTGAGTAAATGTGGGTTTCATTTCTAAGGCTAAAAAACGACATCCAGAAGTTACGATGTGGGATGAAATCTAAAGTGTTCCTTGACAGATCGCCCGCTGCTTAAAAAGGAAATGTTGCTCTTTCCTTTCAATTTTGTCATAATTTGTAAGAAATGATTTTTTTCCCCGGCTCATGATGCCCTTTGTGACCTGAAGTGGATCCTTTAATTGGCACCAGTTACCTACGTTTCATGAAGTTAGATATGTAGAGAATTGTGTGTGTTACAGGTACCCAAGAATCTTGACTTGGGCTCAGATGCGGAGCGTGTGAGGAAAGAAGAGCAGAGAAAAATCGACGAATCTGACATGCTCAGCGATGAAGAGATAGCAGAGAAAGAAGATCTACTCAAACAGGTGTGCACTACAATCTCAATGATATTAGAAGACTTGATTTATCTTCTTGCCTTCCTTGAAAATAGTTGACAAATGAATCTTCCATCTGTTGTTGACACTAATAAAAAGTTATGGTTTATTGTTTTGAGCACTGTACGTACCTCATTCCTATAAATGTAAACATAATGTTCGTGATTTCAGGGATTCACTAACTGGAATAAACGAGACTTCAACCAGTTCATCAAAGCTAATGAAAAATATGGTCGCGATGATATCGAAAACATTTCTAAAGAAGTGGAAGGAAAAACCCCTGAGGAAGTCATGGAATATTCATCCATATTCTGGGATCGGTGTAATGAGTTACAGGACATAGAAAGGATCATGGCACAAATAGACAGAGGAGAGGCTAAAATTCAACGGCGTATTGGTATCAAAAAGGCCCTCGATGCAAAGGTAAATAACATAGATTCTGACGCCTGCTGAACAGTGCATGATATTTAAACCTCGACTAAAGTTGTTAAATTATATTGTAGACTTGTAAATCATAATGTAGACCATGCGGACTTAAAACTATAGTTCCGTTCTGTCCTCTTACTATGCATAAACGTTAAACGTCTTAATAATTATATTAGATATCGTGTGGACTTAAAATTATAGTTCCGCTTTGTCTTTTACTATTCATAAATGTTAAAGTTCTTAATACCGGACTTAGAATTAGAGATCTGGTCTCTTCTTATTACTCTAGGATATTATATATAACAAAACATTTGTTCAATTGTTATTCATCATATCCCTATATACACACCACCACCCTCACTGGCTCCATACTGGCAACGTACACAAGTACAACATATTCCGACTATAAGACAAACGACTATTCTTTGAAAAATTGTTGTACCTGAACTGAAGAAGCTTAAGGGCGAAATATTGGACTAATAAAATTTGACTTTTCCGACTGGAGGGATTTTTCTGCTCTGGAAATTTAAATCATATATAATGGATGTGGATTCCACTGCGAACTGGTGGGGTGAAATCCATGATTTTGGGTATGTTGATGGTGGTTTGCAGAGGAAGAACAGTTCTGGTACCGTATTTGGAATTATTGTGGTTTATGTTCCCAACGTTTCTGGTAGCTTCTATCTACCCTTCTTCAGGGGATACATGTGTTGAAATGCTAATATATTTTTTAAATTTTGAATTAAAATGTCCTTAATTCTTGCTATTCAGGGATGCAAGTTCTCAGATTATCAACGGAATTAAGATAATTTGGATAAATGGAAAAGTTGCCAAATGTCCTCCAAAATACACTGTTTTAAATATATGTACCAAAATTTTCTCAGATTCCCAAGTGTCTGTAAAATTGTCTTATGTTGGCTGGATCTTAGAGAAAGAGGCTCCAACGCTGGATGAAACCCAGGGCACACACCCTCCTTGGGGGAGTAATGGGCACCCCTATACCGACTCTAGTGCTAACGGAACCGCCAATTTCTGCTCGGGGAGAGGTGGCCTCACTCCTCATCGGAAGTGAGATTCCAGATATTTCCTAAAATCTTTAGCATTGAGTCTATGGAACTCACGGACATCCCTGAGGTCCTTCGCTCAAGACCTCCGGGAAGGGTGCAGCAGGTGCCGATCATATACACCCCTTGGAATGACCCAGGTGCCCACCGCTAGTTAGGCCACACTGTTGTACATACACACATGGTCCTTTATATGACATGTGCGCCTTTATGTACCTCCCCCTGGACCTTGGAAAATGTTCAGATTATTTTACCTTACCCGACTTGCATCCCTGGCTATTGATTATGATCAGATTTTGAACTTGACAAAAATATCATTTGCGTATGGAAAATTGCCAAATGAGAAAGTTGGATTTTTTTTTACACGTAGACCTGTGTCGCATTCTTCTTACTAATAACATAATTTGCTATTTTATTACGTAGATGGCCCGGTACCGAGCACCTTTCCACCAGCTGCGCATCCAGTATGGTACCAACAAAGGTAAAAATTACACCGAGGAAGAGGATCGTTTCCTGGTATGCATGCTCCACAAGCTTGGTTTTGACAGAGAAAACGTCTATGATGAGTTACGGACGGCAGTAAGACAAGCACCGCAGTTCAGATTTGATTGGTTCATCAAATCCAGAACAGCAATGGTAATTATCACTATTACCCTGGTTATTATAGTGATTTATTTCTTGTTACTCAAGAATTGACGTCAAGAATCTGGACGTGTGTTGATCAATCAAGTTGTTAATTTCGTGTTTAAGCTTGAAATGGTTTTAAGAAGCATAATTCCGTGTATGATTGAGGTTAGGATATACGGTCATACCCCGACGTGGTAACGTAACCCAACTTAGTGATGGTCTTTTCGCTTATAGGAATTACAAAGGCGCTGTAACACGCTGATCACGCTTATTGAGCGCGAGAATATGGAATTAGAAGAAAGAGAAAAGGCTGAAAAGAAGAAGCGCGGGGGATCAAAACAGGCAACACCAAAACAGAAGTCATCGTTGGTGAGTTATGTTACAATAATAACATATTCAGTTGGACCATAGAAACAAAATCTTTCAAAGCTTTTTCCTCTCTAATTTCCGTCGTCAGTAAATGCGTAACTCGGCGGCGGAAAACAAAATCTTCTCTCAAGATTGTCTCATCTTCCTCTCAATTCTCAGTTACAAGATGTGTTCATTAATTCGCAGGCATCCAAGCGTAAGGCGGATGGAACGCCAGATGGACGAGGCCGACCCAAAAAAAAGAAGTAGATGATGTTTGAATCGAAGTGAGCGAATGATGAGAAAGGGTTTTTGTGTGAGATGATACGAGTAACTCTGGGAATGGTGCCCACTACATTCAATTATAAGGAGCATTCCGAAAATAAATTCCCTCTAATGGACAGAGGCCTGAGAAGTTGGAGATGGGTGAAAGTGTAAATGTGCTTTTAAACTATTGACTACTTATTAATTATTCGTTATCCTCAATAAATTTCGAGTCTCAGATCTGGCATCAAAAGATTTAGCTATTGGTGTGCCTGGTATAAATAACTTATACTGCCTCTTTATTTTATCGCCAAAGAGCGTCTAGTGTTTGTATTTATAAAGACTACGTCACGTAGTTTTAAGACGAGCTTATAGTGAAAATATTGGTGTTTAATTTACATTCGAGTTATGTATGGTTGTCTTTAAAATGTTTTGTACCATAATAAATGTCATATTACTAAACTGGACGTCTAGTTTTCCCTCTGCATTATTATACTATTATTCGGAGAAATGAGCTATTTAGGCATCTAGATTCTGTCAGCTAATAACTTCTGATGAAACATAAGGTTAGTCCTTTCCAGATAGAACATATTGTTGTCTTTGACTCCATACAGCATAACTACTAGACGGATGATCAGTTTGGCCCAAAGCAAATTTATTTTCCAAATGTAGGGAAACATGTCACTGTTACAAGCTATTATGTCAACAGAAAATTACTTCTAGGAGACAGTTCTCCCATGCGTGCAAGAAGTGTTCAGGAAAGCGAGCATTTCAAATATCCCGCCGTTTTGACAGGTCATCTGAGGCAGGTTGACCACAGTAGCACATTATTTGGCGGAGACTTAATTCCTAGGTAGGTATTTATTGCCAATAGCAGCACGTGAAATCATTTCCATAGCAGCATATGTTCCAAGTCTTATCTACAACAAATTCCGTCAAATAAACCCCTATATTTGTGACTTGACAACTCAAAACTTTCCGAAGCTTACTCTATAAGCGACCTATTCCTATTTGACATTCGTATTCTGAAATAAACGAATCTGGTATAAAAATTCTAGAACAGGCAACGTGGTAAGATCGGTATTAGGAAAGGTTCGGCCGGTATTGATGTATGGATTCAATCTTAACTAACTTGAAAGTTTGGCTAAGAATCATTTATGTTCCGATGGCAATCACTAAATCTAGGTTTATAGGATTAAAATATACAACTATGTATAATATATATGGCCATTATACTTATGGAAACTATCTTTACACCATTTCGATGGGATTTGTTCATACCTATATTATTTGAGGACGTAGGGTTTCGATTTCGCTCAGAGAATCTTTTGTCTTTATTGATAATTCATGTATTCAAACAATAAAGATTCAATTATGTGTATCCAGTCCCTCTTGGTATCAAATCCAAAGCAGTTTAACCAGGCCAAAGAAATTTAAGCATATCAAGTAAGAAGATACTTGGATAACTGTGTAAAGAAAGGAATAAAAGAAAATTTCAAGTAAAGATATAATTGTAGCAAGCGTAATAAATCCCAAGCCAAATGTCCAAAACAAACTTAGGGTTTCCGATGATGAATTAAATGAGTGCTGCATAAATTAACCAACGAGAGAAAGAGCCAGTGATGAGAAGAAAGGTGAAAAAAGCGCAGAGCGTTGTGTCCGGTATACATTTCTTACAGAAAGTAAATTGAAATAGCACTGACCTATTAACAAATAAAATTGTATAGTTCCACTTTCATACATTTCCACACTCATTTTATCAAATATGCCAAGATACTTTTGTTAACGGTTCTGGGCTGACCACATACGTGAAACGGTTTACACATATGGGCGAATATACCATAAGTGAACATTGAGTATATACAAATATTCTCTGCAACCAATTCCATCATATACCCATACGAACCCTTTCCCATGGAAAACATTTACAGCAAGACATTCAATTACATTTTTGTTTTTTTCCGGTAATTCATGGGGGGATAATGTATAGTAATCCAAGGCGAGTCAGGAAATGAATGTAGCATGGCTTTAGATACATATCCTCCAATAAGTTACTTGAATTGTATGGGTCTAGACTAGTACAATTACTTGGGGATATATTAATATGTACATCACATCCATGAAGACCTATTATTACTTATGACCTCGGGCTAAATCTTTTGCTTTTGGGATATATACCTATGGGTAATGTACGCAGAGCTTTAACTGTAGAATGAGGTATCAAGCGCAGTTAGTGAGGAGTGCCTCAGGAGAAGTTCATACCTCGAGAAATTAATAAAGTGGATAGCTGGCCATACCCTACATAATGTCAGTGCGATTATAATCATTTTCCACTGCAGTCTATTTCCTGGGTGTACATGGTGTGTAGCCATAGAATACTGATCTCCCCAGGGGACGTAGTAACGACTCATGCCTGAGATGGTCAATGGAATGAAACAAGAGAACGATAGCATCTGAAGACGGAACTTCCAAATTACGGTAGCTCTAGTTAAGTGCGCTCTCTTCCATCGCGATATTTGGAGCCCGCAACTAACATGTCTGGATATATTATTTTATAAAAAGAAAGATCATTGATAAGACCTCTGAAACTCTTTTTTGCTTTTCTCATTTCTCTACAAGACATGCATAATATTGTGATAATATGCATGTTAAGCAACAACTGAGATGTAAATTGGACTTACAATGACTCAATATTGTTAAGAAATATCATTCAGGCATCTAGACTTTAATACAAATGTCTTATCTTCCTATCATGTACCAAGTACGGCATCTGTGTACCCTAAGTGACTTCAATAGATTTTTAACGAATGCTGAAACTTATATTGACCATTATGTATATTACATAAAGCTATGATTCATCTGTTGAGTAAACGGCACAGGTTCTATAATCACAGTAAGTGCCGTGACCACGTCTCTGTCCTTCAGGGTTTAATTGCTACACCGTCCTATGGGCGAACCCGTCGGGAAAACTTCAACATGTACAAACTACTTTCCAATTTTTTGAATATTCACAATCCCAACAGCTTCACACACTGCTACACTCCATATATACGTATATAAGTGTATTTGTATACACATACATGTATATGAATTAAGCTTCGTTGGGAGTACATTAACAACCATCAAATATGAAAAAAGCATATAAACATATGAACTGATGACTTCATTAAAAGGTGATTTCTTTCTTATTTAGAGGTTTCCTCCTAACTGTGACGTCGTTTAGCTGTACAATAATAGTTTACAGTTCCTTTCCTAGGGGACTCCTGCTCAGAGCATGCCGAAGCCCTTCGCATGAGTGATAGCTTTTAAAAGACGCTCCTTTAACTTCTCCTTGGTGGAATAATCGGGCAGGAGAAGAACGTTGAAACACGTGTGTGATGTAGGTAACCTGCAAGTAATTAAACATCAATTAGACAGTGTTGCTTTACGTCAATCTAGGCCGACATATTGAAATAATGTGCCTAAAACATTTGAAAGTGCAGTTTTGTAGAGAAAGAATCATTATACATAAGGATTGTATTATCGCCGGCTTGGGTCAAAATGGCGGTATATTATGGTCAATTGTTACCCGTGGGTTAACGCCTAGAGGACACCGCGAGTTATTTGTTAATGTAGAGTATTATTTATAGGAAAGAATTAATTACCTGTCAGAATCCGGTCCATTCCTGGCTACAATAAGTTTGAGCTTAGAAAGCCCACCAACCGGTACACGGTCACTGCCTGTCGTGAACTGTAGCAGTTGTTTCTTCTGATCTTCACTCAAGTCATGGACCACTTCCCAAAAGCTCCTGTAGATTAAAACGAGAAATAAATTAAATATTCAATTCCGATAAAAAGTATTTTTTCCTGCAATATCAAGTGCTCCAAATAGGTCGTGGTCACTTGTAATTATAAATGCATTCTCAGCTTTGCATGTGCAAATCAGACATACTTGATTATTTTGTTTGCACAGACACCAACTATATAACATACCCGAACATGTCTATTCTTTTCTAGGCATTGGCAAGCCATTAAAGGCAAGGAAATAGCCAAAGCACCATTTAATATTTTCATCTGCTAAGTAAAACTAGTACAAAAAGTTGCTCTTGCTCCTCCATAAAGTGTTTAAACAATATTTTGCCCTTACCTCACTGTGGATGAATCAGCTGTGAATCCACCATCGTAGTCTGTAGCTTCTTCCAAAGCTCGGAAATCAAATTGCTGAAGCAAGAAGTGTGGAATATTGACCTCTTATGCACGCTAATCAGGTAGGAGTTATTTTCAATAACCTGCATGATCTATTTTATAATGGTAAAATGGACTTGATGGAGATAAAACAATGCATTAATACATGGGCAAAACATCTTATCAACTGAAAACTTCGTTTCTTTATAGCCTACCTTGCTTCCACAGATGAGAAGCTCTATCTCTTCAGGTCGGAAGAGCATTTTGAGCGGACTTTCATCTGTCACCATCTGGAAACCACGCTTGAATGCTCTAAACTGTTTCTCAATAGATTTGTTGAGGAGGAAATCTGCGTATAGGTCAACGAAGTCCTAAAAAGAAAGGAAAGTCGAATCACAATTCTTGATTTTGAGCAATCAACCCTACACAAAATTTTAAGTCTAATATTTTTATGTCTTGTCGGGAAACATCCACCATTTTTAGCTTAATCAGGATTTTAGATGACTATTCTTGTAGCTTGTAATACCAATAAATCAGTCAAAAAGATACCGGTACCTTTCTATTTTCCTTGTTGACAAATATTGCATCTCCTCCAGGTTTCAGCTCGTGCGTAAGATTCATTCCAAACACATCAGTGGATCCAATGTAGAAAGTCTGCATGAATGTGTCCTGAACGTCCCCCTCATAATCCAATAAGCTTTGTAGTCCGTTGGCAAGAACCTGAGGACCGAACACGATAATGAAAGTTAAGTATAGTATATTTAAGGCAACTGTAAACAAATAAATAGGATTTATAACCGATTTCTTGGCTGACACTCAGTTACATGTGTCATATGAATAGTCATTTGTATTGCCTATTTTCTATGCTATGATATCATATATTGAACATAAGAATGGTGAACTATCAAATTTTGTCCATGACCAAACCCTTCAAGAATCATACCAGAAGCTCAAAGAAAATTATATTTATTTCTAATTTTACCTAATAGTGTTGTTTGCCTTTAAAATTTGGAAATACAGTTTCGGTGAGATAAATAGTCACAAAACCTGACAAATATATAAAACACGTAAAAATACTGACTGGATGTGAATGTTTCAGGTCGGCGAATGTTCCTTTTTTCCCCATAAGCTTCCTGTATACAACCATAGGGAAATGGACGTCTAATATAACGTTGTTGTAGATCGCTAATCCTAAGACAATACCGATCAGGGTAAACTGCCCGTCATTCTCAAAAGACGTGGGGTTAAACCAGAAGTTCTGCGTCTCTTCTTGGTACACAAACATGCCTAGGAAAATTGAAAATAAACCGTCATCAGCCTTCTTTCTATATCACAGGAGGGATGATTGTTGTTAGGAATGTAGACGAAAGTAAGGGTTAGCACAAGCAATGATTAGACTTTAGCATAATATAATGTGTAGTGTTTGTTCATTGTTATGGCATGTAGGAAAATGGCACCAATCAAGAAAAAATGAAAAACAATACATCATAGACATACCAATATCTGGATTGAATATCTCTTCCACGACTAATTGGAAGAATTCCTTGGACACTCCTCCCTCGTCAATTCCTTGCTCTCCTTCAAATTCTACATACAATTGTTTTTTCAAGTCTTGGGGATTGTCCATAGCTGCCATTTCTAACTGTATACGATAGAACACATATTTCATGGATTTATTTTGTTCAACAAATGACGACCAAGCTATCCAACGACAAAACAGTAGAAACTACTTTAGACGGATGACAAATTGAATTTACAAATTTGATTTTTGTTTCCCCTATAGGAAAAAATGTACAATATATATGACGCAGAGACATGGCGAAGTCCGACTAAAGAGGCTCACAAAATATCTTTGAAACCTCAGATATACTTACAGCTACAAGTGCATCATCTATGATATGATCCCGCCTAATGCGTAGTCTGAGGTAGGGCATTGTAGGGGCACCATGCATTATGGTCTGTAGAAGGGAGGCTCTGCGTTCCTCCATCATTCGGATACGATTGTCAAAGTACATGCCCAGGTTCTTTACAGCTGTTGTTAGTAAGAATGAATGTGTCATGAAAGAAAACTTGTTCTCTGTTGGCTCGTTAAGGGTAGCTTTGTAATTGCTGTAGTCTCTATCCATCTCTATTTGTTCACTGAGAGGTTCATTGACAAAATCATCCCAAGAGATAAGAGGCTGTTGGCAGTCAATGGGGCTAATATTGAGCTCTTTTTCTAAGGGGTCCTGTTTGGGGGCTGCCTTTTCCTTAGGCTCATGTCCTACTGCCCCGTGGAGTAAATCTTGGAGATTGTCCTCTGTAGATTTGTTGATAAGGCGCTCTTCCTCAAGCACAGAGTGTGGATCCATGACACCACCATGAACACTGGCATAATAGAGCACCTTGAGGACACGAGCTGCGTTAGTAATGGCCTCATCATCATTCACTAAATGCCGGTGAGTCCATTCGTTGGAGACAACTTTAACTGTTATCATTTGTTGGAGACACTCTACAAATCCCTTCAGGCGCTCGACGGGATATGTAGACCACACTCTTGCCAGTTTGGCCTGAGCCACAATAGGAAGTCTCCCTAGGGCTTTGCAGAAGAACGTGGTGGCTGATTTTATGAACTCGGGACTATGCAATGTAGGGATTTCCATAACGATCAAGAATATGTTAAGGTAATTAGGGTCACGGCTGTACGCATTGTGATACCTTAATTCCATTTCAATAGTCCGAGATAGATAACTCAATGCGTTAATCAAGGCTCCTTGGAAAGGGTGGCCTGGAATCGAAAACAGTCTGGTGTACGATCGCCTGACACTTTCTATATCTACTGTTACTTCATCTTCTCCTAAACTCTTGTTTGAGACTTTGTTATTTGACGCACCACTACTACTAGCTACACAATCCTCCAACATTACAGCTTCATCCTCTCTCTCATCCTTATCTTTGTCCATGTCTACTTCCATAGATCTTATTTCTTCCTTAGTCGGAGATTCGGCAGGTTTTCGAAAACTCTGCACGAGGGCATCTGGATCATTAAAACATGCGCCTATAGTGCGGATGAGATAAGACCAGTTGTCTTCTGCCTCACAGTAATCTAGTATTGAATCGAGTTTTTCTTCCGTCAAAAACGGCGTTTCATTGGCTGAAAAAAACAACAGGGGTAATTATAAATGAGGCAACAACTGGATTCCATTTTTTTAAAAATTCAACTGTACCCAAAACATAATATCACTTTCGAAATATTTTCAAGGTATATGATATATTATAAATACCGTACGGTAGGTAATTTAATTTCCTCATATTAACACTTGACATAAATTTAAAGAAGGAAATATGTCAGGAAATAAATAAATTAGGTCAATCTATATATACACTGTACACAATATATGCTTATATGTAAAGGAATAAAGTATATTACCATCACTTGTTTTAATTACGAAAATAAATATACTTGACGACGCTATAGATCAGAGTTAGGGCCGTGAGCATGGTTAGTAAGTGTAGGTGACTCACCATGGGGCGGACTTGGTAAGTTTGTCTTGTCTGGAGACACACCCGTTGTGCTGGAAGAGGACGAGGAGGATGAGGAGGCAGAGGATGTGGACGGTCTGCTGGCTGTACTGGCTGAGGCTCTCCCATCCGACATGGAGTTAGGACGCTCGGCGAGCTGAGGACTAGACTCGGTGCCTTTGGACATCTTAGAAGGCTTCGCTAATTCACATAACTGTGCCTTGTTTTTGTATAAATCAAGGGCTTTGAGCGCTGCTTCATTGCGTGACATGGTCGGGTATAAGAAGGAGTTACAGGAAGAACAATGCTGATTGGTACAACTAGCCTGACCACACCCATCAGTCAGCTGGTAATAATACCGCTCTATGAGCTGCTTGGCCGCTGCGCGCTTCCTAAAATGAGTTAAAAATAAAATAAAAATATTTCTATAACTATTGACATAGTACATAGCTCATACCCCGTGCCAAGAGTTGAGGGTGTAAACATCATATTCACGTTTTGAAGCACTGGTATATTGGTATCAACTCAAGTAGTAGAGCATTTTAAAGCAGAAGTAACTCTCTGTATCCAGAGTCTTGAGAGTTACGGTACCTTGAATTGTTATTATAGATGGTGGAGGAAAATACTTACATTCTGTCGTTATCGTTGGTGATTCCAGCAGAGGAAGGAGTTTCTGGTGTATTTCCGCTGCATAATAAAGAACGGGGATAACTATTAGAGATTACAGCACATAATTCATAAATAATATACAGTGCATTTGCAAACGTTACGAATAACTAAATGGGGCATGATCCACGACTACTGACAGAATGTAACAAGTATCAGTGAATAATTCTAAAGACATCTAATACATTCTAAACCTAACTATGTCACTGTCACTGACAAGATGTTGCTCTTATTTTGAGTTAACAAGATTCAACGTGACGAGTTTATTTCATCAGAAAGATATACGTATACTATAGTCCCACATAGGCCTATAGCGACCATCTCGGTTATGCGACCAACCCATAATTACGACCAGTTTGGCTCAGTCACCCAAATGGCAAAATGGAGATAAGGTCTGACATAGGAAAAGATACCCTGTAAACTAAAGCAACCATCCCACTATGCTCAGTCCCAAAGGTGGTCGCCTAAGCGGGACTCTATATTCATCTCTACTAGTATCAAGGATTTAAATTTGTCAACCAATTTGATCTTCCTATATATTATTATAAGTATAGGCTAGTATAACTAGTCTCTATAGTCTAGTCTAGGAATTGTAGATGATCACATGTTTTCGGTCGAACTCCCCACATCCAAGAGTTTCTATTCTGAAGTATTCAATTTCATATTATGATTACAAACTTCAGTCTTTAGTTAGACTGTACATATTGTTGTACGGTACAGTTATACGCGTAGGCCTTAGCTGGAAGACTAACTAATAACACTAGGCCTAGCCTAGAAGTTAATACAATATATTAATATTTTTATTTTATAATGGCATGGAAGGCGAGATTTCGAGGCATTTTAAACGTTTCACTTCCATAGAAAAACATATGGATTATACAACTAAGTAGGGCGAGCACTCGGGAAACTATTAATCCTCTAAAGTGTACGGGTGATGTAGGCAGATACTCTCAATGAGTAACAAAGTGGATTTGCCAAAAGACTTAGTCTTAGCAGATTATGGTAATGTTTTGGATTTAGTACCGTACCAGAGGCTACTACTGTCACTGTCAGACTACGTAGACTTCTTACCTTGAAGCGTGTACCCCGTTTCCTCTCTCACCCGAAGCGTCTCCTTTTGAATTCATACAGAACTAATGAGTCACAAAAGACAAAAGCCAGACAGAAAAAATAAAAATACTAGCAGCTAAAATAAAGAAATATTGGTATGAATTCTTATCAGTGTGCGATTCCTTTACTGTCGGCCATTATGAACATCACAAACAACAGTTCAACGAGAAACGACCTATTTGATATTTCTGTTTCATTTTGATATATAGATGCAACAATCTTCCTAAGTTTTTCATATAAAACAATTTTGATGAACGAAAAGGAATACTATATAAGATCATTCGAATTCAGAATGATTTGGCAAATTTTACGACATTACCCACAATGCACCATATTAACATGGCAGCGCCCATGGACCAAATCAGACCCTATGTCTAATGAATATTTCGCCAACCAGCTTTCACGGGATTAGGTACATATACACTTACACAAACTTAATAGTTAATTTTTCTATCGTCTAGTTATCATGAAGGATAGCCTATTTTATCATAAAATTGAGTTTTCTGGGATAAGCGAGGGTCGCTGTCTCTCATACGACCGGTTGATCGGTCATTGACAACAGCACTGCTGCTGGCCGAATGGAGGTGTGTCTGCGTGGGACATAGTCACGGACACTCAGGTTGTATTTCCATGGCAAAACTGTCCATGTTTGGAGTCGGGATAGTGCTATTTTCCCCATGATTATCTGCTCATCGCATTTTCTTTCACCGTTATCACATCTTCTGCGGATAACTGTTCTGATTATTATATCAGTCTTCAAGTGACAAGTCTCAGGGACTAGCCTACGTATTTCTGTAGGCCTACTACTACTACTGCTACCGTCCGCTATCTAAGTACGGAACACTTTAGTGTAGGGCCTACAGTCAAAGTTGCCGTTCGCGAAAGCGTCCCATCGCCTAAGCTGTTGGACTTAATTGTCAAAATAACCGGGGGTACAGTCCAGTGAATTTAAGCTTACCAACAACCATTTCCCATTGACAATGGCATTTGCATAGTGTCATTGAAAGATGCACAGCACAAATATGCATATCGGTTCCTTGAGAATAAGAGACACTGGGCATACATTTGTCTTTTAATCATTGTTCGCCGGAATATATCAAGTCTTTCTTAATACTTGTAAAAGACAAATACTAGACCTTCAAGTAAAATATGTAGGAGAACGGTAGTTCCTTAATATTATAGCCATGAAACTAGTGCTGACCTCCCCATCATCATATTGTGTTTGATAACGTTCTCACTAATTATTCTACTGTATCATGGATGAACCTCCATGATTACATTTAGCTTGATTTTTCTCATATTGGTTGTAGCTTGTAATATTATTTTGACATGATTGCCTATTCTAGATCAATGCGGGGCAAAAACCCTGAAACACTCACGGGTATTGCTTTCACATATTCATCCTTTGTATTAGGGACACATAATCCCCAGTTTGTTCCTTCTTAATAATGTGGACATATATGTCTAATTATAAATACCGTATCTACGAAGATTGTCTATTCATCATACCGGTACCTACCATACAATACCTCAATAAATACACTTGTATTAATACACTTGTATTTACCCCAGTAAATACACTAAGTGTATGTTTCACTCATTGCTCTCGCGTGCCGTAATTGCTCCTATCAACCTCTACTTATTTGCCTTTTAAAACTCGATATCAACATGTACCAAGACTTTTTTTATTGTCTTCAGAAGGTAGCAAACTGTCGCACGCCGAAACTTAATGTTAACTCCTGTGTTTATGCATTATAGGTGCAGCGCTTGATCTAAGCACCATGTCTCGTCAACCTTATCTTCAACCACGTGGGAGGGGACGCGGTCGTGGAGGACCTAATCCCAATAGAGGGGGCCCTCATCCAGGCTACAACAGCGGCCCTTTTCACCCTAATCAGCACTGGGTGGGACCGCCTGGACAATGGGTAGGCCCTGGAGGTGGGGGTCAGCAATGGGGAGGACCAGGTCAGCAGTGGAGTGGGCCCAGTCCTCAGTGGTCCAACAGTCATGGCCACAACCACCGGCCTCAATTGCCTCCCAGACTACAACCAAAGCATAACGGAGATATGCATAGGAATAGATGGGAATCAGTCGGAGGACAACATAGGCAGTACCACCATAACCCAAGTTATGGTCACCACCATGGCCCTCCACATCAACCGATGACCCACCAGTCAACATCCCCTACGTGGCAAAATCAGCAAATACCTTCAACAGGTTAGTTTTGATGCTAGGGAGAGCTAGATTTACCGTGGCATTATAAACGTATAACAAAATAGTCAACATCAGGAATGGCCGGAACACTTAGTACTTAACTAAACTTTTGTAATTGCAGATGTGAGTGAAATGAATGATGAATCGACCACCCCAGAGGCAAGGTTCCAAGATGCTGCAGTCAAGCACAAACAAAGCGTGCAGCAACACTTAGCCAGTCAGTCCTCGAAGGAGGATGAGTATGAGTCGTCCTCCGATGAGGAGGACTTAAACGATCAAGACATCATGTTGCAGACTCTCAGGTCCTATCATGGAACTGGCGGTGGAGGTATTGAAATCTGCATGTACAATAAAGATATATTTCGTTATCAAAGCTGTCAAAATGAATTTATTGATTTTATTGCAACAAAATAATGTATGTATGGACTAACGTAATCAGACAGACGGTAATCGCGGTTATTTTATAGTCTCCCGCCATATATGAATATTTCAACTTTATTTAGATGGAGATTCGGATGATCTAGGACGTACAAGGGACCACCTTCTAAACTCTATCAAATCTAAGGCCAATGCCTGTGTGATATGTATTGAAACGATTAAACGTACCGACCCGGTGAGTTGAAATCTATCTATTGAATTTCGATATGATAAGAACCATAATAGGATAAACTTTAACTGCGTGTACAAAATACACCACCACACGTTTATGTCCCTTTGAAAGCAGCAGAAACTGGTTAAACTCTCGTGTCATTTAGCATAGAATGTACTTATAATTGAACTGTGTTCTTGCAGGTGTGGCATTGCGGTACCTGTTATACCCTCTTCCACATTACGTGTATACAGAAGTGGGTGAAGGACGGTGTGTATCAGCAGACCTCGCATATAGAGCAAGAGGTCGACACTCGGTCCATCCCCTGGAACTGGTAATTGTGTTTGTTATACCCTTATCTCAGCACACTCGCTTTTAGCGTGTTCTATTTCCATCAACCATCACTTTCTCTCAGAAAATCCATCATCCCCATTTTATATTAATCCCATTCCACCAAGAGGAGATGCTGAAGATCTTAGGCAATTTTCCTTTGTTACAGATATATAAATTTAGCATAAACCTCAGTTCCTAATAGGTTAGGGATGTGTGTGTGTGTGGGGGGGGGGGGGGCAGTTTTTCTCCCCACCCCTACCCCAGACGAATATCCTCCAACTCAGACTCTAATGTAATGTGTTTCTACAATAACTTAAAAATAGATATTATTGTACCAGATGTTATCGAAACGTAAAACTCAATCTCGCTCTACAATAAAGCAATAATAACAGCATACAATCTACATACAATGTGTATGATCTGAACTAATTTTTCTTTTATCGTTTCATGTAGCCCTAAATGCCGACATGAATATCCACAGTCTGAGTGTCCAACCCGATACATGTGTTTTTGTGGAAAGGAAGAAGATCCTGAGTTTGACCCATGGCAACTGCCACATTCTTGTGGTCAGACTTGCGGCCAACAGCTTAAGCCTGAGTGTGGCCACCAATGTCTTCTCCTTTGTCATCCCGGTAAAATGAAACTTGCTTATTTTTATCTAGATATTTAGAATTGTATTTCTCACTAGTTAGCTTTTTGATAACGAATTCAAACATTTGATTGAATCGATGGAAGAATGTATGTACATCATGTAATGTGTGCATTTACCCGCCCTACTATATTTTTACAACAATCAGCTTACATGTTGTCTAATGAGTTGTTACTGCCTCTAGGGCAATACATTATATGTGTCAATTGGTATTGAGCATGAGTTGGCATACGCCTCCTATTCTTCATCCAGAAAAGGACCGCACAAGGATAGAAGAGCGTTTTGCATGGTTACTTTAGTAAGATTAAGTTTGTTATCACCCCTCCCGACTCCCCCTCCCTCCCCCCCCGTTAGTGTCCCCGTACACACCACCGCACTGGCATGGTGCGTACGGGGAGCTGTATGCCTATGGCTATGTAAACATGGTGGGAGTGAGTGACCACAGGTAGGGGGTGCATGCATGTTTTCAAAACAACATTGGTAGACCATGAATGCAGTAGTTTTTCCAGACAAAAGGGTAGCTAACTAAATGAAGTTTCTCTCAGGCTAATTACAGGTCACAACTTACAGGGAAAACGTTAAAAAGAAGGCCATAAGTATGGGTCGTGTCTATATGGGGAGTGGACGCTGATGGGTTGGGTGACGTCACAAATTGTTGATGTAGGCTTATCCGCCCACAGAGGGCGGGTCGGTCACATCTCGTCAAGTTATGTGCCCAGAAAGAGGACTGTAAAGTTATTGTAACCCACTCATGACTGTTGTCTTTTTCTACTCCATGAATAAAATCCCGGCGTAGGGGAGAAAACAAAAAAACGTATGTGCCTAGAGGATAGTGAGTATTTTCTTCCAAAAAGGTATCTTTTACTTAGCTTGTATTTGACGTTTAATGTTCCTTTGCAGGACCGTGCCCGCCCTGTCCACAGACGGTACTGGTGTCCTGTCATTGTGGGAAGCAATCTCCCCAAATCAAGCGTTGTGGAGCCAAAGAATGGTCGTGTGGCCAGAACTGTTGTCGCGTACTATCGTGTGAACATCACAAATGTCGACAACCCTGCCATTCAGGTGAGTAAAGGTAGATCAACAATAGTTAGCGTTAAAGCCTTATATAACAAATGCCCAAATTCACCTTATTTTCACCGAAATAGTTTATTGGGAAAAAAACGTTCATCAACATGGTTTAAAATAAGTTTTAAAGTGTTTTTTAAAAAATTGATTAAAACCCGTTAAATGTATTTTGTACTCAAGGTGCATGCCAGCCCTGCCCAGAAACAAGCCTACAGCCCTGCCAGTGTGGCTCAAATAAAACTGTTCGCCCTTGCGCCAGCCCGGAGTGGCAATGCGAGCAAGTGAGTCGCATATTGATTATCCAGTGGATGATAATTTACGGTATTCAGCTTCTTGGGCTAAGGGTATTTAGTAAATGTTTTCGCGTTTTAAAGTTTGTTCTTGGGATTTCATCTTCTAGATTTCGAAACTTACTTATTTTGCATATTCTTCTGTAGGTGTGTGGTCGCAGACTGGGTTGTGGGAATCATCTCTGTGAGAAAATCTGTCACCCTGGGATGTGTGGTTCATGTCCGAGAGCAGGAAAACGTTCCTGTCCTTGTGGCAAATCAGGTGGGCTCATGGATGTTTTACGCATTTAAATTGCATGCAGTTTCTTAGAATTTGCAATAAATTTAACGCCGGAGAGCAACTATGTAGCTTATTGTGAAGACAAACTCACGCCTGCGTTTAGTTTCTGAGACTACTTTGGGTTTTATGTTTCAGAGTTTGAGTTGCCGTGTACAGAGGATGTTCCTACCTGTGTGGACACATGTGGTAAGACGCTAGCATGCCGTCTGCACACGTGCTCACAGAAATGTCACTATGGAGACTGCGGCCTGGTATGTCCACTTAATGTGTATTGTCATGGAGTTTGATTAAAAGAACACGAAATCAGTCAACGAAAATACCTGAATGAATTCAGGAACGGTCGTTGTACTTGATTCAAAAATAAAAAACGGCGCGGGCGAAATAGTCTTGGTTAAAACCCTAGCGCTAATTAAAATACAATTTTTTATTTTCGTTATAAATTGCTAGATGATATAAATACATGTACATGCTTTTATATAAGTGCTGCAAGGAAATTACTCATTAGAAAGTAATTGATATAAATAGCCTTGAAACAGCAGCCCATATCAGGAAAGTTTACTGTGCTGACTTGCCTTTGATGCTTCCAGTGCCGCCAGATGACCATGAAGCAATGCCGCTGTGGACAACGCCACAAAGATTTGCCATGTTGTAAAGAGTATCTGTGTGATACAAGATGTCCCAAGTCCAAAGATTGCCAGCGACACCCATGTAGACGAAAGGTACTACCGCCCTGAATGGATTTGTTTTATCTTTAATTCAAGTCTCTAATTGATAATTGACTTCACTTTGGGGGTTTGGCTATAACTCCCTTGTTTATAATTATTTTGAAGAATTACAAACCTTTATTAATCATATGAATTGATAAATTGTGTCTAACACATTTTCAGTGCTGTGATGGGTCCTGTCCGCCATGTGACAAGCAGTGCAGTAGAAACCTGGCATGCAGGAACCATAAGTGCGTCAGCCGCTGCCACAAAGGTACATCATTTTTTTTTAATTTCCACAAATGTACATTTAATAACCACGTCTTTCAGGCTTTGGCTTAGTCTCAACTAACCAAGACTCCAGAATACCAAATAAGACCGAAATATATGATTATTTGATAATGGCAGAGATGATAGCTTCACAGATGTCATCAAAGAAAATATTATCCATGCAATTGTCTGCACCATATGAAATCGGTGTGACCGTTTATACATTGGCGTTCTCTTTGTGGAACCAAGTGGACGTAATTAACTATCTGAGATATTGTTATGGATTTGTTTGAGATCCAAAGCCTGCAGACTTAAATTGATTCATTCACCTTGGAAACCGATGACAATTTCATAGTACATGATATATCGATGTTATATGTGGACGGACCACATGATAATTGAAGTTTTGTGGATGTCATTTGTTAGGTCCTTGCTACCCTTGTCCGGAGACGGTCACTTTGACTTGTTTCTGTAAGACTACAAGCGTAACGATACCATGTGGAAGGGAACGTGTCACCAAACCCCCTAAATGTTCAGAGTTGTGCAAGTAAGTTTATATATTTTAGATAAAAAAATATCGAAGTCTTCAAAATGAAAATTACATTCTCTCGCTCCTAGTTAGTTCTTACACCAATTCTTGTGTTCATACTATGTCTCCCATGTTATTTCTATTATCTTGATCGTCTTATTGACTCTTTTTTTACATCAAATACATTTAAATCAAGATACCAGCAAAGAGCAATATCTGAGCAATATTTGCTGGATGTATTCAGTTCCTGTAGAGCGAGTACCTGTATTTTATTTCTCTAATACCTTATGTAATTGGTTTTAGGAAAACGCCTGACTGCCACCACGAGATAGGTGAAAAACATCGATGTCACTTCGGACTCTGCCCACAATGTCGGCAGACCTGCAACAAACCCTACTCAAATTGTGGTCACAAATGTTCCCAGCCTTGTCACTCAGCTATCAGATCAAAGGTCACGGAGAAGGTATGCTTCACCCCGCCAATCTGTCCAATAATTAATTAATCAATAGTCATTGTTAGAAAAATAACACAGAATCGACTCATCATTGTCCATGAATTCGCACTAAAATCAACAGTAATCACACCAGTTCGTAGTCAAACCCCATCTGGATTAATAGTAATAGTTCTTGTTTTCATGAAGGTATCAAAATAAAATTCTCAAATGTACCAAATTAAAATTCTTGTATCTAGAAGATTTCAGCTGTGAAACTCTCTAAACATGTTTGCAGACGGAAACAATGTCATGCTCTAAGTGCCATGTGAAACGCCAATTATTTGTATTTCCTCACTAGATGGCCGTACCGTGGGACCCTAAGCCTCAGTTCCGTATAGACGTGGTGCAAAAACCATGTCCACCTTGTAGTTTTCCGGTTGAGGTATCCTGCCTGGGAAAACATGAGGTAAGAGCCAATTTAGAATGTACACTAATATTTGACCATATGTTTGCATAGCTCTGATAGAAAATATTATAAATATTTCCTTCGTTTATTGAGAGAAAAAATATATTTGTGTTGCCTGTGTTCGGAGAGCTATATCGGCCACGGACATACTGAAATGGGCCGTTCATCATTAAACAAGATAATTGAACATCCCATAGAAGATATATCCAGGGATTTTACTCAACTTCTCTAAAACATTTTTGCAGACGGTAACAATGCCATGCTCTAGTGCCAAGGTGGAATCCTGCCGCCGCCTGTGTGGACGCACACTGCCTTGCACAAACCACTCATGTAAACTAGAATGCCACCTGGTTGAGAATCCCGGAGACCAGAACATGGTAAGTCATCTGACTAGGTTTTATAACGAATAGGTACTCCACGTTTCACAATATCAGCTATTATTGGGATAGAGATGAAATCTTATAATACTAATAACAAACTAAAGTCCTGAATTATGTTACTTATAGGCCCAGCCAATAAAATACAGTTTTGATTTTAAATGTATTTGATGTTTTAAAAGGAGTGTTCAGATACTCTTATAGTTGAATTCGTGGGTTGATTCGAGTGATGAACAAACATAGGACATTTTTTGTTTTCGTTCGACCTCCTGCAATGTATTTAATTTCGCGTACCTGCTCTGTACGAAACAGAAATCTTTTTTGAAATTTAGTTGAATTAAATAATTCCTTATTTTGTCCAAGCCGTTATCAAAATGAAAATCTTAAAACTAATCTTGAAGCTTATTGTATTAAAATAACTAATTTTCATAATTAAAACTGACAATTATCATATTTTATTATGATATTGTATTGGTGAAATTCTGCCGACTGGTAGACACACTGAAGGGCTGGACAGGATACGGTATTTAATTATCAATAGGACAGCTCAGGTCATTACGGCATTTTATTACTTTATTTCCTTAGAACTTGCCCTGTTATATTTTATAATGATTCTTTTTTCAGACTGGGAGTAACTGCAGTAAATGTGAGGAGACCTGTCAGCAGAGCCGCCCTGTCGGCTGCACACACATTTGCCTTAAGGCCTGCCACCCTGGCGAGTGTGACTGTTGTACTCAGATGATCCGAATGCGATGTCACTGTAAGGCAATCACCAAGTATATTGAGTGCTACAAGTGGACCGCTGCAGATGGGAAAGAGAAGGAAAACCTCAAATCATGCCCTGGAAGATGCCCCAAAATGGTGAAGAAATGTTTTTCTTCAGTTCATACCATATAGAGCTGATGGTTACTGAATGCCAGATTTTAACGAATGTACCTCAAGTGATTTGGGCTTGTGATGATCCATAAAAGCCAAATTAGAGACTACAATAGATTTAGTTGTTGTTTAGCATTTTACTTATCTTCAAGATAAGGAATCTAGGATAGCTCTGATTCTAACCTGTATGTTATACGTTTGCAGCTGGATTGTGATCACCAGTGTCGAAAATTATGCCACTCTGGGAACTGCGACGATGGTGAGGGTTGTGGGGAACGCGTCCGCCTGGCATGTAAATGTAGGAGACGTAAGAAAGATTTCCCCTGTCATGAGATCCGAAAAGGCAACCTCAAACTGGAATGTGATGACATTTGTAAGGCAAACAAAGAAAAGAAACAAAAGGTAGGTGACATTAATTTATTGGGAGGCGAGGCTCTAGTGTGTGTTTTGTGTTAAACATATGTAATATTATATAATTATAATTATTAATATTACGAGCACGGTGTGGTGTGGTGGTGGAGTAGGAGATGGTATATGGCTGTGCGTATCTTTTAGACCGTATTTGGTCTTGAGTTAATTCTAAGTAATGATTTTCGAGAAACATAATAAGCATTTTTATTAGAGAGTTATTCGAAAGGTCATTTACCCATAGAAGGGTTTAATTCATGTTGGCCACTAGAACTATATATATTTTATTCATGGTAACGTCTGGGAGAACTGGATCTGATCTAGAAGACTATGCCTATTTGTCTATATTGTCCATTTTATTTTGCTTCATGTACTGTGTGAGTTGGATAAATAAAGTAGTATCTTATCTTATTGACAGGCATATTAATCAGTGTTTAACTTCATTTTTTTTTTCAATTTAGGAAGCCGAGGCAGCAGCAGCCGCAGCCAAGGAAGAAGAGCTGAGAAAGCAGCAAGCAGAAGTAGAAGAATTTGAGAGAAAAATGGCTGGCCGAAAACGTCGACCACGCAAGCGTCATGTAGAGGAAGACCAACCCAACTTCCTGCGGCGGCATAGCAAGGGGCTGGTGGCTGCCCTCCTCGTGGCCTTCTTCTCCTGCTTCATCTACTATCTAATGAATGCAAACTAAAACCTGCATCTGCCCGACTTGTAATATTGGGGGCCGTTTGTTTGATGTAACAAGAAAAAACAAACATCACTAGCCCCTGATAAATATGTTGCTGCGGGAACGTTCATACAAGAGCCCTATTTTAGTGTTTTTCATGTTACTATAACTGTGGTATTATTTGGTTATGTCATATATTTTCGATGTTCCTCTTGGACGGGTTTCCCCTGATGTTGGTGGAGTCGTTCGATCTTAAAGGTTCTCCAATAGTTAGTATTTACTACACTATGACCCTAGCATGCCCAGTACTGGTAAGTGGAGTTAGTATGGTGCTGCACATATTCTATAAATTCATCCGGGTCTGGAATTATAAATGGAATCAGAAAAATACAGAACTAGGTTATTGCACAATTAGTTTCTGGTAAGAAGTACCTTATTCAGAAAAAAGAACCACAAAAAGAACAGATAGTAGGTTGTTTTTGGCTTTGAATTTTCTGCCAACTTCCGAGGTAGATACCAATATCCGGTGAACAGTGCAATATCCTTTTAACATTTTCCTAACGATTCATATAAGAAATATACATAGAGAAAGCGGTCTAAGTGGGACAATCCAATTTTAAGATATTCCATTGTATTTTGTCTCGATATTTTAAAATGGTTATCTTCTTTTGAAAATGACTGAATTGGATTGAAAAACGTTTTTATTGAGCAAATCGGATACATCTGTGGAAGCAAACTCACTCCACATTTTAGTTTGTAGTCCGTTTGTTTGGTAAAACGATTTGATACGAAGATATTCTTAGTGTGTGCCCTATGTGAAGAAACCATATATCTGAATATATATTAACTGGTGTCGTAATGTTGTTGGACTGGGTTGTGATAAAATGGTCTTAAATATTGGTTGAACCGTTTTAAACTTGCTGATATGTATGTATATGTGTATATAATATATATGCATGTATATACAACAAGTAAAAGAAACTGTTATAGGGAGTCTTGTACAAGAGTATTATTTGGCTAAGTGTGGATGAGATGAATGGTGGATAGAATTTAGTAAGACTATTTTTTCACTCACGAGTATAGTTTGTAGTTATTATATTGACCTAATCTGTCCTGCAATAATTTCAGGTAAATTCTCGAAAATAGATATTGCGTGTTAAACGATTCAAATGGTACTACGACAGATACATTTACGTCAAAGCCAATATGTTGTATACAAATTGAAGCAACGTAAGGCAATAATGGCGCCATGAAATTTCCGAGAATCAGTAGATTGCCTAAAAGATATTTATTTCGCTCAGCATTTTCCTTTTGTCTCCCAGTTTTCGTCTTCACTGCCTTGTTATTGGCTCGAATTCGTCAGTATTTGGTTCGTTGTAAGGCTTATAATTTGGTTGTATTTTTTTTTTTACAAAAGCAGTAGCCTCCCTGAAACCATACTCGTAAATATTATTTATGAAATTTTGGGGCGAGTTTACCTTTAATGAATGCTTTGTCTGGACTGTTTCAGGAAATGTTTGTCTTCAATTTAATGACTACTTCTGTTTTAATTCTTTATTATCTTAGTGATATACGCCCCGAACGGGAGTTGGGACATGTTGCCTATCAAATGTATTACATTGGGTTGCAATTATTTTTGTCAGAGGGAGTTGTATAATTGACAAAATGAATGTTGAACTATCTACTACATCCCCGGGTGGTAATGTTGGGGACCTACTACAATACCAAGGTGGTAATATCATGAGGTACTACATCCCAAGGTGGTAATATCGGGGAGATACTATTTCCCAGTGTGGTAATATCGGGGAGATACTATTTCCCAGGGTGGTAATATTAAGGAGGTACTACATCCCAGGGTGGTAATATCGGGGAGGTACATTCCAGGGTGGTACTACATCCCAGGGTGGTAATATCGGGGAGGTACTATTTCCCAGTGTGGTAATATCGGGGAGGTACTATTTCCCAGGGTGGTAATATCGAGGAGGTACTATTTCCCAGGGTGGTAATATCAAGTAGGTACTACATCCCAGGGTGGAAATATAAGGGAGGTACATCCCAGGGTGGTAATATCGGGGAGGTACTACATCCCAGGGTGGTAATATCGGGGAGGTATTACATCCCAGGGTGGTAATATCGGGGTGGTCATCCCAGGGTGGTAATATCGGGGTGGTACTACATCCCAGGGTGGTAATATCGGGGAGGTACTACATCCCAGGGTGGTAATATCGAGGAGGTACTACATCCCAGGGTGAAAATATCGAGGAGGTATTACATCCCAGGGTGGTAATATCAGGGAGGTACTATATCCCATGGTGGAAATATCGAAGAGGTATTACATCCCAGGGTGGTAATATCGGGGTGGTACTACATCCCAGTGTGGTAATATCGAGGAGGTACTACATCCCAGGGTCGTAATATCGGGGAGGTACATCCCAGGGAAATACTGCATCCCGGGGTGGTAATATCGGTGTGTGTTGGTGGATGGTCAGGTTCGGCCATATTGCATTTATCCGTATTTAATTATTTAATCAATAAAAGAATTATTTCCTGCTATTTTTCTACCAAAACTTGAAATTCCCTTTTGGGTAGAATGTTTGTTTGCCTGTGAACGGTCGTTATACATGATGTCTGTAACATTCCCTCCTTATATTATAAATATGTATCTAAAAGTTCGTACTTAAATAGGCGCGTTAAAACTGAAAACTGCACTATTTGTGAACGTCATCGTTATTTCTTAGTTTGTCCCAAATCATAATTACTTGATCGCCAATTAACTCTTACCAGCCTACGGAAGGTCTAAAGTCATTTTGTTTCATTTATAGAATTTAAGAGCGTATATATGTGTACATATAAAATAGATTTTTCGAGACAGATATGCATGCATACGGATTTCATAACTAATTATTCTTGTCTTAGAACTAAACAGAAACTAGAAATAGGATCAACATGTATGAGCACAAAAGTTGAGGAAAAACTTGTGATTTCTTTAGGTGACATGGGCACCAATATTTCCTATTTTAGGATAGGTACCGCATTTAAACTTGCTGAACAACAAGTCAGAAAACATTTAAAAACGTGAATAACTGGGCCTGCGTAGTAGTAGTTGTGGTGAAATGCCTCTTGTTCTTCAGTTATCATTGTTTCTTCCTTCCTAGATACTATTGTGAACATCCTTGTGGGATTATAAGATCTTCTCTTAATTTGCGCCATAAGGTTGTTGTAGGCCTGTTTTATGTAATAAGCTTTCAGTATTTGTTTCATCGGGCTGTTAGGCTTTGAGAGTTTGTTAATTAATATATACATGTATATTGTTCAAGCTGATCTTGGTGGATTGGTACATATTAAGATACCCACGTGATGAATAAATATGTCAATTAAATTCTAATTGCGTCTTAATTGCCCACCTCCCCCCATCCCCATCCCCCATTCAGAACCTCTAAACAAAAAATGTTTAAAGAATACATGTGTAGTGTACTTGCACCAACTATGGTGATTCTACAGTAAATGTTGACTCTTGCTGAGATCACGAGCAATTACTATACAACCCAGGTTCGGCCACTGCTTCTCAACAAAGGGAAAGCAAAACCAGACTTAGCGATTCTGTTTCCATAGCTTTATTTCCCTCTCTGCACTTCTGACTCCAGAGGTGCAAAGGTCTGATCCAGAAGGTCCTATGCTTGGGCAGAGTCACAAATGGTCACAGTACAAAATGGTGTAGTGAACAGACATGAAGTATTGTATTGAATATCACCTGTAAGTCTATGACAGAAGACATACAGGTGATATTCAATACAATATCAGAACGACTTTCAGGCGACCATTCACAAAGAGTACTCTTTCGTGATGATTGTATTGAACACCCTATAGATTATGCTTCGCATCTCCGTCTTCAGACGGAAGTCCAGAGGAGATACGCGCGCGCATCTTAGTATGACGTCACTTTTAGTCGCCATTGCTGGAGATGTGATACGACAGCCACGCCAGCTTCGGTTTTTATTGGAAAAAACTAGAAGTTCGAAGGCTCGAAGGCCTTATTAAATCGATCAAAAACCGAGTTTTTTTGGTCGAGCACATTTCTATCGAAAGAAATCGTGCGAAAAAGCCAAATTCAGTAATTACAGAAAGTTACTGGAAGTCATGACCTCGAGTCAGGACAATGGCGTGTCGAGTCATGGTGGCAAGATCAAAATCCATGACTTATCAGATCGAAGTTCAGATGAGGACCGCAGATCGAAGGCGCCTGATCCTAATAGAAAGGAAGAGGGTAGGACTGAGAAACACAAGGGACATTCAAGTTCTAGTTCTGGCTTGAGAAGCCACAGTTCCAAACACAGCTCGAGTGGTTCACGGTCCAAAGGACACTCGCATAAATCGAAGAGCTCAAGCAGCTCTGGCAGTTCAAAACGCGCAACCGGTACTAAACCGGTTGAAACCGGTTCTGACTCGAAGCGCGCAAAGAGGTCGCGCACCAGATCCAGGCCTCGCTCGGCGAGCCCTAAGCGCGTAAGAACTGAAGAAAGAAGACATTCTGAAGAGGATTCAGTGTCAGCTCAAATTCTGGATACCATGCACCAGCTAGCTAGTAAACTGGATGGGATTTCCACAAGAATGGATAGTGTTGAAGAAAAAATCAACGTTCAAGAGCAAGAGCAAGAACAAGAGTCTTCACGAGACTCGGATTGTGAGCCAGACTTTGGAGACTGGGTCTTCGATAACGTGGACGGGGTAAGCACTTATAGTGACTTTTCAACGTTCAAAATTCCTCGCTTATCCAACACCTCCACTCCAGCCACTGCTGGTTCTTTCAAAGATCTTCCTAAAGGAGTTGCTGATACTCCTCAGAAAGTGTCTAGTTTTTGGGAGGAGATGGCTAACGATATTGAGACAGATGATAGGGTCGCGGACCCGGTACATGTTGATATCAGGACATTCTTTAATAAGTGTGTTGGGGCCACACTCTCTTCCGAGGGTTTGAAGAAGAGCATGGAACTTTTTCTTAGACCCAGTAACATGGAATATCTGCAGGTACACGAAATCAATCCTAAAATTTGTGATGCCTTGCCCTTTGACGCAAAGGAGAAAGATGAGAAACTGAAAAAGCACGAACAGTTGTTCATGAGGATCTTATCTGGTATTGTCAGTGCTGCAAACGACATCAAGGCTTTTGACGTGCCTGGTCAAATGCCGTGGGTGAAACTTGTGATGAAAAAGTTCGCGGAGGTTTTCGCAATGAGTACCTACTTCATCAGATACAAACTGGTAAAAGATCGAAGAGAAGCTTTTCGCCACTTGTTGCCACCTGAATATAAAAGCTTGGAAAATGATGCTAACCCGCCTGGTGCTAAATATCTTCTAGCAGACAACCTGGAAACCGCCTTGAAAGAAGGGGAACATGTGTTGAAGCTCGCTAAACGAATTGAAGATATTCGCAAGTCCGGCTGGGACAGTAGTAAAAAAGGAAAGAACCAAGGCCAAAAGAACTCCCAGAACAAAAGTGGTTACAAGGGAAAGAACTTTAAGAAAGGGTTCAAGGGGAAGAAGTCTTTCCAGAAAAACCAGAACGATAAATCCGGGAAGTCGGATTTTCGGAAAGGGGACTCGTCGTCAGCAAAGTAACTTCTAACGAAGGTAAGCCCCAAGTAGGTGACTTTCTTACTAATGTTTTGACGGGGTCCCGAAAAACTGTTTATGAATGTATTCCGGAGAATATTACCAACAAACTAAAAGTTTGGAAAGAAATTTGTGAAGACACATGGGTCTTAGATCAGGTGGAAGGGATTTCACTAGATTTTATTAAAACCCCAGTGCAATTTTCGGTCCCGAGAAAATACCATATGAGTTCTGAACAGGAAATAGCGCTTCAAGCAGAAGTAAACAAACTGATCGATAAAAGGGTAGTTACGTAAATTCAAGCTAGCGAGGCTAGTTTCATTTCCAACATTTTCCTTCGTCCAAAGCCGGGGGGGGGGGGGGGGAAATGGAGGTTGATAACAGACCTTACAATCCTTAATAGATATATTCAGAAAGAACATTTCAAAATGGATAATCTAGAGACAGCTATAGATTTACTTCAGGAAGGTTATTACTTAGCATCTTTGGACTTGAAAGAGGCTTACTATTCAGTAAGCATTCGGGAAGAATTTAGGAAATTCATAGTGTTCCAATGGAAAAGAAGATTTTTCCGTTTCAATGTGATGCCTTTAGGGCTTTCCCCTGCCGCGAGAATTTTCGCAAAGATTATGAAACCAGTTTTTGCCTGGTTACGTCGAGAGGGGATTCAATGTATTATTTAAATTGATGATTGTTTAGTGCTAGGAAAAGACAAAGCTACTTGTGCAAATGGAATTGCCAGGGTGGAAGAAATCCTTTTGAAATTAGGGTTCAGTATCAATCATGAGAAATCTCAAAAGGTTCCAACACAAAAAATCACTTTTCTAGGTTATCAGTTAGACTCAAGGGAGATGTCAGTAAGACCAACTCAGGAGAAAATTGATAGACTAAGGGAGCTAATTGACGAATTGAGATTGTCGAGAAGACATAAGATTAGGAAAGTAGCTCGAACGATAGGAGTGATGGTGGATTTAACCAAAGGGTTTGACTATGCCTTGGCCCATTACAAACAGTTGGAGGTAGAGAAAATCTTCGCCCTGAGAGGGGCAGGAAGAGCAGGTTTTGACAGCGAAATGTGTATTTCACGCAAAGGCTGGATAGAACTTTCAAAATTTGTGATGTAAATTTGCGAGATCAAAGAGTATCCGCAGTTGGTATGATCTGATTACAGAATATCTCTTTTAACTTTAACCGGTGTAAGTAAAGGAATGATAGTATAAATATTTAGAATAAATGTAATACACCAAATATTGATAACTCAACAGAAATTGACAGATTTGTAATATGTCTAGTATGAAACGAATTGTCCCATTATGAAGTTTTTTATGATATAGTAATAACGCTGACTCTTGTATAGTGGTTTCGGAGAGAAATCGATGGTATAAATTTTATTATTTCTTTCTGTATAAATTTATGATATGATAAGAGGTCTGTAGATCTAGATAATTAGTCAAGGCACCGTATGAAGTACGTCCATGGTGGACATTTACGTTTTTACATATGAACTACTGTTGTTAAATGTCTTTGGCCTGTAAGTGAATAAAAAAAACAAAAAAAACTAGACTGGTGGTACGACAGAGTTCAGTCAGCTGTTAGGTTGATCAGATCAAAAGGTCCTTCTGTCAAAGTAGTAACAGATGCAAGTCTCCTTGGTTGGGGGGCGGTCAGGAATTCAGTATCAACTGGATTCAGATGGGGACCGGAATGGAAAGGGGTCCACATAAATGCGTTAGAGATGCAAGCGGTACTGAATGGACTGAATAGTCTGGCTCGACAAGTCTCGAGTGAAAAGATTTTGGTCTTATCGGACAACAGCACCACAGTTTGTTATATTAACAAAATGGGAGGTACCAGATCTAACAAATGTAATGATATAGCCAGAAAAATCTGGACTTGGGCAGAAGAACAGGGAAATTGGCTAGTAGCAAGCCATATCTCTGGGATAAGAAATGTAGAAGCTGACAAAGCTAGCAGACAATTCACTGATAATACAGAATGGAGGTTGTCAGATAGGATATTTGCTGATATTTGTAGCCATTTTGGCACACTCGATGTAGATTTGTTCGCGTCTCATTTGAACAATAAAGTGAGCAGGTTTGTTAGTTGGAAACCTGACCCCGCGTCGTTTCATGTTGATGCATTCACTCTGAATTGGGATAAATTCAAGTTGTGTTATCTTTTTCCTCCTTTCAGTCTCGTAAGCAAATGCTTACAGAAGATAGTGACGGAGAAAGCAGCAGCAATAGTGGTAGGACCGAACTGGCCAAGCCAACCATCGCCAAACTTCTGGACCTGTGCAAAGGGAACTACCTAGTGTTTCCGAAGAGACAAGGGAATCTCGAACCAACTTTTCCAACTCAAGACAACAAGCTACGCAGTGTAGGCCTCGTTGTAGGTCTCTGTTGTTAGAAAGACTAGACACTTTGGGACTGTCTGAGAAAGCGAAATTGCTTTACTTAAATTCTTGGAAAGAGGAAACAAGAAAAACGTATGATGTGTTTCTAACAAAATGGAGAACTTTCTGTTTCTTAAAAAACATTGATCCACTGGTTTACAATGAAAAACAGGGCATTGAATTTTTAGCTGGTCTTTTTAACCAGGGGTATTCACACTGTTCTATAAATATTGCTCGCTGTGCCCTTTCTTCAGTCATGAGTCTGAAAGAAAATTCTACTTTTGGGGCAAACAGAGTTGTAGGTCGAGTCATTACAGGTGTTGCTCAATTACGACCACCCAGGTGCAGATACATTGACACTTGGGACACTGATATGGTGTTGAGTTATTTACGAGAACTCTCTCCGCTGAGGGAGTTAACTTTGAAAAAGTTAAGCTTGAAATTTGTAGTTTTGTTCTTGTTGGTCCACTCACAACAACTTCAAACTGTGAGAGCCTTGCAGGTAGAGAATGTGATTGTCACAGATACCAAAGTTGTATTTGTAATTGATCAAAGACTAAAAACGTGTAAAGTGGGGAAACCGTTAAAGGTTTTCTCCACGAAGGTGTTTTCGGAAGACCCACGTGTGTGTTTAGTTAAGGTCACTAAAGAATACTTACGAAGAACTCAGGAATTACGTCATGTTAATTCTGAAGGGAATCCTCAGGGACAGCTGGTTATCAGTTTCGTTCCGCCTTTCAAACCAATTTGCTGTAGTTCTCTTGCACGTTGGGTGAAAGAAATTTTGGGTAACAGTGGGGTAGATATTAACGCATTTACCGCCCACAGTACCAGATCGGCCTCAGTGTCGAAACTGCATTCATTGAATGTGCCTATTGGAGAAATCCTAAAGAGGGGGTGTTGGGGTACGGAAAGTACCTTCACCAAATTTTATAAAAAACCCATTGCATCTTCAAAAGATGTAGCCCATACATTGTTGAGGGGCTCTAAAAAACAAAAATGTTAAATTGGTCAGTTGGCCTTGTTTATTGTACGATTGACAAAGGTCGGATTAGACTGTATGAATTGAATTCATTGTTGTTACCATATGGAGTTTGTAAAACCTTAATACATGAAAGTATAATAAAAGGTTGAACTGTAATTCTTGTGTTAGAATTAAAATTCTTGGTTCGGAAACCTGCCCACCCAAAAAATTTCGAAGGGCGAACAAAATTTTTTAATTAGTTCTAGTAGGACTTAATTAATTGAATAATGTGGAAGATTCTGATTATTCGAGGGTTACCTTACTTAAGTTCTTTCTGGTAATACACAACAATAATGGTTAATTTTATTGCAAATATATTATGAAACCCGATCATGAATTGAACTGAATAATATCTGGATGGTCTGTCCAGGCCTTTTAACAATGCCAACTTTTTCGATTTAAAATAGTTTAAGTGTACACGTACACTTATCCTTCTTTAATTGACAATTTAGACTTCCTTAAAGGCGGGAAAAACAAACGAAGAGATTTCAGAAAGTTAATCATCGAAGGTAAAAGTATCATCCCAAGGCATTGTTTACTAACCTTTGATCTTTTGGGATGAGATAAACACATTTCTGGGTTTGGTTAAAACCACAGACTCTCAGATCATTAACAGGCTGTTGCCGCTGATTCTGCTGAGCTGTGGAACTATCGCGCATCCTGTTCCCATTTCACAGCCGACATTAATTATTGGCAGGTTAACGAGGGATTTTTTTTCCTATCCCAAAGAAATGTCAAGCACCGATCTGGTGCTGAATATAACAACATACAGATATGAGGAGAAGGAATGAAATTGCTGCGCAATTTGTCTCCGAATTGGTAACAAATATATATTATAAATAGCTATGCTTCAATCATTCCAACGCATGACCTGTATTGACATAACGAGATCGCCGAGGTTGGACATAGGCATTATCGAGGTCGGTATATTTGGGCTAATCAAACAAAATGGGTAATTTTCGTTTTTCAATCAAAATGATTTCTTTAAAACAAATAATGTCAATACTTACCAGCGTACTACGTACCGAGGGCCTGCGTATTCCGCATGTAGAATTAAAATTAATTAATCATGAAACGCTAAAATGAATATGAGATAGGCCTACTAAAATTATAATTAGCACTTTGTTCGCTCCAGGAACTCGGGGCCCCTTGCCCTTTGGAACTGCCTCCCCCTCTGATTCCTTTTCAGTTGTTGCCTCTTTGGCATTCTGAAACACCGTGAAAAAATAATATCATTACGGTACTCTATCATTCTATGTGCCAAGAAAGCAGAATATTAACGCTGGGTTATAAATACATAAAAAGGAATTCTGAATAACATAATGTTACTATCATGATACGATTGTGTTTCTAGGGAGAAAAGGATGTAAAAATGAATTATTTTTCACTTTCCATGAGTAAGTAAATAGTATTTAAGTAAGTTGGGAAAGTGATGACCTTGCAGTGAATGCATTTACACCACGCTTGGAACTGAGCGACGTTTTTGTTGCATAGCGGGATGGTCGCATTATAGTGGACATACTATGGAAGACCTTTTACCCATCAACCGATGTCAAATGTCCGAATCGGATGCCGAGATCCGATGCCCGAACCGAACCGAACCGAACCCCGAACCCATACCGAACCCTGTATGACAATACACCATTATAAAGCATAGCAAACAACTCTCACCGAAAAGAAACAATTCGGAAAAATTGTCTTTTTTTCGGCCTCATTTCGGCCTCGGATCGGTAATCACCGACCTTTATAATTTGCCGAATGATCCGATATCCGAACCGAGCCGAACCGATATTTAATAAATTCGGGAGAAATTCGGTAAAATCTCTCTTTTATTCGGCCGAATTCGTCCGAATTTCATCTGAATTCGGACTAACTTTGGACTAAATTCGGACTTCACATATTGGGCCACTGTGTCGCCATTTCCCAACGGATTGGAATACTTTAAAAAGCTCTGTAATGCTGACATGTTTCCGGTTCGTTTGGTATACAATACAAGTTCATAGCCTTAATTAACTTGCCTGTACAGACGTTAATTAATAATTTAATATATCTTTTTCATATTGTAAAATATTCACCTTATATAATACATTACTAGCAACGATTGCCAAATGAGGTACAGATAAGGATTCAATAATTATATGATTTTAGGACAGTCAAATAGGTATTTAATACATTTTAAATTTTGGAAAAGGCTCAAATAGTTTTCGAGTAATGAGCATAATTATTGACATAATTTTAGACATTATTTAGCTGCTGCCATTAGCATTACCATTACTGAATGGTTATTTTGCTCTAACTTTCTTTCTAGTTGGAATATTTTCACAAACTAAAGAGCGTTATGACCCTTATATAAGACCTATCATTATATAAACTAATTTAAAACACTATGCTTACATTGTTATTATTTGTTTCGAATTTAAATTCTCATGCATTTATGTAGAAATAATGTACCTTTCCCCTGTGCCCTTACCATCAGAATTCAGGTCACAGTCTCTCCCAAGCTGCCCTGACCACAATATTCATTATTGGTTATAATGTTTAACCAATCTAAATTTAGTAATATCACAAGGCCTCCTTGGAAGAACAACTGTCTTGAGAGTTGGGCCATTTTCTCTAATTGGAAAATTGTAAATTGTATTGAGAAATTGTATTGTGTTGAGAAACAAAAATGCTTATATATATAGGTATACTATATATTATGTATACTATATGTTAGTTATATATGGTATGCGGTATATATACATGTATGTATGGATGCTATGTAAATATTGTATGTATATAGTGTATGTATATCATTTATACATATCTTTCCGTGTATTTTTATGTATATATATGTTATGTACACAGGTATGTATGTATTATATGTATGTTATATAAGCATAAAAGATTGCCGAATGCCGAGTTTTCCGAATTTCGGCCGAATTCGGCCGAGTTTCGGCCAAAACTCGGCCGGGTCTCGGCCGAATTTTGGCCGAATTGATCCAATTCGGATAACCAAAGTTCGGTATATGGGTAAATGGTCTTCCATAGTATACCTAGGGTTAGGTGTGTGGGGGCGGGGCGGTATTGAGGGAGTGTTTCAAGTTATGGTAATGGAAGTTTTAAAAATTTGACGATGTTATAAACGCACAATGTTCTTGACAATATTGTTCGTGTCATATCATTTGCAAGAATTAGGAATTATTTTGAGTTGTCATAATTAAACGTTATCTAGTTTGAAGATAATATACAAGACCTCTTCTTGATAGCACTATTACCTCTTATGCACAAAAGAATCCGTGTAACCCGGAATCTGGAAGTTAACAATGATGGGGGTAACAAGGCTTTCTATTGGTTGAGCACTGCAGGTATTTCCCATGATGACATCGAGATAGATTTCAGAGTAAGAAGGGAAATAAACAGATTAGTTTGGCTCTCCTCTTATGGTGTTTTGTGGAGGTGATTTGGCAATATTTATTATAAATATGAACTTGTTGGAGAGTGCAATGGTCATTGAAAATAATTAGTAGCTCGTAGCGGTTATCCCCGGTGTGGGCCGGCAATTCACCACAACATTTATGTTGTACCTCTAAATGACATGGCCTCATTAAAATGGCGTTCAAATGGCAATGTTAAAGAAAAAGTAAATTAAATTAAATGACAAAATATTGACACTATTTTATAATAGGTCGTCGTGGGGGGGGGCATAGTTACAGACACATAACATTATAACCTTTTGATGTGTAGCATAAATTGGGCTTGAGAGTACGTATTTGTCAACATTATTTGATCTCTATTGAAAAATGACCTGGGTTCTTTGCCCACAGAATGACCATTTCTTTTTTAGCAGCGTAAAGTAAATATCCCCAGAAAGGTCTATTGGAGGCCTATAATTCCTATCCATATAAGATAAACAGGTATTCCTGTGACACCCATGAAAACATGTGTACCTGTTTCGTGAAAATCGATCAATAATATCTGTGTGCTGAATATCAAAGTATTTTTTATCACAAACATGCGCATTACTGCCATGTCTATAGCTACTGCCAGCTGTGGTATCTTAGCTTCATTTCCCGTATCCAGACCTGGTTCTGGAATAAGTTAAAGCTGCGCAGCTAAATCAACCCAAAACTATTTTTTTCTAGATTCCTTGTCTTTGATCCTTAGTGCTGTAGAATAGAAGATTTAAGTGATGACAAAAGGGTCATTTCTCTCGTGGCTTTTACCCGAAATTTTCATTATTTTGCTGCTCTACAAGTGTCAATTTGGACTAAAAAGAAAATAGAAGTACACACCAAAATAAATTATTTGGAAGATGATTTGGTTTTAGAAATATAGGGCAAAGTCCATTAACTCTAAATTGGTGACTTTTGGATTGGTTGGAAATGAAACCACAACACTAGAAAAACAAACATTTTTTGGGAAATCAGCTGGTAATGCAGCTTTACCGCCGATGCCTCCTACCAGACCAGATCTCATCTGCCCGCGTCATTGGTGTCTTAGATGATCCACAACCCTCCTTTTGATCCTAGCATTGCAGAGTGGTGTGTCTGACAGTGCTTCCTATTGAATAATAAGGTGCCATGTGTTTACCTCGAGGTGATATGCTCACACACAGATAGGGCTCCGTTTGGTGGAATGAATATGGATTTATCTTCATGGTTTTCATCGAAAGTCCGCCTGGAACTGACTCTGCAACCATACCATTCGGAACTCAAGAATACCATCCCAGTATAAAAGAATGTATGTAGTCCAACTGAAATGTACACATGGGCGACTTCAGATTTCTACCTACGATATTGTAATTCGATTAAGGTAGTAATGAAAGGAGTAATGAAAGGATTAAGGCCAAATATTTAAACATTTTAACACAAAAGCATAACCTTTGAGAGGTTCTAAAATCCTACAAACCTACAAGGTCCATTTCAGACTTACAGATTATCTGGGTGAATGGCAGAATTGAAGGGGATAAACTCTTGGGAAGTAATGAATTCAAATAGAGGTGTGCCGTTCCCGATGTGTCTACTGAGCGTGACAATTCACTCCAGTCAGATGGTATTGTTTCGTGCAGTTGCCATATTCTATTGCTTATTTGATTATGCTTCTTCAAATCGCTCCTATTATATGCCAATTTTCAGATGTCAAACAGTGTATATATATATATTGTTGGCTAGTGTTATCTTCTTTAGTCCCTGCATACTGACAATGATCCTTTCCTATATATGCATTGATTATTTGTAACAGTTTTAACATGATTTGTAAAAGGTTTTTGGCATACATTCACCGCCTAGTTTCTAGAGCTACATGGTTTCTATGCGACATACTTATATATGATAGATTCGGGCTATTTCACTGCTGGATGCATCGCTCGGTGTTAAGTGAGGATCCATCCCACGCACGCTGCTGGAAAGCCTACCTCGCTATAGGCAAGAGGATTCTCAGACCAAATCAATGAGTCACTCGTGGGACACGGCAGCCTTGGCTGCCTGTGATCAGATAGCTCTCGACCCAACTTACGCCCCAGTAGCTCGACATCCCATCTCCGCAAACATTGACAGTGTCCCATTTCCCTTGCTCGGAATTATGATTAAAAGAACGTTGTTCATTATCAGCGCTACAACAAATTGCAACAAATTTCACGATAAATGATAAATTCCTCGCGCTAAGTAATACACTTCCATCGATTCCTTTTCAATATTATCTCTCTCTCTCTCTCTCTCTCTCTCTCTCGTATTAAGCACATGACGACCGATTTTACTACTCGATGTCTCTACCAGTATAAATATGGGCAAAATAAGCGGTACAACCTTTTGAAAGGAGACGCTATAGCATAGTTGAATCAAAGAATAGTATAATCATCTATCCCTATAGATATGTTCCATGAATTCATCACTCCTGTTTGACCTTAAGATGTTCTGCTCCTGGCTGCAATATCCCATCTTTTTTCATGCCACTCAAACTCTATAGGCTTACTTCCATTTCATCATCATATATCATATACCTCCCCGCAATGTTAACACTTATATATATTCTTTCCTAAATTTATACATTCCCCGCCACTCACGTGCTCCATTTGTTCTCATTTCCGCCGCCTCCTTACATCCTTGCGTCTAAGATATAAGATTCCTGTAGTTGATGGATACCCATACCAGACATGGATAATGCTTTCCCTGTGGCGAGACTCCCATGTCTGATCTAAACCTGGGTAGTGTACAGAATAACCACATATACCGTGCCGAGATGTATGGTATAGGTGAATCTGCAGTCAGTTCATTTTATTCTGAAATAAGGAAGGATCTAATCTTAGAGTAAGGGAATTCCTTTTAACCTAAGATCTAATATTTGGGATAGCCTTGTGACATACATTTCGCACATATCGATGTTAACCTTTAATGAGAAGTCCCAGATCAATCAACTCAATTATTATGAGGAAAATTATAGTTGGAAAAGTGGAATCAACTCAATTGAAAACACCTCACAAGAAATTCGATGTAGCATTTTATTGACGACCCCTGTTATGAGGAAAAAGTGAACAGCACTCTCTCCACACGGTACGATCTTCATTCAATTTTGTGAAACACTCATTATTGATAAGGGATCACGTAGAAATCTTTAGTGCATTCTGATCTCATCCATGACCTAATAGTTACCTTCCAAACACATCGATATCCCTTTTTTCAATATTTGCCATTTCCCTCATATAAGGGGAATCCCCAGAGGACGAAACTGGCAATTTACATTAAAAAAGAATGAGCAAAAATGTAGTGCAAACAATCCAGCCCATGAATCATCAGAAAAGTCAATAATCCCAATTTGTTTGCGTTCGACCCCGTGCCACACAACTGAATAATATGCATCACCAGTCGGCGGGGAGAATAATACAAAAGTCTATTAGCTCAGAAGGCTGCTTATATGCGAGGCTTGATAAAAGAAGAATTTTACTTTGCACATGACGAACAAAGGTTTATATTTCAATATCATTCTGCTATAAGGACACACGATAAGTTTAATATAGTGAATGGTATTCGGCACGGGTAATCGTTGAATTAATTGGGCCTCAATTTCTCTCCTTTGCTTGGTAGTTTAGACTATTAATTCTTAAGTTATACCGGTTTCCGTTGCTCTCAGTTTATCATGCATCAACTTCTGCCTATTATATATCTGTTTATAGATAGAGCTTGCCTTCTGAAATAGGAGTCCAACCACCCAATTCACCACTCTCTCCCCTAAAGGAAAAGTCGCTCCTTTTGCCGCTATTGGTCTATTCGCACAACTCCATTCATTAAGGCTAACTATAGGTAGGATGTGGGATTGCCTATGAAAAGAACACGAGGGTCCCCAGGAAGCTGGATAAATACCCATGTCCAGTGACTCCAAGTACTTTATTGAATTGATATTTAGGGTGGCGAAGTGACACCACAATCATATAATATGTGATAATATATATCATACCATACATTTTTTCGCGTAGGGTAGTGTGGGCATAGTGTGATCATTTCTTTAATAGAATTTGGATCAGCTTTTTTTAAATAAACATTACACCCATTAGTCAGATGGCTCCACGTTTGGCTAATGTCATTTCTCGCGTTAGAAACGCTTGAATCCTATCTATTTGTATTAATTTATGCATTGTTGAAATCTTTCTTTTATTCATGTGTGCGTTCATAGAGTTCATGTCTTTTTTAAAACATAGATCAGATACTGTTTATGCCTTGAGTATGGCTGTTCCATCGATGAATACATCACTCATATTATTGACATTTAGTCTTTTGAGACTTGCTTTATACCACGAGCTTGCAAAACACATTTTTCTTGCATTAGAGATAATCGGTTACATGACATCCAAGCATTTACCTCGTTTGCTGCTTGTTGGGTGTTAATATCATCATATGATGTATTTGATATGTCAACTTGTCCCTCCCCCGGGAAAAATTTAAAATTTAAATCTGTTAATCCTCATCGAGTGAATGTTACTGTCATTATTATTTTTTAATTGTCTAGGCACCCATATTGCTATATTATTGTATTCCGAAAACTATGACTGTATAAAGGTAGAGAACCATTGCCAGTCTATGACTGAAATGGAATTGTTACTCTACTCACATGTACTGTAATTACCACCAGGGGGGCTGGAATCCTCCCATTTGCTGGAGCGCTCCTCTGATTGGCTAATATATTAGCAATAAAAGTTTTCTAAATCTAAATCTAAATCTAAATATCATCACATGTTACAGATATGTCAGTGTCGTTTGCGTACATTGTTATTGAAATCTTAGATAATAATGAATTACGATGAAAAGACAAGGTATCACAGAGAAGTTTTTCTAGTAATGTTGGGATAGATTATTTTGACATCTCTGTTTAGGATTCGCTATAATTTCGTCATTATGGTAACATTTGCCATAGATTAGTTTTTCTAGGACATTTTACCGGAACCATAGCAATGTTTACCGCACAGGTGGAAAAGGGACTGGCTGACGACCTTCTCCTATATTATTGTCGTTGGTGGCTTGTGAGTCCAGAGACTGTAATATGTACCTGGCACATATGCCATGTGTCGCAATATGTTTCTCGGCTCGCGGCTGTTCCCTAACTGAACATATATAGTGGTAGCAAAGAAAAGGTCAACTGCAAGAGTTGGCCAAGCACAGATCAGATGATGTATTGTTGTACATTCTTTGTGGGTTTTTGTTGTTGTTTTTTTATAATTTCGAGCAATGAGAATAACATTTATGTAACTCTGGATAGAAACAAAGTATTATTTATTTGAACTGTCCGTCACACTTGGACATTTTGCCATCAATTCAAGTGATTACGAAATTTTGATCTTACATCACAGCTAGTCGTGATGGTTCACGGTTCAAATTATGATTTTAGTTATACATATCTTTATACATATAATTATGCTGTGTCTGAATAGAGCACTAATATCGTTTACGTCGTTTTCTCGAAAACATTTCCTATTTAGATTTCACCATGTTCTATTAACTACTCTAAGCATAATTGATGTAATGGGGATTTCCGAGTTGTGAAGGCAAGCCCCATTTCATATTCTCACTAAATGGGTGGGTGGGGGACTCTATCCAGGTCATTACTTGTGATTTACTCTCAAAATAAATACTTGACATTTGCGTGGACCAATGGTAGAAATGGTAGAAATAACACGTGTGTGTCACATGTATGCATGTTTCGTAATGAATCGACCCACATTTTGCCCTTGGATCTGGATGTCAATAAAGTATGTATCCATCCATGTCATATTTACCGCGAAATATTTAAATATGTTAATCATAAACATGAGCAATTGCTCCTTGTCTGTGTATAGAACGAAAGTGTAACCAAAGTTAGATTTAAAGTGTCTGTGAACATTCTCTATTTCTGGGACCTGGGCGAGGATTGTTGATGAGCTGCCCAACTGGGGTGACGTCTAAGGCAGCATTTATTCGTTGTTGTTCTCTATCACTGACTGTTATGCAAACAGTCAATCAATATTTAGGTGAAGACCCTTTATAAGGCGCAAATGCAATGCATTTTGGTATGCTGAATTGTGAATAGCAAAATACATTGTGATTATGGAAATAACTGTTTTAATATTTAATACATGTAAATTCTGCAGGCGGCAGGCCAATGGGTAAAGAATAACTGGACCAGACGAACACAATAGTAAGAATACAAACGGCACTAATTGCATGGCGAATGAACCCTATCTCTATCAGCAACGAATCCCATGCAACAACGAATCCCCACATACTTATACCACATACTCGGCCTCTTGGAAGTATTAACATCCAAGCTTATTCAATCGCTATTCCTGGTTATAACCTTGAGTTGAGGTTTCGAGTAGGCATTCAATGAGATATTTATAACTGGTCAGACAGAGACTATCCCCAATATATCAGGTCGAAATCCCAATAGAGTCTGCCAATATAATATACGTACGCACCGGTATTTTGCTATGTATTTGCTATGATTATTAATGCACTTTGTGCCACATTATCAGATACCAATACTTTAAGTCTAATTGCATTTTTCCAAATATATATGGCTCCAGTTCAATTGGCAAGTTATATAGATGAACCTTTGCGTCATTACCCAACTGAAGGCGAAAAAGGCGAGCCGCGATTGCAGCACTTGATATTTAATCAGGTGAATAGATGCACAGCCCCCAAACGGCGTAACTGGTGGTTTGTTTATGATTTAATATAATTTCCATTGTGAATCTCCAAGAACTAAGATAGAGGAAATTTCCACCTCATATATAGTATCGACTGATATATGAATTCAAGCGATATTTTGTAGATACAGTGACGCCTGTGCCTTTCTTAAATGTTAATTGCTCAAGCCTATAGGTGCACTACGCCTACGGCCATTCTTTTTTTAATACCGGCCTCCCCATTCCCCTTTGAAATGTATTTAAACAGGGCCAGAAAAAGCTAGGGAAAATGTTAACTACTTGAACGTTAACTACTAGAATGTCAACAAGTTCGATATAATTACCTAGCTTTAGTAGCACAAACTTTTGACCTAAGACCGGGGTCTTGCAGTTCCAGCCGGCATTTATAAACTCGTTTTGGAGGACCCCTCGTTCCAACTGAAGTCGTGGAGGATCTCCTTTATTCTTTGTTTATTGCAAAATGGATCAACTTTGTTCTTAATATTATGACCATCGCAACTTATTATAACAGTAGTTATTCTATTCCTAATGTGTTAAATATGTTTTAGATAAGAAATTCAAAAAAGGTAAAATAAGAGGATGTGAAAGCAGGGTCGTATATATTGATGCACAAATCAATTTTGACAGTTAGCATTCAGTGTTGAAGCTATGCTTATAATATTTAGAATAGAGGGTCTAGCTAGGCGGTTTGGTCGAGTATGTAGACAGCCTCCACGTTTGATCAATAACTTTATCGAAACACCCAGGACATGTTTCTGCTGCCCTGGATTATTTCTATCGATTTAGAATAAGTTTAAACAGGGTGGGACTTTCATAACCGGGCTCAATTGATTTATTTTTAAACATATCCACTGGGGTCACAGAGGACTCACTGGCATCAAATCAAAGGTGTATATTGGGGAACTAAATTTGTTTTGAGTATTTTAAAAGAAGGGATAAAGGACATCGTTCATCAATACCGAAGCCATGGGTGATCCCAGGCACATAGTACTCCCTCAATAGGCCTCCACTTGACCATGTTCACGCACCTGCAAGATCATCTATTACCTAATTAAACGTTTCGAGGACGTACCATGGTCTGCATAACGATTTGTAAAGACGATTGTGTTGAGGGGTGCCTGATGGTTTATACTACATTACGACTACCAGATGACTTGTTTAGTAATCCTCTTCCCCCAAAATTTATAAAGTAAATAATGAATATAATTTAATTATAAAGCAATCCTCCTTGATAAAGGACTCATGTCGCCCGAATCGTCGGAGCTCCAATAAACTTAACCTCAACCAAACCCCCAGCTCTACACCCTTAAATTCATAAAGTCCTTTTAAATGGATTTCGTATTTAAATGGTCGCATTAAAATCCCATTACTTTTGGTAAAGTGTTGAAGGTTGGTAATATGGACAACCCCGAACCCGAGACAAATTATTTCGCAGTATCCGTGCAACATTCTGAAGGCACTGATATCGACCCAGCGTAATATGTGTGGGTGATAGCACCATGGCACATTCCAAGCCTTGATCCCGCTTGTAGTGGTGTCAGTGGGAAGCGCGATATGACGCCCACACACAGTGCTGTCAGACTGATTATGGGCTCTTCCATATCCCACAAGTCTAATGAGATTAACGTGCGAGAGATTCATCCCCAGCAAGAATCGCTGTTTCTGAAGAACATAGCTTCGGCGAATCCCCAATGTTGGGTGTGTGTGTGGGGGGGGGGGGGGAGGGGGGGTGCATGGGGGGGGGGGGAGGGGGGGGGGGGCACGTGGAGGAAGGAGCGCTACCAAGCAGGATGCAGGCAGGATGACTTTGTAATTAATGCCCGCCTTGTAATTAATGCCCGCCTTGTAAATACACATGTTCCTCAACTAGCAACTCCGCATTACTGTATTTAAATTTCACATGAGGAACGTGACACTGGATAGGAGAAATTATGTACCTATAGCGCTAACTTCTATAAGCTATGGAAAATGAGACGCATGATTTTATAATGATACAGACGTCTTCACCGTCACGTGTCACTTTTTAACCTACATTTGCAATAAACTGAACCTTCAGGGGTGAATATGTGGAATGCTATAAATAGGTATCGAGGAACTGGAAACCTCCCTTATGCCGGAGAGTCTTCTCTAATGGCAGTGTGTCTGCAAAAAATAAAAAAGGGTATAACCTCCGAAGTAGCTGGAAGCATTGTCTGAGTTAGAACGGATACAAATACCCAGTCAGTAAAAATCAATTCTGGCAAACCTGATACGTCATTCGGAATATGATTTCACATTACACAACCTGAATCAGAGAAAGCTTATACATCTAAATGAACACATCTGTAGGCGGGCACATCAGCGGAAGACAATCAAAATCAAACTGGTGTTACTATACCTTCCCTTCCGCTCAAATCATCAATAGACTCAAATCACAGATACTCCGGCCTATTGCATCTCAATAGACCTCTTCAAAATAAAACACTTACAAGTATGAACTTGATCAATTCAAGTCCGTTGGCACCCTTAGATGGGAAATTACATTACTATAGGATGATTTACTTCACTTCCTTTTCAATTGTAATAAATTGTATTCCTTCTGGGCACAGCTTGAAAAATGGATGGCCACAAATCTTGACATTCATGTGGGAGACCTAAATAATTATAACCGGTTGGGATCATCATCATCTAGTTTTGGTGTGTTTTAAATTTGATTTCAGGCCAATGATATATTTAAAACAGGTTAAATTTAAAAAACGCAGAATCTTAAAAGGATGTTTTCCCGCGCTGCCAGTCTAGTGGTTCTAGGTCACATCCCCGCGATCTCGATGACAGTGTCCCCGCCTTATTCTCTCATCCGTCATTTTCCCATCTAGGCGCTTCCCCTTCCATATATTCTCCCATTCATTGTCCCTGCTGTCAATGTGCCACCTATCATGCATTACTCCGCCCATCATTCTCCCCGCCTTAAAGAATAATGCCACAAAGCACAAATTAAACGAATCAACAATAGTACAGAGTGGAATTCATTCGCACATTATCCAATGTGAATGAGTAAATAAATCAAGGAATCAATGGTGGGGAGGTTGCTGGAAGAGGAAATGATGGATGGCAAAGTTGTGGTGGGGACAATGAGGGAGGGGAGAAAGAGCAGCGGGGAGACCGCCTAGACGGGAGAATGTGTCGGGGATATTGTCGGCGGGGACAATGGTCGCGGGGAACCACCGAACACCTTCCCTGCCTCTGGTGTAGGTCTAGAGGAAGGAAAGTAAGTCCTAAATTTAATTTCCTTGTGACGTTGCGTGTTATACATCAAACATGTAACTTGTGGTAACATCAAACATGCATGTCCCAAATGCCTAGTCTACCATAAAAAGAAATCGAGGAACGTTGTTGTTGAGCTGGTTCTGTAGGTGGAGAGAAGTGGCGAGCTCCTCCCTACATGGTTCACTGGCCTATCAGCAGCGATACTTTGTATTCGACAAGTTAAGTTCTTATATGCAAAAGAACCCTTCAAAATCCTATTTATTTGCTTCTCTGGTGCCATATACCTTCTTATTCGAGGCACCGCCTTTTGTATTATTTAAATTAACCATTGAGTTTGCTGAATTGGTAGGAGAAGGGTTTATTATACATGTAGGTTTTCACGGTTCACGGGGCAAATAGATGTATTATTGTAGAGATAATTTTCGAAGGTATTGTATGGGTATAAAATATAACGAAAGGCGACAAGTTTACGCAAAGTTTTCTTTTATTTCCTTAATATCTTCTCTCAAGTAGGAGCATTTTCAGCATGTTCACTTACACGCAAGTAAAACTAAAATGCTTATAACAAGTTGAACACCTCGATGTTTCATTTTATTCATCATGGCACAACCCAATGAGTACTTTTTACAGAACACTTAGAACTTCCCAACATATCGTAGGTTAATATATAAATATTAGCGCACCTTTAGCATATCTAGTACTCCCGGTTATATCCCCATTACCAATAATGAACACTTCAAATCAAGTAGAAACATTCACAGCTAGTTTTGGCACCTATGTACACTTGCTGGATATAAAGATATAATGCTTGCCGTAAATTAGTATAAACTTCATGAAAATAATTTCTATAAAGGACTAGGGCTCCGACGCCAGCACCGTTCCCCATACTTAAATTGCTAATATACAAATGGGAAGACCTTTTCCTTGTGGAACATATTAAATATATGCTACCTTCGTGAGAATTATTTTTGTATTTACTACAGTAAGATATATATTTGAGGAAAATTGGAGGCTACAGAAGGGCATTATGAAACACCATTCCAATAGATAATGGTATTACACAGCCTTGACAAACTTTCAAACATATTCCCAGGACATAAAATTACATTCATTCTTCAACTCTTCATACACATTCATATCAGTCACAGGAAAAGTTTATAAATAACTACATAGCAATTTTGCCGATTGGCATATATGATGAAATCCCAAATAAAACAAAATGCTAGAAAATGCTAGTAGCTCTAGAACTGTGAATTTATACTACAAGGCTCAATACGGAAATTACACTAGCGGTATTTAACAGTACTTGTGTACATGTTAAATATGATGAATTCTTTTGATCAGGATGATCGAATTATTTCTAAACTTAAAGGAACTATTGTAGAGTCAAGGCTTTGAGATTTCCACACATATTATATATGATGGGGTAAATCTCTCGAGAAACGTGTGGATGCAGATCTGAATGTTAGCTTCTTGAAGGAGGCTGACTGCAATATATGTAATAAGATGACGAGTCTGCAAATATAAAGCAACAATTCTGTCATGAGTATCAACAACTTGGTAAACCATTTTATTCCAAAAATTACTGGATAAAATATACTCAGCTCCTTTTATATCTTTACAAATGAAACAATTTAAATTCATTTTAGATCTTCTGATGTACTGTTTCTGTCAATATGTTTTATCAGTACATCTATATTCAATTGTTTCTTTAATAGCGTCCTTTATACAACCAGCTAATGATAAATTTAATGTATACATACCATTGGCGGAATTATGTAGGCTGAGATGATGAGTAGTTTCCCGTTCTGATTTAGATGGATGGACGTATAGATTATGGCGTCTGCTAACTGGCAGTGAGACTATATGGTGATTGCAGGATCTGAAGAGAAAAATATATGGACGTTATATTAATTGTCATTTGTGGAAACTACTATATCACTGTGGACTTTTCCTTTGACATAAAATTATAGGTCAGTGAGCTGTGTAGGGAGGAGCTCGCCACTCCTCTCCACCACCAGAATCAGCTCAACAACAACACATAACAGAATCTGGATGTCAATGTGTTTCTATTCCTGTATAAGCAATGGCGATGTGCATTGCACCCCTGGTTTACTGAGTTCATATAACCTAAGATTACTCGCGATAAGGCGAATTGACACTGTATACATAGGAACGATATAAAGGGAACGAGTCAGCATAACTGGAGTTACAATGCCATTGCCAAGATGTATCATCCGTCGACAAAACCCTATTGATTTGAGATTATCATATACAATAGCATATGCCCTATATAGGCCTATATGTAGCTGAGGCATTTAATTAGTTTTATTTACGCGGACTTCCGCAGATATAAAACCATATACCAATGAATCATCTACATGATAGTTTTAGATTCTATAGTACGTAGCGGGCGCCCTTTTGCGAACAATATCTCACTATACTGGTTCTGGGATTGTGCCAGCGGGGGTAATGCTATCAGACGAAGCTGAATAAGCATGAAGTACTAAGATGCAACTCATCTTTACCCTCCCATCGATCCAATTACAAGGACATAACTGCCCCACAAGCCAAACCATTCCCGACCGTGCGCATTGCGTGTGAATGAAGAGCCTATAGCCTACGTGGCTTATTTTCCTGAAGCGATCTTTACAAGGAGAAGCTCTCCCGACTCGTGTCTTGCTTACTGTCCTATCTCATGCAAATCGCCAATATATCGATTATTTATCGATCATAGTCATCCCCATCATGTCTCCATAGTGACCATGTATAATCTGGAGAAATATTGGGACGGCAACTAGCGCAAAAACTATGTAGAAGAAGTAGGATGTAGAAGAATGTTCGCCTGTGTTCACCTTCAACAATCGCACACGTTTGTATCTTTTAACGTATATTTTAACCGTATTTTCGAAATGTTCCTTCGATACCGGAAGACTATAAAGGAACGTTTTACAATGGTTTTCAACCATCTAATTTTCTGTATTTAGAAATTTATAGAATCATACTGACTTGGATCATTTTAGGGTATTCACTTTCTAGACAATTTGAGTAGCTTTTTCAGTGCATGTTAATATTGCGCTCGCAGAATGTTATGCAACGGGGGCAATGATTCAATCATGATAATTAACGAACTGCAATAGTTACATTTCAAATTCAAAGCATTCGCTACTATACTATTTTTCTTGTCGGTGAGATTGGATAGGAAAATCTGAATTGACTGTTTTATAGTAATGGAATGATACGGTGAAATATTACTTAGTATCTTACACCGGTCCCTAGTGTTTGGTGAATCAGATGGAGACATGTACATTTTTTAATAAAGGATAAAACAATTTGAATAAATCTTACCGTTTCAGGCAACGCAGGAAAGGAGACTTCTGAGTTTTTGTGCAAATGTTTTGCCACATTTGACTGGCTCTTTGGGATTTATTGTAACTCTTGTATTGACAAGACTCGTTGTGCTTTTGCTTTGAATTGCCCCTCTGTCGCTGGAGCAAGTGGAGGAGGTAGTAATGGTGGATCCTGCAGCACTGTTGGGTCTGCTGCCATTCCTTGGTGTATTTTGTGAGGTTTGGATCTGCTTGTTGCTGCTGTTGTTCGTATTCTTCGTCGTGGAAGAAGCCGATTTTTGCTGAGGTTTCTTGGATCTCCTCACAGGGGGACGAGCTAACCCCCAAGCATGGGCAGGTGAACAGTATTGTCTCCTGCATCGTGAGCAGAGAAAGGCAGGGGGGTGATTGTGGCAGCCTCCGTATAGAAAATACATTGATGTTGATAACACTGAGGTTTCAGAAAATCGCGAATATATAGACACAATAGCGGACGTACACTCTGTGTAGACAACAATAATTCCGTAAAATCCAAACTCTCTGGCGCAATTTGCGCGATGTATGAATGTCAAAATCAGGTTTACACAGCTTTGTTCACAACCAGTTCTTGTCACCTCTAATAGTGGGGAATTGTGAGTTAATGTGTATCGAGTTAATGTGTATCGTAGGAGCTCCTGCTTGGTTCTGGCGCCTTTCTCGCAGGGCTCTATACTTATAGCCTATTCCACCCGTCCACGTGAATCCTCAATGACTGGGAGAGGGAGGCAATGCTGGCTCCTCCCCAGCTTCGCTGCTCCTCCCCCTCTTCTGGCTCTGGCTCCACCTACTCATCGATGAGTTTGCCTGTTGCCAGGAGACTAGTGCTGCTGGGCGCCATTCAGCCAGTGCTGCACTCCAGCGCTCACGGGATAGCATACAGCTTTATAGGCCTGTCCATAAAAATATAGATTTACACCATATACTGCAGATATTTCGAGTATTCAGTTTCTTTAATTTTGGATCGATACTTGGTAGCTTTTTCGACTATGATATCTTCCTCAAATTAAGTATAGATACACATTGCATAATATTTAGCCATTTGTTTTACTGGTTATTATGAAGAAAGCACGCGACATTTACTAATACCCTCAGTCACGGAGGAGATCTATAGAGGTTGTTGTTCTGTGTTTGGGATCCAAGCAGTTGGCCTTGCCTTCGTATGCAGCGAGTGAAAGGGGCTAATGTATGGATGACGTCAGTTCGTATGTGAGTCCCTGACGGTTCGCTCATGATTATAACTGTTTTGTAGTGACACTAGGCCAATGGAGGACGGTGGGAGTAAGTAGAGGATATCGGAGTATCACCTCCCATTAAGGCACTGAATGAGTGGTCTTCAAAAGTATTATACCTTTCTAGATCCTTCAAGAAATGAGATCACTGCACTCGGCGTTTTTGTAGCCAAGCCAATTGTGTGTGACAATATCAATTAACCAAATCCTTGCCGACAAAGCTCGGGGACGGCAGGGGTGGTGGGGAGGGAAGGTAACCAGTTAATTGCCTGCTTCAATCGTAATACCAATGTAAACAAACAAGATTCTGTGTTTTGAGTTACCAGTTGCAATTCCAACATGAGATTGCGACACCTATCCCGTGCATTTCATCCATACTATAGAGTGGTTTCTTTCTCCTTCATGGAAACCCCATCTTTCCCCCGTTATATAAGCCATGGAATAGATTAATGTATGGAATACCTGATTTTCAGGGTGTATTTTTCGAACAAGGTATAGCACTGATCAATAAGGGAATACGAACATTTAAAAAAATGTTCTGAATAGTTGGATTTAAACGTTAAATCCGTCCTGATATCTTAACGCAGTTGGAGTACATGTAGTTAGTTAGTTATAGAATTATATATGAATCCTTAATTCACGTTGCTTGACTGATGAGACTGATAAAAAAAGCGTTTCGATGATGAATAAACTTTAAGCATCTTTTTATGGGTCGGGAAGTGTGCATAGACTAAATCCAATTGAAAGTTGACAACGAAAAATGAAACGTATTATTATATACAATATATGTAAATATTGTGTACATACATACATAATTAATTCAAAGGTTATTTATTTCCGTCGTTCGATCACACCTTTAAAATCGAAAGGTTAAATAGAACTCAAAAACAAATCGCGATAAGGTCCCCTATATGGTTCGCGCCACAACGGATGAGTAGGCTATCTTACACATACATCGAAGGTTAACTGCAAGAATTATGCTGATGTTGATTTCTGCTGTTGGATCTCAGATTTCCCCCAAGATCCTTTGGAATCAATGACCGTTGACTCCCAGTAAGGCTAGGAATGCCATATAAGGCGTGCATCCATTCATGTCTGCCTCCCCAACACCCGCCGTCTCATTTGCATAATATGTAAGCAGTTCGTTCATTCATACGAGCTGCTCCGAGCCCGCTCAGACACGCTACTTCCGGTAATAAAGCTGCTTCCTACGTCAGAGCCGTCAACTGGAACGCCTTTTATGGGTTAGTCACAACTAGATACATCGACACAAATGATCATCTTCCTAGAATCAACCGCTCATTTATGACAATGGGGATACAGGTATATTACCATTGCTCGTATAATACGGCGAGGGTTAAAAAAACATTGTGTGTATTCACTCCCATAGCCGGAGATACTTAGCTATACTTTAAGCAGATCTATGGTAATAAAACGGAAGTTCGTAGTTATGATATTAAAAGTTCTATGGATTCATGAGCACATCCGGCAACACAAAGCAAAATCAAACCAGAGTCGTTGGGCCATGTAGAACAAAATGTTTTTCTATACATCTATATTTCCTGTTTATTCGTCGTTTACCCACTCCATACAGAGACACCATGAGAACAAATAATTATGAAAACCGGGCAGGAAAACAGTTCTAGACGGGACAAACAACAAACTTGAAAAATAAGATACAGTTAAAGGTCAAATTCAAGAACGTTCGAGGATTTCCAAGCCTTTTAAAAAGAACAACCCCAACGAAATATGTAATATAGGATTGTCTCTATTTGCATATTCACGGGCCCATGAAGCCTTACATGTCCTTAAGCTCAACTTTCTTAATTATTGGTATTTACAGTCATAATTTCAGTCGTAATTTCACCCATTCTTGTATATTCTTTAATCTTAGAATAATCATTAAGGGGAAATCGTACGATATAAGATGTTTTATATGACGATATATGAATAGGGTTTCTTTGAGAATATAAGATATTTCCTTATATCGCTATCTCTTATACATGATACATTTGTATTAATTTACTATTTATACATTTGTGTCCGAAATAAATTATAGTTCTCTCAGAGAAGTTGTGTCATTAACTATTATTTTCAATCAAATAAGAACATTTTTTTCAATGGGTTCCATGAGATCATTTTTTTTTTAAATCCTAAAATGTACGATAAATCGCACGTAAAAGGTATTCGTTTGAAAAACATTTACGATTTAACTTTTAAGATACTTTCAAATGATACCATAATTATACCCCTCGTATAGGTGCATTTATGGAAGATTCTACGAGATAATTTAGGGCAGGTTCAGTACCGAACAACGTGTGCTATAGCTTGCTGTTCTTTGTACTACTGTAAATACGTACATTTATACACGACCTCACCTGACATCATGCCATGGGTAGCTATGGGTCAGCCAGATGAGCCCCACAGAAACTATATCTAGACCCTAAAGTGTGGAGGCGGAGGCGGAGGCGAAGCTGGACCAACTCAGGATTTGCCAGTGACTCAGCTTGTTGGATCCCGACTTATAGTTATACGCCCCATGTTTACATATGTCTGAAAATACTGCGATAGAGACCTATATAGCTATTCTTAGATGTAGGCCTAAACATCGATTATAACGTTGACTTGGATTACCGTTCATCGACATTTGGCCAATGTTCCATAATCTGCATTGTTCTTGGGCCAAGCTATTAAAAACCCTACATCAAATTAACAAACTATTGTTATCAACATAGTTACCATACATATACATAGTTATTATGTATGATATCAAATCGAGTTTGTGCACGAAATCTGAATGTCATATGTTATTATATATACAATTATTTTAGATCGGCTCGTGTGTAGAAAGATGGCTCCCTTAGGTCAAAACTATTGACGCAGTTTTGCAACCAGGAAACATCACGTAAATTCTTCAAGATTTCATTGATCTATTTCCTTAGAAATCGTTAATCATTCGGTGCTAGCATAATTTGGGAAAATCAATGATTCAGTTAGGCGTGGTAAGGAGGATCAACTGCATATAACTGCTTTCAACTCTTGGGGCCTTTCCTTTAAAATGAAGGTTGTCAAGAACTAATGCCCATCTTAAACATTCAGTCTTTATGACAGCCTTCATGACAGGCCGAGCTCGGACGGTCACGGTTTGCACTGACTGGCTCGTTCTAGATTTATTCATTTCTTATCCTCATGTATCTTTAGGCCCCCGGTGAGAAATAACAGTAACACAAATTGTAAAGGAAAATACTGTTACTTATCTCTATGGAGGGCGACACTAATCCTTGACTCATTTATTTTGACTAGAAAGTTGACTGTTTGAGCGCTACATGAGCTCCTTGTGTATTGTTTTGGTTACCACCAATACATACGAAGATCAATGAAAGCAAGCAGGTGTGGCGGCGACAAACACGTGTGCACGTATACTATGCCCAGAATAACTCATCAGCCTTCCAGTTCATTTACCCTAGGCTGCCTCAAATCGTATTAGCCCTCCATATTGTTAAATACACTTGTGAGGTGCATGGGGCCTTTCATTCATCAAAAGCATTACATTTATTATTTGTTTTTGATTGACACTCATTTATATGCGGCATTGATGGTTATATAAATGTATCAGAAGGTTTGCACTTATACAAAACTTACAAGCGCTTTTTGACCTCCACTATTCATAACCTGAAGTTGTTCCATGTGAGTTTTGGAGTGGTGAGGTACTGGATTCTATTTTTCAAAAGGTGTTTCGATAGTATGTCAGTTCATCCGTTTTTCTGTATATATGATTATTGGTTTAGACGTTAAATATTGATATATTTTTATTACACTATAATGTACAAAGGGGAAATAATAATGACAATAATTAGTATTATCATTAATTATTCTATCGATGTTTATACATGTACATGTTTTGTGTGTCCCATGGTAACTAGTACAGTACATAACTACCCAGTTATATTCTTTAGGATAGATATGAATAGTTGTAATCTAACCCCTTAATTGTAGGGGATACGTTAAGAGTTAACGTTGGGTCAATGATGAATTAATCTGATTGAAAGTCTGTTTACAGAGCATAGAAGAAAAATTAAATTCTTTCGTATTAAAAAGTATTCATAAAATCGGTTTATAATCAAAACCTAATACGTATAATTTCTTTATACTTTAATAATCATATTATTTATTATTGTTATCATTATGCTTATAATATAAATGTTACATGGTGCATATTTGTCTATGCATGAATTGTGGCTCTGTGTCTGTTTTGAAAAATGTGCATCCATGGCCATTTGGAGGGGTGTGGAAGAGTGCTTCCCTGACCTTACCTACTAGAAACAGTATACACTTTACCTAGAGGAATACTAAAGAAAACTCCCCCACATGAAAGCACAACCCAGAGAGTATACAGGTGATGGAGATATCAATATCTATTCAGGGATCATTGCGATGGATCGCTCAAGTGTTTTAGCAGTCACAAACATGCAGACGTCAGTCAAAGGAGAGGCCATGGACCTGCGAGCAGTTTTTTTCCGGGATAGTGGATCATCTATTCTTTCACCAAATTAATATTTCATGAGTTAGGAAAACATATTAATGTACACTGTGAACAGATTCAGCAAGAACTTCAAAGTCAGGTACCTGAGATCGAAATTAGAGTATACAAAGATTTGGTGTTAATAGGCCTAACCTTGAGTGACACGGTTAGTTTAAGAGTAACTATTTCCACCAAGTATATATACACGATGTTAAGTGGAAATCATTATGAAACCATACTGAAACAGTACAAGTTATAGGCTAAAGCTGAAATAATCAGAGGAAATTTATATCCAGTCACAAATCAATGTTAGTTTGCATTATGGTAGAATTTGCTTAGAATGTTAATTTACACCATTTTATATTCTTGACACGTACTGACATACACAAATTCATTGATATTATAAATTCATCGATATCAAACACAATGGGGGACGGGTGCCTATAGAATTCCGACAGTGTAGGGTGGCTACGCACCTGATGACATAATGCGTCATTTAGAACTGCATCAAGATGACAACGGATAAAACATGTGCATCGTCTTTGGCATTAAAATTAATTAATTTCCCACCTACTGAGTCCATGCTAGAATAGCATATGACGCCTATAGGGGTCATATATTTATTTAGTTCTCGCCTTTGCGTGGGAGGTAGCGCGAGGATCCATTGCATTGGAAGACCGCGATTAATTTCCAAAATGTACTCCATTTTTGTCAATGGTAATTATTTGGCGTATACAAATGCTTTATTATTATTAACTGTATTGTTTCACACCCATGATGGTCCGATTGGGCGATGGTACGTCAGTAGGACGTGAAATTACCGGAACTGGACAGTTAGAGAGCGAATGGCTCTGCCCATAGATCTAGCAATAGAGGGTGTATATCTGACTATCACGTTGTTGGACCAGCTTACGTCTGCCTAAATATTGTTTTGCACTCGGTTCAAATAGAATGGAGGTCTTCCAATTACACAACTTCAATTCAATTTCAATGGAGTCCCAGCGGCCTCCTTTAATTCCAACACACATATAATTCCTAAATAATATATAATTTAGTTCTTGGAAATACATTCTGAGTTAAATCGTTCAATTCTTTCATATTCTTTCTTCGCCTACATAGAAATAAACTTTTTAGCTAGCCTATATACCTATATGGAAGTAGGCAGTAGTAACTATATAGCCCTAATATCTGCCGTGGTTCGTGAACACTACTGTTTTATAGCTTATAGCGATCCATACTCCTGATGAAGGGCAAGTAAGCCCGGAAGCTTGAGATAACTAATAACTCGAGATAACTAATAACTAAACTTTTTTTCAAGATATATACATATAATTTACCGAACCAAACCAAGTGGGCGATTGTTATATATTTAAGTCAGCCCTGATTTTATCGAAGTATCATCCATTAAGATAAATGTGATTATATTCTGGAGTGTAATATATAAACACTTGTCCATTAGTACCTAGTGACTATCTATTTCAATTTCGATGACAATTTTATTGGACGGAGAGTCATCGAAATTGCTATTTCACGGAAGAAACGTATCACAGCAAGATTACACAACACCAGGAAAATGAGAGGTTGTGGAGTTGGGTTATATATTGCGATTTAATGAATTGATTGAAGGTTTCGAATCTATGCAAAGAAATGTAGGCCTCCTACTTCTGCAATGAAACATAAGATGTCAAGATTGACTTTTAAAGTTCCAGTTCTAGTTATCTAATAAGTGTAAGATGAACCTTGTTCGCTGGGTGGAAGAATTTATGTATCGATTCATACTTCTCTTCCCACTCTTCGTCTGGTTTGAGTCTTTTTAAAAGAAAATCCTTTTCCCTTTTGTGTAAAATACTAAAACCGTTGGTGTCGAATTGAGATACTGTTGAAATAAAAATTGTTCCTTGGATATTACTCTGTTAATGACGAACGATATTGACATTCTTTCACAATCTCTCTAAGGAACAAAGAGAAAACTCCCATATAATACCTTCATGTACAAGAAACACTGTAGTTCGATCTTCATAAAGTGTACTCATTATTCTGAGTGATATGAAATCTGTTTTGCTAACACTATTACACGACACCATCATCAGATGAGTATCAATATAGGCAATGTGACTATACATCAAGCCTTATCTTGTAATAATCTTGTCTGGCAATCTGAGTCAAGGGTTGAATGTAGTGAGTGTATATGCTTTGGATGCCAATTGACCTCAGTTGACTTATTTACTGTCTTGGGGTATATTCATCTGCTTCCAATCGCCCAAGAGAACTGGAAAGTCGGCCAGTCTTTCATTTCCCTTGGATGTCTCAGCGAGTATCCAGAGTGAAAGCGTGTGCACGTACATGACGGAACTATGGAATAAAATGTCCTATAGGTCTGTGGTATTATAACATTTCGCCCCGCCATGGAAAAAAAGTGCATTTAATGGGTTGGGTGGTGTAATTTGAATGATGGTATCCAGTGTGGTAATGCACACGTGAAAAAAAATTACCACAAAAAGTAGGATACCATTAAAAAGCAATTATGAACGTTTACAGATAATTGTGTTCTGTTCCGAGATCTTACAAACTCAGCAGTAAAAATGTATCCATATAGTAACTGATATGAACTCGAAAAAGTGGGGATAGTTTTTCAGGTTACAAATGTAAGCATTAATCATGCATGCATTTTGGGGGGCTGGGTTTTTATGAATAAACATGAACGTTATCGGTTATTCCTCTCTTTATTTGAACACAAGTTACAACTCGTCCTCCGTGGGAGCAAAAGTGTTAATTTAGTCAATTTAAATAGCTAATCTCTATTTTTGTTCAAATGTCCTCCACATTATAGATAACAATCCTAGGACATTTCACTGTCTCCACACATGGGTAATAAATACATCACGCTCCGTAGCACTCTAGGTCCAAACCCTCAGAACAGATAAGAATGGTATGTCAGTGATTGGACGCCTACTTCGCTAATCGGTTTCCTGGCCTAGAACTCGGCGTTTTAATGGGATTATAATGACATTTTGCAGTATCATACTGGAATCATAATGGCACTTTGCGGTTTCAGGCGTGAGGCTTTCCCTTCGTTTGAAGGGACCCTCTCAATTTGGGCCTAGACCATAAGTTGATCGATAACAAGGAGCGATCTCAATCTCTGGGCAACCCCTAGCTTTGATGCTCAATCGGTCTTCAATGAGGAGTAGAAACTCATGGTTAGACGAAAATAGGTTGCGTCTGTCCACAAATACGTGTGCGCAAACATAACCAATTGTGATACTCAGTCACAGATCAAACAAATCTGTTTGGCTATACCGTAGCTTTTATTTTCCGATTTTATCATGAATCAACGTTACATTGTGAGTGACGTCAATGAACATGCTATGACGTCAAGTGAACATTATATACTTGGTTTCAGTCATGCGGGACAAATCGGTAGAGTAGGCCAAAGGGGGGAAAGTATAGGTAATGGGAGTGTCATTGACTCTGCGCATTATTTCATTAATGGGAGCATAGCTCAATATTTGACTTGTTGTATATTTGACCACAGACAACGCACATAATTATATGTATCCATTTGCCATGATCGATAATAATGACGTTTCTACAAAAGAATGACTAGAAATTGATCCTTGAAGAATGGTTAGCGTTTCCTCATTAACATATTTTTTGTAAAGATTTTATTTAAACTGAGTTTACGTGGCTCATGAGCTGTAGAAATGAGTGAGTAAGTGTAGGATAGAGGACTTAACTCTGTTTTCTTCGTGAACAAGGCCGTAGGCCGCAGACATTTACATTCGTGAACAGAACAGACTCTATAGTCTTCTAGCATGATTATCCCCCTGCTTCAATTTTTTGTTTATAATTGACCATGATTACCCCAATACACATTTGCCAATACCTCGAATTATTTACTCTATGCAACACCTTACACTCCATACCACTGTTCCATATTGGTCTTCATCAACACCTATATACTAACTCCAATTGAAACAATTGTTTGTTTACAATTATTGAGGAGTTGCCCAATTGATAACGCCAATACATGAATGCCATGACCTTTACCATTACAATTTACATGACAATTTCAGACATCAGACACTATTTTCAATTATTATTTTCAAGCCAGCCGCAGTGGCCTAGCGAGTATAGGGGTTGTCAACCCCTCTGGCTGGCTATTCCTATACTGATCCCTATGCCCATACCAGCAGTCCCAGGTTCGAATACCCTCTACTCCAAATTCATAACTATTTCTCAGTCTTAGTTCTGTAGATGCGGACTCTTTCAGGAAAGGGTCTGCTCAAAAGTCTCAAAGAATAAACTTTGAATTCAGGACTACATTCTCCAGGAATGGGAAGCCAATGCTGGGGAATAGGGGCACAACAACAAGTGGAGGTTAACAATTAATAACATCCATTTATGGCCAGCTGGTGTATTAATGGTGCATTATCCGTTGTTTCACCTCGGGATTATGCAACAGCAGGTCAGAAATATCGGCCATTAATCCCTTTAGTCTCTGCCTAAAGTGATTATAGCTTATAGGCAGTTTGAGGTAGAAGCTAATTTAGCTTATAATGAACAGATCATTTTTAATCTTAATTTAGTCCATTTTGGGTAAGATTTTGGTTGTTTTTCGATGCAATTAAATATCAGACGGTCCTCACGCCACAAACCACTTTGTTTATTGCTACAATATATTGTTGCCACCGTAAAAGTCTGATAGATCAAGTATTGTGTCTGCATATTCAACTTCTTTGTTGTCTGTTGACATATCATAGGTATATCATAGGGACCTATTTGGGGAATTGCAAATCAAGACTGGCAGGACTCACAGGTACTATGATATTTATATGAAAGTCTCACCCTGGAGGTATGACGTCATAGTTTGAACATGTTGTTCAGCAAAACATATCGCTGAGGACTCTTGCAGGAGTCATTCAGCCTGTCACACTGCCAAACCCAAAGCAAGCTCTGAGTCTGATAAGTTATGATAAACAGAATTTACAAGTATAAGAGGCATGTAATCCCACATAATTAATCGTTTTATTGTGGCAGTTGGGATTCCAAAGAAGTGTAAAAAGCTTTTTCCCGGGAGCAAGTAAAATTACCAAACATTTGATGCAGCTTACTTTGGCTTCAAGTGAGGTTACCATGGAATTGGTTTGTCTCGATGAATTTTTTCAAGTAAGGTGGATGTAAATCTATTTAAATTACCGTATTCTGCCTGCTCCCTCTCGCAAGTGTGCTTCAACCGACTTACCCTATAGCATTATTTGGGTGACACAACTTTGGTATTTGGCGACGCGAAATTGGTTGTGCTCACAAATCTGCAGCCGGTGCAACTGTCAATGACTTTAGATATTCTTTTGGCAATGCTTTTGGCTCCTCATGACATGCTGTATCATTGTATGGATGAAATAACGTTGCAGGGATGTAGAGAAGGACACAGGGGAGATGATGAACGGGCAGGAATGGAGGATTAAGGGGCTATAGGAAGTGGGAGTGGAGCTAGGGGGTTTCTGCATCGCCTCTGGAAAGTACATTTAAATAGGACTTCATTTTATAAGATCTATCATTTAATCTGGTTTTCACAAATGTACCATATTTCCTTGAATTAGCACCTTCCGACGTTTATTAACTCACGAAATTTATACCCAGCGGTAATTCAAGACCCGGCGGTAATTCAAATACAGAATTTAATGCATTTCCACTGAAAAAGCATGCTCAACCCTGGCGCTAATTCAAGGCCTGGCAGTTATTTAAGGCCCAGCAGTATTTCAAGGAAATACGGTACGGTATACCCGGTGAAAAAAGTCTGGGAGGGAAGAGAACCGAGAACGGGGGAGATGGGGAAAGGGGGAGGGGGGGGAATGGTGGGGATGGGGAAGGGCGAGGGTCTATCCTGTCCTAAACGGGGAGCAGCTATAGTAGATAACTAAACACACATACTGTAACAATATATATATACCACCCTGGTTAGATAGAGGATCTATATAATAAGTATATGTGTACCTAGGTGGAACACTCCCAGTTTCATAGGCAAAAGGCAATGCAATCAAAAGTAGACCAGACCTACTGACGATACCTTGCATTGTAGGCATTCATTTCTGAACATAATTGATGTCACAGTTGTATATGGTGCTCCGACGACCATGACATGCTATTTATATCTTAATAACAAGCAGGAATTACCAGAGGAATCTAACAAGATACCTCCCATTAAAATTATTTAGGTCCTATTTCGCGAGTGAGGTGTAGGCTAATCAGAGGTCATTTTACCATGAAACGTATTATCGTGACCATCGCTATAATCAGTCTAAACGAATATGGACTGATTGAAAACATTAATCTGCCTACGCTATCCGATATAGATAGTTTGTATGAGCATTTTTTAAAACGTCGATTTTCTGAAAACGTTAAAAGATATCCAGAGTAAACCCCCTCATATGAATTCCCAACATTTGTCGATATTTATACGCTCTAGATATTATAGCAATGGATGGATGCCAAAGAAATTAATCCAATTTATTATTCGACGATTTCTCACATGAATACACAAATTTGACGATTTTGAAAGATGTTCACATGAATTTAATTATCTATCGCCCAACTCCCATAATGCCAATGTCTGTGCCATGTCCTCTTCTTGATGCTGACCTCTCGATCATGGTGATCTCATAGGCTCATGCACCTTGTTGTGTTCGGCCGAAGGTAAGAACTACCATCAAATCCTCGAGGCGAGGTGAATCACGTCACCGTAAGTCATGAAGTGTTTGTGTTTACTAGTTAACATGAATTAATTGTGCTTTATTAACTATTGCTTTACTGTGGTTTCCTGGAAATGATATAGCATCACCGAGGAAAATGTAACATACATGCATTATAACCCAGGATTGAGTCCTTTCAATGGTCAGAAAACAAAAGGGTTAAATCATACAGACGATTATTGAGTATCAAACTACAAGCATGTACAGGCCCGGGTCCTCTGAATTTTGTATGAAGAGTAAATCATAAATCATTTTTTATAGGGAAGTCTAATCCTTCAAATTTTAAAACTAATCCATTCTAATTTAACAGAAACTCACACAATCTTGAACATAATATGATACATTGAATAACACGGAAAAGAGCATTTAGCTACATTTTACATGTTCAATTTTGTTGTACATAATCATGACGGAAGTTAAGAACTATAGAGACACAGAAATCACCGGCAGGTATGTCAGTACCACTCCGCCTCTAGGGGTGAGTGCATGCAGAGAGGAAGGGTACGTGGACAATGCCAAACATTTAGTGAAGCTTTATTCGAAGACAGTGTTTGTAATACCAGAGAAATGACCATGGTCTTTTCAAGCAGTTTTGCTAATAAGGAGGTGCTGGACATTCTGAAAGCGATGCAAGTAAGTATCCAGTCGTGGAAATATCATTGATCAAATAATCATAAATCCCATATGAACTTATGAGAAATATTGACACCTTAAATATCATGCATTTATAATATATATCATACATGTGTTTGTATGTATATACATACATGTATGTATCGAAGTATTGTGCGTCTTAATACTGCAGTCTGTTAATTGTTGATTGTAATGGCGAAATAGACCCTCACACATCTCTCAGTTAAATTGCCCCGTAAATCTTCTCGGTTATACTTTCCATACGGGCACTCTTATCCTGGAATGGTAATAATGCCTCACGAAATAGGACATATCCAAGGCAGTAAAACCTGTCGTTCTATAATAAGCACATCCCGACCCACTGGATATATAACAGAGTTATGTGTCGCTTCCGAGCAGATTATTGCTTAAATTGAACAATGAATTCTACTGATTAATTCTGCCGGAGGGACTGACTATGCAAGTAAAAGCCAGTTAATGTGGACTTTAATGCCAGGGTGTTGCTACATGAAAAATGTAATTTCTGTATGGGTGCTAAGCGACTTCACGGTAATCACAGTAATCTAAGTGAATAGAAATCAATGAGGCATCCAGGGTGCTGACCTTTAAAAAACACTGTTTAATAGTATCGTCATTCTTGTCGTCACGCTCTGAATCTAAGCATAGCTGCACGTCCATAGTTGTGTCTATAAGATAAAATAAAATGCAAACTGTGTAAACTCCCCGCAGTGCTAGCAGATTCCTAATACATAGAAATGTAAAACATTATTATTGTGATAATATGAAAACAATGGGCCTAATTTATACCTATCCATACCTTCGTGAGCATACGTGGGAGGGAGGGATCCTCGTGAGTACACGAGGGGTTTTGCATGCGTATTTCATTTCATTATAAGAGTACAATATTTGGCACTCGTTGTAATGTTGTATAAGAGACACATCTTAAAAGCTTAGATTCTGGAATTGCTACAACTCAAATGGCAATCAAACAGAAGCACTTCACTAGTATTAAGATAATGGACTCAGACTTTTTATATATCTTAAATGCCATATTGATTGGATTGGTTTCATGAAGTGCATCACACAAATCTCATGATGCCATATCGAGAGCTTAATGAACAAGCACATTGAGCCTATTGGTGGCACCTTAATTCAAATAGCCTTGGCCCTTTAAGCACCAGTCTAGGTGTTACTTTTATTCTCAGGTCTGTCATCGTTTCTATCCCATCGAAGCTAAATTGTACTAATTAGTATGTACCCAATTTTCGTTTTACAGAGGCAAAGGTTTCTCAAAAAGCTAAGGTCCCAAACTAAGTAAATCATTCATATGTGATTCAGGAGCTCTTTATGATATAAGTCAAGATATGCGAGATTGTGATAGCATTACACCGGAGCCATGACAGAAACAATTAAACATACATTGTATAACGCGTATAGCGTCTTTATTAGGCCTAGTATTTTGGATGAGCTACAGGTTATTGAGTTACGTCAATGGGGCTGTTGTATAACAAAGAGCTCGAAGAACCTTATTAAACAGGGTCAAGGTAGTCTTCGCTGAGTATAGTGTACCCAAATAATGGGAATGCACTGTCCGTACTTTGGGATCATTATTTACCTTGTTTGGAGGACAATTCCTCGAAAAAGTAATAGTATAATGGCGATATTTATTACGATAAATGGCAATATATTTTAGAACTTTATTATGTCTTTATTATTATGAAAGACTTCTTTTCAAGAGTTTATAACAACATTCTTTTCATTTTATCCGAACAGAACCCCAAACTGATATATAGATAATGGAGAAGAAAGATCAAATCGCGACCAATTGTCATGTTTCTTTACTGTCGCAAAAAGCTCATCAGTGCCGTCCTACTTCTTTCCTGCCTCCTCTGTTTCATACTCTTTGAAAATGAAACGGTCTTTCACATCTCAAGATCACAACTTGAATCCCACAAGATTAGACTTAGTAAAGAGACCTTCGACACAATAAGCGGAGAGAAAGGAAGACGAGTGAGGAGTGAAAAACTCACAGCAAACAATTCAAATAAAGTTCACAATGATGTAGTATCAGAGGACTTCCCAACAAGTGGGTCTGCAGAAAATATTTGTGCCAGGTCAAAACCAACTAAGCAATCTGTGGAACTAGCAAACAAAGTCTTCTTCACTCAGCCACCTCCAGAATGTATGAAGGGAAAGCAATGGGAGCCTTGTATTATCAAGGTACATTTTTTTGTATGTTATGAAACTCAAGTGACCAAGTGAAGAGTGAACAAAAATTTTGTAATGTAAGTGTATCTAGGTATTTCAGTTATATAACTTTCATGATGACCCTAATTATTGACCAATTTACCAAACGAGTCTTCAATGCTTAATTAACCCGAATGTTGACAGTGATTTCCCAATATTTTCCTGATTTAAATTAATTTGATTGCAGGTAAAGTTAGTGAACGTAGTCCAGGTTCGTTGTGACATATCTACCTGCCCTACGGGACATATTTCTCTTGGGGTTACAAATCACCTAACTGGAGAACTAGCTTGGACAAAGTTCACCTCTGTTGGTACTCTAGAGGATAGAATAATGAGTTTAATGAAGAAAGACCAAGACGCCAGACGGAACTTCGGATATTGCTTAATACGATGTGCATTCTGGCCTGGGACGGTCGGAACTGAGGATGTCTATAACCCAGGCCTCAAGGCGTTCGAAATGTTGCAATTACTCATCCTTCCTCCTCTAATAGCAACTGGATCGCGTCCAGAAAGCGTAAGATCATCCATAACTTCGACCCATCAAATTAACGTGAGCCTTAATATCATCCACATCGATTCCCTATCTAGGGATCATTTTAAGAGAAGCTTACCAAAAACCAATAGTATATTAAAACGGTTAAACGGTTCAGGGTTTATGGGTACGGAAGTAATTGATTTTACCAATCTGCAGACGATAAAAGCCAGGACTTTTGAGACGCTTAAAATGCTGTTCGCCGGAGAGCTGCCAAAGCCCACTGATCTTATGTCAGAGTCATATGATCCGGATGAGCTCCCATTTAACACTTCCATTGCGTTTAACGTACTTTTCGGTGCCGTGAAGCGTAGAGGGGGACAAACCCTCTACATGGATGACCTGTGTTGGAACTCAGAGTGGGGCATTGGACAGTATTTAGGCATTAGATCTTCAAATTCTAGCTGGAACCTATTCCTACAATACTTAAACAGGAATTACGTCGATGATATAGGTCCAAGCTTATCAAGTTGCTTTGTATATAAGCATCTCAATTTATCTGACCCCTTTCAAGGGCCTGAGAAAATATGCTTTAATGACTATCATCAACATAAATACTTACTTGAGTATCTGAAGTATTTTCAAGAGGCAATGAGAGGTGCACACCGCACATTCATGACATTTTTAATGACCAATATAGCACATGAGCCAAGCGGTCGAAGGGTCCAAACCCTAGACTCAGAACTGGCCAATTATCTTTCGAATCTGCAACAAATGTCTAATGTGGTTACTGTAATCACTGCTGACCACGGTAACACTTATGGAGAGTTTGTAGAAAAGACTTTCCAGGGTAGGCTCGAATCATTTAATCCACCTTTCTTTTTAATAATTCCGAGAATTATAAACAAAAGAATTGGCGAGGACTGGCTTCGATCTTTAAAAAGTAATCAAAACAGTCTCATCACCCATTTAGATATCCATTTGTTTCTTAAATCTCTGGCGGAGATGACTGTGTTAACTAACAGGTACCCGTTGCACTTGTTACAGTCAAATAGCAATTCCCAATTAGGTAACAAATCATCACTAGGACAACATTCAAGGGGAAAACAAACGTCATTGTCTTCAACAAATGATATAGAAAGGGTTTTGAGTGATAATCCCTTGTTGAATGTTAATTTAAGGAACAGAACATGTGCCGATGTACAATTATTGGCCGACACAATATGTCTATGTGAAGGACACTACACCCTTGCTATCCCCAAACCAAGCTACCAATTGCTGGCTCACTTCGCTGTGGGGGAGATAAATAATATTATTTGGAGAACAAGGGTGGTAAGAGGGGTGGCAACAAGTCGGTGTCTACCACTCCTCCTGGATCATGTGCGACACACCTGGATACGCCATGAACATGTAAGCATTGTTTTCAGCTCACTTATTGCTTTAGTTACGTAATCACATATATTCCTAAATTACATCAAATTCGTCCGAGAACGCGAGTTTTGGGCCTTCGTCACTATACTGCAGATAAATAATGTGATGTAAACAAGACAGCATGAAATCGTTTTTTTTACTAACATTCCTGAGAAGGGTCTACCGACCCAATTCGGGTCGACCATACAGCTGCCCTCATGTCATTTTTATCAGCCTTTTCCTCTGTCCAGTTCATATTCCCCTCATATCAATTGGTGTCAGATGTATAAGTTTGACTGCGTGGTACATGATACTAGTCGCATTTTTTAATATGATATCTATCAGATAGATAGATCAGATCTACTTATAAACAGTTGAACTTTCTGAATTAATTGAAGTGGGCTTTCAATCGTTTTGGGGGCATAAGTAATAGTATTCAATCGTTGTGGCGTTATGGAGTTAAAACGGAGGAAAATGATAACTTAAAGCAAGAGGTGAGAAGAGGGAAGGGGAGAAGAGGAGTAGGGGGAAGGATGAAGAAGGGGGAGGGTAGTCGTAAAAAAAGTTGAAAGTTGGTCTAAAAAAAGTTGAAAGTTGGTCGTAAAAAAAAGTTGAAAGTTGGTCAAAAAAAAGTTGAAAGTTGGTCGAAAAAAAAGTTGAAAGTTGGTTGAAAAAAAAGTTGAAAGTTGGTCGGAAAAAAAGTTGAAAGTTTTTTTTGAAAAAAAAGTTGAAAGTTGGTCGGAAAAAAAGTTGAAAGTTGAAAGTTTTTTTGAAAAAAAGTTGAAAGTTTTTTTGAAAAAAAGTTGAAAGTTGAAAGTTTTTTTGAAAAAAAAGTTGAAAGTTGGTCGGAAAAAAAGTTGAAAGTTGGTCGGAAAAAAAAGTTGAAAGTTGGTCGAAAAAAAAAGTTGAAAGTTGGTCGAAAAAAAAAAGTTGAAAGTTGGTCGTAAAAGTAAGACCTTCGTAAAAAAAAAAAAGTTGTAAAAACAAAAAAGTAGTAAGCTAGGCTAGGATAAATAGTTAGTAACTTTCTTTAAAAATTTAGAATCTTTTTTTTAAAAATTTACTTTTAACGTAACTTTTAACCCTCTATAATCCCTGGGTCTGGCATAGCTTCCTAGGCGCCCATAAGGGGGATTAACAATGCCTAGGGATTAATACCCTATGAAAGCCTCATGGTTTAATCCAGCTTGTTCTTAAACAACTTTAATAATCATAAAATTCCCTAAATCGAATCATTTATATTTACTAATAAACATCTAAATATTTAAAACATGATTTATCACATTACTTTTACTTTCAACCATTTCTATAACATGCAGAAACACCAAAAAAAGTTCCGTTCCGTTTCCTTCATTCAGATTCCATTTGCCATTACTTTTACTTTCAACCATTTCTATAACATGCAGAAACACCCCAAAAAAGTTCCGTTCCGTTTCCTTCATTCAGATTCCATTTGCCATTACTTTTACTTTCAACCGGCCGATCGGAGAGCTGTCAACTGGCTTACGTCACCAAAGAGGTGCCGATCCCAGAGCACCAGAACAAAGCTTACCAACCAAGCTGGGTTTGTCAACATTGCCATGTGCAAAGTAATACCGTCCCGTGGGTTTGAGATGTTCTTCCAGAATTCAGGGTTCCCCATACTTATCATGTTACCGTAAATGACGTATAAACGTGTCTCCCCGAATAATAATCAATATATTATCACATGATACTAATTTCTATTGAATTGAATAGCCTAAATCATATTTCTTGGAAGTATCCTGTACTTATATTGTTTTCTTATTTTAAATGTGTACCTATAGATTAACCATTTAACAAAAAGTGTTACAAAGACGCAGTAAATGATTGGCATATCAAATAGTGTTTATATATAAATGCGTTGCCACTACACATATATGCAGAGAAGAAACCTATTGCAAAAATGTCCACTGCAGTTTCATGCAACTACCGGGATATTAGTATCGATGAGTCTAAACGTCACAATTATATATCATCTTTTATTGAAATATTCTTGAAGTATACACCAATTCCCCGTCACACCAAGGTTTCATTCTAGTCATCAACAAAACCATGACGCAATGAAGGTCCAATGTGAAAACCCCTAAAAGATCTCCCAGTGCAATTCAGCTAATTGTACCTTCCAGACCAGTTCATCTGTGATCGATTACTTGTAGATTCTTTTCGTGATAGTATTTACACTGTTATTAGTCCTACTGTTATGTGTATGCGGTTCACTGCCCAGAAATTATAACATAGATCGTCCGAAAGAGTGGGTATACTTAACAGGTTGATTAAATCTGACCTCTCTGGCAACGATCAACGACTAGGCAAAACTAGTGGCCCACGTCATTTCTTATTGTGACGTCACTGGTTTATTATGTTCATGGTGCATATTGGCAATCAATATAATTATAAATGGGAATATAAATATCCCTGGTGACACTATTGACCGCCGTAACGTTACTCTCAGACTGACTGACCCCAAGTTCAGAGCCAGAAACGCCACTGAGATCGGCAGTAGAAACTCGCCATTGGATTTTTTGTCTTCTCAATAAAGTATTTTGGGCCGTTTAATACATTTGAGTATGTAACACAAAATAACATCCCCAGGCAACTCACTACAGCTTTGGATTTACTTAAATTCCTTGATTTGACTTGAATTACAAACATTTTTTCCTAATTGGGGTCTTGTAAATGTTAAATAAACTCTGCTTTTGTTAAACTAGATCATGGTATCGTTTGGATGACCCATGTTATGATTTTACTTCTTCTTTCAGGGCATCAAATCTGCCAGAATCAGTTTGGTAGCTAAAGTGGATCTGATGGCATTTCTACTTGGGGACAGAAACACAAGGCTTCATGGAAAGCTTGACAACTTGAAGGAAATGTTCACAGTAACTATGAAATGGACTGTGAATGATAATCCGGGGATAATTCTCACTTCTATCAGCAGGACCTCTGTGTATGGTTTGTATAAATCCTGTGCTGATGAGGACGTTCACCCAAAGTTGTGTGTCTGTATTCAGCCCATAGAAGACAGATTATGGGTAAATCCGGAAAAGGCTAACATATTAACGGGGGTTATCAAGATGCCGGGGGGAGCATTGCGTGTTAAACCAAGTGATCACATATTTAAAAGGACTAGGGACAGCAAAGCGAATGGTGTGAATAAGCAAATAATGAGAGGGCCAGACGCAAACAAAAATGAAAGAAAGAATGCAGCAAATGATATTTCAGACGACGCAGTCGAAGACAAGGCCGAGGGAAGTCAGTATGCAACAAAAAGCTTGAACAATCTCGGCCATTCAAAACTAACACGCGGCCAAGGAACAAAAGAATATATCCGAAACGATAACACACCGCGTGATCCAGAGAATCCCTCCGAATACTTCTTTCCAACGGTGCCTGTAGGTAGAAAAACGAGACATGAAAATCCTAAACGTATGTCTTTGCTGAATGCAGGCCAGAGTTCATCCACCAGGGAGACGGTTCAGCCGGTATCAGGGTCCTCCTGCCTTCAGGTACTAGTCCTCCGCTTAAGCACAGGAGCAGGATTTCGGATGAGGAATGTTTGCGAACAGGACATTAATTTTTATTTTAATATTTCCCTCACAAATATGGACATGTCAATCAAAAGCCCTGTGCAGCAAACTATTTCGGCTCATAGTGTATGGTCGCTTGGAGTATGTGTACATTCTAAAAACAATCTGGGATGGAGGTGGAAATACGATGCACGGCAAATATGATACTATTCTACAATTCGTTTAATTAGGCCAATTTCTTCAATAGAAAATAAGCATAAGTCATTATATTATGGTTATCGCATCTATTGCGCTAAACGAAAAGATAACAGGCGCCCAATAAAAGAAGGTATGAAATGAAGGGTCATTTCCCGAAAAGGTATATAGGCTTGCATGGATAATTTCACTTTTCGGTCTACCTAAATTTGTATTGGGTGAAAGGGTTGGAAGAGGGATTGAGGCAACTGGATGCAGCTCATAAGTTGAAAAACTATAGGATTTGAAACAAAAAGAATGACAAGTGAACGCAATCTTCTTCGTGAGGGGGGCGTGGTCGTGCTGGAAATTTGTCACATTAGGCCTATTGGAAACATTATCCGTAAGAGTACCTTTCCATCGGTCCGGTTTGCGGTGCGTCTGCGGTTGTTTAAATTATATCGTTGACGTTCTACCGCACACTACACCCGCAAACGCACTTCAAACTTGACCAATGGAAAGGTAGCCTACCCTTAGGCAAAACGATTTGGTAAACCCCATACCAGCGGTATCAATACATTTTTCTAATTTAAAGAACTAAAAACATGTTATGATAAATACTTTTATTCCGATGTACAACGATGCAATGTGCCGAGTCCACATGTGGTGGTAATTTGAAAAATGAATTTGGCAACAGTTCGTTTTTTTTTTAAATATTTATTGAGTACATTATTGGCGCCTACACAAGCGTACTCGTCTCAGATTATGAGATATTACTCACGGACGGCTACAGTGGAATATGACTTACTACCACCGAGCTCCGACTTGCGTCAATAGATATAATGATGATTATCCACGCAAGTTAGATATGGGGGAGTTGGCCATGTGGAATATAAATATCCTTCATCGAAAGTATGAACATATTACTTATCACGGAAAGGGAAAATCGGTTTTTGAAAATGATTTGTGGCTTTAATTTTGAGCACAGATGTGAGAGGAAGCCATTTATTTACCAATAGAATCAGCAATGTTGTGCGCCGGCCAAATAGGAAATATGGGCTATGACGAGAATATAAACACATAACAATCACCATCCATCAATCCTGCATCAAGTAGCGTGGCAATGTATATTGATCGTAGGGTCACTGAGCATTACCATCAGCACAAGAAAAATGGCAAGCCCAAATAGAGTCAATTCCGAATACTAATGAGGTGATGTTACATTGTGCATTTATTATAGAAAAAAACTACCATTTTGGTAAACTATATGTGAAGTTCTTCTGACACGATAGCAGAGTACGGATGACCTCATGGAAAGTGGTGATACATGGATGTTAACCACAATACAATGTAATAGGCAACCGCTATTTCATACAATATTTTACACCAATACTAAAGCGAACAATTCTATCAATATTTATACATCAGACAGCGAAAACCGGTCAGTGATGGGATGACTATAAGGTACACTGAAATTATTCAAACTAATATAATGTACACTGAAATTATACAAACTAATATGACGGACTAAGCTACATATTTTCCACACTTACAAGTGGACAAAAATGGTTGCAAGACGCCAGACACAAATAATCTTCCTCACTTACATTCTATCTCGCAAAGTATCGTATTACAGTTAACCATCTGTTACACACTGACTTGAACCGCTGCATGCATTCATCAACTTTACTTTTTAAAGATAACGTAACACACGGTAAACGATGAATGAAGAAGGTATCAGAAAGTATCATCTTCTTAATCGGTGACAGCTAAGAAAGTTCATAGGCGCTTTCCTTTCGACTGTTGAGAAGTTCCTCCTCGAGTTGAAATGGTCTTCGAAGGAACACTTGATGCGTGACATTACAAGTTGTTTGCTAAAGGCATTTCTGTTTTTTTCTATAGGACGTGGACCATTCCATAAAGAAAACTATGAATGGGTTAAGGAAACATTGCACAAATCATTGATTATAATACAGTGCCTGAAGGGGTTTGGGAATAGAAGGCCACCTCTGCATACCTGTATTCATATTTTGCGTAAGGCATATATTGTTCTATAAACGTGAAAGTCACATTATCTGAAAGAACTGTGGTATAGAATGGGAATTCAACACTTATTTAAACAGTGATACTCCATACGAATATTGCAGTCCCAATAAAGAGACGAAATGAAAGTAACCCCTCCAAGTAAATGGAATTAATGCTACACTGACTCAGACCTATGAATACTTATTTAGCAGATATCGGCAAGCTTCAATACACATTTCAAGATTGGCTTCAGGCTGTTCAAGGAACATCTAAAAACATTCGATATAAAATGAGTTGAATCTCTACGGTTCCAATAAACAGAGCAGCCTGGTGAGGCATTTCCCAAATAATACGTCGTGTTTGTGACGAATGAGATTCCAAGCAAGTAAATCGATATCAGCCTTGGTGCTGAGGAGCGCCTGAGGAGCATTTGTGTGGGGGTGGTAGTCTGATTAAGGATTTGAACACTGGGGAGCTATTGATAGGATAGTTGGGATTCAGTGTGGTAACTATATGTAAACGGATAAGACTACATACGTAGGCTTATCTTTTTACTAATCATTTACATGATTGACGATAGATGAAATAGGCACAAATTTTATAATTTAAAAAAATGGAAAATTTTAAAAATACACAATGAGAAGAGATTTTCATACTCTACGAATGAGATAAGCGAGATCCTAATTAGCATACCTGTGACAATTAAGATGAAAGAGAAATATAGAAAGAAAGGCCAGGCAACAAGGCAAATACTAATTCATTCTTAAAATAAGAAGCCCTTTTAACGACTTTTCCCCCTCAAATTAAATGACTCCGGGGTACATAGACCATGCATAGTATTCCAAAGCCAAACTAACACGTGGTTCTTAAATAAACAAGGTGATTATATAACGTATAGGTGCAAGTTGGAAGACCAAGCTTAATTAAGTGTTGGTCTTAACTTACAAGCAAAGGCCGGCTTAAATTAGGTAATATGTTAATAACAATAATGTACACAAAATGGTAACAGAAACTAAGAAGTCATGTCATAAGAGGGTATCCTTGATCGGTGACCATACGCCTGCCAACCTCCTACTAATGGTATCGAATGATTTAATTCAAAGTAATCAAATTGTTGCATCCAGAGATCACAACATACACGTTGATTCAACTCAAGTAGAAGGGTAGGGTAGGCGGTTCGTGGAATAGAAGTGTTGCCCAGGGGTGCTTCTACATATTAATCTCTATCCGAACGATTCCTGGAAGACATGCCCCTCCCTGTCGTTATCATAAGTTCGGCTGATAAGACACTTAGAAATACGCTTAGAAAAAAAGACAGTCACACTGTAGTTCAAATGGTAGTCAATCTAAATCGAAGCTTCATGTTGATTACATAACATTACATAATAATGTAAAGGATTAGGAGTCTTAATAATGCTCTTGTCAATTGCGACCCCCCCCCCCCCCCGGAGGTAATAGGGGATGGTAGGGGAATGTCAGAGGAAATATGCCACCACCCAGACGGGGATTTACCTAAGGTTGACATGTAAAGGTCCCATGGCAGCGACTATTATTCGTATAGGTATGCACACCTTTATAATTGACGGGGGTGTTTTCTCTTTTTCAGAACGTAGTGTTGGGGCAACTCCGTACATGGGACTCAATGGCAGTCTCCCTTTATTAGAGTCTGTGAAATCCGAGCCAGAGCTTTAGGCCGTTTCTGTATTCTTGGGATTCCGAATAAATGATGGGCCGATACCCCAAGCAAAGCCCATTTTTGTTCAATTAGTATGGCACCAGCGATCACGGGGCTTAGATTATCATGCCTTTCCAACGAAAAAGTTGAGAAGGATATTGGGCACTCGAAATACAAGTCAGCAGCCGACAGTCATAACTCTAACAGTTTTAGTGGATCTCACGATCCTATCGGGACAGATTTATGCTAACAGTTACGGTTTAACAGTTTAATTATTTAACAGGAGGGCAGTTGCAACATATCTACAGCTGTGCTTTAAGTCTATATACAGTCTCGCCCATTGGCCTGTCCAACTGGGATAGTACATGTGGTGTTATTTTTTCTAGAATCATGAAATCAATGGAAAATACTAAAATGAAAATCTTATTATAACAGTTTAACAGTCTAACAGTTGCGGTGGTATCATGAAATATTATTCCTATGAGAAGGTTGTGATAGATTTGAAGTGATGGATATTCAATGAAATTTCCCAAAATACCCATTTGGAACCGTTTCATGAGAATCCGCCATATTCTGCATTGCATTGATTCTAGCAATCTGTTTGGTTAGGTTGAACTTTATTTTCATCTGAGTTTAAGATATTTGAAAGGGGATTGGTGAAGGTGAATTGTACATTTTATGACGATCTGACCCACACATAATTTTGCTATAGCCTAGCCCTAGGCCTATGTGAATCGAACCTTGCAATAATTACACAATATTACAGATTCTAAGTTCATGTATAGACAAATCAACATGACATATCATTCAACGAGGCTCATAAGAGTTTATATTGAGTGATACTAGCCTATATATTAGCAGATTTCTCATGATTCCAACCATATTTGTTCAATTTTTAACATGTTGATGTTCCTGTCGTAGTTGATTTGAAGCATGCACACAGACAAGCATGTTGCTGTCAGTTCGACCAGCTTAAGAATGTGTAATAATATATGTAGAGACGTTCTCAAGGCAAACAGAACTGACATAGGCTTGGAAATCGAATGAAATGAAGCATATCGAATTAAATCTAACCAACCTTTTTATTTGTATCTTTTACGATTTCACTGCCGATCACACATGCTTCGAGTGAACCCAGTGCGGCTGCCATATATAGGCATATTTCCGAGCGGTTTCTGGCCGCTGCTGACACAATAATATCCATATAATCTGCGTAAATCAGTCATGTCGACTTCATATTAACGTGTGGCGATATTACTTTGGTGGAAATATCACGATTTCACCACCTCCACCTCCGCGAGAAGCCATGCTTCTGTCGTCATGTTTATTTTCTGGTCATGTACACAAGGGGCCTTGTCAGGCTTAGCGTGCCGATCGCTTATAGCAACGATAATAAGAATAACAATATATGACACCAGCGACTGAATATAAATGCCTGAACGTTTAATCTAACCTTGTTTTCAACCTCATATGCAAGGATTATTGTGTAAAATCATTCAAAGCGGTCAGAAAGCAGTTTTATTTTCTTAGCTGGTTACGGTAGGGACGGCCGCCATCTTGTTTTCGTATTGCCGATCGCGGGGGCTAAAATGCTTTGAAATAGGCTGAATATTCCCCATCGACTGAATATAACAGCAGACAGGTTTAAGTTTAGCATATAGTTCACGTTATATGCAAGAATTATTCTGGAATAGACTTCAAATCGCTCGGAAACTCGTTTTAATGTTTGCTCGATTCGGCGTGTGAGACGGCTGCGCATGGGCGGGCATATGGGTCGGTGCATGCCATATATGGAGGGCGCATGCCATATATGGAGCAGTCGGGAGGCGGTACATCACACATCAGCGGTACATCACACAGTCACAACAAACGCACGTGCGATCATGCCCTCCAGCCGTCAGTATATCGATAGACTACAATATGAGGTCCAGAAGCAGTTAGATCCAGTTAGATCCAGTTGTTCAGTTAAGCTAATCTGTCCCTCATAATAAAACAGACAAACTGTCAGAGGCATGCTTATAGTCTGGAAACATTCACCGTGGCACTCGAGGTTCTTTACGCTGATAGTATCCTTTCATATTAAGCTATATTACTTCCTGCAACCATAAAGACTCTGAAATCTCGCTCATCTTCATCGGAGTCGACGAATACCGTTTAACACCATACTCACATTGAGGGATATCACGTTTTTATTGTCATATCTGGCGGTCGTATGCTTCGGTTTTCGGCAGCGATCCGTTCACATCTAATACATAACATTTCAATCTAATATTAATAGGATGAAGTTTACATGTCTTCTTAGGGTTCTTGCAACATGGGAACATGTATTAGAGGATCTAGGATGGTGCCTATTCTGAGGTCCTTTATAAGTCTTCATTTTAAAATTGTCTTATTTTCTGTAATTTCTTTTCTTCACATGGGTTGTCAATTGAATTTAGATCCTTAGATTAGAGTCGATTATCTCTTAGCTAGTTCACACCCTTCTTGCTATGCCTGTAGCTAAACGATCTAAGTCAATGCGATTCAATTAAGTCAATGGGCACTGCAAAAAGTTAAGATATGCGAGGTAAAACATAAGGGCTAATCGAAGGACATGGAGGTGCACTTTAACATGAACTATAACGAAAAGCACGTGTCCGATATTGGGAAAATCTTTTTCTTTGAAGCACCTAGTACTTGAATATACAGGTAAATATTCTTTCTTCCTAGAACTTCGTGGCATCAAGATATTCCTCCAGTAAGGGCTTCGCAGAGTGAGTATGAACAGGAGTTACACCGCCACTCAAAGCGCAGTTAGATCTCTCAAGAGGAGCTCCGCCCAGACTCTACCCCCAACCAGGAGTAGTGCAGCGAATAATACCTGGGAAGCCCCCTGGGCCATGTTACATGTCACCCTATCTGCTATGTAACATGTTTCGGGGAAACACTGCACGGCCATCGGGCAAGCGATTTCGAAGTACAGGAACATTAGAAAGCTGTATGACGTGTCCCGGGACAAGTGGAATATAAGTCAGGATGGGTGGTCACCACGGGCATTTTACTGGTTTGTTGATCGGCCGGGGCTCCTTCATATTATACAGAGAACCGAAGAGGGATAGATAACGGCAGCGCGGAGCAATAAACGATCAGCGTTTCTGTTGTCGAAAGTGGGGCGATTTAGGGAAAGGCCACATAGAAACAGAATCAAAGAAGGGTAGGATATTGGTTGGATGCATTCCCAATATCTACTTATTTGGCAACGTTAGACTGAGTACAGGCTTGGGTAATAATTAAGGGCCTATTGCTGTTTATACAAAGTGTAATGCCGGTACAAATCGCCATCGCCTTTTGGCAAACTAGAGGGAAGAAGGACAACATATTTCATGTTGTCGGGCTGCTCATGTAAAAGTAAAAAAATAAATGATGAAAAATGTGCCGTTGCCACAGGCCATTCAGCGGCACACTCGCTGAGGTAAGCATATTCGCTTTTTGTCCTCCGCCTGCTGCCGTGCCTGGGACTGGCTCCATCGAAATTCATATCAAGCAGTTTATACAGCAGAAATGGTTAACAGCTGACAGACATGCTGCATCTCTTCTTGCCACGGCACAAACAGATCTGTACAAAAAGCTTTTGTAGGGAGATCGACAAACTAGATGCTTATATATATATATATCATACACACCCTTAACAAATATCCTTGGTTCGCAGCGAACTTTGATTTCGAGGTGGGTTTTTATCAAATACTCTTTCTACATGATATTTTCAGGCACCAATTGTTTTAAGAAACAGTTCTATATTGAGGTCTTGTAGTTTTAACATCAATTTTAATTCATATTTAGCGTCAGATACATAAATATGTGGGTGAAAGATCCCCTAATTTACATTAAACACCGTACGGCAATCATTTTTTTATGTGGCCATTATGAGTGAAACTATAGATAATACACATGTCGATAAAAGACAGATTGCTGGTCAAAATTATAAGAGGGCACCAAGTTTTAGTCGCAGTGACTTACAAGAACACAATCCGCGTCAGATCACAAATTATGTCATTTTCATTAAATTAAAGCAAGAACCCGGTAGTAGGTTTCTTTCAGGTTTATGTATGGTATGTATGCCACAGATTTTGAGAGGGTGTGCTGCAGTTTGCCTCGCACCATATATGAACAAAGATCTGCTTACCCTCTCTAATTTCGGTCTAACTGTGTTCTTATGGGACTATTTTCCGTTCTTTGACTAGGCATGGTGTCAGTTACTGAAGGATATACATCAAAGCCATCAGAGAGATTAGCAACCTTTGTATGTGCGGCTGAATATTGCATAGTCCACACAATTCAAGTGTACTTAAATAAGTCCCTGTTGTTGATGTACGCTATTCGTATAACTCTATTTAATGCGCCCTGTACTTTTCTTATCACCTCGACAACCCAGCAAGACCATGAAACATCAGACCACGGTCATGTAAAGATAGAACACGAGTTTTTACAATTTGTACTGTTATCTTACTGTTAACAAATCTATGCATTCGGCTCAACTATAACTGTATGTTGAAACTTATTTCAAACAACCATTTGGTTTTTCAATTGTGTCCCGCCAATGAATATATTTCCAAGGTTGGATATGCTTCCAGTAAGTTTCTTTGCAGTTCCTAGAATTTGCACTCGACATTTTAGCATTAATAGATAAAAGTAGCCATACAAACTTCGATACTGGTCAAGCTCAACAACTTAGGCTCGCATTGAACCCTAGCATCAACTCACATACCCACACCCACTACTTTCTCGACTTACGGATTTCAAATAAAATTATCCATTAGCGGTAACTACCCTTATGAAAACCTTAAGGAGGTGGTGGTCGGACTGTGATCCTACACTAACCACTCGCTGATGACCGTAAGTACTAACTGACTAGCCCCAGGATACCTCTAGTTTTCCTGGCTAAAGGGAACATAAAATGGGACTCCGACGAGATTACAAAAGCAATTCAACAGTGATTGATCCAACCCATGTACTCATCCATAAATCGTATGTCCCTAACCCAATCCCGATTAGCATATATTGATTATGCAACGTCGTCCTACATTATTGATGCAATGTGTCATTCTATTTGATGTACATGCGAACGTGTGTCATTCCATTTGATATACATGCAATTTGGAAATTCTATTTCTTAAATTACGCTCAACCAGTTAATAGAAATGATAAAAATTACACAAAATATGCCATTGGTAGAGAGGGGCTTGAGCATAGCGGGAGAGGGGAATCGTGATATGAGTTTGGTACAAAATACATAAACCAGGGTATACCAAAATAAGATTAAATACCGATAAACCTAGTATATTTGGTGGGAGAACCAACGCAGACCAGGCACGTGCATTGAGGCCTATTCTAGGAATCGGAGCACCAGGACAATAGCAAAATCACACCCATTACACCACCTAGCGATGCATTATGGCTGATGGTGAGATATCATTTTCTATGACACTGTGCCCTATATAAAGTTTTCCAAAAGTTAAATTCGTATCATTGGACAAGAACAACGGTAACACATTTTTTAAAAATAACAGTGTCGTTGCAACCGGTCTCTAAGCTTGTGATTTGCTCGAATTTTCGTTCTAATACTTTTGAAATACGCCATCAATTAAGGAATGTTGGTTGTTTATATTGTAAACATGGAAAATTGAATACAAAAGAGATGATGAAAACCGAATCCAAATTGACGATTGGTGGTTAATATAAGTTCAATTTCGAACAGTATATCATCAGGGGAGGGACTGTACAATCTGGGTCTGTTCTCTAGGATCAAATATTTTGGAAATTACCATTAATTCATATACCACAAATACATTTCTAGAACCCTTGATTATATAGCTTAATAAACTACTGAGTTAAGTTCAATGAGAGATACAAGTGATTTATAAGGATCAACGAACCCTTGGGTTAATGAATGAGTCATATTAAATGATTATATAATAATTTTGGATTTTAAATGGCTTACAGTGGCATGTAATCGAGTTGGCCCAATCGTTCTATATGCCGTACCCAACTGACGTCGATGAGCCCCACACAGGACGGGCTATGTTAGTGCACAGCGACAGCTGTTAGTACTGAAGAGAGGCGGAGGAACCTGGATATCTAGGAACCTTTAATATGGGCGCGCAAGAATCCAGCTAAAACCAGTATCATCGACCGCACTCATACAAAATCATACGTTCCTAGAACCTTTAGTCATACCTAGCTGACGTCTAACACACGTCATGGAACGGCGACAAAGATATTATGAGCATAAGAAAAATCCTTCTAGCACTGGCCAGGATAGTATGAATTGCTCACCCACATATTGGGTCCAGCCTATCAATGCATTCTTAATATATCAGAGAATAGTGGTTCTTGTCGATGACAGAGGAAGAACACACCTTATATCACTGGCTTATATTAGAGCTGGACATTCTGATTTTTAGACGAATCATGCGCACTTCCTTCCCCCGTGTAAGCAAAAAGCAATTCTGACTATATTGAAATTCGTGTTAGAAGTACAAGACGTCGTGATGCAAATTTGTGCGACCAATATGAAACTTACTAAAGGCTGTGAGAAACCAGTACATTATAAGGCATGTCAAGCAATGAAATACTATGAAGACCTATTTGTTACTTCTACTCTACCATTTTTTATTAGACAAGTTGCAAGGAACAATGACTACGTCAGACGAAGAAATTCTCATGAGTACTCATAGTAGTACTCAACTCATATTACTCATAAACGTACTCAACTCACATTATAAATGAATTAGAATTATTAGAAAATGATTTTTTTAAAGGATATGCTGCGTTAACATTGACAGACTTTAGAAGCACTTAGGCACGATTCAGGAGTATTCGAGACTGTTTGAGGCATGCCCTGGATGAACAGCCAACCACAGCCTGTGTGTGAACTGCGGATTGGCTGCGTTGAGTGAGTGAGTGAGTGGGTGACTGCTTAATTATGTCATGCACATGGTCCTCCTGTTTGTAAACAACTTAATGAGATGTTAGCAGAAAAAGTACACCATTCCCACCCAAAACTGATAAAAGAGACCTCAGCTTACACCCCGGTCCCTAATCATATGTATTTTTAGGGCAACCTTGCCTACTAATTCATTAGTAACTTGTGTATTGGTAACTATTTTTTTTATAGTCAGGACTTAGAGCGGAACTCCACTAGAGGAAAAACGACGGCAACATTTTGTGTTGCCCACTTCATGTTTGCAATGAAAACGCAAATGGAGGAGTGTCAGATGTGTTGCCACATTCTCTGGGAACTGTGGTTTCTGTGTGGAGATTTCTTGCAACAAATTAATGGGCAACAATAAAAAATTGTTGCCGCCGTTTTCCCCTCTAGTGGAGTTCCGCTATTATACTGAGGATATTACTATCGTAAAATGTCTATGCCTGAATGAAAACTTCAAACAACAGACTGTTTATACCTCAAACCCTTACTTCTAATCCCCCAATTATATAAAATTACCCCATTTATATATCTTCATTCTATTTATCTTCATCCCATATCACCGAACTTCAACTCCATTGACGTTATAAAGATAATTACTATGTGTCAACCAGAAAAGAGGAAATAATTTCCAAGTCAGCAGAAAAAAAGAGATAAATAACAAATATTTTCCCTTGGTACTTTTCGAATAAATATTAAGAATTGGTATCACCAGAAACACTTCATCAGATTCAAAGGTTTCATATATATAAATCCGTAACTAACAGTAAACTAAATGACACTGACCTAACACGTAGCAATGATTTCGCACTTGCATTTCATAGGAACAGAACAAACTCTATGTCCTATGTTATTTCTTACCTTTCATAACCCTGAATTTCATCTCATGGTTGTTATCATAGACTTTTATTTTAAAAGGATACGTCCAAAACAATACGTATGTCTGATATGTTGGTCAAGGATAAGAACACGCGTAATAAAAAAGAAAATGTCAAACAAATAATGATATCAATAGTCCCTCAGCCAGGCAGCTACGAGTGTTTACCAAAACCAGGGGTTATTATCATGATTGTACTTTCTTCCTTGATAATACATGTTTTCATTTCATGGGAATTAGAACACATACATGAAACGTTTTAGTTCCAAAACTAATAAGCACATCTTTTTTTTTCTAATAAGCAAATCTTAAGAATTTTGGGCTTGACAATTTTAGAGACAATGTTTTACTCAAACCAGGGATTCATAATTATTAAATATGATTATACCCCCTTGCTCAAACTTTCTAGAATACTTTAGGTGTAGGCCTATTCAGGTATGATTACATATTTTAAAATTTCATATTTTTTTTTTGTAAAGTCACCGATGTATGGAAAAGTCATAAGGATACAAATACTCCTCCCATTAGTCCACTAATAATCAGTTGAGGCCGAGAGATGAAATACCGGTGCCACTGGGAACCGGCCTTGAGTAGCAACATCAGCTGAAATTTAACAATGAAAACAATAAGTTTTAATTGAACCATAAAATGACTGGTTATTACATAACTCAAAGGCATTAGTACAGACAGCATCAATTGTATTTGGATTTTAGTAGGTATTTGCTACCAGATGTAAATGGCTAAAATTTGATCGGTGACGACTACTGTGCTGCCACCTGGGATTTCGAAGAGTTACAAATGCATGTGATGTGAGTGGCATTGCTGCATGAGTAGTAGAAGTACACTGCCTCTGGTTTTAGAATTTAGAAACAAAATCGAACATATTAATTTAAATTTGCCCATACAGCTACATAATTACAAAGGACTATACCATCATGTCAATCAGTTTTTATAGATGTAGAAATGTTAGAAACCGAGAGGTATATAATAAATATCTGGTTAACCACCCACAGGTTTCCTGGCATCACCAGGATTACCAGGCCTGTTGTGATTGTTTTCAACACCCATAACCCTAAATAAATAATACAGAGACAAATGGTTACCTGGTAACGTCAACCAACAAAGTTGTTACCTGCAGTGTTCACGTCACGGACGTAAGCATTAGCCCTATATTATGTGACTCTTCTTCATTTAATATGATTATTGGGTATAGTGGTATTATGGCTGGTAATGAAAATCCATAATCATGGATTTGGTTAAAATTATGAATGGTTGCAAAGAATTTGAGACTATTTCACACATGTTAGTACTGTTTTTATTATATACGCGTTGCCGTTGAAACAACGTATTGTAGAGTTGTATACGTTGTGTGCGTATACAACTCCACGCTCTGAGTTGTGTCGTATACAACTCCACGCTCTGACTGAGTGGCTAATGTGCGCCACTTGGAAGACCTAAAACAGCCATTTTAAAGTGTTGTTGTAGGTCTTCTTGTAGTGTCCATAAGGAACACAACTTCTCCAAATTTTATTAATAAGCAAACCATGCTTATAGAGGAATTATTTTGAATAAATCTAACTTAAATATCAACTTGATACTTTAAGTTAGTTTTACCACACGCCGAAGGCGCCTATATGACAACGTGGAGCCAAAATAGGCCCAACTAGGGTAATCACGCCATTAGGCTGATTTGCTGTTTACGCCGACAGTAGGGGAGGCAAAACGAAGAAATATAGATCAAATGAAGGAAATAAAGTAAAATGCTTTCATCTTCATGTAAGTCTACCCTTTGTTAAAGCATTGCTGGGGTTTTAAAGCTATTCAAAGCTGTGAAAAGGTTCTAATTGATTCGAAAATGTGAGCATTTTTCCCACAGTGGCCAACTGACAACAAAAGGAGCTGGTCATCAGATCGTCGTAACTTTCAACGAAGGTAGAGGTGTAATATATCTATCAAATGAATTAAGAAACTAAAACCCTTTCATAATTATCGATGCCTACCCTTTGTGAAACCATAACTTCATTTTAAAAAGATTTAGAGCTGTGAACATAACAGAAATTGATTCGGAAATGTGAGCTATTTCTCTCGCACAAACTTTCTCTCTCAGTGTTCCTTTAGGCCTATGTTCATCTGCTGCACGTAGGAGCGTAGTGATAATGGTTGAAATGCAAATACAATGCAATTCAATACAAATATGATTTTTTTCCGGCAATATATCCATTGTCCTACCTCTTATAAAGCATATATAATAAATCAGATACATCACTTGTGGGTCTTCGTCGCTTGGAATATCGCACTCGTTGCAACCGCGCAACACACTCAGCCTTCGGCTTCGTGTGTTGCGCGGTTGCAACTCATGCGATATTCCCGCTCCTTCAGACCCACTAGTGACTTATCCTGTATATATATTACCAACTCACCGATAACAGCAAAGCAGTGATAAAGTAGAAGGCGAAACCATAGAGTCCTGTCAACCCAATAATGCCAGCTGTGGCCCCAGACAGGGCCGACATCGATGTCCGGCAATAATCAAGAATGGCTGCATTATTCCTCATGGCATATTCACTGAAGGCCACAGGCTCTAGGTAAATAGAAAAAGAAAATTGTTGGTTATCCTTCATTCTGTTAACTTCGGTGATTACATAGGTACATGGACGAGCATCATGAGATTGGAAATAAATTACTTAATTTCAACTCCAAGAGATTTTACATGAAACAATATTTTCCTATTTAGCAGACGGAAGGCCAGGATTATAATTATATATTTCCAACATTGGGAACACTATCAAGCGATATTATATATCAGACTGTTATGGAAAGGATTAGATGATATAATTTATATGAAGCTAAGAATGTACACGGGATCAGGCAACGGATATATGATTTTTCAAACAAATAAAGATAATTGTATGTTGTTAGCTGAAATGTATCATTGGATAGGGTCGCAATAGTCAAATGCACGCCGTGTCAATTACTGCAACAAATTCGCGGGCTGGATCATGTGATGCTAAGAACACACTGAAATAAACTGCACAATTATGCATATCTGAGAGATTGGAGGATCAGGGATTGGAGACTGAAATCATTTCGGGATCTGGTATATTTCATGCGATGGCATACCTTCATCGTCACTTGTCTTCATCCCTAGTAAGATATAATAATACTCTTGAAATTACATGAATCCATATTATACCAAATTAATATGGATGTATATTAGTTAGCACAATAACACCTAATAATTATTGACTTCTTATAGATGGAAAGTCTCGTGGCAAAACATAAGGTGATTTAAACGAAGTCAGTAACATTGGCGCAAGTTGGATGTTTATTGTTGGGCGCAAGTTGAATTTTTATTATTTGGAAATTATCTATCTTATTAAAGTGACAATTGGTTCAACTGGAGGAATCAGAAGGCCCCAGCTTGATGTGATATACTGTTGTCGGCTGAGGAATTTGGTACGGTACCCTAGTAGTCTAGACCCCTCTCTCCAGCAGCAATACCTGTCCCCGAAATCCTGACCAGAGCACTTGTCAAATCCTGCCAGTCAAATGAACCAAGCACTTCTTATTAAGTCTTCAATTATGTATGGACCCTGGGGACATCTCACAAGATTGAAGTAAACCCTTTGATGATTAAGTCTTAAATTATGTATGGACCCTGGGGACATCTCCCAAGTTTGAAGTAAACCCTTTGATAATTTATAATTTACGGCAGTGTCATTTACCATCGCCGTATCGGGAATGCTTTGTATGTGGATGTATGGTGGACAGACAGTGTCGACGGAAGGTGGGTGACAATCTATGCCTACGGATCTCGAATAAACTACGGATCTCGAATAAACTACGGATCTGTTCATTTGAAGTAATATGACAGTTAATGAAGTCATCCAATATTAAATTTAGTAAAATAACATCTAAAAATGTTAAATAAGTATTTGGTTGTGTTTAATACCTGTGATAGTTTCAATGCTACAGGTGCCTCAAAAGATCGCAGGACTGTAGCGTCCTGAGATCCTAGCGCCCCGGCCTGAATGTAGTGCCCCAGCCTTGGATCGAGGCGCCCATGGCCTGGATCAAAGCGCCCAGACCGTTAACACTAAACAATACCAAAACTAACCCTAAACCTAACCTTAAATTGGTGGTCCTAAGTCAGTAAAGGGGTTAGTGAACTGTCCCGAGTAAAAATAGAATAATAAAAGTAATTAAGTGACTAGTAAACGGTCTGGCCGCTTCGATCCAAGGCCGGGGCGCTTGAGTCTACACATGTAATATGATTTCCACAAAGTTTCACAGTGATAAAGTCAAAGAAATTCGCATTTGTTGATTTACTACGGATATATGCCCAGGCTATAATATATATTCAATTTTTATTCTTACAAAATTTACAGAATAGGCTAGGACGACGACTTCTACTGACAATGCTGAGACTCTGAGTAATTATAGGACTAGGTCTTCCCGGAAATTATATATAAAACAATGAGTAACATTGTATACCAAAAAAAACCATCGTATACCGTATAATAATAATACGGTACCAATGTTTCCCCGAATATTTCCCAGTAGAAGTCAAGTGTTTTTTTATGTTAATAACATGAAATGTTTATCACTAGTATATAGTATAGTCTATAGATATCACTTATCGGACATCGCAAATGACGAGCTTGTCCTGATACCGACAGGCACACACGCCTCACTCTGCTCAGATTAGACTCTAGCCTATGTGGGGGTGGAAATGTTTATCACTAGTATATAGAATAGTCTATAGATATCACTTATCGGACATCGCGAATGATGGGCTTGTCCTGATACCGACAGGCACACAAGCCTCACTCCGCTCAGATTAGACTCTAGCCTATGTGGGGGTGCGGGAGGATACGGCGACGGAAACTCTGTCTACACACAGTGTGACACACGCATTGGGGTAGCACTATAAGCCGCATTTTACACGAAAAACCCGCATTTTACACTTTTTTGTGTATTCTATCTTTTTTGTGTATTCTATCTTATATTATATTATTTCATATTCTAAGTTGGGGAGTGTCGGGGGGGGGGGGGGGAGGGGGGAGAGGGGGGGCTGGTGGTGGTGGGGGGAGGGGGGGCGGTTCATATGTTTTCATTTTACATACACTTGGCTTGTTTACTATGTTTGTGTATTCTATCAAGTTTGGGGGGGTGGGGGGTGGTTGTGTATTGTGTATTTGGGTTGTGTATTCTATTGTTACACTCATTAATCTACCTAATAGGGGTAGCCGGATATGTGTATTCATGCTGGGTCAGTCAATACACACTAGTGAATATATATACATGTGTATTCATGCTGGGTTAGTCAATACACACTTAGTGAATATACATGTGTATTCATGCTGGGTCAGTCAATACACACTAGTGAATATGTGTATTCATGCTGGCTCAGCCAATACACACTAGTGAATATATATGTGTATTCATGTTGGGTCAGTCAATACACACTAGTGAATATACATGTGTATTCATGCTGGGTCAGTCAATACACACTAGTGAATATACATGTGTATTCATGCTGGCTCAGTCAATACACACTAGTGAATATATATATGTATTCATGCTGCTGGCTCAGTCAATACACACTAGTGAATATAATATTATATCATATATGAGTATTCATGCTGAGTCAGTCAATACACACTAGTGAATATAGGCCTACATGTGATGAATGGATGTACATGAAAACAGAATACACAAACCAAGTGTAAAATGGGGGAAAAAATCCGCCCCCCCCCCCCCCACCCCCGATTGATTGAATAAACCTAAGGAAAGCATTAACCCCAAGTGTAAAATGAAAACAGAATACATAGCCCAGGTGTAGAATGAAAAAAAAATCCCCCCCCCCCCGCCCCCAATCCTCCCTCTGCCACCCACCCCACACCCCCGCCTGCACCCCAAATTAATAGAATACACAAAAAAGTGCAAAATGCGGGTTTTTCGTGTAAAATGCGGCTTATAGTGCAACCGACGCATTGCCATTGCCAAACTGAGTGATGCCAGAATCCTGAATGTGCCCATAGGCATAGGTTTGGACAGCTGGTGTTGGACTCCTTTTCTGGAGCCGGCATAATTCACACGATGGTCAGTTTGATGAAGACACGAGCCGAAAAATATAGTGTTTTACTCCTTTGCCTATACATACGGTACATGTGTTGCTTTGATATCGCAAGCAACCGCACTAGGTCTTTAGGCCTACTAAGCGAGGCTGAGGGTCCGTCCGTTGACTGAAGCTGGGACTGGGAGTCGGCCGCACCCAGCGAAATAGCGGCGGCAGAAAGCGTGATACTTATGAAACCTTTTAAGACCAAAATTTGCAATAACCTGCGTTGCAAGGCATACAAACAGCGACCATAAACTGACGAAAATCCATCATGAAATATAAGATATATCGTTACCTTTTCTTACTTTAGGGCCCTTCAACGCAATCGTGCCGGAGGTCGCCATTTTGAATGATCCGCAGTGAAGGCGAGAAATATTTAATTTTAATATTCTTTTAACTGATGTATTTGAGAACTGTCATTGTATTTTCGTCACATACATTAGGACTTAAAGATATCACCGGAATTTCATTTATTAATTGACTTTTACTCCCCTTCATAACCTATTTACTGCAGAACCCCTGCGCAATTGAGCTGCGCAGTGACTAAAGTTGCCATATAGTTGTTTTGGTGCTCTCAAACTTTTCTGAGGTGGATTAACTAATTAATTTGCCGGTTAGGATACTCGGTAAGTATCAATATGTAGTCATATTTATATGTTTTCCTAGTTGACCCACTTTTTATGACATTCGAGGCTATGCTTTTGAAACGGCGAACTTAGTCATAACTTATTACACTTCTTCAATGCTGAAATCAGCACACTTGACTTGCTGAGGCAGTAACTGAGGAAGGGCCAGGGAAAGGGCTAGACGGTTCATAGTAATGAGTTACTCTGACCAAGCACCCTCATCAGGGGCAAGTCACATGAAGTGTCACTTAATACCCGACTTAATCAACCAACGCCAGGGTGTACTGGCACTGTGTCTTGCGAAATGCTATTATGAACTTAAAACCAATTTTCCGATAACATAAGTTGGCATTTACCCATTCAGACATTCTGTGATCTGTTCATCATATTTATAATAATAAACATCTTTTCATTATATTACCACAGTCAAAATTAGTCTACCGTACTGTAGTTGGGGTAGGCCCTTAGCCTAGGGTCCTACCCACCCAGTAGGCCTACTGGCAAAGTCAAGTAAATAGTCTTAGTCAAAATTATAGCGACTTAGGAGACACTGACAGGGTCATTGTCTTTTAATGTTACCGGTACATATATATTGTTATTCCATTTGAAATATTATGTATTTTATCACCATTATGTACCTGGTATGTATTTTAACATTAAAACATTGATTAAATGGTGACTATAATTTAAACTAGCCTATCCGAACAGCGGAACTAGGATCCAACCTCTTATATAATGAATTAAGGTATTCTGATTAAATTTGATATGTCACATAAATGTTCTAAAATCTCAGAGCATATTTATCATTATCAAGAAAATCATTTTTTTTGTGTCAACTGTAGCATCTATTTTAATAACTGACGTTTATTTTGTTAATAAAAAGGTTCATGCCTGCCATCGGGTTAGAAATATTGGTTCAATACTGTACGTAGGGCCTATATTTTTAATACAGAGAAGAATACATTCTGATCAGTTGAATTCACTTTTTGCCGGATTGGGTTAAACAACATACATACATGTATATTAGTTTAAGCAGGTATATTCCGATTCGTATACATTCGACCTCTGTTATGTATGTGGACCTCCTTGATAATGATTATAATAAAATGTAAGCTTATTGTGTTTTAAACTGTTTTCTTGTACAAATTAATATCTTCGTGCTGGGAATCCCATGATGTCCTTATCATTAACGAAACAGATTATTATAACAATAATAATAATTATCTTCACGTTACAAAGTTGGTTATAATCATACACATCAGATTAATTCAAACTGGGCTTCCAGTGCATGCCATAGGCCATAGATTTCCTTACATATTACCCCTGTTCGTGTTTCTCTTTGATTTTAGAGATGTCCTCTATTCATCGTAGGTTCATCGTCCCCAAGCATACATACAAAGAAAATGTCTTGTTCAATTGCATCTTCAATTATATTTTTAACGTCTTACTGATTGACCTTGTGCTCATATCCTGGAAACCCAATATCTATTAATTATGATATTAACACCGTCCGTCCATGATTAATAGTAGGGGTAAATGAGGATGAATCTGAGCAATCATGTATAACTAAGCGTTTCTGAGTCATGCTCTGCTCGGTTGTGATATTTTGTGGATGGGATTATGGAATTTTTTAAAGTTTTAGTTCATATTTAAGAATATGGAAATATTCTCCTTGATTTTATAGTGTAGAGTACTGGGTAAATGTGTTTTTGAAAAACTGCGAATCTTGGTACTGTTATAATGGATGTAATATAAACAGTACTCTAAATAACCCGCCTTGACATGAAGATATATTTTATTCATGGTAACAAACAACCGTGATGATCGGCTGGTTATAGGTGTTGAGTGGGCTAGCTATCATTAATTTATATGAGCGATATGGCAATCTGTTTTACCCTATATTTACTGCACTCTCCCATATGTCTCCTGTGCTGGACATCTCGGCTGATGGAAGTACTTCATATACAGGTCTCTAGTGCCTACCTGGTTTATCTGTTTGATTCTTATTACCTCAAATGTCCGTCACCGTTAACATATTCTTTCCAGCTTTGTTGATTGTTTGTCCTTTACCAGGTGGCCCCCTTGCCAAAGGGTGTAGTCTGCGTCTGTTGCCAGGTGGCGTTAGTTCTGACCTAGTTCCTGTAATCAATTCCAGGGGAAAGGCGTGTATCTGGCGGGTGGGTTGTGGGAAGATCAAAGCTGACTGCTAGTTTCCTAGATCTTGCCGTAAGACTTGATCTAAAGAAAGTGGTTTCTTGTACACCAACTCAATATTCTCACAAGGCTGACTCTTTCTATATATAATATATTGCTTTGTCTCATACCAGTCGAGTGAGATAGTCCAGACAATGACTATTAAGATTAAAGTTAAAAGTAAAATCTGGGGGAAATAAATCGTCTGGGATTTCTAAGTGACATTATAAATATGCAATTTCTATCTCATTGAATAAAGGACAATTCGATAAGAATTGGTAGAAATATACAACTACCCTGATCCTCGGGGGGGGGGGGGGGGGGCAGGAAGTAGGGTTTATGATCAGAGACCGCCTGTACCTATAAATGTGGTCTTTGTGGGTGGTTCTCAGGTAGCCCAAGAGGCGCTATGGCCACATGTTACTAAGCTTTCACGCCATATTTATTGGTCTGGTACACTTCTGTTGATAAATAGAGGCACCGGTTTCGCTGATAGAGCAGTGTTGATCGAGTTTTACTCTAAATAAACACGAGTTTGTGTCAACTTTTCTGAGACATGGAATGACGTTTTTTTACTACTTATTCATAAATTTGATGTGGCCATTGTGCACATCATTTAGTTGTTATCAATGGATTCCCAAGGTATCATAGCCTATAGTTTTGAAATTTCGCGGAAATACTTTGCCCTTACATCCCTCAAGCATCAATTTAGGTTTCACTGTGATATGCTGGTATAGGATAAGACGATGGTTAAACAGAAACTATCAGTTGGCTTTGTGTTGATTATAGCATGAAACGTCTTCAAATAAACTTGACGTGATAGATTTTTTCCCCCTACATCCTACATCGGCCGCGGTGTATGTCTCAGCTCGCCGGGCCTTGCGGCGTTCATCAATTCGGGGTAGCTGTTGAGAGTTACCTGCATTAGTATTTAGTGGACACATTATGTTTTTTTTGTACTCTGGGGAGTAATGTTGCATGTATTGAAATGTGTATTGATATTTAAAAGCTGTGCTTTATTTTAAAGTAAATTTTATTAATATTTGGTAGTATCATGATATTATTTCCCGCAGCGTCAGTGAAAGATTGATGCTTTCCTCAGTGTACACAATTTAGTTATTGGTACCAGTACTCACAAAGGGAGGCTTATGTTGGGAGATGTTTTACAGTGTTGGGTTATGAGCCAAGTAACTGATAAAAAGGGCTTAGATTTCTTTACAGTTTGTACAAAACAAACTCAGTCTTATTGGCCTATATACAACCTGTATATTTGTAACTTGCCACTCCGCTGAACTAGTCTGGGATAGAGTCTCTCTAGACTTATCCCAACTTTTTATATCATTTATACACTCTCCCGAATCAGATATTGGTGGCAGCATCTATGCCAGTAACTTCAACCACTTTTTTTCAAATGTCGACATGTCAAACTTCGACAGAAAAAATATTGGCATCTTTAAACTATTTGTCCTGAAGTCAGTAGCAGGGATACCTGATCGGTTAAACCAGAAAAAAGTAAAGTAGTTCAGAACGTCTTAATTGATTTTCCAGAATTATGGGCCGATCCCGAAAAGTTGTTTTCTACTGTGTTAAGAGATGGGGCTTGGTTCAGAAGCTTACCTCACTAAGGTACCAGAGAGAGTAGTGTGTGTGTGTGTGTCTGTGTGTGTGGGGGGGTGGGGGGGGGGGCAGTTACTTACGTATCATACATCTATTTTAAACACACCAATTATAATTGGAAATGGAAGACATTCCTTCGGCGTTAAATTACTTGCAGCAATCTATAGACCAATGTGTTGATGAGCCTTTCCTTTGTTTCTTAATATGGGCAAACAAATTTAATAGTACCATCTGTTATTTAACATGAAGACACCGCATGTAAAGGCCCTATTTGTGTAAACCATAAAATGTGTTTTCGCTTTAATAAAACATTTCAACAAGATAATGCGGTACCGTACTACACTAAAGCCTGTTCCACTACTGATAGGGCGGTGCGGAGCATCCGTGAGATCCAGTACGGCCTGGTCACATGGCGTATGGGTGGAAAGGTTCAGCTCTAAAATAATCTTACAGGGCAAGTTTAGAAAAATGAAAACTAATAAATAATGTCGGCCCCAGGCTTATCATAATTATTTTTGCTCTACTACGTCTTATCCTACAGATGTCGTACATATGCTATAACAAGTGGACCTTATGTATATGATGGTTTGGAAATGTGAGTTCGAGGATATCTAAAGGGGAAGACATTTAAATACAGCACCGTTGGTAGAGGTTGATTTGGAATCTAATGTTTCGGAATTGTTTGAACTTCCCAAACGTTCTCGAGCTGTTAGATTTAACCAAGTATAGAATGAAAATGTTACCTGATGTATTATTACACTTTTGGTTGAAAACAATCTTTTTTGCCAAGATTCCGAAAAAAGTGGTCCACATGAAATTGTCTTCCCACTTTTCGTTACCCCACCCGGTATCCCCACCTGTTACACAGTAAATACTGCTTGTTTAGGGTCCGTAAATCACTGGCAGTGGCTCAGACCTAGTGAGATGGACAAATCTCCATACTAAAATTCCCCAGAACAGCTCTTCTCATTAATACGAACCCACACCAATGCCTGTTTGAAGCTCCAAGGCGTCATAACAACATATTACTCAATGTTTATCAATTAGATATTTGCAATGCTATTTTCGACAATCCAACTTTGTTCTTGCTTGTGTTTGACCGTTGCATTGAATGAGAATAGTCTATTCTCATTCAATGCAACGGTTTAGAGCAAAAAGAAAGTCACGTTCATCCCGAAACCTATGTCACAAAAAAGGGATAATCACTTTTCTGCTTCCACTGGAAGGTGTATATTTTTGGCCATTGTCAAATTTAGATTTCTGGTGCCATATTCTGCCTTTCTATTTCTTTTTTAGACTAAAATTTCTTGTATTTCGAACGGGAGTTATTGGCAACATCGAAGTTTAGATTGGGAGAACATTCTGATGTAAGACGAGAACCATTAGACGACAAAAAAATGAAACATAAGTTCCCTAGTGTGTATCTAATGCCCAACAACTCTTAGCCACTCCTGCCCTTCTTATCTATCCGTTATCTCACTGGGGTGTACTGAAAGCGTGACGTCAGCATGTTACTAACTAGCCCACCGTCTGATTTATAGTGCGACTAAAATTTCTGATTGAGGAATTAATGATTGGATACTCAAATTATAAGTAAGGGTTTGTGGCGACGGATGACAATTTCTGTTTGGTCAGAAATGTGATATCTGTATAATATTTTTTTTAACTATTAATGTTAAATCTCTTCAGCCTAATAAACATTTTTCAAATTCAAATCAAATGTCTGCAAACTGTGAAATTACAGACTATGCCATTCCCGCTCGAAAAATCCAAAGGCATTGTATATCATCGATATCTATGATGATAATGTATAATAACGATAATTCCACCTTGGGAGTTGCCAGTACAATGTTTTTAACACGGGACTATTTTCGTGTAAATTGAATGCATTAGGTAGCCTATATAAAGGATAATATAATGTATAATCAACAATAATAACAACTTCAGCGTAACCATGAGAGTTGTCAGTATAATTTTAAATTGGCACTATGTTCGTTCAAATTGAACAAAATATTGTATAATGCTAAGAATGATATCAAGCTAACACTGAAGATATCAGTAAATATCACTTAATGGCTCCGTGATTGTATAACCTGTAACTTCGATAGAGCCGTTCAATAATACATCTATATCGACTTGAAATTGAAATCAGAATTGAATTGTAAAATCAGTAGGCGACCCACTGATTATCTTTATTGCTTCTTGTTATACCATTTCACCTTATTTAATGCCTTTCTGGAAGACCTGTCAATTGACAGAAGATATGTACCCTGTTCCTTTAGAAATACAAATCTCTCTATATATAATATATGTTACTGAACGCACGGAACGGGTGTGATGTGGATTTACCCGTAGTTACTTGGTGTGGGACTGCATGAACGCCCTCTATTTTGACCGATTGATTGCTTGAAAAAATAATTGAACCTTCTTTCACTTCTCCATGCCTGCTATGGTTTTATGTAAAACCGGACCTATATTGCACAGGTATATTTTACTCAGCATTATAAACGCCCTAATTAATGTCAAGCCATAATCTGGTTAATTTACATTTATTCTGTTTGTTACAGTTATGGATACCAGTGAAGACACAAATTGATCTAAAGATGAGATAACTAGGATCAAAACATTGTTCAAGGTCAGTAAAAAGTTCTCATAAACATGAACGAGCTCATGTCGTAGTTAGAATCTGCATACCCTAGATTTGGGTCTATGCCTCCTGCATTGACCAGTCGCCCTTCTGTTAATAAACTTATTTATATGTGAATTTTTCATGCTCGATCTATTGTAAATGATAGATATAAGCAAGAGACGGAACAGCTGACAAATGAAGTGAGTGATGTCAGCGCTGGCGATAATCTGTGCGCTAGTGGCACGTAGGATTAAATCTTACCACCTGTATTTACTACCGGTATCTCTTTGTGGCAACTCTTGTTTTTCTAGATTTGAATAGCAATCGATTGGTCAACTTGGAGAAGGTTCAGGATTTTTTAGTTATAAACGACCCAAGATAAAATTGCTCTTCTAAATATTTACTTAAAGGTTTCGATTTCCGCCGTGAATTTATATTCTAGACTGATCAAATATGTCAGTATTACACGTATTCGTGTTTTCAAAACTCTGATAAAAATATTACTCTTTCCATGAAAAGGGTAACATGTCCCCGCTATTTAATGTGTTAGCTCAATGCCGTCCAGAAATGTCATTTCCTGAGTGCGATGCGTTGGACTTGGTCCTGTCGTAGAAAGAGTGCATCTTTATTCTTAGAAAAGTCGAGAAGGACGTCTATTCGACCAAGGCGAAGTTTCGCCATCTACTATGCCTTCTCCCTACGGGGAGCATGGCAGTTTTATGAGTCTGGAAAATGTACCTATAGGCGAATGATCAGTTTTAACCCAATAGCTATGCCTTTCCCGTGATGAAGTAGTTGCAGGAAAGCCGACTAAGATCTTAAATCCATCCATCGCAAAAAAGTGGATGAACCTCAGGGCTCTTAAGAATTATGAAAGATTGGACGATGGCTGCTATGGGAAACCTCATAGAAAGAAAATCTAATTAATGTCCAATATCTCTTTGACCTCTCGCGCTGTGCACCCTGTGGTGGCTGTAAGTAATCTGGTCGGCGAAAAGTCAAGAGTAGAAGTATAGATATTCACCAAACGGCCGGTCGCTCCTACTCCAGCAAAATTAATATTTCCAATCCAATTGTTTTCAATAGTTTTATTTTTGTATGCATATTAATGATTGATATAATCGTTATCGTTATCTTGCTGGGAAGTGCCCTGTTTATAATATTGCAATACAGTTTTACTCATAGTCTATTAGATATGGGGCCATGGTGAGTTGGATAAATCTAAAGCTGCTCGCTGTTGGAGCACTGCATGGTCAATATCCTATAATAATTGGGCAAATCGTAGCTCTATGGCTAGAGGATGGGTCTTTATTTATAGCAGTATTACTGGTGGTGATTCTCGCTTACAGACGGTGGGGTGTTTTCTGCAACGTTTCAATCCAGGCATGTGCGGACGTGTACCAAATTGGACGTATCACCTTTGACCCTCTTGCTGGTCCTGGGTCAGATATTTTCACACGATGCTAGGAAAGTCGAATTTTTTTAAAATAGTATACGGACTTGTTTACCAATGAATTCCATAAAATTGTTCTTCCTAACATCGAAATCGATAAATGTTGTGCAGTCCTAGTATTGAGCCTCCCGCTGATTATTCCTGTTGCATCTATTGGTATTCAGTAATTCGTCTATACGGCCACATATATTCCTTAGATCTATTTTTTGTACGAATTATGCCCCCTCTCTTTTACAGCCAATTATTGGTGAATATCGAATGAATGGACGTTTTATTTATGGTGATACCAAGCGAACACCATATTCTGTATGGATGAAGATACGACTAGCTCTCGGCATCCCCCCCCCCCCCCCCGCCATTCTATTTGCCGATAAGGTGTGGTTAGGTGTATTGTTCCCGATATATTTTTTTTAGTCATTCACATAAATGGTCAATGATGAATTTTCCATTCCCCAGTACTTGTTACCTCCTATATTTATAACCAGATTCTAATGTTAACATCCGTGCTTCGAAATACTTTCATCCACTTTGCATCCCACTTCTAAACCAAGTACGCCTCAACTAAGGCTAAGCTATAGATTTGATTAAACACTTTACTTCTGACGCTCTATACAACCTAGTATCTCATGAGCAAACCTATGCCTTGTTGGAGCGTTATATCTTGGATTGCTCTCCTTTTGTATACAAGATGAAGGAAATGAACGTTTCTTGTGGGTGGATCACTGCTGTCCCATTCACCATGGTGAACCGGGCAGGCTTGGCATGGCCTTGAGTTGTAGTACTAACACGGTTATGTATGTATGGTAAAACGGAAGGCAGTGTGGATCTAGGCATACCCAGTCTTCCTTTATCGGCACTACCAGACAAGAGCGTCATGTATTACAAATTACACTTTGCGAACGGAGTGCCAAGCTAAAAAGAGGTGTGTGTGTGTGTGTCTTTTCCCCATACAAAATGCTTCTCATTTTCCTGCCACGTTAGAGTGTATCCGATCATTGAATTTGTAGGATGTCCTAGCAAAGTGGGGAGTTAAAAAAGTTAGGAATTGACCCTTCGTCACTCCCCCCCCCCCCCCCCCCCCGGCAGAAAAACAGAGCAGTGTCCTTCAGGAAGCGTGAATCGCTATCGTTTTAGTTGTGCTATATGTTTTTATATTTATGACAAAATCGAGTCGCTTAGGGGGTATTTGGGGTGTGTTCAGAGCAACCCCCAGCCCCACTACACCAAACAGTTGCACCAGTTACCAAAGATCGTACACAAGTCTTTCTAATTCTTTACAATTACCTATTGCCTACCGAACGTTTCACCGATGAAAGAAAAAGAATTTTGTTCAAAACATTTCAATATTATTTTCTGTAAATGTGTACATTATCTTTAAGCTCATGCTCGTGCAATCAAATCATTACTGATATCTTCCCGTTTCTGTCCGTCTGCCCCCGCCCCCTTCTCCAGCTCCCCTCCCCGCAATTTACTCTGGTGACGAGTTGGGGAACCTGGTTTGAATACGTATACAAAGAGTAACAGTGGTCCCTGGGACTGGAGAGAGAGAGAGAGAGAGAGAGGGAGTGAGATACAGCGCGAGTGTTGATAACAGTACTTCACCGCATGGAATTCACAGTTTTGAGACTGGGATTTACATTCTCACTATATGAATCTCTTAAGTCTTCCATCTGTATAGCGTCTTGGTATGTGTACATATAGGAGCCAGGAACAGCTATGGCCACCTATCTACATCTCCAATGCCCCTGGAAGTATTATCTGTACCCCTGGAATATGAAGCCAACACACAGCTGATGGGGACAGCTGCACACAACTGAGGACTTAGGGGAAGCGTTCGTCGAAGCCACTGGGGAAGCCAACTTATGTGACCCAGGCTGGACATGGCGAAAGACCAAAAGACTTACAGGTCTCTGAGACCCCAGTTTTATTTGACCCCCGTATACTAAATCATATATTAATCTTTAGAATTAATCCGTAATATATAGGTTTGGAATTTGTATTTGTAACTACTTCTGTTTGTCTAGAAATACGTAAAAACATATTGATGAACACACTTAACTCCATATATACTCCGTACCGCTCCTGCATATCACTTTCGTACGCAGATCTTACACTGAGCAATATTGGAAAACACCATGTGCAATGCCGAGTGACTCAGAGCTTGTCGGCAATGTTAGATCATCTGTATGAAGTAAAGTAGTATAAGTATGCTGCTTCCGTCCCAGACACCAAACAGCCAGACCCCAGCAACCAATTGAATTTCAGCCAACAATGGCTTCCAGTTTAAGACAGACTATCTATAGGGTCTGACATTCCATTCTTTGTTACAGGCTGGAGTAAATTACTCCGATAGAAGGTTCTTTTAGCACTAGAGTATCTCGTAGTTAAACCTACAAATTTACACAACCAGAATCTAGAATGTTATGTTTATAAAGGGCCCTATTAAAGTGCATATCAAATTAGTTTTAATCTACATAATTAATATTAGTATGACAAGGATAGATGCTGCTATAACTCCAGAATCGGTTCAGTGTCTCTGTAGCATGTCTTTAAAAGGAACTCACTAGAGGTAAGCAATTCCATTCCGCGTTGTGTTGGATGGGGCCCTCGCGACCCTCATCAATTGGCGATTTATCGAAAGGCTGAATATTATTTACATTCCTGTGCGGTAGATCACATGGTATTTATCAAGTGCTCGAATAGTATCAATATATTTCTTGTGCAAATGATTATTTATTTAATGCGATTTGTTAACTTATTGCTAACTTATCTGAGGCTATAAGACTGATTGGTTTGAAAAGACTGGGCCTTGTAAATATTAGCATACTTAATATATTTTTAACATTTAACATAAAAAGGGACAGGTTACCAAGATGGTTTTAAGTTATGGAACCTTAAATTGGTTTATCCAACCAAGTATCTTCCAATAAATTGATGACAAATCTAAAGTATTTTAGAGTTGAGGTAGACATTTTGCTATTTTTGATTGGAATACTTTTTAAAACTTCACCATGTAAGAGAGCGGGATTATTTTTAACAGTTAACTGATACTTACTTGGAAGTTGAGGTTTAAATCTGTAATTCTCTCGAGGACAGCACGGAGTGTTTAGATTAATTTCACGATTAAACATTTCAGATAACATAATTATTTTGACACTATGATGCATTACATAAGGTTACAGATTTGATCAATATGGTGTGAAAAGACAAGAGCAAAGTAGAATGTTTCCTATTTCATAACACCATAAACTAGCCCAAAGATATTTCTTGTAGCAATATATACAACAGGAAAATGCGAGGAAAGTTACGGCCGTTCTGTTTTTTTTTGTTTTGTTTTTTTAAAATGGACACTTGACTGTATACTGATTCTGGAGGAATTTCCCCTGTGACAACGCCGAGGCGTTGCAATCGATTGTGGCAATATATTCTGATAATGTGAGTGAGGGATGTATGACCCGAGGCCCAGCGTTTACCCGATAGGTCATCTAGCATAATCCAGATGGGTACTGTAAAAATACTTCTTGACGGCGATATATTATAACTAAGAACTAAAAGCCGTTAAAAGTTGCATTTTTTAGTAAGTTCTTTATGTACAAAACACTTACTTGATAAAGATAATCTATATTGGAATCTATATAGGGGGAAGCGAATATGGGCATCTTCTATAGGACGGATGAATCCCTCTCATTACAATCATAACATATAGAGTATGTTATAGAGTAATAATGAATGCTAGTATTCTATACACTCGGATAAATGGAGAGAGATTGTGGTGGATCTGGAATTAGAAATATCTTGCTGTGTGTGTATAACTATTCCTGTATTGCAAAGGAGAACTTCAGACTTTCCAGATGAATATGCGCCACAGCCGACCGGGCGTTGGGTGCAAAAATTGAACATGATATTTCCAAAATTCTATTCATGGCTCTCTAACAAAAATATAGAAACTCACATTACCTGTAATATATTTTGAAAAATGTAAAATTAAGTAAGTGCCAACAGTATTATACTATTCTTAAAGATGTCCGTCAAGTTCTACGTGTTAATTCGTGTCTTCCCTTTTTTATTATTTCCTTATTTATACTATATTAATGCAGCCTTGTAGAATGTTGATATATTTCTCCATCTTTGGCTCTAAAATGATTAACATATACATGTCTCTGCTCTAAGGACGACATGGATTCTACTTTACCTGATTAATGTTAGTAGAGCTGCCCTCGCACTATCATCTCTGAGGTAAAAGGTGATATGACAAGTAACGAGAAATGAGTATCCAAGCCCCTCTTCAGAATGAAGATTACCTAGCTTCTACGTCCTTACTTATATTTTTAATTAAGCTGGAATAAGAGGCACAGTTGAATAGAAAGGACAATAGGAATATACCACCTATATTATGCTATAAGCTGTGTCATTATGCATCATACGAACCCCATGTAATTGTTGGAAAAGAACTCGTGAGTATAGCCCTCTATACCAAGGACAACAAAATACACATTGATGAGACACTTACTCGAGTGAAAAAGCGTATCGTACGTACTTCTTATACCATGTATTGTGACCAGCGTGCATTACATGTGTGTATGGCACAATCTGCAGAAATGGTAGATAGTTATTTTACCTCGTGTAGTTGTACCCAGAGCTATTCTAGAGGAAGGTAGCCCGACTCAGCAGTGGCTTTTTAATTCCCGAGTACTAGTAATTGATGGGGCATACCTGATTCATCATGATATTGTGCCAGGAGAGTCGGAGTTGTTGTACACAACAACAACACACAAGTTAACACTAAAAGGTTCCCCCGATAACTTTCTATGAGGCTAGCTAGTAGATTGTCCCGGTCGATATAACTTGCTGTTTTGGAGGCAATTTTTCGCTCTTGTATACAGGGGTTGTAAGGGTAGAAGAATTGTATGTAGTTCGATGTAATCGTATCATTCTGTAATTTACGTTTGTATCTTCACCCTCCCTAAAAATCTGCCCCGTAGTTGATATAATGACCACGCATAAACAAGTGCTGCATTTAGCCTGGGACGGAGTGGCATACCTCTGATAAACTGGTTAGCAGAATAAGATGTATGTGCTGCTATGAGTTAGCATAACAGAAAAGTTATTTTCATTAGCCATATCTCTATATATGTGTGTCGGTCTTCAAATTATAGGTGTTTTTATGATTCCCCAAATAGCCTTTCTTTTAAAAAGGGATTTTCATGTTTATGATATGGAAACTTCAAAATACGCATGAAATACATCGTGTACGCAAGCATTGGCAAAGGACATATATCTGGATTATTCCAATCTACGACAATGGAATTCGTCTGCATCCTACTATTTCACTAATTATTACTTCAATGATGGTTCATCAGGGAGAAAACAACAATAATGGAAGGTGAGCCGCAAGTGCCTTTGAATTTGATACCTATCCAAATACCTTTTTTAACGATTGAGTACATACATGGTATTGAGCATTCATTTCAGTATTAATAATCAATGATTTTAATTAATAATCAAACATGAAAACTTATGAGGAAAGCAATCGGTGATGTAGATATCGGTAAGACAAGGTGTACCGTAAACTGTTGAGGGTTTTTAAACTTGTATGATGTTGGATATATATCAGTGCGTAATACACACTCTAGATGGAAATCTACAATGTACAGGAATGTATGCAATTGTCTGGCACTAGATGGAACCACTTTTCGTTCCATCAGCTTAACCAGAAAATACCTAACTGTGTGTGGAGTCCAAGGTTTAAGGCTATCATTTATTGCACCCCTTAATGTTATTACTACCATTTCCCTTTAAATAAATGTACAGTTTGTGGATAAATGCAAAATAACAACTGAACGTTAGGTGGTGTTTTGATTGATCGCAACCCATTTGCATGATAGATCATTCTATGAACGATATCTAATTTGATAGGCACTTGTTTTTCGTTATCCTGTCCCATTTTAGGAGCGCCTTTTTTCTCCAAAATGTTTGCTCATTCCTTTCCGATTGAAGAACGCTTTGTCATTTACACTTTGACTCCTTTGCGACCCCTTACCACCTCGGGTCTATGTGTGCCTTGCGCGTTGTTTCATATACTCGCTCTCTACCTTCGTCTCTGCACTTGATGATTTATTGCGCCAAAGTGTGTCAGTCTGTAGGTATAGACGTGAATCTAGCTGAACTCTGGCTCAGATATCTGTGGCTGGTCCAGTTAGACCCATGGAAACCGAGTAGTGAGTACCTCATCTGCTGCGCGAATTATAGTTATGCTTTTCTAGACGACAGTCTCCGCCTTTGATGTGTCATTTTTTAGGACACTGGGATAGAACGCAGAATCCCCTGCGACATAACTTCCGTATCTAGCATGTTGCAATATTTCTCCTATCTCCTGTTCATAGCCGGAAATAAACAGTGATGCATTAAATGTTTCGACAATGCCAGGGAGTGATATATCACATTAATCATTATGATATATATCAAGTGGTCACGAAAGAATTATTCAAATAATATTATACTAGCAAAGTACCCGTCCTCCGGACGGTCCCCCTCTCTCCCCACACTTTCCCCTCTCCCTCTTTTCCCTCCGCCTCTTCTCTGTCTCTCATACCTGTTTTTCTCTCCCAACCCTATCTCCGATTCCCCCCTGCTCCCTCCCCTCTTCCTCATGCTCCCCTTCCTTGCTTTCTCTCCCTTCCCTCTGTCCCTTCCCCTACATCCTCTCCCTCCGGCCCCTCTCTCCCCACACTCCCCCCTCTCCCTCTTTTCTCTCCGCCTCTTCTCTGTCTCTCATACCTGTTTTTCTCTCCCAACCCCATCTCCGATACCCCCCTCTCCCTCCCCTCTTCCTCACGATCCCCCTCCTAACTTTCTCTCCCTTCCCTCTGTCCCTTCCCATACATCCTCTCCCTCCCTTCCTCTTTTCCCTGCCCCTCTTCTTTCCCTGCCCCTCCCCCTCTTCTATTTCCCCACCCTTTCCCTCACTCTCCTCTCCTACACCCTCTTCATCCCCTCCCCCTCTCCAATACGCCCACCCTCTCCCACTCCTCTGCATGTAGTCGGGCCCCCCTTGAATTGATGCAGTAGCTTGTGGCTAATGATGTAGTATCTCACAAGGGCTTTCCCAGGCTATAAATAGAGTGTGGATATCCCGATTTAAAAAAGGCTTCAAAATCACATTGCTACCCCAGATCACATTTCTACCCCAGATACAAACCACATACGACGTCCTCCAGAGAGGGTGGGCAGAATTCTACAGATGAATAAAAATGTTTGTAAAGCAACAAATTCCGAGAACATGTGAGACAAAGAAACCCCTCTTTTCTACCTCTTTTCGTAGAAATCGCTCTTCCCATATATCATATGGATACCCCTAAGTCGAGTATCCTGCCAATAGGTCTATATCTCAAATAGACAGTCTGAGGAGGCATGTAGTTTTGTGGTAATGTATGTTAAGAAATGTTATCATGCAAGTTGGTTATCAATATATGTTAATACTGTGGTTAATACGTGTGGTATGGATTATATTCATGGTATGCCTGCCCCCCTCTCCCCCCCCCCCCCCCCCCCGCCCTCCCCCATGGGTCTCATTCTGGAGAAAAATACTATCACCAATATTTTATGAGTATAACTTTCGTGTGGAAGCCACATACTCATAAACATTAAATTTGTATTTGCTTGCACACCATTATTGTATGCGATATTCACTGACACCCCTGTTTACATTTTAGTCTCGGCCAACACACATACTAATAGTTTTTTTCTCCCCTGTGACGCCACGTCATATACAGCGTCATACCACGCGAACGTCATGACATCTCATAGTGATATATCTTGGAGCTGGTAAACGTCTTGAGGACCGTGTCACATGACAGGGTGTTGAGTGATTTGACAGGCTTTCCTCCCGAGGATGGCCGTACAATTAGATTAGGGAATGGAACCATTGATCCCTAGGGAATCAAATTCATGTTGACATGAGCTCTTATTGGGAAGTGTTTTCTGTGTGCTGTTGTTGTTCCTTATGTAAGCCACTAAAATATAAACCAAGAATTATTCACATTTTGCCAAATAACCTATATGCTGCATGGGCGCCTTCAGTCTTTTCACATTTAGAGCGTTTCCACTCACTTGCGCCTCAAATCATCTTTACTGTTCTACATAAGATTCTCAGTTACCATGGCTACCAGGTCTCACTCCCTGTCTTGTGTTATCTTTATGAGAGTCTTGAGTCGCGTGTGAGTGATAATCCATGGAGCAGTGGCCAGAGATTATCCATCTGCGTTAACGGGATTAACTCACTCGTGTGGTAATCCCTGCACGGATTATTATGTTTTAGAAGCTAGTTTAGGTCGGGCAACTATGCCCGCGGCATATATTAGTCTTATCCGATGGATGTTTGTAGACTACCTTCTGTCAATTGTAGTAGTATATGAAATAGTTATATTGCTTCTGGTAACAGGGATGTCAGAGTTCTAGCATCGCCATTCGACACTCGATGAATAAATGAATCTTTGTTAATTCTTAATTGTGGCTAGCTTTTATAGGAATTTACTTGAGAGAGAAAGAGCTGGGGAGAGGGAGGGGGCAGGGTAGATTACTCCAGATGATTGAGGGCTGTCGCGGAAATAGCTTTGATCGCCTATCGCCTTCACATAGCATAATGCCTATATATAATCCTGCCTGCCTTGTTTGTGGCCATCATCAAATACAGTAGTTTCGCTTGCGGCAATCCAGCGCTTAACCAGATGGATTCACCTCTCCCCAGCTCTCCTCCCACCCAAGTGATGAAAGACAAAACTATTGACTGAGAATTCCTCCCCTATGTATCGCTCTCGGTGTGATTGAAGGGGGTTTGATTACCGCTTTATACTGGGCGCTGCGCATATCTCTCTTAAAGGTGTATTACCCGCTAATTCCGGTCCAAAATGTTCTGTTTTGTGGTGTTTTCATTCCCAACCCATTCAAAATTCACCAAGATCCACTATTAAAAGGTTTTGACAGGTTCTTTGAGTCTTACAAATTATTCATTTCGGTGTACACCATTATCCCACTTTGTCAATTTGGCTTTCTTTCATCTTCTTAAAATATTAGGATAACACTGCCAAGATAGTCATATCAAGAGGCGAACAAATTGCACTATTACTCCAAATTGGCACTGATGGACAGAAAAAAGAAAAATAATGAAAATTTCAATATAAAGCCAGGAATTCAAGAAAACCAGAGGAAACACCAATTCTTCATTTTCCAGTATTCAAAACTCCCTTTCTATAGTGCTACGGTTCAATTAAAGGAAGAATTCAGTTGTTGGGTCAAGTTAGCTCGGTATGCAGCTTTAAGGGTGACCGGTCGCTGGTATGTAAATGATCTGTTCTCTAATGAGGATAACAGAGGCTCGCTCATGGTGTCTAATTCACCATGAGATAAGGGAACGTTCCTCTTACTTCAAAGCCTGTATGTGGGAGGGAGATACACTTGCTGCATTATTTGACCCTGTTTTCTACGCATATATACTATCAGCCCATGCTTTAATATAGAGTCGAGTGGTAGTTCCCTCCATGTTGATCGTCCCGAACGAAATCTTTGATCATACATCAGCTATATCTTTCCTCCTGTATAAACGGGCCTGCGACAATTCCGCGAAACTAAGGCAAAATTGGATTTACTCAACTGATATAAGTAAAGACAATTTTAAATGAAATGAAAAACATTAGAATAGAATCTACTTACCTCTATTTTATAAATCCCAATGTAAATCCTAAAAACCGCCTATTGAAATGCTTAAAAGTAAAGATCCAACAAACTAATTAGTATTTTTTCACCTGGGTGCTGCCATACTGCTTGCTGATTTACTAGAGGGCATTATATTGGTCAACTGTGGTCTCGGTCTACTGACCAGCACATTGCAGTGACCTATGCAGTCCCGCAGAGTCACATAGTACAGCACAGTACAGCATAGCAGGAATACAAATGAAGAAAGTCCTGACATAGGATCTATTTCTTTTGCCACTGATTCCTATGGTGAAACCATATGCTTTACAGCTTGGCATTATTTAGAAGTATCGTTTTGGTCCATTCAGTTCTAGTTCTTTACCATCTATGGTGTCACACGGAACTGAGAATATGGCTGCTTATAACCAACCGGATAACAACCAGTTCTCACACAGGAGTAACCCACAATGATTGCATTTTGTAATAAATACTTGACTTAATAAATAACTTGTTTTTCCCATGTTCGATTTTCATTGATGCTTGATGCTCATTACCCATGTCATTTCGTGACAGAGTTTCCTATTTAGTGTATAGGGTGCTAACGAGAGGGAATGGGGATATAAAGCATTTAGTGAAAAGCCGGCTGTAGGATGAGGATGGGGAGAAGGAAACCAGTTATTGTGATAAGCGTTTCCCTGGAGACAGCTGCGGCAGGAGCCTTGTCTTATAATGGCTTCCTTGTGTCTGATTTCCCCTTTGTCTCCATCTTAGGGAACAGATAGTAGAAGACCCATCATGTCGCTTCCAGACTTACTTTTCTTCTGCTCTTGGGCCAAGCATTATAACTCTGCTTTTGTTTTTTCAATTTTCCTTCGAGGAACCAATTCAACAATTTAACAATAGTAAGCATCTAATGTATGCATAAGATCTGAGTTTACATATACCGCATGAAATATGTTTAGGGGTTCTGGGCCTTGTTTCATTATGCCGCCGACGTGATATACCGTATGTAATTTCTGCCGCTTAATGTGGAATGGCATGAATGTCATTCCCCTAGATGTTCATTGTGCCCCTTCTCCAATAATCCTACTCTGAAGAGACTAGATAGAGGTATATATCTGTTTCAAAACGATATACATGTAGGCCTGTCTTTGATATATTGATTGACTTTATTCTTTAATATTTACAAATGTTCTCTTTCTTTGCAGGTGAGTGATTGCTTTTATGATATATAGGTAAGTTACTGGTCAGACCTATATTGTGGCCAAACTTTCTAGCTTGGAGAAACTGAAAATGTATGGGCCACTATTATAAATCAAGATGTGGTTAGGGTCACCTTGAAGGACATCGCTTCGCAGCAATATTTTGTGTTACCGCCGGCTGGTATTTTATTGGGAACATCAATTCTGGAGGAATATAACTCGGAGTTGTAGCCATACATCATATTAAAGAGAAGATGATTCGACTAAAAATGCGACAGGTCGACTGTGGTACAAACCTACCGAGTCACAACGCCAAATCCAAATCAATATAAATTGAAAAGTTTGTTTCTAGACAAACACATTTTAGGACAGCAGTGTAATGTTGACTAAAGTCTGAGATATTCTTTACAATCTACCACGGTAACTTCCATCTAAAGGTTTCTGTTTTACATTTAGGTCTTCGACATACTTATATATCGTTCGACACATGGTTACTTTTATTACTCCACTTCATTACTCCCATAACTGAAGCTTCGCATGTCTTTTCTTTTACCATTTCTCATATCAGATTAAGTCGGACTACCGGTACATGTATCCCTAGTACTTCCGATATAAAGAATGTTAGGGCATTTGGGTATTTATGAAGTAAAGACTGGTTTTTATTGGTACTCGACTAACGAATAATGTATTTTAAGTATGTAAAATACTTAATCCAAAACAAGACATGGCCCAGCGTATCAATCCATAGAACATCTATTATCATCTGCATAACATCTAATCCAGCCTTTTAGCCTCGCCCATTCGCCTATACAAACACTCGGTCGCCCTACAGTGCCAAATTTGATTTAATAAATGAACCTACTCTCGCATAATGGCGGAGTTTTTCTTATCACACTGCTTCATTATATTACAACATTTTCTCTCCGTAACTATAGAAGGGTAGAACCAATTCAAAATTAGACACACCGAATGGGGAGTGTGAGGAAAGTTGCTTTTACTTCTTTATATCCTGGAGAAGTTCATTTGAAGCGATTCGATGAATAAATCAGGATCACGGAAAGAGCACTGTTACTAAAATCACTTTTCGAGGGCTTTGAGGTGCATGAATGGAAATGGATTTATAATACATGAAATAAGAATTGATGATTTGCAATACTAACGCCGTTTTTCTTAAATTGATTCATTCTTAAACCATCTTAAAAGCCATAAATATAAAAGTGCCTCTCATACGAATTCGTTTGCGTTGTGTCCAATGATTTTACATTACACGACAGGCTTTAACTTATAAAGTAAAGTAAAGCCTGGTTCTTGTCCGGGTGCTCCATTAGCTCTATTATCAATGGCGTTTTCATTATCAAAACTCATTTAACCAGGATACTACATAAGAGTGGCCTTTGTCATTGGTTGTGAGGAGTGTTTTACCCAGTCAAAAGAAAACAAAGACAGACCATTATTAGTATAGTTTCCTTGTGACCTATTTCCCTTTTTAATTGCAATGGGCAGTTAAATGTGTTTAAGTAATGTACCATTGTGATTCTACATTTGTGAATAAAATCGTCGTCGTGACCACCACTTTCGCACTTCGTCTGAGTGGTAGCGCAGTGGTAGTGGTGGCAGTGGTGCTGGTGCTGGTGCTGGTTATGCTACGTCACGGTTGGTTGGCCAGCTGAGTGGGAGCTTAGTGTTAGTGGTGGTAGTGGTGGCAGTGGTCGTCAGCAGTGGTGACAGTGGGTGTATGTACTAATGTAGGTATGAATGTACATGTACATGCAAACATAGTTACACCTTACAACTACAATCTGAGCAGCTATTATTATTGTGGTGACCCAGTATGTAGTATGGTTACAATCATTTAAACATGAGAAGTTTGCATGTGTTTTAACAAATGTATAATTTGAATAATTTTTTATTTAGAATGGTTCTTCTATGTATGTATGTATGTATGTATGTATGTATGTATGTATGTATGTATGTATGTATGTATGTATGTATGAGTATGTATGAGTATGAGTATGTATGAGTATGTATGAGTATGAGTATGTATGAGTATGAGTATCAGTATGTATGAGTATCAGTATGTATGAGTATCAGTATGTATGTATCAGTATGTATGTATCAGTACATATGTATGCAGTGCTGCATTTTAAGAGTGCTGCGCAGCACAGTGCTGCACTCTAGAGTGCTGTGCAGCACAGTGTTGCACTCTAATGTGCTGCGCAGCACAGTGCTGCACTCTAGAGTGCTGCGCAGCACAGTGCTGCACTCTAATGAGCTGCGCAGCACAGTGCTGCACTCTAATGTGCTGCGCAGCACAGTGCTCCCTCCAGGACATCAAAGATACATCATTCATGGCACTTATGAATATATGATGTAACAAATTATTCGCCAATACTTTTGTATGTCAAAAGTTCTATGATTAGAAGCATATCCTTGTTTCAGGATCTGTGAGTTTTGTGTTTTCATATATAGTCCCATGACTTATAATTATACATGTATGTATGTATGTGTACATGTACTTATCTATGTATATATATGTAGCCCATTGCAATTCTATATGACGTTAGTCATAGCCGTGCATCTTGTTTTATTAAGTCTCGTTAAGCATTCCCAAATACGTATCTATTGTTAAATTTATTGGCTAATTACCTTAAGTAATTATTTCCATCCAGTAATGAATGTGGCCAGATGGGCTATTTAGATTGATTGAGTGGCAAGTAATCTGATTGGCTAATCGCTTTAAGCGTGCGTGCACCTTCAGGCACATATATATACAGAGAGCGATTCAATGAATCATCTCCTCTTCTATAACTAGATTAGTGACTGGTTATTATAGCGTGGATTTATCGATACTAGGACTGGCTGGAATCGTTGGTTTACTGGTCTCATTCCGTAGGAATATACATAAAACATACATTATACACCTTTACACACAGCCATACATACATACATACATACATACATACATACATACATACATACATACATACATACATACATACATACATACATACATATTTTGTTATAAGACACTAAGAGAGATAAGACATTATCGACCATATTTCTCGGAAGATATCTAAGAAAACTCAAAGCGGAAGTAGCCTTTTTTTCAAGAAATTCAACGCGGCCTACTTGGCCACCCTATTATTGGCAAACTAACATGCAAGTAAAACAAATCATCTGATCGTTGAATTCAGTAAGACAGCGATTACAAGGCCACCTATATGATATTCAGACAGAGCAAAAAGAATATTTGGTGAACATTTCAATGATTTATTTTTCATAACAGATTTTTTATTCAGGTAATATGTACAAATAAAAAAACACTCTCATTCTGAGGAATAGTTTTCGTCGTGTCCTGATCCTCACATCTGTAGAGGAGGATATATACTATGTATATATAATAAAACGGTTAAATAAATCGTTGGTTTCCGTCACTTAACTCCTTCTACCAACTCGTTAACCTGTTTTAATTTTATCCAATAAAACAATTCCTAGATAAATGCTCATCAAAAGAAAAGAAACTACGTAAATTGAGATTACAAGATGAATTCAAAAGGATATATATATACAGGCACTCAAAACTGTTGAACTTAACGAAATGAATATTAAATTGGAAGACATACGAATTATTTCCGTGGTAACATTTTTATAATGCCACCTCCACTAAAAAGAAATTAAACATGCAAAAACCTACAAGAATAATTTTTAAAACAATTTACAGATGAACTAGTCTTGAAAGGAACCCACATATTAGCAATGTGTTAGTTTCTAGTAAGTTCAAATTAGGGAAGTGCATTGTGCGCATGCTCAAGCACACACGCCACAATTTCTATTAAATCGTTATTATGAGTACACAAATCGTAATGCCTGCACATTGATCTACCCTAGAAATAATGACTTTTAACCGGTTGCTATGGTCATACATGTACATTTTATAGCATTCTTGATACCTACTGCATGACATAATGCTAGAGTCCAATGCTGATTGTCTCCATATATTCATTCGTCAGGATCCAAAGGTACTACATTGTATGTGACTCCTATAGTGTCGTTGCAGGAACTCTTAAATGCTCATTTGGAAGAGCCAAGTCGACCTTAAATACTTAAATTGCTACTTCGATTTTGAAAATTTCAACTCCCCTAGAAATAATTAATTAAAATCGGTTGCTATGGCCATACATCTACATTTTATAGCATTCTCGATGCCTACTGCATGAAATAATGCTGAATCCCAATGCTGATTGTCTCAGTATATTTACTCTTGACAGGAACCAAAGGTATTACTTGTATATGACTCCTGTAGTATCGTTGCAGGAACCCATAAACGCTCTTTTGTAAGAGCCAGGTTGACTTAAAATTGCTACTCCGATTTTAAAAATTTCAACTCCCCTAGAAATAATTAATTAACATCGGTTGCTATGGCCATACATGTACATTGTATAGTATTCTCGATACCTACTGCATGAAATAATGCTGAATTCCAATGCTGATTGTCTCTGTATATTCACTCTCGTCAGGAACCAAAGATGCTACATCTATAGTATCGTTGCAGGGACCCATGAACGCTTATTTTCAAGAACCAGGTCGACTTAAAATACTTACAATTGCTATTCCTATTTATAAAAATATATACTGGTATTTCAACATCCCCAAATAAGTAATGAGTTAGAACTTGTTGCCAAACCGTAAAGCCTGGCCCACACTGGACGCTGAATTTCACCACATGGTGAAGTGGTTTTTAAAATCAAATCCACCACGCCAAGTTCTGCGCCGGTTAGTTCAAAACAGACGTGCTGGCATTCCATTGCATGTGGCAAAATCTATTGAAGTTTCCCCATGGTTCAAGTAAAACGCTCAGGTACAACATATAAGTTTGTTCCTTAAATGAATAAGTAGCCAATCATAGGCGTCGTTGACATGCTCCTGGATTGTTTCCCCCTGGAAAATTGGCCAAGAAAAAAAGTCCCTAATATTCCGTCTCGATTTCCTTCATTATATCAAAATTTGGCGAAAATTTAAAAATAAAAATCTCCAAAAGATTCCCGATAACGCATAGAGAAAGTTTTCTTTGCTTGCAATATAGAAAATTGCTAAAATTTACTCCTTGGTTCCTCTCATTTGAGAAGATATATATTCTCATAACTCTGCCTTCAGCTAGTGTGGGCAGTTTCTCTGCGCTGCGTTATACAGGCAGTTGACAAGCATTGGCGTGAAAAATGCGTACAGGGAAACTCCACAGGCGGACGTCCTGTCACGGGCCAGGGCTAGGCCAGGCTTTACATGTTAATTAATTTGGGTGATATGATTGACTTGAGCTTTCTATGCGAGAAATGAGTTGCTAATTTACTTAGTTAAATGCACATAGATCTAGTTCTGTACATCTGTGGGCATACCGACATTTTTGGATTCAGTTTACTATTGGAATGATACTGAAACTCATTAAAGGCTTGATGGCTTGATTGGAGTAATACTATGATCATTGTGGTATCCGAGATTCCCGACAGGAACTAAAGCATGCTCACTCTAGGTCCAAAGCCTCAGATCAGATAAGAATGGTATGTCGGCCTACTTCGCTAATCGATATCCCTGCCTAGAACTCGGCGTTTTAATGGGAATATAATGACATGTTGCTGTCTTAATGGAATTATACTGGCACTTTGCGGTTTGAGGCGAGAGGCTTTCCCTTCGCTGGAAGGGACTTTCTCAACTTTTGGCCTAGACTGTGCTGTCCCGGAACCAATAGGTTCAAGGTTGGGGGACGCTGGCACTAGAACGGCGGTCCTGGGAGTGTACTGTGTAATCTACTATACTTACACTTGGTGGAGCTACCACACGAATTGGTGCGTTATCCACTATTACTGTGCAGTTGACCATATATATCTCTCTGTTACCTGACTTGACTCGCTGTTTACTATGTAACAACTCGTGTTTGATGTAACTGTATTACCGACATGGCTCTACTATCTCCTAAACCTAAATCTCCTGACTCGGTGGAAGCTAGTTTGATAATTAATTCAATAATTCGCTCTGGTAATACAGTCTTAAGATCGACGCATTATGTTCATATCATATACATTACCTTTATAAGTTGATCCACACATTGGTCAGCCCTTCAATCAACCCAACCATTACAAGATCCGGTGACCAAGTCATTGCGTCAATAACAAGATGATTGCTCCATCCCCCAGCGGTTAATTGGTCAAACTCTGAACGTAAAGCTATTGGCTGAAGAGTGGTATCATCATGTATAATCACGTATAATCATATGTTCCTGTATCTGTGGATTCAAAGCATTGATCTAGTCATTGCTTAAACATTCATTCTCAGCTCCATTTGCGTGCGTTTGCAGTTATTTGTTAAAATGTTGATCCAGCTTTTGTATGGTCCATCAGTAAAACCAATTCTCAATCAGTTGATCCATCCATTGGTTAAAATTGTAACCAGCCTGTGTTCAATCCATCAATCAAACCATGACTGAATCCTTTGATCCAGCCTGCCAGCAATGCTATTCTTTACCTTGCAGATACCGTTTCCTTCATCAGTCTGTCCATGAAGCCAGTCATTGTTTACTCAGCTTGTTCTAACAACCCACTATTGACTGATCCATCAAAGAAATGCTGACTGATTCCGTGAAGATCATTTTCAAGATCATTTAGAAGATTCTTTTGTGGGTTTATACACAACAGATTTGCACTATCCTTTAAACTTGAAACAAATATATATACTATCGCCTACTAATTTTTGTAATTCATGTAAGACAACCTTTCAACTATTTCAATTTGTGTGATTATTGGGTAAAGGGAAACCTGGGAGAACTAGAAGCAGTAGGGAGAAAATCTATTTGATTTAAATGGAGATTTAGTAAATCGCTTGATTTACCAGCCTACCTGATCCACCAGCCAAATTCTGTAGTCAGTTTACTCAGCCATTTGTGACAGTATCAAATGTCTTCACCCCTTTGTTGATCCAGTCATCATTTGATTCATGGACCTTGCCATTGGCCGATCCATCTACCTGGCAATCACTTGCTTGAGTTGCCATTAATCTATCAAGGTTTTTCTCACTATACATCTACTTCCCCTTATTTGAAACTACTCACCTGTCCACCTAAATAGAGAGATTTCTCTCCAAAATCGCCATAACCCCCAGTCTGGTTATAGGTTATGAGGCTAATCACATGCATAATAAGTAGATCATGATTGACTATAAGGCCGAGGCTGTTGTGTGATGTATCAAACACAACAGCTGAGGGCTGTAAGCAGCGAGGGGTCTATTTCGTTTAGTCCAACACCAAATTCCCTGAACATTATCCTTTTCTGGCTGTGGCTAAACAACCACAAAACGTCCAATATACTTTTACCGGTCCATTAAAACTTTATATTGATCCAGAAAACTGTCCAATCGTTGGCAAATGGTATTATGTTTCAGTGAATCAGGTCGTTCACTGGTTTTGGGCCCCGTTATTTTGGGAAGTCACCTGGCTGGGTATACTGTTGACGTCAGGTTTTAACAGTGTGGTGTATGTATACTATAAGACATTCCATTCATCAAGCCGCAAGCCAAGAGATCCACTAAATTATTCACAAGCCTTGCTCTAAGAATCGCATATATGCACCTCGCCTCTGCCTACTTGCCTCCCTACCAGGGCTAATGACTGGTATTGTGTGGCTCTACATTCCATTTTGAGAGTAACACTACCACTAGAGGCTATATTATATCACATACAATGTGGCCAAATTGTCCTTGTATTGTATGTGTAAAACACACTGTCAGGGGCTTCAGTCAAAATTGTTGAGTTGATACTTCTCTCGCCTGACGCAGCATGGAGGTAAGCACTCTAGTTCCACAATGTATTCATCTCAGTCGACAAGCGGGAAGATTCTTATAACTGAGATCGAATTGCATTTTTTAAAAGCTAGATAAATGATGTTGAGTGCCTGTCGTGATAATTTTGATGTAACTAAAAACCTTTTTATTGTGTCGTTGCTGAAGTAGTTCATCCTCAATTTATCATGAGATGAAGCGCTGTTTCTGTTCGTATTAATGCCAACATTTGAGGACCATCGGTGATTAAAGGCCATATTCGTTGCCCTAAAAGAGCTACTATTTAAAGCTGCACTCTCAATTAACTTCAATCAAAAGCTAAAGACTTTCTACTTTCTGTTCGTATTAATGCCAATATGTTAGAGTCATCGGTAAGTAATGGCCATATTCGTTATCCTAATACAGAAGCGCTGCTTACAGCCCTACACACACAGCCGATTTGCCTCCCGATTGTCCCCCGATTTAGGTTTACATCGTACTCAACCCCGATTGGCTGTCTGAAGTTGGAATTTGATGAGAAGGTGTCATGTGAGAAGTGTGATGAGAATCAACGACATGATAAGATTTCGCAATAAAATATATTGAACTTTGTTCTGCTTGTGCCAGTTTACTGTCATTACCTGCGCTTCTCTTAATCATACTCGCTCCTTTTACCCGCCACACCGCCATCCACTGCAGGTCTCATCTAGGCTTGCCAAAGTGTAATAACGTGTAGTCTGAGAAGGGAATGGGCCACTGGCTACCATACCACTGGCTACCATACCAGTGGAAGAGTTGGGAGTTGGGAGAGGACCAGCACATGGTCCGTGGCTCTGCCGCCCTTCACTCTACTCCCTTGTCACCAAGCATTGTTAGCGGGTGTGCCAGACAGTAAGCCATGGAGATAGAGGCAGGCACTGACTCAGCCACCATAGAGGAGATTCCCTCCCACGACAGGTCCGTCGACAAATGCTGGATTACTACACACATGGCCCCTGTGGAAGATGTAACAGCGGTCTATAGTGCCTTTCATATCACCCACACACTCTAAGGGATTGTTGGTAATCGTGGACTATAGAAGCAGGGATCTATGAATTTCCATAACATGTAATTCAATCAAAGTTTTAAAACTTGCCATTCAACCGCACCAGGAGAAAGAGCAATGTGAAAGCAGGTCTGTTATTGATCAACTCTTATACAGAAACACCTGTTACTCGTGGGGCTAGTGACAGATATGTTAATGTTTGTAGAATTAGTTGTATACGCAGTTCATGATACATAGACGGATACCAAGCTCTACCTGCTGGTATATATGTGCGCTGTGCATGATAGTTCTAGGAGGTCTTCATCAGTATCATTTCCCCCTGCATGGAAAGCTCGTCGATAATGCCTGTATCCGCCAACTGCGCCCTCGCATATAATTGATATGATCAATATTGTAGACTGATATAAAAGTGTAAGGAATACCAGGTCCCATTATGGATCATCTCCCAAACAGCACACTGCATCGGTCTTTCTCAACTATCTTGGTGCGCGCTGGTGGGCAATAGTAATTGGCCATAACTTAGCTTCAGCTGCAGCTGTGTCCGGAGCCGGAGACAGGCAGAGGCACATAATTGCCACTAAGAGACGGCCTAGGAGGCATTCATTCCCTTTGTCTCCTAGTCACTGGTGGTCGTCAACATTAGAGTTATGCCAATCCTTTGCCACCGGGTGAGTCAAGTCAAAAGAGGATCGTTGACAGAAGCCATGTGGCTTCACTCTCAAATGTCTTCATGCAGAATGTCATTGTATCTTTTACCATAAGTAGAGGGCTAGCCAGGCTTTGGCCTTGTGACCCACACCATGTTTATCGCATGTCGCCCCGGCGGCTGCCCCTTGAAGTTTGGTCGGTGTCTTAGCTCTTATGAATGATGACGTTGCTTCCCATAGCTGGTAGCGTCTATGAAATAGGCTGTGGAACCTATTGTTATAATGCTCTAACGAATGTAGTTCTTAATTATGGATAGATGTAGATCAAAACACTGAATTAAGTGTTTTTTGTCATTTGTATCATATTCCTCTTTCTAATCGCCTGAACTTGTTTACATGAATGCAAATGTAAGAATATGCGATAGATTATTTGAATCCCATGTACCATAGGGACAATATCACAAATACGATTGTTTGTCATCTCTGTGCTCCATAGTAAATGATACAAGGAAGTCTCCTCCGAAGGAAGGGCTTTGAATGAACGCAATTAGCTGAAGGCGTACAGTTACTCAATCAAACGATTGATTTGTATTGTCTCAACAAATCCAGAGACCGGCGATGCTTCTAACAGAGAGTATCATTTGGATTGTAAATGTGATGGTCTCAGTCAATTCATTTAATTAGCGGGTCTCAACAATACAGTCTGTCTATATGGGCCGATGATGTTCTGCGATTCCCTCATTACATTTATTGAACCAGTAAGGTTGATGCGCGAGGCTCCCTAAGCTCGTGTACTCTTGATTACATGTAGAGCATATTTAGATGCGTGATATGCTCTTCTCAGTCGTCCCTGATACACCCGTTAGGTTATCCTACCTCTTGATGCAGGAGGGAGATAGATGCATATATGTTATGATCGGAGGAGGAGGGTAATTCTAGGAACACTTACCAGCTATTACCCCGACTTGATCGCAGGCTTTGTGAGCAGGAGGAGGAGGAGATGGTTTGGCTTACCAAAACCAACACTATTAGAACTAACATCATTTATACTAGACGTTGCATGCATATTAAGACAACTTGTATTAAGCTGTTTCTAGCGGGGAAGTTGCCATAGAAGCCATGTAATTCAGTCTATAATATTTATATTTTGATTGAGAATTAGAAACAGGCGGAATATATTTGCACACAGCAAGGGTCAATTATTTCTTCAAGATTGTTATATTCATGTCTCAACTGCATGTCTGCCCTTTACTGCATTTTCTCTTTAGATTGCCTATTTCTTTATTAATTATCAAATAGGACCCAATAAGTGCCGAATTTCTTGTATCCCCTCTACCATACCAAGGTATTATACATTTCTAGGAAACAATATAACATAAAAGTGGGAAGATCTTCTTGGATACCGATGTCAAATGGATACATTGTAGGAGGGGGAACTGTTGGTAGTCTATGTATTATGAATAAACACAATGGCCTCCCATAGTCGTCTTCATGAACCCTGTATATCCCTTAGCGCTCCATCAAAAGCTCACGTCCAACTCTCTGGGCAAATCATAGGATTGTGGACCTAATGCTTTGTGAAACACCCGGATGATTTATCCCACTGCCGCGGTGCTTGCAGTTGGTATCTACATCATGATGTGCATGATAAAGCCACTCTTATAAACCTAGCTACATTCGTATTGGATAAAACCTGTATCAACACTTAATCGTTTACCAATTAAATGATTTTAACGAGAAATCTAGAGCCATCTACCATATACTGGTTCAATCACTATCTGCCATCTGAGAATCCCTATTAAATAGTTTGGGTTTACATAAGTGGACTTAACTCGCCAACTTCCGAGAGGACTGGCTGAAGAAGGTGACTACCAACATCTCTAGATTTGTCAAAGGACGATTAATATAAGTTACTGAGACCTGTTTGCTACAAACCCTCGGTATAAAAGTCTACCCAAGAGTAAGAACTGCATCCGGCATATATGAAGTATGGATTAGCTTTAGGCATTCAGGTGTTATGAGGGGGGCATTTGGCCAGCCTGATACATATTAGTCACTCTCGCCTCTCTTCCTCCTCCTTTCCACATTTTCCCATACTTGTTTACAGCTGGAGCCTTCAGGCTTCAATGAGTATTACTCCACTCAGGCGTAAAACACAAGGCAGTGAATTGCTGTCACAGGAACGACTGGCCGTTTGTGTGTGAAGAGACGATGCATACATGATTTGTTGGACCTTGTAGACACTATTTTAGAGAGATACCTGAACTCTAGAAAAAGCTCATTAGAGATTGACTGGAAAATTATACAGATTTTGCCCGCCTATAAATATATTTAAAAAAATGCATAAATACCTTGTGAGGAAAGATCACCGTACATATGGACTCCTCGTTTAATTTATCACTAATGTGAATCATGGCTATATTTAATCTGAAACATCCCCATATCAGGAATGCAGCTATGATTGAAAGACACTAGTTAGTCAGATCTATGTGCATGCACGCGTGTGGCTTTTAGATATTAGATAGATATATTAAGTAGACGCCTATATTATAAGTTGTATTTATACCCTGCATAAGATTTCTGCAATTTCTGTTTTTTTTTGTGTGTAAAAAGTCAGTTGTTAGGAATTGTCAAACTTCTCTCTTCGATGTGAGGTTTCATCTCTATCCGAGGCCCTATACCTGTATGAGGAACCATAGAAATCGTTTTCGCTGGGATGCGAACAACTATCATATATACATGTATACAAATGCTACAAAAGCCGAGCGCCACTGCCATTAATGTTCTCCGGAGCTCAATATCAAAGATCTTTTGCCTCACAATGCCAGTCCCTTACACTGGCCTGGGACCATTTGGAGGGTGAGAGTGCTTTCACGTTTGCCGCTGCGGAGGCTTTGTATTATTGGTCAGGTCTGTAGCGAGCTACCCACAACACTGAGCAATGAGAGCTGGTAGTGGGGTTTTTTTCCCTCTTGGTTTTTCTATTCGAATGCTGCTTATATTATTGGTGGCATGTCAGTCCCAGTACCATGAGGCCATGCAAGGACATTCATAACCAACGCAGGATAAACGCTAAGTGAGTAATACAGAGGTTAGAGGCTGGGAGTTACTCAACCTGGGCTATTCCCCCTTTACAAGCGGATGAATAACACCCGGGCTTTGCGAATACGCGTGATTGGAATAAGAACTTTTGACCTGCCGCAGCTTTCTTTGTCTCTATGTGACTCACTGTGATCTTCGTTTAATTAAAAGACATCCGGATTCAAAGCATCAAACGCTTAGCTCTCTGTTGACAATTTAAGAAGAGTTCAGTAAAGACGTTCGTTTCTGATTATGATTCAACTAATTTACCTTCTGGGGAGAATTTCATATGTTTTCTGTTCCTTAAGAGCTGAAGGCCATGATCCATACTTAAAACGGTTAATTAGCTTTGTTACGACTCATTGCACCGATCTTATTGAGATGGATTATAAATCCTGTATGTAAACACGACGCATTAATTCTTAGACGGAGTGCTAGTACGGAATTAAGCCAATTACTGACTGAGGAAGGTACTCCTATGCATGAATTCGTGGACTGGACACTGTGTACCTTCGCCAAATGATGGGCAACAAACATATTAAGTGGTGCTGCCAGAGGTAAGCCCTTCTAACTTCACGAATAGTGTGTTGTGTTTTTAGACCTGCTCATTTAACAACTCCTGTCTTTTATCAGCCCCAACCTCCATATATAAATAATGCTTTCGTTTCATACTCAAGAATCACTCGCGTCACACACGTATCTTTTTATCTCTTTTAATCTAGGATTGCATGATGCTACAACTACTGTGTAATTTACATGTATACACGTTAACTGTAACTGTTTCTTTGATCGCGCATGAATATCGCACACGTTGCGCAGTCACGACTGCGTCATAATGCTTCATTGTACGATCCCTTGCATGTCATACTTGATCACTCTTATTTTAACATTGCTGTATACACATCATGAATAATATATATTTATATATTGTAAGCGACTGAAACCAGCTAGTTTATTACATAATATATCATGTGCCTTTAATAATCTAAAAGGGAGAGTTTTGAAGACATATAATTTCGACGGTAAACCAGGTAAACGGTAAACCAGGTAGATATTGCATCGTCAAGTACACGACATGTGCATGTGGTCCCGTCATGTCCAATTATGTATAATAACATCAAATTTGTTGATTGACTATATTTTTCGATTGGTTCAAGATCCGGGATTTTATTAATAAACCTTTCTATTGTCTCTGTCTGACATAATATCATGGAGCTTCTGTTCCATATACGTCGATCACTGGAGTATGTCTCTCAAATAAGGACTGGCTTTACCAGCAATAATTTAATTTGAGGCGATCTAACAACCTTGATATATATACGTACGCTCCAGGGCTGATTGAAATACCTCTGAAATCACCGAGGCCTGTTACTTATTTCCAACATTTTCCCCAGAGTTCCCTTTCTACTATTTCTCATGTATGAGATAGGTCATAAGAGCCTAAGTAAAAAGATATGGCCCAACTTTGGAAGTCGATGGACCTCATTCCTCAGATTAATTAAGAGGCTGACTGAACATATACACTTTTGTGTAGCATATTCCCTGATTAAATTATAGTTTAATGCTCTAGTGACGAAGGAATTTGATATATTACTGTAATGAAGACTTTTGTATCCATGATTACCCGTTTCATTAAATACTCTAGAGGGAAAATATCGTATGGATCGAGTAATAATGTCAAATGTCTGATAACAATGGGAAACAAAGGTGAGCGAGAGTGACCTACCTAAAGTTGCGACTCTCAAAAGTAAATGGGAAAAAAATGACTAATTGTTCACAAGTATTGATCTCGTTCACGGACAGTCGAAATGAAGCTATACCAGACTGTGAGGTTTTTATATCTCTGGGAAAGTTATAATTGGAACATGGAGTAGCATGATATAATCGAATCTATTCAGCTATTCCTTTCAATAGTTCGATAAATAACCCGTGACATGCGCACCGGTTGATGATCAAAGGGAAGCTGACCTGAAATCAGGGGACCTAGTGTGCAGAACACTATTCATCAGAGTTGTGTTCTATTGATATCGGGTTATTAATGATTGGATTCACAGGTACTAATTTGGTTGTGCTTTTACAGTTGATTAGTAATGTGAAATAAAATGACATGCAAGGTGTTTCTCAAGTCATTTAAAAGTGGGGAATACAAACCAGCGGTAAATGTTTTTATTTATTAAGATGCTTTTCACATCATAATTGGGGTACTATTCATTATTTACTCCTGGTTATTATTGGGTCGGTTTTTAATCTGTTAGACAGTTACTGGATTAAACGATTATAGGGACCGAACCTTCTATTTTGAGTAAATTTTCCTACTTCAAACACCTGTCGCCGCGAACATAAAAAATAAGGAATTGGTTAGGCCTACGCTCCTGATTTTTTCACTGCTGGGGGGAGGAATGTTTTATCTGTGTTTTGACGAGGGGGATTTTTCAATTTCTCATTTTTTATACCTTTTTTGTCCAGTTTTCTTAGGAAAGATTTGCGTTTTGCGGCAAAAAAGTCTGTGAAATTGAGACAAAGCTGTAGGGGCCTCTCGTTATCACCACAGGTTTTAACGAGTCTGGTACACTGTCTCAGCATGGTATTAAAGACTCTGGTGCAGGTTCTCCACAGGACTCAGTTTTAATGAGGTGCGAATGTTCGCACCTCTGGTCACTTCTGGTCATTTCTTGCTTTGATCGGCCCGCCGTCAAACCGTCCGTGCTCCCGGAATTCCCGAACTCTGATTGGTTCAAAGCTTCTCACACCCTCACACCCTCCTGTCAATCAAGCCCCTGATTGACTGTGGTTGGCTAGGACGGAATTTCTGATTCCTGATTGGCCTGTCAACATGTCAGTGCACGGCTAGGGGCGTGGCTGTATTCCCTCCTCCCACCCTCCATGCCCGACGAGGCATGGACGGAAGGGGGCATGGTATTCCCTCCTCCCACCCTCTACAGTTGATACAGTCTTCTGATCCGCCCAACCCCACCCTCTCACCCTCCCACCCCACCCTCACTGCACGGACAGTCAAAACGCCAGTGTTTTATAATTCTCGTCCAGGTCACGGCCACCGGGTCACCAGGTCACGGCCACACAGTGTGCGCGTACAAGCCCAGCCGCATAGGCTGAGGGGTTTGCGATGTTCAATTCAGTTGACTGACAGTACAATCGCACATAGCCTCAGCACATTTACGATCAGACCTAATGAAAATAAACCTCTCCAAATCCATAGAAATGTTCATTTCTGAACAGAATCGTTCATTTGGGATCTTAAATAAGAGTCATATTAAGCTTCCTATCTCTTTATTTACTTTAAACGGTTCATTAAATAAGTGTTAGAAGGTGTTTTCTAAGACTAAGGCCCAGCCGTCATAGCTTGAGGGGAGGCTATGTGCGATTGTACTGTCAGCAACGATCCTATAGCTATAGGTCGGTAAATGGTGCCGTAGCCTTGGCCATCTATGTTAACTGTATCTAGGCCGCCGTTAACAAAAAATAAATAAAAATTTTTTAAAAAAATTTAAAAATTTAAAAAAAAATTCAATTCGGTCCATCAGTCCATCCATCAATCCATCCTTCAATCCATCCATCCATCCATCCATCACTTCGGTCCACTCCCCCCCCCCCCCCTCTCCTCTCTCTCCCCTTCTCTGTCTATACTGTACTTGTGTGTGCATACAGTGTGCACACTGTACTGCCTTCAATCCATCCTTCAACCCTTGTGTGTGCACATTGTACTTGTGTGTGCATACTGTGTGCACTATGTACTTGTGTGTGCACACTGTACTTGTGTGTGCATACAGTGTGCACACTGTACTTGTGTGTGCACACTGTACTTGTGTGTGCATATAGTGTGCACACTGTACTTGTGTGTGCATACAGTGTGCACACTGTACTTGTGTGTGCATACAGTGTGCACACTGTACTTTTGTGCGCACACTGTATGCACACACAAGTACAGTGTGCACATAATGTACTTTTGCACACACAATGTACTTTTGCACACACAATGTACTTTTGCACACACAATGTACTTTTGCACACTGTCGAAATTTTCTGGAATAAGGTGAGATGCAGTGAAAGCTAGTGGAGGTGTGGAGGTTAGAGATAACTTACAGTTTTAAGTCCAATGCACTTCGTAAGAAGATGCATTTCCACTGGTTTCCATGCTTCAAGGAATTCCATTTGAGTACTAGAAGCCCTTTTTCGTACATCCATATGGCACACACACATAAAAATTCCATTTGAGTGCTAGAAGCCCTTATTTCGTACATCCATTTGGCACACACACACAAATTTGAGAATTTCAAAATCTCAAAATTAGGATCCATTCTCTGAGCAAATTCCTTTGAGAATGATCCTGTAAAGCACAACTTGAATAATTCCAGTGAGATGAAGTGAAGACCTCAATTCCTTTGATATTTCCAGTCGTTGAAACTAAAAATTTTGAGTGAAGCCCACTGAAAATTTTGAAGTCCATGATATAGATGTGAAGTCCTATGTGAAACTCGGAGAAAGTCGTTGAATATTTTCCCATATGGATCAGGTTTAATGGTAGAGGGTCAGCAATATCCTATGTCTTGAAAATCGTCCAGCAAATCTCTAGGTGTAGGGGTAGAAAAAGGTTAAAAGGTCCAATGATCACCAGATCAATGGAAAAACAGCTGTAGTTCTGTTCAGTACAAAATCCTCTGGTCTACTGGCAGACCAGTTAGATGCGGTTACCTTTTTATACCTAGACCCCTAGCCTAGAACTGAAGATCGGAGCAAAAAGCTAAATTAAGTTCTTAAATCATTTCAAAATCGGTAATTATTTAGAGTTTTTCCAAAAAGAAGGTCTAGTGGTGGTCATTTTGTCAGAAAATGTCTAAATTTTAAGCTATAAACCATTTAAAGTTAAAACGTAAAGGGTCACGTGACCTGCATTTAAGGCTCATTAACATAATATTTAAGTTTTAAGGTAGACGGTCAGATTTTCAGAACATGTACAATTAGCAGCTCTACACATTTAGGAAATTCTCCTAAATTAGGCTGGAAAATGAAGAATATCGGGTATATCTGAGTATATTTGGTATCAAATGGATTCTGTTATGCTAAACTGTATTTTGAAGCTCATTTTTGTTTTAAATTCAAATTATTTGAGAACATTGGTGAAGGCGAATTGTACATTTTCTGAAAATCTGACCCTTCAATTTCTTCGATGAAACTGCCGTTTTTTGCTGGAAATAAACATTTTCAAAGGCAGTAATATCACTCTAGGTTATGTTTTAAAGAGAATTTAGGCTTCTACCGATTCAAATTGTCATTTTTAGGTATATTCCGCCCCGTTTTGTTCTAATATATAGAGTTGTATGGGAAGCGTCGTCGGCGATTTTTTCCAAGATGGCTGACCACTGTCAAATTCTGCAAATCATTGCAACGATTTGCGCATTGAATAATGACGAAAATAAAAGAGAACTTGCTTGTTTCACGGTGGATATTTTGTCCACACGTTGAAATCTATCATATTAAATGTTTCTGGAAACATTTTGGTCATTATTAAGAAAAATATCGGTGCCGACTATGACGTGGCTTACGCCCATAGGGTTAGTATAGAGTCATATCAGTCGGCGATATCATTGAGCAGATAATTATTGGTTCCAAACGGTGGAAATATCAGGAATTATATCGCCAATGGTATTACATATGATGTATTTTGTCTTGATTTAAATGTTAGTTGTGTTGAATGATCATGACATTGTTTATTTTCGGCGATTTTCGGTTTCTTAATGTCGGTCCATAAGCTTCAGTGCTGAGAAGAGGGCTTGTCAAAATGGCGATTTTTATCATGGTAGTCGATGGCCACACAATGGTTTCTCATGTATTACAACTTAACCCATTGAGGACGGGGGCAGTTTACACATATTTTGCCTGGCTGACGGGGGCCTTTTCCCCCTTTTTTGGGCTTCAGGACGGGTCTTTAACATGAGGTTTAGGGTTTAAAAACACTTTAAGAATATTTTCTTCAAATAATATGTGTCATATGTACATCGTTTAATGGGTGTAAACAGTTATTGATCATATTTTTTCATAATTTCTAGAATTTGGTCTTCAATAATTAAAATAATGGGTCTCAATTGGGTGCAATATGGCGGCAACCTTGCTCCAAATTCACTTTCCAGCATTTACGTATGTTAGTTATGACGTCATCATTATTGTCTCCATGACAACATACATATAAAAATATTTCTAGTATGTTTGTATACATATATTTTAAATTTCATCAAAATCCGTTCATTTTTTATTAAGTTATGCCCCCTTCAATTTATCTAAATAATTGATGCCTTGAGGCATCACCCCGTCCCCTGAGCCAAATTATGTGTGATGCCTTGAGGCATCAGCCCGTCCCCAGGGCCATTTTGATGTTGATGCCTTGAGGCATCAGCCCGTCCTCAATGGGTTAAATACTTCATTTCATTGTTTTAAATCTAGTTGGTGCGAGATGAAACATGTCTGACCATCTGCTGTTAAATTCCAAGCAGTTAAATATCATTATGTTCGTCGGAATTTGGCTTTTAAGATCGGTTCGAAATGTAATTTTATTATCAGAATCGGACATTGGAGATTTAGGATTTATCTGGAATTTTGGCGAGAGATTTTTAGGTCTGTACAAGCATAGGGGGAGTCATATATCTTTCAAAATGGCTGTTTTATGATGTACCAAGGTTGTAATTAAATGGATTATTGTACAAATTTCATTTTAGTTTAGTTTTTTAAGAGATTTTGGCGATTTTAAGATTGAATTTTGATCGATAGTTTTCTTTATGGAGATTTAACACTGGAACATTTTTTCACGGGTTTCATCGATCTCATAGCTTTATTAAGCTTATCCACAATCTCTTGCCAAAAGATCTGATCTCGATTTGGTGTTTTCACATCGGTGATTCTGCCTGTTGGTGCGTCAGGTGATAGGATTTTTATTCTGAATAGACATACATACATACAGTCAGAAATGAATACACCATCTGCGTGCGCTGGGCATGCAGTTCTTCCAGGTGATCCGTCAGTTGGTGTGTCAGGGGGACGAATCATTGGTTGCCGTCAGTATTATATTCCATTAATCAAAGGTTAAACACAATTAAAAACCGACCCAATTTCGCCTGTCTCTCCGCCAGGAGGGAAGGTACATTAGCGATTAAACCCCTCTTGTTTTATATTTTAGCTTTTGCGAGGGCAATGCAGTGGGCCACACACGTCTGACTGGATAAAGATGCCGTATTACCCTATACTAATCCTGTATTACCCTCTATATGAGAAACCAGTAACCTCTTATCTGGACGTTTTTGATTTTTAAAAAGATAAACAATAAAGATTAAGCATATATGTAACAACGATTAAGATATTTTCAATGAAAGTGTGTTATACCTACTAGAGTTGTTTTTGATATGGCTTTTGCGAAGTACGAAAAGAGTCCCGCGTCTTCCCCCCAAAACGACACTGGAATATTACAACCTTTGGAAACCCAACTTTCTGTACCACCGGTATATATATAGGAATTACCTATTAGAATCTATTGTATACTCATTATTGCAAAACATCTGAAAATGATTGCAAACCCCAAAGAAATATTTTGCCTTTCTTCAGTTTTGCGGTTTTTTCCGCCCATTTTTTTCCCGTGAGGGTAGGGACTGGAGATGGGGGCCCTACGATCCTCAATATTGAGTTTGATATGTGCTAACATGTCTCATTTGCTATGATCAGTATTCATGGCTGGACAATATTGTTTTCTTGTCCTGCTCACTCTCCTCTCCCTGCCTCCATGAGGTTATGTTTGTAGCTATTGTGACAATTCACTGAGCAGCAATAGAAACGGGAGTGCAATGTTTGATGACCATACGAGTTCTATCACAGAGTCATGCACGGGACCCTGCATTGTTATGGCAGTCAATATTTTAATTTCTTGTTTTAGTTCACAGTTTCACACTTTGCATGATTAAGATAATATCTAGTCATTTATATCATTGGCCAGATTGTTGTTATGTATTACTGATCGGTTCAGAAGAAACTATTTAAGAATTCCTCTTCGAAATACATGACAGGGACCTCCTGGTAGAGTTATGATTAGCATAGAATGTCGTACCCATTTCCAGATATTGTATTGACTATACTGATGTAACTGTAATTGAACTGGAAATAAACAATATACATACATACATATCAATATTATCTTCATGGCAAAAAGAAAAAAATACTTATCACAACGAATAGAATTCTGCTTACAGTTCTCTATTTATATCTCACGAAATAGCATAACTTACCAGGTATTGATACTTTCGTGCAAAACATTGTTTCCATCCTCAGCTGGTGTGTCAACAATTTCCCATGGCTATTGATCTATTGCCTGCGAGCTGTCAACTGACTTCCCATCTCATTATTTCCAAGTTCTGCGCTTAATATTTATTATTAGTTTGTTTAATACAATTTGCATTTCATACATATATTTATGTATCTGCTATCAACTTTGCTTAAAACTGAGTTTATAGAATGGCTAAGGGTGGAATAATGCACTGATGGGGACAAGTGTTGCTATTTTGTGAAGTGAGTCTAGAGACGTTGCCTGGTACAGTGGCACTTTGTATGCACGACTCAACTTGGGCTAAATTAACGTCGCCAGGGGTGCTGCCTCCACTCATTTCTCCTCATCAAGTCTAGATGTGGTCATCCTGGAGGAGTTCTGTTACCATGGTGATTTAGAAGCCATCCGTTGCCCTTCTTCTCCTCACCTTGTACCTGTAGCTTCTTATAATCTTATTACAAGGCCCGCTAAATTAGACAAGTTTGCTTACAAAGAGCGTCCAAGGAGCCAGGATTTGTTGGATACCACTTTAGGCCGGCATGTCCCGTACACCAAGATGAGCATTAGACCACACGCACGCATCCTACCGACATAAAATCAAACAAGTTCCTTCTCAACTCCCTCAAGTTATCTTTGCCTATACATTAAGGCATATTTGTTTTTTTTTTTAATATTCTGTACACTATCATTCTGTTTGTTGTTCTTCTCTTCGAACTTCCCATAGGCTTTTTTTTGTTAAGCTTTTGATATTGAAAATGAAGAAACTAATATGGTTTTCAGATGATTTTGAGGGAAAATACGATTATGATCGTATTGGCACTAATAGCATTACGCTTTGAATATCGAGGATTCCGAAAATATTTTGGGATCTTTATTTTTCAAATCCTAGATGTTATGTTTTGTTGCCCTTTTATCGTAACTCAAGCTCATAACGTATTAGGAACTTGAGGACACCATGATGGCTAAATGGGATGGGGGCTGTCTGTGGCCCATTGGCTAGATGTGTCAGGTGTTTGTCCGTTCACCACATATGTACAGATTGCCGAGAGCCTTGGGTTCACGAATATGGACGACATGTAACATTACCGCCTACTTATCAAAATACTATAAAGCACACAATTTGTTGGGTAATAAAAATAGGCAAGCATGAAAAAAATCATTAATAATTCACTCTCACTACCGTTATTTGAACAGGCTTTTACTCATTTCTGCTGAGTCATCGTTCTAGGGCCGACTGTTTCATCGTTAGATTCTCAATACATTTCTGGGTGGTAACTTAACCCATCATTTAAGTCAACAGTCGAAAAGTTGGATTGATATACGATAGCTTTATACTTATCAATTAGAATGCTAATGATTTAGACATTGTTAGTGAAATATGTGTACATTGAATTACCCCATACATGTGTGTATCCATAAATATATTATATTATTTATATTTATTATATATGTTTGTTGAGGTTTCTTTTAAATGTTGCTTCTTATGATTTCACCCCCCAAAAAACCATATTAGTTGCATGTACTAAACGTAAAACACCCTGGGTTATGATATTTAGGTGGATAAACCCTGCCTGTCGCAGATGAAACCATGCGAGATGGACGACGAATACCAGATGATGTACTACTTCTTGTAGCTTGATTATAAATAATGGCGCTCGGCTCTCGTAGGCATGGAAGTTAAATGAGATTTCGCTTTTGTAGCCAGCACCCATTTGCCTTTTTTTTTTACGCTGCCACTATTTTTTTCTGGTCACTTGTTTTTTAAAAATTCAATGTCAGAATGAAATTATGGTGTACAGCTTCATGAAGGCCTTTAGGCAACGCACGAAGACACCCGGGTAGGGTATATTTGCGTTTTTTTCTTTCTATATCTCTTATATGTAATTGTAGTTGGCCTCAAATGAAATAAAAAAAAAGAAAAAAAGGCCCGATTATATTCCATAGTACATCGTTAAATCAGCTTCCTACGTTTGTAGAAATGAAAGTGCTAGCGAAGTAAATTTGAAATTGAGCGAAAAGTCGTTAAACTTTGTTATTCACTGACTCATATTTAAGTATAATTATTCCACGACGATTAAGACATGCCTTTCCAAATAGTATCAACTCTATTGATATCACCAGTTAGAGAGTAGCATATCTTTACTAGGCAAATAAACTTGTTGATTTCCCTTGTCGGATGGCATAAAATATATTTCCGATACTTGGTTATCCCTCCAGGTTTTGGTATTCAGAGTAGATTAATATATCTCCTGCTTAGGGGACTGGACTAAGTGAGGACATCATGTGACGTAGGGGTTATTAATAGTATTTGCACTGATCTTAAGTAAAGAAATAGAGAGCGAGGTAATGAACTATGTCTAGAAACCTAGATTATTGAATATATCATATATACACTTAAGTGGGGTTCAGATGGCAATCTAGTGTAGAGATATAAAACTCATGATTAGATTGTCTGGTTATGGGATTTCGAGATGCTGAGTTAGACGCTCTTTGGGAAGCCACCACAATTGGCAATGGTGAAGGCCGTATTGGAAGCTAGCGAATGAGAGAGGGAGAGATGGAATGATGTATGGAGTGACTCCATTAAATGCAGTATGTCCGACCCTCCTCTCTTACAGAATCACCTCGTAAGTGGCTCCTGCTTAATCAATGATCTCTCCGTCAATCTAAAATATGCATTAGGTGTCAATTCACTCGCCAGAGCAGAAATTGCCTACCAACCCGGCTTGATACTTTAGCTGAGTTGCAGAATCGTTCTAGGTGCTGGCCATATTCACATGCATTCAGTCCGACGCAGGAATATCCAGGATGGGTAACAAAATGGAGGAGACAGCGACCTCCATCGGGCAGCTGAATACAGTAATAAGTTGTGACAATTTTACCTAAAATAGTGCCTAAATTTAAATCATATTTCGTTGGTGTATCAAAACATTCTAGTAATAGTGTATGTTCAATTTATATCGGATTATAGATAACCCAAACTGTTTTTTTCTTTAGAAGGAATACTGGAAAACAACGTGGCAATCATGTCTAAGCCCACACCGCCAAATTGTTTTCATATATGTATGGTATATGTTGCCTGCACAATATAGAACCGTCTCGTATAATACTTTCTGGTAGTTTTCCCATAACGTGTTGATCAACATCGTGAGGAAATTCTAGCATTGAGAGAAATAAAAAGTGTTTGTGAGGACAAAATATCTTTAGCGAAAATATTTCATATTATAACCAATGGATAAGTACCGCCTATATAAATATGGCTTAATGCCTACATTAAATAAATAATACGAACTGGCAGCTTCCTGAACATTAATGTGCGACACCCATCAACCTCATTGTTGTAACTCCTATAAGCAAGTGTGCAATCAACTTATTCTCTCACTCACGAGTTGACATAGAATTATCTATTATATATAACCAGCTCCAGTACCTAGACAAGCATCGTGTAAAACCTAAATGCTGAAATATATACATGTATATAGAAAGGCGTTCAGAAATTGTCATGATGTACTTGCAAATTATGCATCCGTAAAGTTGATTTATCTTCACGTGGGAACCCGTGTCATTTTGCATTAATTCTGCTGTAAATGACTTACATGTGTAGCGAAAAACATGATGGCAAGGACTTCTTCCATAAAACATACATCGTGGGGCAAAAGGATACCCTGGTAATACGTTGTCATGTAATAAGAAAATCTACCTCTGACAATAACTCCAGGCCTTGCTCATATTGCCCATGATAATAAATGTAGCGCATTGTCCTAGTCGGTCCAGGATCGCGATCTCTTATAAGGATCAGCTGGGGGAGATAGTCCTGTCAATATCCCGCGAGTCTCTCAGCAATTCTTTGATCCTTTGGGGCCCAGGCAGGACTGCCGGGTACTTCATCCTTCAATACCCTGTATCAACACCCGAAGCAGTATATATAACCAGAAACATAAACAATGGCAATCATGTCTAAGCCCACACTGCCAAACTGTTCTCACTCCCTGTATTATAATCTATTTTTGATAGTTTATAGCTTGTCTCTCTGTATTCTTTACTGCTCTGTTCCGCTGTGTGTTCTATTTACTTGTTCTTGTTTGTTCATAAACTCTTAATCCTCAAATAAGACACACTTTTATTCAGAAGCTGTGGCTTACTTAGTTCTTAATTATTTTTTAGGTGTTTGTACGGTTATATTGTATTGTAATATACTTTATTTGTCAGAGTGTACATAAGTATGAGGGTGGCAAATAGGTAGACAGGCTTCTGGATATACCGGAGTTATCGGTTCATGGAATTTTCTCGTCCCCGTAAAGATTGTTGAGGCGTTGTTGGTTTTTAGGCACTTTGTCCTCGAAACAAGGTCATATTTTAAAATATCTGAATGGCTTTAATCCTCGAAAACTCAAGCTTGATAACCGTTACTACCAACTGGATATCTCGAATTAATGTTTGTATTTCCTCGATGAGTATTTTACTCCCGAGATATTTTTAAAGAGATACTTGGAAAATACACTTACAAAACAGGGATCATTGATTGGGCTTCGCGATTGAAAACGGTATCAGTCTTATCAAAGCTGGATTTTGGAATGGTCTTATCAAAGCTGGATTTTGGAGTGGCCTATCTTTTTCTTTTATGCAGTAGTTAGGGCCAAATGTTCACGAGCGAGAGACCCCAACCCTGCCCTTCCAGGATTACCACCCTGATTACAGCGCCCCCTCCTGACCTCGTTTTTTGTTCCCATGGGTCAGAGGTTAGTCGTGCTAAAATGATTGGCAGGACCTGACTGTTCCTTGGTAATGAAATTGTGTGCTAGATAGAAGAGAAAACCGGATCCTTGGAAAGTCTTTAAGTTTTTTTTAAAGACAACCCCTTTTGCATTTATATATGTATTTCATCTCAAGCATGATAACTACATTTGTAATTTATATTTAATTGGATACATCTATAATCCATTCTCTTCTATTTACAGGTGAGTACATGATGCCTCCTAGGTTGCGAAATATGTATAAGTACTTACATAGATACGGTAATATAGGCTATTCACGTTTATAATGCATTATAATTTACCATGTTGTAATCATTAATCAGAGTTTTTGGAGAATTTGCTATCTGCCATGAACCATACGATGAGTTGTCCAGCGTTTCCATTTGAACAGAAGCTCTCTAGCTAATTAAAAATCTAATGAACCGGGACCAGGGAGGATGCCCCCGGTGTTGTAATACGTCCCTGCGCATGTTAGCAGCTTGGTCTGTATCAGGTCACCATGTGACACAGCGGCGTATTCGGCATCCTAGAAACATGTGGGACTGATTTCTAGGCACTTCCAGTACGGTGATGGTGTTTGGCAGATGATTGGATGGAAACTCTGGGGAGTTTAAGTACGGAATGGGGCGGAGTAGGACCCCCAGAGGGGCCACCTGATCTGCTGACATGATATGACCTGGAAACAGTTTTTCACACCGTGAAAATATGCATGATCATCTTGCTGCAGTGCCTGAACCGACTCCCTTCAGTCGGAACGCCATAATTACAGTCAGTCAGACGAGTCTACACGATCATTTAACTGCAATAGTTCATACTATTTGCCACTCCCCTATATATGAGCTGTGTTCCGTACCGACTTTCACCCTCATGACCTCAAACTGAGAAAGAAGATCATGCATCTGTACCAGGCATCTGTAGTAAACCTAGCTAGGTAGTATTATGCTTCGTCTCACAGAAAGGAGACCTAAGATGCTAGATCTTATATTTTTCTTATGTAGTTTCTACGTATTCTCTGATTGGTAGTTTACGCTGGCCGAGTTGTAAAATCTAGGAGGAACAGTCTAATATATTATGTTGAGAATAATTATTAGGTATCACAGTTCCTTGCTATATCTCATTATCTGGAAGAGTTCATGTGATTGATTGATGGTGTGGATCAATCAGATCCCTGATATATGAGATACACAAAGGGCTCAAAGTTCTTTGTTCTTAGGAATCGAAGCGGTCTGCCCGGAGCGCCTCCTGGCACTTCCGGTGCACAAGATAGCAAGTTGTATGCCATGTAAAGTTTGGTCAAGTTCATCTTTAGTACCTAAATAAGGAAAATGTGAGAGAAACTTGACTGTTGTATTAGCCAACAGTACTTCTGTGCAATTTTAGGTGAAATTGCGCCGACTACGCGGATCAGCAGAAATGGGGTGGAAAAACGCTATTTCTCCTCAGAATACAACAAAAGAGTGCCAGTAGTTCTGTGACACTTAAGGCCAGATTGAAATTTCGAGAAGACGGATGGCCAAAAACATGAGGAAAACACTATTCCCGTCAGAATGCAAAAAATATAGTAGATATTTGGAAAGAGCATTACTTCCTCCCCAGGTCTTTAATTTCATCAATTTTGGTAGGGGAATGAGGGAGATGTAATCGAGGGAAAATTCATGGTTCTGTTAATGTCACTGGCATCATCCTACCAGAGACGGGTGCAAATGCTGATGCAGTTGTCTTCAAGTAAAATTTAAATGATGTTAGCAACTGGCTCGCCTCTTGGAGAGTCACGTATAAAATACAGTCACTGAATACAGGGATTGTCATTGTATTCGACGTAGAATATAGCCATGGTCTTCTGCCCAATGCTGTGTCTAGCTACTTATACTGTCTTCTGGCTTAACATTTGCAAATCTAGGCAAGCTATACTACCTCAGGAAAGCACATATTGTGGGTTGGAAACATACGAAACGCCCATTAAACTGCTTTTTCAGCGGTTGGCTTATGTATAATTTTCGAAAAAGGAAATCACAGTAAATAGTAGTGAAATGAAGAGCAATATCAAGCAGCATTTTCTCTTTTTTTTTAAATTTCAGCAAAGGGTGTCGGGTATACTTCAATTTTACATGCATATATCCACTTCAAGTTTTTTTTCCCTCTAGCAAATTTGAAGTTTTAATTTGTGAGACAGGGAATACGGACCGGATACGGATACGGAGAAAAACACTTTTTTCCTTGGTTAAAACCAGAATTTCTTGTTATTTCACTTTCAGGCCATACCATACCACATTTAAGTATCATGCATAATATTATGGGTAGTTGGGTTCCAACCGTGTTCATCTATAGATTGCCTAAAAGAGAAGAAACTCGACTGAGAATACCAATTCTAATACCAAGTTCGAAGCGATGACCAATGTATATACAATATTACATGCTATATTTATTAGTATATAACACAAAGGTCTCTTGTCCGTGGCTTTGAGTATTAATTTATATACTTTTTATCAATAAAGATCTTAATTATCACTGTACTATATAGTAAATTAATTTGGAGCCGCAATTCTTTCGATTTGATGTACTTTCATACTCCTATCTTCTATGTGAAATTATTTAACACATACAGCGTTTATGACACGTCCAAGTACTGCTTTGCTGTTATCACTAATACCCCAGGCTGCCTATGCGTCCGTGAGTTGGTTGAGGGGAGCCATATCACTAATTAGCTGTCATCAAGGCTGCCTGCAAACATTTAATTATTTCACTTTTACTGTTTAGAGACAGCCCGTTACAATGACTGGGGATTGCTGGCTAATTAGTGTGAGGCTAAATGAAATAAAAAGCTCCTCTTGATACATGAGGTAGGCTCTAATTCTGACGGCATTTATCATTAAAAACGGAGATTGCGAGATTTTAAATTTCCCTTGTGGAGATCCTCCTTAGATTTTTGTCTGTAGGGAGGAACGTCTGCTATATCTCTGAAAATGAAATAAAACTCAATATTTAATGTTTTCGTTTAATGAACACTTCCAGTCAGTCAGTAAGTCCAGTCAGTCCAACGGGCTTTACTGCATGAAAAATGGCTTCAGTAGCTAGGGGGATTGTGCTACTCGAGTTAATTTCATTTTGCTATTCCTTGCATTCGGTTTAGAATAATATGTACTGTCCCATATCCTCCATATGAATCAAAGAGACATTCCACATATCCATGAGTATATTTTACTATAATTATAAACGTTAATGTTGTGGTCGCTAAAATCAGTGGGATGCCGCATTCATCTTAACATGTTGTGAGAATGTATACGACCCGAGGGTGGATTTGTTGATAGACTGAATAAAAGACTATGTTTGGGGAAAAAACAACAAAAAACATGTTGTGAGAATCCGCCCCCTCCCCCAGGATCTGCTTACCCCCCCCCCCCCCGCACCTCATTTATTCATAACACTAGGGACTTTGTGCCATTTTGGGATGAAAATTACTTAAACAAGTGCAATGAATTTTAAATATCCACTTGTGTTTCTCAAAGCTGGCTGTTTACTAATTGATGAAGGGTGACATATCTTTTATTTAAACATTTTGAGTATACGATCTTGTATGTATCGCATCATATCCTGTAACATATAGAGGGCCATTTCAGGAACCCTGTATTTAAAATTCGAACAATTTCGAACGATCCTGTGTCCTGCCCATCATTCGTTTGAAAGTTACATTTGTGAATATTTTGATTAAAGCCTTTTCAGTTTGAAACTAGTTCTCGTTTATTTGCGAGGATTCTAGAGAAAAACTTATTCTGTAGACCAGGTATACCTGCTCCTTTTCCAGCTATGTCACAATTTCATTCAATAAGCACGATCTCCTCTATTGAGCTACATGTTACTAGGGGCTCTAGTTAGTTGACTGCTTGTTCACCAGGGGACAGCCCCGCCTGTTATTTCGTTTGCCAAGTTTGCTCATTCACTGACATTGAATTGACAAAATGCTTACTCTCATGATCCAACATATTTTACCCAATTAATTCTGTCTTAACGGGCGTTCTAGTGAAACAGATTGTATGCTGAATAAATCATTTTCATTTATGGATGAGGAAAACCTTCCCATGTGTCGCTGGACATATTATTGTTAGAGCTATACACACATTGTATGTATAGCTCTGGTATTGTGTACATGTATATATGTATGTATATGTCATCTAACTTATTGTAACTATATATTGAGAAGCGGGTCATTTGGAACACTGGGTACATTGTCTGTATTTCCTTGTACTGGTGATATAATGCTCATAAATAAACCTCTCCCATATGCCTTTCACCCCGGATCGACCCATGTACCCTAGCCTCACTGAGAGCAGTTCCTCCTCGTTCCTTTTTATCTCCTCATCAATGAGGATAGTGTAAGTTCGTTACCAAATCTACTAATCAAATTAAGCGCTTTAGTTTAGATTGGCATTGCCCCCATGACGAACAGCATTAAAAAGGTAGGATCCCCGGAACATTTTTAAAGGCTGGCGAGAACCCTGAGGTGCATGGGTTGTTGTAATAATGGCTCAACAAAGGCTCTCGCAGCTAATTCGTAACAAAACACAATTAGCTATAAGTATAGTTCATTTGCTTTTCCTGGAAAGAATATTTGACATTCAAAACTGGGCTTTCCTTTTTGTAGTCACCATTTATGCAAATAAAAAATGTCTTGAATTGAATTGAATACGCGCAATCTTTAATTATTATTGTTTCGATTACATTTACAAGCTCGTGGTATGGTGTCGATGAATTTATGTATATCGCATTGCCCGACTGGAATGGTCTGAATGTTATTGCTGCATGGTTCACTTAATCTTTTCTCCACTGGTACTGATTTGATATCAATGAATTCATCCCCATGTTATTACTTTCACACTTAGGGGTTTACCTCTCGTCCAGACCTAATAACTGTAAATGAGTCCTCAGTATGCCCCTCCCGCCCCCGTGCAATTTTCGCCCTTATGGGTGCATGCTTTGTTTTGCACATTCTCCCACCGCAAATATCTATTTTGCCCCCTAAATTACATCTAAAATTCATATAGCCTTCGTACATAATACATAACTCATAGATAGGACATAGAGGAATGTTTTGCATTAAAGATTGTTGCTAGAGAAATTTCATACTGAATCCCCCTTTGTTACCCACAAGGGTGTGATCATGTATTCAGTTTGGAACACCTTTGTTCTGTCTACTCAGCGTATACCGGTATTTGCACCTACACACATGTTTGGTGTATAGTGCCACTCTGTTACATAACACTTACGTCAGACTCGTGGGAATTATCCCCATTGCTTTTGCCAGTGATGATATAGACGTAAATGATAATTTAAAAAAGCGGTTGGGCCAGCGAGGTAAGATGACGGATTGATGCTGATGGAGGCTAACATCAGCATGTCTGATGTCATACCTGTGAACTAAGTTCATGTGTACCTGTAATACTACCTTCCGGGCTTTCAAATATACACAACGTCACAAGCTACATGGGTCTAGAACCCTTTGTAAACGTAATGTAGTAAGTGTCGCACTCTGTACTTGAAATTTGTGTGCCCATCATATTAGCATTAGATTATTTAAGTTTATCTCGATAGCGCCACACATGCTACTCGGGTTCCTCAGATGCAGAAGGAGGATAAAGTTATAAATTTAGTTAGAATGATAATATATGACATGATCCTATCAATGAACGGTTAGACTCCATTATATTTCACAGATAATATATACCTAGTTCACAATTTAGAACCTTTTACTTATTTTCAGACTATTTAGAATATTTAAATTATTCTCAGGCTATTTTTTTCCTGTTGCCTGTGTAATTTAAACAAATCCCATGATTAACAAGGCATACGTATACTCTCTGCTATTAGGGCCATGCCTGGGCAGTAAAAAAGGGGTTAGATGGGAGTCTTGTGACTAGTTGGTGGTGGCAGAGATCAGGCGATTGCCTCCAGGCTTTCCTTGTGAGCTGGATACTGCTGCCTTGTATGTAATGTACCAGTATGTGACTCAGTCGTCTCATGATCTAACTGTACTGCCACAGATTTCCCCTCTTCACTCTGTTGTTTTATAGACATGAGATCATCAAATAGTCCCTCCACATTGTCCCATTATTTTCAGTATTATGGTTTTTTTTTCATTTCACGCACTTTTTTTGCGACAATGCAAAACTCATGGCGGATCTTGTCTTTATATCGTGTGTAGGTCATCGAACCAGGTCATGCGTGGTCGTGTTGCACTCATCATTTCACAAGGGATAATACTGTATTCACATATCTTAGCATACAATGGTTATAGCTCTCAATATCGCTTTGAGTTCGACCTCGTTTCCAAAAGTATTCTGACCCTGTAAAGAAAGTAGGTTAGGATAAATAGAAGACAGATTATTCACTTTGAAGCTGCTAGTTTTGCAAACATTGCAAAGGCCCTACTATTTTTTTAAATATTTTTTTGCGGGCCCGGTCGCAAGGTCCCGAGGCATCCGCGGGGAAATATGGTATTAATTAATCATTATCTAACATTCTCATTGTAATATAATTTAATTGGGTATATGAGACTACAGTTATCTTTGGGACTGTGTCTATGTACTTATGGGAACATAAGTGCACGAAATGTTCCTCCGGTGCATGCTTGCTGAATATGTTTTTATATTGTCGACTCGCGGAAACACGATGTTTACTTCAACATTAAGTTGAACTAATATGTAGCTTTGTGTACTGAGTTAGAGCAACAGAGAGAGAGATAGGGAAGAAGCGAGGGGGAGAGCATGAAGGGAGAGGGAGAGGAGTAACGGTTTCATTCAGTGCCTCATGCTGAATGTGTACCTGTCTGTTATACGTGTGGTAGGCTCTCCACAGACGCGCCTCTCGCTGCACTAGAGCAGACTCTTCATCGTCAATTATCCTCTGGTCACAACACAACTTGCTGCTGTCTGACACACACAGACCCGTGTATTCAGTGTATTTGGAGGGAACTATACTTATATATTATGCTATATTACTTGCCTGGGATCAAGCATACTTCTGTGCACAAGTGCTGTTGTGGATTCTATATTTCGTCTAGTGTTGTTACCTAGATCCCATTCAGGTGTTGTACACCGAGGACCTAAACCTACTGCCTGCCCTGGATGATCAAAACAAAGAAATATTGACAAGTACGCACTATACACCTGTTATAAACCTGGTCCATTTAACAAGGATTATCTGCATAGGTTGTAACGTTATTGGAGTTTTCAAGAGGATGGTAATACGTTCGTTGACGTTCAAGTTGATATCAAGAGTTGTATACAAGTAGTAATAGCGAGGTGATTCCCCATGTAAGAGATTTGGTGCTGTGTGTTACGGAGTGCCTTGGGAATGCTGCGCCGGGAGGCTGTATGCACGAAGATTACTCATCACCAAGAAAGACCTCATGTATCCTGAACTTCCTCTTCCTGACTTCAGACGTATTCTTGATTATGGAGCCTGTAGGGATGTGCAAGGATCATCTGTTCCCCTTATACATGCATAGTTAGACGTCATGGAGACATCAGCGTAGCAACGGTGATAATGGGGAATCGAGATTTCCCGCTGTGATTTTAAAATAAAATGTTCCCAGGCTTACCATTGTTGTATGAGATGTATGTGACGTGAGTGAGTCTGCATCTGCACCAAATATTACACTACATTCTAGATTGCTTTTTGTGCGGAGCGAGAGGCGCTAACGCTTATTAGAGAATCTGACTTCAAAACAGCTCCCTTCTCCTGATTCATACAGCCGAGGCTTTACTTGCCTCTTCATCATGTGCCTCTCCTTCACATATATCCAGCAACTCTTCCCGATCCCTAACGTGTTCATGCTTTCCGTCTAGCTTGTGGATGCTCGCCATGTTAGAGCAACAGCTGGAGACTAGCGCCTTTGTTGTCTATGTATTTTTTTGGTCTAAACCTGATAAAATCATCTGACCTAATGCATAGCATCGCGGTGTTATATGTTTGCAGACTATATTCCATAAATGGTGTCTACCATAATGGCTATACGGCAGTTTTAATAACTTAAATACTCAGTATCTCTGAGTAACTGTAAAGTGGTGAAAATGACCTGGAGCAATTTCACGCCCGCGCGTAGGCCAAACCACAACACCCAGTTATATATGACCACATTGTGTAGGAGCAGGGGCCATGGTGGACAATGTACATCATTAGTTTCAGGTATACCGTTATACAATTATGATGAGGCGCAAAATGCCCACTCCTCTGAGAGGTGATGGCATCTACAGGGAATTACTTCTATACTGAGATCTACCATTCACAACTAGGATATGAGTTCAGCCTATCATCCTGCTTTATGGACACCATTATTTGAAAACGAATAAGAGAAAATAGAATTTGCATCGACATTTGCTTCAACTCAAAATACATATACAGGATTTGAACATGTAGGAACAATGCAAAATCTAATGCCCCAGTTTCCTGCGTACTTTTCTCAATAGGTGACACTTCTGTTTCCATGGGTATTAGTTCTAGCCTATGCTAAAAATTTATGACTAACCCAGTTAGTTCACCTTGATTCTCTCATGTTTTGAACATCACACCTGGTGCTATTACCATATTAATATTGTCTATAATCAGATCACCTGTTTTCAAAGGGCTATTTCAATTACTCAGGCAACCCAAGTTGGATCACCAGGAAAACATTATGTTGTACAACTAAAAAATACATTTGTACAAGGTGTACTCGAATTGTCAATGGTATCCCGTTTTAGAAACGGTCGAGATCCATGTCCATGTCATGCATAACCTATGCATGGCATTTTACTTAAAAGCCGGTGTGGTGCAAGATGGTACGTGTGTACCTGTTCAGGATTTCATGGTGAATTGGCAGTTAGAAATTGGATGAAAGGATAGTGGATGCCAGGTAGGGAGTGTTCTATGAGATTGATGAGGAAGCTTGCCGAGCCCAGTCTTTAAACAAGGTGACAACTGTGGTAGCGTGTATTGATCCTACGTAGGAACTTACACGAATCCGAGACCAATGCATGGACCCGGATTTTAAGATTGGTTGTCGATAAACCCGTCCTTTCAAATGTCTTTCGCGGGGATTTTGTAAAAATAGGTTTACCTCAATTCCAATAAACCTATGATTACTAATGTGGCAGTCAGCTGCATCCATCTGGAATCCAGACTCAATGATAACGCCTTCAGATGGGGATCGATTGTGTTCTGTCCCCTATGCAATATCTTGTTCTGCATTTTATCTGGACACAGATTAATAACACACAAAGGATATCATTAAAAAATGCAGATTGAAGAACTATTTTCCACCTGACGAAGACGTGTAAGGTGTTCAGCTTCAATGACAAATCGTGCTGTTCTCATTGATTCAAAAGTGAGATCTGTTATTATGGAGTTTCTACACATCTACCATTCATACTGGCGATCGTTTTAACCTCGATTTTGGTGCCCCTTTTCATCACCTTTCTATAGATATAACCCTGATGTGTTTCAAGAAAAGAGAACAATCACGGCCTACCATTCTACCATTCTGTATGCTGAGTGGAAGCACATTATATTGATACAATGATGATTAATATAGTATGGTTGATATATAACATTACCACATTCCCATGCACTATAACACAAATTCACTGTTCGCATCTCATTTCCAAAACATCTGGCAGCACTTTAGGTTGAAGCATGTCACACATCATGCCTCACACCAACATTTTCCAGCAGTATTTGGCAAAAATGTCGGACAAATGTAAAATATTGCCCAAACAAAGGTCTCCGCACTCGGCGCGATGCCAGCGCTCAGAATCAGCGCGGACGATCAGCGAACTACCAAAAGGTAGCACAGTCTATCCCCACAAAGGGTTGCGTGGTAAAGATCACCCTCATAGGCGCAGCGTTCCAGACAACAGCACCGTCCAACCCCCATTTGGATCTCCAGACATAGGGGTAGGTGAGTTGCTATGGAGCCAACATAACGTCACCAGAAATAAGCGTCCCGTTGCCAAGGTGAAATCCAAATCTTTTGGCGCATTGGATCTCACCCGCCCCCAGCACTTCCGGCAGGGAGATGGAATCAGGTGAGAATCTGAAACGCAATTGTTAATACTCACATGGAATATTTTCTCATATAGAGTTTGCTGCCGTTCATTCATGTCCACATTTCGAAAACACTTGACCTTGCTTGACCAATAGATTTTATACATTGCCAAAATGGTAATGAGCAGATTTGAGTATAGAAACATAAAGTTTTATGATAAAGCCATAAATATAGACATTCATAGAATCAGAGCAAATGATAAATATTATAACATTCAATAATATAATATACTAGCGAAGTACCTGCCCTCTGGACGGTCACCCTCTTCCTCTCACTCTCTCTCCCCTCCTCCCCTCTCTCTGCCTCCTCCTTTTCTCTCCCTCCCTCTCCCCCTCTCTCTCTCTCCCTGTCCCTACCCTCCTACTTCTCTCCCCTGCCCTCTTCTGTCTTCATCCTCTTCTCCCTCTCCCTAAACAATTTTCCCCACCATCTCCCTCCACTTCTTTCATTGTCTCCCTCCCTCCCCCTCCCCTTCCCCTTCCCCTTTCCTCTTTCCCCATCCTCTCCCTCCCATCTTTTCCCCTCCCCCTCTTCTCTCTATCCTCTTCTCCCTCTCTATCCAATTTCCCCCACCGTCTCCCTCCACTTCTTTCATTCTCTCCCTCCCTCCCCCAGCCTCTCCCTCCCGTATTGTTCTCTCTCCCTCCCCCTCTTCTCTCTATCCTCTTCTCCCTCTCCCTATCTGATTCCTCCCACCCTCTCCCTCCACTTCTTTGCTTTCCCCCTCCCCCCCCCCCTCAGCCTATCTTTTTCCTCTCTCTCCCTTCCCCTCTGATCTCTCTCCGTGTTGCTAGGAACCCTTACAGGATGCGTTGCTAGGGAATCCCGCATTCCAATTTTTAAAAAAAGGCTTCAAAATCACATTTTCACCCCAGATACCTTCACAAACCACATATATAATGGTCCACCGGACAGGGTCGACGGACCTGTACAAACCAGAAAAACAGCTGGGGAGACCGCAGGTTCCCAGAACATGCCTGACAAAAATACCCTTCTTGAGCTGTATATATTAGATAGATAGATCACTAAAACTCTTGTGGGATGATGCATCACATTTTAGCATTTCATTTTCAGTGTCATACAAGATGGTCACATTTTAATATTTTGTCTGATACATGTAGGCCTATAGCCTACTCAGTTATCGATCAAATAAATATAAAGTTTCCCTAAGCCTTCAGGTTCTAATAGTTCCTAATACTTAGGACTTTAAATCATAATTGAAATGTATGAGGTGCCACCGCTACTATGTTCGATTCGTTATGGACTAATTAAAAATTAGCTAATTGGTTGTAATTGATTAATCTGACCCCTCCCGTTTACTATGTATCCGGCACTCGCTTCGCCCTTTTCCAGTGCTTTAAAGGCAAACATGATAAGTGGTCAAAATCTAACAATAAATATAATAAGAAATACGTTTATATGGCCGTACTAAAAAAACTGAATAAAATTATGCTTTCCCATTCATCTCACTGAGAATACAAATGTCGTTATTCATGCAGAATGTAGAATACTATGTATGTAAGAGACAAACAGAAAATCAAATTAAAGGAGAATTTCAGTTTTTTACACAAACTATATGCACAAGGTCCTAATAATCTCTTCGAGGTCAATGCTAAATCCTACAGGCACTTATGTAATGATATTTAACATAATGAATATTATAGCAAATATTTTAGACAATGGCCCCACATCATTTCAATGTAGCATATCGATGGTAGGTATCGATGTAGCATTAGCCATTATATCCAATTTTCAAAGAGGTTAAACAATTATTTCGGTTTAAGAATTACTAAATAGTATACTTGAGTAGTTTAACTAATATCGAAGGTCGCTCGTTTTCACTTGCTCTTTTATAATCTGCAGCCCTTTTGTTTAAAGGGGCGCGATCGCTATATATGGACCCTGAGAAAGTAGTCACAAGAAAATCACACCCCTCTATGTTATAGAGTATTGTTATTGTTAAATTATCGCGCGCACAGAAAGTTTGAGGGGAGTAATTTTAACGCTCACCTATATTTTTTAATGTAACGCGATAAACGAAACGGGGAGGCTTTATACTGCAGATTGGGCATGTAAGGGAACCAAGTGCACTGGTCTTTGAGCGAGTGTCTGAACAACTTTATTTAACCTGTCCCTCTGTCAGCACTTTCCCACCACAACTGATCTTTAGTTACTCATATTCACTTTCCAGCCCAGTCTGACATGTGGCAGGAATTGCATCTTTCTATTATTTAAAGATGGTGCTGTTCCTAAAATGGATTCTGAAGCATGAGTGATTTTGAAGAATAAGAAAAAAGCTAAACACATCCATACATACCAGCTGTTATTATTATAATAGCCTACATATGAGGCCGGGCTATTATGTGGCCACATGAGCTCATATATGTTTCTCTAAGCAGAAAAAATAGGTGTTAGACAAACACCGTATTCTATGGTTTATTTAGCTCTCTTTGAAGAAATAACAATATACCGTGAGAAGGTGGGAATTAAGGCGCATCTTGGAAGATGTTCTGGATATATAGAAGTATACCGTTTGCTTTGCGACGTTAATACACACAAAAACATTGTCGGCGTCCACCCCTCTGACTCAAATGATCCCCGAGTCCTGAGAACGGGGCCGTGCTGGAAACGGACACCCCTTATATACATTATATACGTCGGTCACGCCCTTGTTATTTGATGAGAGTTGGATCTCCCTGAATGACGCATTATTTTGAATACATTCTATCATCGTCTTAGAATTAAAAAAGAAGAAAACGTCACTCCTTTATCTGCTTCCATTAATGCTCGAACGTCGGTGACTTCTCACTTTGGCAGGAAAGTTGGTTTAATGACCCAACCTAGCTAGACACATCAATTAAAACTTTCATATCTATAGGAGAATATGGAAGTCATGGTCATTCCTATTCGTCTACCAACATTACTTTTAAATGTTTTCCAATGTCAGTAAGTTGTCCCATGGAATCCATTAGCTTCATCTGCGGCTTAAGATGCCAAAAGGCGGGGGTTTATCCGTGGATGTACGGTATGTCCTTTAACTTTATTCAATTATATATCACTTTGGAATTCGAGGTTTTAGTGTCATAACATTAATTAATCACGAGTCTTTAATATATTGTTAAGGGAGCGATTATGTCTGATGTAATACGGATCGGGGGGGAGATATGGGAGAGGCTCATCCTCGTCCCATAGGTTATCAAGCGACGGCGAAGCGTGGAAACTCATGTTGAAGGGGTAGTGTACTAAGCTAGAATTCGGATAATGACTGAAGATGGAGTTCTGGTGGATCTGATTCGCTTCTGAGATGGTGTCTCGTGGATCTGATTCGCCCAGGTGGAGGTCTCGTGGATCTGAGTTACTCTAATATTCTCGAGTGCTCTTAATCGACTAGAGGTTGGCTTATCGAGGAAGGATGGTAACAAACAAGGTGCTAGAGTAACGCCCAGTTTATTAATGAACATAATGGCAGTTTGTCCCACATTTATAGAGAAAGCGCGGACCATAAGCAGGTCAGAATACCCGAATCGTAAACATGCGAATCTGAGAAAAAGGTTATAAAGTCTTAGAAAACATGCGAATCGCCACGAGTCGTACTGGCGAGTCACAAGCGAATCGCAACATTCATCAGAGTTAGACATATAAAAATTATTTTTTATGCGATTCGTAACAAGGTAATTTCCCCCCAACATACGATTCTGTAACATTATCCCCCCTTATAAGCTTCTTGACCCGTAAGAAAGATTAGAAAAATCCCCGATCACAGACATGAAACTCTACATTTGGTAGGAACATACTCAATAAAATTTACTTTACTTCTGGAACTGTCTTTTTTTTCTTGATTTCAAAGTGTCCGTGCTATGCACATAGTCTCTGTTCTGCTGCTCGCAGCACCCCCTGGTAGCGGGTACGAGTCACTGGTTAAGTAGTATATGGAATCACAGATGGGCATCAGGCGAACTGTCAATGTTAACATAACTTAATAATCACAAAAGTCACTTCTGGAGCTCGTTCCTGTACGTGGTGGAAATAACCTGGGTATACTCCACACCACCGTGCTCTAACCGTCTTTTCTTGTTGCGTTCAGTGTTCACTTCTTGGGGCAGACCGGGCCAGCTGGGCAACCAGGGAGGTCCCTCCGGCTCGGGCATCAGATACTCCTCTTCTTGAGGTGTCCAGGTGAAAACTCGGTGGAAAGTCAATTTGCTCACCTGGCTTCCTCGCACTACCTTCCATTCCTGGCTGGCACATCTGTGGTTGACACCGACTGGTATCACCATGTGGTCGAGAGTGGGATATGGAGAAGTCGGGGAGAACACATCTCCACTGAGGACGGCGGTACGGGGGGGAATGTCCACATTCCTAGCCGTGTTGGTGACCAGCTCGTCCACCATGTCCCTGGTCCTCGGTGTGAGTGCCCACCCAGCCTCAAACTCTCCTGAGTTATAAGGCCCAGGTTCCTGGTGACTCGTGGAAGGGAAGGTGGCGACTCGGGCGGGAGGAGGAGGAGTCAGCAAGCGAGGAGGGGGAGGGGGGGTCAGTATGCGAGGCGGAGGAGTTGATCGCGCCTCGGAGTCTTGCTGGTCAACATCACTCGCTAGTGTCTGCAAGACAGTCTCTGGTTCAGGAGATGATGGGGGTGGTGGTAAAACTGAGAGATCTGGGTTGGGGGGGACAAATGGGCCTTCCTGGTCCTCCAGGGGAGGGGGAGGGGGACACAACTCCAGTGTGGCACGAGGCCCACCACTGGCAGACTTGCTAGCAGCGAGTCTGGTAAGGTCCACGGGCTCATCTTCTTCTGTCAAGTCCATCACAACAATAGGTGGGGGGTAGGCAATCCGCTCTACTTCATACAAAGTCTCGGCCTTTACAAAGGGGCTGGCTTCTGGTGACGGGGGTTGAGATAATACACTAATCATCTTAGTCGGAATCCGGATTGGCCTACCTGGTCTCGTCCGATCCGTGATTCTGACGAAATCAGCATGCTCATCGTGGCTGCTTTCTTCTACTGTGGGGGAGGCAGGTGTCACTGGCTCAACGAGAGGATCATACAGCTCGTCACGAGTCGGGGTGCCAGGTGTTCTGGGACTAGCTAGAGTAGCTGCCGACCCTGCTGCTGCTGATGGCTTGCGTGGTTTGGCCGCTTCGCCTGATTTCACCCTCCTAGATGGATCAGGAGGTAAATCCATAGTCGAGCTCACTCCTTGCTGGTAGCAGCTAATCTCATGGGGAGTAGCAGGTCGCCCCGACAAAGGCCGCCGGCAGGTCACGACCAAGACAATGCTCGGACCCGGTATGTCTTTTCGGTGATCATGGTGGACATCCTTGCGATGTTTTTTCATGTCGTTTTTCCGCGTATGGAAACTGATCCGAGAACAATGTTCATCCTCACATAGTACCCCCAGTACTATATCGTCATGTACTGACCGCTTGTGGTCCTCTAGAGTGACCACGCTCCGGGTAATAAATTCGCAATCCCCGTAGGAACATTCTAACACCCGGCCCTTTGACATGTTGCCGACTGTTACGGCGTCACCTGGTTCGGGTCCTTTTATAGCTGACAGGTCGCTGAGTGACTCGCGGAAAGGCCCTTCCTCCCTCCTCCAGGGGCGACGCACACCTGTGGCTCTCTGCGCTAAATTATCAGTTTTTGAGTCTGTATTTTCCTCCAGTAGGGTGGCTTTAGTTTTAATACACATGTCATTCGAGTTCACATCACTTGTTTCACATGGATTTACCCAGGAACCGCAGTTTCCTTCAGCTCTAATCAACCGTGGTTGTAATGACGTCACAGGGCGATTCGGGGAACGATTCGGGGAAACCTGCGGGTCTTGGTTCCCTCTCGCTGCACTGGTGCTGTCTGATCTAACTCCCTCCCCTCCCTTCTGCTCTGTTCCCAAGGGCTTCTGTCCCCTAGTCATAACATAGATTTTTAATGTTCTGATGTCCTGTGGGGAGTCTGATAGTTCAACTGAATGCAACTCTCGATAGGCTTGCTGCAGTTTCTGACACAGAGTTACGTTATCCATGACCCGGGGCAGCCCTTCGCTACGCTCTTCCCAGCGCGAGTCCAAGCTCCGCCTCCTGTCTTCCCATTGGTCGTTGCGAGGGCGCGCCGTCTCCAAGCGCGCTATCTTGGCGGGGAACTCCGTGTGCCTAGCAACACACCATTCCCCGGGAAAGTCCCTTTCCCCGCGCGGTTCAGCTTCGTGGTTCCATGACCCAGTTACCGCGGTGAGTGCTGTAGTTAGGGAGAGGCTGGGACATTCTGGGAAATCCCCTTCTTCTCGGGGGTTCTCGCTGCTGCCTAGTGACCGGATAACTCGCTCTCCCAGATGCGCTGGTTTCATGATGTCGCCGTGGACAACCTTCCTCTTCCTCCCCTTCTGCACTCTGTAAATCATGTCATTTAGCACTTCTATCACCACCCAAGGGCCGGTCCAGAATCGCTGTAGTTTGGGGGAACGACCTATTTTCTTAATGGGTTGAAATATCCATACATTCTGGCCTTCTTCATACCTAGTTTCTTTTGTGTGTCTGTCATAGTAGTCTTTTTGGCGCAGGCGAGTCGTCTGAATGGCTTTGAATGCCAAACTATGTGCTCCTTCAATTCGTTTTCTTAAGCTGTCTACATACTCCTCCCGTCCAGGGATTCTCTCCCCTTCTGGCACAGGATAGGCTACGTCCCAGGGCATGTTTACCTCCCTTCCCAGCGCTAGGAAATTCGGGGTGAATCCTGTTGTTGCATGGACAGAAGCGCGATAAGCTGCAGTTACTAGAGAAATCCACTGGTCCCAGTCGCTTTGCTGTTCGTCCACCAATCCTGCAATCATCTTAATCATCGTGAGATTAAATCTCTCCGTTTGACCATCGGCCTGAGCATGATACGGGCAAGTCCTGCTCTTCCATATGCCTAGAAGTTTCGCCACTTCTTGGAACAAAGCCGACTCAAAGTTCCTCCCCTGGTCTGAATGCCATACCAGAGGCGTCCCAAATCTGCAGATTACTTCATTTACTAGCACTCCTGCTATTGTTTTTGCTGTGAAGTCTCTTAGAGCGAATCCCTCCGTCCACTTGGAGAAGTGGTCAGTGATGACCAGTATGTAGCGATTTCCCCTAGTCGTTTCAGGAAATGGTCCAGTGATGTCCATAGCAAACTCTTCCCATGGTCCTTTCAAAGGTCGTTCTCCTAATTTCGTTCGTTTTTTGTGTCCTGGATTTCGCTTCTGCTGGCAAGGTAGACATGTAGCTACATATAGTGCGGTATCCCTAGACATAGAGGGCCAGTAGGCGGAGCGTTTTAGCTTACTGAGTGTCTTATCACGTCCTAGATGTCCTCCTAGCGGCCCCTCGTGCATTTGTTCCATATATTCTTTTCTGGCTTGACTTGGCACATAGACTTTCCATTCCCTTCCTCCTGCTGCGGACCATCTCCAACATCCCAACAGGTCTTGGTGGGTGGCTAATGATTGATAGTTCTGCAGGCACCAGTTCCAATCGCTGCCAGGTAGTCTCTCCTTTTCTATGGGGCATTTTCCTTCCTCCACTGCTTTTCTGAATAGCACACACAAAGCGTCCTCCTCTTGCTGTTCTGCTAACCATTTTTGCCCTACATCCCACACTATTGTTCTTACTCTGGCAACCGTGTCTTTATTGTCTCCCACCTCTTCCTCTTCCTCCACTCTCTTGCACTGTGAACAAGGAATTCTCGAAAGGCCATCGGCATTCCCATGGCGTTTCCCTGGCCGGTGCTGCACCGTAAAGGTGTAAGATGCGAGTTCCTCTAGCCATCTAGCCATCTGTCCTTCTGGTTCTTTTAACTCCAGTAGCCATTTTAATGCACTGTGGTCCGTTCTTACTGTGAAGTGGGATCCAACCAGGTATGATCGATACTTCCTTACCCCGAACACGATGGCCAGCAATTCTTTTCTCGTCACACAATAGTTCTTTTCAGGTTTGTTCAGTGATCGGCTTGCGAACCCTAGTACCCTCTCCTTCCCATCAATCACCTGGGACAACACTGCCCCGAGGCCATGGTAGGACGCATCCGTATCCAAAATCATTGGTATGTCAGCATCAGGAAACGCCAGTACAGGAGCATCGCACAATCGTGCTGTGAGTGTCGTCATCGCTTCCTGGCAGTCATCACTCCAAGCGAATACATGGTCCTTTTTAGTCTGTTCGAACAATGGGCTGGCGATACTAGCAAAGTCTTTGACAAACGATCTGTAGTAAGAACAGAATCCCAGGAAACTCCTCAACGCTTCTTTTGTGGTTGGTGTAGGCCAGGATCGCACAGCTTCAATTTTAGAGGGGTCAGTAGCCACTCCCTCTCCTGAGACCAAGTGTCCTAGGAAGGCAACCGATTCTTGGAACAGCTGACATTTACTCGGCTTGATTACTAGTCCGGCTTTGGAGATTCTGTCCAGTACTATTTTAACTCTCCTTGCACACTCCCCTGCGTCCTTTCCGAATATTATTACGTCATCTAGGTACACCAGACACTGATCCCCCACCAGTCCTGCCAGCACTGTGTCCATCAGGCGCTCGAATGTTGAGGGCGCATTTACCAATCCGAATGGCATCACATTAAATTGGAAAAGTCCTTGATGCGTGCAGAATGCTGTTTTCTCTTTACTCCCCTCATCCATCTCCACCTGCCAATACCCACTGGCCAGATCCAGTGTAGTGAACACTTTAGCTCCTTTCATCATGTCTAGTGTGTCATCCATCCTTGGCAGGGGGTATGCATCCTTTTTTGTTATTTTGTTCAGATTTCGATAGTCGATACAGAATCTCCAACCTCCATCCTTCTTCTTGACCAACACCACTGGCGATGCCCATGGTCCACTGGCTGGCTCTATTATACCTCCTTCTACCATTCGTTCTAACTCCTCTTCCACCACTTGTCGGCGATGGATGGGCACCCTCCTTGGTTTGCATCTGACTGGAGACTGTGATCCTGTCTGGATCTGATGTTTGGTAATTCCTGTGCGTCCCAGTTCCTCTCCCTCTATGAAGAAGACATGTGCAAATTGTTCGTATAACTGATTCACCTGTTCCTTATACTCGCCCACAGTGCGTTGGTCTGTCTGCTCCCAGAGTCGTTCTAGTAACAAGCTGTATTGCTCGCTTGTTCGTTCTGTTGCACTTCTCCCTCTCACCGAGAGACACTCTCCCTCCGACCAGCAAGCGACCTTGCTTCCTTTCGGTATTCTAATGTCTTCAACACCTCCATTCATCACCTCTGTGATTCCTCCTGGGTTGGTAGCGTCATGTACGGATCTTGCGACTCGTATTTCTGGTATCAGTCCTCCATCTTCTATGATCATCAGCTTCTCACATTCATTGTCATTCTGTGGCACTTTCCCCCACGTGACTCCCAGCAATGCCCTACTACCTGCTTTGATGGTAGTTTCTTTAGTCACATAAGCATAACCTTCTAGTCGTTCTTGCGAGACTACCTCTTCTGTCTCCAACCACATTAGTCCACTTACAGTGTCCAATTGTCCTTTTCGTGCCCTGATGACATCCATCCCCAGGATCCCTCCCTGATCCAGCTTCGCCACTATCACGTTCATTCTAATTGTCACTGATGTAAAGTCCACCTCTAGTTCTGTCTCTCCCAGCACGTCCACCGGCATTCCCCCAGCCCCTGTGATTCTCATATATGATGCCTTCAGTGGTGGCGGATCCTTCATCTGCTGCCATGCTTCCTTGCTGATTATTGTGGTACATGCTCCTGTATCGACCAACCACTGGATCAGCACTCCCTGACACCACCCATCAATCACCACTCCTGCTGTGGATGGATCCCACCTCCCCTGGATCGCTGTCCATCCTTTACCTCCGCCGGTTAGTCGCTGAGCAGCCTGATCCCGGCTTATCGCTGCCCTTGGTCGTTTCCCGCTGCTGGTGATTGCATGGCTGGTCTGTTTGGACATTCCCTTTTGAAGTGTCCCAATTCCCCACATTGGAAGCATCCACGATTCCTAGGCGCTGCACGGTTATTCATTTCTAATTTTTCCAGCTTCTCCAGAATCTTGCCAAACACCTCTTCCATCTGGCTGGGGCCTTTCTCTTGTGTGGCTACTCTAACTTGATTCTTGGGGACTGCGAATCTGTCCTTCTCTGCTTGATTAAACGCTTCTGCATGTAGGGCTGCTGCTCTAGCCTCCGCGAAAGTATTGGGTCGTGCTTGTACTACCCATTGGCGCAGTTTCTCCTCTCTCATGCCTGCGATGAATGCGTCCCTACTCAGATCATCTCGGACTTCACGATCCACCCTAGGGTAGGCCAGTCTGACCATCCTCTCGATGGCATCAGCTAGATCACTCACATTTTCCTCCTTCCCCTGTCTCCTCAGTCGCAGTTGCGTTCTGTACAAGGCTAGTTGGTCTGCTGGTTGATACCTTTTCTCTAGCTCCTCCACGAGTAGCATGTAACTCGTTGGTCCATCTAGATCCACCTTTTCTAACACGGCCAGAGCTGACCCGTCCAGACTCGCCCCCATGTATAGAGCGCACTCCTTATCAGTCCAGTCGTTCAGATCCGCTACTACTCTGAAATGGTTCAGAAAGTCCCCCAGAGAAGAAGTGCCGTCATATATTCTGGGTGAAGCTTTTACTTTCCGTCCAGGCCTTGCTACTGCTACACCACCTCCACTCCCAGGTCGCACTTTGACATCCGGCCTTTCCACCTGGTCCAGTACTCTGACTTTTCTGTCTCTGGCTGGCTGGGTTGATCTCCAATTCTCATACTGCCTAGGATTTACTGTTATCTCCAGCGAGGGTGTAAGTGGGAAAGGATGTGGGTCTGTCGCTGATGATCCTGCTGAATCGCTCTCCTGAGGGTTCTGACGATCCTCACCGCTGCCACCAATGTTAAGGGAGCGATTATGTCTGATGTAATACGGATCGGGGGGGAGATATGGGAGAGGCTCATCCTCGTCCCATAGGTTATCAAGCGACGGCGAAGCGTGGAAACTCATGTTGAAGGGGTAGTGTACTAAGCTAGAATTCGGATAATGACTGAAGATGGAGTTCTGGTGGATCTGATTCGCTTCTGAGATGGTGTCTCGTGGATCTGATTCGCCCAGGTGGAGGTCTCGTGGATCTGAGTTACTCTAATATTCTCGAGTGCTCTTAATCGACTAGAGGTTGGCTTATCGAGGAAGGATGGTAACAAACAAGGTGCTAGAGTAACGCCCAGTTTATTAATGAACATAATGGCAGTTTGTCCCACATTTATAGAGAAAGCGCGGACCATAAGCAGGTCAGAATACCCGAATCGTAAACATGCGAATCTGAGAAAAAGGTTATAAAGTCTTAGAAAACATGCGAATCGCCACGAGTCGTACTGGCGAGTCACAAGCGAATCGCAACATTCATCAGAGTTAGACATATAAAAATTATTTTTTATGCGATTCGTAACAAGGTAATTTCCCCCCAACATACGATTCTGTAACAATATATAGTAATAGGGTAAATTCAGATCAATGACACGAGACTACATTGGGAACGATGAAGATATGTATGATTCACTTGTGTACACTATTTTCCTCTATGCAGCAGGTGACCATAGGTCCATACGTTTTTGAATAGTAACTATATGTTTGGTAGTGCCAGCTAGTTAGCGGTATCGTGGGGAGGGAGAGGGGTCCTCTGGGTGCTTATGTTCTCATCATTGGTTTCCCACATCTCTTTCCGTGTGTAGACGAGGTATGTGTGTTAATAACAACCTTATGTGTCTTTGCCTTTGCCTTGTCCCTCTCATGTCATTCCCCGCTCACGGTGGCCTTCATGTTTGAGAAGCTTTAGTTAATGTTTTTATTAGTTTTCATGCACGTTCTTCCAATATTCGTTGGTTTTTATCATTGGTCCCCGAGATTTTATTCCCTTATACTGTGAGACATGTCTGTTGTTCCCACGGTGTTGTATTCTGTCGGATGGCTGAGAGAAATTAATTTTGGTTATTGCTTACACCAACGATGGCTCTCCTATCAAGACGAGGCCAGAATGAATGAATGAATGAATGAATGAATTACTTGAAGGATCCTTCCCTTGACGATTTATTGGATACCCGAAGGATCTCTAAGGATTCCCCTTCCACCATCGCTGAACCAACAACATTAATGAATTAACAATGAATGTTCTTAATCATTCATATCTTTACTCCCATGCATTTCTGCAGTATATTCAGATCAGAGCTACAGTATATCATGGGGTTACTCAATCGATTTGGATCCCAATGACATTAAAGCTGCGTTCCCAGCTAAATCGATCGAAAACTGCATTTCTCAATTATTTCCGTGATCCATAGCGCTGTAGAGTGGAAGATCTGAATATTGAAAACGAAAACAAACAAAAATGAATGCATTGCTTTAAAAAAAGACTTACATTATTTTTGTATTTTAGCGTTACTTAAATTTTCATCGAGGATTCCCAAAGTTTAAGACGATAAAAGTGAGCCAATAAGAATAGTGGGATAATGATGGGGTTTTTTTGTTTTTTTTTTATTTTATTTATTTGACAGTATATACAATTTCATGATGTCGTCGTCAGACGGTGTTCCCACCACCTGCCTTATTAACTATACACGTGTAACATTTTCATTCATACTTCTTTATATTGTCATTGTCAATGCGTTTGTCGAGGGGGAGGGAGTGGAGTGGGACAGCCCGAGACCGGGCCTGCGTATTTTAGTCTTCAATAAAAGCCATTTTCTTGAGTTTGTGTTCCTATTATATTTCCTTTTAAATAATTCTTTAATGTCACAGCATCCATATTTCTAATCGCACTATTTAACTCATTCCACTCTGCTGCCACCTGGTAGCACAGAGTCTCTATCATGCTCTGTTCTTGGTCTAAATTGTGCTATCAATGGGCCTTCGCACCTCCTGGTGGCTATTACAGTTCTATTTATATCTACTGTACTCTTGTCAATCTTCCTTTTTCCCATCTTTGTTAATAAAAACTTCTGTCTGTTTTTAACAGTCATCACTCTGCAGTCCTTGTGTAGTTCAATCCTGGGCGTCTCGTAGTCAGCTTTCAGTGCTATCCGAATGGCCTTATTCTGGAGCTGTTGCACTTTTCCTTTAATATTCTACCTCAATGTTCTTACTTTCGGATGGGTTGGGAATATATAGACCACAAAATAATGACGGTAATGCAGCTTTAACCAATAGAAGGATTGAGTTAAAACATCTTCATGCGGCGCCCTTGTTCCTTCTATTGTGACATCCTGTCGTTATGTCAAAAGTGCTACCATGTAGACAAGGAGATGAGGTGAACCTGATGTTCGGTAGCCAAGCAGCTGTCGCTGGGTGTCATTGTCAAAAAAAGCCAGTGCATATCATGTGTACCTCATAGCAGAAGCTTGGAATGCAACTATAATGATCTATCAAATACGAACTCTATTAAAAGAAAATCCCTAAAGAGAGCCACATATATTCATGACAATTCCCCAGATTTGGCGTGTTACCGTGTGCTTTATTAATAGAGGTTGGTAAAATGCATTGCCGTGCCCTCAATTTCCAACATGTTACGTGGCCAGGTTGGAGTCGGAAAATACAGGCCCGTGCCGCGCGATACATGATGGGAGCGTTGTATTTCCGGTCGTCAGCGTCTGTGTGAGGGGTTGATACAGAATCCGTGAGAGGATCACCGGGATCACCATGGTTGGCACTATTCTCACCAGGGCGCGTTTTGCTCATTTACTTTATGACATGCTGTTATAGCTCATCGGTGAAGTGACGACAAAGAGGCACATTTCACAGCGATATGATGTTTATAATGTCATCATTTACTGCTACTTCCATGTCTTGTCATGGGGAGTGCACTACACTTGAAGATATTCATTCATGATTCAGGAATGGCGTCTTTGAGTCTCTGGGCGGAGTTCAGTCCATTGTTTAAGACGATTACACATTTTCGGCAATATCCCTTATACATTTATAGCTATGTATACATTATCAATATGCCCATCCCGAGTTACGATGTTTAATTAGCGCCTCATCACTAAGAAACACCTATTTATGACTGTGTAAAAGATCCCTGACTCTTAGGGCTTTAATTTCCTGTGTAGCTGGCTGCAATACCGATTTGCCGAAATTAATAGTGGAGAAATGTGCTATCATCACTCAGGCAGGTTACATTGACGGCCCCAGTAAACATGGGTCCACAGGTGTTGTGATGACGATAGACCCTTTGTGATTAACCAAAAAATCTAATGAATTATTAAAAGAACAGCATAATCAGCATAATATTAAATGACAAGAGAAACTCACCCTTTTTTAACCATTACCAAAAGGGCTCTGAAGTCAAGTCGCTACTTGGAGGGATTGACTAACAAGAGGCATATACAATTCAAGTGCAATCTAAGAATGAGTGGTATACATGTGCTTCATAATGATTGTTTCCCAGCCAGCTGCCTGGCTTGGTGTTGATAGGTTAACTAGGGTAGTGCCATACTGCCCTGACTGTAGCCTTGGTGGTGACTATTATATAGGTGAGGGTGAATGAAGGCGGTGGTGAGTCACACACACACTCAGTCACACCATTTTACGCCTCCTCCACCAATTAGATCCCCGAAACAAATCGTAGACCCTGCTCCAGGGTGTCAGCACGAGGATCCAATTGAAAGCAGGGCGTACTCACAGGGAGACAGGGAGTCAAGCGCCCTAGCTACCTCAACGTCTTGACATTTCCAGGCGGTTTTAAATGTGATCTGTATTTACGGAGGGTTTACCTTCGACTTAACGATCCCGAGTTTTCTCTTTTTCCCTATTGAGACAGAAACATGTGGACATTCAAAGGAAGGGATAATGATCATTTTCTCTGCACACACACATAACGCATTGCCTGTGGAAAACCAAAGGATAAGGTTTGTGCGTGCTCTCCGTACATCACAGCTTGTTCATGTTGAGTTTAATTTAAGTATACAGGTTAATGGCTATTACGTCATATGGTTTTAGCCAATGGCACTTTAAGCATAGGCATTTCTGATAAACTATTCCCAAGAGACATTCTTGTCATCTTAATGCACACTATCACATCGTCCAGAGTACCCCTCTCACACACGTTCATGCACACTATCACATCGTACACCATCCTCCCTAGGCAGGCCCTCTATTCCGCAATGAGTTACTCCACATGTAGAGCATAAAGCAACGGAGCGGATACAAACTGCATTTGGAAGGATGATCGTACACAGGCCATGCACTATCACTGACACTGTAAATTTCGTTAAGACGGCTGATTTTTAAGACAGGGAATGTAATTATATTTATTTAGTATGTCAGTCAATGTGGAACGTAATACTATATTAGATATTCATAATGACAGTATATATATGTCTTCTTCCAAACGTTGAACATTTTTCACAATGACATTGCCCTAGGGGATCGACAGTGTAATTACAATTCGATATTAAGTTACTGTGGGATTCCACATTGAACGACTTCATCATTACGATAGAGACGACAATATGGGAAATAGTGTGACCTATTGTATTAGTTGGAATCCAGCTACCGAGATCATCAGCAATAGATTCACATTATTCAGGAGTTGTTCAACCTCAAACTAGCAAAAGGTGTCCTCCAATTTCACGTAGTATGTAATGAGAACTATGATTCTGTAGCAGGAGGGGACGAGTCTCTCTGGTTGGAATGACCCCTGCGACCTGGGTTCTTGGGGGTCACTCAGTCCACACATCCACTACATAAATCTATCCACACCTTTGTATCTAACTCGTCCGGGGGACGTCTGGGACGACTTAACCTGTCATCACCTTGCTACTATTTTATGTCTATTTTATTGCTTATGTTGTATATAAGGCCTAGTGTGGGCCATGTGAGATTGTCACTCCCGGTTGACCATTCCTTGGATGATGATGTGAGCCTGTGTCTGGAGAATAAAGCCTTGCTGAAAACCATATTCCTCTTCTCTGATGTCTGACTAGATCGAGCGCGGGCCGAACCGTCTGAACCCCAAGGTCACGAGTACCTTCCCTACTTAAAGTTACTTATATCGCTAAGTCCCTCTTCTGTGCTAAGCTGCCGCGCTACCCCTGATAGCTGACCATTGGAATGGACTATGTAATTGAGCCTAACTTAGAACAACTTTGGGACGAATCGGCCCCCAGTAACCAATCATCTCCCCCTCTTCCTCCTAGCGGTCAAATAACGAATACCATTAATTCCCACTCCAACAATATATACATGGTAGGCTTCTCTACATTGAGTGACAGGCCTTCCTACGGATTGCAATTATTTTGCGCTGATTAAATGGGGATGTGTTTTAAATCTGCCTCATTGTACTACTAATGGTGAACCACTCCTGCAGCTTTTCCCACTCACCCTGTCTGTTCATCCTCCAGATGGCAGTCATTAACTCCGTGTGGGGGCCCACTGAGCTTTCCTCCAGGGCCGTTCCAGGGCCAGCCAGACTCATTGTGTTTTCTTAGTTTTACTCACCTGGAGAAACATCATCAACGTGTTCCCAGTCATCCTGCTTACTAACACCTCTATCAGGAGTAAAGAGCAAAGGTATGACGAATTGGGGGAGATAGCCGCACTGGGATACCTCTGCTTATTGTATACTGTGGTCTGATGTATGCCTTACCATCTACCAGATAGGAACTTCAGCTGGGAGAGATGGCAGTCTTCCGGGCGTTGAAAAAAATAATGAAAATGAAACACACAACACAGATGTTGAGAGTCTCGCCTTGAGAGGTGTTGAAACCCTCACCTCGCCTCCTGATCACAGGGGATGTTCTACAGGAGGCTAGGGGAAACATTAGAAAAAGGGAACACACTAAAATTGTTTTTATCATCATCCCCTACCACCCGCAAATAGGAGGTTATAGACCATCAATATTAGTACTCGTATACAACGTTCCCTCAGGCTTATGTTGTATATATGTCACCGTTACTACCAAATAAAATCTTGACATTGACCATGGATGTTGCGTCCCAAAGTCGTCACCTGTCTGACCAGTGTAATATTACAGATTTTTCTTCTTTTTTTGCACATATTACGCATAGCCAAAATCCATGACAAAGACACCTTTAACTATTACAATCTCGTTATTCCTATTCCTTGAACAAATAGTTTCATGGCACTGACTATTTCTTCATTACAGAGATCTTTTCACCCATGACAAGGAGTCTTTTTACTATGACGACTCCCCTATCACCCATGACGTGTGCCATCTGCTACTATTGCACATGGCACTTAGTTTTTTTGAGATATGACACTGATCGGATCTGTTCTTTTTGCTCTAAACCTTTCTGTCATGCATAGACTAGCGCACCTTGATTATTTATTATTTTTGATACATATAAATATATGTGTAGTAATGAAATCCATCAACTCATAGCCGTTAATTTAGAGGCAATAGTTTTAAGACAATTCCTAAAATAATGTTTCTGAAAATAAATTGAATGTAGCCTATAGGAACCAGTATCTTTGTTTGCAATTTCTTCTCTGTGAGAATGGGTAAAGGGACTTGGTGTTAGTCTACTTCCCCTTCCTCTGCCATAGCCACACCAAGGTCAGTGCCTGCCACTGGATAAAGTTGTGGTTAACCTATTTCCAAGTAGCAGGTTGACTGTCGTTACCAATGGCAACACACAGGATATCCACAAGTCATGTTGATTATGTGTTAGGATATCTTAGAAAAGGAAAATGATATTCGAAAAAGAAAAGTGTCAGATTTGTTGGATATTTACTATGACACATGTTTATCCTGACAGTTTGGGGACAAAACAGAGACTGATATTGAGGGCGCATGGTGCCATGGCACAACAAGGAGTAGAAGGGGGCTACCTAAACACCCCTCCCACACACGTTAATCAGATCCCAGGCACTGCGTGCCCACTTCCAAACCACTATATATCAAGTGTAAAAGGGTAAACGATACAAAGATGGAAATTCAGTAAACGTCGCTAAATATGAGAGATAGACAGAGACTGAGAAATCGGAAATATATCTTCAGCGAAGTTAAACAAATAATGAAATGGTTCAGATCTTATGTAGAATTTGTTCTTTTGATTGTAATTGGTAGATTGACTTTTAGTGGCTTTCTTTAAACTTTTGACTTTAGTTAAATGTGTTTTTCGTGTTCCTTTTTGGGGGATATCTTGGCCAATGTTCGTGATATATATTTTATATAAGCCTATATAATATATATTTTATATATAAGGTCGGGCTTTAAGGTTCCGACCTGGGTACGAGGTTTACTCCAAAGTTCTATGGATTATCCAACACGTGATGCCCATAATACCGGGTATATCTTTTTTTGACAGAAACACCTTTGTTGTTCTTGATGGTTCCTACACTAGAAATATACTAGCATAACTATAATTATTATAATTACATGCATTACTTCTGTCTTGTTGGCACACCTGAACAACTTCTTATTCTTTTGTCTTCCAGGTATGTAGCCCCTTTTGGCAGTTGGTACCCTATCGTTGACGATTCAAGGTAAGACATTGTATTCTGTTGTTTCCATTCTTGCTGTGGCAGGTTAATTTCGAAATTTGATAGAGTCCCTTATTTAGAATGAAAAATACCTAAGATGCATATAATTATAATGGTCATTACATTGCTTATCCTTAGACATCAGGCACTATAACAACATGTGACGGCATAATTTTGCTTAACATGGCATGCAAGAATTAATTCTACCCAAGAAAAACATTTGGGATTTGGGGTACAAAATGACGCTATACATGTATTATCATGTACAGTGGAACCTCACATAAAAACCACCTCTCTATAGAGACCACCCCTCTAGTAAGACGAGTTTCTCTCAGTTCCGAATTGCTTTACTCTTATTAGATTAGCCCCTCTAATGAGACCACCTCGCTATTGAGACCAGTTTCTCTCAGTCCCAAGGGTGGTCTCAATAGAGAGGTCCACTGTATTCTTGTCCTGCTGGTGGTTTATCATAAGCTGTAATACTAAGTTGCCACTATCTTTAGAACAGCCTCCAGCATCACAACAAATGGTTACGACCTTTGTTATGATCATTGGGGATTTGCTGTCTAAGCATGTGGGCGAGTGTCATTAGGGTGGGTATTATCTAAACACATACATGTTAAAGTAGTTGGTTCCAACCCTAATTCCAAATTCCTTAAACACTGATCTGGTCTCAGTGTCCGAGCATATTCAGGAGCAACTTGAAACGCTGGTATTTTTAAAATTTGGATACTTATGAGCCGTGGAAGAAGGTAATTGTTCTCCCCAGCTTGATAGGAGAACTGATGAGTATCTGTGTAAAGAACACTTGGCAAGGCTTTACCTTTCACGACTCGTTGCTTTTGCATGACTTTCAAATGTCGCTTATCTTTTCAACCGTTTTAATTTAAACGGAACTCCAATGGTTAGTAATTATCGTGAAGAAAAATGGCTGGGTACTATTACGTCTTGGTTATTATTTCGACACACGATTGTGTTCATTTCGCAGCAGCATTAAACAACGTGATTATAAAAAGTACTTACCTGCAAAACTTACATGTATATTGATATTTTGATATGACTAATTAAAGTGGGCATTTTGAGATTCACAAATGATATAATAATACATTGATTATTCATTATCATAAGATAATAGCATCATGTAATGAATATGATAGTATACACTATGTTATAGATTGCAGTGGAGAAATTCTAAAGGGACACCGACGTAAGAAATACTAAAGAGACGCATAATGTATACACATGTGTACATACATTTTGAAAACATTACGGAACATTTTAGAATGAAAGTCTGTCTGTTTCCCATGCAGTCATTGCTTCATATCTGCCCAGTGACAAGAAAACTGTAAGAATTATAAGCACCAAGGGCAATCTTTATCTCCCCATTATAGCGGTCATGTTATGTCATTATTTATGTCAAAAGAAAAGAGAAAATAATGGATTTTAGTAGAATATGAAGTTATTGCTTAGGGGGGAGTCGTGTGGGGTCATCCCCATGATTGAAGCTATTGTGACACTGTACGGCGTACAGCCATGTGCCACTCTACCAGCCCAAGGGTTTCATTCTTTCATTCTCGTGAAAAACTAGAGAGAGCATTCGCGAACGTTGGGACTATAATAAATAGTATAACTGTGCGAATGCTTAATAGATGAGTCTGCACTTTCGCAGGATGATTAATAATGTAAAAATAGCCGGAAGGGCTCCAAAGTGAAAACCAGACATTTTGGACCGTTATTCTTTGTTTTCTGGAATGAACAGAGAAGAAATTGTTGTTTGCTTCTATCAAAATACCACAAAATGGAGAGACGTGGGAAGAGAAGAGGAGACTTTCAGACCCTTTTAGTGGGAAGGGGTCGGGGTATCAGATGAGTCTGATTCCTCTCAAAATCCTCTCAAAAAGCTCCTTATCGTTCAGCAGGTCCTGGTATGAACATGTTACCAATTGCTGATCTTTTCTGTGTATGTTATCACCTACTCGTCATAGGTCAAAGATGGGAAGCAGAAGAAGTTGACTTTTTTCTGAGATACGCTATCTGGTTTGCGTTTTGGTTGCTGCATTTGTAGTATGGGAATGTTAAAATGCTATTAAATTCCCTCAATGCATTTAGGTGGTCCTAAAATCGTATTGGCATAGTTCAATGAACTCTTAACATCAAATATGAATGTTTGCATCTGCCATTGCACGACTAATTTGCGTAATTCCATTTTATTTTTCCATTACGATTAAAAGAAATTGTCAAGTGACAGTGACGAAAAACATTAGTTTGGGTCCGTAGACATGCTGATTGGTTTTGAGTACCGTAATAGAGCTACCGAGTGTTTGTTTCAACCGGTCTGCGTTGTAAAAACATCCATCCTGGCGTGCCCTGGTTCTCTGTCCACATGAATCTTAATATATCGAAACAAAGCGCGTTGGGACTTCATTATTGTTCTTTGAGTATTGAATGAAATTATTAGGATCTCATAGAAAATGTATAAGTAATGTTAGACAAACTGTATGTTAAATTTTCAAACTCGTGCTTCAAAACGTATATCCAATAGTTAGTGCACAGATCCAAAACTCGGTATGAGTACGGAATAACTATCGTATGAATGGGGAGCCGGCTGAGGAGATGGAGAGTGAAAGCAATGGAATGTTTATCAGACCTCCAGCCTTACATCAATTATTTTTAACTCGTTCAGCTTGTGAGTCGTGAGGACTGCACCAAAAACTACCAGCAAAACAAAACGATCTAAAATAAAAAAAAACTTTGCAACATCAGGCCTCTGTTGGTAGAATCTGAATTCAATATTCGGTACAGATACTGATTCTTTGCCAAGGATAACATCATTGCCAAAGTGGGAAAACGTGGAACTAAAAATGATTCCAAAGAACATATCATGGAAAATAAATATTTCGCGGTCGTCAGAGAGGAACCGTGGGAAAATGAAGAGAGTTCCAGCTTACCGTATGTCCTTTGGCATCTGATGGCAGAGGATTGGTTTTATAAGAGAGCTATATATAAATTTACATGCTCTCGATGCCAACAATAACAACACATATAATCTTAATCAATTAATTACCATTACACTCTTGTTTCTATATTCTTGGGTATACGGTATGATCTGAAGCATGTGCAGATGCTTATTACTGTTGACGCCAAATGCCACAAATGCTGATTTGATAAGAGTTTCTTTTTAGTCTTGCTGTTGTTCCTGTTCGCCAAGTAGGCTATTCACGTGACTATATTAGTGCAAAAATAATCATAATTGTTGCGTCCATCTCCCAAATAGATGTGCACTTCCTATATTGAAGCTATTGTGATCTAAACAACCCATACATAACATAGTTTGTATAATTTGTTACACACACATATAGCAAGGAAATGTTTCAGCTAATGTGATAGGAAACTGGCGAAAGAAACAATATGAAGCTGAACTAAACAGTGTGGTATACTTTATTCAATAAGGAAAATACGTATTTCTACTGTAGCACATATTGATATTTAGTATTCGTTCCTCTGAATATACATATTACTACATAATATTACCGGTATATAAGGTGTGCCAGCCGTTTGATACTTCGTAGCAGACTCAGCGTTCCCCACTCTTTTGGTTCCCTACCTGCCAGCGTACCTTGTGTTTGGCAACATAAGTACAATGGTGCCACTCCTTTTCTTGGCCATTCCTCTCTGCCTCTCTGTCTCCCTCTGTCTCTACCGCTCTCTCTCTGTCTCTCTCTGTCTCTGTCTCTCTCGCCCCCCCCCCCTCTCTCTCTCTGTCTCTCTCTCCTTTTATTCTCAGAGTTGACCCCATAAAGGCAGTAAAAACCTCCGCCGATGATTCAAATTACCATGTCCGCCAATGGTCGTTGATTTCTTGCTGATCTTTTTTTTTTATTACCCATCAACTTCTCTGGTGGCCGTTTCATTGATCGATTGTTACATCTGTCATTCCTTGCATTTGATCATACATCATAACTTTGTATTAGCTATAACTGCACTATCATTTTTTATATCCATAGTACTTAACGGTATTCGTTGAATAATATTCGATTTGATATATCATTTACGGTTGAGTACTTTTATTTTCTCCACAAACAATAATTTTAACTCAACAACCCGCTACTGGGTACACTTCAAACTAGTGCCTGATGAGACCTTATAGTCAAAACCCCTTCCTGCACACCTTATCCACGACCAATGATTCCTTTAAATTGGGGGAAACACTCCAGGGTCCCCAATGCAAATCAAATACATTTTGAGAATAACTTAATAAATCGGGAGAACACTATGGTACGACTAATGAGTATATATTGTTCTGAAATACAAATTCTCTCTATGGCCCTCAATCTACTGTTAGCTATTATAGTCACCTTTCCAAAGGAGGAAAACTAAGGAAGGGACTACAAGGCTGCCCATATATTCTGGTCTAAAGTTTAGTCAGAATACAGATTAAAAACAATATCAACTATAATTTGTTGACAAAACAATGACAGTGTCTGCATGGTAACACTAGCCTTGGTTTTGTTACTAGGTGAGAACCAATGGAATCACCTGTAGCAAGAGTTCATTTACGTCATAGCCATATGACGTCACATATTAGAGTTCTTTGATTCATTCAGTGGTAACACCGGAAGCGAGTCACTCGTTTCAATCGATTTGATATATTAGTGTCGTTTATCCTGTAATGGTATGCCGTACACTACACTCTGTTTGAGTCCTGTAGGCGTAGAGTGTAGCTGATATATCGAAATGTATGGAGCTAAACTGACTTTGTAACTAAATATTTAACTAAAGTACAATGCTTGAAATATTTATACTACTCAAAAAAATGAAACGTGTGGTGTCTTCTGATAACTCAATATGTCTACATCAGGCTAATTAATCATTGCGTCCAAGTGACAAGTGAAATAAATGCATATCCCCCAGCTCCGCTGTATGCATGTGTGTAATATCGTTCTTACAAAAAAAATGCAAAAGTAAAAGGTAAAAATGACTCTTTAAAAGAGAAATGTATATATTCACTCAGTATCTAAGGTAAACGACACAAATACAGCTTCTAGAGTAGAATTATTAAGTGTATCTGGTCATATAACCATGAATTGATTTTTAATTTTGATTGATCCTTCACCTAGGAATAAGGATGCATGTATGATAAAAACATGTGTTTATAGAAAACAAATCTGCTTTGAATTTGGAATCATGTTTTAGTAAGCTACTGTACATTCGATCATAGATTCTTACAGAGTCTATGATTCGATTATAAATTCAGTGTTAAATACGGCTTGTTTGTAGATTTGTGTTCTATATTCAAGATATGCGTTAATTAATAGTTTCACTGGCCTCTTTACTCTATGATTGTTATTCATATATCTAAAGGTAAGGGAAAAGCCGGGATGCATGCTAACTTTTTCCATTTCGGCCTGAATTCTCTGGCCTTTGATACCATGTTCTGGCACCAGATGCCTGTAGCTGATTGACAACAGAGCAGGGCCTACCCCTTCGCTACCTGGTTTCCGAGAAGGGAACTAGATTTTGGAGAGAGCTCGTTTAAGTTAGGTGGCCGATCTTATGACTAGCACACGGCAGATACATCATACCGACGAAGGCGATCGGTTTTAAGACGAATCTTCAGTAGAGGATGTTTTTTATCAACAGATGTGTAGGTCATATCTCAAGATTGCTAAATAATATAGTTGAGATTGTACACCCAAAGACCAAAATTCGTCTTGAAGGCAGAAGAAGCGGGGAAATATTTCTTGAATCTAGTTCTAAGCAGATATAAAACGTTTGATCAGTTCGCTGTATCAGAAAATATTTCGAGGAATTCGCGGTACTTTAGCCTGCATGGTATAATTATATTTGGTCATATATACATGTATTCAGAGAGAAATCGCGCTAATACCCTATTCTTTTCGATCATTAGCAATCATGAATGGTTCGTTTCATGCATACAGTTAATACTGATGACCCAGTCGGCGTGCACTGAGTGGGAGGTGAAATGAGACTTTGACCCAGGCCTCACTAAGAACATCATGGTCAAGAGTCCACACACACGGCCGATTTGAAGGCCGATGATTGGAAACTCAGGCTTTTACGCGTTTCTAGTCAAATTAACCCTGACTGCACTATACCCGAAAAGCTCTCTTTATTGTCTAGTTTGTGCTATAATAATTTACTAGTTCTAATGCAGCCGGGTGAATTCGATAGTCCATTCATCAGCATATCGCTATAACTGGGAATTTTCAGTTTCCAGTTAGACTGGCTTTTTGTCAATCTATGACAGACATCGTCGGTCAATTATGAGTGTTGTTCTAGATAATACAAGTTATATGAAATATTACCTCCGTTCAAATGATTCATGATATTCGGAGTTTCACGTGGTTCTACAGCAGCAAAGGGAACTTATAAATCCATGGGTTAGCATAACCCGGAAGTTTTTGCAAAATGAGATCATTTTTATTTCACGATTTCTCAAAGCACATTGCACTTTTTTTTTTATATTTTAATGACTAATATGTTGTTTTTTCTACAGGTGAGTTATTTCCCGTACATCTCGAACGGCAGAAGGTTATGTATTAGTCCATTTCCCGTTATGTCCTATTGATCTTGGTGAATTATCCTAATATCTAGGGTTGCGTATTACATTGGTAAATGTACTACTACCATGAAACTACTATTCGCGGTCAAGATATCAATGTGGGATTGTCACCCAAAGGTCTCCCCTTAAACCTCTGAAGTTTACCTACGCTGGCTCATGTAACGCCTGTGGCAGAAGTATACTCCTCTGTATATATGCGTAAGCTTGTCGTGAAGGTGCTCGGTTTGTCTCTCTTAATGCATCTAATACGTTTTATAGCTACATTAGCCGGTGACATATGTTCTCACATCAGGCAAGCTCATCTCCACTGTCCCATCACCGTAATCCACATTTATATCAGTAGACGTGAGTCCGGCTGTCCGACCGTATATTCATTATTGTTTTATGGATTTCAGTGATGTATGTATTCAGAATATGTTACGTGAAGCACATGTGTTGGTGTTGTATTTTTGTCATACTTTCGACCCACTCGCGCCTAGGTTTTTCTATTCATTTCTTAAACACTATTCGGTTTATAAAAGGATGTTTAAATTTACTATAATAATCTTGTTGTCGCGATTTGAGGGTGATTCCGGGGCATGTTACCTCTAGGCCACCAAATTTCGTATGAAGATTATTATGGACTCTTAGTATTTATACTTAGTTAGGTCTGCATATTGTATGAATTACATTTATTTGTAATTGATGTTATGTTTGTGATTATATGTGGGAGAAATTATATTCTGCAAAATAATGATATAACATACTTTAGTATGTGGAGCTTATTTGTGCTGTTACTTCCCGGGTGAAACATAATTGGTTGTTTATACTACCGATATTTTAACATAGAACAGCATGTATCTGGCCGAACCTAGCTGTTCCTTGCTGGAATACTCAGAGATGCAGAACTAGGTTTGGCTAAGCAACATAAGATCCTTTATTGCACCATAAACCTACAACGTGAAATGATCAGTTGAACTCACCAATAAGTGGCAAAATGTGGTACCAAATGTTCTAAGCACCGCGTTCTGCACCATTCGGTTCCTAAGAGGTGACCGTAAATTTCCCCGCACGCGTAAAAATTGGTTGACGCAATTTTCCGCGCGTGTTCAAATTACGAGACCTGTATGGGCGTGCTTTATTCTGCCACAAAATTCCCAGCTGTGCTGAACTGGCCATATTTCTAGAAGGCCTGAATGTGGACTTCTGATAGGTATCTTCTATAGTGAGGTGTCGGATGAAACATACCCCCATACTCCCATGGTGGCTAAAGAAACATTATGAAAACACAATAGAGGACACAATTGCGATATAAGTACCTCCACAAGGGAATGTCTTGCTTTTGACGGCCCAGCTGGCTTGGAGGAGTGCTTTTCAAGAGGTGTCAAGGGATATGAATAAATACCACTACCTAAGTGACACCGTTCAGAAAATAGCATAAAACATAACTTTTAGGCATATCTCCACGTTGGCCCTCACAGCTAGAATTTCGACAAAACAGAAAAACAACGTTGCTAAACATTCCAATGACATTAGATAATGTTGAGAAGGATATATGGTAGTCTATTGAATAGAATAAGTCCTAGATCTAGGGTCAGAACAACGACAAAATCGTAGGATAAGTCTACAAATTAAACTCAAATTTAACAAGTCATTGTATTTTACAGATTTTCAGGAGCTGTGGCGACTTAAAATTGATACTATGCGATCTATGAAAATATAATTTTTTAACATCTCCCGCCATTCCCATTAAAAAAAAATTAGTAAAACATTTTGCCAGTGCAAACGTGAACAACGTTTAATTCACGCATGCCAGTCGTACACACATGTAATATTTGTAACGTATTCCCGATATCAGGCCTACTGCATGAAATATTGCTGATTTGCAAGAATTTGCTTTACTCTATTTACCCTTGTCAAAAACCCATAAATGCACCTTTTCAGGGGCCAGGGCGACTTAAAATTCTTAAAATCAATACTATGCAATCTTTGAAAGAATATACGATATTCAATATGCCTCAAACGTATTGAGTTAGAACATCATATTCCCAATGTTACCTACTGCATAAAACAGGGCTGACTGGTTGGGTGATTGCGTCCCTATAATAGCTCTTGTCAGAATCAATACATACACATGTAAGAGCTAGGGCGACTTAAAATTCCTTTAAAAAGGAAGATTGATTTGTAATATTCTTTATTTGTCGTAGTTATTTGCACAAATGGGTTGGGAACATCTGGCCGGAGTCAGGTCTTCCAGTTCATCGAATAAGCCATAAGAATGTATTCGTTGAAGTTGGCCGTCTTCACTGATAAAGGATGAATGGTACACAACACATAATTAAATTTGATTATCGGATCTGCTTGTTCAGTTCATCCAACCACGATATGACACGTGTCCATCTGTTATCATTTTGACCCTAGGCATCTTCTTAGTTCATTCAATTTGCATCTATTTGCTACACTACCTCACATACAGTTTCTTACCCAGGAGGGCACTATATATATGCTTTGGAGCCTTCCGGGGTTCATAGCTCCGCATGCTTTCATGCTAATTCTCTCCCGACCGATCTGGCATTGTATCCTGTACTCCATACACCCTTCAAGTTGAAACCTCTGTAAGCCTAGCGTCCTCGTCAATGTGATATGGCCGACAACCACAATGATTCGGTTGCCGGGGTGCACGAATGTTCAGTTTTAAGTCCCGGTCTTGGTCTGAATTAAATTTATACGAAGTTTATCTGCTGCTGATTTTAAGAGTGGGTTCTGTCGATTTGGCTACCGATTTGTTTCGGGCACATCAGCTCGTTATCTAGAAACGTTGCATCATAGGCTAGCAGCTGCATGTGTTAAAAGGAAGCTTATATAGAAGACCGATTCCCTTCTGGAATAAAAGCTAGAGGATCGCCCTGTATACTGAAATACCGCCACTGACTCGAATGGCTTATAATATGAAGATATGATATGAACAAATGCCCAGAATTTCACTTAGAAAACATGTCTAGTAGGTAATAATAACTATCTTATACCAGAAGTTATCATTTCTTTTTCTATATGTGTCCCTTCTAACGTATTGGCAGCAGAGAAATTCTGAACGATTTCTCCCATTAAAATGTAGGAGTTGCATATTGATTTCTGGTCATATATAACTGCTCTAAGTCTCCTGCACTTGGCTGCAGGAGGCGGCAATATTTTGATGGGACCTGGAAAATATGAGTATGATATCTCGTGTGCGGTGTACATTACATTGTAGGCCGTTCAAATCACTATCCATACAACGTACTGTGTTAGAACTGTAATAAATATCAACACATAGTAAGCTTTTAATTAAAGACAACTATTAGTGTAGATTATGATGATAGAAGGCTCCCCTTGTCCCTATAGTTCTGGTTATTGATACTCGTCTTCAGAGTGGCCCACTCCTAAATATTTTCATATAATTTCCTGCTATTTACGTTGACTCATCACCGAATCCAACCAATTGCCTTTGTTGTCTCTGATTATGGAGCCTTTGTTGATGCTGCATGATAAGGATGACTTGCACAGACCTATCTTCTTTCGCCCTCCGTAAATTGCTTTAGACAAGAAATGACCATTACTCATTATATATTAGTAGGCTATGGGAGCAATTTGCGAAAGAATTCCGATTCCAGAAAGCCTAGAACTAAAGAGTCTATTCGCTGGTCATGATATATATGCTCGATATTATAGGCTGGAACAAGTACTATAGGTGGTATTGATTTGACTGCGGAGAAAGTGGGGGGAAATGTTGCCTTCCGAGAATGAGAGTCTGAAGTTGGGTTGACGGTGTCTCGACTTAAACTGGGCTACAACGAATTGAGGAACGTCACTGATATAAGTGGCAACTTTTCCGTTGGGTGCTAACGAGAACCTTTGTAGCCTCTGCTTCTACATGTTATAGTTTGCACTTTAGGAGGGAAGGGAATTTGTTATAATATGATATGAGGTGTCATTGCCATTGCAAGCTATGTATGGAAGACCCGATCATACTTATAGTCCCCCATTTATAGATATCCCCGTACTCCCACATTAGAATAGTATTAGTTTAGTTAATTAAGGTATCGACTTGGTTATTTCGAACCCAAACTGACTTATGTTTTATCATATACTTATATACTTGGTATACGTGTTGGCCCCACTGGTGACACAAGGCCTTAGGGGTGGGGTAGGAGGGGAGGGGGGGGGGTATAGTTTCTGCCCATTCATTCGGCCTGTTCCTATTTGCAACACCCTCTATTTACGTTATAGGCAATACTTTTGTGCCTCGATAATTGGTTTTGGATCATATAACGATGAGGAAATTAAACTATTGGTTGACACAAGAACCCGGCTCATAGTCATAGATAACAGAAGGGTATACGAGTGGATTTAGGATGGTTCCAGATCATCTAATATTTCCTTTTGCTTCAAAGTCTTGTTAATGTCGATAAAAGCTATTACGCATTTTTGGACCCTAACTGCTCTTGAGTTCAGTGCATTACCTTGGCTTTCATATCAAACGGTTAACCTCTTATGTCAGCTCTTGGACAATACACAAAGCACACAGTACACGGAGGCGAAATAAAACTAAATAAGCGAGTTATATATAGCCTATATATATAATAACTTCTTTTAGTCCTATCAACGTTAATAAACTCTGTCCCATATTAAAAGGCATCCATCACCATTAACCCATATACTCATTATAGACATTGATGCACAATGCGTGAAATAATTTGTCTTCTGTTGAAATCCATCTTTACCTGGCTATACACATAGAAAACTACGTTTGTAGTACATGGTAATTCTATTTGCTTCCTGAACCTCTAAATCCGTTATTTCCGACCAACGTTAGTTTAGATTGTCGTATAAAGTATCACGTGAATTAGACTCTGGATTCCTTTACTTAACTTGATTTTCTTTTCGGTCGTACTTCATATTAGAGATAGGCTTATTACAAGCCACCGTTGTCAATAGCAGGAAAGTTGCAAAATGATGGTTCCATATCCATATTTTATTCATTCGTTATGTTGTACCAACGAGACTATGTATACTCGTTGGTTGTACAGACGCACTCTCGGCAAGCCCTTGCCCTTTAGAGCCTCAAGGAATAAGATCCAGCCTGTATTAATTTAATTGGAATGTGACGATTGCCATTGATTCAATCGTTGTACTGAAAGTTCTTAAGTATTCATAGAAATAGATACACACTCTCGTGTAATACCCTTTCTTTTAGACCATCTGGGTAAGAGTGAGTGTATTCCATATAATCTGTAGCTCTGCATTTCTCCTATATCCTCACCTATTCCTCCTAAAACGTATGTGATCCGTCTCAAAATTAATTCAAAAGTGTCAAATAGCAAAGTAGAATTAATAAATTATAATGGCACCAGTACACTAATCTAAACACAAGTCTAGTCATTCTTCTACTGTAACCAATGGAATGGAATATAAATTAAGATATTCTTCATTATGGAATAGAATATAACTTTATAAAGTTATTCTTCATTACCGGAAAATCCCACTAAAATAAAATATATTTTAAGGATTGCGTATCAGTACTTATATATTAGTGGGATAAAATGGGGATTCTGTCATAAATTAGAAATTATTTACATGCTCTGGCATTAGAGGCAATGGCTCTGCGTGGATATCTTTAAATACCTCGATCGCCTGTTGCAGCGTTTACGTTTAGCTAGAAGTACTATAAAAGGTGGGTCACGGTTTTGTGCGGCCATTAGACTGAATCTCTGTTCGGAGGAGTAGGTTGCATGTTGGCTGTGGGCACCATTGCACTGCATGTACTGTGATGAGAGGGCTCTACCTCCTCTCTCATTAATCATGGATTAAAATCATCTCCAGCATGATTAGAAGATTAAAGGGTTGCAGGCTGCCTGCGGTGAGTAGTGTGTATTAATATCTCTATGTGTGTGTTTGGTGTTGTCCGTCAGGTTAGGAAACATATGCGGTGGAAAAGCCGGAGGGGTGGGGGTGGGGGGTAATATGACCTTATATGGACATGTGCCAATATGCTCTTGCACATGCGAACCCCACGAGATAAGGCCACGGACGCTGTAAGGGTTAATGCTGTGAATAGTTGATTGAGTTTTGATGGCCATATAAGTTACATTGTCTGAGTTTATTACCAGTGCCCCGCACAGAGTATTTGAAAAGAAATACTATTGGAAATATGTATCATTCCAAAGTATTCTGACTGGCATTCTAATTAATCTTAATTGCCACTTTTGTTTTGCTGTACCCTTGGGGGGGGGGGGGGTTGTTTTCGGGCGATAATATTGAAATCCATTAATCATTAACTGAAATATTGGTGTACAGGCGCTCATGCCTGTATCTGCATTTGTTGCCGAGTGTTCTGTTAGGGCAGTGCTGGCATGAACATAATATTATACATATTATGCACGAATAAACAAGCGTACACGCTATTCATGTTGGCGGAGGGTATGGTTTTAGTTAGGCCAGTTTGCATTCGCCTGATATAACAAAGCAGCAACTTTAGAGGGGGTTGTTTTATGTTATTAGGATATTCTGTACATGAGAAGGAAAATATTTCTGTGATTCTATGTACACATGGGGAGCTGCGTGAGGTGCTCACAGAATGGGCTCTCCTGAGATGCTAAAACAGCAGGTGTAAGGCGTGCTACTACTGTATCACCTGACTCTGCAAGACTTGCCTACAAATGCCATTTTACCCCGGGGCGCGCTCTAGCCACGGCTCTCGCACCTCTATTCCATCATGTCCTCAAACCTGAGGGCATTTGGGGCAACGGCCATATCATTCTATACAAACATTGTTTATACACGTGAGACTTGAGTATGAAAACATGTCTCAATCTGCTCTATTCTGCTCTTAATTATGTCTAACCGTACTTATCCAATCCGAACAAAAAAATCCATACCAGTATATTTATAAAAGTCTCATTCCCAATCTGCCGGTCATTATCGCGAACTGATTGAAGGTACTGGCTGTTATATAGTTGAAGTGCTTTTCTGTTGTGAAAGCTGGCTTGATAACTATAGATTCAATACATACCTCTACCACTGACTGAGGATTTTCGATGAGTACAGTGCACGTGTGCCTCGCAACAAAAGTTAGGCTATTTCTCGCCCTTTGCGGTACAGTGACAGAGTGAACCTGACGGGACTGTATTCACCATGCAAGTATTGGGATCAAGTTGATGTGGGAAACCTGTAGGCTGTATGGGAGAGACTGGCTGGTCGTCCACTAAGCTGAGCATTCTGACTAGTCGGAGGCAAAGGTGGTGTGGTAAGCAGGCACCATGGGAACAGCTCCATACGTGTGCGAGGGGACAAGTAACCACAACAACTCAATTACCTCAAACCTGCATTCTGCCTGTCCCAGTCCAGCTTTTTGGAGACCCAGGAGTGTTAATTGGTCACCCCAACAAGCGTGCTTTGTATGAGATTATTGACTGCTTTTAAGAATAGATTCTATTCTCAAATCTTATCACATCTCACACTTGACATTGTCGCTCACTAAAGTATTTCCCGGTGTCTTCAAGATGGTGTAGTATGTTCTGAAGAAGTTTCAATTTTGAGCAACCATCTATATAGAGCATCCTCACATCCCGGTAAGTAGTCTCTTGATTAATCAGAGAAGTTGGGTGAGTCATAGATTCGTTGCAATAGGAGGTCATCACGTCGCATTGTCTCATTGACACCTATATGCAGACATGTTTATAAGCTGATGCGTGTATATATGAAGCTATATGGATGTAGTCAGTATGACACCTGTGTTAAACTGATTCGGTTGTGAGGCGGTTTGCAACTGTGGTCAAACTAATATTGTTGGTCCTTTTGGGCCGATGTCATCTATTCGAAATAGCGTTGCACAAACTTGAATAACCACAAAGTTTCGACTGACGTTGTTTAAGTCGTTGTTATCCTCCTCATCAGTGTTTCAAATTTCTTCGAATGCGCTATGAAAATACTGAAGCGCCTATATATTGCAGAAGTATATCAAACATATGTAGTCAAAGCTGACAAAGTGTACACATCGCCATACAAACATGTACATGTAATGGGAGGCCAGTAGATTGAAGAAATCGGTCGTGATGTAAACGTGTGAGTACCATTATTAAATAATAGGCTAATGGATCGGGTAGGGGGGACATTGGAGAAGATGGAAGACAAGTGGGGCTTGTGCAGAACTGTGAGGATATCTTACATAGATTGATCAGTGAACTGTGTCGAAGCCTAATAAGATCACGATTGAGTGGTGTGCATAATGATTGATGTAGTAACAGATGAGCTGATAGGGAAAATGAAAGGGCCTTCGAGCGAGAGACGAACATATCAACAATGCCGCTACAGCTCATACCCCCTTTGGTATCTTTGAATCATTGATACGGATCAACTTAGCAACAATGAATAATATCTTAACATTCATGAAATCAGTTTGCATCTTCCGATGCGCGTCCGATTCTGCATCTCAGTATCGTTTCCCTTCTTGACGAGAATAATCGCATACATGGAGGCGGCCTAGAAAAGGATTAAATTTGAGAATCGAGCAAAAGCCTGGCAACAGGTACCATGCATAGATGTAAAATCAGCAATATTTTACGGAGAACACTGCGGTGAATGTACCGGTATATGACCCATGCCGTGCTTGAGGACAATTTGAAGGATGTTTCTGCTCTGGGGAAAGTTTTTATCGGATGTATTGGTTTAGAGGTGTAGGAGATGCGCACCACTTAAGGTTCTCTAGCACTTATGCTAAAGACACTCTCAGTATGCGCTCAATTCCGAGCTGTTCCAATGTGTTCTTGTGGGGATTCTGTCTTGAAGCACACTAAATCCCCATCAAACTGCCGCACTCCCTTCAATGGGCTGAAAATGGAGATCCCTAACGAATGAACTAAACGGCATGAGCGAGGCGTTTTATTTGTCACGGGGGGATTGTTTTTCCAACGAACACATTCGTCATTGCAATATTACTGACGCCTGGTAAGGACACATGCTCCGCACCCTGTTTCTACATGGAATACGGATCAACGCACTAGTAACTTCCTGTACCTTTGGTCCCTCTGCCTCAAACACAAAGTTATCTTACAAGTGGTTGAATTCTTTCTCGCATTGGCCATGATTTTGCCTCTGTATTTAAATGGGAGGACACTCTCACCTTTTGCAACGTATTACCACAATCGTATATATTTGGAGTCTTATCTTCTATCACAATTGCACTTTATATATTTTAAATCATGTAAGTTGAGAGCAGATGTAAATTGATTAATTTCTCCCAACACCGAGTTTGAAGTTTGCATTTTAAAAGGAATTTGAGTTTGAACATCTCAGCCTCCTTGCTCGGTAAGTCAGAGCTGGTCATAGGGATATTGAAATAAATGCAGGTGCCGGAAGTAATAACATTTTTATAAGGTCTAGTTTTACACCAATGTGGGGAATGCAATGCCTCATACTCATACAACAGCAGTTTATGTATGTCCGACAGTCGCATGTGGAGAAAATGAAGTAGTTCTGAACAATATGAATATAAATAAGCATGAGACAACATATTGATGAGTATCGAATAATTATTTGCTTGATCTAATGTTTTTTTCAAAAAGTTTAAATAAATGTTGACGGGCATTCAATTGTCGTACTAATCATATGGTACCGGGTAACTAGAATTACGTCTTAATCAAATAACTGTATAACTGCAATATTGTTGTGTGGTATAAGACTGGCCTCAACATACTGCCCTTGCCCGTGGTCTGCACCTTCTCTCTTTGCTGTTCCTACCCAATTTGGCATTGTATAAATATGCCCCCTTGTCTACCCGTCTCACTATTTGTTGTATATCATGGCCGAGTTGGCGCATGGTGAGCTGCAGGACGGAGATGAGCAGAAAGAAGAAGCAGTGATAGAAATCATTTTCCCAGTGTTCAATAACCCTGCATCTCCTGAGTCCTCCAGGACGGGATTGTGGGATAGGGCACCTGCTACTTTAGCTGGTTTCTCCAGGGCGTTGTATAATACCATCCTACAAACCCTGTAGTCCATGTTGTAGGCATTCAGTACTATTCATTCCGGAGTACCGCGCGGTAGCATTAACAGGACGCATCGGATGAAATATTACTCGTGTGAAGATAGGTCACAAAGGAGAACAAGCAGAGATATGTTTTAATGGGAAGTGCACGGGCGGACCTAGGATGTTAGTTAGCGTCGTGTGCCTAGTGTAACACCCCCTTCAAGACTTTCAAATGAGAGGTCTTAAACTCGTGGATGTTTATGAACTCTCCTAGTATCCATAAAGAGGTCTGTGATCAAACATGTTTAAACGAAGGTACGGTAGAAGGAAAGTATTGCACATGTAAAGGGGTTAATACTGGGAGAAAATTTGACTTGCAGACTTACTAAGACGTCAGGGATTATAACATCGCTGTTACTACGTTATTAAGGAGCTCAGTAGATGCAGTAGTATATGAAAGTGGCGACTCATGCAGTGTATGTAGTAGTGTATGAGAAAGGGGTTTGGAAGACGCTTAGTGATAACCATATGAAGCGCTCGTGTAAACCCTATTGTGGTTTTCTGTCACTGACACCGGCAACTGCCGATAGGTCTATTGCCTTTGTATATATAAATGTGCAGGATGGTCATTTATCCCACGGGATGGTTGACGAAGCCTGGTTCATTATTAATGAGAGTTTAAACAGTGCTGTGAGTCGTATGTGATTGAGAATGCCCCTAGTAGAGGTGTATGAGTACTAGTGATTGCCGATAGGTGCCACTGTATTCGCCGCCCTCACGTGGAGTGGTAGGAGTGGAAGGCATCTGAAGGAGGAGGAGGAGAGGGTTGGTGTATATGAACTCTCCTGGGCGGTGGAAACAATGGCCTGTAGAGCTGTGGTGGACCTCACCGAGCCCTACACACAGGGCTACAGGAGGAGTAGGATGGAACACATAGACCAGTAAGTTAATCCTCATATAATTTGGTTTTCTCTCAATGTTTCCTTTGTAAGTCCCCAAAAGGGCATTCAATGTGTGCCTATAGTAAACTCGAGGTTGAATATACATTGCTCTTATACTCACTTCTTCGCTTTTCTATTCCATCAGTTCTCGTGATCTTTATTTATCGTTATCCGCTTCATGACATATCAAACATTGTCTCTAACTTCGAATGGCCAACCTGACATTTATTTGTAGTTTGCCTGTGGCATAAGGTATTACACCATTGTGAACGCTTGTTCTGCTATACTGAAGCCCTGGATATCGATTGTCTTCCGACATTGATAAATTTATTGGAACAACAAAGATACATTTTTCTTGAAGTATAGACTAATTAATCTCATGTATCCCTTACTATTAAGAACGAACATAATTACATTTGTATTTATGACTCATAATCCATACAAAGCGTATGGTCTAGTTAGTTATACACGCATTTGGTGTTTCTATAGACTGAATATTACTGCGAAAAAGCCCCGTGTAATTAATTACCCCATATCTGAAAGTAGTGTTCCAACCTACCAAGCTCTAGAAAGGGTTTTTATATTGGTAAACAGACGCTTCGTTCCCTGATTGTATTCTAGCTCCCTAGGGTTTAAGCTTTATACAAAACAAACTCTAGGGGGCTTCATCTTACCGAAGGATAATACCTCATTCCAATCTGAATCGCCTGAAATGCAGGGTGTATCACAAGAAAATTTGTTTGGGCCCCCTGATTGTAAATCTTGTTGATAATACAGCAGTACTGTGGGTGTGGGGTTATAGCGAGGGATTGTGAAACACTGTCACCACACTGGATGTCCGTTTCGCGCTGCGCGTACATCAAAACGATAGCAGATGCTAAGCTCCATTGGTAACTTATTTCACTGTTTCTCCAGATTTCGAGCATGGTAGTCCTTCCCAACTCTAGGAGACATATTGAATGACCTAAGCTTAGTACTGGTGTATAATATATGCTGTAAATCTACGTTATGTTGTCACAATGCCTTCCAAAACAAAAATCATCTATGTCCGTTCTACAATTTTTGTAGCACGGACATCCTCTAAAACCTGCACGGACATACCACTACAATTTTATACAGGAGTTTTCCCTAACTTGACACACAGCTATCAGTATATTATGTTGTAATCAACATGATATATTGGGGAGCTAAAGGTGTGTGGGATCGTGCACTGTAATGGGTGGTGTAGACAGAGATATCAAAGGAAACGTTTCGGCAGCATTGATTGGCCTATTCAAAAAGTATGTACGTGCAGCGCGAAACGGACATCCAGTGTGGTGACAGTGGTGAAAGAGACCCGTGACACTTCTAAAGCTAGGGATGTATTTAAGAAAACTATATAAATATGGAAAATTACCTCGACTCGTTATCCCTCCATCATTACTTGGAATTCTGATGAAGTACACCGATCATGCTTATATGACTAAAACATGTTGAGGCTACTGGGTTCTGGTGATGCCGATCTCTCTACAATTATACCAGAGGGAAAAGCGAACTATTGCGTATACACCAGTCAACATGTGCCCCGCGAGCTCTGGGCAAATTAAATTTTTCATCCAAATTAAGTAAAGTGGGGAGGGTAATCTAGTTGGCGAGATGGCAGAATAGCGGCCAACTCATGGTTGAGCCTCTATCATCGCCTAGAGATTGGCAGAAATGAACTAAAGAAATAAGCATTAAAAAGGACAGCGATCTTATTTTATGAACAATGTTGGTACGATTTTGTATTACGCCCCTGTTGAACGGTTTGTTCTCACTATCTTGAACATGTGCACCTTGTTCGTTAAAGGCAAAAAGCAAGGTTGCACTTCTTTGAAAAATTAAAAGACACCTGATTTAATAATAATAATTGCGTAAGACATTAGATCTGGTGTTGTACTAGATATCACTGATGTACTTAGGCTAATAACGAGACACCGGCAGCAACTTGAATATCATCTTCTAGTATTGCGCTATTACATCGGTCGGGTGACTTGCATGCAATCGGCGTCAACACAGGCCGGAGGCAGGTACAAAGTAACATGTAACACTAACGAGTATATATGGCAGAGCCTACAGACCATCAGTCAGAATCTTTGTGATGGTATCGCGACATTTTAATAATGAAAAATGGATTGATGTCTTCCTCATGTTTTCATTATGTTCGAGCTTGACCATTACATCTTTAATATGGATCTCGTATATTAAGGCCCTGTATCCATTAGGCCGACTAGAAAATGTCTTCCTGTAAAATCGATTAGTTAAGGGCCTATATAGTCTCATGCGATTTTGCGCTGCAGAGGACCCTTTCCCACTAAATTCCGTGAGAAGTGTATTGGTTTAGTGGACTAGGCCCTTTATACTTAAAAATGTTTGTTTGGATATTATAGATAGAATTATAATGTGACTTTCCTAGGTCTTCTAGTCGGTCAACTACAATGGATTCTTCCAAAGAGCGGCGACTACAAAACGGCTTAGTGGATACGAGTCTTTCGGCATGAAACAAGTCATTGTGTACATTCCTTTGGCTAAATACATTTTATCATGTGACAGTTTGCAATCAGGGTACTCTCATGTCGCCGAGAAAAATATTCACATAAATCCTGTTCTATGTAGTGCCATGTCATTTATTGTAGCATTCGCTTCTCCCTCCCATCCATAGTAATCCCGTGATTAGTGCTAATAAAAAATTTATATCCTATACATTTGTTCACGTTGTTATTAAACGCTCTCGGTTGGACCAGAATGATCCTACTACATGCACATTTATTCCCATCAGAACTACTTCGCCCAGTCTTAAATGCTGATGCACTCCCAAGAATGCCGTACTGTTTTATGTGCGCGTGCAGATGATTCCCCTTTGCTTGTGATGACTGCATGGTTGAAAGGAGAGAAACCTGAACATGTACCCACTTAGATTCAGTTCGCAAGTCTAATGGGACATTTTACATACAGACACGACGTTCCGCTCCTATTTGTTTTACATGAATTAGAACATCTCATGCGTACCTTGTAATATGTATCCATTTTACCACACCCCTTCCCCAGCACACGCTATGTTATGCTAGCTCTGCATGTGTTGTTTTTGTCCTTGTTGTTGTTCTTGGAAAGGGTGAACTTAATGTTCTTGACCAACGTTTTAAAAGAGTTATTGAGGGGCAAGGGTGAATAGATGAGCCTTGCTTGACGGAACTCATTATACGAGGGTCTAAAGTGAGTGCTTTGAAGTTGGCACCGAAGTACAACGAGATTACAGAAGGGCAGGTATATTGACCTCCGTATACTTTCCTCCCGCTTGCCCATCTCTAGCAAAGATTTTGATGTAATAGATATTCGAGGGTAGTCTTATCATCCGCTATGTGTCCTTTATTTCTGTAAATTCACCACAGCTTTTCCTTCATCTTCTATCATACCTACAGGATGTTGAATAAGAACCTGGGGTTAGTAATGCCTCATTCTGTTCCGTATCAAATAAAACACTGTTTTACAAATGGGATAGTTGTGAGGAGAACAGCCTGATTGTGGGCACAATTCTTACAATTTTCCAGACGAAATATTATTATGTAACTTGCTCGGGGGTCGAACAAGAAGTTTTCAAGGCGATAGCATCAAAACAACGTCCTGCGCCTGTAATCACAGCCAGTTTTTTGGGGCGGGTAAATCAAATTTCCTTCAGTTGGCGCCACACTGATGTTCTCTTTTGAAAGTAACAAAAACACATTTTACTCGACGAACAATCAGTGTCAACTAGAGAAGATGAAACTCGGGTGATGGTTGAGACGGGTGGGTGCCAGCGTTCAGGTTTGCCCTTTTCGAGAGAGAGAAACTGGAGAGGTTTGGGTTAGATGTTGCCGGTGTCATATTGATCCCATCGATTCCGACACACGGAGTCATTTCCGACGTCGAAAGGTGACCGCAGGTTTGTTTTCGATCATCGAAAATTGAATCCTGGGTCAATTAATCGTTTGTCCATGTCGGACGTTCCTGAATGTTGGAAGTTCCTGTCGTCGCTATGCGTGCGCATGTATCGTTCTGCATGCATATGAGTATCCATCCCTAATCCCCATCCCCCAACTAATATTGATAGATTCACCTATACAATAGGTAAAAAGGGTATTTCAATCAGCCATTTTGGATCTCAGAGCAATTTGGCAGCCATCGAGGATATTCTAAATGCTGAAGCATATCACTGAAATGTGTCATGATTAAATATCTTAGTTTTGGGGGGCATGGAACATAATATGTAACCCAGAAAATGTACGTCAAATGTGATATTTTAAGAGAAGTTTCTGCATTTTCTCAGTTCCTTCTCAACTGTACATAGCCATTGTGTGAACTACTCTATATGAGAAATCTATTTACACATTATAAGAAATCAGTATTTCCAGGGAATGGCCGAGACCTCACTGTGAAAAATGTTACCATGGAAACAGAAGCCAAGAACACATTTTCTCAGAATGGGTCTATTTATATCTAAATTTAATCAGCATGCCAAAATCTATCGCTGTTCCAAATGCCATGCTTTACTACCAATTTGAACCAATTCTTGCACCAATCAACCTGACTACTTTCAATGCGCATTGATCTCACTTTTGGAATAAATGTATACTGTATAGTAGATTAAGGGTAGTCGTTCTATCTGGGTGATGTATTTCGCATAGATACCAATTAAGACTGACCTGCACCGCCGACCTGACTGTTACAAGCTTAACTTCGAGTTGGTCAGACATATTTGAGAGTATAGCGGAACCTATATTTAACCTGATTTCCTTAAATTATTTTGTTCATTATAATAAAACGTCTATCGTTCATCAGGCATTCATACTGGCATTATAGATCTGTGTTTGATTTAGCTGCCTTAATGGCATACGTTCACGATACCACCATATCATTTCAGTCACAAGGTTATATCGCGACCAATCATTTCGCCGAGTGTGATCGTTATGTCATCACGAGACCGAGACAAAGTGGACGAGGCTATGTAAATTTAGGTTGAGTAATATTAATGGAATAAGAAAGTGGATCAGGTGTAATACATCATCTCATGTTTCAAAGTAATGACGCTAGTATACATAATCTTCAAAAGGTACCACACTTGCGGGTCGTACGTAGTAGTAGTTACACATTTTTAGGCACCTTTCTTTAATAACTGAAACAATATTAACACCCTCAGAGTCAGGTGATTCTCTGAGAGAGAGACACACACACAGACATAGAGAGAGAGAGAGGCAGATAGAAAAGTATGATTACCATGTTATGACACAACAATCAGGTTTGCTAATGATTGAACATAAGTTTGATGCAATGCATGTGGTCTATGGTAGGCGATCCAGTTGGAATGGTTTGGGAAGTTACATAAATAGCCTTGATCTATTCAAAGGATGTACTGGTTGCAGCACTAAACCTAGTGTATACAGATTAAACATAGATGGCGATCCTCTCAAGTGGCTGCTGTATCATTCATTGACTTGTAAATAAAAAGTGCCCCATCGTGGTTCTCTCACCACCCTTCCAGCCCATTTCACTCATTCTGGCAAATTTGGTATTGGTATACATTACGTCTTGTGATTTTTGTTCTAAAAATCGTACCACCTCAACGGAGTGAGTGAATAATAGTGGTGTAATGCTGTGTCGACAACTTCGTGTCTGTGCATGTTGATCTGGGATAGATTCAGTACATCATAATCGACTTTCTATCCGAGGGCCGAATTGCCCAAAATGTCCTTTTGGTGGCAACATTCTCATCAGTAATATACCCCCGGGTCGTGCCATATATATGCATGATAGACCTTATCGTTTATCAAAAGGAGAAAGACGGTCATTGTGTAAACAACTATTGTCGTACTTTTTATCTCCTTTGATTGTATGATTGCCTTTCATTTACAATATTCTCTTCCGGTCTCCCTGATGGGACTGTTTTTTATCTTAACGCATTTTTTGAAGACCGCTGCGCTAAGGGACTTTCGGTTTCATGACATCATTGTATTACTGTGTATATTTCTTGGGATGGATATATAGGTTGTATTGTAGTTCTAAACCAGGATATCCTTGAAGATGTTCATGAAAAGGGTCCTTTGGGTAGTGCTGTTGCGGACAATGGCATAATTTACCGATTCTTTATTCTCTATGGTACTTGGTAACTCTAGTCATAAAACTCGCATATATTTTCTGCCCTGGAATTATGATATTGTTTCAGATTTTGGGGTGTTTCTTTAACTTGTGTTGTACACATACATTGGGGATGCGGGGTGGCCACTATATATATAGTCGTATACCTTATCCACCCTATGAATCCCACCTCTCTCTCCTACACAGACATCCTAATTTGTCCCAATTTCGATATTCTACTCCCTTTTGTACACTTAATAAATACCTATATGGTTTTGGCATCGCGCCTCTATTTTGCGCTCGATCGAACACGTCTCCATCAAGATTTTGCTCATAATAATAGTATATTTACTCACAACAAAAGTGTCATTGTATTTATTGACATATGTGTCCGTATGATAGAAAGCCTTGGTTTATAGAAACGATCTGCTCTCTAGACAAGACCCCCCCCCCCCCCCCGAATCACCTAAACGTTATTGATTGACCATGTAGGAGGTTGGAAGGCTACAAGACACTGGCCTTCTCTGGCTTTCCACCGCTCGCTGGAGCAGTTCCTCCCCCGTGCCTTCCACTGCCTGGGTAGATTTAGTGAGTGTTAAGCAACCTCCACCAACGCCCTGACGTTCTTCGCTCAGCAGAAAACCTCCTTTTACCTTGTTAGATTCAACGATGAATATTGGCCTTATGATATTTAGAACCTGTAATCATCCATACATTTTAAAATAAATTCCCACAAGGGAAAGGCAAAGACTTGCCTCTTTTCCTGACCTGTGTAAACTCGTCTCAGGAGCTGTAAACCTTAACCTCCTTCTGGTCAATATGAGATAAAAGAGTTCGGAAAAGGGGAGCTATAAAAGGCCGTGGTGGGAAGGTATGGACACAGAGATAACACCCGGAGAGGGACGTACCCACACCCTCTCACTATCTCTACCTTTCAACGCATGGCGACCGCCATGAAAAATAGCCATTCATCGCGGTTCGCACATTCTGCGGCTCTGTATCTTTTCTTCCCAGTCTGACTGCTACCTTCTCTGTACTGGTGATAAATGGAACAGAACTGAGTCTAACATCTGTCGTGAATCTAAACTGTTAAACTTTGTTTTTAATCTGGTATTAAGTTTATTGTATAATTATATTTTCAAGATCCGTATACCTATAGTGTCTATTGTGCCTTTTGTTTAGTTTCTGATTTTGCTTCGGAGTACCCTATTTTTCGTAGGTTGAGGAAATATATATATTTGATGTAATTTGCGCTGTACGAATTGGATATTAAATAAATCTCCATGCGAGGAAATCTAATAAATTGAAGGTTTATCACTTAGTTCTTTCCATTGTATTAAACATTGCAGTTGAAACCTAGTCATATGGTCGGGGGTTGCCGAATCACCGGATTTGTAAAAGAAAGAACTGGTCTCTCCACCTCCTCTCCCACCTGGTCCCAGACATCCGGTTGTCCGTATTTGGCAGCTGCTCAGGGTTTGTGTTTACATTGCGGTCAGATGGTGAACAGCAGATGGTGGTGGAGCAGCTGGTGAGCCACATCTCTGCCATGGATTGCTCGTTCGGGTCGACCAAGTGGGGGTATTGTTGTCACTGGGCATATCAGGTGAAGGTAGGGGGCAAACATTACCAATGTTCTAAAGAATGATGTTATTATCCCGTTACATTATGCGCTAAACTTTGGATCCTAGCTGATGTACCGCTTTATACATCTTATCTGTCCAGCGTAGTTGTACGGGTTTAAAACTAGGCAAGTAGTATATGTAAATGGTATTTCAAAGCAGGCAAATATTGGCCATCCGTTCTTGCCTCATTTAAACGATAATTTATCTATAAAATTGTTTCCTGAGAGCGATTATAGATTCAATGTGTTTTGTTTGGCTTATTTCCATGGACGTATTGGGAATATTTTGGTATTACTGTAGACCCTCATGTCGTGAGGCATCGCGTTTAGCATGTTTCCTTTTCCCATCGATAACCCCAATTTTAATTATTTATTAAAAAAATAGCCTGTTTAGGTTTTAGAAAAAAGTAATTAGCATCCGGGGGCCATGTGGCTATATCAGTTTATACATATATATGAAGCACATTGTTCTTAAGCGGTTGGAGGGGATACAGGAGAATGTAGGGTAAATCAGCGGCGGCAGCAGCAGCAGGTGGCAGTAGAGCAGGAGGAAGACTAGATGAGGAGAGGCAGTTGCTTTTATCCCCATGCCAGTCACAGTACATGTGTGGGTGAAGGGTAGGGTAAAGACCCCCTTTCTGCATCAGTCATATTCAGTATTCCCATCGCTCTTCTCTCAGCCCTCTCCTGGCAACCGCCCTAGAACTGTGGTATGTTAGCTCCAGGAATGTCGCATATACAAGTCAGTTTGAAAGGCCCATGAAAGTGAAGAGGTAAAAGGAAGAAGGACTGTATTTCCCTGCAAATTTTAGCCGGGAATCCAGGCGTAGCAGTGGCAGCAGCTGAGACACCACCACACCACCACCACCGCCACCATCACCTCCACCTCCACCACCACAACCTCTCTGCCTCAGCGCCAGCACCAGCACCACTTTTCCGACCACCGACACAACACTACACAGACATCACATAACATCTCACCATCACTAACCCCTTAACAACAACATAGATAAGGACAGGGCCCGGAGTATCAAAACGACATACTTGGAACTCATTCTTCAGTTTCTATAGCTGAAACACACCTACCCCTGGATTCACTATACCTATTAGACATTCACAGCCGTAAGGAGGTATGAGCAGGAGGGAGGAATGTGTGATACTAATAATCAGTGGTAGACGAGAGGCTGGCTTCAAGCCTCACCGTAAAGGTAGATTACCCCGGGAGCAAGAAGCAGGATGGTAAGGAGAGGCCACACAAAGGATTCCCCCATCTACCATTTCGTTTTTTTTCCATCTCTCATTTTGATGCATTATGATCAATAATATTGATAGTATCATTTTTCTGCACGTTTACTATTTATTCGTTGATTATTCGTTATTATTTTGGATTGGCTTTAATTTGACTTTCATATGGTAGCTGAATAATGTTGTTTGTTCATTATAATAGACGCATCAGTTGCTTATTGTCACCACCCTTCAGATCGAAGGTGGTTTGTTTGTTTGCTAAGTCACTCACCTGTTTTGATGATATGGATGAATGTGAAATGAGGTTGGGGAATGGAATCCTATTAATCAAATACTTCTAGACTCCAAAATATATCATCCATGTATGGAATCCGGTTGCACTTGGTGATCAATAGCTATATGGTGCCATAAAATCTCAGAGCGAGTTATTATCCATATTTAGCCTCGGTTACCCTGGAGACGGACAAAAGACCTTACCTAGTGTTGTCTGCAGCGTGGCCTTATACAGATCATGTGACGGAACGGGACCCGCACCATGATCCATTGAGTGTGCTCTATGTAGGTCAGAACACAATATTTGGCTGGCTCTCTGGCTAGACTTTCCCTTTTCCTACGTGTTTGATTCGCCCTCATCATCTTTAATTACCCCTATTTAACACCTTTCTATCAAAGTATACAGGCAGGGCTGTTAGTGTGGTTGATGCGGGTATTTTGATTTTCATTTCGCTTGTTTAGATTTGAGAGAAGTCCTTATCTGTCCCCGGGTTTTACACCATAACTTCGGCTACTTCATTCAGTCTTATCATTCACTACTTCTACCCTCCCTTTTAATGATTTCGGTATCCCACATCACCACTCGTCCATATGGAAACAGGGCTATTGAAGCATATTGGTGAAGCTAGCTATCCATGCGTTAATTCTGCCGACGTCATTAGAATGTATTCACTTTGATGAGAGCATGCAGGAGTGTGGCCACTGTGTTAGTGATAAGGCGCCCTGTGCCATGATCTAACTGTTCGGGGAAAGGATAGGAAAAGAACTCTGGGCTGTTTTCTTGTCATTCCGGAATATGGAACGAGGGTGTATTTGTTGCAGTACGCCATTGATTGATACTTGACTGAATATGTCGCTTTACAATGGTTAGTTTCCCCCTTCCTTTGACAATGCCCCTCGTGTTTTTCACTGCCAAACAATTGTCGTCTTTCAGCAGCCGATCCCAATCCTGATACCTTTTTATTAATAGTGAATGTCTAGATAACTAGACAGGTCACGTCATTAATCTATGATTAATAAATCATAGACAAAATATTTGATCGATTCAATAACCAAGTTTTTCGCCACTGTTTTTTATGCTCTGCACATTTGTAGACTGTTAGTTCGGAGAATAAAAGATAAAACCTGGCAACGGTAAGCTATCTGTATATGATATTGATTTGCTTACTTTGTGCCTAATAGATGTGGAGTGTACACAGGAAAGTATACATATAGAAGGGAAGTGCTTTGTTATGTTACATCTTGTGGTTGGGGTGTGTTTGGATAAGTCTAACGCACTTGGCGACAAACCATTGTGATGCTTGAGTACTATTACATATTAAGGATAGACATACAGCTGTGAATATACATGGACCCTGGGGATAATTAACTTTTCAACCAGACTTTCAAGCTGGTGATGAAGCGACTGAGAGTGGGTATAATTGTCCCAGCAAAACTATATTAGCTGAAGAAATACTATTTGAGGAATTTAGGCTGTAGACTACCACTTTAGATGAAGTATCATTTCCCCACGCCTCAGCTCAGAGCAAACATTCCTTCTCTTGGACATTATTGATATTTGATTGCAGGGTCAATCCCCTTAGTATCAAGTAAATTCATGTTATTTACCCTAATGTAATTATTACAAGTCCACTGAGTTATTATAGGCTTAACCGGTCCCCGAGTCCTACTGATACGCTATATGTAGAACGTTCCTATGGATTACCATGGTTACCAGTGGTCAGTTTCTGCCCACCAGAGAGATTACCGTAGATACTACTGATCTGGCTAAATGTACATTCCTGACATTACCATGGCAACAGATGGCTTCATAGTGATTCGTATACAGTGAAGGCAGTAGGGGACATTTATTTTATCTGGCCCGTCACCAACCACTACTTAAAGACTTGAATCTACCTCTATCTACTTCCCTTATTTTTACGTTCCTTTAAAATATATTTGAAACGGAGGCAGTTGCGGAAAGAACTAACACGGTTAAACCTAGGCGCAGTTGCTTCTCTAACCAGGGGCCTTTTCCCAATAGTTGGCCGTTTCGGCGATTTTGGTTGAAGTAATCATGTGGGTTTTTTTCAACTGTTAATCTGAAAAAGAAAGAAATATTAAGTAAGATGTTTCAAGTAAGCTCTATATATATGTTAACTTTGTATAGAATTGCCAGGCCATATTTAAAACCCCTTTCTTTGACCGGGAGCTTGTATCATATCGACGGTCGCCTCGAATCAATAGCTCCTCCGCCTGACATAGCTTCCATCGATTACTATGGAAAACGTCTGAGTATAGACGTTTATTTCTATATGTGGAATAGGTGATGATTTTCTAGTTTGAACAGAAATAAACCAGTCCGTGATATTGTAGGGTACACATCCATATAATATAAAGCTAGAGCGATTTCTAGGAAAGGAGGTAGAAAAGAAATGGTAGAAAGAAGGTTTTCTTTGTCCAGAATGTTCTTGGAATTTGTTGTGTTACCAACCACTTTACTCCTCTGTTGAGGTCTGTCCCTACTCTCGGGATGTCGTCGTTTGTGGTTTGTGAAGGTATGTGGGGTGGAAATGTGATTTTGAAGCCTTTTTTAAATTGCGATCTCTACACTCTATTTATAGCCTGGGAAAGCCCCTGTGAGATACTACGTCATTTCCCACAACCTACGTCCAGGGGGGACCTAACTATATGAGTAATTCTCACAAAAGGGCATCATTTGGTTTTCCTGTCAAGGATATCTACAACCTGTATTTAGGATGACCAGACATAATTATAACCATTATATTTGGGTTCGTTGACAAAAATAAGTTCTTATGCCAGAATCTTTGTCATTATTGCGGGGAGCATGAGGAAGATGGGGGGGAGGGGGGGGGGGGAAATTGGAGATGGGGTTGGCAGAGAACAACAGGTATAGGGAGAGGGGGTGACCATCCAAGATGCAGAGCAGTGGGAGAGTGGAGAAGAGGGTATAGGAATAGGAGAGGGGGAGGGGGAGGGAAAGAAGAGGGGGGAAGAGAGGAGGGAGAGAATGTAGGGGAAGGGAGATGAGACAGGGAGGGGGAGCATAAGGAAGAGGGGAGGGAGATGGGGGGGGGGAAATCAGAGATGGGGTTTGGAGAGAAAAACAAGTATAAATGTCAGAGAAGAGCGGGAGGGAAACGAGGGAGAGGGGGAAGGGTGGGGAGAGAGGGGGACCGTCCAGAGGACGGGTACTTTGCTAGTTATTAATATGATTTTAAGCACTGGTCCTTTACGTAGATCTATATCATCGAATACTAAAGGAGTGATGACCTCACACTAACTTGGCATGATTCATTGAGTCACATCTGAAATTCCCCACTGTCAGTCAGTCAGTCAGTCAGTCAGTCAGTCAGTTGCTAGACATGACTACGTACTAGTCCGCTAGCCTGATTTATCTCAATTTTATTGTATTAAATACATCTGAATGTGCATGAGGCACATACATACATACATACATACATACATACATACATACATACATACATACATACATACATACATACATACATACATACATACACACACACACACACACACACACATACATACATACATACATACATACATACATACATACATACATACATACATACATAAACATACATACGTCATACATACGTCATACATACTTGCCTTTTATTCTATACCGGGATAAGATGAATCTTTGAAATGCGCATGTACTGGAAAGCTATTTTTTCTGCGCCCATGTAAAGTGCTAATGGGAAGACTGAGGTTGAAATCAATGAGTAAACTATAGGTACACTGGGGCGCTGCGTACTTACATGAAGCAAGTGAATGCTTCTTTTCTGTGTGGGCCGGGGAGCTCAAGAGGATTGATAAGGGTTATTAATGAGAAGGAAGGGTTTATATGAGGTAATCTAGTCGTGGAATTGCTTGTATTGACTGAGGATGATGTTGGTGCCTTTTCACTTCTAGGAATACCCTTTGCGTTGTCCCTAGTCAACCTCTTCAAACCCCGTTCCTTTCGAACCTCTATCTCAGTGCATTCCCAATCCTAGCCGTTCTCGTATCCTCTTAAATCGTCCATGGTACTTAAGTACCGTTCATCTCTCAATGGTTATGTCAATAAATCTATCGTTCTATGTATTATGTGACCACATTTGGGTATGAAGAGCACTCTCAGCCTCCCCCTTAATATACAATGCTAGATAAGTTGGCTCATATTATATATGGATTCCATTCCACACGTATATCAGAGTGTTTCTGTCGTATGCGTGTATACTTTTGGGTTGTTTGTCTTTTCCTATACGTGTGCGTCCTGGGTTCCATTTTCAACCATACTTTAGAATAAGCACTTCTTTAGTCTTGCTCTTCAGTTTGTATTTCTTTCTCAAACTTATCTCAATTCATTTCTTCAAATTTCATCATTTCATCATGATCACATTAAGACATGACTTAGTTTGATACACATGCACGTCTGTATTATCAATTTTATATCGATACTCGTGCCCATGTGTGTAGATAGTTGTTAACCTTTCACATTACCTCTCAGGAATCTGGATGGACTGAGGATTTCACGCTGTGCCTAAATGGTCAAGGAAGGGACGTCCACCAACACAATAGACTGAAACTCATAATTCCCATTATAGACTATATAGCATAAGAGTTCAACTTGGTCTTCTGTCATCGGATATTACCAAATCCCATATACTTTGAGTACGCCGTCAAGGGTCTGTCGTATATCATTCATACCCATGTACTCTATCATTACTAGTTATGTCTACGTGCGTGATACATCCTCAAAATAGCCAACCCAAGAATTGAACCTCTTGTATATCTGATATAACTAAATCTACTCACGTAAGAGGGGCATGGATGATTCAGTGACTTTAACTTCTAGGGAGTTATCAGCATATGACGTGACCTTGTGAAAAACTATTGCATTACGGTAAGGCAGAGATAACAGACCTTTGGGATTGTTTTGTTAACATATGCAGAGTGTATACAGACCTGTATAGACGTGTAGATCGCGACCAGAATCTATGTTGGCATACAAAGCAGGAGCCCAGGCACGAGGTTCCATTCTACTGGATGAATAGCTTCCTCACACCCCAATTATCGCTCATTGGGAAGCAGCCTCGTTTTGATGCAGAGACTAATGATGTCAGGCATTCATCCATCTCATGGTAGTTCCGCCACATACTGCCTGGTGGCGCAGCCAATATTGGCCTAATGTTCCCTGCTACTCTTGGATTTAGACAATCGTTGTCTGCCAGGGATTTTTATCGAGGAATCGCGGGAAGAGAATGTGGTTTTAAATGGGACTTGTTTCGTTTGAGAGCGACGGATAGCCGATCGTGCACGGGGCGCACAACTCTCTCCTGTTATTAAAGCCCACACTACATTGTCCATCTCCTTCATCATCGAGCTCTGCCTCTAATAGAGACTGCACAATATTGACTAAAGTGGAGAACTAAAGGAACACGGGATACGCTACCAAGAAAAGCAAGCCATAGAACTTATGATTGCCATTTTACATTCTAGAAAGCAAAGAGTCTGAACTAAGAGCCACTCTAAATCACACGCTTCCGGCTCAGTACTCACTCAGTCGGAAGACCTTCCACCAATCAGCCAGATATTTATTCCTATGCACTATTTGCTGTAAGAGAACTTTCTCTAGTGTGCTATGATAGCTTTCTAATCCCATCCGTGGTTCTGCACCAAGCATATAAAGACAATTTGCCATACAGTGATAACTGCATCAGGATTTGTAACCGGGCTGTACAGTAGCTGTTAGGACGGAGCTAGTCCCACTAAAAGGTCACTATTGGTCAGATATACTGCGTGAGTTGCCCGGCGGCGGCGGGTGCGGCGGCGGAGTCGGGTGTGTGTGTGGAGCGGACCGTACTCGTGGAGACGGTTCTACACCACCACACCGCCGCTGTCACCATGCCGACCACCGAGCGATACAACAACAACAGATACCACGCGAGAAATCTCGCGCATTTCTTCTACAACTGCTCGCCAGTCATGCCAGCACCCAACTGTTCCAACAGGTAAAGAGTGAAAACATGACAGTAACAATTTGATATATGAGGGTTAGGGGCATTTTCGTACTTATGGGGTTCTGGATGCTCAGTTGAATATACGACCATCAGTAGGCCTAATATACCGGTTCTTAATTTCATGAATAAATATATTGTTATTTTGACAAAGGTGCTCCTGTGTGTCAGGTCATCGATATGTGGATTTAACATTCACAAATATTTACATTTCAAAACTAGCTTCCATGTGTGCAATTGGTACGTTGGCCCGCTCGGTATAGATCTAAACGTTTAGTTGAGATGTTTCCGTATATAATATATGAGGTAATATTGGAGATGCTGAATCCTTGCCATCCATCGAAATAATATACTGTTTGAAAGCACATTTTTCCCCTTCTAGATTTAATTTGTATAAATAATTATGATAAATAATATGGGAACATATTGTAAAAGCCTTTAAATTAATGCATAGGGATATATAACTGATCGGTGCGTTACGCCCTTGTACTATTAGTATAATCATCGTAATAACCTTTTACAATCAGTCTACTACTCTCTCCCCACTCTAAGTAGCGCCCTTGTATATGCATGTATAGTCAGGTTCCACGACAAACGGGGCATCCCATCCTACTTACCAGCCGCTCTTGCCACATAAAATCCCTTTTTAATAGTCTTAATATATTGTTTCCAGTTTGCCCTCTGAAAAAGTAATTGTAGAAATTGGTTTCGATATTGGTCTTGGAGATAAATCTAGATTATAAAGTAGATTCTGACAGAACAAACTGTTGTAATAAATTCATATACAACTTGGCCAACCTGGGCATCAGCATTGTGGCAATTGTATTTTTTTTTATACCTGATAATGTTCATAGCTCGTCTTAGTAGATCTGGTAGTCTGGCCTACTACTAGCCGAGTATCTATCAAGTTTATGTATTGCTCTCATTCTAGATCCATTATCACACCGACTACATGGTGTTTAATCATTTTAGCCACTTACTGTTTGTTATTGAAGAATTAGGTAAGGAATGGGATTTTTTTCCTGACAGTGTGCGATCAATTCTAATTTGAAGTCATTTTAATTACAGATATCTGGTGCACCATTCCTATGCTAGCTACCACCAGCAGCAGCACCACCACGCCAGGATGGAGGAGACGTCGGACGAGTGTTACCGCTCCATCAACCATGCCGAGCGCATGATGCAGAAGATGGAGGAATACATGCACAAGAAACAGTTGTGCGATGTCGTCCTAATAGCTGACGAGCGTCGGATCCCGGCGCACAGGATCGTGCTGAGCGCCTCGTCTGATTACTTCTCTGCCATGTTCATGAGCGACGTCCGGGAAGCCAACCAGGACGAGATAACTATACAAGATGTGGACTCCGAAGCCCTCAATAGTCTCGTGGAATACATGTACACTGGTGAGTGAGACTTATCGCTGCTTGGTTTTTTTACCTGACACAAATAGAAAAATCTCCAAATTCGATCATTGTCTATTGGTGTGAACAATTAAATAGCCCATATTTTGGTGTGGTTGGACCGAGGAATGGTTGTTTAGAATTGACTTAACGCAACACTGAATTGAAGCAAAAGTATATTTTATTCGTTGAATGGTACTTTGGAATATATTTAGTTCATTTCCTTGATCATGGTTTACTTACACACTTTTGGGTTTGTTGTGAGGGATGACCCGAAACGCAGATCTATTGATCATAACAAAAAATACATAAGTCATATCTAGTTACAAGTATGGAAACATGTTTAATAACAGGTTTCTCGAAGTTATCTCACTTTTTGCTGATGGTGTACAATACTAATTTGATCGTATTAAAAAGTGCACTATAGTTGTGCAGTATAAACTACTAAAACAGTTTTTCATAATGTTCTCAGCCAGGCATATATTCGTACAGTGCCAGACATATCCACTCACTTGCTATACGCCCGAGTCTTGAGACCCGTTTGCATGATTCTCTCGCCTGGCCCCAACTGCCTATACTACTTACATCCTCTGAATTGCGGTAGTTGAATGATTAAACAGATGGTGGGGCAATACTGAGTGACAATGACCTACTATCGAGATAAATAAATGTTTGCGTAATCAATTAATCTAAAGGATAGAGGCTAATAAACATTTTTAGATGTTAAAAAAAATACAATTTGGGACATCAGCATCTGTAAGTAGTATAGGCAAATGTTCGATTTATACGGGCATTAGAGAGCAAAACCTACACACCCGAATTGTAGCAGTTTGGTAGTAGGTTGTATCGTACTATAATTCACAGTATTTTGCAAGTCTTTCTGGATCTTGTCAAATATAGTTGCAAACATCTATATCGTATTGGAAAAGTTTAAATCTAAGTCATATTAGAACAATGTGATAGCCAACAACATACTTATGGGGACACACTGTTTGTAGAGAGACGTGTAGATAGACTAATCTCTCCCCTGAGCTAATCCACTCCAATCTCTCTCACTTTGAACCAATATCAATTTCATGGACGTTAACTACCCGGTTCTCACATCCACCGTCCTTTGATTATTTCATCGCCCGTGTGTGCAATTTACTCACGGGGATTAACACATGTGATTTGTTTGTATACTGGGTGTAATGAGTGGGAGTGCCCAGGGATTTCCCTTTGGAGTTTTAATAGATGCCATCGGTTTTCTGGGCATGGTTCTATTTCCATTGTGTGATAGTCCCTGTGTTTGAGTTGGAATGTTACTGTGGAGGGTATATAGCCGTCTTCCCTGCTTGGTTTTTGTAATCAATGATACCCTACAACCAATCGTTTTATCATCGCATGACTAGTTACGGACATTTCCACGCCGACTTGTGGTTATTAACATAAACTTTGACATGGTAGTATACGTCCATTACCATGTAAATGAATTCCGAATTGTGAATTCAACGACTTTCTAATTCACATTAAAAGATACAGAAAGGCGTGTTGTCACTCGTAAGATTCTTCCTGTGGGTTTGCTGGCATAGATTCTTTTTGCCTTCATTTCGAGGTCCACATCGCTTCACCGCAACTAGGACACCCACGTTGACAACTTGGGTTACCTCATCCCAAGTTGACTAGTATTGTGTGTAATTGTGTATCAGTTCATGTCTTTGGTCTATCCCCCAGCAAATGCGGGAAAACTGGCTACCACTAGACTGAAATTTGCTGATTCATAGCTCTGTTGACAGAGGGAGCTTCTCTCCATCTGCTTCACGACCCAAATGGACATCGGTCGTTGATGGAGCAAGTCTCCTCTGCCTTCTTTATGGCTGGTCGTCTGCCCTGAAGGCCGGCTAAAGCCCGCCGGTCAGAGGCTGGAAGTAATGAAAGAGCTAGCGATTACGTATTAAGACTAAGCCAGAGAAGATTGAAAAGCCGCAGGACGATATTGATATATATGCGTGCGGAAAAAAAGTGGAAAGATTGACGTGGACCCTCTACTTTATCACGAGCCCTGCCATCAAAGCAAAGAATATTATTCAGTGAAGTGTGAAATGGCGAAACTGGTTCTGTATTGAGTATAGGAATTCTATAAATAGAGCCCGCTAGAGAAGGGGAGAGAGAGGCAGTACATAAGAAGGGCTTTGTATAGAGTGGGCAATGGCTTTGAATCGCACTCGCTCGTACATCATATATTATATAGATGGGGTTCTCAACGTGTTCATCATGGCAGGCTATATTTCTAATTGATGGGCAAACGTGTGGACAAGCAGCTGCTTCCACGTGGATGTATTTCTTAACCTCCTTCATATTATTTCTTTTCTCTCTTTATGCATGGATGGATTACACTATTTAGTACAACCTGTCCCATTTTGTTTTCCGGCCCTTGCTTCTACTCTTCCTTGCTCCCTCCTTAGGAAAATATCAATAATTTAGAATCCTGCTTTTACACAGGACTTTATATAGTTACTTTGTTATACACCCACTGATGTTACTGACCTGAAAGAAACAGTTGTGGCAGCTTGGGGATTACAGTTTAGACAGCAAGTTGAATTTATACCGAATACAACGAAAGGGTGGTTTCGTCAGAGTTATCCTATCGCACAAGGAGTGCAATGGTGAAAAGTCATGCGAAACTAACCTTGAGTTCCTATTCCATATTTATATCATGACTACCAAGTTTTAATGATGAAATTAGTACCCTGTTGATGGTCCACCGACATCGGCCATTCCCAAATGCCATATGACTATGAGGGAACTCAATATCATTGGATATTACGTCCCGATTGAGACTGATGGATCAACCAATCTGATCCGAGGTAATACGGATCACACATGTGTGTTTTTTGTCCAAACAAAATACATTATGCAGATCTGCGTGTTGCCGACATGATAACAAGTTAAGTTGTGATATAATTAACAATTTTAACAAATGGCGAATACCATTATATTACCACTCAACGTTATACTATAGGTCATTTACCACCCAGTCAATATGAAATGGTGCAATGATCCTCAATGCAAACATGATATTTAGCTTGATACAAATAGACCGCTGTGTGAGAAGAGTATACAGGTTGTTGAGTGCATGGGTACGATACAAAATGATGTAGATGGTCGGATATCACTATCTGGTTTTTTTCACGTTTTCTCTAATTAATGATTTCGATGAATACAATTCTATGTAAATTATTAGTATGAAATTTTTTTTTTTTTTTAAAAAGTGTCTATGAATTCCATATAATTTTGTTCTCGATCCTACCCTCCTCGACGTTTGGATGTGAGATTGGTACTGATTGGTCTGAATGCACAGTTACTTTATATAGAGCGTTTACCGGTTAGACCTATAGTTGTAATAGATATGAAAGCCTGTAATGTAACTCTGGGTTTATCTGTCTCCCGCCGCTGACAAATAACCCCTAAAAGCTCGTCTGTCGAGCCAAATTCCCCCTCGGAAACGCGTCATATGTGGATATTGATTTCACCCGGCCAATATGTCTACTGCCATGGGGTCAAAGTTGTCAGCCGTGGGGATGGAGTAGGAGCTGTGAAAGAAAAGGGGAAAGGCGATGAAATATAGACCAGGGAGAAACGAATCTGTGCGATGGGAAGCATTGGTCGGAATTGCTATCTTCTGGAGGAAGAAGAGGGGGAGTCTTGACCGCGGAGATCAATTTGTTTGTCTCTGAATTCTGCAGGAATTGCGTGTCTACATGTGGATTGACATAGTGAAAAAATAGAATTGAGAGGAAAACGTTGGAAAAGAATGGAACAAAAGCAGAAAATCTTTGGTTTTTGACAGAAGTTAACTGAGAATGCAGCTTTTGATAGCAGTGGTGTGCCATTTGTCTATTATATAGTTACTAGTTCCCAACCAGTAGTTTAATTTATTGCCATGCATTCTAAGACATCATTTATAACGTCAGTTAATTTACATGAGTCAGATTTTGAGATGGAACCAATACCCGGATAAATACCTCTAAACAAATGTATATGCGCTGGCCCATCCCAAACTAGCTTAACCCCAGCCAACCTACAAATACAAATATACATTGTACAATATATGTACATATATGCGAAAGACGTTTTGTCCATTATGACGGCAATCCTGCTGATGTCTCATATCACGCTGCGAAATTGTCTACTAAATGAAAGGTGCCCACAGTCATTAATGGAGACAAAGTGATTAAGGTTATAATCCCCGTCTCAAGATGCGAATGTAGGAACCGATTTAAGACACTTTAAAGAAACTAATTTCGACCTACTCCATGCTCCTTGAGGATGAAGAGACGGAATCACAAGCCTTATGAAATGCTGAGAAAACAGGCGGGCAATCAGTCTGTCATCTGAAGGATAAGCAAGGGAAACGCCTAGCGAGATAGACGGTCGGAATCAAACGTGGAAGATTAACATTATCCACAATTCATTCGGTACTCGCGTTTCTAGAAATATTGTCAAGAAGGGTCGTATGCAGGAATGCATTTGAAAAGGAGATATTGCACCTCGTATATTCGAAAGAAGAAAAGAGATATTCCACCTAGTGTGCCTATATATATATATGTAGTGTTTGCTCAAGCCCATGCATAGTCGTTGTACCACATTGGATTTCTGTAATTATTTAAATGTCGTTTGGCTTCAACATAGATCTAAATGCATCTGATCCTCTATGTTCCATCTCACAGAAATAGCGGCCGATAAAAGATGGCTGGTTATGATTGTGAGTGTGAAAGTCCTTGTTCTAGGGTGTAGCAGGGGTTAATGTATTGGAGGAAGGACTTAACAGGATTAGATGTCGGATAATGTAAAGTCATCATGCGATACCATGATACCCTTGTCTCCCATAAACGGAATGGCGATATCTCTAGCGATTGTTAATGGGCTGATCGTTTTCCATATTTTAGATTTCTTTGGACCAATATTCCAACCGATATCTCGGTCCGATGTTTCCCAAATTAACTTAACCCTGTCAAACCAGAACCAATGCAACTATGCGAATGGTGTTTTGTCCATTTTGACCTCTATCCTATAGTATTCCATTCCTATTACAATTTTCTTTGGGGGCCATTTCTATATAGGCGTGTTGCTACTGGGGTGACCCCGATATATTATAAGTGCCATTTATTTCCACTGCCCAATACACCCAAATCATAAACAACTATGGTGCATGTATAGTATATGCCCTCCTCCCTCTTGTGAATTGTTTAATGATTTCTGTGAGTCTCTTCCATACATTCAACACCATGTAAACCTTCAACGTTCTTTCACTCATAATATATTGTATTAGTGATTCAATATCTAATGCATGGAATCCATTTGTCATATCATTCCGAAACTTCCGTACCTTTTGCGGGATCAATTATTATGACATGGCAAGTGATTGTTGGGTGTTAGGCCTCAGTGGATTGATCTAGCACTGATTTGTATGAGACCACACGCCCCCACGCTATGCACTACCTGTCCTAGCACTCTTAACTTTCGTGATAATTGATGGGGCTTTTGTGCAAACAGGGGCATGTACAATAACCCTGGCCCAGCCGCCCTACAACTGAGTACTGGAGCGGATTAGCCTTTTCCAACCCAAACAGGATCAAGGTCCTTAGTAAAAGAGCTGGTGGTGTGATGACGCACTTCTGTATGCCTTGAAGGTACAAACGGAACTTCTATTACTGATTAATTAGTTCGCTTAAGAAAACTAATGCTACATGTATTACCTATTTAGAGTGATGTAGTTAATTTTGAAGTGAATTTCCTGAAGAAAAAAATGATTTATGGTTTTTTAAAAAAATGGTGGAGAAAAATACCAGTCTCTGCCCATGTCATTTTCACCTCACGAATAATTTATCACCACAACCTTCGATGTTCAGTTACCCATTGCAAGAATCTGGACATGAAAAGGGACATGGTTTATCAGTCATTTTGCATTTTCGAGTATGACGTTTGACCAATATATTATTACATCGAATACATCAACAAAAATTTTAATGAATCTCGTTGCTTAACCCAAGCGCCGTGCCCACACATATGAGCGTAATTGGTATAGTGGATATAGATGGCGGATTACACTTCTGCTGATAATTGTTTGCCGTGGATTTCATAGTCTGTGTTTGTTATACAAGTGCAGTAAACATATATTTATAATAATGAGGTTCCATCGACGCTGATCGTTTCTTTTTTGACTATTAATTTTTTTCATTATGAGTGAAACTTCACTTGCGGCCATCTATATCGCACAATATAGCCTCCAACACTATACTACAGTTCTATACTACAATTTTGATCTCAACACATTAAACTTCAATTTACAAGTAAGTCTCAGTTAATTCTAATATGGACTCGATCTATTCCAGAAAAGGATTAGAAGAATATATTGATTTCTAATTGGTAGCATGGTCGGCTACATATCCCTGAATGACATTTATTTTACATTTGAATCAGAAATAGCGAACGAGAAGAAGAATCAGAAATATTTATTTAGAAAATCCCACTCCCTTTCGCCAGGATTCTGAAGCATTTTACATCGCTCTAATTCAAACATTGTGGATGTAGCAGTAATTAATCCCCCGCTATTTGGTTTGTCTTTATTACTTGTATTAATCCATTAGATTGATGCGCTCTGCCTAGTCGTTCCCTGTCGGAGCTTTTGTTTTATGCTTCGAACCTTAAGCCGATTGCCTCTTGTGGTGTGATGCAATTTTCCAAATGGGCTTTTGTCCAGGATTGACGGGGTGGAGGGGTTTGGTACAGCGTACTGGCGGTACGTTATGGTTTCCCTTGGTTCGAGCAATTCCTATCGCCGTCTTTTCCCGTCCTAGCCTTTGAAAATACATTATGGATATATCACACCATACTTAAACGTACCACGCCTTGATGCGCTGTAGAATTAAATCGCTGTTGTTAATGATATGCTTACTGTGCTGAAGTATTGAAGGCATATTACTCTGGAACTTCTATGCCATACAAGGAAATGATACAGGAAATATCCTATTAGACGTGTCCTTATCAACTCTTTTTCACCCAGGAATAGGATCAATTATATTAACTATTTAGTATATCCGCATTGCCGAGTGAGTTTAATGCGCAGTATGTATATCCGTAGTGAGTTACGTGTGGTAGTCATGACAATCAATGCATTTTTCTTTTTACCAAAATTCTAACTTATGACTAAAACATGTTTTCTATTATTATGAGCGAAGCTCATTATCTTCTGACTTTTGACCCCAAGTGACATACATACAAATATAGACATAACCTATTGCGTAGGTTTGGTGACCTAGTACATGCCTTTCTTTTCAAGCTATTTCTTTCATGTTTGGTAAATGGCTCAGGAAAACCGATAGTAGTTGAATAGGGTGGTTTAAATTTTTAAATTGTTTTTCTGAAAAGAGTTATTTCCAAAAGCGGTAAACCACCTTTGTACGCTTTGAAGTAAGATCTTTATCTCACCCTGACTTGGGTCTTTTAGTAGGCTGACTTGGCTGTCTTTAGTAGGCTGACTGGCTAGTACTGTAGCCTGTCACCTTAGCTGCCTGATACCTCGCCCCATGAAAGAGAGCCCCTGCTCCAAGATGAGGCCTGTCCTCCCTTATCTGGTAATTAAGAGATGACAGATCTGTGACAGCTTATCAAATGTGTGAAAGTGTTCTTAAAACTTTTTTTAAAAATGGGAATAAATGTCTAGTTCCAACACCATTGTATACTCCACATACTACGGATAAAATACAACTTTGAATGGAATTTGTGGGCCAATTAGAAGAAAAGTTCTGACAGTTCTGAAAGCTGTTAAACTTTTACTTGTTATGAATATTATCCTAAACTAGGAAGAAAGCAACTAAACACCCAAACACTTAAGTATAATCTAATGTAATCACCGTGCCCAAGCAGTGTGTATGTCATGAAAATATAAACTGATGCTTGAGAGAGGAAAAAGATTAGATTCTCCTCTCCCCTCATCCAGACGTAATTAAACACCCAATCTTCCCCACTCCTTCAACTGATATGAAAGAAAGCCTTTCCCAGTAGCATTCCCTATATGAATTGAAAGACAGCTGGGATTACTCAACGTGGTCACAGTGGGCTTGGGGTCACGCCAAGTGATAAGAATCACCCTATCTTTCCTCCACTGCCCATCGATGAGGTAAGGCCTCCTCTAATGAGTTTACATGTCAGCCTGTAGCTTACTTCACTTTAGAAGATTTTTTGTTTGTGAAATATACATTCTGAATTATGTTTAAGCATATTCTGACAGACGTTAGAATCATTTTGATATTAATTTCTTCAATGTGGGATTTATAGAAGAAAAATAGTCTGAAAGTCATCAAGGAACAGAAACACTCATCTTCCTACAAAAAAAATGGGTTTTAAGCACAATATCTCCCCCATATGACACCTCAGGCAGGCCAGAATATCACAACAGGCAAGTGGGCACGCCCCCTCCCATGTTGCCATTTGAGATTCAGCAACAAAAAATAATTTTTTCCAGTTACCAAATTGCCAAGGGTTGGCAGGAATTTGCAGCAAGTTAGCAGCAAACAATGCCAAGTGACCAAGCTGCAAAAGGTTTGCAGTGTTTGGCAACTAAAAGATTTCCAGAAAATAAATAAATAAAAAAAATAATGTCCCAAAACGCTCAGAAACAGAGCGTTTTCTTCTGAACTGGGAATAAAAAAGAAAAAATAAAAAGATTTGAGTTGCTGTTTCTCCAGGCAGTGCCTAAAGCATCACATTATTGCTAGACGTAGTGACATACAGTGTCTAGCAAGGGAGAGCATTATGCCCATACTCCCAACTGGGCGATAAATTAACGCTGAACAGCTGGCTATTTATAGGTCTAGAGTCAAAAGCGCGGACGTCGGAGTGAACAGGTGTACGTGCTCTGCGCGTTGGCGTCTATGGGAGGGTGACGAGAGGTGTCCAGATTGACACTTTCAAGCTGGAAATATATCCAAATAGTGAATGCTACTGCAGACGCTCGCCGGGCCCTGCTCGCTCCGGTGCCGTGAAAACCGCCACTCTATGAGTCGGCCGCTCTCCCGATGAAACAAAAGTTGCCTAGGTTTGCTTCTAATTGTACATTTTCTGAAAATCTGACCCATATATGATAACTAGGCTTCGCGATATGTGGCTATATAAATTGCCACATGAAATGACCTCCTTGTTATTGTATTTTTGTATTCAATGTTTTTTTTATTCAGCCAGGAAATTATGACGATACATTATTCTCTGTCGAAGCTGTAGATCATTTAATAAGGATGAAAAAATCAGTGTCAGTCGCTTAAAATTTCGCGCTCGATGTTACGCAATTCGTGCGCCAAATTGCCGAAAACCCTTATATCAAATAAACAATATTCATATAGGTTATATTTGACCATGTCCAACGGTGAGAAAATAAGCCTACTGGAAGGGCAATATATCCCCTGCTAAATTATTATATATCCCCTGCTAAATTATTATATACTTGGTCAATATGATTGATATCTGGGGATCAGAACGTGGTCATCAAAATGAGTCTTGTCTCGAGAATTGTTTTATTGCACTTTTACCTAAAGAAGTTCTGATTATAATGGTGTGTGTCGCCATTGAAATACATCCTTTCTCTGAGAGAATCGCGTAGTTTGCTCTTCTATTATTCATGAAGGACCTGAATCGTTTTGTGGGATTCAGTATAAATAGGTCCCACTAAATATTTGGCGAATGATCCGCCATCTCTTATCAAGGTTCTATATCCATGGTATTATATGATATACTCTATAATGATATCAATCTTTGGTATAAAAATGAATAGCTTATTATTGACTGTCTCTATATACACGACAGTATACGCCTGTAATAGGGCCGGTTGTTCTTTCATTATAGCACAGCACTAGTTGTGTGATTATAGCGAGCTGTCTGAATGACCAGTGTCTACCCCTGATCCACACGAAACTGGACAGCGTGAGTGAGGAATGAGATGGTGATTCCTTATCCCTGCCCATCCGGGTGGGCCGTTGCCTTTTAAAGTTTCTCTGAAAACAGCTCGCTGCGAGCAATATTGATTTGTGGAGGACAAAGGAGATGGGAGGTGGAGGTGGAAGAGACTACTGTTAGTTCTAGGCCTGGCTGAGAACATTCTTTCTCTTAAAGGGCAAAAGCTGGAACTGCTATTGGCCTGTCAAAAAGTCAGACAAAATCAGCCGCAATAAGAATTATATAGACATAAACTTTCTTATGGCTAAATTCTCAAATGAAATGAATTATTTATCGTAGGCATTTTCATCATCATTAGAATGAATAATTTAATTCGGATTTGAAAAGATGCCAAATCGGGCAGCTACGTACTGTGTATACCTTCCTGGCCAAATAAAGGTGAGAAGAAGCCTTGTTTCAAAAGTATACGGAGGGTTTGGTGTATATATATATACTAGGTGAAATGGGCCGATTTCAGAGCAGTTCTTAGCACCTGCTACACCAAACTCCTGTATTAGACTGGTGCCAACCTACCCATTATATATCTTTAAAAGTTTCTAGAGGCATTTTCTGTTAATAGATGGTATGGTGTTTGTATACTAAGTAAAGCCTGCTGAGTCCGAAAATGCCGGTTACCACTATGCAATATTGCTCCTTCCTACCGCCATGAAGGGGGCGTTTTATGTCAACTTTCGGATATTTCTTCTTATAACTACCAGGATATTAATCTGAGCCTCATGAATGTAACACACATGTATAAACGGGATCATTAGCTTTCATTTGATATAAATGTTATAACTGTGCTATGAATATTACATTCTATATGAATATTCACAAACTGTGGAGTTTTTGAAAATTCTATGAACACTGAATGAAAACCGTTGATTTAAATAATCGCTGAAAATCAAATTTACTTAATTGGTTCAAACATTAATATCTCTGTGAATATTGATCCGATTGGTTTGTAAATAGTGTCAAATGGAAGTTCATTTAATGGTTGCTAATTAGGAAAGTCAACAGTTTTCATTCTGTTCTTATACAATTTTCAAAAACTCCACAGTTTGTGAACAAATGCATTTGATATTTTTATTCATACTAGCACAGTGATAACATTTACATCAAATGAAAGCTAATGATCCCCTCTATAAATGGTTGAATACATTCATAGGCTCAGATTAATATCCTGGTAGTTATAAGAAGAAATATCCAAAAACTCCCCCTGGTGGTAGGAAGGAGCGATATTTCAGGGTGGTAACTGGCATTTTCGGATTCAGCAGACTTGACTTGGTATATAACATAACCACCATATACCAACTATTAACAGAAAATGCCTCTAGAAATATCTTAATCTTCATGTGGCACCAGTCTATATGGCTGTGGTTATATTATCTACCGGTTGTAAAGAACATCCTACATTTATCTTAGATACTTTTATGCAAGCCATACGATACTAGACCATAACATAATATTGCAGGATGTTACCATGAAAAATTAATGTTTGATATTAATAGCGTGGAAGGTCTTACCATGTCGAGAATATAAATAAAATCTTATACTACTTAATGCAAGATGATACATCAAATCGAATATTTTATTTTTACAAACTCTTAAAAATTAAGGATTAAGAAAAGAAGGCTTGGTTTGTAATTTGTGTAACCATGTATTGCTTTTGAATGTGTGTCTCCGTCTCCTTGGTTCTCTATAATATATGCGCTGGGCTGTCACCCCAACACCCTCTTATCCACCCAGACCCCCTCTACCGACCAGTGCTCGCCAACTGCCATTATTCGAACCGAACTCCACTCGGGGAGGTTGTCCGTTCAAGGCCGTTACATCGCAGCTTCGAGACTCGACTCCGGACTCAGTGTCCCTCACACGCTGCATATCCATATATCAATCACTCTGAGGTTAACTATAATTTACTATTGTTTAACCGTATGTTAGACGTCACGGTAAGCCAAGGGTGTTCATATATGTATTTAGTATTGGGGTTGAGGAGGTTGCAGCGGAACGCACTGGCCTCGGAGGTAGTACTAGTGTAAGCGATCAATAAGTGATATGGGTTCCACGTTGGAGACCCTTCCGTAGGGCTTTGCTAGCTTTTGCTATTCTCCATACATGTGCCATGTTCCTCATTCCGCATTATCGATTTTTAAACAGTTAACTATTAACCAGATCTGACGCTCAGTATCCTAGACAAAGCTGTTTATTTTCAATTATTTAAAACGTAGCCTACTTTGTTATGATATATTTATGGCCAGTGTAGGCTATACGTCATGAAGTGTATCGGTACATCTGGGTATGAAATGTTTTACGATTGTAAGGGCTCACGTTGCATGTTCCATCTTCTTCGTATAGTAGGGCATTCACTCAGTATAATGTATACCGAAGAGCAAGTGTCTAGTAGGCTATGCACGGGCTCGTTGTTTACATTTCCAGACTGCCTTGTGCATACACTTACTGAAATTACGAGGGTCAACGCCCTACGAAGAATAAAAAATAGTTCGAGGTATCCGTACTGCTCACCCCTACCCCTTTTGTAGAGGGAACCAACATCCAGGGCACTACAAGCCTTTACTGAATGGCATATTAGATAACTCAACTGTTGGAAGACAGAAACTTATATGTTTCCTTCGACAGGTCTGGATTCAAACTTTGGACCTCGTAGCCACCGGTCCCATGTTCTTGTCATCGTAGTTAAAACTCCCTCATCCCAGGGTGACATGCAGCTAGGAAAGTGACTATTTATAGGCTTAGCTGCGTGTAAACGCCTTGAGATACACTCGGTCTATTTTCTCAGAGTGGCGTATTCCATATCAAAAAACGAAAGTTTTTTTCCTTCAATGGTTGCTACTGGCATGCAATAGATTGAGCCTATAAGAGACGCTATGTAAGCACGACATGCTGTTCTAATTTTAGATTCCAAGCACGAGCTGCTCAGCTATAAATAGGGCTATGTTTGTCCCCTGTTGCAGCCTTATTGGCTCCATTCAATTATGGTTTACGAGCTAAAACACCAAGTGTGGGATAGTTAGTGCCACTGTGGGAAATGGGGCGGAGTCTTAAAGGACAGCTTGCTCATAAACTGGTAATCTTCACTTCACCCGTTGTCTTGACGATGAGACATTCTAGACTTAAAGGATTAATGACCGACATTTAAGGGCTGCTGGTGATTTGCATAATCCCACGGCTTCGCTTCTCTATTATGCACCTAACAGTGCACCAGCAGCCCCACAATATTTGTCTTAATTCTGTTAGTCTCTGCCTAAGGTGGTTATAGCCCCAAGACTCTTCAAGGCAGTGCCTGATAGTGTTTAGTATCAAAATGTTTAAGAACATACTGTCTACCATACCACATTGCACCCTCGCTGTTATTAAGGATCATCCTTGAAACGTCATAGACGTTTGCCTCGTGGTTCTGTAACTATAAGATATTAAAACCTCTTAAATTTAGTGACTGCTGAGTCAGCAATTTTTCACTGTTTGGGTGTGTTGTATCGATCAGCGCTCATTTTATCATCGCTATTTACCCTTAGATACAACTCGTTTTATATGATTTTTTAGCAATCGCACATTTTTATTAGGACCTGTGTTGCTTCATAAAATGCCTTATTTATTAGCTCCAGGGACGACAGTTTTTGTCAATATTTGACTGAGATTAGATCCGTAAATTTTATTTAGTCTCGTTTCTATAATATCAGATGGACATGAGCCATGAACACCGATCGAAAAGATCTTTGATATTAGAGGAGAAGCACTACATTTCCGGTTGGCATATGTGTCATATATTCCATCTCCCCGTCTGTAATGCCTTGCATGTGTACATAAGACAGGTGTGGGGTTCAAAATTCATTATTACAGGTTGTGTCATGTGAAGCGTCCAAACTTTTGTTTCACCCTTCCCTGCTGTTTTCCCGCTAACTCATCTATTTCCTACCATTGTTATTTTTATAGCCGGCTTCGATTGTCTTAGCATTGTATGTAGATATGTAGAGCCCTGACAAATCCATAAAAAACATATTCTTATATTCATAAAGTTCTTACTGCGTGGTATAAGTCCTACCAAAGTCAAAATCTTTGTAAGATAGAGCAGAAAACTAGCCGGATAACTGACCCATTTGCCAACCTGAAATCGCTTCGTGTTTTTCCCCTGCATCCCTACGAATCTCATCCAGCCCTTAGACCCTTACATTCTGGATGACAGTCTGCTGGTCGTCATGAGCTAGACAGCAATTGCTGTTAAACGACCTGACCTTGGGAGTGGTCAAATTAAATTACTGTGCGACAGGGCACAATCTGATTGTCAGTTATGACTTTAAAGAACGGGTTTAATTTTGCTGCACCGTCCCGTTTTATTTGGATACACGAGGGCGTACTAAACACGAATATCATATTATAGCTCGCAGCAGAGGGAGCTGGAACAAAGAAGAAAAACGTCCTTTGGCATACCTCATGACTGGTCGGCACCCTATAGGCATTTCCTCGCTTTGTGGTGAATTCCAGATAGACGTTTTCGAGGCTTGCAACTCAGCAAATATTCCCCAGTAATTATTTCTCTATAAAAATGTCTTAAGCCCTGAGTGAGCGTCTGGCATTTCTAAGCGCAGTAATGAAGGCCCTTTGTGGGTAATAGCCCATCGGTTGTGATGTATTTTTGTGGGACAATTTTCAAACCGCTTAGAACGACTGTAAGTTGATTCTGCATACACTCTTATCTAGGGTCAAGAACTGCGCTTATCCTTCATTGGATCTATATGCCGCCTGGTGCTTTTTGTCCATTCTGCTTGTTTGAATATTCCACTGGAAATAATGATGGAATAAAGTGGCATTGGTGGTAGTGCACGATCTGAATCGTGAACGCTACTCATTCGTATGGGTTAACATTGATGGATTATTCTCCCCAAGAAATACAACTCAAGATTAGTATACTTCTGCTACCGCCCCAGCAATTCCTTTAACTGTTAATGGAATGAATGCATTTATTCATTGACTTAGATCGATATCTATCGCTCTACACTCTGACACTCAACAAGCTAGAAAAAGAAAAATCTACCATCTGTGGTCAAGTCTCCCCAAAGATCTTCCTCGGTATTTTTTGGGCGGACACACGACTTAGGTGTGTAAAGCCAGTAGTATATTTAATCAGGGTAATACCCGTAATCCTGAGCCGCCTTTTTGGTGTACTAAGGGTTGCATGTCTGCCATATGTACCCTACTCAGGAATGTCACATGTCCGTTACAGGCCATTCCCTCACTCCGTCTTCGTGTCACACCCTTCCCAAACCCCACCCCTCAAATGCTAATCAGTCAAACAGATTGGTTCCAACCGGTTAAGAAATTGCTCAGCGTAGTTTCTTTATGTCTGTCGCCCGTTTGTCAACCTTTGGGACATAATTCAGTCGATATTGTGCCCAGTGCGAATCCTAGTAGTGACTTTATAACTACGTTAGACAACTGCATTTTCAGGGGTGCCAAATTAGCATTTGCCCAAATATTAATTATTAATCAAAAATAAATGAAACCAAGTTTTATTTTTTGGAAGCCTATGGTCATTTTGAAGTTCTAAAAATATATTTAACTATACATTATACTTTCGTTGTACCTATGATGTGAGTGGTCATCATTTTCAGAAAAGTTATGTAGGGGTCTGTGGGCTTTTGCATTGATGATTTTAATACTTAGTGCCATTTTTACTGCAGTTACTCTCGAAAAGCCTTTTTACAAATGATGATATTTATAAAATATCAATAATTATGTCAATCGAAACTCGTATAATTTGCCGCATGGAATGGGAATGCAAAGAACTGTTTTCAACTGAAAGGTGACTCTAGCGCGTGTGCGGACATGTTAAAAAGAACATTTATTAATTAAGGTACTAATCAAGGAACATGTACATCAATGTATTATTAAAGGAAAAGAAATATCTAACTATGCGTATATGCATGACCATGTATACATGTATGACTAAGGCAATAGAGAGTGTTCGGGCAAGAAGACACTAGACACAGTGAGAGGCTTGGGAGGTCGTGGCCGATTCGTACGGATAGTGTCCTGGGGATAGTACCTCTCTATATATATGAGTGCTAATTTATGGCACTATTTCTGATCTGTTCCAATGTGTTTGTTCAGCCCACCAACCGCCCGAATAAAATCCTTTCGGATCCTATCACGGCGTCCATTTGCTCTGATAGAATGCATTTAGATTTATATAATAAGTTGTCCAACCACCTGGACGTTGGTCCAAATAGTTACGAACGTTATGACCTGAGGGAAAACCGATGAAAAATCAAACAGGTTTGATTCCATGTCCGAATGGTTAGGACACCTAGGAATAACACCTGTCATAAAACCGACCTGATCAACATCACTAACTGATAAGAAACAATGAACGAGTTTTCAATCTTCTTTTCGTGTGTCTGATCTGTTATTCCGTTCGGTGGAACACTTTTGAAAAGTTCAACCCCGGTTCAACTTGAATACGCGCACACATCCGCGCGTTCAACGCACGGGAGCAGCATGTACATGTTCTTAAGAAATTATGGGTGCCTATCTTTGGATCATGTCTTCTAACCAGTAACTCCGTCTGCAGTTGGTAACTTCTCCTGGTGGGCCGGGCACCACTAACCTCCCATGCATGAATTCTACAGCTACCCATCTATGGATGGATAGCCTCTACATCCCTGCCAAGGTATTGGGTCTAAAGACCCTGCAAGTGTTTAAGCTACACGGTCGTTAGACGCTTCTGTGTCTCCACCATGGTTATGGGGTGGAGCATGCTGCCATTGCTTTCAGGTTGCTGCAGACCTCCTGTCAGCCCTGCATCCGGTGTATGTGGCACAGGACTGGGTGTGGCAATCTACTATCATTATCCTGTTTCCACATCAAAGTAATAGCCCACTCTCCCGCTATAATTAACCTACATCTGAAAAATACAGTGTGAATATGAATAAAAACTATCAATACCTGAACATCGTGGCCTTCCACTGCATCTCGCATAGCAGTCACGAGTTGAACAATATCATATCATATCATATCATATCATTAATACTTTATCCCTGTTAAGAATTCACAATTAATTTATATTTGTTTGAATCGATTGATTTGGACACATGCTAAATATGTTATACTTCTGCCAAATATCAAGTAGAGAACTAGATAAAAAATGAGTTTCACTTAGTTTGGCCTGTGTCCATTTCCTTTGCCAATCCACCAGCCTACAAAATACGCGATGTATTCACATTGGAACGTAATTGATCTTGCAATATCTGCCACGCACTGCATTCGTTTACCCACTTTAATCTCTCTATATATTTTTGCAAACTATACGAGAGTAAGAATATTTTGATAATCTTAGTCTGTACTCATTTAATCACAGTGCAGGGAATAGAAATATACCTAAGGTGGCAAAAAAAAAGCAAGCGTACGATTACCGGTTATGCATTTCAAACCCAATATCAAGTTATGGATGGAAATCGCAGCATTTCTGCGCCCCATACAATATTAGGCTAACCTTATAGGTCCAATTTATTTGCACAAGGCAGAATGAGAACGGGACACAATTTAATCATGGTAATGGAAAGGAAATTAGAAATTTTAATCTCCAGCATAGTGAATATTTTTAATGCATTCACACGTGCAACATTGGTTTCTTGGCCCTCTTCTCTCCAACTCTCGTTACCCCCTTCTCCCTGTGACAAGGTCTATTATACATAATCTCACTGCTCCTCGTGTCGGCTCTCTGCCAGCAGGACTTTGTCTTTGACACAAAGTGTGAGGTTGCTATGGCCTAGCACCCTACTGCTACTGCCTGCAGCACCGTCTGAACTGAGATCGATTACACCGTGTTCGCCTGTATCATATAGCGTGATAAAACATCATTAAAATATCTATATCGTTCTCTGTCTTCTAGTTACCTGTTTATAAGTCTCTCTCTCACTCCGAATATGTCGCGTTCCAATTTTCTACACCGTTTTAATAAATATATCACATGCAAACATATTTCTAGAGTTCCTCAGACGGCCTGACCTCTGACAGTATTTTCCTTACTATCTGGGTTATTACTTCAAATTGGAAATTGGTTTTCGCCGCAAATCATGAACCACGAGTGAATGCCAGTAATTTAAACCTGGTTTAGGAACTTTTAAAACTATAATCAAAATTGAATTCCATTTAACCTGTGCCAGGGATATATGGAAGATGCATTTACTTCAAAATGGATTATGCACTTTGATACCCTTATTTTGGTTATCTTCACATCAATATACGTGTGTCTTCTCATCAGACCGTCATAGAATCATCAGCTAAATTTGTCTAGCAACTGGGAAAACACCATATTCAATTAATACTGTCGTCCAAATCGGTAATCAAGATGAACTGGAATAGATCCATATTTAGTTGTCGATCCGACAGGGGAAATATCCTTGCATAACTACATTCCCTTAAACAAAGAATGCAATGATTTAGTGTCGAAAGTTTTACTATTATGACCTGCCAATGAAGATAATGCACTTGATTGGGATAGGATAATGAGACGACATAAATATGTGGATGTTTCAGTAAATGACTATTCATGATTGTTGCCTTGTAATACCGACTGTCGACTAGCCTGTGAGCCTGTGTTGGTGTTTGAGGTGAAAGTCAGGCTATTTAATGGGGCGATGTGACGAGCCCTGGTTTCCATGATACAGACGAGTTGTTCTCGCGACTGACAGTCGATCCTGAGGACACTAGTCGATAGGCCTGGTCAATCGTCTGTCTTCAGGATTATTATTAGATGGGGAGGTCAGGATCGGGCGGCACAGGGATTTACATTTCTCGATTTCCATATGAGAGTGATGTGTGTGGATTACGAGTACACTATAAAGTATTAGCGAGTCAAAAATAATGTTGGGAGTGCATATCAATACGGTATAGGTGGGGAGAGTGAGAAGATGCATATTTTAGATTGCTGGTCTAGCAGGGAGGAGTCTTGGGGTGGCAGATTCAGTAAATTATTATTTCTCCTCTTTTAAATGTATTTCTCTCCTCCCCATTGATACATACTGCCGGTTATTACTAAGATTCAGTAGTCTCTTGTATAGCACTGATAATCCTTCCCGGGCCCATTGCTTGGTTTACGTGAATAATAACGAAAATATTGTTAATACCGCATGTCCTTAATGTATTTTCGAATCTGCGTTGAAAACTAAAAAATGTTCATAGAAAACTTGTGGTGTTTGAGCGACGGATTTTTAGGGTCAATAACCCATGTTATTGAGATAATGATTACCTTGATTTACGCTTCGAGGTTCAAACAGAACTTTTGATTTGGTCTATACCTAATCGACTGGCACTTGTACCAACCAGGTTACCCCAGTATGCCATAAGAGCTAACTGCAGCATTGGTTCTGGAGTGAGAAGCAGGGCCAGATTTTAAGTCTGCTGATGAGGTTGCCGCTGAACATGCGATAAGGCAGATTGTTCTCCGGCATGCAAAAAATAATGGCGGAGTTATAAATTATGTTACTTCGACGATTGCGTCAGTATTTAGGCCTAATAGTGGCAGAAATATTCATCGTGCAAATAATTAGGCTCTAAAACGATTGTCGAATTCCCTATTGCGGAAATTACTATTAGTAGTACCTTAACGTTGCCATTTAATGAGAGACATTTATTATTTCCCGATGATGGCGATCTGATAAGGTTGTTATTTTACTTTGGCTTTAAAGCAGAGCATCAATAATTCCCTATCTGCTGAAAATTGCCAATCTTGAGCCGTCCCCCTAATCGCTGATCTCTAATGAATCGAGATCATTAAGATAGAGTCGTCATTGACTTGGGGTCTTTAGCTCAATTTGCAGCAGTATTAACGGCTATCCTTTTGGACCATTACATATTTATTCTTTCCCAAGACTACAGATTTTTTAAAAAAATCCCGGTTTGTTATCATGATTGCAGGGAAGATAGACCTGAAGGAGGACACAGTAGAAGCGCTGTTGAGCACGGCATGCCTATTACAGCTCTCTGAAGTGGTGGAGGCGTGTTGCGGCTTCCTCATGAAACAGCTTCACCCTTCTAACTGTATTGGCATCCGCCACTTCGCCGACATACAGGGGTGCACGGACCTCTACAAAGTGGCCAACAACTATGTCATGGTAGGTAGAATATATGAGGTAATATTCTAGTAAAAATGGCTTTATGTCTATTCTTTGTACACGAGTTGCGTAGCAACGAGGTATAGACACATTTAGAGACATATTTATTAATGATAAAAACAACAGTTTCGGAAAAGCTCCTAATAGAGTGAGGCACAATATTCCCACTCGTCTTTCTATAATACAAAATTCTCGGTCATTATTTTGCAGGACCATTTTGTTGATGTGATGCGGAATCAGGAGTTCCTGCTATTGCCACCAGAAGACGTTGGGGAGCTGCTCTCCAGTGATGACCTAAATGTACCTAACGAGGAAACCATATACCACGCGCTCGTTATCTGGGTCAAACACGAGGGTGCTAACAGGAAGAAGTACCTCGCTAAACTACTCTCACACATCAAACTGCCTCTCATGGCACCCCAGGTAAGCACTATCAGCCAATGCCAATTGCCAACTTGGAATATATATGAATCGAGGAGCGTTAGACATGTGTAAAGGGCCTAGTCCACTAAACCGATTCTCATGCGATTTGCGCCGCAGAGAGTGACTCTTTTCCACTAAATTCTGTGAGAATTGCATGACTATCGGCTTAGTGGAGTCGGCCCTTTAGTCTTTAATTATCTTTTTCTTAAAAAAAAATTGTGAAAAAGGCCCACCAAAATTGTCATATTAGCCTCACTGAGTGCGGCCCAGGCGGTGCGGTGCGCTCATTGAGATCTATAGGCTGAGGGAATTGGTGCTAGGGGATAGGGAATAATCTTTATGAGTAGTATATGGACGAAGGGGTTTTCTCCTGGCAACAGCGCTTATATTTAAGTGGTTATTCTTTTGTTTTTGCTTCTCCGTGTCATAGTTTTGTCATTTTCCCAAGTACTGGGTTTCGATGTCATGACTTGCGTATGTGAGAGCATCTTTCTCTTACATCATTACGGCTTGGTGGTGCTAATACCAGTGACATTAACCATTACTTCTGTCACTAAATAATTACCGTGTGTTCCATCCCTTGTCATGCGATACTACGGGTCATTACACATGGCTATTTTGGTGTAAGTTGAAAGAACTAATCATCTCGTAACCCATTATTCGATTACCTGTCATAGCTGTTTGATTACTGGTTGGAATCATATGGTAATCAGTGAGGCCAATTTTTGCTGATGGCCAATTATATGCTGATTGGCAATTACCTATTGATTGGCTATTGGTTAATTAAGGCATAGCACGTCTCGCTAGGCGATGTTATAAGGTCAGACTATAAGCAAAGGGAAGGTCGTGTTCAGTAGGATACATGGGGTACGGAATTTCACGGACGGATGGTCATAAAGAACTAGTTTTTAAATTAATGTATTGACCCAGGATAGCACACATAGATATAATATGTTGGTCATTGCCAACATATGAACGATGGTTAGGAAAGTGTCCCGCCTTTTCACCTCGTTCCTGTCTGATTTATCTATTAAGCTTATAATAGGTTAGTTAGGTCTAGGGAGATGGGAACAAATATTGGGGAGATTTAACGCACCCTATAAAATTCACAACGCTAACGCTAATGTATGTTTCATGAGGACTACGTCATGACTAGGTGTGCCTTAGCGTACCGACCTCAGATATAAGCGTCAGTTACGCTAAGTCTAAGAGGTGGGTCAATACGTTCCCAAAGTATGTCCATTTCACACTGAAATGATGATTAGTTGTAATTTTATTTTTATGTACAGATGTTCCTAAAGTGTATTTCTTGTCAACCAAGTTTGGTACTACTCTAAAGTTCATGAAATCGTAGGAAATTCAGCCCTATTAAAACCAACAGTGCACCTTCCCCCATCTCCTCGGGAATGGACATAGCTTCCTGCTTACTCTACCGAGCATGGGGCACTTGGTGCCCGACGTATAACATTAATTTTTGCCTGCCTATTCCTGTCGCGTCCCTATGCGCACACCCATTCTGCTTCACAGCTTGTTAGCCCTATGTAAAGTGTATGCCCCAGTGCGACCCGCACATAAAAAGCAGTCCATTCACTGGTCAAGCTACAAGCTTTCCTAGAATGGCATAGTGCGTGACTGCATACTGCATACACTGTCAATCACCATAGCTTTTAATTTGATAAGTAAAGCTATATAAAGGCATATATATGGCCCATGTACCAATATAATTTGGATATTCATGCAATAAGGACTTTTAATAACTGTTAATTACTATCTTCATTATGAAAATAATCCTTACATTGAGCAGTTGTTCTACTGTACATTCCCAATGGTAAAACATATATATGTTACAACATATATATAATTTACATCTTACAGTGCAATTCTGCAAAATCGCAATGTAAAGAATTAGGCTATAACAAATGAATGGTATTTTTAATTAATTGAACAATTGTCAATAGTGTGGTCACCCAGATATTATATTTAGCATAATATAAGTTCCCAGTGCTTCCTTAAAAGTGCGTGAAAATGCACCACAAAACTACCCTCAAGCATCTAGGCTACTTTAACTTACTACAGCCATGAAAAGCCACAATACATGACACCTCACTCCCCTATAGCTGGCATTTCACACTCACCTGTCGCTCATTACACCCACCTCTCCCTCCCTACATTTCAGAAACCCCTCCATGCTAACCAAACAATATCCATTGTGCATTTATAACACTGGAGGGCGCTACAAGCAAGCTGGTCAATATTACTAATTCTTCTATATTAAAAGCTCTACCCATGTAATATTGTGACATTTATGCAATATTGGAATTAACCGTCATATCTCCTGAATTGTTTTCGGTGATATTCTTCTATATTTTGTCTGTGTAATCATTTGTGTGACATTGTAGAGGGTGCATACTTAAAACACCCCCTATCATTTACATCTGTATATGTAGTGTACCCCCTGTGGGTCTGCAACTCCCCAACCACAACCTACTTTGCACAGAGGGAGAATGATAGACACCCATGTGGACACTGAAGGCAAAATGATGAATAAATGGATGTCTTTTTAAGGATACCAGTGATTATTGTTATCACTGGGATTCCTCAGGGACTCTAACTGGATGATCATTTAATCTAAATGTTCATTAAAAATAATCATAAATGATTGAACATTTACCCTAAAACAAGAAGAATATTTAATACATATATAAATAATTATAATGATATCCTGTATTGATCAAGACTACTATATAATTATGGCTTCATGATGCACATATTACTTATTAATACTGCATTTTGATGCGCTACATTGTAGTGCCTCCTGACCCACTACACTGCTGCCTCTGAAACAGTGCGACAAGTTGTTGTTAAAACAACTTGTGAAGGGGTGCATTTTGACGCACAACATGTTGTGCATTAAAATGTGGTGACCCAGTGCGAATGTGTCCAACGGGGTATGGTTGCGTTCGTGCATCAGTTAAAACTAAATGACTTGTGCCAGAACGTATGTACCACCACATCGCAAGTAGCTAAGGGATGCGTTGGTGCGTTGTGGTTGCTAAATCAGCCTATTCACTGGAAATGAACTCAGGGGAATCGGAAAGAGGACGGGGTTGTTTAAAAGCAAGAAGTTTTATTTCGTGAATCGTAAAAAAAATCTGGACCATAATTATGATATTAATAAGGCAGCACATGTTAAAAAGCTATATTTGATCACATCGCTGAAACTTTTTCGACATCTATTACAGGACTATGAGCACTAAATATCGAGAGAATGCTGTGTATCGATAATCTTTACTGTTTGATGGCACAATAGAAATGTTATTCTGATGAATACAATTGGATTAGATAAAAATCTATAATTGCCATAAACATACTCCTTTATGCAATCGACCATATCAAGTTTCTTAAGACCTGAAACGATTTGGAGAAGGATATGAGTTATCTATAATTGGAAGTAATAAAAGAAAATACGCATACCGCATTAGACGAAAAATTGATACCGCTTCCGGGATATCATTTATTTCGTTGATCAGCGGGAAAGATTGGTTTTGGGTTGGATGAAGAGAACACTATGGATAGAGAAATTCCATTGTTGGTTAATTTCCCCTGTGCACAGGTCCATCCGAATGATGATTTCAGAATCGAATCTCGATGATTGCATAGATGGAGATAAGACGAAATGATTTTGAATGATTGGACTTTGAGTATTGATCCTAAAGGGCACGCAATTACTATTCCATTGGGGCATTTTATTTTCATGGCACATTGGAGTTATGATTTAATTAGTTAATGTGGAAAGCGCTTAATTGCTCTTAACATTATTATCTATTTCGAGCTATCTGTATTCCAACCCAAGAAACGCCAATGTCAAGTGTCGGTATTGGTATTATGAAGAGTGCGTTCTGGATCGTATTGCCTGGAAAGATATAGTTTCCTTATCTGGTTTATCATCAGATTACCACTCATTTAGATACGGTGTAGTTGTGACTTAATGGTAATTAGACCTGCTTATTCTCTAACTTAAAGCCTCGTTGCTAGTATGTATAATGCTTCGCCTGTTATTTCTAGTTCTGTTGTAACATTATTTTGTCTACTGTGAATATCCAGTGATCCTTTTCTGGTACAATCATTGAACGAAGCTTGCGTGAGAATTTTATGAACCCATGGGACTATATAAGGCTTATACATTGATACGAAATGTTGATACAGTCATGAGGCATGGATGCCTGAGAGAATGTCTTACATTGAGTGCCGTGTTATGGTACATTACGTTGTTATTATTTGGTGATTTAATGCTGGAAGAAATAGCATGATTCTATGGCGTAAATAGCTCAAAACAAAACGTACGGTTTTTCTTTTCAACAGTTCATAGCTGACCATGTGGAGACCAACTCATTATTCAAGGAGGACAGAGAATGTCAGGATTTAATCATGGAGGCCCTCAAGTATCACCTTCTCCCAGAGCGCCGTCTTTCACTCCAGAGTCCTCGAACCAAGCCCCGCAAGTCCACTGTTGGCTTCCTATATGCTGTAGGGGGCATGGACTGTACTAAAGGTAGAGCATTATGCCTTGTCCATGCACGCTAGATTTATTTTGGTCAATCAGTAAGGAATTTACAATAGTGCTGCAATTTAAATCAAACATCGCCATCCTTTGACTTAGAAACCTATGGAACCTATCTTAAAATAAACAATTGTTCAACCCGAAGCCATGGAGCAACCTGATATTTCAATTCAATTAACAAATCATTTATTTTAGTCTGAGTAAATACCAATGCCAGTGGGGACTGCACTTCTGACTTTCAATTATTATTTCTGTGTTCGAACTCGATACATATTCGAATAAATTGTTAAGAATATCCGTGCACATATCATATGTCCTGCTTTGAATATTTTTTATACATTTACTTTTCTTCGTACGAACAGGAGCTACAAGTATAGAAAAGTACGACCTTAGAACTAACTCTTGGACACAGGTGGCCAACATGAACGGGCGGCGGCTACAGTTTGGTGTGGCCGTGTTGGAGGACAAACTGTTCGTGGTTGGAGGCCGAGACGGACTGAAAACCCTCAATACAGTGGAGTGTTATGACCCTAAGAAGAAAGTCTGGTCATTAATGCCTCCCATGGCTACACATAGGCATGGGCTGGGTAAGATCATGTCATATTTGATATCAAAATGATGGGGCACCTATTGCATTCTGAGTTTAGAAAATATGATGTATTTTGTTCCTAGGCATATTTGATGAACATACTAAAAATGTTTTACTTCGTAACGTAAACGTAGGGTAAAAGCTATGCTTTTGCCGTGACAGTGTGAAACATATAATGACTCTCAAATTGAGAGGGAGGTCATTTATTAGGAGGGTAGCCTCTGAGTGTTTTTCTGTTTTAAGTTGTATTTCGATTGAATGGGCGCAGCCTCCTTTTAGTATCACTATAGGAAAGGTATACTCTATACTGAAGGCTTTGTCACACCCCTGGCTTAGTCTAAATTGGAGGGGTGGCCTGACAGTGGCCACATGGGTTTGTTTTGACTGTGTGGGCTGGTGCTGTTAAGTGGAGGAGTGTATTGGCTTGGCCTGTTTGCTGTGAGTGACAGGGAGGGAGGTATACAGACTGAGTGAGTGCTGTGAGTGACAGGGAGGGAGGACAGGGAGGGAGGTATACAGACTGAGTGAGTGAAGCCTGTTGGCTGTCCTGTTGGCTGTGATTGACAGGGGGTTGGCTACTAGGCATTCCTACTAGGCCAGTGAGAGGAAATATCTCAGGAGATCATCAGATAAGTTATGTAACTGAAGTGTAACATCACTGTGAAATGCCTCCTGCTGATTGTGGCCCAGAGTGGAGGAGGCCAGGTTTGGAAGTGAGTGATGGTTGCCATGACAACATCCATGTGGAGTCATATTCATGGCAATGAGGGTTAGGGAGATGAGATGAGCAAAGTGATTTAGTTTTGTGATTTAGTTTACAGTCTAGCTGTAAATGTTACATACTTCTTATACTTTCATATTGTAGGGTATTGATGGGATAGAGGTAGGAGCACAGGTGGTATTTAGGTTTAAATGAGGTTAACAAGTTTGGAACTGAAAGAGGCCTGATCTTAAATACTTATGAGCTAGGGGGAGAGTAACCCTGGAGAGGGGGACCTATGGCCTGCATTTTTGCGCAGGTCTGCATGTATACATGGCTGGTGCACCCTTAGACCACCCCTCCCGCTCTACTTTTTTCTCCAACTATCTCGACTTTACGATGGGCTATCTCGACTTTACGATGGGCTATCTCGACTGTTTCAACTATGCAATCAAATGTAACACTCAGCAATCGACTGTTCAACTAATTAATCAATAAAAAAACTGAATTACACGGAATGAACTCTATACTAAATAATGAAAGCAGAAAGTAAATAACAGTTACGCTAATCAGCTGGGCTAGCCTCCTAGTATCGAAAGATACTGTAGCAACTGGCAGTAGTATGTTGTCTTGTATTTATTGTGTAACATTTGTTTATTGGTGTAAATATTAGCTCATAATTCATTTATATGCCACTCAAATGCTTTGGCGATAATATTTGTACATGTCTTTGAACCCTCCGCCTCAGGTCCCATAGGAAGACCACCGTTATGGTGAATTGGGGAGCACTCATGATGTACCTAGCTCAAACACCTGAATAAAATCGAATTTTTAAAAAAATTAAAAAAGTAATTGCCTTCTGCTTGTATTCAGGTGTGGGTGTATTAGAAGGGCCCATGTACGCTGTCGGTGGACACGACGGCTGGTCTTACCTGAACACAGTAGAACGATGGGACCCACAAGCTAAACAATGGAGTTATGTTGCTCCTATGTCTACTCCGAGAAGTACTGTTGGTGTAGCTGTACTAGGCAACAAGTAAGTGTCCTAACATTGCTTAATGTGCATGTCTAACACGAACAAGAATTCAGAGATAATAATTTAATTAAATTTATTTTGGATAGAAGTTATGCTGTGTTAGATTCTCATTCTGGAGTGTATCATGGTTCTCTGTCTTTACTATTTCCTACTATTACCCTAATCTATATATTATATGTCTGATATCTGGATGATATTAAAGGATCTTACAACGTGTTGCTTGGTTTTTCAGATTATACGCAGTTGGTGGGCGAGATGGATCATCTTGCCTGAGGTCTGTGGAATGTTTTGATCCTCACACAAATAAATGGTCGCTGTGTTCACCGATGAATAAACGGCGGGGCGGTGTTGGGGTGGCCACGTGCAATGGCTTCCTTTATACGATCGGTGGTCATGACGCTCCTGCCTCAAACCCCACATCTTCTAGATTTGATTGTGTGGAAAGGTATGTTTGACCTACGCTAACAGCTCGACAAATGCTTTCTAGAGGAATATCTTCACGACAAATATATACTGGCTGACAGATATATGGCTCAATAATGTTATAGGTTATGATAAAGTCTTATGTGTCCGCGAAAGAATGTGAAATACATTATTCCCTAATTTGAGTCTTCCATGGAATAATTTGATATTGGCTTACTGACATACTGATCAAAGGTAACTAAAATAATCATTTCTTGAAATATATCTGGGTCGCTGTATCTCAAAGGTAGGCTGTGAATGAGAAGACGCCCTCATATTATTTTTTCAATAAATTTTATTGAGTCCAGTTTCATAAAATGATAATCTCATGGGAACCCATATACAGATTACCATATGATTATTCAATCGTGGATCTAGGTTCTACAGCAGTATTCGTGTTCATTGTACAGGTATGATTGTAAAACAGACACGTGGACGCTGGTAGCACCTATTAGTTCTCCGAGAGACGCGGTCGGCGTTTGTTTACTGGGGGACAAACTCTACGCAGTGGGAGGGTATGATGGTCAGCAGTACCTTAACGAAGTAGAATGTTATGACCCTCAACTCAATGAGTGGACTAAGGTAAGTGCTGTCTACAGAATTAAGATTTTAAACTCAAAAATCAAAGTTTGAACAGCTAAGTGTGATTCTATTTAGGGAATGGGAGAGTATATATATGTGTATATAAGATTTAAACTTGTATGTAGGTCCTTATGTAGGATATTGATTGATTAGGGTACTAAAAGACATCTTTGTGACTAAATATAATCGTAATATAATGATGAGATACAGACACACATAGTATCTGAATTGGTAATATTATGTGTTTATTTGATACGTTACAGCAACAATTTGATTTTAATTTATATTAAAACCTTTTACATTTTAATATAATGACCGTTTCCTTAAGAACCGTTAAATCATTTTTAGTTATTTATAGCATCAAGATATGTTGGTGATGATAGGTTATATGCATTTAGAATAGAAATTGAATATACATGTAGTATAACTCATTCTGTAGAATATTGTAGATGCAAACTCTATTAGGAATGAATTACGGTATCCCAATATCTTTATATTTAAAAGTAATGGCTGCCAGGGCACTACTGCCCATTTGCTTTTCTATAATTGAATTTATTGATTTCTATTTCTAGGTGGCACCACTGTGCACAGGTCGGGCTGGAGCTTGTGTTGTACATTTAAAAAGTAGCTGACTCGGGGATCCACACTTGGCCCTTCCAGGTTTGTAACTGAGATAATTGACTGGTGTATTTTAGCTCAGAATCTGTCATTACAATGTACCTTAATTTCTTTTGACACATGTATCATGATTTGGAATAATCCTTTGTCTGTAATTATTTTTAAAAAGTATGTTACATTGCAGGTTGTACAGAATCAGAGTATGAACTTCTCATGACTCACGGCTGGTATGGTGCTAAATGTCCCTGTGAACCAACTCAACAGCAGCAGCAGCATAAGACCTACAAGACAACCAGCACCAGCACAGAACCTATACCGTCAGACCGTGTTCTTACCTGTAGTCATTGTGACGTGCCCAGGAGGGTCAGCCCTCCAGGCAGTAAACCAACTGGGATGTGCAGGCCGATGGGGGCCATGTCTAGCAGCCCCCCTCGGAGCACCCCAAGGCCTGGCTATGCCATGCCCTCTGCAGGCATTGCCTTGGGCACTCATGCCTTCAATAATAACAATAATGGAGAATCTCAAATAGTGGCCAGTACTTCCATAGACCTTATTGACTTGAGTGACTGTGGTGACCACTATGCTAACTTTAACCCATGCTACAAGAGCGTTACCCCACCGGAGGAGGCACCGCCCCCATATCCTGGGGTGGGGGGAGGACAGCATGCGGCGTGTGGAGGGATGGGCAGATATCTACACGACCCAGCAGCTGTATACAGTGGTGGAGTACAAAGGGGTGGAGGAAGGGCAGGACATCCAGATCTTCTACCCCCTCGCAGCTCCACTGCCCCCGATGTCCACGTCCTAGAGGACCTGTTTGAAACTGAACTATGGCAGCCCCGTTCGCCTCGAGCCTCCTGGGCAGGACCTTCCACGAGTAACCTCCGTGAGGAACTCCATATATATGATGAGGTTTATGTATCGAGAACTCCACCTCCGACAGTTGAACCTCCTCCTCGATCCTCTTCACTACAACCAGCTAAGCCAAAACGAGTGTCGAGCCTCAAACCCTCGATCGAGGCAGGCCCTAGGGCATCCCTTGAGGTGCAAAATCCTGCCTCTGGTTCTCGAGGCACCCAGACACTCCAGTTAGGAGCTCATGGTTCTAGTCTCTCTGATACACGCTGTTCATCGCCTTCGAGTAGGATGGAGGCTCTGACTCTACACCAACACGATCACCCTGGAGCTTGTGCTGCCCTCTCGACAGGTGCCATTCCAGGCACGCTGGAGGTCTGGGTACCGCAGATCCAGCATAAGCAATCGTCTTCTTTTGCCGGGCTCTCTTCTTCCTCTACTGCAGAAGATTCCACCACCACAAGGCCTGGCAGCCAAGCCAGAAGGAGTCGCTTATCCCAGAGCTGCGAGCTGCTGCCATCAGCTTCTTCACCAGTGCCAGGGTCCTCCTCCTCTTCGTCTTTCTCCTCATCCCCCTCATCTTCCTCATTTAAACCACCCTATTCCTCCTCCTCCCCCTCTTCATCCCCCGCACAGACCCAGCTGCCTGGTATCCTCATGCAGATGGCAAGCAGTGGACCTCGTCAGGTCACCCGACGATCCAAACGAAGGTGTCCCACTCCGCCGCGAGTGCTCTCACCGAGTCTGGAAAACTTCAAGTGTGAACTGATCGCAGACATTTGACAAACGCCCCAGGCCAGGATTCTCACGTCATGCTCACCACCACCACCTTATTACCAAAGTCCAAACAGAAGTAACTTCTATGATTACAAAGATCCAACTGCTACTAACCCACCACATGCCAACAGGTGGGTGTAACCAGCATTTCAAATCTCCAAAAGCTGAACCACGATTAACCCAAGTTTGACCAAAATGATGAACTATTTGTATACTCTGTTGTTGCCGCTAGAAATGAGGTGGATTTCTGGCCTGCGATACCAATCTTTAACATTGAGAGGATACTCAAGAAGGGGATATTGGTGCTTACGTAATAAATTGATTCAGCAACCTTAGCAATGGACAGATTCCATTGACTGCATAATTGCAACCTAACATGACACTAATATCAACCGAAAGTGATTCTGAATGAAATTAAGGATACCGATGATTCAATCGCTGCTGCTTACCGAAAGGTGTTCATTAAGAGAAATGTACAACCTTGAATAATCAATCTAAGGATACAACACATACAATTAGGGCCAAGTGTGGACAATGAAGAATGAAATACAATTTAAAACTGATTTTCAGCCCGATCAATTATGATTCACAGATTGACTAAGGGCTCTTTTTTCAGTCAGATTTATGACTGGCGTCTTTGTTGTTTTTATATTCTCCAAAAGCATTGCCAAAGTGAAATTTTTGCAGAATTCGGAATGGAAAAAAACTAGTGAATGTTTTTGTATTCTAGTTAGGTTTGTCATATACTCTTCAGCTGTATAATACTCGCCTTTCATCCGGTTTTAACTGTTGTAATATGGTTGGAAATGATTACCAGGGAAAATATACTGAAAGGGGCAGGAGTGTTCATCAGTCCGCAACATTCTCATTCCAATATAGCACAATATATCGCTCAAAATATGTTTGAAATGTTGATAAATCAGTTTGTACTTCGATGTCGGTTACAGCTGTCATATCAGAAATGTTTTAAAAAATTGAGGTTTTATAAACATTTTTTATGCGTGAAGAATGGCAACAGCGACTCCTGCTCTACTTCTGGCACAACAACTCCCGGAACCTTATTATAAATCACTTGCTTTAACCAGAGGACCGGTATGTGTACGCCCCCATTGACCTTATGTCCACTTTTTGTACCCTGTGTGCAATACACCCCACTCGTTCAGATAGTTGTAATGTAGGTGCATGTATTTGATGTTTTGGAATGTTCACTCGTTTATGATAATTCTGAAGGAAATGCTACTCATAGATAAAATGATCCCCCGATTATTTGGATAACGCTTGTGTTTCTACGTTAAAATTGGCTACTCGTGAACCTTTTTCTGGATAGAAATTACTTATATCAGTGTTTGTGAATCACAACTTTTTGTTTATGTCATGGGTGAAATTATTTTCAGTTTGAAAGGTTGTGCAAGGAAAAAGATTTCTCCTAGTCAGCAATAATTCCAAAATGTATATATATAATTCCAAACAAAACATTATGGCCATATCACTGTGTCTCCATGACGTATCAAGAAGGATATTAATGTATGTATATGGGACAACGGTCAAGGGATAGGCATATTGAACCCAAGATGACCTGAATGAATCATTCCATATGTGAGAACAATTTATAATCGTTTGTCCTGAGCTGTTTATGGATCTGAAAGTATTTGAATTGCAATACGGAATGTCATGTAGTGAACCATGATTTGTGAAAACTCACCATAGTTGTATCATAGAACAACAGTATAGGATTGTACGATTATGTCGTTAGTCAGGAGGCATCTTTCTGATACGGAACTTCAGCTGCTACAGGATTTTACCCACTGTAGTTGATAACATAATAATGACGACGTAAGTCTTAAGTTAATTTCTTATACAGCATTATGCTATTTATTGACGATGCTTCAAAGGAGCTTCATAGAGGCTTGAGTTGGCGACTAATATATAGATACACCACACATTTAACTCATTCTGTGGTCTTGATATTTTGTATGACAGGTTTGACTCTTTTGCTACTATATTCCTGTAGATGATTTGTCTCATATCCGACTTAAAAATGTCAAAAAAATGTTTTTGAATGGATGAGTGTATATTTAAAGGTTTATCATACATCAGTTTTTCTCGGGAAAAACGATTACCATATTGCATGTTTGGTTTTGCAAAAAAGGTGGTTTATAATCATCATTATGGCTTTTTGTGAAGAATGCAGGAAGGCAATGGTTTGATTGGTGTATATTACAACATGGTATTCTAATTAAAGTGTAATTATAACATGTCTTTAATAATGCGTTAGTACATGTCTACCAACCACGGATGCAGCTACCTTTCCACCAACCCTCAGATAGTGCACAGGATATATCATTTAAATTTCTGCTGTACATGTAGCTTTCATGAGAAGAAATAGTTACATAATTATATGTATGCATGTATGCGCCATATATGTGTGTGTGTGTGTATGTGTGTGTGTGTCTGCGTGAGTGAATATTGATAAGTGATATGTATGAGGGTTACACCCATTTGTAGCAATATCTACAGGTTAACTAACTAGGAGCGTGAATGTCACCCTAGTTGCGCAGTAAGTGCGAAATTCAAAGCGACTGAAAGCAACGATTTAGTTAATTGTTTTATTATATATGCCTAATGATCTAAAAAGGAATATTTCAAAGTCATATAATTGAATGTTGGAGGTAAACCTCGCATCAGTTGCACTGAATTATTTCCCATTAAACCACTGGTGGTTTAACAGTTACAATTAAACCATATATATGCGATAACCCAACGTCAGATCCAATGCCTATATAATAAAACATGTGAACAAGCTGCAAAACATGCATTAGAATGGGGAGTGGTAGTCTTTGAATCATGTTTGTGACGATGTGCTACTGATCAGAACAGTACTTTTGTCCTTAGTTATCCACCTGTTATATACATATATTATACATATATTTTTAATTAATGTGAATATTGGACTTTAAATTAGCTGAGAGTGTGGATGGCGAATATTTGCTTAATCTTGGTTGGAATTCTTCCCCGAGTGGACGAACCTCAACATGCTCTTTGCACGCATTCTTTGCAGGGATTTTTACCCAAGTGCCGGGACTATTTTTATAATCTGTCTACCGGGATAATAGATTCTACAGAGTGTATAATCAACTGTTGATATGATTATAGCAGTTTAGGATAAACAAATGATGAGATCATGTCGTTCAGAAAAGGAACGATTTTGCTTCGTTTCCAGAATGGAACAATATTGATTGTTAAAATGTGATGGTTGCTAAACATCAGATTTTTCCAGTCTCCAGACTGCCATTGTTAATCGTTTTATAATAATTTTCGAGAAGTCTATCTTAGAAAGCTAACGGTGTTAGCGCCCCGTGGAATAGCTTAATTGATTAAAAGCACTGTCACCGGGCCTAGTGCTGAGTTTTGGAAACTGATCATGATTCTAGACATCTAATTGTGAGTCCACACTCTTGAGACGCTAAGTTGTTGACGGAGAAACTACAGAAAGCCTGTTCCTAGGGAGCCAGGTATTATGTGGTTATGGAATAAATTATGTCTTTGAGTTTGATAAGCGAATATTTCTTGTCCTTGTAGAGTGTATTTATAATTCATTTATTGAATAATAAAGAATATTTTGTAAGAATACTTGTTTCTTATCTCTTTATCTACAAAGAAAATTTACAAATTAAGAGGGGAAAAAGAACATTTTTTCCCAAAAAGTTATTACATGCAGTTGAACCGATCTTCTTTTAGGCTTGAGAGCTTAACATGTAACATACCCCATCCCGGACTTATGGCAGGGCTCCATTTATGACTCTAAAATTAATTTATGTTCTTGGATTCGATTTTAACATTATATTCAACAAAATCTACTGAATGACCACCATGCAAAGGATGAGGATGTGGGAGTGGGGGAAAGACACTTAATTGGTACAATCACATTTCAAAATTATACATACGGTAGCATAACTCATGAGTGCTGCCACCTGGCAGTGGCGACGCACTTTAATTTAAATAATAGTTAACACGTTTAACTTAATAAATGTATTTGCTCTGTATTACTCAATGACGAATGAAATTTAGTTAAAAAAATTAATCACAAAGCATCTGCATCTGTTTGGGATCTTTTGCTCAAACAGCGCGCAAATAAATTATGTTTCAATTCAATACTATTAACTTATTCAAATGCGAGATATCAAAGAGGTTCAAGTACTGAGTGAATAATATCCGCCCCCCCCCCTACTCAGGTGTCAAATGTGTACGCATGATCGTTCCCAATTTCTCGGAGAAAGGGGTCATTTTCCACACATATCTGCGGATCGCGAAATCGGAAATAAGGGTATGAATTTTGCAACTGACCTCCGCGAAATGCAGAAAAAGGGATTGTTTTTAATGCCACTTGTTACTATTTGACTCACTTTGAGGCACAGAATAGGATGATAGAAATTCTGCGTCAAGTCATGTTTACATTGGATATTTCTTCAGGTTTGTGAAAATGGTATTATGTTATAGAAGATTCTTTCAAATCATTAAAAAGGGGGGCTTTTTTGGCATAAAATTATCCGAGCTATTAGCCACAAAAGGGGTGGGGCGTAAAATGGTATTATATGTTATGTGAGACTCCTTGAAATCATAAAAAGGGGTCCTTTTTGGCATACAATTTGTCCACGTTTTGCCCCCAAAAAAGGGGGTAAAATGCCCTGAAAATTGGCGGAAAGGGGGTACTTTTTAAATACTGGAACGATCATGAGTATACACATGTAACTGATCCCTGAGTAGCTGGGGCGGGAGGGGGGGGGGGGGCGGGGATGTGTTACAGAAAAATTAGTCATAAGTCGAAAAATTGATATTCACTGTTTAAAATGATTATTATTGTAAAATGCAATTTGAACAGCAGGGAAATGAAGGCTATCACAAAATAACTGAGAGTGAACAGAAATTAGACACCAGGCATTGTTTTATTACAGGGCATCCAGGAAGACCTGTAACTCCTCGGTCGGTAAATCTATTTTTTTTTTTTTTAAACATATTTTATTTCGAAGACAATTCCATACAGATTATGGTACGTTTCAGGTTTCGAAAGTCCAACATGCAACAAAAGTTATATACATAATGTTTTAAGTTCTAGACATATATTCTATAAGAGAATTAAGGAGAAGTTTGTTAATTACATGTACATTACAGCGTTATAACATGTTTTTTTGTTTTTTTGGCCGTATTAAAAACAATACATAATCAGTCCGTTAATGTATAAAACTACAACATTTCTTAGTCTTTACCAGTTGGTATTTTAAAGTCATGACTTGAAAATTCGTCTCTTAAGATATGCACAAAGTGCTCTTCCAAACTCATACATTCGAATTTTTATGATACACAGGGCTCCTGAATTACCGAAATAATTAACGGAAATAAAACTATTATACATACATTCACTAGACCTCTCTGTAGGGATGTTCCCATTTCGGGGGGTATCTAGTGCTTTAAGTTGTATGAACAATTATATACATATATTTAGCTATAGTAATTGTCCATCCGGAAATATTACAAACTTTTTTTTTTCAAAAATTAAAAAAAAAAAATCAAACATAAAATAGAAAAATACTTTTTAGATTTCCTAAATATTAACATAGTTGGAATCCACTTAATCTAATATTTTCCATTATTATGGTATCCCAAAATCCATTTTTTCCGACTTCACCAATTTTTCTGTGACACATCATATATAGCCTCACAGTGCATGCACATATATAAGCTTAGGATTGTGCCTTAGAACAATAAACTTAACTTGACTAATCCAGTCTGTATTGGACTGAAGTCTACCGCAGTTTAGGCAACAACAACAAAATAGGTTGTTACGAAATAGACATTTTTTTCAGTTACTGGGAGATGTTTTTAAAAAAACAAAAAACACCCCAGCTTAATTTTCAGCTAGATACATTGGAAACACACCTTCTTCTTTTCTGGTAATACCAGTAGAAGATATTCATGAATAAAGATCGACTAAATGTTAAATCAAACACACCTAGTAGTATACGGAATCATTACTTTAACAATGGCACTGTCTCGCTTCAAAAGCCGTAGCTTGGTCTCCAATCACGAATAAACCCACTCGCTAAACAATATAATATAGGCGTTAAATAGATAACAGAGAATCTTCCACGTGTATTGTGTTTTATCATATGAATATTATCATTATTGTGCTCAATTCCTCAGGTGGCAAATTGTAGTTTTCCCGCTCTGCCCAGAGAGCTGTATACACACCTACCTGTTCTCAACCAGATGTGCCATGACTCCAACCCCAAAGCCAAAGAGAATATCTAGGAATTCAATTTCACAACATTTTAATTGTGTAGCTCATATATTCGATCATATTATCGGTTTCACTATTATTTGGAAGCGTTTATAAATACGCGCGAATCCCTGACCTATAATTAATCCCCCTGTAGCAAAGCAAAAATTGGCCAAATGTTGGGTCAAATCTTGAGGACGTCGCTCGCGTCTCAATGCCTTGGCTAATGGGTGGAATCTTGAGTGATGATAATTTTAGGGCGGAATGGAAGAACTACTGATATGTATGGAATATCTCCGAGGTAGGTCTCTATTGTTAGTGGCTCCCCCTAGCGTGAAGCTTAGTGACTTATGGTCCTAAATGTATTCATAATCCATAATACATATATTGATATTTACCGTTATGCTGTTGCATAATGTTATGTAATACCTATATTTATAAAAGAGGATAAAAGTAGTCGTGACACTACTATGTAGAATTCATCGCCCCATTCCATGTAACTGTTTATAAGATGGTGGAAAAAATTCAATATATATTATATATGTAATTAAGTCAAATGCTTAAACCGTCAACAGTGACACCATCTACACCGAGAGCTCCAATAACGGAGAATATTCCGTCAGACAAGGAGAAGCCAGAAACAGAACTGTCATTGACAATGTCACCCCTGAACACTTAAGTATTTTTTCTCGTAATGTTATTCGATATTTAACAAAAAATTAAATGAACCTTGCCAATTCATCAATGCATTTTTTCCCTGTGCTATTATCGTTTTCAAAGCGGACGAGAAGATTTATCAATTACCAGGCTTTCTGTTTTAAATGTTTGATAATAAGCTATTGCCGATAGGGGAATTAAAGATTAGGTGCACTATTCTAACTTTGGAATAAAAAATGTTGGTATCATGAGAGGGTAACGATCTGAACATCCTTTGTTAGCAGCAAGGCCCTGTGAGAAGGTAGTTTCTTTTCATCAAATCACGATTAATTTTTTATATTGATCCTATTTTTTTCAGCGTCAGCGTCAGCGTCATAGTTACCTTCTCTTATGTTGTTGTATAACTAAAGCGCTTGCGTTGCGATTGATTTACGACATAGTTGATGTAATAAATGATACCACACCCTCTTCCCGGAGCAACTCTACTTTGTAGAATAAAAAGATGACAAGATACACGGCATAGTTGAAAAAGCAACAGCAATCCATTTATTTGTTGGTATAAAATAGTCATCATATGAATAAATTTACATATGGAATATAGTTTAATATAAAGTAATTGGACTGTAAAGGTTTCCATGAGCGCATACATGATATCCAATAATAAGCAGTCAGTGTGGAAAAGGTATACATTGCAACTGATGACAGCAAACCTGAGTTTCGTGATGATGATGTGGAGTATAGACAATATTCATTTTGTATGAAACCATGAAAATGTATTATGTGTTTTGGAGTACCGTACTGGTAAGATGATTTACAACGATTGAATGAACACATGATGGGTATATATTATGACGACGGACTGGCAGTAAATCCTTCCCATTGCTTTCTGTCCGTTCTGGATCATATTGACTCATCGAACTCTGTACGAAATTCTGATTCTTGAAATGTTTTGGTCGTCTTTAACCGGTCGTATATCAGTTGTTAGGTGGTCATGCCGATAGGTCAGTTGTTAGGGAGAGTAGGCCAGCCACACTCAACATTTAGGCGTGTATATTGCCTCTATAAGATCCTGATCTGGATCTATCTGTGCCTCCCACAACCACTACACGGCCGATTCACTTGGTGAGCCAACTGTAATCAACCTGCACTGGGGTCTTGTCTACTACCACTTCCTCCAGCTCACCATCCTCCTCCTCTTCTTCACTGAAATACTCCTCCTGGTTTAAAAAAGAAATACCTTCATAAATATTTTCCCCGATACCAGTGCCACTCACTATGAATACAACCTTTTGTTCGAGAAATAAGCTTACAATAATAATGCGTGTCTATAGCAATCCAAAGTAGTTTTGATGAGAAAATTAATATTGGTTTGCTCATCTCTTCAATTGAATATGATAATAAAGACTACAACAACACAACCGAATAGTTTGTTTAAGTGAGATAACTTACCTCAAGTCCTGCCTTAGCTCTCCTGGCCTTGCTGCGGCTTTTAAACCACTCATATTGCGTCATTTTTTGCATCACTGAAATCGGAAGACGAGATAATTTGATACTGATAATCTAAAAGCACATTCTAGTATAGTCATGAATGTGTTTATCCATTGCTTAGGTTTCACTCATAATGAAATCATTGTGAAGATATTCATCGAAAAAATATCTATCTATCGAATTAGTTTGTATATTATATCGATACAGTTTTGTTTAAATATGGTAAATAATAATAGAAGATATTAGTCTGATTTAACTTATCCTCATGGTCACAGTCATAATTAGACTCAGTATATATATAAAGATATACTTACTTGCGCGGATCTGAAAGCTCATCACATACAGTAAGAAGCCGAGCGGGATTGTCAGGAAACTGGCTGTGGCAACATTTAAAGCTGCCCACAGCCAAATAGGCATACCCGCTGGATCGTGGGCTTCTGTAAGAATAGGGAGATACAAATTAACGTTGTTACTTGACCAATCTACGTTAGAAAACTATTATCATCAGTTTTATAACATAATAATACAATGAAAAACTATGTATCTTTCCTATGGCTTTAGTTAGATACTTACAATTGCTAGAATATTTAGATAATAAACTGATGAAAATCTGGACAATTTCAAAGGTAAAATTTCCTAGATGAATTTCCTAGGCAAAATTAAATGTGTTGATTAAAACTAGAAGGATTGGTGACAAAAATCATTCGTAGGGAAACTCTTGAAATGTCTTCGATGGAATAAATTATTTGGATCGCTAAAATGATCTATTAAACACTTACCCTGCATATATTCCATGATGGTTTGCGCAATATGTAAGGCCATTGTGCTGCTGATGTATGTTGCGGCTGAGGAGAGAGCGGTTAGGAAGGGGCGGTGGTTGTCCTTGCCAATGCAGGTGTTGAGGTAAGGGCAGTGATGGTCGAATTGGTCGACACACTTATTGCATACTGTGCAATGCTTTGACCTCGGAGGACTGTTGAAATGAATACAGTCTGTGGTTAATCCTATGCAGTTATTTATGGTAATGAAAGGCATCTTGGTGTTAATCCCAATTTGGAGTGATAATATGATATACAACCTTCTGTATGGTAAGTACATATGTTCGATGAAAAAACAACTAATCAGAACAATTCTGGAAATCTTAGTTAATTAAAGTTATTTATAGATAGGTGAAATGTATTCGGTGTCGATTTTGAAACATTGAAACAAGCAAACAATGTGAGGAAATATGGAACGTAAAACACACAAAAACACTTTAAATAATAAAGTGTAAAGCCTTCTAAATACAATGCATATAAACAAACAACATCAATTCATAAATAACTGGTTCATTACGTAATACTTACACTTATTAAGATCTGAATGTGTGAATTTGACAAATTTATCATTCAATATTTTCTTCGCCGATTTCATTCAGTTGTGGAACTGACTGAACGCAAAAACAGTGCTGGGACTCAAGGATCATTGATAAATGTGTGATAAATGTAATTCGTAGTTCGGCATAGGGGGCAACACCAGGGGTATACCAAATTGCTTATAATATGGAAGCCGTGTGGGATATTCAACTGATTAAACCAATTCTTTTATTTCGATTTAAATACGAAGTGAAATAGGGCGGAATAGTAAGATCTGCAATTTCATTTAAAACACGTTGATTATAAAAAGAAAGTATATAACACATTTAATGGATTGATAACACTTTCAACATTTTCAGACAATAACTAAGGCTTTTATATCTTACTATACCGTATTGGAATTACCATATATATTGTATTATTTCAATATTATCAATATCTATTTCTAAACCAATATTGATCTCGTTGGATTTATAAGAGCTTCCAACTCTACTTACCTATATACCCAGCTAAAAACAACTCGCAATCTAGTTTCTGACAAATGCTAAACACGCTTTTGAATAGACAAAGACGGCCTATCCATCTTCACTTCATTCATACTGAATCAATGATGAGGTTTTAAAATGACTAAAATATACTTGCAACTGACTTAAAAAGAGAAAAATCGTTTAAGAAAAAGTAAGCTTACACGTCCACATCACAAGTGTAGCAGTGGCCGCGGTAAATGTGGCCCAGTTTGGTGTTGACTTCCAGGGGGGCTTCGGCATCCGCGAGCTTTTTCTTGAGGGCAGGGACAGCGGGGTCTCTGGATATGGTCTCTACGGCGGAGGTTGCCATCACCAGTCCAGTCAAATTGTTAGCCTTTTCATTAGTTAAGGTACATTAAGAAAATGTGCAGACATACGAGGACAAATCAATTGTTCACGTGTGTTTTAGTGAAAAGAATACTGGACAAATCAAGTAAATGAATTAATGAGGTATGAGGGCAATGTCACTGGCAGGATGGGGGCAATCATATAAAATCAGGAAAAAGTTCAAGTTAAACGAAAGTTCAGCTAAAGACTCAAGAGATTGAGTATTACGGACTACGGTAAGTAGTAAGACATCTGATCTGCTTGGAAATTGCAACAAGAAATTCAGTTTAACCGCAAATTCAGGTAAATTTTAACCAACTTTGGTTACGCGGAACATAGCCAGTCATTATCGTATATCGACTAATAAAAGCCTACATATCAAAATCTAAATCTTTCCATGTTTATGGGTGAAAGGATACCATAAGCCAAGGCAATCGGACGCTTGGCATGCTGCTAGCCATGAATGTGAGTGCATTACTAGCAACTGCAGTTAGTCCAAATGTAGAGATGGCATAACCCTGGTACCTCGACCAAGGCTTCTGTGAACCATTCTCCCTCACAACAGCCATTGTCGGGGCCATTATAGCGATAATACCAGTGTACTGTGGTGTATTTAACTGCAAATGAAGTGCATCAAGTTTCACTAAATAATGTCAAAAATCGTGCAGAAAAAAGTTATAAAAAACGAAAGTCTACAATTCTAAATGGGGAGATTGCCCACAAGCAAGGTCAAGGATGAACTATTGCAGACAGCGAAAAAAAGGCGATAACCAACATTTAAATTACAAACATCACTTTGGGCAAACTTAAAAGAGACAACAAATCAACACATTTAATATCCTAAAAGTTTACGCCATACCACTGGCTTATAAATGTTTAAATGTCGTGGACATGGCCCCCTAACTTAGCTTAACTTAAACTGAGGATTTCACTTTTCAGTCACAATCACGCTTACAACTTTTTGCATCTAAATTATCGATTCGATAGCTAATTTCGATAGATAAAACAGTCTGAGATCAATCTCGATCAGATGTTTTACTATTATAGCAAATTCCTTCCTAATGTCATATAAAGGATTAAATCTTATTGTTTTTTGCAATAACTTCAAGAAACACATGTCTACTCACTTTGGACGCTTTGTGTTATGCCCCTGTAACCTAGGAACAAGTCACGTGATAATTTGCTCTGATCCTATTGGCTGTTGCATGAAGCTCCTCAAATTTGATTGGTCGAATTCCTGTAATTATTAATGACGTTACGTTATAATATGTAACGTTATTATTGACGTTACGTTGTAATATATAACGTAATAATTGAGGGCGCCAAAAGCCTGTTGCTCAGAATCCTATAGGCCCCCCCCCCTACACATAGAAAACTGATATGAAAGGAGCTATATAAGCTACCAGAGGGCCCTATACTATAGGCTACCGTACTATTTTCATCATCTGAAGTTGATTATTTGATTTTTAAGACGTTTTTAAAACGACAAGAGCCTTCGGCCGAGGCCCCTCCATCAGAAAAACAGATCACATTTTAAAAAAAGGATCCGAAGAAGAGAGATAAATTAAATAATTTAATTGTGATTATTATCACATATTTATTTGTGATATTTTATGTACCGCTATTCCTATGCAAATATTCCCTAGGCCTATAAAATAAAGTTGTCCAAACAGGTTGATATATTTTGTTTCCAGAGATGATCAAGAAACAAACACCTTCCCCCATTCTATATAGCCCCTTCTCCAGCATTCCCCATTTTTTTCATGCAATATTTGCACCTTCAGTAGCCTAAAACTGTTACTAACAGAATAACCAATAGCTGGAATAAATTGCCACCCAAAATAATATCAGGTCGATTCTCACTAAATGTTGTCAAATGGGCCTTTTTCTCTCATATGTCCATAATTTGTAATATTATGTAATTCAAAAACTAATATGGATGTGTCAAAATGATCAGGCTAGAGCAGAGGAACAGGTGGGTATATACTTTTCACTATCTACAATGTATATTTACATTGCTGGATGGCTTAAAATGCCATTTTTTAGGCATTTGGAAGAAAATAAATATGAAAATCAAACTTTGGACATCAATATTCCTGAGATATCATGTAATTTCAACTTAAAAGCAAATACAACATCAAAATATAGGCGAAAACGAAATATATAAATGAAAAAAAATCAAGTTGGTAGGCCTACATTTGATACGGTATTTTTCCAGTGTCATTTTTCACTTTGTGTAATTAAAACGTCATTGAGCGATACAACAATCATGTAGTATGCTAGTGACCATTGGAATTAAATTGAATGAGTTCTTGATACTGAAAGCAGAGCTCAACACCTCTATTATTTATTGGCATACTTTATATTGCATTGACTGACTGTAGGGCCCCGTGTAGGGCGCAGTAAGTGGGAGAGGTAGGCGATTTTATAGGTATAGAACAGCTAATTTAACATTGATCTAACCCCCCCCCCCCCCCCACACACACACACAAATATGCGCCTGCCGCAGTTCTTAAAACGTCTATGGGTGCACCAGAGAAGAGTGCGCGGGAAAAAGCGTTGTGAAGGACTCAGGATAGTTGCGCTGTTACTAACGTCATTTAGACAACGTCATCGGGACCGTGAGCCATGAAACGTCGCCGTGAAACATTTAAGATTTCGTACGAGATCGGAAGGGGCAGATTGCAACTAGCTTTCAAACATCTCCTTAAGATCCTTTCTATGACTTTGCCACAATTATAGATGGTTGTTTGTGTCCGTGTAGGATTTTGTTGTATGTACTACTAAACCAAACAAACTCCACTGTCTCCCAGCATACATCTCTCGAACAGCGTGCGCATAAAAACGGCTTCAATCGGAAGTAGAGTGGAGAAAGCGTAGCCTCCTTTAAAGAGTAAGGTAATAAGGTAATAAATGAAGGAATGAGTTACCGTAAAACGGGGTAACATTGACCCATTTTTTAAGATTTTTCAAAATGGATGGTATTTCCTGTGGTTATTTTCCTCTCAGTTAGGCATTAATTCTTACCTATGTTGAGCCCCTTTCTTGCCCAAATACAATTTTGAGATTCCTGGTTGAGGAACCTACTAAAATTCTTCAATAACCCCTGGGTCAAAGTTACCCCACTATTGGGCTAACTTTGACCTACAGTTATATTTTTTTATATTGTTCTTCCTTATCTATTCTAATTCATATCATCATTATTTTTTTTGTTCTTCTAAACTCATTCTTTTGCATTTGTATATATTACTTTTCAATTTAAATAGATGGTAAATGAACTGTGTGCAAAGGATTTGCTGCCACAGGGAATCAAACTGATGTCTCTTCTGTTACAGGGGAGAGACATCCCCACAAAAACAATAACTTTGACTCACCGCACTTAATAACCAATCTCTGAGACCAGTAGTAGTACATACAGCTTAGGGGCCATAGGGCCATATTTGAGATGGATGTGGACAAAGAGACCAAAAATTGCCCACATGCTAATTACTCCCTTAGCTTTCAATTTTTGGTAGGCGCCACTTTCGCTGTATACTTTAGGCGGCCATCTTGGATTTTCAAGACCGTTATCCACATAGGTCAAAGTTACCCCAGAAAAGGCAGTGAAACCACAAAAATTCCAAAAATCGACAATGGATGACTCAAATAATTTATTTTAAAAATTACTAAATATTGTATGTGATGCCTAAGTCACTGGTCATCAGTAGTTCGCTTGAGGAAGTCCTAGCTCTATTGCTAGGTAGTTTACCCACATGAAAGTTTTTTTTTTTTTTTTTTTTTTTTTTTTTTTTTTTTTCCCCAACACCGGGTCTTTATTCATAAGTAAACAGAGCCAACAGTCAAGAGCGGATACATTTTTTTACAACACTCTTGTTTAAATACTTAACCATATCAAACTATAAATTCCTGATGAAACCTCTTTGAAGAAATACATTATTTAATATCATTGGCAATATATTCGAGCTCACTCCATTATCATCATTATGTTTATATTCAGTAGAACGCAATTATTCAATATACTAGCAATATATACTCATTGGCATTTGATAAACAGTCCATACACAAAATCTGCCTTATGATCCATTGAAAGTTGTAGACGAACCAACTTGGATATTTAACACTATCCTCTTCTTTTTTTTCCCAAAACCCTACATGGGAACATAATATCATTGTTTTTCACATAACCGATCCCTTATATTCAAACATCATAGAAATTAATCAATATTGAAGAACTCCATTATTCAATATATTGGCAATATACTCCAGTCCACTCCATTATGTTTATATACTGCATTATTTAATAGAACTCCATTATTCAATATACTGGAAATATACACAATGGCATTTGATAAACAATCAATACACAAAATCTGCCTCATGATACATTGAAAGTTGTAGACGAACCAATTAAATGCATAAAATGACAAACGCTGCAACAGTATCAAATGTTCTTATCTTAGAACAGGATAAAACATGGAAAAGACACTATAAAAGATCGTTGAACTCTTTCCAGATATTGAAATCCTTTTTGTGTGAGACATTGAATGCTCCCATCTTCATCCAACTTCTTGGTGGGATTATCCCACGTTGTCCACACATTTCTTACATCAGCAACCTCTCTGAACTTCATCCCCACTGGGTTGTGTGGCCCACAACCCATTTTTACTGCCTTGAATACTACATTGTAGGGTACTCCCATAATATTTGCAATCACAACGGGGACAGCATTCACCAGGGGAACTTCATTCTCAATATCATCGTTGTTTACACTGCCCAATATCAGGTTCTCATGTTTTACTTGTTTAAGAAGAACTTCCTTGGTGTTTTCTTCCATTTTTCTTGTCACAGTAACAATGTCATGACTGATCCTCATTGAACTTTTAATATCTTGTATTTCCTGTGACTGTGCATCTAGCTTTCGGTTCACGTCATCCATCTCATTGTCTTTTACTATCTTTACTGCATCTACAGCATCTTGCCTGGTAGTGTTCTTTCCAGTCGTACCAGTGAGGATATTGGTGGAATCTGTCAGCTGTTTGGATATGTTGGCAAACTGTTCACTAAGTTCTCTCAACATCATCATGATATCCGCATTGGTCATCTGATCCCCTGCCATATTGTCAGACTTCTCCTTAGCTGGATTTTATTTCAATGTAGTGCCTACAACTGCCTGTTCTAGCTTTAATATAATATTCACTCCTACCAGGGATTACACATCAACCAGATCTTCTAATGGTAAACTGCCTTCCAATGCAAAGTTGCGTCCCTTAGATACTGCTCTGAGGGGGTGTGGCACTTTTGTTTATGTTCCTCAACAGATCACTTCCAGTTTTTGGCGCATGCGCCACTCGGTACCTTCCAGTCAGATATATACAGTTGTAGCTTCTTCCACTCACAAACTTATCACGAAGTTATGCCCTCAAACTTTGATATAACAATTGTCATTTCTTTCAGAATTCACTGTACCTTTACTTGACTATTGTATAAAGGCTTCCGCTGGCCTTAGTGAACATAGACCAAACCAAATCTCTAGGGTTGCAGGGAGGAAGATGGCCTCCTCTAGCGTAACGGCGGGAACCGTAGCGTCCTTCACTGACAAATATCTTGTAATCCAGTACACAACTGTCCTGTTTGTAAAGTCAACGTCAGGAATGATACGTAATTAATATTTCACCCATTCATCCTTGCTAGCACTTTGCTTGTTGGTCATCGACTTAACTGTCTATGAAAGTTCCTTAGGAAACACCCTGGAGGATTCGTTGGGATGTCAAGATGGCTACCACCCCATGCTCCAGACTCCTCGTGGCACCAACTGAAAAAGGCTACTACACACTTAATCCACTCGTACAGTTCACACTTTGATTTTCTAGAGACTCTCTGTGCCTTTATGAATCACTCTGCTAAAGAAGAAAGCAATCCTTCTACGTCCTCTGGAGCTGAAAGAGAATAACTGGCCGAATCGGCGAAACACACTTTTGCTCTCTTTCTGATCTGAACCGGAAGTCCTACCCACATGAAAGTTCAGAACTATCGCTAGACATTAAAAAATTGTTTTGTTATTCGACAGCGCCCCCTAGCGACAAAAGAGGGAGTATATCCCAAGATTTCCCTGTTGTACACAAGCTTATCTCATCAATATAACTTTGAATACATAAAATTAAGAATCTACCAACAAACCTTTATCTAAGAGAGAAAACAATGTTTTCCTGAGTGTAGGTCAATGGTATACCCCATATAGGTCAAAGTTACCCCATTTTACGGTACGGTACCGTAGGCCCTATACTATAGGCCATCAGCCAATTAATGCACTCAAAATAGACTTGTTCCCATGTCGGGGGTGCTACAAAATTTTTACATATTATGACAGACAATAACCTTAATAACTCAGGATTAAAAGTTCTCCATCCAATATTCTGCAGTTTTTGAGTAAAGTGGATTTTAAGAAATTAAATATCAAAAAAAAATTGTGTGCCGGTAGTTCAATATGAGGGGTTTAGTGGTCTTTTAAAAATATTATAGCAAGAACAGCATATAGTATCGCGTATGAGGGGGGCTATATTCTCTGAGTATGGCCGAAAACAACGAGGCCGTAGGCCGAGTTGTTTTTCGGCCATACGAGGAGAATATAGGCCACCGAAGATTCTTGCTTTTATTCCATGATTCTTAACTTAAAACAACTTTATTTGCTTTAATTTCATCAAACTGTGTTGTCCCCCAAGTCTCAAATGGTCATGACGTCACTGTACAATACAGGGAATTTATATTGTCCACCTTGTGAGCGGCAAGTATATCGATTATATTGTACGCTCACGGCCAAATCATGGAATAAATTCTAGTACCATATAGGGGAGAGCGGGGTGAGTTGGGACAAGGGAGACTTGGGACAGTGCTGGTTTCACAGTCTTAAAATGTGTAGATCTAGCTGCTTTTTAACACCCTAATTAATATTCCTCATATTTGAAATGCCACCGATTGTGATTTTAGCAATTACCTTACAGAATTGTGAATACAAGCAAAAGTTTTCAATTTTCGGAAATTTTGACTTTTTTTTAGCCCTCCAGTCTAACTCCCCTAGAAGTCAAAATATTCTCAAATCCAATTATTTTTCATATAGTACTCTTCTAAGACTAATCATTCTTACATTGTTCATAATTTTAGAGCTTCCGTTATTTTGAAGTTATTTTTGCCAAGAAAAAAATAATGTGCTTGAGCTAGAATCCAGGTTAATGCCACATCTGTTGTACCGTACCAAACTCTATCACTGTAGGCTTACTCTATTAGGAAAAGTATTATCTTTATCCAAGCTACCATAAACAGAATCTAATATGGAAAAAACTTCAGTTATAAGTCCCATGTCTCCCCTAGGTGTCCCATGTCTCCCTTGGCGTGTCCCAAGTCACCCCGCCACTGTCCCAACTCTCCCTTTTGAGGGGAGACTTGGGCCAGTGATTAATAACAATGTTGGATAATAAAAAGCCAGTACACATTTTAGAAGATAGTATAGGCCTATATAGCACAAAGAACTTCAGAGATCATTGAAATCTCATTATGTCTCTGAGATATGATTTGATAAGTGAGCTCGATGAAATATGTCCCAAGTCTCCCCGCTCTCCCCTACACTATGCCATAGATAATGCAGGGAAAAAAGTGTTCCATCCAATCTGCAGTAGTTTTCATGAAAAGTGGATTTAAATATAAAAAAAGGGAAAAAATTGGGAAAAAATGAGGAGCTCAATATGAGCCATTTAGTGAAATTTAAAATACATGATGGTAAACATTTTGACCCAAAATGTTGAGATATGTGTGAGTCGGTTGATCAAAGATAGGCCTAATGTTTTTAATTTTTTTTTAACTTTTTTTTTAATTTTGAATGTTTATACAGCAAATCAATAAGTCAAATCATTTCACAAGTAGTTAAGTACAATGTAGGCCTAGTCGTTTCGCAAATTCTATGTCTGAAACATGAAAATATCTCGTCGTTTACAAAAAAACCAGAAAAAACTGTCTCAAGTAACCCCCATTAACGATACCAGAATAAGACTCTTGGAAATTATAAAAAGAGGTCCTTTTTGGCATACAGTACAATTTTCCCACGTTTTGCCACAAAAGGGGTAAAATGCCTTGAAAATTCGCGGAGAAAGGAGGTACTGCACTTCAAATACGGGAACGATCATGAGTACGGTACACATTTGACCTCTGAGGGTGTGTGTGGGGGGGGGGGGGGGGGGGGAGGGGGAGAGGCAACTCCCAGTGACATTTCTTTCAAAAAGAAAAAGTTTTTTTTCTTTAAAAAAAAGGGCTTTTCCCATGGGTTTTGAGAGGGAATAAAATTGTTTCCATGCAAAACCTAACGATGTTAAAGCTATATATATATAGGTCTAGAGGTATGTGGCACCAGAGTAGGTCTATCGTCACAATTTGATGGGAATGAGGAGAAGTCTTAGGCTATTTACTTTCAAAATATAGATTGTTTTTGTATGTTGACATTGCCCACCATCCCGCCCACCATCCTCCATCCTCCCAAATCTATGTGCAAACCATCGCCGATGTTTTGCACATCATACGGTGACAGTACCTGGTGAGAGAGTGAGAAACCATCTCCGAGTTTACCCAAACTTTACACGAGTGATGCCGAGCGTGTAAGACAGATCGAGCATGCTGTCATGGCTTCAGAACTAGAATCCTAGAGGCATTACCGCGCGCGGTCTGGTAGTCCGTAATCATACTAGTAAGAGCTTGAAATCTTTGGTGAAATCGCTCTTATAACTTATAATCTGGACACTGCGATAGGTGAGGAGTGTGGCCACATAGAAAATATGAGGTTATTTGGAAATTATAGCGGATTCTGCCCAATAGGTTTTCGGCCCACGGTGCTGGTGTCGAATTTGTGAGCTATGGTTTTTATGCAATGCATAGACAACCTCTTGTCCAGAAATTTAGCCCGCTAGAGGATATTATTTTATTTTCTGTTTTGTTCTTATAGTTGTCGTTTTTCTCACTTTTAATGACTGCCCACCACCCCGCCCTCCTTCCACCACTCTCTCTTCCTTGTTAGTGTTAAAGTGTAATACCTGCTCCCTACAGTAGTGGCCAACGCCACTACCATGGGGAAGCAGGGAGGGAAGCAGGGAGGGAAGCATGAGCATGGTGGTAGTGGCCAGTAGTGCCATGTGCAAAAGTTTGAATGGAATAGCCATAGGACCAAAAGAAGTGCTGATCCTGATGTTTGTGTACCATAAACATATGTATTCCTCCAGTAAAAAATGTAATATACAATTATAGCTTTCGATTGACACCAACGAGTTTGCCGTACAGGTTGTTAAAGTTGCTTGATTGGACAATCCATATGACCTAGACATTACTAGGAAAGACCGAGATATCCTGCGACAGCTTCAATTTTTTAGTTCCGTGGGAATCCCCCTCTTCTCAGAGGGCGAATCGGTCGCTGCTGGTCTAGTCATGCAGAGGATGTGAGGATCGCAAATCTTAGAATTGTGTGGGGAGCTTGTGCCAAAGGCGAGAAGAGGGTCTGGGGGCATGCCCCCTGAATTTTTAAAAAAAAATTAGGAGTCAAATGGTGCATTCTGGAGGTAATTTTACCTCATAATTGATTTCAGAAATGTCAGGATTCTTGAGCCACACAGTATATAAATACTAGTATTATGTGGGGATCGAGCTTTGTGCCAAAAGCATCACTTCTAGGGTGGTTTGGAAAATTTTTAAAAATTAAGAGTCAAATGGTGCATTTTGGCAGTAATGGCAGACTTTCAGAAATGTCAGGATTTCTTGAGCCACAGTATAGTATATAAATCCTAGTACGGTATTGTGTGAGGAACTTGGTGCCAAAGGGGTGAAGCACTTCTAGGGGTGTCCGGGGGCATGCACCCCTGGAATTCTTTTTAAAATTAGGAGTCAAATGGTGGTTTCTGGAGGTTCTTTTACTCATAATTGACTTTCAGGAATGTCAGGATTTCTTGAGCCAAACAGTGTATAAAGTTAAAATTTTCTGATGAGTACCACCTGAACAACCTATTCAAACCCAAATCTAAAAGACAATTCCAATAAACCAGTCATCTTGAACATGTGCTGGCCCTAAATTTACCTAAAATCGTATTTTTATCATACAGATGAAATTGGGTAAATTGCTACTTAACCCATTCAAGGCGGGGGCAGTTTACACATATTTTGCCTGGCTGATGGGGGCCCTTTTCCCCCTTTTTGGGCTTCAGGATGGGTGTTTAACATGAGGTTTGGTCTTCAATAATTAAAATAATGGGTCTCAATTGGGTGCAATATCGCGGCTACCTTGCTCCAAATTCACTTTCCAGCATTTACGTATGTTAGTTATGACGTCATCATTATTGTCTCCATGACAACATACCTATAAAAATATTTCTAGTGTGTTTGTATACATATATTTCAAATTTCATCAAAATCCGTTTATTTTTTATTAAGTTATGCCCCCTTCAATTTATGTGAATGTGAATGTGTGATGCCTTGAGGCATCAGCCCGTCCCCTGAGCCATTTTGATGTTGATGCCTTGAGGCCTCAGCCCGTCCTAATATAATATTCTTATAGTAGTAGGTTTTGCTGTTCTCAATTCTGATAAAATAGTAGATCTTTGCCTTTGCCTTTGTGATATTGTCTTGCAAATGGTCTGTGAATACCTGAAATTGTTGTTACTATGGCAACTGTGTAACCCATTTGTGTTAGCAAATGAAACTTATCATTCTTATGAAATTTTGACGAATAAAATATGTTTTTAAAAATACCCATAGAAGTTGCCACCTCTGGTAATAGTATTTTTGAGTAAGTACTCCTGCGATTACCTCTATGGACTAGCAGAAACTATCCAAGTGGGAAACACTGAGAAGTAGAATAGTTACCCTATAGAGCCTGTGCATTGAGCTTTCACGCTAGGTGGTGGGTCGAATCACAGCTTCCCGACCAACGGTAGGCGCTATATTCAGATATATAAACAATGATCTCGAAGCATTTCAACATGTTTCAATGGTTTTCCAGGGCCCTATTTTGATAGTACCGGGGGGTTGTACGGGGGGTTAATGGTGTATTTAACTAGTTTTATATGCATATTTTGTGTCAATCACCGTTTTTTAAACTTTTACCTTCCCAGAATCTCATTAGACCTCATACAATTAAGAGAGAGGGTCGTCGGGGAAGGCTAGCCTATATGGTGGTAGAGGGAGGACGGAGATGGAGGAGGGAGAGACCTAGAAGTTTTGGTTGTTGATATTAAATGATAAATGATAATTTCCTTCATCTATATGTTCAGAAAATTGTGGTCAAAATTAACGTCCATTGTGATTGATTTGTTTTGAGTGGTCAACATTAGATTAAAGCATTAATTTCCGAAATAGCATGGAGAAAGCCACTCATCTCTTCTATCAGTAATATTTTTCAAACATATTTGCACAACATTTTAAATAAATTCAAGGCCTAGAAAATGGGCATTTTGGCCAAAGAGCCTGGAAAATTATTATGGGCCTGGCATCTTGTTGAAATCTTCGAAGATTTTCTGTCATACTTTCACTGAGTCAGAGTGAATAACCAAGTAAAAGTTGAAAAACGATGGGCCACTCTAGGTCCAAACCCTCAGATCAGATAAGAATGGTATGTCAGCCTACCTTGCTAATTGGTTTCTTGTCCTAGAACTTGGTGTTTTAATGGGAATATAATTACATTTTGCTGTCTTAATGGAATTATAATGACTCTTTGCGGTTTGAGGCGAGGGGCTTTCCCTCCATTTGAAGGGACTCTCTCATCTTTGGGCCTAAACTGGGGCAGGTTTAAACGAATGGTTAGATTGTGAGATAATTGATGACATACATGCTTGCCATATATATTAGTAGGGATACAATGGCAAGAACCAAAACACAAGAGATATTATCTAGTTGATTTTGAGAGTTTGGAAAGGAGGCGGGGGTGATACAAGGCAATATGCATATCAAATGTGTAGACTGTACTATGTAATTAAAAGTGAAATGTAACATCGCTTTTTAATTGATTAATTATAAATCAAGACTTCATTGAAGTTGGTATATTTTCAGTAATGTCTTCGTTGATTTGGGAATTCAGAGGGAACATTACTACATTACATCACTACTTTTCTTTTATTTCAAATAAATTTGTCTTAATGTAATTAATTTGTCTCTTGATTTTAACCAAAGAAAGCCCAGGCAACCACATCTTGTTGCTGGGCAACCACTTTTGAAATTCTGGATGCCCATCGGGCAACCATATTTCTGGGGGATTTGGCGTCCCCTAGCCCACACATAAATTTACCCGCCCACAAATTACATTTTAATGATAGAAGTCAGAGGTGATTTCAATCACAAATGCTGTGTACATCATCCTTCACTGTTAAAACTACTACTTTTGCATTTAAATCTCATTCAATTATTTAGACAATTCAAGATAAGACAATGCTTTTCTAATTATAATAGGGCCACAATATCACCAGTCAGTTTAGGGGCCGTCATGATGGGTGCGAGCCTGCCGCTGCCCCTCGACGGGATGCGGCAGGGGGTCGAAAGGAACAAAAAGAAAGTTTTTGCCCCAAAATTAGAAAAAAAGGTTTTTGGTACCTCAGAAAAGGTTTAAAAGCTTTTACTTGGCAGCCCTGGGTAAACTCAGAAAAGCCCATATAAATTGAATTGGGGGGGGGGGGGGGCAATAGGGCCTGCAAGTGTCACGAGAAAGGGTCGGGGTGGGTCCTGTCAAAATGCAAGGACTATAGGGTCACTATGAGAGATAAAGAACCTAATAAAGAATCTAATACATCATTTAGTGTGGTCATTGCATTAACCGTTTTTTGATTATTGGAAACTGACACATTTCTAATGCATTCTAGGCATTTACATATATTATCTGATCTTTATATTTGGGAGAAAAACTGCTGTCATTTGCGACGTGATGATATGATAAAGGCAGGGTGACCACACAAATTTTGTTTTCAAATTCCCTGTGTTTTCCCTGTGCCACAACTAATCTTCTCTGTAATGAATAAGGAACAAAAAGGTCGCCAGAAGCTCGGGTGGCCCGATGAAATTCCACAATTTTTACACAACAAACAAAATGAAGAGTAGGCCTACATTCCCAGCACATACAACATTTTCATAACACTGTTGAAAAGATGTTATTATTCAAGTTACAACAACAGGGTTCTCAGTCTAGGAAGACTAAAATTTAATAAAACTTGAAAAGAAATGCTTCAACTCTTTTGCCAAACCCAGTGTTTAAAGTAGGTAACTAATATTTATCAGGAAAATTTTATTATATGGTAAAGTTTGGCTGTGCCAGGCTATGGTGGCACAGCCAGCATAGGGGAAAACATGAGAAGGGTCATTCCTCTTGTTAGGGGGGTTTGGGGGTTCTCCCCCAAGAAAATTTTGCCAATACATGTCCCATTTTTAGCAATATATTTCCCTACAACTTTGAAGAAGTAGGTATTAGGTGTGTCATATATGGGCTAAAGGACATTACTCAGAAACATCCATTAAAATGACCATGACTAAATATTTTCACCTCCTGCTCTTCTGAGAGTAGTCCACTAACAGCAATCTAAGTTACATAATTGTGGCAATAAACCAGGTTTTGACAAAGGAAAAAATGGTTTCCCTGAATTTTTTTTTTGAAGTATAGGCTTAAAAGAAATAGACACCCTGCCTCCACAAAATCTCTCTCTACTCCACATGGGAAAAAGTTTTGTGAAAGACTCTATGGTGTGTTACTAATGTTGTGTAAATTAGAAGACATTATGATGTATGTTATTTTGTCATGGCATCAGAAAAAAAGTGAAATAGAAGGCCTATGGTCTCACTCACATCTCCCTTAAACCTCCACCAATGTTAGACAAAACTACTTTCTTTTGATGTATTAATTCTGTATGAAATGGTGTTTTCCTTACATCATGGCAACTTTAACATTTTGTCTAATGTATCTTCCTCATTTAAAAACCAGCTTGATAAAACTACATATTTGGGGGTGGAAAATTGTGGTGTCCTTTCTGAATTTAAATATGTATGCATGTGGCATCACAGAGACTTAGTGTTCCTTTAAAATGATGGGTGCATATTTTTTGTAATAGAAACACTATTTATGGCGGCATGCATACCATCTTCGGCAGGGGAAACCTTTAAAAACAAAACGTTATACAAAAAAATAAAGCCATTCAGAGGACCACTACACCTAAATAAAGGTTTTAACAGGTTACCATCCAAAATTAAGGTTTTTAAAGGTTCCATGGATGTGTGTAATTTCAAGAATAATAGCATTTCAATGGTGTTATGAAAATGTTCTGGGAATATAGTTCTACTTCTTATTTTGTCCTTTATTAATGAACAAATTGTGGCAATTCACATGGCAACCAGAATTCTGCCAGGTAAATATGTCAGATTTTCAGAAAATGTTCAATCGAAAATTTTCAATCGACTGGTACGGTGAAGTCCACTACAGCAAGTGACTGGTCAGCACGGTGGTGCCGGTACTTTAATATTGATCCACCAGGTGGCGGTACCGTATACAGACAATTATAGGCACATTCCCTATCGGTAATATGAACATATATTTAGTATCGTGTTGATTTAAAGTATCAGTTCTGTTGTGTTAAACTGCATTTTGAAGCTCATTTTTGTCTTAAATGTGGGTTATTTTAGAAGATTGGTGAAGGCAAATTGTACAGTAACAGTTTCTGAAAATCTGACCCATATACGAGATGATATATGATGTGTGTGTGTATTAAAGTAAATAAAGTAGCTGTTATGCTTTGATATGAAAAACTGGCAACAATTTAATTGCTACATTATTATCAGATATTACTTATTCCCTTTGCCCTCATTTTGCCTGAGCTGACATAAAATCTTTCCCTGTGTTTTCCCTGTGTTTTGGAAATTTCAAGAATTCCCTGTGTTTTCCATGCAGGGAATTTGTTTTTGCCATTTTCCCTGTGCTGTGGGCACCCTGTAAAGGGGTCACCGATGCGTTAGTCCCCAAGTGGGGTGCCGTCAGTGGTTGTTTCCCATCCTAGTTAGAATGAGGTCGCGAGACTTGCAGTCCCTACAGTAGTGCACACATGTAGTGAGCAGGGGGCTAGCTAGCCAATGAAAGCAGGCCCGTTCATTTTGAATCTATCATATATCTCAATATATGGGAGTTCTCTCCAAGATTTTACACACAATACTTGTTAAACTAAATTTGAACTAAATTATGAAACCGATGGGGTAAATTATCAGGTCACTACAATTGTTAATGACTCAAAAGCAAATTTTAAAATTATTTTCATTTTTAATGATGTGTGGGAACCCTGGATTAAACTTAAAACCATAAACATGACTGCAAATTTCGAGTAAAGGACAACACGTGAAATAAAGGCTTAAGTTGATATTTAATAGTTTAATTCATCATTTGTATATTGCAATAATTAAGAACAAGACAACGACAGTAGTGAAAACTAAGCAATTAGGCATATTTACCACAAGTTATCACCCGTTCATTGCTCACATCAACTATATGTCACGGTAGCCAACAAAGCAGACCCTCCACTCTCACTATTTCTGAACATATTTCCTAGGTTACATTTCCCCAACTAATCAGGCCGTGCAGCACAGCTACATCCCCCCAACCCCGCCCCAATAGCACACTTTCTAACTCAACCCACTTCAATAATTTGAAGCATAATCCTATCGGTCTTCTCACGTGTTGATGGGAAGTATTCAAGTCTCTAGCAGTTGGTTAAAAGAATCTGATTTTTTAAATGTAAAATCAAATCTAGAATCATCCCACCATTTTTTGCGACGTTCCTTGCATATGCTTGCTTGTCTTTCGTATCCGAAAGTGGGTCGTTAATGATGGCTACATAATATTTGGAGTATTTAGGACAGTGAAACTTCCAGAAGCCCATCAATTTCCGGATAAGTGCAATACTACTTACTATGTAAATTAACATTTTCATGCATACCATACAACGAAGAATTAAGTTTCGATGGTCAAAATAAAAAAAACATGACGTGAACCATTGAGTAATATTGGGGATAGTCCTCAACTGCACTGCTTCATCAAATATGGCTATTATTAATCGAAGATCCAGGGGGCGTGATCGTATCAACAGGCAGAAATAAAACCAGGAATCATTTTAGTTAGGAATGCCATACTAAGTTCGCATTTTAAAAGATCGGTCTCGCTTCTGACTGATGTGTCCATGATTTGAAGTTGTAAGTGATACCGTGCTTGTTTGATTCCCATGGACCATTTTCCCATTCATTGCCTAAATAGTAGTTTCTATTCATGTAGACGTTTTATTTGAGTGTCGATTTGGTTCACTATCGTCATCTGATGAATCACTACTACTGTCTTCATGGGATTGCGTTTCTGAAGACTGGTTTGCTTCTTTGGGTACGTCATCCGTGGATTCTGGTAGCTTGGGTACAGGAGGGGGATATAGTACATCACGTAATTTGGAAACTAAACCATCAGGATCCTCTATTGATTTTTTACCTGCAAATCAGATAAGTACCAATGAAACAAACCCATTTAATATGGGGATATTTGAAAATTACACTTCGAGGACCAAATACGATCACGAGAATCACTAAGAGCAAAGACAAATAGTGAGATAAATTAACAGACAAGAGTTAATGAATATTATGGATAATCTTTAAAACTGTGACCCCTTGCAATTATTAATTTACTGAGATCACCAACTGGGAAAAGTGAGCTTGTCTTTAGTAGGAAGTTGTGATACATATAAGATTGCCCTCACTATACCGCTATTTATTAATCCCACCTTGGTAAAAAGGTAGAACTAGATAAGCGATTAATTGATTGGTGAAAAACCTGGCTTGAATTTTACCTAGTAGCCAATAATTTTGACATTATATCATCCGAAAATCTTCTTTTTCATTTTACTAAAAAAGCCTGGATTATCGTCGTCTACAACTTCACCAGATGTGGCTTGCTGGTTCCCACCCTCCTTATCTGCAAAAGAAGAATGGGAACTTAACTGCCACATCAAGTGATAATAGTTTCACTTGATCCCCGACTACAGACATGAACCAAGACTCGGTTGAACAAGTTGGGGGATAATAGAAAACTTAATTTAGTTCTCAGATGGTTAAATCACATGTATAATAAAGTGATTACAAAAAAAAATCCAGCGCGACTTGAAGAGTATGAAGTGTTCCAGCTGGCTTGCATTAAACATCTTGTATACTAGCTAGAAATGATAAGAACAGAATATTACCAGTTTTTGTCTGAGCGACTCCATCCACTGTTCCTTCAACTGCTTTCTCTGTCTCAGCGAGCGTAAGAAGAAGCGATTTCTGTTCCGGAGTGAGCTTTCTTTAAGTAGGAAATTGTACAAATGTATAAGTTTCAGGCCATAATACTATTTTTTTAGAAGCTGTACCTAGGAGATGATTTGAAAACTTAGGAAATGTTGCAGTTAATTTTAAAACCAAATTTTAATCGTAATTATTTTCATGTTTCCTGAAAAAATAATCCCACACATGGAAATTAACTGTAGCTTCACCTATTGATACATGTGCAGAAGCGCAAAGACGGATTGAACGTAAAACCGCCCTATTACATCTCTGGTGCTCTTATCATCTGAGCTACTGCCTTGTCTTATAGTTATAATTTAAACACTTCAACTAATTATCATTCACAAGCCAACTACAAAAGTCCGAAAATATTTCCCGCGTCAGGGTTGTTCACTGGACTGAAAGGCCAATGAAAGTAGCATATACCACGCTAATCGCTTGATCTTTCTGAAAGCATCATAGTTTGTGTTTTCGCAATAAAAGAATATATTCTCAGGCATAAAACGTCATGATAACAAGACACCCATTTCCTTCTCACGGGAATAAAAATGAAGTTATCCTTTTGAAGCTTTAGAAATTCCCTTCTTATATCATTTAAATAATACTCACGGCATTTTAATCTTGATATGAACATAATGGTCACCGTGTCCATAGCTATGGGGTCTTGAAATACCTTTCCCTGCAAGTCTTAAACGAGTATGTGACGACGTACCAGCAGGGATCTATGAAATAGATCAATAGTCAGAAACAATATATATAATGTGACGTTGGAAACACATAAGCCTCTAAACACAAGACACGACTATAACACAAGTTCCCGTCCCCAACCATCAAAATTAGAAAATCACAATGTGACAATTAAAATTGAACGCATTATAATGCCATTCATCTTCAGAACATACAACTATTAACATTAGTGTAGACATGTTACCTCTGTACGTTCTAAAACAGTTGCTTAAAATATGATTACTACGATAGCTTGTTTTGGTATAACTTTAAAATGTAAAACTACCTCCAAGATCATTAACAAATAACCTATGAAGGGCAAAGTTTGCTATTTATTAAGAACAACTTACATTTAATAAAATCTCTTCGTATATACTAGGTATACGTATTGTTCCACCAAGAGCGGCTTGGGTTAAACTAATAGATACATCACTGTGAACATCGGCACCTTCTCGCCGGAATGTGCGACTTCTTTCAACCTGCGAATGAAGGAAACGATTTGTGTAGTTTTAAGATACATGTTTGCAGAAGCTTCAAGAAATTTAATGAGCAAACAGTCAACTAAGTATCCAAGGTCAACTTACTTTAAATGTGATAAAAACTTCTTTACTTCCTACAGGCATCCTAACAGTTTGGCCATCTTCAACACCTATAATTGAATGGAGTACATGTTAAGGCATATCAAATATATGGATGCGTGTATGAGAAAGAAAACAAACTGAAAAGGCAAGAGATTAAAAACATCTTTATTGATTTAAAGCATTGCTTTCCTTTATTAAGCTCTTTCAGTCACGTATTTAAATGGCTATACATTCTGAATTGATACATGATAACAACGCGAACTTTTAACCTATATTGTAAAAAATATATATCCACCAGTCACACACTTCCTATTTTATCCTCAAAAATGAAAGAATGGAATATTTTTTGTGTTGAATGAATTATTCGTACCTGCGGGAACAGGCACAACAATATTTTTCCGCTGGACGGTCTTCCCCTTGCCTTCACACTCAATACAAGGAGTCTTTATCAGAACACGGTGACCCATACAATAACGACAGGTGGATCTCATCACAAATGGTCCAGTACTTATGGTTTCCTACAAATAAGCACAGAAATGTTTTTTAACCAGCGACGAAGTACTTTTTTATTCATTGTAGTTTTTGAAACAAGAAAAATTGATACCGAAATTAATAATGAGTATTGCTAAAAATAAGTTCCTGATGTCAAGTATTTCAGCCAAAGTACCCATCCATTATCAGAGTAAATAAACTGTTAATGTTATGGAAATGATAATCGACCACTCAGAAATTGCCACTGAAAATGTAACACATTTTTTCCAAATATGGACATAACTAACCATTCCGGAGCCATTACAGTGGTGGCAGGTCACTTTCTTCGTACCAGGCTCGGCTTGATTGCCGTTACATCTGGGACATACGTCAGTAACATTTAAGGATATTTCTTTATTAACACCACGAGCCGCTTGTTGGAAAGTCAGATTCATCGTTAGCTGAAACAGAATAAAATTTGTGTTGTAGTATTTTAGCAGAAAACAGTTTCGTCAAAATCCTACACCTAATTTGCTTAGCCTTAATCCAGAGGTACTATCATTTGTGTAGCAGTTGCTCTGGATGTTTATCCGAAAGAAGCAAAGTTATCCGATTCAGATTAACGAGCCCACATCATACCCTTTGCGTGCAATGGTTGTGGGTTCTTTCAATTCCAAACATTCATAAATACCAGCGATATCATTCACGGCGATATCAACCAGATAAGTACCTCGGAAGCAGCTGCAAATCCAAAGTTGGATTCCGCAAAATCACTGAAGCCTCCCATCCTGAATCCAGCATCACCAAAAATCTTACGAAATAATTCTTCTGGGTCCACAGTACTTTGGTAGTGGAAGCCTAGAAAAAGCCAATATTTGAGGAGAAAATTAACATGTGGGACTGACTTTAAATTGTTTCTTGAATTTCATATATGGTTTGTTTTTAGGTAGAAGTACTTGAAGTAGGTCAATCTGATTTGAATATAAAATTACCAATTTGGGACTGATTAATTACCGTACGATACTTATACATGATGGAATAATGATACTCCAGTTAAAATGAAATCGATCGAAAGATGGGCGGACAAATTCGATGAAAAGAACACCACAAAACGAGATTTGGCCTCAATTTCAAATTAGCTTCAATAGGGTTGGTCGTAATCTGCCTAAGCTTAGGCAATGAGCGGTGAAAAAAACTCAGAAATCTTACCCCTAGCGAACATGACATTTCAGGAGAGGGTTAGAAAACAAACTATTTAAATGACAATGACCTTGTTGACCGAATGGACCTCCAGCCCCTGGTGACCCTTGACCGAAATTGTTGCCAGTTGTACCGAATGAGTCATACTGATTTCTCTTCTGTTCGTCACCAAGAACCTACAAAATATAAACACAGATTATTGAGCATATATTATACAGCCTCAAAAAACGCGCCAAGACAAAAGCCAATTAGCTTTCTGACTAGGAGAGATAGATAGCTAACCTAACACAAACGTTTCACCATAGCGATGCAAAATAATTACCTCATATGCTTCTGAAACTTCTTGAAATTTTGCTTGAGCCGACGGATCGTTTTTATTCATGTCAGGATGGTACTTTTTGGCCAACTGAAATAAGAAAGGAATATATTCTAATTTCTTTAATTACCGTATCTGACATATTCCGCAAGGAAGAGGTACCAATACTGGTATACCGAGTCAGTCGAGGAGGAAGCCACTAAACTTAAATGCATTAAACAAGTGATATTTCAGCAGAGCTATACATACTTGTCTCTGATTTTAGTAACATACATGACAGGTAAATGTGAGCAGTGAAGCAAAATATTATAGATAAGTCCACGTTTAGATAGGGCTCACACACGGGCCGGTTACAAGCAGTCTAGATAAGAGATCCCTTTACTCTTTAGCAAAGTGCACGTGGCAATATATAGCGATTTTATTTTCATAATTGGAATTCTGAACGACGAGTTCCACTTGAGTCGTTTATCTATGTGTTGTTTATGTTTATAAATCATTTGTTTATTGGATGCATTTCATATCATACAGATTTCATCACTGCTTTCATAGCGTACTTCATATAGTAAAACTATAAGATATTTACCTGGTAATATGCTTTTTTAATATCTTTTGCTGCTGCACCTTTTGACACGCCTAGGATATCATAATAGTTCTTGTCCTTAGAAAATGAGGAGGACGACTGGAAGTTCCTAACACCTTTCGGGTATACTTGGACAGCTGAATAAATAAAAATCAGAATTACCATAATTTAAACTAGGCTATTCTATGTCAGATAGATAGGCTACCGTATCCAAAAAGCTGTTGAACTTAGTTTAAAAGGGATAAGACATTACGGACTAGGCCTACGGATCATCCGTAGATTGTCAACTTTGCCTTTTAGCTTAGGCCTCTGAGACATTTTACTTAGCCTAATTTGGCTATAATAGTATAAATTAGCATGCGAACCCCGAAGGATCATTTATGATTTGGCCACATGTTTAATAGGATCATTGACATTATTAATGATAATAAAGTCATACAATCAAAGACGATTTAAATATATACATATATAGGCCTATATATAAACAGTGTCACTATAGTTATAAGTCAAAGCGGCCTCCATCTCCACAGCATCTGCATGGAAGCCCACATGGAAGGATCGAAGGGGCTACAAGCTTAGGCAGCCTAGCGCGGGTAGCACTATAAGCCGCATTTTACACAAATGCCGCATTTTATCGAAAAACCCGCATTTTACACCGCATTTTATACTTTTTTGTGTATTGTATGTTTTTTGTGTATTCTATCTTATATTATTTCATATTCTAAGTTGGGGAGTGTCGGGGGGGGGGGGGGCTGGTGGGGGGGGGGGGGGGGGAGGGGGGCAGTTCATGTTTTCATTTTACATGTATACACTTGGCTTGTTTACTATATGTTTGTGTATTCCAACAAGTTTGTGGTCGGGGGGGGGGGGGGGGGGGGCGGGTTGTGTATTGTGTATTTGGATTGTGTATTCTATTGTTACACCCATTAATCTACCTAATAGGGGTAGCCGGATATGTGTATTCATGCTGGGTCAGTCAATACACACTAGTGAATATATATATATGTGTGTGTATTCATGCTGGGTCAGTCAATACACACTTAGTGAATATACATGTGTATTCATGCTGGCTCAGTCAATACACACTAGTGAATATATGTGTATTCATGCTGGCTCAGTCAATACACACTTAGTGAATGTACATGTGTATTCAAGCTGGGTTAGTCAATACACACTAGTGAATATATATGTGTATTCATGCTGGGTCAGTCAATACACACTTAGTGAATATACATGTGTATTCATGCTGGCTCAGCCAATACACAATTGCAAACAGTACCGTAAACCGGGGCTACTTTGGCCCACCGTAAGCAAACTTATGAAAAAAATGATATAAACAAAAATTGGTAAGTATCTGTTTAGGACCCTTTGAGGGAGAGACCTTCAACATCAATCATATCTGATATAATGCACAGGATTGTTGTAGAAGGATATATGTACGTCGGCCATTGTTTTGGCGACTCGCTCACTTTGTCGGGGCGGGGCAACTTTGACCCACAGGCGGGGTAACTTTGACCCAAACTGAATTTTTCCTTATACAACCATATTTAATAATTTTTTTTTATATTTTTTTCTTATTTTTCATAATATTAATTAATCCTTATGCTTTATAGTTTCTAGCTTCTTACTTATTTGAAGAATTTATTCTTCAAATGAGAAAACAACTGGTGACTCGCACACGACCAGCATTCAAGAAGAAAATTTCGCAAGTTTTAAGGGAGTTTTATATTCTAGGGGTTGTTTTTTTTTGTTTTTGTTTCTTTCATTTCAATTTCCACATTTTAAACTTATAGAGGCTTATTACCTACTTATCTTTTCATTTATTTTCACTTATGATCATAATATTACAAAGGAAAAACAAGTTTGGTAAAGTAGTTTGTAGTGAAAAGTTGTCTAAAATGATCAAAATTTTTAACTATTGACCAAATGATTGACCCATTCTTCAGTTTTTTTTTCATAACAAAGTTTATTCATTATAGCCTGCCTTCTTGGCTTCTACATGCTAAACATTTTATTGCAAAACATTATTCCCATTTTGAATGAATTGACTGAAACTACATAAGAAATATAAATAAAGAATACAAATAAAAAATATAAATAAAAAATATAAATAAAAAATATAAATAAAAAAATATAAATAAAAAAATATAAATAAAAGATATAAATAAATAGTATCACAAGTTGATCATATCATCATCTAACATTACATAACATGTATAACATTGTATGAATCTGTTCAAAATTGACCAGCGATTATTCAGTTCAGGAACACTGAATGCCACAAGTTAACATCAAATAACATGTACTGGTAAAATATTGTATGAATCTGTTCAAAATTCTCCAGCGATTATTCAGTTCAGGAACACTGAATGCCACAAGTTAACATCAAATAACATGTACCGGTATAATATTGTATGAATCTATTCAAAATTCTCCAGCGATTATTCAGTTCAGCAACACTGAATGCCACAAGTTAACATCAAATAACATGTACCGGTATATCATTGTATGAATCTGTTCAAAATTCACCAGCGATAATTCAGTTCAGGAACACTGAATGCCCCTCGTTTGGATACTTCCTTTGGTTTCTGGATCACTTGTTTAATGTCCTTTACCTCATAGAAAATTTGGTCCCTCACCTTTGGCCATTTCCAGTTCTGCCCATTTTTTTGCATGACACTGACTTCTGCGCCAGAGATCTTCTTTGTTTTCACCATTCCAGGAAACAATTCCCCTTCATACTCCACAATGACATGGTCCCCTATGTGCAAGCTGGTAATGAAGACATCTTCTCTGTCATTGTTTGCGGTTTGCTCCATCTCCTCGGTCTCACTCTCATCATCTTCTTCTCTCTCTTCAGTTGGTTGCGGCATAACATCAGTAATGTCTGCAGCACTGACACTTTTTCCAGGAACAACATTTACCTTCCTCCTCCTCCTCCTCTCTGGGCACTCCTCACCTCTCAACCTCCCCAGGTGCTGAATAAAGCTGTCACTCACAAGTAATCTCTGGTCCTCCCTATCAACGGATGGAAGAGTTGCTAAGACCTGCTCTTCATCGAGTGGGTAGATGCCAGCCTTCTTAAATCCTGATTGAAGATTCTTTGGACCATTTTGAGCGAGTTTGTCAGTGAGACTCTTGAGTAGGGTTGGAAACTGATCTTTTGGGAGGCCAGTCGCAGAGTGACCTTTGCCTGTTTCTTTCCATTTTCCCAAGATTTGTCGCCATGCCATTTTCATTGGGCGGAAGTAGGCGATGTCCCAAGGCTGGGTCAAATGGGTTGAATTTGGAGGGAGAGCAACAAACGCAATATCGTTGTCCTCACACTTCTTCAATACTGCCACACTGATGTGAGAAGAAAGGTTGTTACCAATCAGCACCTTCTTGCCGTGCTGCATCTTGAGGTGTGGCAAGACAAGCTGGAAAAACCAGTCTTCAAATGTAGCATTGTCAAACCATCCACTTTTAGTACGGTTATATCGAGCATTCACAGGTCCCCCCTCTGTCCATGTTGTCCACATTGACTCCGCCTTCTTTCCATGCAGACCTGTCTTGGTGCTATCTTGGAGCTATCTGGAGCAGCTGGCCCTTATCTGGCTATTTAAACTGTGGGTGAGGACCTGGTAGAGAGCACCCTCTCATTCTTATCTCCAGGAATGTGGGTGTCTCCAAACCCTCAAATCTGTGTTTCCTTGTGACCAGTTTTTTTAGTACATTTCAGTGAAGAATGATCACACAAACACAAACTTGATATCACTTTAAAGCTCAGGAATTGCTCTATACGATGTCAGCATGTTTTATTGAGAAAAGGGCAAGTATGTTGACATACACACATAAATCTCCACTTATTCAGCCTCCTCTAACCAAAATTTCGTCATTTTTGCTGTATTTTTTGTAATTTCATGCAAACCACTCGTTTTTTTCAACAGATTCATGTAGTGTTACATACAAGTGTTTGATTTTGATCCCAAGATTCACATTTTGATCATAAATTTGAGCCTGAGTTTGAAAGAGGCAAAAAAAAGAAACACAACTCGTCATTTCATTTATTTGAGTCCTAGTCTATGCTGTTATGTCATCCCGTGTGAAATTCATGTTAATTTTTGCAGACAAACATTTTTTTGAAGCATTCAATGAGCTGAATTCAAAAATCAATGTCTGCAATTTTTTTAATTATTTTATCCTACCGAAATTCAAGATGGCGTCCAAGATGGCTGCTCAGACAATAAATGCCCATAACTTTGGTTCTAATTAACATAAATGAATGATTTTGGTGTCCATTTCTATGTTTTCCATGTCAGGGAATCCAATGAAATAAAAATAAAATCCATGGCACTTAATGCCTTTCCGCTAGGGGGCGTTATAGGTCATTTTTCACATATTTTCCTAAAAAACAATAAAAAATACTTCAAATATCTTTCAATTCTTATACACAAAATCTTTAGTCATTTTATGCTTTCATTCAATCTCTTGGTAGTTAATATAACATTGGTAGATAATTTTCTATGATTTTTTTTCAATAATTAATAACTTATATTTCCAAGGAATGCAGTCACAAACATGATTTTCAACAGTAGTCCAGTAACAATATGGTTTGACCTAGGACAAATTGCAACAGAAGGTTTCTCAATGGTTTTGGGTAGTATGAGTGCCCCTTATTAACATACTAAAAGTCTAGAAAAATCTGGGTGGGGGAACATGCCCAAAATCTCAAAAAGCAAAATGGCCACCTCTAAAACTTTGAAATGCCATAACTCAGTATAAAATCAGCATATATTCAAGTGTGAATACACTTTATTAATGTTTTCAGGCATGGGGGATCCAATGAAACAATGAAAAAATCCATATAACCAATATTTAACAAGTTAGTATACTGATACATGAAAGAAATGACAAGAAAACTGCCCTTCAAATGCATCCTGTGAAGTGAAAAATCAAAGTCCCATACAGTGAGATTGTACAAAGCATTCATGACCAAGGATATCTGATAACATCTTTCCACTAAACAAGCTGTCATAAGCATTGCTGTGACACTAGAAATAAAGAACCTTCCACAGGAAAAAACAATTAGCCATACACTGTATATGGCATCTGACATGTCATTCTGACTTCATAAGCCTGGTAAATAGGGCCTGAACTCTTTGCACATTCACCATCATGACCACATGCAGCAGTGCATTCCATAATAACCAGGTAGGAACACTTGCAGTAGCTCTACAGCTGTAGCAAATGATCTGTAGTAGTTGGTCAAGGGCAGGTCAGTAGACTTCCATTTCCAATCTCCCTTTCAAGTTTGAATTTGGTAGCATATTCCTTGGCTGGGGTACTTATTAGCAGCTGATATAGATGGTAGGAATTGTGGATGGACATGCATGATGAGGACAGGGAGCCTTTTTTGTACTACAGTAAGATACAGAGGTAGAATATAGCCTTCTCCACCTTTCTCTACATATCAAGTAGGGGTACTTTGTTATCAGAGAACACATCAGCTTTTCTTTGGAGCATAGGCAGAAGCAGATACAGATATGTTTATGTTGCAAATAGCAGTTGAATCTCGTAGACTAAAAGTATTTAATGTTATATCACATTCTGCTATTGCATGGATAGGAGCAGTGTTCTGCACTCCTGGTATTCTAGATTTTTCCTCATACATTTGATGCTCCAAATGCTTTGCTCTTTTCCCTTCTTTGAGCTGTGGAAAGATGTTATTATCAAGTCTGTGTTTTCACAAATGGGAATAGTGCCACATGCCAAATTCAACTGCTATTTTCAATATAAGCATATCTGCATTCAGGGATTCTATAGTCTGAAATAGGAAAGTTTGATACGGATTAGTTGACCACAGCACAAGCCGGTATAGACAAGAGACGTCTTATGCTGCTATTGGGTCATTCCCCTTGATTTCAAATTACCAGACATGGGCATAGTTAGTTACTTGTGTAACTACATGGAAACCCTCTTATAACCTATCATATACACACATTTATTCCAGATTCATGATATTACTTGCAGCTAAAGTTTTCAAAGCTTTCAGTTACCAATCATTGCATCATATCCTCACCACATCTTTGCATTTAGAGAACAATTATTATAGTTGGTAGGGTAAAAAAACCTCTGCTATCTGTTGATCCTCCAGTCGTTCTATTGTGTATAATTTGAATGTATAGTGTTAAAAGGGGCTTAGACCACCCAATCCCTTCAATCAAATGGTTGTAGAATTTATATATCATATAGAGTATATGAACTAGAGATCATTCCTTTCTCCCGGCTGAGAACAACTTCCAGGGGTAATTTCCCCAACTAGGCAGAAATCTTCATTGGTCTTGTTGCTCATATATAGTTCATTGAGGCTAGTATATTCAAAGCATCACACATTAGTTTTGTATTGAGAACTATGTCAGTAAGAAGGGGGAACTAACTGGTATTGAGGCTGTTCCTCCTCCCATCTTGTGCCCCAAAGAGATAAATTAATGCTATTAGAGAAGATCATACAACATACAGCAATTTTGCATCAAAATGATACAGTATATCTGTATGCTAAAGGCAAGGTTTACATAGACTAGTCCACTAGATTTAAACTTGGAAGGGGGATCAATTGTAGAAGTTCCCTAATTCCCCCATGTATCTACCCAGTGCCCTCTCGCTCTTACTACAAATTGTATACTTCCTTCAAAAGATTAAACTTGGAATCTACACCAATTGTGACCATGTGAGGTGCCTCATGCAAGAGAGAAATTGATATTAAGTATTTCTTGAAGTATCAGAGTTATACATTATACTATTCTTTTTATATACACCATTCAAAAGGCTTGTCTAACAGCTTTGATTACAGAAACTCATTTCCTAGTGTGCTCTCATACAAAATGAGATTTTTTTTCACTTCACAGGATGCATTTGCTAGACATATTTTCCCATGTCTTCTCTGTAGCAGTACACTAACTTGATAAATATTATTTATATGGACTTTACTATTGTTTCATTGGATTCCCAATGCCTGGAAACATTAAAAAGGGGTATTCACACTTGAATATATGTTGATTTTATACTGAGTTATCGCATTTCAAAGTTTTAGAGGCGGCCATTTTGTTTTTTGAGATTTTGGCCCTGGTTTCCCACCTAGATTTCTCTAGACTTTTAGTATGTTGATAAGGGGCACTCATAGTATCCAAAACCATTGAGAAACCTATTGCAATTTGTTCCAGGTTTAGCCCTTTTTTGGTATAGATTGCCTGGACTAAAGATTGAATTACTATGTGGAAGGACCCAAATTTGTGGCTGAATTCCCAGGAATTATCAATTATTCTAATAGTGAAAAAGTCATAAATAATGAACTGCCAATGTTATAACTAACAAGATATTGAATATTTTGCTTTAATGAAATGAATAAATTATTTGTGTATAAGAATTAAATGATATTTTAAGTATTTCTTACCATTTCTTAGGAAAATGTGTGAAAAATTACTTATAGTGCCCCCTAGCGGAAAGGCATCATGTGCCTTGAACTTTATTTTTATTTCATTGGATTCCCTGACATGGAAAACATAGAAATGGACACCAAAATCATTCATTTATGTTAATTAGAACCAGAGTTATGTGCATTTACTGTCCAAGTAGCCATCTTGGACGCCATCTTGAATTTCGGTATGATAAAATAATTAAAAAAATTGCAGACATCGATTTTTGAATTCAGCTCATTAAATGCTTCAAAAAAATGTTTGTCTGCAAAAATTAACATGAATTTCACACGGGAGCCATTTTTTTGACATAAGCAAATGGACTATCCAGGAATAAGATGATTTTACAAGTATTTTTGTGTAATAATTTAAGTGTAAAAGATAAATGGGTTCCATATTCCTGTTTTGGATACCCTTTTTTCTTAAATATTGGAAGAATTCAAGGTGGGCCAAATTTACCCCAAAAGTGCCCCGAACCAGTCCTGGGCCAAAGTTGCCCCGTTTTGCGACCCAATATGCCATGTCCAACAAAAAATCAAATATATCATAAAATATATTCATGAATTGTGTTAAATAAGATGATATTATTGTTTTTGATGAAATGGTCCTCCAAAACAGCTATTTTGATATAACCCTATGTTGCTAGGCAACCCTGTGCAAACAAAAGTTGCAGGGGTCCTCTTTCCGAGTGCAAAAGTAGGTCAATTAAAATGGGCCCATCTATAAGTTTATGAAACAAAAAAAAATCACAAAAAGTGCACAGATTTAGTGAGAGGAACTGCTGCCTCCATAAAAAAGATCAACAAAGTTAAATTGCAATACATCAATCAGCTCCAGGACAAAAAATATCTCTTTTTTAGGGTTGGGCCAAAGTTACCCCGCCTGGGCCAAAGTAGCCCCGGTTTACGGTATATAGAAGGGGGGGGGGGGGGCAGTTCATGTTTTCATTTTACATACACTTGGCTTGTTTACTATGTTTGTGTATTCTATCAAGTTTGGGGTTGGTGTGTGTGTGTGTGTGTGTGTATTGTGTATTTGGGTTGTGTATTCTATTGTTACACTCATTAATCTACCTAATAGAGGTAGCCGGATATGTGTATTCATGCTGGGTCAGTCAATACACACTAGTGAATATACATATGTGTATTCATGCTGGGTCAGTCAATACACACTAGTGAATATATATGTGTATTCATGCTGGGTCAGTCAATACACACTTAGTGAATATACATGTGTATTCATGCTGGGTCAATCAATACACACTAGTGAATATACATGTGTATTCATGCTGGGTCAATCAATACACACTAGTGAATATACATGTGTATTCATGCTGGGTCAGTCAATACACACTAGTGAATATATATGTGTATTCATGGGTCAGTCAATACACACAATACACATTTTGTCTCAATACATAAATATATGTAAAATGAAAACAGAATACATAGCCCAGGTGTAGAATGAAAAAAAAAATTCCCCCGCCCCCCCCCCCCTACACACTCTCCCCCCCCCCCCCCCCAACACTCCCTCTGCCACCCCCCACCCCCCAAACACACACACACCCGCCCCCCCCCCCCCAAATTGGTAGAAAGCACAAAAAAAGTGTAAAATGCGGTGTAAAATGCGGGTTTTTCATGTAAAATGCGGCATTTGTGTAAAATGCGGCTTATAGTGCAACCGCCTAGCGCTACTGTCACTGAACTTCTGTCTGAAGTTCTGAAGGGGATTTGCAAGGGTTACTTACCGTCAGGACGAAGTAACGTCCTTCGATGACTATCTCCACTACATGCATGATTAAATATCGTGTTAAGTTCTCTAGAGTAAGACGGCGAGAAGTTGCACACTGCCTTGCGTGGGCCTGCGGTAATGGCAAATATACATGAACCTTTAGTTCGGGCAGTAAGGACCCTAACGCACGTCTTGGAGGCAGCCATGTTCGCCATGCAGACCCACACACGAGATCCGAAAGCTATGGTCTTCGAATTTCCAAGGTCAGAATAAAAGAGATGATATAACACAGTCTATAACTGCTGCAAATATTAAAATTAACATTGTAGTTTGCAAAGATTTATTTTTATATACTTGTATATGGCCTTAGTATGGGGTGGTGAGTTTCTTTCAGTTTGTCGATCCCAAAGTGCTTACGGAACTCCTCCAATGTCAATCACGTAAAAACTCGTACAGTTCGACACTTCTGGCGAGACTTCCGGTGGAGAGCCGGAAAATTTAAAGGTATGTAACTCGTCTTTGTTTTGAATGGGAAAAAAGAAATATACAAAACCATTTCCCCTATTTTAGATTTCACATCCGATATGTTGGTTCTAAAGGGCTCAAATGGAACTGAAATACCACTCCGATTATCAAACTTGCACGTGTGCATGGAAAATTGAGAAATGAAACCGCGGCACGGTAAGCAGACGGGCTGTGTTCGATGCGGAAGAAGCCGCCCCTCCTCCCACAATACTGTCAATAGGCCTGCCGTGCCACGGTGGTATAGTATGGACCGATACCTACAATATTAGGGAGGGGACAAAAAAGATCAAATTCAAAGTAGGAATACTTTAAAGCATTGATTGCTTAGGTATTCTGATACATATCACGCCAGTCCTTAAATTAAATTTCTATTATATTTAGTTAAATTTCTATTATATTTAGTTCCAGTGTAGTAACCGTGGTTAACACGAGGGGGCAGCAGGAATGGGTAGTAGGGTAGGATATTTAACTTTGAGTAAGGCATGCGCCGTGGGATGGGAGGGGCTAGGGGGAAGGGAGATATTATAGGGTAAGGGCCCACCAATGAGGACACCCGACACTCCTCACCTGAGTATATATACCGAAACCTCCTTGACTCTCCCACGACCACCACTTTTTTTTTAAAAAGCCGCCACCGGCTACTCACTAAAATTAGACCAGGCGTACCCGTTATCACAGTCCTACGCACATAGTAGAAGAAAAGGGAATTGCTGCTGTCTCTGCCCACGAAATAAATGCTCATTCAGCTTTTTCTCAGGTGTGAGAACTACCGTATATTAGTAAGCAACGATATTAGCTAGTGATTACTGGAACAATATTGTCTAGAAAAGAAGATATAAGCCCATTTACCACCAGCAAGGCCTGTGATAAGATTCGAATCGACGGCCATTGCCGCCGCTAGCGCCCCTGCATACACATGCCTCACTGAGGCATGTGTATTATTAGACACCAAAACAAAAGCGTAGGAGGGGAGGCCGAGGGGCAGCCGGGGGGTGGGGTGGTGGGAATCATTGAAAATGAGAAAAAGATTCCAATACAATACAAGTACATAGCCTAAGACACCACAACCAAATTAACTTCGCGGTAATACTCTGGACTCTCCCGCGACTACCGCTTTTGAAAAAAGCCGCCACCGGCTATATTCTCTAAAATTGGACCAGTCGTACCCGTTATCACGGTCCTATGCACATAGTAGAAGAAAAGGGAATTGCTGCTGTCTCTGCCAACGAAATAAATGCTCATTGAGCTTTTTTACCTAGCTTACTACTACCGTATTTTCTTAAGCATCGTAATTAACCAGGGATTCCTGGAACAATGTTGTCTATAAAAGAAGATATAAACAGATTTACCACGTTCGATCGGTGTAGTAGGGTTTGAATCGATCCCCATTGCCGCTATAAGCGTGTAGGCAAACTTGATTGTGGTGTCTCCCAACACCGCCGCAGGCGCTACTGCATAGTATTACAGATCTTAGAACTTAGAGGCGCTGTTCAGTGCATATGCACTGAGCAGCGCTGGGGGTGGGGTGGGGTGGAGGTGGGAAGGAGAGAACGGGGCAGCTGGGTGGACGGGAGTTCGTCGGCAACTGTTTTTCTTTATTTATAGGCTACAAGCAACTAGCCTAAAAGTCAGATCACCACACAACCCAATCCAGCGGTATGCTTTCTGGATGATAATAATAAGATTTATGTACAGGAACTAGTACAATATACAAGTAGTGGCGTAACTAAACTCTTCGTGTTGTGTTATCTATACTGGAACCCTATACGCTGCTCATCCGATATACCAAGTAACGCTATCATACAAATGTAACTACTAGAATATCCCTCTACATGATATTTATCCACCGATATCACGAGGCCCGGGAACATCATGAGGACTGATACATAGAAACACCGACTAACCTAGAATGCCTATAACGTCTGGCTAAATATATTCACCCTGGTCCCGAAGCACTTGCCAATAGCACAAAGATCCGAAGCTACGCGCACAACACCAGCTAGACCAGAGATATGGCCTATCGTCGTATCGGACACCAGACCTATAGGCCCCGGGACCAATAGGCCCTGGGACCTATGGGCCCAGCTCTGGACTTATAGGCCCCAAGGCCCGCTCGCGTTGGACTTTATAGATTTATAGGCCCAGAAGAATACTAAACCATACCAAAAATAACCCTAAACCTAACCCTAAATTGGTTGTCCTAAGTCAGTAAAGGTAGCAGTGGACTGTCCCTAGTAAAAACTGACTAATAAAATAATTATTTGACTAAAAAAAAATATATCACTAAGTTTTGAAGCGGGGCCTATAAGTCCAAAACCCCTGTAACGGTCTGGGCCTATAAGTCCCGAGCTGGGCCCATACGTCCAAACGGCTGGGGCCCATACGTCCAATGCGCGGGGCCCATACGTCTGGGCCCATAAGTCCCGGGGCCTATACGTCCGCACCCCATCGTATCGACGTCGTTAATTACCGTAGCACTAATAGTAATGCAATAAGTAATGGCACTATAAGAGAACCCAATTAATAGCTATTAATCCCCATTCATTAAAAAACACAGTGACTTCTTCGGATGTATATAGGCTACATACAGTCAAAGATGTCACCGTGTTTTTCTCTTGTTAGGACGCTGCCATTGGGAAAGTAACGCTAAAGTTAAACTGAGTTTGTCAAGGGGGTGCTCGAGCTGGCATTATAATTTTGTATTAGCAGACCGCAGACGTTCACACATTAGTCATTACCATGCCCTTCATTACCACTAGCTGCCCCCGTTTATCACCGGATAGACATCGCCTGTTCCCTCCCTCTCCCTTCCCCACCCTCTCCTGTTCACATCACATGTTTCACCCCATAAATTAATTATGGTATAAAGTAAGAAATTCGAATAAATAATACCTAGCCTGCAGGTAAACGGTGTAGGTAAGACATTTATAACAGCATAGCGTAGAACATATAAAATGAAGGGATGATGCAGAAACCTGCACCTACCCACTTTTCCACTCTTCCCCTCCCTTCCCTTCTCACTGTAGATGGTAATAAATAAGAAAACCCCCCAAATAGCGGGTGATCTCTCCCCAACCTCCCTCATCTCCAGCGTGCTGGAAAACAGTGGACAATCTATGTCACGCATATGTTGCTATGGTGCGATTCTATGCCAACGACGTTGAATCGCCAAATATGCGGCCGTAATTTAAGTTGCGTCCCAAATAACAAGGTTGACCTTGATTTAGAAGCAAACTATCAAAATATTATTCATTACCAGTATAATGATCATTTGCCTTACAGACTACTTTTAAATCATCATCATGTGGAAGTTCAAAGTTTCCAAGTACAAGAATGCAGTACCGAAGTTCCCAAAGAAAGAGGTTAGTTTAGGACTTGTATACATTTAGTACCACACTACCGTATATGTATGGGGCATTGGTTTTCAGGTACCGTACTATCTTGTAACATGTGACGGACAAAATGCAATCAAGTACGTAGTATGCTTAAGAGTGATTTATTCAGGTTGTTCCCGCTAGGGGAAGAGGAGTGACTCACGAGTCACTCATGATAGAGCGACCGCTACACCAGACTCTACAAATATAAATGTCCGCAAACCTGAAAGTAAGTTTGATGCAATGTTATCGTATGATCTCGCTCTTATAGAAGATCTAATTAAGAAATAAGCAATTGAGAATCTCGGGCTAACATGACAGATGATCCTGGGTTAGCCAACTCATTTGACTACGGACACGCGTTGGGCTCAGTTGATTAACTTATAATAACCCAGGTACGGAAGACAATCCGGCCTAACAGATAGAAAGAAGTGGTCCGGCCATTTACAGGTCTTAATTTCAAATCATTACCGTACATAGATCTTCCTCGTAGCACCTGGACCGATAGCTGGCCATGTACAGTACTAGACACACTCCTTAACAAGAGATCCAAACAAACAACACATGAATCCGTGCGGCTAAATTCCTAGTTAGTCCGAAACAACGAGGACGAACCAAATTTACATTTAAGTTTCATTCATTTTTTATATATATATTTATATATATATGCGTGTCTTAAACCGTGACTTCCTGATTAATCAATTTCAACCGTCAATTTCCTGATTAGATAGTATATGGTATACTCTGGTCTGACTCTAAGCTAAACAATTAATTTCTTAAGTGTGTTTGGATGGTGATGATTATCTTCATCGTTTCTCTTTATTATTTTAAAGAATTGGATCAACGACCTGCCCATAAACAATGGATTCCAATCATGCGGAAATCACATCACGGCTGGATATGCCTTCATGGCATTTAATGTCGATAGTCCAGGTAAAATAAGTTATTCCATGTATGTAACAAAAACTATTTTATAACGTTTTGGTCATTTCTCAGGAAACTGCGGTCCTCTGTGTTTGCATAATACGTCTTATTATCCCAAGGAAGATTATTCAGTGACCATCATATGCAGCACCCTGGATTTTAGAGCCCAAAATGTGTCGAATTTGACCCTAAATATTTTTCTCCAGTTTAATTTGTATTCATTAAAAATGCATGTTATTACTGAACAATCGAGAAAACCCAACATTCATTTCCTGGTTAAAATGAACTCCCTATGTTTTTCATAATTAGGTAGCCTTGGGATATTACCTGTTGACACCAAAGGTTGTAGAAGCGCCAACCCGAGCATACTTCATTGTCATGGAGGTAAGTTTGGTTTTCATGTATATTTTGCATCTTTTCACATCCTGAAGTCAATTAAGGATCTTAAATAACTTAATGGTTAAAAAACGACAATCACCCGTTTCGGACCAACATGTATTCTGTAAATACTAAGACATGATAATATGTATGAACATATTTATCCCATTGCATCTTTATTCCAGATTTCGTGAATGACTTCGCGTTCAGTCCACATGATGGCAATCTCTTGTGCACTGGTTCCCGTGATAATAGCGTAAGTCCTCATATTTATTAACAGTTTAAACACCAGAAGAGTCGGTTAGCGTGGGACTGCACTAATTTATCTATTGGTACATCATATTCACTGGGAGTAAATTGCTAAATTACTACAGAAGGACAGTTCACGCCTCGTTCTCTATGACCAATGGCAAATTGTCTCATTGGTGCAATATCCCAGTGGTTAAAGCACGCGGCTTAGGGGCAGAAGATCGCGGCTTCGAGTCCCAACTCGGGTCAGTGACTGAAAACATTTATGTACCCAGCAGTACATGGGTATTTTTTTCAATTTCTGGTAAGGTTAAAATAAGGCAGCAAAAGAAGGAAGGACTCTGCCTTTCATATAATGTGCCTTAGACCTCCACCCCTAAGGCTATGGGACACCTGTAACTTTATAGGCTTTAATTTTACGTTGGCAAAATTCGCTTTGCTGAAATTTATGTATTCACCCGAATGCTTATTTAAAGCACCTTTCTTTCTGTTGTAGGTAAGGCTATGGCAGATACCAGATGGATGGTCTGGAATGGCTGTTATCCAACCATCTGTATTAGCTCAAGAAGAATCTAACATTGATTCCATTGGCTGGCATCCTCTCGCTTCCTCCGTGATTGGAGCCACCAGTGGAAAGGTTATAAAGCTTTATGATGTCGAAAAACAAACCGCCTTTTATGGTAACTTGAACTCTTCGTATTTTTATCGTTGCACTTAATAATCAAAAAAATCTTAAATTAGAGGTTACGGTACATATTACGAGAGATTTTCATGAAATTCCCCCCTCTCCAAAATAGAATGATACTATCTTTGTCAGTGTTTAGCAGAATCATTAAATCCTTGGGCAATGGCTTTGTGTTAGTTAGGCGTTACACTGATTAATTTGTCTTGGAGCCTTAAACCCAATCCATTCATTTTATTTTCTCTTCATTAGACAGCATGTCACACGACAATGTGATTCAGAGCTTTAGTTGGAGGGGAGATGGTAAAGAGCTCATTACCTCGGGTAAAGACAAAAAAATACGAATTATTGATCCCCGGTCGGCCGGTAAGTCCCAGGAAACAGATGGACATGATGGAATCCGCGATTCTCGGGTACTGTGGCTTGGAAACTCCCCATTTGTAATTTCCACAGGCTTCGGTTGTGTAAGTGCTTTCTATATTTCTTTTTCTATATAAATTTATACCAACCCCTTGCGGAGTTATATTTTTAAAAAACTTTAAAGTCCAACCTGTTGGAAGGGAAATATTGCCGATTTATAGGTCTAGGTAGGGGTCACATTAAAAACATTCCTGACGTCAACGCCAGGTTGAGTAGCTGTTTATGAAGTTCCCTCATGTGGACAATTTTAGACCTTTTCCCTCAGCAATAAATGTGCTCAGAAATTGCCGTGAGAGAAGTACCGTATCATGTTACAGTCTCCCCAGAGCGTGTATCAACATTTTTAAAACATTCTAGAAACACTGTTAAGATATTGGCATTCTAGCATTTCTTTTCGAAGAGAAATTATATACTTTGATTATTCATAACCTTGTTGCGGGCCATATTTGGGCCTGGATATACCAGTGGCGCCACCTGGTGGGTGTTTTTATTACAGTAACCCCACCTGGTGGACGTTTCTATTACCAGTAACCCCACCTAGTGAGCATTCGTTACTCTACATCACGACATATCATTATGAGAGTGTTGTGGAGATATGTATAGGCCCATCTGATACCCGGGAGCTTGCCCAGAAGCTTGCGGGCACGTATTCCACCCACTTTGCTTGAAAACCACTAGCGCACATCCCTTTTGATGAGAACTAGACTCAACTCCCAGGTGCCTGGGTGTTTGTATATCAACCACCAAGGCATCTACCTTACACAATTTATTTTCCTATATCTATCTTTTATTGGAAATCCATACACAAACCAACCCTAACCCTTAATATTGGTGGCCTTATTAAAGTCAGTGACGGGAGTAGGTGACTAATCGGAAATCCATACTAAAAGCAACCCTAACCCTAAATTGGTGGTCCTAAGTCTGTGAAGGGAGCAGTGGATTGTAAATGTAGAGTACACAGGGAGAGGGTAACACAAGAGGCTGGTGAATTAGCATGTTAGAGTGGTAGATACATGTCTCGTTACACTAGTGTACTGAGATGCCCCGGGAGGTTGCCGGGGAGTTTGACGTGGTGTGCAGGATGGTATCGGGGAGTCGCGGGCACTGCAGTTGCACATTTGTGTGTGTCATAGAGGCTGACATATATGATAATGATAAAAGGAATAAAATAATAAAAGTACACTATAAAATAAAACATACTAGTATATATGATCCTTTATTTTCTAGATGAGGAATCGGGAGATTAAATTTTGGGATACGCGTGCCTTCAAATCACCAGCTAATACAATCGATTTGGACACATCCACAGGGTAGGTAAATTAGTTGTGTTACCTAATGTCCCCTATCTCCTCTCCTGTTGCATTGTATAATGTTCCAGTGTCACATTCGTTTATCTGCATTTATTTCTTTCATACAGGACACTCATGCCACTTTTCGATCAAGATACAAATATGCTGTTCATTGTTGGAAAAGTAAGTTGATAATATAATCACATTCCTGTGTTTATAGGGAACTGTCAAACTAATGATAGGTTTATGCCTATAATAATTGGAACCATGTTTGTTGGCCTCTCTTGAAAACTGTATGATATCCTCTCTTGCCATGAATATATATTACCCTTCCCACAAGGTGCCTGCCATTTACCTAATCTTAGTGGAATCTGAATGTTTCAATAAATGGAGTATATGTATATGCTTATGAATTCCCAAATCCCAGGTTCCTTGACTCAGATTTGAAACCATATTTCCTCGCATGTCATATAAAAATGATTGTTGTTATTTTTAAACAAGTTAAAAATACACCATCTCAAGTTATACAATACATACGCTTGGAACCAAGTTTGTTTAAGTCTCTTGGTAACCGATATAATTCTATATTAAAGAGAATCTTCGATGTAAATTTAGCAAGAGCTATTGAAGTCAACCGCAAGAAGTATGAATATTTAATTCGATGCATTTAAGTCTATACTATAATCACTTCCAGTTTTATTGATTAATTGCCTCATTGCAGGGAGATACATGTTTACGATTCTTCGAAACTACTGATAAGCAGCCTTTTATTACTATGGGTAACTATTACATCATTGAAATATAGAAATTATCATAACTGTTTATTTTGAGCTCATAAAGAACTGATATAATTATGTTTTCATGTTGGCTTTGTATTTTGAATAAAATATTGTCAAATTTGGAAATTTTCCCTTTTCATATTGTTTGTTTCTCCATTTATCATTACTAAATATTTATGTTATACCGTTCTCTTCATTGGATTTCAGCATCTGTAGATAACTCTGAACAAATAAAAGGAGCCTGTCTTGTCCCTAAACTGAAAATGGATTTAATGAATGCGGAAGTAAATCGTATTCTTATTATGACCAAGCAAGCTATTCTCCCTACGCCGTACCAAGTACCCCGCAAGGTAAGACTTCTCAGGAAAATGTGGCGGGAACAAAACTGTACATAATTTAGAAAACAACTCATACACACATTTAAATAAAACAGCTCATAGAGTTGAACAAATGCTAAAATTCATGATAGGTAGTTATTTATAGATTAAATCGTACTGCCCGATACTAAAAGTTAAACTGTCGCATTAAAATGAGACTTTATTTCTAGTGCTAGATACTGATTAAATTAAGGATAGTCATAAAGGTAGGAAGGAGATTAATATGTAACTTACATTTTTTAACTTATGTGTGATATGATTGAATTTGTACCTGCTACAATCTCTTGAATTTCCCTTTCAGTCCTATAATGAGTTTTATCCTGAGCTTTTCCCGGAAACATACAGTGGCGAACCTTCCATGACTGCTGACCAATGGCGTAATGGGGAAAATACACCTGTGAGCTTCATTGTCCTGCTATATTTAAATCGTAGATGTTGTTGCTAATTTTAGAAACGCAAACATGAGTCATAGCATTATGATTAATCTGAGAATAGACATTAGTACCAAATGTGTCAAATGGTTCGTTTTTATTACGAAATTTAGAATCTCGATATCAACGTGTGAGTATTCAATTTTATGTTGTAAATGCTCTTTGTGTTCTTTCCAGGGAAAAACGGTTAGTCTTGACCCAAATTGTACGCAGATTCCAACGACTTCTCCACAAGTTACTGCTGGTGCCTCGAACGCAGCTGCAACTGCACAGCCTATGACTGTTCGTTCAGAGCCTCTCCTGACACCAAAGGAAGAAACTGACACTGTTGAAAAGACATCCGAAGTAAGGCTAGTTTTGGGTTTAGGATTGGCAATCAACAATGACCAATAGTAAATAAGTTATACTGATATTTCCTTCGATTATTTGCGAAGGAGTTCGTATAAAGTGAAGTCTGTCTAAAGTGAAGTCAATTAATCTGTAAACAATTACTGGGTTTTTTTTCAGAAAACAATAGAAACGAGTAATAAATTTGCCCCGTCTCCTGTCGAAACGAGTAATAAATTTGCCCCGTCTCCTGTCGCATCGTCAGCACTAAAGAGCTCAACAAAAAGTGATGATATTTTGGATGCTGCACCCGCGATGCCTGTTCGGAAACCATTTGCTGGTAAACCATGCTATTTAAAAAATAATTTATATTTTCGAATAGAATGTACTATGTTTGCTTTTTATATATGACCCATTCTCACAAAATGGGATCACCCCACCTTCAAGAGAATGAATTTTTCATATTAGTTCTAGAACAATTTCCTTTAGTACATCGCAATCTATGCATCATGAGACATATTGGGTGAATTTTGCCATGTGATATATAAAATATTCTTCATGTGAGAGCCTCTCACATTTGATACCCCATTTTTTTTGTCTTTACATCGCCACCATCCCCAATTCTGCTGTTTTGTCATATTCTAGTTAGTTATGGATCTGATTTAACCATATTCTGATATAATTCAATAGAAAACAGATCAGGCTCCAAGAAAATAATAAAAACTGTGAGGAAAACCTTTAATGCATTAAAGAATGATGGCTAATTTAATGAAAACTGCGTTTTTGTCTAATACTTAATTCCCTTACTTTTCAAATACACTGGTGGGTAACTAAACACTCTTTTTCTCTATTTTTTTCTATGTTCTTACAGAACAATACTGGGCTTAAACATGGATGTATTGTAATAAGGGGTAGAACCATTACATTGAACCAGTAAGCCTGTGAATGTAGGCTACGGAAAGACAAAATTGCCTTGATATCAAGGAAATAACAAGATTAAATTTTTCATCTAGGAAATTTGAGACTATCTACTTTTCATTACTAGACAATATTCTGACAGGATTGGGGCAATGATTTATTAATTTTTCTTTCCATCACCCTGTTGGATCTTACTTGATTATAGCAAAAGAAATATAAATCATTTGGGGATTTAAATGAATAATCTGAAGACTATAGTTGTAAAAGGTGGTACTATATTATACTCAATGATGGTAAAATAAAAATAGCATTACAAAACCTCCATAAAACTGCTGAATTTTCTTATAAGTGAGGATCAAAGCATGGGGCGATGTAAAGACAATCTTTTGTCTTTCCATAGCCAGAGCATATATTGCTGTAGCTCCTCAGCGCAATTACACATTATAAAACAATTTTCAGGTTTGTTGAAGGGTTGCAGGGGGGATAATTCAGTACTCTTATAAAACCTGCTCTATTGTTTATTAAAAAATGCGGAGCTATTTAGTCTGGTGATGTAAAGACAAATATTTTTTACCACACCAGGGTTTCAAGTTGTTGGATCATCTTGTATCAAAGGTTTTATATTTTTCCATCAATTTTTTTTTGTTCTGAACAAAGGATAGTTCAAGGTTTCTGCTGATAGCATAATAAAACAGTTAATACTTTTTATTTTTTATATAGTGACCTGTCATATTTGGGCTACGGAAAGACACTCTAATTTCTACCATAATCAAAAGTTATATATATTTTTATTTTGTGTATGTATGTACTATTTTTATTTCTGTAAATACAGTTACATTATATCGGAAAAAGGAATAAAGTTATACATCTTATATAACAAAACTCTCAAGATATCTTGGTTTTCCAAGTCTTCCTACATTATAAGGATGGTGGATGAATATTATTGTTAAATTGAGATTCCACAATATTTAGATGTTGAGTATTAAATAATATAACAAGTGACGTGGGTACATAACATATACTATATGGGAACCATCTGAGTGCAGTTCAATAAGAAATTTTTAACATTAGTATATAACAAAATTACAAATTTACAGTATAACACATAATATTTTCATTGAGTTATTCCAATGTCAATTACTTATTATGTTGAGATAATATTACAATCTCATTATTAATTTTTATATAGGAGCTAGACTATACTTACGGTCTATTACCTTTGAATATTTTGTTTACATTCGTAAGTAATACAGAAAGTAATTCTGCAAATGGCATTACAGCAATAAACAGCAAGTTACAGTACAAAATAATGTAGTGAAATCACATATAACTTTTGTTTGATAACCTCACCTTTACCTCCCCTGATTTGAGTTGAAACGCTTCTGTGTTTGTATTGAGTGCTTAGTGAATCATTATTCTACAATATTCTTTCTAGAATATTATATTTTCAATCTCATAAATTTCAAGTTATGTTGTTAAAAATATAGGTTTTGAATTCTTTTAAGCATTGAAACGATTAAGCTTTAGGTGATAATTCATTCCATAAAATTCGAATTTGGTAGATTAGCGATTTTTTCACTCTTTCAGTATGGGGTTGAGGTACTATTAATAATTTCCCATTTTTATGGGATCTCAGGTTCAAATTATTATTATCAATAAAAGCATCCTGATGACTTAACTCAAAAGCCATATGAAGAGCATGGTGTTTTCTTCTTGTGGCTAAAAATTCTAAGTTAAGCTCATTGTGTTTTTCATCAACATTATCCATTTTATCAAGGCAAAAAGCTACTCTTAAAAAAGAGTTTTGTATTGTTTGAAGTTTTTTAAGTAGGGATATGGGTGCTACATTATAAAAGCAGTCTCCAAAATCAATAATAGGTCTCACTGCTACCTTGTATAGTGTCATGACATTATTTGGAGATAGAGATTTTTGGACCTTTTTTATGGCTTTCAATCTGTTAGAGGCTTGACTGATTTTTTGGGTTAGATGATTTTTAAATGTTAAGTTATCGTCTATAACCAAACCTAGGTAGGTGTAGGATTTTGTATAGTTCATTATATCATTTCCAAGCTTGAAAACATGTTTATTGGAGATATCTTCATTCTTTGATGGAAGTATTTCAAGAATATTACTTTTCTCTATATTAATAGAGATTTTGTTTTCTCTACACCATAGGTTTACTTTCATTAGGTCATCTTGTAAATCTTCATTTACTTTTTGCCTGGACGTATGGGCAGTATAGAGGACAGTGTCATCAGCAAAGTGCTGAACATTTACATTAGAGATAACTGTTGACAAATCATTTATATACAAGAGGAACATTAGTGGTCCTAGACCTGTTCCTTGAGGAACACCTCGAGTTACCCTTCTCAAACCAGAAGTAACATTATTAATATTAACTGCTTGGAATCTATTTTTGAGGTAGTCTTTAAACCAGAAGATTGTATCTTCACTCAGGTTGAAAGAAGGCAATTTTTTTTAAGAGGATCTCATGGTCAACAGTGTCAAACGCTTTCCTGAAATCCAGGAAAGCTAGAACTGTTTTTTCTTTTTTATTAATACTATCATATATTTGGTGAAATAATCGGTGATGAGCTTGATTTATCGAATGATCTGATCTAAACCCAAATTGGTATTTATAAAATAGATTTTTTGTCTCTATAAAATTGTAAAGTTGGTTGTGTATTGCTTTTTCAAGAATTTTCGCTGGAAGTTTTATTAAACTTATTGGTCGATAGTTTGAAGGGTTATTTTTCGATAATATCTCCTTTTCACCATGTAATTTAAACTGTTTTAAATACTTTTGAGTGTTTAAATTAGTACTAGATGATTAGGCTTTTTAATAGGAATGGTGGTTCTAGGTTATCTGTGAAAATAATAGTTGAAAAACTACAAAATGAGGCTGTTTTTCATGAAAATATATTAAGATATTAACAGAAAATATGGAAAACTATATATGGCTAGATAGAACTTGAGCAGATCTATGCGATAGAAGTATTTTTGATAACATATAACACAATAGTAACCACTCTCAGCATCAAGTGTAAAAGAAGGGGGGGGGGTTGATCCCATTTTGTGAGAATGGGTCATATATATAAAGGTGGATTCCATTGTCGATGAGTCACGTGGAAGGCATCTGTTCAGATGAATATTTAAAGTTTAAATATTAATAATCCTAAATTAACGGAAACGATTGGAAGTACTTCAACCACCAGGTAGTCTGACTACCTGGTGGTTGAAGTACTTCCAATCGGTACGTACCACCTGCCTATCTCAGAAGCTCTCTATTAGAGGCTCGTCAGTGAAAGCAAGCTTTGAATAAAAACAAACATCATTTGTAATATATTTGAATTACTAGATTTATTTATTATTAAATTCATAAAATGTGTTCCCTTTCAGGTGTTCATCATTCAAAATTCAGACATCTGAAGGCTACAGTTCTGCATCGCGATCACCACATTGAAAATATACGTAACATCAGCCAAAGTTTGCCTGGGGAGAGTGACTTTTTCCATGTGAATGCTGAAAGGGCTGCTATTCCCCTAAGTGGATCAGGGGGGCTGATATCTATACTAGAGGTATTAGTGAAATATCAATAATAGACGTAACAATCAATAGATTGCTATTTAAAATCTTGTATGGAAATAGTCAACTTACATTAAGGAATAGAAGGTATAGAAATATATTCGAAAAAATGTCTTTTCTGCTTAGGTAGCCAGGTAAATTGAAAATATGATTTATTCTGTGAAATAATTATTGAGACATTGATATGGAGATCTTTATTATTGACCCCATTTGATCTTTTTAGTTGAGTAATGTTGGTCGCCTACCGGATACTGGAGTTCCTGCTTTACAGAACGGGTGTATGGTAATGGACTTCACGTGGGACCCTTTTGATGATAGTAGACTCGCCGTGGGTAAGTTTGTTTATCAACCAAGACTTCTGAAGGGAAAATATCGCCAATTATTTTTATCAATAATGATAATTTAAAAAAAGGAATCCCTTATTCAGATTCAGGGTATATATTATAGAATTTTTGTAATTGTCTCTTATGCTTATTCTGACTAATCTTTTAGCTGGTGATGACGCGAAAATCAGATTGTGGCGTATTCCAGAAGGAGGAATCACTGAAACAATGACACAGCCTGAATCGGTCCTCCGAGGTATGTTGATTTTGATTACGTATGTTAGTTTTATTCAGAAAACGTATTTCACCAATATCCTTTTGTTCCCACTGAGACATTTTATATAAGCATTTTACAATACACAGCTCATCGTTACATGAAAAATTCCTCTTTGTTATATCATTCGTTTATATATCGTTTACATTATTATATTTTGCGTATACCTCTGGAACACGCGTTTCATGTGACGTAATAGTTTATTGAATGAAATCTCCTTTGAACGAAAAAAAACCCAGTTGGTTTGATATATAAATCAAATATATTTTCCTGTAGGACACACTGAAAAAATCTACTTCGTTCGCTTCCACCCGCTGGCTACTGACCTGTTAGCATCCGCCTCGTATGATTTATCTGTTAAAATATGGGATCTGACTACAGGAGAAGCATGCATCGAACTAAATGGTCACACTAGCGCGGTTTGTATCTCATTGCTTGTCACTTCTGTGCTGTCTGTAGATTCAGTAAAAGTGGAAGTCAATTTCTATTAAAAATTTGCTGGTCAATATTGCAGAAATATATTCTACAGTTGGTCGGGGTCCAATTCTTTTGCTAAGTAATCCCACATTGTGATTTTTTGTTTCATTCAAGTATGTCCTAAGCAATTATATCGAATATACCCATGTATATTCTCAACACATTTTAATCTTCAGATATTTTGCTTGTCGTGGAGTCCGGATGGAAAGAAAATTGCTACCCTCTGTAAGGACGGGAAACTGAGAATTTACGATCCTAGACGTTCGCCTGATCCCATTTCAGTAAGCGACTATACATTCTGGCCACTTGTTCATATCTCAATTGGATCGCTCTGAATTTTGCTATTTTCTAATACTAGAATACTATATAGATGAATCTACTTTGTAAATATTGTAGGAAGGGCTGGGACCCGCCGGTAGCCGTGGGGCTCGCCTGGAGTGGGCTTGCGGAGGAAGGTTCCTTGTTTCCTCAGGATTTGACAAGTAACTTAACTGTTTTATTATTGAAATTCCCATCTTTTCCCTACATTTTAAGACCAGAAGTCGCCGGTTTTGGATCTGCAGACTGCAGAGCCTTTTTTCTATATTGAACCATCCTAAAATAGGATCTGAGGACTGCGTATGGCGCGCCTCCTGTTGTATACTTTGTTAGACTTTTATTTTAGTCCATATTTTCTTTGTATTATGTTTTGCCAGGCTGTTTCGTCAGCTCTTATAGCTGATCTTCCACCCTTGGGGTAGTATACTACCATATTTTGCTGAGAGGAAACGAAACCCGCTAACGGATGTTATGCCCTAATCTTTATGAATATTAGCAATGAATATTTAACGTACATAGTGCCACAGACAGGCATACGTGTACATGGCCAGCCTTAATCCAGTCAGTAAGCAATGGGGTGGATGAGACATTGTGGTCTACAGTGGGGTTCGAACTCACAACACTCGCGCACCTCTAGGTCCAAAGCCATCACCTTAGACCACTGCGCCACCCCTCCCCAGAAATATGAAAAAAATGAACATTGTTTTTATTTCTCAATTGAACACGTTGGTTATTTTTAGATCTAGTCAGCGCACAGTTGCGGTATTCGACCCTATGAGCCTCAATGGTCCTCTTGCTCAGCATGAGATAGATGGGTCGCCGGCAATTTTGGTTACACATTATGATGAAGATACCTCTACACTCTTCATGACTGGCAGAGTAAGTGTTTAATTAGTTTTCCATTTTAGATTCTCTATGTTCAGTATAAACCCGGCAATGTATACGGAAACTGAGTCATTGTGAGAATTTAAATTCATAGATAATTTGGTGGCGGTTGTATATGTCTTTATAACTTTTAATTGCATCCACAAAAAGTGCTTATTCTACGATTGGATTTATATTCAGGGCGATACTATGGTTCACACTTTCGAGATACACGACGATCCCCCATATATCTATGCATTGTCGCCCTATCATGCGGCTGGACTTCACCAGGCTCTATCGTTTCTACCCAAGAAATATTGTGACGTACGCAATGTAGAGTTTGCAAAGGCTTACAGACTCACTAACTCTCACTTGGAGCCAGTATCTTTCACCCTACCGAGAGTGAAAGTAAGTAGCATGTTTAAATAGTCAGCCAGAAACAATATAGAAACTAACCATACAGAAGTTACCTTTACTGGAGACCAAGGAATGGTTTAATCCGTAAAATTATTCCTTTCGTCTAGCTATATCCACAGTTACTGACATTAAGAAAAATTAATTCTCGTTATTATTACCCAAAGCTGACCTTTTTATTGCAGTTTATTTTGTTTCGGGAAACAGTGCATGGGTACATCTGCTTTATGGCTGACACTGATATGAAAAAGAATAAAAGTATATGGCTATGAACCCATGTATAATTCACAAGTGTCAATCTGAATACCTACTTAGTACAGTGCTTCTATAGATGTGTGTGTAGCAGATAAAATTTTAAAATTATTGGACTTAACATCCTTTGGTAGGAAAATGGGACAGGGGGGCACACAAAATACTGGTCGGCCGAGGTGTAATGACATTCCTTTTATTTATCTTATAGAATATATCTGTAAGTTCGTATTATAAATCGTTTCCAGACTGAATATTTCCAAGACGATGTGTACCCCGAAACTAGAATAGTTTGGGAACCAGTGATGACTGGGAGGGAATGGCTTGATGGCCTTAACCGGATCCAATCCACCATGAGCCTTAGGCCTGCTGATATGAAACCCTGTAAGAATGAATACACATATTTATCCTAGCAATATCTATAGGTTTTATTATTTGAAATGTAACTTATGGGCATTACTGTCGGACAACTTTAATTAAATAATATCAGTACCACAGCAAGCCAAAAATTGCTTATTCTTATAGGAACATGCGGTATTTTAAAGTTAATTTGATCTTTCTCAGTGAGCGAAGTTCCCATTGAAGCACCGAAGCCGAAGAAATATGAAAGTCAGGTTGAGTTGACGCAAAAAACACCTCAGCAGAAAAAAGACGAGGTACGGAGAAAATTGTCTTGTAAAATCGGATAAAACGTCGTAAAAATAAGGCCTAGATTTTGTATGCCTTAATAATTATCATACATTACTAATTTTCGTATTGCCAAGGCAGATTTAAACAATGTAACATTTCATAACCGTTCAACTATTACAGTTAATAACCGCAATGATGGTGAAGCTTGGGGATCGGGATGAGAATCTGACGACCCCGGACGATGATGCTGAAGGGGTGGATGAGGATGAATGGGTATTAGTTAATATTAATCTCTACAAAATAAAACTCATATCTCCAAGCATGAAACAGTAGTAAATGTTTCCTTGGCTAATCTGATGCCAATATATGGTAGATATTGTAGGGTTTGGCAATTCATTTCACCGTTAAATAATTATTTCAGATTATCTCCATTTGCTTTTGTTTATTAACGTTCATCTGATTAGGCATCACTTATATTTAAATACCGTAAGATTGCATTAGAATTCAGTATCTTTATAATACTGTTTATAATTCTCTATTTCAGAGCGATTAAACAAGAATTCCATCTAGCCTCCCCTACAAAATTTTCTATGCCATCAAAACAAGAACAATCATCTCACGAAAAGGAGAATCAGAGACGAAGGAGTTCTATTATATCTGAAATCTTCGTTATTAAGCTACAAATAAGAGACTATGCACTTTATCATAAAATTAAGACGTGAAAAGTGTCGACGTCAAGATATTGGTCTGACACATCGCTTTACCGATAAAGGGGTGTTACCACTCTTTACGTCCCTAAAGAGAAACTATTGCGTTTTGTGCGATCCCGTCTACATATTAACCACTGTTTTACTTTAAGGGACTATTATAGTCTATAAATCTGGCCATATTAACGCAGTGAAAATGGTCTTGAATATGCTGCTGTCACATGAAAGTCTTCCGCAAAAGGTCGGAATATTTTGATATTCATGAATTTTATTTTTTCTATTTGTGATCGATCAAATTACTCGTGATAGATATCTGTATAATAATGGAGGCTTATTGCAAAATTTACATTCCACCAGACATCAGGAACGTCACGTTAAATATTTCATTTTGTGCAGAATGTATGTAATAACTACCGTAATTTCTATTCCAAACTTTTTTATACATACATGTGTCCTACATGACCAATATTAATACAAAGGCCTAGATTTAGTATGCCTTAATAATTGACATACCTTACTAATTAAGTATTGCTAAGGCACATTCCTTGCAAACAGGGAGGTTTACTTCCTCCATTCCTTATTGTAATGCAGCCTGGCGTTGTCTTGCGACACCATAGAGAAGGCACAGGCTTGTGTACTTCAAGACTTAACCATTTTGTATATAATGTATATATAACGCTGTGCAATACTACAAGTGATGGATACAATGTTTACAGTGGACATTTCTGCTGGATATTTCCATTCCCTAAAACAAACTTGGACACATTCTACATAGTTTGAGGCAATGCCCATCAAAAATATATTTTATTAGGTTATATATTAAGTTTCTTAGGTTGCGCCTCTGGTAAATGTTCACTGAACCTTGTGTTTTGTAGGGGTTGTTTGCGCATCCACCAATGTTGTCGGTTCTTACACTAAGTGATATTAGTTAAATGCAGTATTTGATTACGATTTTGTAGCATAGGAAAATAACATACGGTATATTACTAAGTTTGAAAACGGTTTCATGTTGTATTTAAAACGGTTTCATGTTGTATTTAAGAGTTACTTATGCAAGAAATAGCTTATATATTTTACACGTGAATAGGTATAAGCAGGAAGGTATAAATAAGTACATCTACCTCTCTTGGATGAGCAATATATCATTACTTTATGAAAACTTAAGGAGCCACATACGATAAATGTGCATGCAAGTACTTCTAATTAGAACCAGAGATTCATCTCATGTGATTTAATTTTACACGTTATCTCAGGTTTTTTTCCCAAAGAGTCCGTTTAGGGATCTTTTTAACTGGATGGCTTCCTAAGGATATCTCATTGATATATCATCTATTGTGAGCAGATACAAAATAATAAATACCAAAGGATACCGGTCGTTCTATAGTCCTACTTTGTTTCACATTATTTTCTCAGACATTTATTTCCGAATCTGTAAACAAAATGATTAATATCCTAAGCGTAACACCAGGAGTGGTGACCTTGGCCCTAGGTCAAAGCAGAGTTGTACATACAATCTTATGTTTCCTGGTATCATTATTCAACTAGCTGCCCCCGTTTATCACCGGGTAGACATCCAATGTTCCCTCCCTCTCCCTTCCCCACCCTCCAACTGTGCACATCACACATTTCATCACATAACAGTATTAATTATAAGGTTTAATTATAAACTAAAAAATTCGAAACGGGTATAACTCTATACAGAGTCATACAACCTAGAGTTGGGAAGCCCCAGTACACAGCTGTTTGCGCTGCCTATCTCGGCTAATTTAGTTCATGTGTAGCATGTAAGGTGGCGCTAGTAGCGGCGCTAGTAGCGCCCCTAGTGGCGTTTTTGTGCAAAAGTGGAACTCTCCTGCGACGAAGGACAGAAATAGTTGCCGCGCCGCGCCGCACTGATGTTTTGCACAAGAGCCTTTGGCATTTGGCTCTTGAGTATACAATTACAATGTAGAGAGAGGTGGAGAAATAGGTTGGGGAGGGGGGGGGGGGGGGGAGGGTGAAAGGAGAGGAGAGAGAGGGGAGGGAGTGGCATTAATTACACATGTATTTAACTGATTGTCTATTCATTTCTTATTTGATATACTGACATATAACGTTAACATGATATGGGTCAGATTATATATTTTCCTATGTATTTTCCTATGTATAAATGGTTATACATATTCTAAATATAATGGATTATATATGTGTATAATTATGGGCACAGGGTCAATAGACTGTCACCGATGCCGCTGCCATTATCATTACCATTACTGGAAAGGTTATTTGACTATAACTTTCCATCTAATTGGAATATTTTCATAAACTAAAAAGTGTTGTCACCCTTATGTCGAGACCTATCAAGTACAGAATAGTTTAAAACATTATTTGCATATTATCTTTATTCATTTTTATTTCAAATCCTCATTTATGTACAAATATGTACCAATTTTGGTCCCCTTATTGTCAGAATTCTTATCACAGATTCTATCAGGCTGCCCTGACTACAATATTCATCAATAACATTCCCAATGTCGTCTATAACATCAGCAATATGTGTAGTTTATATATGAAAAAGAATAAATCAATAGAAGCAATTCTAAAAAATTCAGAATTTTCAGCCGACCAATTTGTGGAATTGCTCATATATGTATGATAATATATATGGGGGTGGGTGGGGGGGGGGGGGGGTGAGCAAGCCTTTTTTTTTTGCGGGGGGGGCAAACATGGAGGGTGAATACATAGACAACTATCTGTCCTTGGGCAGGGATCACACTAATCCAAGGATCTCTGAAGATATTACTGTTACCAAGGACAAATACGTGCAGACGAGCCTAGCAGAGCTAGAAGTGAGAACTTGAAGAGTAAAAGCCTGTATCAGCCAAGGAGGCCCGTTTATTTTATGATTTGGTACATGAAAACGATTCATGAATTATTAATGAATTGAATTATTAATGAATTATTAATGAATTATTAATGAATCTGGGACATGTTGTGGCTTGCGGCCAACATTTTTTGGATACCAAAAACCCAAAATGTACACTATGGTAGGGGGGTGCATTGACTAGTTGAAAAACATCAGAACACTCTAAAACTAGCCTATTCCTCTTTTCCCAGCCCATATCCTAACAACAAAAGAGACCTTTTAGCTCTAGAAGCATTCACAATTTCTTGGGTCTGACACAAAGTATTGGGACTGAGATGGCCGCGGCCTCATCACCCCAGCAGCGGCAGTGATAATATGTTAAAATCAACATTCCCTGACAATACATATGCATATATTCTTTAAAAATTAGTTTATTTTATGATTTGGTACATGAAAACGATTCATTTGGTGGTTCATTTATGCAAATCTATGAATTATTAATGAATCTGGGACATGTTGCGGCCTGCGGCCAACATTTTTAGGATACCAAAAACCCAAAATGTACACTATGGTAGGGGGGTGCATTGACTAATTGAAAAACATCTGGACACTCTAAAACTAGTCTATTCCTCTCTTCCCAGCCCATATCCTAACAACAAAAGAGACCTTTTAGCTCTAGAAGCATTCATAATTTCTTGGGTGCGACACAAAGTATTGGGACTGAGATGGCCGCGGCCTCACTGCCCCAGCAGTGGCAGTGATAATATGTTGAAATCAACATTCCCTGACAATACATATGCCTATATTCTTTTAAAAATTAGTTTATTTTATGATTTGGTACATGAAAACGATTCATTTGGTGGTTCATTTATGCAAATCTATGAATTATTAATGAATCTGGGACATGTTGCGGCCTGCGGCCAAAATTTTTAGGATACCAAAAACCCAAAATGTACACTATGGTAGGGGGGTGCATTGACTAATTGAAAAACATCTGGACACTCTAAAACTAGTCTATTCCTCTCTTCCCAGCCCATATCCTAACAACAAAAGAGACCTTTTAGCTCTAGAAGCATTCACAATTTCTTGGGTGCGACACAAAGTATTGGGACTGAGATGGCCGCGGCCTCACTGCCCCAGCAGTGGCAGTGATAATATGTTGAAATCAACATTCCCTGACAATACATATGCCTATATTCTTTTAAAAATTAGTTTATTTTATGATTTGGTACATGAAAACGATTCATTTGGTGGTTCATTTATGCAAATCTATGAATTATTAATGAATCTGGGACATGTTGCGGCCTGCGGCCAAAATTTTTAGGATACCAAAAACCCAAAATGTACACTGGTAGGGGGGTGCATTGACTAGTTGAAAAACATCAGAACACTCTTAAACTAGTCTATTCCTCTCTTCCCAGCCCATATCCTACCAACAAAAGAGACCTTTTAGCTCTAGAAGCATTCACAATTTCTTGGGTGCGACACAAAGTATTGGGACTGAGATGGCCGCGGCCTCACTGCCCCAGCAGTGGCAGTGATAATATGTTGAAATCAACATTCCCTGACAATACATATGCCTATATTCTTTTAAAAATTAGTTTATTTTATGATTTGGTACATGAAAACGATTCATTTGGTGGTTCATTTATGCAAATCTATGAATTATTAATGAATCTGGGACATGTTGCGGCCTGCGGCCAAAATTTTTAGGATACCAAAAACCCAAAATGTACACTATGGTAGGGGGGTGCATTGACTAATTGAAAAACATCTGGACACTCTAAAACTAGTCTATTCCTCTCTTCCCAGCCCATATCCTAACAACAAAAGAGACCTTTTAGCTCTAGAAGCATTCACAATTTCTTGGGTGCGACACAAAGTATTGGGACTGAGATGGCCGCGGCCTCACTGCCCCAGCAGTGGCAGTGATAATATGTTGAAATCAACATTCCCTGACAATACATATGCCTATATTCTTTTAAAAATTAGTTTATTTTATGATTTGGTACATGAAAACGATTCATTTGGTGGTTCATTTATGCAAATCTATGAATTATTAATGAATCTGGGACATGTTGCGGCCTGCGGCCAAAATTTTTAGGATACCAAAAACCCAAAATGTACACTGGTAGGGGGGTGCATTGACTAGTTGAAAAACATCAGAACACTCTTAAACTAGTCTATTCCTCTCTTCCCAGCCCATATCCTACCAACAAAAGAGACCTTTTAGCTCTAGAAGCATTCACAATTTCTTGGGTGCGACACAAAGTATTGGGACTGAGATGGCCGCGGCCTCACTGCCCCAGCAGTGGCAGTGATAATATGTTGAAATCAACATTCCCTGACAATACATATGCCTATATTCTTTTAAAAATTAGTTTATTTTATGATTTGGTACATGAAAACGATTCATTTGGTGGTTCATTTATGCAAATCTATGAATTATTAATGAATCTGGGACATGTTGCGGCCTGCGGCCAAAATTTTTAGGATACCAAAAACCCAAAATGTACACTATGGTAGGGGGGTGCATTGACTAATTGAAAAACATCTGGACACTCTAAAACTAGTCTATTCCTCTCTTCCCAGCCCATATCCTAACAACAAAAGAGACCTTTTAGCTCTAGAAGCATTCACAATTTCTTGGGTGCGACACAAAGTATTGGGACTGAGATGGCCGCGGCCTCACTGCCCCAGCAGTGGCAGTGATAATATGTTGAAATCAACATTCCCTGACAATACATATGCCTATATTCTTTTAAAAATTAGTTTATTTTATGATTTGGTACATGAAAACGATTCATTTGGTGGTTCATTTATGCAAATCTATGAATTATTAATGAATCTGGGACATGTTGCGGCCTGCGGCCAAAATTTTTAGGATACCAAAAACCCAAAATGTACACTATGGTAGGGGGGTCCATTGACTAATTGAAAAACATCTGGACACTCTAAAACTAGTCTATTCCTCTCTTCCCAGCCCATATCCTAACAACAAAAGAGACCTTTTAGCTCTAGAAGCATTCATAATTTCTTGGGTGTGACACAAGTGTTATCATAATATATACATATATGTCGGATCTTATATTGGAGAATGAATAGGTGATGTCTGAGTCTGAGTCTGAAGATCAGTGTAGAGATTCCTTCTATGTTGCTATAGGTAGATGTATATATTCTAAGTCTAAACTGTAACTATCAATGACAAGACAACTAGTTCGATTCCATAGTGGTTCTGTTCTTTTATTGGGACTAGCCCCTATATTATAGCCTATCTATATCACATAGAATTATCATAGATCATGTGCACAGATGAAGAGGTGGAGTCCAGTTTACAATGTATTCCTGAGTAGGCCTATGCATAGCCCCTCCCCCTGTCTGTATATATATATATATATAACTCCCATTGGCCTGGTGTGACTTATCTCTGGGCTATAGATCCGAATGCTGTGTGATGGACAAATCCACTCCATCACAAAACAAAGGCAGGCAGGGAAACACACATTACAGAATGAGCGTAGTGGTTGCCTGAATTGTTGGCGAGATTATCAATGGTTATCAAGCACAAATCACTTTTATTTTGTACCTCTAACCTGCCTGCAACATTCATAAACACATAAACGCAATCCTAGTACAAGTAATTCATCAAACACTTAGTTGTTCTCTTGTGTTGTGGGAGTAGAAATGAAGGTTGCTTCCAAAACAAAGATGGCGGCGATCCAAGATGGCGGCGCCCGTCACACATGCGGTAAAGTCGCGCGAAATCTCGCCGAGAACGAGAATAGTACCGACCTGTATTTCGTTTCCCAACCCTTTGGTATAATGGTCCTGCTCTATATAACTGTATTTAATTGTAGTTTTCAAAGGTGACACAGAAACACCTCCCACCTCCCTCTTCATAGGCCTAATGCTTAGCGTGCGGGAAAGCAGTGGACAAACTATCTCAGGCATGTTGCTAGGGAGCGTTTCTACGCCTACGACGTTGCGTCCCCGAATACATAGATTTCACTGACGTCACGGCCCTGGCCATGTTTGGGGTCATGTTAGATGGCTATATATGCTGTGATACTTGAAAATATCGTTTTCTGGCTGTTTTAACCTTTACCAGTTTTAATCTGCCACAACAATACCTTCATGATAGGTTAGATAGTCTGCCTTTAGTGTAGAATTACCCAAGTATCTAGTCTTGTGAGGTTTATCAACTTTGTTTTGATACCCCCGCCATAGACGGCAAGCGTAGCAGTGACCCCAGACATGGTAGCCACTGTGATACCCCAGCCTACTGGGTGACGTCATGTGAAATCTATGTATAGGCGGGCGCAACTTAAGTTGTGTCACCAAATATGAAAGTTGCGTTGCCGCATGATAATACAACGTTAGTCGGTCGAAGCAGAGGGAGCGGGCGGATTACCGTAATTTAAATAGTCCATAGGATGACCCCATTCGCCGCAGCTCAAAGGTACTAAGCAGGGCGCCACCAGACAGGCCCATAGCGTGTCGACGTGCTACAGTCTATAATTTAAACAGATTCGCTTCTACCATTCTTGAAAAAATTAATCGGGAAAAACGAAGGCCGTGGTAACCTCGTGGCGTGGAAAGTTTAGGAATTGTATATGCCTTATGTACGGAGCCTTTCGAACGTTGATGTAACTATCTTATTAATTAAGCGGATGATGGCTGTTCCAGGAAGATGATATTCCCATCTTTTGGTGTAAAGTAGTATATAGCTAATGAAGATTTTAATGCATTTGAAATGAGATGGTAATTATCATAAGATTGTGAAATGTTATTCAGCACCATGGAAAACAGAATCAATGCTGCAGTTATGAGGTTCCTGTGAGAAACGCTGTGTATTTTTCATTTGGTTATAATTCCTCAAGAAGAAATATTAGAACAAGCAAAGACAAAAAGAAAAATACCAAACAACATAAGGAAAGAGCAAATACCATTGTCTGCATGGACATAGTAATTATTATATTGGGAAGAGCATCCTGGAACATGTCGGAACAGCAGGGAGGTATATACAGAGGAAGTGGAAGCCGCAGGCTGATCCTACAGGACCATGCTTGTCAGGGTTGTGTTGTAGCTACTGAATACCAGGTGGCACTGTAGTGCTGTTGTTGACACCAGTACCATTTAATCATAAATCAGTAAACAACAGCTAAGTTGTTCCATCATCATACATAATCTGTGACACATTGGTAGCCCGGGTAAATTTGATTGCCTTTTCCCAGCAACACCATAACAGTCACATACTTAAAAATAGCTATAGAATTGTTGGCTATTGGATGGGGGTGGGGTTGGGTGGACGTACCTGATTCACTGTAGCATAGAAATAGACACGTGTCTATTTCTATGACTAGTTAGCGCCACAAGCTGTACGTAGTGGCATTACTCTAAACTATTGGGGTACCATGCATGGAACCTCGCATCCACTCCCTCTGTATATACCTCCCTGGTAACAGGATGGAAAGATTACAGGAAAATAATTGCATTCTTTGATTGCCTGGACTGGTAGGCAAAAAATGCAATTTGATAGAATATTTGGTTAGCATCAGAGACGGCAGCAGCAATTCGGAGTAGTACCCTCTCCGCCATATCAGAGTAAGATGTTTTGGTTTTTTTTCCCTACACCGGGTCTTTATTTCCTGAAGTAGACAAAGTCAACAGTAGGCAGTGTATCACAATGTACAACACTCCTTTGTATCAAATACCAAAATAAAGTTTTCCATTATTTAATACCTGACTTGACTTATTCCTTCGAGATGCAGGAATGCACTAACTAGAAAACATGTATAAGAGATTCAACATTCAACCTGTTCATTAGAACATTGGTCTTACAGATCATTGAGCGTACAATTATGGAAAATGCGAAAGAAATACCGCGGTACAGCACCCTTTGAACAGACTGGTCCCCAAGACAAGGTGGGGGGGTCATGATACAAAATACAAAAGTCCGCTGATTTGGTGTTTTCACGCAATGTTGACTTAGAGGAATCTTTACAAATATATAACCTATCACATTCTGGATTTCGTGAGAATTACAAAGGTAAAGGAAACAACAGGAGAGTTAAGATTAACACCTCCTCCTGTCCCACAATCATTTTGATAATCGCTATATGGTTTCATAAATCTTTTCCCACCTCTTCCAATCTCTTTTATGCGAGGCATTAATAAAAGCACCATCTCGCATGGTCTTGAGTTTGAACTTTAATTCTCTTAGGAATTCATAAAAGCACAAATTATTATCTTTAAACAATCTGCATTTATATATGTAGAACCTAGCGTATATCAATATATAATTCCACACGCAGTACTTCTCCTCAATATTTGGGACTCCTAATATCATGAAAATCGCGTTCATATTGTCAGCTATTTCTTTGTCGAGATATATATTTCTCTTGGCCCAGTTGATTAAAGAACGCCAAAAGGTGTTCGATTTCTCACAATCTATAAAAAAATGAAATATGTCGTCCACCGAATCACAATAATTACACAATTTTGAACCAATGATATCCATATCGCATAGATGAACATTACAAACAGTTAGCTTGTTAATAACACCATATTGGAAAGACTGGAGCCTGACATCTCTCGTACATTGAAAGGGCACACGGTACCATATATTAAACTCAATGTTAGATATATCAATATCTTTTAGTACAAATCTTTCAAGCCAGTCGTCATTTCTGTTGTCCTGAGGATTCAATTTAGTTCTCACAGCGGCATATAAATCTCTGAACGAAGCGGTAAGAATATTAATTTGTTTTTCACCTATCGAGCAAAATACTTCTTCCTTATAGTTTTCGATTTCACCTTCTTTTACAATTTTAATCCATCGATCAGGTATTTTTCCCTGGACGCTCATTTCTTCTAAATAATTAATCTTTACGCCGAAATCACTTTTGAATTCTTTCATATTTTTTACCCGATTGTTGATTAGCACGTCTTCTACCTTGTTAATGTTTTTTCTTTTCCAAAGGTTAACGTTGCCGACCGCGTCCTCCAACTTAATCCAACTGTTCATCCATAATGATTCACATAACACGCTTTTTTTGCATTTAGGCTCACATGAACTATAAAATCTATTCCAAGTATAGAACACTTCATTATAGAAATCAGAATCTTTCATTACCAACATTTTTCTGCATTTCAGCCTCTCTTTTATGTCGTCACCGAAGGTGTTTCTTATACTTGCACACCATTTGCTATTTGGATCTGTCATGATTCTCTGTATCCATTTTAATTTACCAGTGACCAGCTTAGACCTAAAATCATGTAATTTGAGGCCACCTTCATCTATTTCTCTGCTTAGATAGTGTTTAGCCACTCTCTGTTTTCCGCCTCTCCATATGAATTTACCAATCAGCTTTTGAACTTCACAGATCATTCTCTCTTCGACTACAATTAAGTTGGTGACGTACAGAAACAGGGGAAGAATTAGCACATTCATAATTATTATTCTGCCTTTCAACGAGATATCCCGTTTTCCCCAGTGACTAGCAACGGTATAGGCTTTATCTAGTGCAGCTTCAAAATTCATATTATTCTGTATTTCCTTGTTATACGGATATAGCAGATGCACACCTAATATTTTCATGGAGCTTACCCATTTAATATTTTTAACAACTGGTTGATATAAGACCATTTGGCCAATATTGAAGCCCCTCGTCTTGCCTATGTTTAACGATAACCCTGATACGTTACTAAATTCCTCAATAATCTCTAACATTCTTGCCAAGGATCTTTCATTATTAGCAATAATTGTCATGTCATCTGCAAATTGGATGATTCTGTTATCAGTACCGCCGAAGACGATTCCAGCACACTCTGGATCATTTCTAATTTTCTCTGCTAACTTTTCTACAACGATTACGAAGAGCAAAGACGATATAGGGTCGCCTTGCTTCACACCTCTATTGACTTTAAACCACTCCGATGTGTAACCGTTATTAATGATACACGATTGAGAACCGGATAATAATCTCTTTATCCACATTAAAAATTCATCACCAATGTTTATATCTTGCAAACATTTATATAAGAAATCCCACGATACAGAGTCATACGCCTTCCGGAAATCAAGTGATACGAACAAGCCAGACTTTCTATTTTTCTCTAAAAACTGAGTAATATCTTCTAATCTTCTTACTGCACAACCTATATACCTGTTCTTAATAAATCCATATTGATCTTCATTTATTACCTTGCTTATACAATTCTTAAGTCTTATGCTTAGAGCTTTCGAAATCAATTTATAATCTGTGTTCAACAAAGTTATGGGTCTCCAGCTCCCGATCTGTTTCAGATTACAATCTTTTTTGGGAATAAGAGAAACAACTCCTCTGTACATTTCGTTTGTTAAACAATCATCCTCTACACATTCATATAAGACTTCATCAAAAATGGGGCCTAAGGTACTCCAGAAACATTTAAAGAATTCCGCTGGTAGACCATCCGGGCCTGGAGCTTTATTATTCGCGAAGGAGTCTAATGTTTTTTTAATTTCATTACTACCTATTCTCCTGTTGAGCAGTTGTTTATCCAGCTGCTCGAAGATTTGACCACCACTATTAGACATAAAGGCATTGGATTCTGGTAAAATCATTGGTTTTTCAGTATATAGCTCTTGATAAAAATCTTTTTCGGCTTTTAGTATCTCCTCCGAATTGGATATTACGCGATCTCCAATCTCTAGTTGGGATATTACCTTTTTTTTATAATTTCTCTTTTCTAGGTTAAGGAAGTACGCTGTGGGTTTCTCCCCCTCTACTAACCATTGAGATCTACTACGGGCCATAGCACCCTGCGCTCTAATATACTGCTCAAATTTTAGATCGTTTTGAATATCTTCCAATTCTAGACTTTCTTCTTCGTTCAGTACGCCTTTTTGAAAAAGCACATTCATTCTAGATCTGAACTCAGATTCTTTCTTTCTTTTCTCATAATTTTTCTGTTTTGTATAACATATAGTTTCTCTTCTTATTACGAATTTTACATAGTCCCATCTACTTCTAGAGCTACTCAAGCCCTCTGTATTATATGCATCGACAATCTTAGTTTTCATCATATCAATGTAGCCCTCATCGTTTAACAGATGTTTGTTGAATTTCCATAGGCCTGGGCCTCTAGCCTGTTCATTAGATTTTAAAGCGAAGTGTATTAAATTATGATCCGAATGTTCACAATATTCATTTTCCACTTCTATTACATCAGGTCTAAGGGTAGCATCAATTATACAATAATCCAATCTTGAATTCTGTGAGTTATTTCTTGACCAAGTGACCATATTTGTCCCTTCTGGAGCTAGTTCTTTGATTATATCACACATGTCAAAATCCTTTATCAATTGTATTACGCTTCTTAACCCATCCTGTTTGCTTTGTTGGCTCTCACTTTGACTCAAGAAATCTTCTTCGTCAACTATGTTCAAATTAAAATCTCCCAATAAGATGGTAGAATATTCCGACTTGAGGTCGATTATATTTCTTAGGGATTTACACAATGCTGCTTGCTCTTTATATTTATCCTTAGTGGGAAAGTATACCGAAAAGACAGATAGTTTTTTTTGTTCAATCGATATATCCATATAAGCTATACGACCTATATCATCACCACCTCTTTTGTGTATTTGCACATCTAGATCTTTCGATATTAGCAAGGCTACCCCTCTGGCATTACTTTTTCCGTGGATAAAGTGAGATGTACCCTGCCATTGGTTTTTCCATATTTTAACATCTTTTACCGAGCTATGTGTTTCTTGTAGCGCAAAAATTGACCTTTTCTCTTGGCCTAGCAGCCTAAATATTGCTTTTCTTTTGACTATATTTGCCGCGCCATTCACATTAAGTGAGTAAAATTTTATGCTATTCCCCTCCATTATGTTGTGTTACTAGGGGCCTAAGACCACGGTATAAACCATTCGACTTACTGCTTACTCTTGTTTTCGCTAGCTTTAACTTAGACTCTTTTTGAATAATTATTACAAGATAGACAGATTCATAGCCAGTGTATGCTATATTCATATGCTCAATTTTTTCACATAATATTACCCATATTAGCCTGGGCTGAGGCTTTACAGCTGTTACATATTCATACATTGTGAAACATGGCAGGGTCACACAGGTGTACATATATCTCATGTATAAAAGCTCAACACCTATACGATATATACCTTTAAATAATACCTGACTATTCGTTATGGCCCATTTAAGCCTGAGCGAGGGCTTTGCTGCAGGTGAATAGTGATAATACATTGTAGATATTAATAGGGTCAAACATTAAAATACACTAAAAACAACGTTCTTTTTATCCTGATGGGGTAATGGCCGTCACATCCATCTGCTCTTCAGCTGGCGTCTCGGCATTTTCCTCTTCAGCTTTCAACCTCTTTTCCATCAGTCGGGATCTGACGGCCATCCAGGCTCTTCCGAGCAGGTTACCTCCTTTAATCCATTTCTCTTGGTTCAAGACCTCAGGATTATGCAGGGCCATACCTATTCCCCAGAATGTCTGCGCTGGCGTAGCTTCCCCTAGTACCTTTTCACCTGTAGCCAGTAGATACTCAGCGACGTGCTCATTGTGCCTAACTTTACGTCTCAGGCCTCTGGAAAGGGTTTCCATCAGCCCATCTTCCCACTTTCCCCAGGTTTCATCCGACACGAAAGCATCCAGGGAGGTTTTGCACCTCACAGGGTCCTCTAACTGCATGACGTACTCAGCTTTACTCACATCATTGTCCAACATGGCTTTGGTGTACGCCAGGTATTGTTCAACGCAGTTGAACCATTTCTTCCCTGCTTTGAAATCGACCATGTAATGATTAGATAACGGGCACTCTCTTGTAAAGAATACGAAAGTAGACATGTCTTCCCTTTTTGCAAGGAAAGCCGGGGTGAACTGTTTAGGGAGCAACTCGAGTTGGTTGTATTTATACCTTTTCTTGTTCAGTATCACATCTCCGTTAGCGTTAGCGACATCCGTGTATCTGCCAGATAACCTCGCCGCAGCGACACATGGTCTTGCCCTGGCGATTCTCCTTCTAATCACCACGGGAAAGTCCTTTTTTATCCAAAACATTCTTTTGCCATCTGGATTTTGCGTTTTCTCTAAGTTCGCTCTCTTGTTCCACACCTCTTTGACTTCCTCCAGTGTGTTGAAGGTGACCAATGTCGGTGCTAGCAAACCTTTGCCCATTCTTTTAACCTCATACTGTAGGCCTCTAATGGCGCCCATTAGATTTTCGAAAATATCAGCGACTTTTTCCTTCAAGCTTGCTTCATCCTCTACCTCGGCTTTTTTAATACCGTCTATGATCAGGTTCAGCTCCAACTCTTGTATTTGCCTCTTGATTTCATCCTCCTCGCTGCTAGCGGCTGACAGATTCATAGCTAACAGTCGAGGGTCATTCTTTTTTACCGAATTGATTCTCAGCAGTTCCATGTCTTCTGCTTGTTTTTGCATTGCTTCTTCCAACTTATCAACCCTTAAATCCCTTACGAGATTGGCACTTTCCACTTTATCAACTTGTATTTGCACCTTGCCGACCTGTGCTTTGTGATCGGATGTCGAGGTGGCTATCTGCCTTTTCAATTCTTCGAACATGTCTTTTATCTCTGTGTTCGGTGTACTGGCCATTTCTGTGATCTGTTTTTTACTACTAGACGACATAGCACCTTCGTCACTTCTTCTTCTTTTGTTCGAGTCGGAATCCTTATCCGACTTCATTAAAAGAGGATTTAGATCAACTGTCAAAGCTCAGAATTGAGATATTTACCGATATTTCGCCGGATGTTATTGTTTTTATTTATACTTCCGGATCCTGCTGACCTGCGCACTGAGTGATTTTACAGGTTGCCTGTACAACAGTTTGACTTTCCTTTCAACCCCATAAAAGCAACAACGAATCACGATCGAGGTTTTATGATACTATCTCCAACCTTTCTGCCAGTTCAGATTTTCTTACAATACTCTGTAACACTTAAAATCAATGCACGTCGTGTTACGATACGGCAACCAAGATGGCCGCGGTTTTGCTTTCTTGCCGATATATGCTAGTATCCAGTGCGCATGTCCATGGCGGCAAAGTCAAAGGGGCCAAAATTCACTCACTGTTTTTGGTAAAAGTCCAACTCTTTTATCACCAATTTTAGTCCATATGTATTCCTGGTTACAAGTATGATCTGTATTCCAAGTTTTGTATCGATTGCACCGTTCTGAAAGATAAAACTCCTTTCACGCTCGACCCGTAGCTAGCCAATATGGCGACGGGGCACGAGAGACTGGCCTCGTGGGTCGATTAGATATTGTCCAAATTTCACAATTACTTTTGGTCCAATGGTCTATTTAGCAGTCCAGCTTGTTCTTGGTGACTTTACGGATACTTCGGTAGAAACTTGCCTTTGTACACTCTGGTAAACCTGAAAAAAGAAGGGACAACAAGGCTCGGGCCTTTTAGTGATAACCTTCCCGCTTCCCAGATCAACCGGAAGATCTCAGAGTAAGATGTTACTTTTGGGATTTGCTTGTAGAAAATGCGGTTTTCCCCCAACAAAAAATTGGCGAAAATGCTGCAATTAAAATCAGTGATGTCGGAATCAGGGGGGCCACAGGGGCCATGGCCCCCCCACCAATGAAAGTGGGGGGGGGGGCCAGAGTATGGTTTGGCCCCCCCACCATTTTACCTTCATGTACAATTTTGAATGCTGAAAAAAAATTCCTCCAGATAGAGAATGCCCTCTCTCAGTAATGTAAAATGCTAGCAAACTTCTGTAACTATAGACAAGTTGTGGCCCATGCGAAACCAATTTCGACGAAAATAAACACAAGCATAGCAGTGTAGGCCCAAGTTGAGAAAGTCCCTTCCAGTGAAGGGAAAGCCTCTTGCCTCAAACCACTAAGTGCCTTCATAAATCCATTAAAACTGCAAAATATCATTATATTCCCATTAAAACACCAAGTTCTAGACGGCCGGCATCAAATCGCCTATGTTTACATAGCGTAGCTATTACATAGAAAATTTCGAATGATGCCCGTATATCGGGTCTCTCGTACAATACTAGGGCCCGTCAAGGGGATATGTGTTTTCCGATGTATTTTCCCTGTAAAACTACACTATTATCACTGTCTATCTACATAAACGATATCGCTCCAACGAGGGGTTTGATTGACAGGCCACCCACATATTATAGACTATGGCAGATCAACAAATTTACCATGAGCAAGTCTCATAGCCACAAATATCCAAAACATAAAAAAATGTTAATTAATGTGTAAAACCTTTGATATATCATTTTTTACTCATTAAGAAATGGTATATATCAACGAATAAATTTCAGGGACCTTCAAATTAGGTACAAATAGACTTAGGATAACCCTGAAGGTCTGAAACTTTTCATTGTGCAACAGAATTCTTGCCTTGAAATTTGTCTAAGTCCCCACAAACAAGCAGGAATGTCCACAATTAACCCACTGATGCACATTTCATATGTCTGCTTGTTCCTGGGTGTACCCTACAAAAAGGTGTGTACCCAGTTAACCCATTCAAGGCGGGGGGCAGTTTACACATAACTTGCCTGGCTGACGGGGGCCCTTTCCCCCCTTTTTGGGATTCAGGACGGGTGTTTAACATGAGGTTTAGGGTTTAAAAACACTTTAAGAATATTTTCTTCAAATAATATGTGTCATATGTACATCATTTAATAGGTGTAAACAGTTATTCATCATATTGTTTCATAATTTCTAGAATTTGGTCTTCAATAATTAAAATAATGGATCTCAATTGGGTGCAATATGGCGGCAACCTTGCTCCAAATTCACTTTCCAGCATTTACATATGTTAGTTATGACGTCATCATTATAGTCTCCATGACAACATACATGTAAAAATATTTCTAGTGTGTTTGTATACATATATTTCAAATATCATCAAAATCCGTTCATTTTTTATTAAGTTATGCCCCCTTCAATTTATATAAAACATTGATGCCTTGAGGCATCACCCCGTCCCCTGAGCCAAATTATGTGTGATGCCTTGAGGCATCAGCCCGTCCCCTGAGCCAGTTTGATGTTGATGCCCTGAGGCATCAGCCTGCCCTCAATGAGTTAAAACTTATTCCATGGATTGATGCCATTTATAGGGGATATTCTAACCTAGCTTCTGACATTTAATGGTCATTCTAAGTCTGTCAATGAGCATCAATGAATAGGCCACAAGTAGGCCTCATACATATATTCTTAAATGATTATAAGCGAAACTTTTTGCACTTCAGCTTCAACATATATGTATGACTGAGGTCTAGGTTTGATACAGAATCATTGTTTATTTTAGTATCAACGATTAAATTAATCAAATAATGAATGCATGGGATCATTTATCCTAACAAACGAGCATCTATGATTTGGTTGTGTAACAGGTTCTCATTTGTTGCACAAAGAACGAGCGGGGATTTCTACAAATTTTAACGAGCAACAGAAAGGCTAAAAACAGCCACAAATTTGCAACGAACAGGCATTGTGCAACAGCCTTCTGAGGGTTTGGACCTAGAGTGTTAGGACCGCCAGCCATGCCTCTGGACAGTCTGGTCTAGATACCCTAATAGCCCAGAACCTCATTTAACTTACTTTTCTTGCTTAATTTGATCTTAGCATCTCTAATTCTTTCCCCAATGAAGGAATGACATCAATAACTAAATGTTTGAGTTTAAAAGAAAAGTGAGCCCAAGATATGAAGATGTTAGTGAAATTAAAGTATAAATGACTTGAAAATGAAGTGGACAACCAATAAGTAAATTTCATCACTAAAACAGCCATACAGGGTAATAGAGATATAAATTTGAAATACAAACTCAGCTGTCAAACAAACCACTTTGCGATAACACACAATCTTAGACCCCCCCCCCCCCCCCCCCCCCCCCATGTTTAAATTGCTTCCTACATCCCTGTAAAATGCGCTATATCTCATCTCTCCTCCTATATTTGCTTGGTTATAGGCCTAGGCTACTTATAAATAGCTTCGAATTTAGCCTACCATTGCACAGAGCATTTGAATTGGTACCGTACCGTACTTAATTTGAGGGAGTGAATGAATGACCTCCCTTAATCTTCCTGCCAAACAGACCCGAAGCTACCGGATAACATCTGGGAGCTAATGAAGCGCGCCGTGGAAGCGTGGCGGCGGCGGGGACCAGTTGGTGTGGACTGCCGCCTAGTGTCTGTGCACTCGCCTACACTCTACGTCATCGAATACGGGGTATGTTTTCTAAATGTAAACTTCACATGAAGCTTGTACGTAAACACGACTTCTGTCAGATATCAAGGAACCCATACCATGTAGGAGGCAGGTTCCGTCATCGACTGTCCAATTTAGTGACCTGATAATCGCCGTCTTCGTTATGTTTCACGGCTATTACTGATACGGAACATTTCCTGAACGACTCCAACTTCCCACAAAATGGCTCGGATTCAAGACGGACTTTTGACATTCACCCGAGACGGAGATTCAAGATGGAGGTTGTTGTTGTGCCTCAGTTTGTTTTGCTTTGGTTCAGCGAGCAGTGATGGTCAAATAAGTCCGAAGAAACATTTCTATGCTGCCATTGTAAATATTACCTACAAGGATCCTGTTACAGGGGAACAAAATACGGAAAAACAACAAATGGGGAAATATGGGGCTAATAGCACACCTAGAATGGAGAAAGGGTGGGTGGTACACGTTCGGTCAGCAGATAATGCTAATCATGGATGCGATACAATTGTCAATGTCCCTAAAGCTGGAGAACCATGGGTCGCATTAATAAAAAGAGGACAATGCAAATTCAACCAGAAAATAAGCAATGCCATTGCTAGGAACGCTTCAGCTGTGGTTGTATATAACGACCAAGATAACGAAGAACTCATAACGATGGAACATAATGGTAAAGTATGACATTCAGTGACAGTGATACTGATAGCGAACTTGAGAAACTTGAGAAGGCTATTCATTCCAATCATTTCAGATTTGCCTTATTCTGTTTTGATTTGCCATCATTTGGACATGCCTTTTTCCCATCTGAGCTGTATTAATGATGTACAATACTCTGATGAATTTTATCATTTAATCATACCAGGACCATACACAAAGGTTGTATGACTCTGATCATACACTTTATAAAACCAGGCCCAGGGACCGGGAGTTAAAATATAGGTATTTAATGGTAGTAGGCCTATAGGCTGCAAGGCCTACTAGAAGTTCGAGTAGGCCTAGAAGCCCCCCCCCCCCCCCATGTGTATGACGGTGGTGCAAGACGTAGCAAATAATAATAAAAAAGCCAAAATGTGCTCCTTTCGTATGTGATCAGTACAGTGTAGCCGTAGGAAAACAGTGACAGATAGCCATTCTCTCCGGCTTTCCTCTTCCCTCCCCCCCCCCCCACACACACACTTCTATCCCCCTCTCCCCATTTCCCTCGCTACCCACTCCCTCTTTCTCCCTCCCCATCTTCTCATTACCTCACTCTTTTCCCTCCCCCTTACCTACCTTTCTCCCTCCCCTTCCCCATTACCTCCCCCTCCCTCTTTTTCCCTCCCTCTTTCTCCCTCCCCCTTTCCCTTACCTTCCCCTTCCCAATAACCTCCCTCCCCCTTCTCCATCTGCCCATTATCTGCCTCTTTCTCCCTCCCCTTCCCCCTTCCCGATCTCTCCCGTTCTGTCTCTCCCCTCCACTTCCTGCTCCCCTCGCCTCAGTGTACCGTAGCGGGAGATTGTATTTGATATTTTGATCAGTCAAACATTAATTAACATTAAAATCATCACAGTTTAACTTATATGAATATTTTTGAGAAAAAAAAAGATTTTCAAATCAAATATATTCATACCCAGTCTCAGGTTTATTTGGTATCTCAGTGTGCCCCCCCCCCCCTTTTTTTTTTAGAAAAGGATTTAAAATAATGAAATTATATCATTTATTGCCATAATTAATATACATACAGTATATTATACAAGTTACAACAAGTTTGGGTGTTATCAGATTCATATAGAAATGAGTGACATATGCCTATTTGATATTTGTAGACGTATCAACACATGTGTGATATGCCCAATAGCCTACCGGAGGGACTTGTTTTGCTTGGTTGCGTAAATCAAGTTGCGCCAATCAATGACGCTCATTTCACTCGGTGGACGAAATGGACGTTTTTCACCCATGGCCTGCGGCCACTAAATTGTGAAAAAAACCCATTTCGTCCACCGAGTATGCATTGAAACGCCCCAACGTATCAATGACTCGTTGTCTTTTGTCTAATTACATACCGGTATAACCAGAATGAACCGGTAGAATACCACGAGCTGCTCTACCTAGTCAGCTTTTCCTTACCCATACCTAGCTGTATAGGAGAGATACATGATGTATAGAAATATCAGTCTCTGTAAAAACCCACAAAACACGATCGTCATTGAAACTGGTGAAATATACATCTTTCAAGTGTATACTATTCCTTCTTGTCTACCTGTGAATTCATCCAGTGACAAGTAGTGCCAGTGTATTTAGCTTACCTGTCTGTTGTTGGTGTTTCGTAATACTAATGGTAATTAACACTTCACAGTGATCGTGTTAGTATGTATGTGCCATACACTAATATACAGTCGTGCCATACTCTAATATACAGTCCGCAAATTGTTATTTGAAGCGTTGTTAGGGTATCACTTTCTCTCTCAGAGGGCGTTTTAGTGGCTAGGTCCACGTGGCTAATTTGCATAAGTTTTGAATAACAACTCCTGAAAGCGGAAGGCAGCAGTAGGGGTAGACAGTTGGGTGCAGTAGTCATATAAGAAGTTCAGGCCACACCGTCCCCTCCCACCAAAGCCAAGGGCTTGCTGTCTGAGGATATAACTGTTGTGGCTGATCGAGGAAGTAGACACTATAATACTGTTTATACATACACTAAGTCTAAGATTCCTAATGCGGATACACCAAGATTAGAGGTGTGTGAGTGTGTGTGTGGGGGGGGGGGGGGGGGGGGGGGGGGGGGATTACAGCCATTTGCCAAACCAAAAAGATGACACAGCTGATCTCAAAATTATTATTTAATTAGAATTGGAAATTTGAGGAGGTAAAAATTACACATGAGATGCATGGAGAAATAAGACAGTAGCCTATGAATTAACAAAACCTCTGACGTATCAAGCTCTCTATGCACAAAGGATTTCCTTCAAATATAACTTTCAAATCTTGTATATTAGGGTTAAACGCCCGCTGTCTTTAAGAATTGACACGCCAAGCCAATCCCAATTCTGCAGACTGTCCACTTTATCTCGTATTATTTTTTTGAAAGAAACTTTATTGCGTTCAATTTTAGGAACACTGATATTCTCATGAAACACATACAAATGATCGGCCTAACTTATATAAAATTCGATTTATTGACTTGCTGTATAAACATTCTCAATAAAAAAAATTACATTCTTATACTCACTTATTTCAAATTATTTACCAATACTAAAAGGAGTTTGTTTCTTGTAGGTGATCACCACGCTGTGGCTATCTTTATCAGTTTGGAAGATGGTCTCCGGATAGCTCGGCTTGTGGATAATGGTACTCGCGTATACATGCTCATTACTGTTGGACAACACATAAGTGGAGCATTCAATCACATTAACAAGACTTCCGTTCTCTTCGTCTCCATCTCATTCATCGTCCTCATGATCATCTCTTTAGCCTGGCTTGTTTTCTATTATATCCAAAGATTCAGATATGCTCATGCCAAGGAACGACTTTCTGTAAGTTAATTTAATATCATTTCCTTTACTTTGATATTGTCTTTGTTAATTAGCTTCTACCATGTCTGTGTTCTCCTTAGGACTTGCTCTGCATTTTCTGTGTTAATTAATAACAAAATTAGCCATAAATTTTGTCAAAACCGTTAACATGTATACTATAAGTGTAATGACATTTTGGTATGTCCAATGACTATCTTTGAAAATCTCGAGCTACACTCATTTCATGTGGATTCAATTCTTTATAAACATAGTGTCATGTCCAGGTGTTAATTGATTACATAATATTAGGTGATGATTATTAATTATGATTTATTAGATATGTTTATTAATTATTCATGTGTCTGTGATATAATAAAAAGTCAGGTACAATTATTGGTAATTATTGGTCAGGTAATTATGTTTTGTGCTTTTTGCAGAAACGTCTTATGAATGCAGCCAAGAAGGCTATTACTAAGATGCCAATGAGAACAATTAAGAGCGGGGACCGGGTAAGCGAATAGATTGTCTGCCAGATTTAAGAGACAGATTTTAGTGAGGTGTTAATTGTTTACGTAATATGATGTAACATGATGCAATGATTATAAGCGGAGCTACATATGAAATATTAAGATAGAACTCAACTCGAGATGCATATAGGATGAGGTATTCACAAAACCCCTTGTGCGTTGTTTTTCCGTTTTTCACTCGTGGCAAAGCCAGATCGAGATGATGCCCTACCACTATTCATGCAAAATACTGTATTTCCTAAGTAGGAAAAAGTGCTCTATTTGTCAGAAATCGGTGTAAATTATGTGACACTGACTCACAAAAATTCATCTATCCTCTTGAATGATAAAACATAAACCATGAATTACATTGGTTTCTGTGGACTCTGAACCAAGCAGTTTGATTGAAAAGAGCCATGTATTGCATCCATTTAGCCAGTTTCATGTCTCGCCCAGATATGACCAACTATATAATATATAGTTCAATAGGGCATAAAGCCAATCAATCCCCACCCTCCAACCAATGCCAAAACAGTTTTGGTGTTCAAGAGCAGCTGAAGTGTGGAGACGGATAGATCCTCCTAAATGAAAGGTCATAAATCACCTTTCAGATGAGCATTTATTAGCACCCGGTAAAGGACCCTCATCATAGATTGTTGTTTTATACTACAGTCAAGGAGCATACAGAAGTGGACTTGAACTCAGTTTTGTGTAAATGGGGGGAGGTCAGGATCACTCTTTGCTTCAGTGGAGGGAAGTAAATAGAATTTAATGCCTAATTCCATGTAATCGTTTTTAGTAAAACTGGAATAAAATGCAATGATTAATATATACTAGTATATGTGGTTATATTATGATGGACTATATTGTGCTGCTGGACACCTGAATGGACACACACTGGTTGCTAGGGTGACACCCGCCGGTGACCACCAAACACTCACTCTAATGCTGGCCAACGCAGTGGGCAGTTGTGTTTCTGCTCTGAGAAACAAATGATGAATTGTGCTGTGACAAGTACGGATGGCGCAACCAGTAAACGTAGCGAAATTCAAGCTTTTTTGCCCACTTCACAACTTGCTCGGCGACCTTAGATGTAAATCTCACTGATTTACATAATTTATTTTGACACTCGCACAGTGGTAAGCTCTACTGTCATACATTTTACTATCACCATTTCATTACATGTATATATTCCTTCCCTGAATGGGACAACCAATATAAAAATGTCTGTCTTCCTGTAGGAAACCGAGTCGGACTATGACCAGTGTGCCGTTTGTATAGAAAGTTACAAATCATCAGATGTCATACGCATCCTACCTTGCAAGTAAGCTGTCACTTGGAATTTTCAAAATGGTCTATTCCATGTTTCTCAATAGTAGTAGTTTTGTTTTTTCTCTGTATTGTTCCTATCGTCTATACCAGCCACGATTGTCAAATGAGTGTCACCTGCTAATCTTGAACAAGTTTGAGCAAATTCGCTAATTGACTTGGATAAACAACCATGAAAATACACATTTATTTGTTCTTCTTTTTCCACAGACACATTTTCCACAAGTCATGCGTAGATCCTTGGTTAATTGAACAACGGAGTTGTCCCATGTGTAAATTGGATATTCTGAAAGCATATGGTCTTCAAGTAAGTTTTGTATGTATTTTTAGCAATATTTTTTAAATTAAGAAATGTATAGTTCTTATGAATCCCATAATATTTCCATAATATTCTTATAGAATAGTAAGTTATTAAATGATTTTGTAATTCTTTAGGAACGCGTATTTAATGTTATAGTACATGATACGTGCTCTAGGACCCGTAACAAGAATTTCATATTTCTACAGATGCATAACAGTCGGGAGAGTGTTGCTAACATAGAGCTGGATGGCGGCAGCACATCACTGGGACGAGTAGATATCGGCCATGACCCACTCGCTATTTCTCTGGCTGATGAGCCGGGTAGCCCTCACATGGAAGAAATCCGATACCAGCCCGCCCAGGTGGAACACCATCAAACTCCCCAAAACGCATCAATGGAGCACACACCGCCTCCAGAAAACGCACCTATTGCCCTTACCTTGGTGCCAAATAAGCGGCCGAAGGGCATTTCAGCCATGGCCCCAAGTGACAGTTTGGAAAGTATTCGCTCGACGGAATCCGACAGCAATGAGCTGCAGTCATTAATGCCGCGTCCTGTCAAGGAGAAAATCCTGACTCAAACTCAAAACGATGACTCCACAGAGCGTCATGCGTCATGACGCAATGTCTTTTACCATGAACATGAAAATGAAAAATGTGAAGAAAATGATGGCATTAGCGACAAGTCTGTCAAAGAAATGACACCTTATATGGAGCCAGTTTTACAAAAAGTAAACTGCCAGCACTGCAGTAATTCGAGTACGAAGAAGAGGAATTTACTACTTCATGACCTGGCCAGTTGATGAAATGCTTGCAGTGGACATATCTTTAGTATCCTCGTAGGGATTGTCACTCCCCGGAAATGCTTATCTGTAATATAATACAGATACATTCACATATCAACTGCCAGGTTAGTTATACGAGTGATCATGGAGGGGTCTAGATGACTAGGACATCTCTGAGCTTCATCAGAATGGTGCCGTGACCTCCGCACTAATGTTATCATAACACGTTTACACTGCAGAACTTGTTGAATCTGTTAGACATATATCGGTAGATAGAAAGTTAAATGTGCCAATCTTCGCAATGTGTTTGATACATTTTTGTTGACTGGAATTCATCTGGATGAAGGGATAAAGACTCATTGTTTTTTGTTGCTACTATTATAAGTTACTAATATTGCCATATTACCCTCTTGAATAACAAGTGCTTAAACCCGCGCGTTCAAGCTAACAATTACCGTATTGTTAGCTTGTTCTTCATGTAATTCCATATTTTATGATATACCTTACCTTGAGATGTTTTTATGCACAATTGAACTACCCTTAAGCTGTTCATTACCCCTTTTAGTCCCAACCTTCTGTCACATCACCCAAGCAATAACCCCGAGTCCTACTCAAGATAATAATCCACTGTTATTTGTTATCCATGTCAAGTTTTATGATATTATATTCCCAGAACATCATGTATGTATATGTCAAACTTTCCCCTCGGTGGGAAATTAGTCTGTAGGTATCCTGGACCAAAATGCATGCATCAAATGGAAAAGGTTGTTGAGTCAAGGGATTGCAAATCCAAAATACTCCAGAATGGTATTGAATCAATCATCTGTACATGTGCTAAACTCTGAATGTCTTTTGACATGCTTAGTTCGGAGTTGTAAAAGTAACGGGGGTAACGTTGTTTTGTGGGGGTTACAGGCGACTGCCTCACGCCAAGGCTTAGGATGTTCTGTATTTATAGTCTGATTTTGACAAATATGCAAAAATTGCCGTTCATTCCCAAATCATATTTAATGTTGGGGCTGTCGAAGGGAATATATATTCTAGTCCAGCGTTTTTAGTCTGTAATCACTTCGTAATTGTCTCATTATTTAACCACCATCATTTATATATTATGTAAAAGCACATGTATACAGTATTAGAGTGAAAATGTACAGTTGCCAAGCCATATCATGCAGTCGAATTTAAACGAAATCGCTCGTTCAGGCTCAGGCTTACCACGGTTCCACTTAGATAGCTTCTAATGAAAGTTAAGTATCATATCAGTGAAACCTTTCTGATAAGCAGGGAGTACGCTGGCGTATCCAAGTGCAAGCCGTGGTCTGCACTCTTCTCAAGGCCAACGTGACTAAGAATAGGCACGCTTATGATCCGTTTTAGTTGTTGTCTAATGACGAGATTTTTCTTTCGACCTTTCTGGAACCGCCGGTATTTCAATTTTAATAATAATAGTGATGAAACAATGATGGTATAATGTTGTTGCCGTTATCATTATTTGACTCTTATTATTATCTTTGTAACTACAACTTGAAAGAAGGGGAATTTATAATATTAATTATTTGATATATCTTTGTAGTCAACACTACACGTTGATGTCGCTAGCTCAAGATTTAGGAAATATCTATTGTAATAATAAACATTCTTGAAATCTTTGCATTAGTGAACATATAAGAAGGTTGTACATACATACGGGGACATTAAGAATAAACTTGCCTTGCATGTTTAGTTGGATTTACATGTTGAAAGCGCCTGTGCTTTAGGTTCAATATTGCTCAAAGTATGTAGTGGTTACACTAAGGAATGTTTTTTAAAATTTTTATTCTATGAGTTACATAAGTTGTAGACCTAAGTAGTAGGTCCATATTTGATAGAATTAGCTGGGGTTTTTACGCTACAACCCCATCATGTGAAGCTCATGATGTCACTGAGATAACTATTACTAATTTTCTGCAAAATTTTAATTGGTATCATCATTGATTTTTCGTGAAGTCCCATTCTAAAGTTGCTGGTGCATTCTAACTCATAATGGGACGTGCATATTATTTGCCGAAATCTTGCAGAACCGTCCTAATGAATTTATTAGACCCTAACGCTATTCGAACCTACCGGTATTTCTTTTTAAATGTTTGCTGCATCAAGCTGGACAACTTCTTGCTGCGGTGAAGGTGTCCACAGTTCGAAAGATGCAATATAATCTAAACGATCTTTCGGTCTGCTATTACCGGTATTACGTTTTTCTTTATGATACATTCTGACTCATGATTCTTATTCTGAATAAGTCTCAGCCAAGCCAAAAATTATTTATTTTATCCGATCAACTCTACCCCAATAGCCTTGTGGCCAAACCAAAAACGAATATAATCTTGGCTCCGAGGTATACTGTATGTCAATATGTTTTACCCCATAACGATCCCAGTGCTGATCATAAATATCACAAGGGAATTTGAAAACGGTTATATGTGTCTAACGTAGATGCTAGCCATGGTAATTATATTGAAAGCATTGATTTTCATTTTGCCAAATTGTTGCATTACGGCTATTAGTGACGCTTTAAATTTGTCAGTATGTCTACTCAATTATTGTATAGGTGTTTGCTCTACAAGTCGATGTAATTTAAGCCAAAGGTCCTTATCTCTATCTTGAGAGAAATTGAACAAACTTTAGACTAAAATCACTCATTACCGTCCCCGGTCACCCTACTCAATTTTCCCTGAAAGCATATCCTGAAAATATCCATAATGATATTGGAAACTTGTAGTCTCTGGCAATTGGCATTGAATGTTGGATTTGTGTTATGCCCCACCACTTGACTGATGTGATGGTTTCAATGTAGACAAAATATGTATAGGCTGTGCATATTCAGCCTTTGAATTCATATCCAACCATATTCGGTGTATAAATTCCTCTAATTTAAGAATAAAATTTCACTCGGAGTATGATAGCCCATCGATAATGATTTTCTCTTCAGCCATTTCACTGTCATTCACCCTATGGAAATGACGCTTGAATATATAAAGGGTCAATTCATGTCTAAATTATTGGATGGTGAACTGGTATTTTTAAGCATTATGTTTAGATGTCACTGACAGTAAATTGGCCATGGAAACTAGGCCATGGTAGTATTGTCACTGCCCAAAGTAAGTCTGTCTTGGACAGGTAAATGATGAAAATGTGGGTATGAATAGCGCTCTAGTCTGGAGTGTACAACTAGGTGCTGTTCTAATTTATTCCTTCAAAACTTCACGTGGACTGTGTTGAAGATTATTTTGTCCACTGTCTTTTGATTCGGCGTGAATTGACCTGTCACGATACACAATGTTAACAATTTTCTTTTTATTTGAACGATCATACAATTTCCTTTAGCACAATTTAGATGAAATGATAATGCCATGAATGTATTGGTATTCATTTAAGTCTGTGATTAGGGGAAATAGCAAAACAAGGTATCCTTGCATTAGCTGCAGTTGAGGATGTTTACATTTGACTTATCATTTCTGTAGTTAACTGTGATGAGTATTGCTCTGTATTTTACTTCTTAGTGTGTTATTCAACATTGCTTTATATTTTTTACATAGGCCTCCCTATCACTGTAAAAACTTGTCATTATCAATCGTCGATTAAAGTTTAAAAAGAAAAAGAAGGAAAGCACAGTATTTTCCCACTTCCCTTTTTACTGTTGTTAGGTTAATTGTATTGTTGAATCTTGACCCTATTGAATTGTTTATAATGTACTCACTCTACACTGAGGAGTATTAATTCTAACTTATAGGCTATTAAAGAAATTGTTCTTATTTGCTCTAAAACTTAAGTAATTTCGCTAAATAAATCTTTCTCTTTTATTCTAGACAAATCAGCTTAATTAGAATTTATTTGGTTACTTTCCATCAATGACTTATTCCATCCCTCACATACCTGTTAAGATATTGAATGGTGTCCTTATTATTGCTAAGAAATAAAAAGAAGAAATCATAACTATATTTTCTCTTGACTTTTATTTACAAAATTGCCTTGATCAGCACGACAGGTTCTGCTTTACCTGTTCAGATTAAAGAATATCGGAAACACATAAAGTTACTCGGGTCCAATCTAATACTGCCAAAAATGACTTTAATAAACTTGATCTCGAAGCTAAAGCCCCAGTACACAAAATTCTGTGTGACTATTCCAAAACATAATGATATTTGTGCAAGATTTTAGTCTGCCTATTTTCGTATGCAATTGATACGATATTCTCAAAAAAATCCAGTCAAATTACTGATATATCAGCAAATATTTTTTAGCGGGCTTTTGGGCTATACCTTCTTATACAATCCATTTGAAACAATCGAATTGGAAATCATTTTTCTCCTTGGTCACAAACAAGATTTCTTATGATGGTGTATGAACTTGCCAACGGATATAATTTTGAGCTATTTGGTCAAACTGCAACAACGATGAGCTCGGGTGACTACACTCTGTCCAGCCTCTGTAGAGCGCGGCACCCGCGTACTGGGGTATGTGTCCCTCCTTGAAGTCTCTTTGAAGTCCCAGCTCTTCAGAGGCTGGACAGAGTGTACTGTTTTAGTGTTTAGTGGCGTCCTCTGGTGATACGTCAGGACATCAGACTTGCCACTATGTGGACTTTGTTGCAAAATCTGTGTATTAATTTTGGTTTCAGGTCTGCCTATTCAAAGTATTTTTAAGCCGTATAGAGAAGTCCTTGCAATTTCCCCAAGGATTTTATGTATTTTATATTCATATATTATTCTAAAGACTACTGCATGCTCGCCCTGATAGGACCAACTAGCCTATACGAAAATTATGGTGTCAAAACAGGGCGTAAATCAACCTAATCCCCCGCTCCCAATACTATAATTATATGGGACGCAAGAATCCCGTTTTTGTCACTCATATGAATGCGTATGAGTCCCGACTCCATCGGTACTGAGACCGACAATGTAATTATAAACAGCCCTTAAGTTAGGAGCTATTCAGGAGTCCTAGCCTATGGACGGTAAATAGTATGTGTACTAAATTAAAAATTATACCGTACCGTACTATTATCTGTTTATGTTATGATTGATTTGAATAAGAAATTTAAACAAGTAGCCTAAATATCTTCAAATATATTTGCACAATTGTTTCATGTTTCTATTCTATGTAAAACCTAATCACAATGACATCTGTTATAATTGTTGATGAAACGGATGCCGATTAATTAATAGCTATTAATAGTAATGTCTGTAATGACACCATAAATTTCGCAACCCATTCTTCTTATTATTGATGTGGAGAAAAACAATCACCTATGTATTCACAAAAATATTTTTTGTCTAATGTGGTTGACAAACATAAACATTGGGATTGTTTCATTAAGCATTGCGATAATTGCTTAGCTTGTGATTGACGAAGGTCCCATGACATAAGTATTATATTATTATGGTGTCTGTGTATTAAAATGATATGTACATAATCATTTTTTCAAGTAAGTTCTTTCCAGTGGGGAACTCTCTTGGATCTAGTCGGTTGCTTTGATAACTGTGTTTATGATGCCAAATGAGAAACTTGTGAATGATTTAGCCATGTATATGCCCAGATGGCAGGTGTTTTGAATAAAAAAAACACAAAAAAACTTCAAATAGGGCCTACATGGAATTGGACAAACAACTCTACAATGCAGTTCTTTCATTTTGTTGAAGTATGGTCTGTAGGCCTAAAATGTAAAACTGCAACAATTAAAAACCATATTACAAATGTGTACAAACAATAAGATACCGGTAAGTGTGTTTGGTGGCTGCTGAATATATCACGCAGTGTTTGCAAATGCGACATTTCTGGGTGAAAATGCGTAAAATACGGCCAAAATGCGATTTATTCCGGTCGGGGCGCATGTATTCATCGAGCTTTCCATTGGGAACCCGGTAGCTTAGGCCTATCTCCATGGTTTCCATTACATCAGGTCATATCTAAAACAAAAAATATCGATCTGAAATGGACGTCGTTCCTGGCAGCATGCAACAAAAAATTTGAACAAAATACTGTATGAAAAATGTTGCATAGCCAATAGGCTACCTTTAAATTTATTAGGTTCTAGCCAAGGCCTATAGATCTTCAGAAAGATCTTCACATTACCGAATTTACAGTATGTAACAGAACGAATGTACGATATGCTTGCCTTTTATATTGAAAAAAAAATCATAATCTTAATAGTAGTATGTTTATCACTGGTCCTAATTTTATTCTGGCCTAGCCATAATTAAATGATTCGTTGATCCTAGGCTATATGGTATATAGGCCTAGCTATAGGTGACTCTTTAATGATTATAATAATAGAATATAATAATTGCGTTGTATGAATTGACCATGTAATAATGTTATACATGACTCTTTGTATTGCGATTGTTCTTATTTGACTTGCTGTATAAACATCCTAAATAAATAATAGAGCCTACTATAATATAGGCCTTTATTATACGCGCATTCTATATGAGACATGCTATAAGTGGGGTGCTATAAAAATATTCATATAGGACGTGTCCTATATGAAATGTAGTTGTCTAAAAATAGCTCTGTTGTTATGCTTCGCGGAGCTTTGGCTCTACGCGGAGCATGTAAACAAATCCCCGCGATCGGTAATCCACCCGTGATTCTGGTACTATGATTATAGAAATACATAATAAAAACCATACCATTAAATAAAGCATTAAATTCCCTATCCAATGGTATAAGTTTTATTAATGTAGCTCAAGAAATGGCTACAATATGAACGTTTTAAGTTAACAATATAAATAGGCCTATACTAACGAGGCTGTCAGCGGGGCTGTCAGTGGGGCTGTCAGCGGGGCAGCGGGGCTCTCTGTGCTTCTTTAATATTTTTTCAGTGATATTTGATGACATATGATCAAATTTTATGCACATATAATAAATATAGAATGGAACTCTCCAGCAATAATCAAAAATTTATAGGACTTGATTCGTCCACATAAGCACTCTGCCTACGGCATCGTGCTTATGTGGACGAATCTCGTCCTATAAATTTCCGATTATTGCTGGCTCGTCCCATTCTCTCTCTTTATTATACGCGCATGCTATATGAGAAGTGCTATAAGTGGGGTGCTATAAAAATAGTCATATAGGACGCGTCCTATATGAATGTAGTTATCTAAAAATAGCTCTGTTTATATGCTTCGCGGAGCAATGGTTGTAAACAAATCCCCGCGAAGGATGTAAACAAATCCCCGCGATCGGTAATCCACCCGTGATTCTGGTACTATGATTAGAGAAATACATAATAAAAATCCCATCATTAAATAGAGCAATACATTCTCTATTGAATGATATAAATTTTATTAATGTAGCTAAAGAAATGGCTGCGATATGAACGTTTTAAGTCAACAATATAACTTGGCTAATAACGGGGCTGTCAGCGGGGCTGTCAGTGTGGCTGGCAGCGGGGCAGCGGGGCTCTCTGAGACTTCTTTAATATTTTTTCAGTGAGATCTGATAACATATGATCAAATTTTATGCACATATAATAAATATAGAATGGAACTCGCTGGCAATAATCGAAATGTTATAGGACTTGATTCGTCCACATAAGCACTCTGCCTACGGCATCGTGCTTATGTGGACGAATCTCGTCCTATAAATTTTCGATTATTGCCAGCTCGTCCCATTCTCTCTATATATATCTTTAGGGCGCTATATTCCCGCCGGGATTCCCGCCCACTTGTTTTGATATTATTTTTGTGAATACGTAGGTGATTGGTTTTCTCCACTTCAAAAGTCAATGTAATTAACTAGGGACCCCAGGTAGACGTATTGTTTGTTACCCCTCCCAAAGAGCTGGAGCCTTTAAAGTAAAAATGCAGACCATCGACATATGGACGGAGGGAGGAAATCTACAGGACTGAGCGCCACGCCCTCTTATAGCTTCTTATCACGTGGTAAGTTGATCGACAAATGAAGCTACAGTGCATGCTGGGTATTTCCCGCCATATGCGCATGCTCCGACGTCATAGCCAGACAAGATGGCGGGAAGTGCTGGTTCGGATTTGTACTACCCACTCACATTCCCCTAGAATACTTCTTTCCACACCGCCAGTACACATGTGAAACACAGTGAATTTAGTTCTGGGTAAGTAACACGTTGGCCTCATAATCGATCTTTCTGAGAAGAACGTTCTATTTCCTAGCATTTAAGCCACGAACGCAGCCTTCACTTGTCATTATTGATGTTGCCAAATGTTTGTATATTTATAGTATCTCAACGTTGACGTCCTTTGACCTAGGCAAGGACACGTTAATCTGTATTGATATGGTTGCACATGTATTTGTTACTTTTCTGGGACATAACCTATGCAATATTTGTATTATTTAAGTCATTAGAAATAACTTTGTGCCATTCCTTGGTATGCCTTTTGGCAATGAACTTGTCAGACGAGACGACTGTCACTATGTACTGTCACGTGTTGCCTATTGGTCGCCCGCATCCGAGGCTCCGTAAAATCTAATATTATCTTCACCGTGAATGAAAGCATTCTTTCGATCTCTCTCAAAACCATGTTGCCACGCCATTTCCAATAATGCGTTTCGTCAAATTACGCACTGATGGTTTGCCTGCCAAAACGGGACATTTAATAAGCGCAGTCGCACTGCCTCGATCGAGCTCGATCGGGGACGGACTCGTGCAGTGGTTGGCGTGTCATCCTTCTAGATAGACCTCAGTGCACATCGGCAAATAGGTCAAGACTGACAGGCTATTCCTCCACTTAAATAGGCATTCTCATATTTAATTACCACGCTTAGCACCGTTTTGTGTGACGTATTAGTGATTTCGCTCCGAAGTTACGATCAGAATCGGTAAGAGAGCCGTCGTCTTGGTTTGGTTCGTCTACTGACTACTGGCATTGCCATTGGTCTATCCTAGGGCTAGGAGCTAGATTAGCTTCACTAGCGTGTCGGCTAATGAGCTATCCGACCGTCCCGATGTTACTTGTTGGGCTACCTATCTATTATATATCCGCTACGCCTGACCTTTTTCAGTGTTCGTTACGTCAAGCTTATGTTGTGGCCTAGGCCTAGTTGATATCATGGCATGGACTCGATTCATGCTATTACATTTTGCCTGTATTGACTACTCGAGTGGAGCACGAAGAATTGATAATGCGTTGATAATAACTGACGGTGGAAACCATGTCATCGAGCGATCATTCTTAATGTGTGATGTCTAGGATATGTTGGGTGGGCTAGCAGTTTGAGCAGTGACATTTATTAACCCGTAATTATAAAGCTGCGCCTTCCTGCTACTGCATTATTCAGTGGTAGCCTAGGTGCAAAGATCCATGACCATGGAGTTGAGGGGGAGGGGCCGAGCACTTCAACTTTATGTATGATGGCCTGGAACTGTTCGCGACGTGACAGCCGGCCTGCCTGTGACTTAATCTGTTTTATCCAGGCCCAGGGACGGGAAGTAAATTAAACGGGATGGGACAAACTGCAAGCGTCCTATTTGATAATTTGGAGTATTGTGTCCGATGCGATGTCATTGCAATTTGGTCAAGTGTCGTATACCTCTAACGTAGATAGATGTTTCATATTGTTATGTATGTGTTCAATTACAATGCATACAGTCTGTGGCCAGCAGTCATCTATCCATCGGACCGTCTTCGTTCAGGACCGTCCTCTTCAGTAACTTAACTCGAAACATTATTCACCTTTGGCATTGGTGCAAGGGAACACGTTTGGGCATATAATAGGTAATGAAAATACATTTTTTCTTCCAGTTTCTACCACTTAGTGCTTAAGGATGGCTCAATCCCCAACGACTCAGTCAGCCGAGGGCTCTGTTAGGAGCTCTCGATCTGGGTCACCTAACCTTTCCATATCAGAGTCACCCCAGCCTTTAGAGGTGGTGGAACACGCTTGCCCTTTGTGTGCTGAGAAGATTGAAGACCCCCGGATTCTCTCCTGTCTACATGTTTTCTGCATGCACTGTTTGGAAAAGCAAGTGGAAGAAGATACGAATGAACTGCGGGATGGAATACTGGGTGGACTTAAAGATCATGGCGACATGCAAATGGAAGAGGCGGGTGGAGCCAAACCCCATAAAGTTGCTGGAACCATAATATGTAGTAGCTGCAAACAAGAAACTATACTCCAAGGTAAAGGAGTTGAAGATTTACCAGTAGACATCGTTCTGGCGCAGATGCTTGATAAAAATGGCTCCAACGACCTGGATATAATTTGCACTAGCTGCAAAGCTAGAGAGAATGCTGTTGCTAGATGTTCCGACTGTGCCAATTTCCTCTGTGCTGGGTGTGTGACCGCTCATCAGTACATGAGATGTTTTGAGAACCACAAGGTTGGTATTATTTTTTATTTTCTCAAATTGGAATAAACTAATTATGATAAGCACTGTTGTAGAAAAAATTGAGGCCAAATCCATTTGAGCTGTCTATTCCATTGTTGCTGAATCATGGTGGGTATGTGCCATGACGGAGTACCAGATGGAAGCTATATTGACCCGAGCTTAGCCGTGCGCACCACTTGTTGAATGTGTGTCAACTTGATTCTCTGGCGTACATTGGCCTGGATCATTTGGTAGGGGCTACTGGGAGGCACTTGTATTTAGTAGTTGAGATTAACTCCCGTTGTTATACATCATCTTGCATGGTAACCAAGTCATTAGTTTCAAATATTATAAAAATAAAGGGACTCTTTAACATCTTAAATGAAACCCACGTTACAATAATGCAAGTAATTTATCCAATTCTTTTGAATCTTTGTAGGTGGTCTCATTCGAGGATCTTCAGGACGGTGACGGAATGGAGTTGCAGAAACCTATGTTCTGCAGCGTCCATATTACCGAGACACTCAAGTATTTCTGTGCAGCATGTCAGGTCTGTAGATTAGCTGTTTACCTATTTTGGGCTGGTATCTAGATAAAGACTTTGGACCCTGGACGGATAACTTACCACACTTATTCATTCCTTGCTTGTAAATAATGATTTCCGTCTTACTAAAATCATAGATTTGTACAATGTAGATTCTATATAATGTTTGATTACGGAATATAAGATTATCTTTGATCTATTTATGAGTCATTTTATGGTACAGTTCATCATCATCTTGCATATCTTTCACAACACTATGTGGTTACACCTGTTGTTGCCAGTATATAATTTGTAGTTTTCCCTAAGTTCCAATTTCTCACCCTTGTCTCTTAGGTAACTGGTTGAATACTAAAATGTATGCCTTTATACTAGAACTCCTGTATCTACTTTCCATTGCATAGTTAATCGTTCCCAGGAATATTAGATAAGTCATACGATCTAGTCTTTTATTGAGCAGCATTTATCACCCTTTGTATGCAGGTGCCCATATGCCAAGAATGCACCACCAGTACCCACATGCCGCCTGTGCATTCATTTGACAAAATCGCCGACATCGAGGCTATATGTAGAAAGGAACTAAAAACTATGATCACTGAGAGTAAAGGCAAGATTAAGTTCTGTGAGCAGGCCTCCTCCAACCTGGAGGGAAGCCTATCCGATTTACAGATGCAGAGAGATAATGCTCGAGGACTTATTGAAGAAACATTCCAGACATACAGAACCATTCTTGAGAAAGTGCAGGTACCGTTATTTTCTACATTAGGTAAACTAAGCGTAACTATAATATAAGCTATCGAGGAAATCCAGTGTAGACATAGTCTGTATCTACTTGAGCTTATTTACTCGGGCGTGTCCGTCAGTTCTGTTGAGATGAATTGGACCTCCTAGGGGAAAATAATCTTTTCTTTTGAATCTTTCTTAGTAATATTACCTTACTACTTTTGTATCGCTATTGGGTCGTAGGTCAAGGAATTATTTGATGTTTTATTTTGAATCCTAGAATGAACTCGTGAAAGAGTTAAAAGAAAGCCATCATAAGGAGGAGCTAGGTATTATGGATATGTTCCACAATATTGAGAAGACAACTGAACGTATTGAAGATGGCTGCGAATTCGCTGAACGAGTCCTAGATGAAGGTAACTCTGTTCAGCTCATGACGATGAAGAAACTCATTTCATCGCAACTTCTCCTCCTCATCAACAACACTCCCAAACTTGACATCAATGTTAAAATAGACTTTGTATCAAATGAAGAAACTTTTGAGAACGCGATGAAGCAGACCTTTGGCAGGCTTGAGATCAAATCAGGTTCTGAGCCGGAGACCAAATCCGAAGACGACGAGATAGAAATCGATGAAGAAATACCTAAGGTTACCTTACCAGAGGTGAGATATGACAGTTTATCTACATGGTTTTGTTAGCACGTGCCTAGAACATCACAAGAATATATAAACATTGTGTAGACTAGTCTCACTCATCAAGTATATTCAGTAGCAGTGGGCGGACGAGCATGGTCAATCATTACTGATTATCATACCGTGAGCCCATATCACATTATGTTAATGGCCTTAATTTTTTATTATTCGTCATTTGTTTACAACAATGTACCTTAATATTAATATATTATTGTTTGATGCCACTTGTCAGGATACGCTGTATAAAAATTCTAAATCACAAAATAAACTTTGTCATTTTCTTGCCATCTGTGTCGGCATATTGTATATTGGAAATGAAAATACCCTTTGCTCTAGTAAAGATGTACTGCATATATTTAATATCCTGTCTCATCAGGGGTTCCCACTTTCATTCCAGGATGTGCAAGCAGACCTGGTTTCCGGCGCCCTGAATATTCCACCTGGTCTTATTGGGCCTCATGAAATACCTGCAGTGACTGGAGCCACAGACTTCTTGGCTGGCATCCCCCCGCTTTCACTCACCAACATCGTCTCTCTGGCTTCATCTATCTCAGCTGCCACGGAAACCATCAGTAGTATGACCAACACCATGCCCGCTCTTTCTTCTGAGCGGAGCTCCTCTCGTAACTCTTACAGCCCAGCCATGTCTGACAGTGGTATCTCGGTGGATGCTGCCAGTACCAGCTCTGCCACCACCCAGCCATTGGTCAACGTGGCCGGACTTAGTAAAATAGGAACCGTTGGAGTCAATTCCCAGGGTGAATACAATTTCCTTAGTTTTATGATATTCGGTCATATTGTCAGAACCTTTTCCTTCAAATTTGCAATAAACCTGCCAATCTAAAGAGTCCTTAAAATGTCCTTGAATTTCAATCTCCCTACACTGTGGAGCTCTCTTAAACCTCCTCACCCGATTTGCATGAATCAATTTAGGACTGGGATAACCGGTTTTTCTTTTTTCAGGTCAAATAACCCTGAATAATCAGCCGCTGCCAGGTCTGACGTTTAATAATGTTACTGGACTTCCACAAGCTCTCAGCAACCGTGCTCACACCCCAACTCCCCCAAGTCAGGCGGCGGCAGATCCATGTAAGATTCACTGTCATATTTTGCCTTTCTCAACTTTACTGCTGCCACTTCATAAATGCTAATAAACCATTTTGATAATTCGTCTAAAAGCTTAATTGTCTGAATCCACGATGCACTGATGAGTATGATGACATTATTTCAGCGTCAATATCCAACCTACTCAACTCTGTGAGTCTGGGCGGCAGCCGCTCCCACACACCACAACTTCCCGACATTCCCGGGCTGGCAGGACTATTAGGCCAGTCATCTGGCCTCAACGGAATGGCTGGAATGAACCCCATAACGGGTGCCTCCGGTCTTCTTGGGCCCCAGCTTCAATCACCTGGTACGTTTATTAATCGTAGATTTTTCAATTTTGTCAGCGACACTTCGCTCTAACTAATTCAGGAAGACTTTTAGCCCCAAATCTTTCAGGAAAAATACCTGCGCTGGGTTTGGCCGGTCTTGTTCAGTTACCCATTAAGAGACGGGGCATTCGTCAGAACCTTTTCCATCAAATTTGCAATAAACCTTCCATTCTAAGAGTCCTTAAAATGTCCTTGAATTTCAGTCTCCCTAGTCTCTCCATGGTAACTCATTCGTATACACTTTTTGCCATGTTGCAGATTCAGTGTCTGTATGGACAGTATATCTATACATTGTCACTCATTTCTATATACATGGTCACCCAAGCCAAACATCTAATGCAAATTTAAGTAATTGTTACATTGTTAATGAGTAGAAAGTAATATCCGTCCTGTTACATTGCAGATGAGGAAGGTAGGGACTATGACATACTAGTACTAGATGTTTTTAGATATAGCTATGTTATCCCTCGGGAGTGGTAATGTAGGTGGTTGTTGCCATGGTAATCATTTTAGGTTTAATGTGCCGTACTGCCTTTCATATCACAAATTTTAATTGATGTAAAGTCTGCACTCATTCGTATACCCTTTGGGTAATTTTCTCCAAGCTGCATGTTATTGCCTCTAAGTCTCATTAAAACGTCTGGGGATTTCTATTGATTAGATATTTTATTAACAGGTGTTGTAGTAATTTATTCTATCCATTGTTCTATTTGATATTGCCTAACTTCACTGATATTATACTTTACGGCCCTGGGCATGCAAGGCTCCCAATGATGACACCCATTCCTCATTTAAAATGCTTTTAAGGTTACGGTTCTTCATATTCTTTTGAAATATCTTCTCACAAGGTTTATTAGTGTATTAATGAGACTCACTTGCTGGTCACTATTCTGTAACAGAAAGGTAGTCTGAACTCTATCGAGTAGAGAGAGAGAATGTGCATTCCCCATCCCTAACTTGCATGTCTAGGTGTAGCTTTTAGGGAATACAGGAGTTGAAATTAGTACCGGTAAACGATTTCGGTTTTCTGAGAAGGGCTAGTAATTAAGAGCTTTTGAAACAGGTTCGGTTTGCTGATAGTGTTGAGGAATGTAAATAATTACCCTGAAACAAACCACTAGCTTAATGTTTTATTATTTGTTAAGGAGGTATATATAGTCCATCTTTCATAATCGTCTCAAATAGGTTCGAGTCGTGTTTCCGCTATACTATTTCATGTCTATTATTTCCTTTATTTTCCCCCTGAAACTTTACTGCCATTGGTTCTCCTATGAAATGTTGCTTGTACACATTCACTGGAAACCTTTTTTCCTCTAATAAAATAAAATCGGTGTTCTCAATTTGCCTATTTTTCACCCTGGTTTTGTTCATTTCATAACGCAGCTGCTGAGGTTTTACAAGGTAGAGTAGCCGTGTGATTCGGATTCCTTATTCCCGCCTTTCATCAACCATACATATTTTGGTTGACAGATCTTGGAAAATGAACTTGGAAATCTTGAAAACTTTATTTCAACTACTAATTTCTGCCAATAATAGAGGCACATACTTAGAGGGCCAGACTCGGGAAATAGTCCAACTGCATTCCTTTGTTTCAGGTGTTCCAGGACTTGGAGCTCTCCAGGGCAATCTTGGCCTCTCCACACCTCCGCCAATGACACCAACCTTCAGCACTAGTTCCGGCTCGTCTGTTCAGCAGCCCCCCTTCCCTACTAGGACCTCGGGCAAGATGTCTGCCATGCAAATAAGGTAACCAACACTCGAAGTTACTTAGTTTATTTTCAATTTCATGTTTTGTTTATATCGTTAATAGAATTTTAAGTTTTGAACTTGGGTTTTGTTAAGTATCGTTAAAAAGACAATCTCAGCCGACATTGTGGTTAGCTTTCGTCCTTAAAAGAAATATACAACCAAAACAGGTGATGAAAACAAACCCAACAATAAAATGAAAATCTCTACGGTTCTAAATTCAAATTACCTAGCATACTGCTTTAGATAATTCGTCTATGTAATCCCCATGTGCGAAATCTTTTAAAGACAACTCGGCCTCAACAACTATGACGGTGGCGATCTGGCTCCCAATTTGTTAGATGGCTTCAGATATCTCAATGGCGCTTACGGCGCCTGCAGCTCAGGGTTGTTTCTTGGCCCCAGGTAGGACGAGTTTCAAGGGTGGAGTGGGACTGCTACATATTAACATGGTCAAGCCTTTTCACAGTGATCGGTCATGAAACCACAGTTCATTGTTCTTGATTGTTAAACAATTATTCGGAAACAAGAATTCAAAAGCTTTAAGAAGTTGGTAGTACATCAATTTCTCCCGCATACATTCAGAGAGGGGGTGGAATTGGTGTAGTCGTGGATATGTTAATATCTTGCAGTACATACTCGTGTCTTTTTTTTCTCTTCTTGAAAGATTTAAGATTTAACTTAGTTCCCAATAGAATCCCCCAACACCACAGGGATAGATTGCACGAGTTGACAAGCGCCATCTAGATTTTCTGACTCCATCTATCGAGTATTGTGTTTCTAATAAGCCCCAGCTTGTTTGCCCCATTTACCCTTCCCCCCTATTTTGTGAATTAAAATTGTTCCCCATGCTTGACAAGATAAATTTCTGTGCATAGGTGCAAGTTTGGTCAACTGGGTCCTGGAAAAGGACAGTTTAATTCGCCTCATGGATTCTGTCTTGGATTCGAGGAGGACATCATCGTGGCGGACACCAACAACCATAGAGTTCAGGTGTTTGAGAAAACTGGAGAATTCAAGTATCAGTTTGGTATACCAGGTACGGATCTCTCAATACAATGCATCTAGTAAAACTACACAATGTTCAGAATATTATCTATTGGTAGCCTGGGTTGACACTAAGATTCCTTTCCTCTGTCCTTCAGGCCGGGAGGAGGGCCAGTTGTGGTACCCTAGGAAAGTGGCTGTCATCAGACACACCGGTCGCTACGTAGTGTGCGACCGAGGTAATGAGAGATCCCGCATGCAGATCTTTAACAAGGTGGGACATTTCATCAAGAAGATCGCCATACGCTATATAGATATCGTAGCGGGCCTTGCTATAACGTCTCAAGGTAAGTGGATTGTCTTAGCTGGAACCTGTTAATAAAACCTGTTTTTGGTTCACCCCTTATGTCTTCTAAGTCTGTACCTTAGAACCAACCTTAAGTTGTCCATTGATTAAATTCTTAGAATTGGTATGCCAGAAACTAAAATTCCTCTCTTTTGTTATCGTAGGTAACATTGTTGCCGTTGACAGCGTATCCCCAACAGTCTTCTGCATAGAGGAGTCTGGGAACCTGCTGAAGTGGTTTGACTGCAGTGACTACATGCGCGAACCGTCAGACATAGCTGTCGCCGGCAAAGAATACTTCGTTTGTGATTTTAAGGTAACCTATCTATTTATTCCCTTAGCTAGTTAAACAAATCCTGGCAAAGTGATGGGTCTTATTTCAGAGCGAAATTATTTCGGTTATTATACATTAATGTCTATTACGAGTACACGGTTCTCCTCGTAAAGGTTTGCCTTTCATGTATTGTACTTGAACAGCGTCCAAGATCAAGAGTTACTGAACTTGTGAACATATACTGTACTGCGGAGTGGTCTGGAGTGAAAAAGAATATATAATGACCAAGTATGAAATTTGCACTGCATTAGACAAATGATTCGCAATTCATGTGACCTCCCTGATATGAAATTATTACTTATATTTCAGGGCCACTGTGTTGTAGTCTTCAATGAGGATGGCCAGTTTTTACGCCGTATTGGTTGTGAAAGCATAACCAATTTTCCTAACGGTATCGACATATCAGACGCTGGTGATGTTCTTGTTGGTGACTCCCATGGCAATCGATTCCACGTGGCCGTGTTCCAGAGGGATGGCTCACTCATCGGTGAGTTTGAGTGCCCCTACGTCAAGGTGAGCCGCTGCTGTGGCCTGCGCATCACATCCGAGGGATATGTTGTAACGTTGGCCAAGAACAATCACCACGTTCTTGTGCTTAACACACTCTACATTGCCTAGACACCAGTGTATCGGCAAAGTTCATCACTTGTATAAACAAAATTGTATATGTTCCTACATTGTACTTGTCTACGATTCTGATGTTCCATTTTTCTGTTAATTCGTGTATTATGTGCTTGTTGCCCCATTGGGCAATATAATGAAAAAGTAAAACACAAAAAAAACAACCAAATATGTTAAAATGTATGTTGGTGATCTAATGTTCCTGTATACACAGGGCGCATTTGGGTCACGGATTAGTCAGTTTACTGACTCAAAGTATGCCATATCTTCACTGTTTTTTCTTAACTAGTTTATGCTACTAGGCCATATAAAATTATCGTAATCAGGGCAGCATAGGAAAGATGATTAATGATCCTGTTTATTATTGCATAATTGGGTTTATATGGATTATTACTGGTATTCACTGTGATTGGGGGTGAACACTGCTGATAATCTCGCCTGGGGTTGGGTCTGTTACTTGTGTTAACGTAAAGCCGGCCCTAAGTCCTCCATGATTGGCTAGCTTATGGGGCAAAAACCGCTTGCTGTGGGAGGTCTTGGAAATTCCTGATATTTTGAACATGCTGGTTGGGAGGGAGGGGGGATATTCATTCTTCAGAAATCAAACTGAGATAGAATGTTAAAGCTAAATAACTCGACTGAATATACAGAAAAAAGTACAGGTGTATTTCTACACTGTTCAATTCCGCTGCCTGTAGTGGCCAGTTAACCTGTCCATCTATACGGAGCCTCTGTTATGGCTATGGACGTTGAGAAAGACGTTTTGTATAACGCTGAATATTAGTGAGGACTAAAGAAGAAAAGGAAACTATTTAGCTCCATCATATGTAATTTGCATCCTTGTTAACTTCATAACGATGTAACACCAATGTTATAACCCGAGGTTTCATAGAGGATGTATCGCAAAATTTCCCCCCTATTTTTTACATGGTCTTTGTTCAGTCGCTGTGTGTCGTGGCAATTCCAATTCAAGCAGCCGCAGGTGAAGTTTTGCGGACTGGCTTAATATAGAAAGCTTGTGCTGCATGTGCTTAACCGAGCATCCTCTTTGATTAAAATGTACAGTACTACTTATGCAAACATGCTCAGTGTCTAGTCAGTGAAGTAACCAGTCTGGCCGTGCCTTAGAGTAATCTTTAAAGTATGATGTACCTATATATTGTTATACACTGAACCTGTGTTAAAAATGTTTATATGATGTTTACATTTATCTTTTTTCGCTTTTTGTTATTTTAATATTTTTTTTCTTTCCTTACCATCCTTCCATATCGCCCATATAGTGGCCCTTGTCTTATACTCCCGATCGTTGCCAGAACCTTGCAAAATAAATAAGCCTGTACGTACACGTATACATACGTATATTACTATACATATATACATAAGATACATATAATATATGTCACAAGCTTTACCCTCTCATAGGCTGACTTACAGGGGTGGTGGATAGTGGTTATGGTTTCATGAGATATTAAAAATACGATCGTGGTAGGTCCCCTTTGACCAAGGGCGCCCCGTTTAGGATCATGTAAGAAGCGCGGACACTACCCTGGTAACAGCTAATTGAGTAACTACACCTAACAGGCGTGTAATTAATAATGTAGGAATCCAAGAGCATGTCCTTGGGATATTTTTTACTGTAACAAAGGACAGTTGTGTTTTTGTGAAAAGAAGGTCATTCCCCTTTCTTAGTGAATTTGTTTTCTTGTGATGGTAATTTGACCTGTGTGTTACGAAGTGTGCTCACTCGGCGCTTTCGTCGCCTCGGGTCCCACCCTAATGTAACCTAACGCTCTCACAATTATTATACATTATTTACACAGTATTGTCGTATGATTTGCGTATATAATCACAATGGCATTTAATGACTGGTGATTTATTTAGACTTTTTTGTTTTTGATGCATATTGACATGGTATATGATATATATTTACCAGCAGTCTAAGCTGAACCCCCCATCATTATCAGATCCTTACTAAAACGTGCTCCCTTTTGAGCGCATTTTACAGACAGTTTAGTTAGCTGGGTGAAAAGTTCAGACATAGACGATGGTAGTAAGATGGTTAGCTCGTTCCCCATATGACAATCTAGTTTTTAGCTGCATCGAAATATTGTCATAAGATGTTTACTGGTGTTAGCTTTCAGATTTGTCTTTTTGAAATGTGTGAAGAACGAAAAAAGAAAAAAATAATCAAAAAAATGTTTACAAATTGTCACTGCGTAGCTTTTGGGGAATTTTACCTTTTCCGATGCCTTCAGCCGTTTGGAAGGTACCGCATTTATAGAGTTTTTTGATTTGCACAAAGTGTTTCGATGTTTATACACAAGATCTGTTGGAGATTACTGTATCATGTCAGAAATTTCCAGGGGTTAAAAGTAAGAGCTTGAAGTGTGAAGACTTCTTGAAAAGAAGTGTGTAAGAACAGTGCAGTGCAACCTGGACGGGCCATACATCTTATGTGTATCTTGTATATTATATCTGCATCATACATATATACTAGAGATATTAGCCCAAGTTCCTTAACACTTAGTTGTAAGGGTGTATAGCTATATTGCCAAATGTCACATATTATATACTGTTCAGCTCCAGGTTGCTGGGCAGTGTTGGATTTCAGTCTTGTGAAATCTACATATAACTATGAATATTGTGTATCTCAGCTGACATATATGTTGGAGAAGGAGATGCGTTAATGAGGCTTGTTGTGGTGGATCTTCACCCTCTGACTCTTTGTCACGGACAAGGACATCACACGTTTCTCGTATATATATATATGACAAACTAGCGCAATGAGGGCGGTGGCTATTCCTGTGGGGTCGCGTCTCTCTTCAGGTTGTCTCTTTGCACCTTGCCTAGCAGTTTTACTTGATAGTTGTGATCTTTAGAACTGTATGCCTTGGCTGTGTTGGTTTTGCCATGATTCTTGACTGCGGCGACGGGTGACTGCTATACAAAGTAATCTGAACAAAGGCGCGGCTTCCTACTCCATTAAAATTACTAAATGCGCTTAGTTGACGGTGAAAATAGCTCTGATAGGAGACACGACCATCTCGCCCTCCGTGTCGAGATATCAGCCCTTGTACTAGACATCTTATTAATACTTGGTCGTGTTCAGACCCATATGTAATAGTAAGGGGCTGTGTCGGTGCTCAAACACTATATTTACTAAGGAATTGTTTCGCCACGTTTAGTTCTGTTCTGTTTAGTCACGTAACAAGTAGGAAGGGAACGCCCTTTACTTGCTAGTTGATTGTTTCATTCATTAGAGTGTAGTTTATTAACATTTATGCCTTTGGTTCAGTATTTAGTTACTTTAAGACGACTGTGGTAGGTCTTCATTCATTCATGTATTCACTGAACGTGAAACAACAAGGTGTTTCTTTTTTATTTGGTATTATTCCTTTATTGTTTGAAGGAGGACGTTTACTATTAATTACACTTTTCATATACAATTATATATTTAATGATATTTTGCAACGTTATTTTTTCTAATATTCACTGATATTTTGATTACGGAACATAATTGGTAAGGAGTTTTTTCGAAATAGAGAACTTTTCGAATGTGGATTTAACATTTATGGTACTTATTCACCTGATGACATATAAATCATACCTTATACAATGCAGTCGTGAGCGACGAGTCTTTTGTTTTCAGGTCTGTGTATTGACTACGTACATGTAACTCCTTCCAAGAGATAGGGTGGGGTACTGTTTCTTAAAAAAAACTGACGTAGGGTCGCCATTGATCCTCTATAACAAACTCAAGGAAGTTCTATCAGTTCGGGAGATGACATTTGCTTTTTTTGTCATCTCCCCATAGTTGTAAGTTTCTACAAAACGAATTATGGAAGTTCATTTGTTCTTTTTGATGCATTGCAATGTGCTGGAATCCTGGTTGGTGCACGGTTGGCCAACGGTGTACTCACCGAAACTTAACTAGGTTGATGTTATACAGTGATGTCTTCTTGGTGTGATACGGAGCCCCTACTGCCGCATCACCAAGTCCTTCTCCTTAAACTGACCGTTTTTGGTCGGACTCCCTAACGTGATTTATTATTCACCACTTGAAAAGGCACTCTGTCACCTAAAGGGTCACCACAAGTCACCATCTAGGACTTTGGCAATACTTTACACAATGCAAGTATTCATATACTATTTTTGGAAACCGGTATAAATGTGGATGATTTCTATATGTTTACCCAAATTAAAAGTATGTAATCAGGGAAAATTGCTTTGTTGTCTGTTCTTGTTCTGTAAAGGTCTCCGTGAACATTAATTGCGCTCAGGAAACTTACCATTCCGAAGATAGCCAATCTATAATTATTGTGCCGTTATCAATGCGTACATCTCTAGTTTCAGTTCGAATTTCATTCAAGGAAATTGGAATGATCAGCTTACATTCCTGTTCAAATTGACTACACAATATTTTATTAATTTAAACGTCTATGAAACTTGGATCATCTATTTCTATTGAGAAGGGAATGATTAACAAACTTACTTTCTAGCTGTCTATTCAACACTGTTCAGGGTTCATAAAAACACGTTTCAGCAACTGGTAAATATATGAAACCGGCGATATGTAAGTTCCAGACTAAAAAATACTTTCTACTTTAACGAACTTCAAGCTTGCTGTCAGCCCTGAACTACAAGATAGAACTAAGAAGAACCATCTGCACCCTGCCCCCACCATGTATAGATTTAATTCTCAGACTAATGTACATTGATTATCCCTATAGTTCTTACCATGTGTAAGGGAAGGGGCTTCTGGATGTCAAGCTTTAATGTTGGAAATGTTCTCAACTCCTAGAAGACTAAGGTTTATACCTTACGAAATGATCGCAGTATAACATCGACTTACTGAGATCGATAAGTCTCATTAAACTTACATGTATGCATAGACAAATTCTACCTGGTTTTTATCATTTAAACGGTACCGGCTTGAAGGACAAGAGAAAACTGGTATATTCAGCTGGGAACACAGCTTTTATTGCGAAACTGAAAAGGAGAAACGCTTCACAATCTATCGACAGCACTTCCTCCAATCAACTCTTTATATGGGATGACATTTTTCTTGGCGTTCTTGCGGATTAATGAAGTGACCCAATAGCCCGGAATTGTGATGTAAATCCATTAGATATTTCTTTTTACCCTGTTACAATATGCATATAAAAATAGTGATCGAACGTCATATATTGAAACGTCAGAAATGCCTTACATCTAGAATTTTCGCCTGACACGTTTCTTCACGAAATCGGACACACGTTACAAGTACAAGAAGTGAGAAATTGACCCACGGTATAAAATAACCATCCGGGGTTATCCTACTGTTTTAGAGTTACTAAGCACGTCACATGAATATCTCCCTCCAGGAAGACATCCTCCCACCAATCCACAATGTTTTCGTGTGATACAACAATGCGAACCTATCCACAATGTATTCATGTGATACAACAAGGTGTACGTGATGTTTTTGATTAATATACAGGTAGACAAACTTCCACACCTCGCGCGGATGGATTTATATGCGTGATGTTGTATCCTATATCCAAATCCTTGGTAGTATGTGGTACACTGTTACATGCGTATACACATTTCGGGTTCTTAGGATGAGTGCGAGAGGACACAGTTCTTGCTGACCCCCTCGGTCTATAATGGAATGCGCTTTGTGAAGGGAAATTAAATTGCGTTTTACAGGCCAATATATAAAGGCATGCATACGCCATGGTTCTCTTATATATGTCAGACCACTCACGCTGAGAATTCACATGTATCACAGATATTTTTGTATACATACAGGGATAAGTTCTTAGAAAACGGAATGGAAAGATTCAATATCTTGGATGTTAACCTTTAGTAAATATATGCGACTACAGAAATTCAATTTCACCATGTCAAATTACGATGAAAATTCCAACCAGAACCTACTTTTTATCAATAAATGAAATTTGATAGTAAAAATGTAAGGTCTTCAGAAAGCCACTGTTTGACAAAACTATCTTTAACTGTCGCTGGGTGTTTTTGTGCAAGATATATAGCAATCACAATACATGTATTTAAGCGTCGTGGTTAAGGAATCTCAAAACGAATATGAACGTCATAATGAGTTCAAAGATTCAACAATGTGAGCAAATTTATATGATGGATAAGATAAGAATGACTAATCTATTCGAATCGTACTCTTGGAAAGATGAAACCACATAGGACTAGAACTCAAGTCCACCTGTCATAAGATACAATTGTCTAGTTGTCTACAACATTCATGTCATCGTGCGTATAGGGCACTTACCAGAAACCTGAATATATTTTAAGGGTGTCCGGCCCGCACCCCACGGGTCCGCAAACCCACATAATGATAACACTAGTATCTTACAGGTTTAAAGGAATGTTTAGTGAGGTTATGCTTTCAATACACATAAGCTGGTCTGGTCGCAAAAAAACCCCAAGATATACGACCATATATATGGCCTTTAAAAAAACCCGAGTATTTAGATTTTACTTGGGCTTCCAGGGCAACATAATGTTTAAAAATCTTGTACGGGTTTGAGTATGATTATAGCCCTTCATAAAAAGGGTTTATCATCTTATTGAATTACAACCTCCCAGTCTTGATAATCAAGAGGATTCCTGGTAAAAGGTCCTTTATATAAGAAAATATCATCGTTTATCCTGAAAATACGGCCGGTGTAGCAGTTCTAATGTACCCCCCATCAGGTGTACCCCCCGGTATAACTAACCTAGGTCTAATGTACCGGGGGTACATTTGACCTAGGTCCAATATACCCCCGGGGGTACTTTAGACCTAGGTTGGATATACCCCCTCCAGTTTCAATGTACCCCCGGGGGTATATTAGACCTAGGTCAAATGTACCCCCACCAGGTTCAAAGTACCCCTAAAGGGGAAACTAAACCTAGGTCTAATATACCCCCAGTATGTGTTACCAATCTTGTACTGATGTACCCGCACTGAAACATTAATTCTTTTAATTATGACAATAAAAGTAATAACGAATAAAGTAAAAATGGATACAGTACAGGCCTGATAGACAGAACTGAATACATTTTAGTTGTTTTGTTTTTTATTTGCAATAAGCTCCCATAGTCATTGAGTTATAATGATATTTTAAGTTCAAATAAATAGAAAGAAAAAAGGATTATCATACATAATTACAATAAATTTCATTATTAGACCCTCAAAGTGATCTTTAATTTATTTCCCATAAGCATTAGATATGACCTTCTCTCCCAATATGTTCTTTTAGAATTGTTGGTGTAAGATTATCAATGAAACAAAGGGGGGTAATTTGAACCTAGAGGGGTCATTTAAACCTAAGGTCTAAATTACCGGGGGGTATATTAGATGAGGGGGGTAATTTAGAACTGTTACACCGGGTCAGGTCACAGACCACAACAAAGTAAACATCCTTGAACTCATAAAGCTCATCAATCTCATACGTCTATAACTTGAGTTGACCGTTTCATAATCTCCCTCATAATCATAATCAATCTCCCTCCCTCCCTCAGAAGGGGTGACAACTAGTTCTATATAATGCCCGAACAGATGAAGTATTATGCGATTTGCAATTATTATCAAATGCTATTCTGGTGATGTAGGGAACGTGACTCAATGCACAAGAAACTTAGGGAAGTTGCCCAGAAGAAACTACGATGTAAGTAAGTGGTTGTAAGGGTGAATGTCTAGAGGTAAAACCCACTGGGTGCGTGTTTGTACGCACCTGCCTGCCTGCCGTGTGTGTGCGCACACGTAGGGGTGTGTTGATAGGCACAGGGGAAAAAAAGAAAATATTAAAAAAAAAAAAAAATGTCTATGAATCCAAGCTAGTACGGTAGGTTTCGGGCTGGGGGCCCATTCACAATTAATCGCGAAAACACTTATTTAGAGAACGTTTCCAAATGCAAACTCATATTTAAATTCCAGGCTACTCCACGCTTCCACTATTGGCACACGTACGCTCCTATTTAAGAATAGAATTTTATCCTAGCTCAATAATGCAATACAATGGTGACTTTATAATAGAGATACAAGGCCTTACATGGTTTTTATCCATTACTCATATCATCATATATACATGAACATAAGCTGCCATTATATGATGCACATTGCATGTATAGGTGTCTATCGTGGCAAACTCCATGACTGATGACGACAGTGAAACCAACATCAGGTTACATGATGGAATGTCCTGTAAAGAAGTCTACGTTGACTCGAATCATATCTTTAACTCGAACTTAAAGCTAGCCTAAATCTAATTTCTACTAATGGTAAACAAGCCTAAACTTTTGATCATTTTAGCGCCAGATTAAACAAATGGGGCCATGATATGTACCAAGACGAATTCGCATGACTGATGTTACAAACTACCACCTTTTCGCAGAGATTCCGGTCATGAACAAACCAAGATAGATAGAAAATTATGAGCGAACCACAGAGAAACGGTTACTACTTTTTGTATTTCATGAGTATCCTTTACAAAATTTAATGAGGCTCAGGAAAATTGATTAACGATTATGCATAAATACACAAAAACAATAACTGGACAATTTTGCATAGACCTCAGTGATTGGAAATAACAAACCCGAATCGCTGCGAGAGGCACCAGATTACATCGGCAAAATGATAACACCCGCCAACACCATGACAAATATGCAAATATGTTCTGATGAAATAAATTTTAAAGGTTCGAGTATTTAGTCGCAATAAAACTTCAAGTGTGGCTACATGCAACTATTGGAACAAAACGATAAAATGGAACATTTTATGGCAGCAAGCCCAGGTATATAAAATGCAAATTAAATGTGACTTCAAGGTACACGTGCATCTGTGATAATCATGTGATACAACAACACTGTGGGTCAAATGAACGTCAAAAGAGAGGAAAACTATTAAACTGTGTTGACCATGTTTCCAAAACAAGTGATTCCTGATGTCATAATCAGATGCATATGAATATCTATGAAAGATTCAAATGTATATTTTCAAGGAGATGCATGGTTCAAGCAATCCCTACTACAACCTTCCCGTCGCCCCCCAAACTACCCCAAATGAAATAACCCTCAGTGGATTGATTTCACAAAGGTCTTGGGGAATGAAGGCCCTGTACTTCTGTGTCTAGATCAGGCATGTGGCTTGATCCCGGAGCCCAGTCTCCTAACCCGGAGCCGGAAGAATAAACCCGATGTACCAAACGATGTCCAATAGAATAGCCGCCACTACCTTCTAACTGCGAGAGTACAATCACAACTTGTCTGAAACAAATTAAAATTTAAATAGTTAGAAATATGCGCTTCATTGCAAGATATTCTCATATTTTTGTATCCTTATATTAGTATGCCCTTTAAAACAACAAAATGAATAAACATACGCATATACACACGTTCCTCTATGGCCTTACCTGTGGAGGGGTGGAATAGAATCAATAGTCTTGAGAGCGCCGCGAGTAGAGACGACGTTGAAACTCTCAGTACAATCACATTGTACATGAATGTGACAGTCTGGGAGACGATTTTCTACTACCACAATGAGACCAGCCCAGCCGTGTGTCAGATAATATGTTGTCATCCCTTCTCTGCCCTACAAACATTAAAACATGATATTTTTAGCGTTTAGTTCCTCTTCATTAATCACATTATCTACACACTGCAGAAAATGAAATGGGTGGAGCAATACACGGAAAATAGTTTGATCATTCTTTAACTTAATTAATTGTATATGAATAACCCAAACTATAGTGTTTATTTACCTCATGTCTGGTGCCCTTCGCCAAAGCGAGTTGAATGATGGCATCAGCGAGGATGTAATTGGGACCTTTTACAGGATCGACGATGAGAGCCTTAGAGCTATGCACAGATAGGACATAACTCAGTGGAGGTAAACCTGTAAAAGAGTGTAACGTCAATCGTGTAATCTAACACCTATATACCCTGCCGTTTTGGTACATGCACATATGTATTACAAACACTTCCGCTGGAAGATATTTATATTTGATACAGCAAAGAGAAAGGAAATATGACATGGACATAGACAGTATTGGCAAACATACAAGGACATCGAAGGGATTTCTTACCTTCGGACCAATGGTTAAAGGCAACACACACTACGGTGTATTCTCCAGGTTCTAACATAACGTTACAATCCACAAAGCTTCGAACTTGCCGTTTACTGTGAGTGACTAGTCGACCAACAACTCTAGTCGCCAGATCTAAGGCCCTTAACACCAGAATACAGAGATCCACGGGTCCCCGAGACAGCTCCTGGCCCCTATATAAGATAGAGTTAGTCGTGGATCCCGTTAAATGTAACAAAATATTCGAGATCTAATAGCTTTTCGACACACCAACGTTAGTTATTTTCGGTCATACACCTTATACTTGTAACCCCTGGAGAAGGCAATAAGAAACGTTGGGACATAATAAATAAAAGATACATCCAAATCATCTACAGTCCTCTCTGATAAATAAGTTCACGATCAACCATCATCGAATTTCAACAGCCCAGTTAGTAGTGTGAGTCTCCTGCATTATTTTCAAGTTTGAAATCTATTATATATAGGGGAAAATATTGAAAGATTCCTTTCTGATCATATCTTTTGTTCAGACGCACTCCCAGCATACCGATGTTATCTGTTTACATATATATAAATACAAATGTAAACGTGGGTGAAATAAGCAATATCTAGTTCCCAACGATAAAGACGGGGCATATGTACCTGGCTCCAGACTGGAAAAGGCCTAATTCTACTTCTGTGTGGCTGAACACGGTGAGTTTAGCAACTCTCAGCTGAGTACATCCAGGGAATGGGAGGACACCATCAAGTCTGGTCTCCATCCAGTCCGGACGATACTTACATATGTCGATGGCATCAAAGTACCTGCAAACATTTAGGTTAATATAGAGATCACTGTCGATGAGTGTAATCTATTGATTCATTTTTTCTAAGGAACACTTTAAAAACGTAATAAAAGCAACGAATGAAGGAATTCTAAATCCATGACTAAATATCTCATAAACACAATTCCTTTTACAAACAGGTTAAAATAGAAAATGTGTTTCTTTACACGTTTGGTAATCCAGGATATCCTATTTAATGACCTAATAACAGTTCCAAATATTTTTTGTCCTCTCATAACTGAGATATATATGGTGAAGTAACTTATTTCTCCTTTAAAACACAAGTGAAAACCCCCATTAAACGAAGAGAAACATTTACGTCATCATATCCTGTAGGGACATCCAGAAGACACCCTCCGTAGCACCATGAACCATCAACTGGTCCCGTAACCCGGCTTCTACGGTATCCCACAAGGGGGAGTGGTCAGACCAATCCCCCTTCCATGAGAAGTGCCCCCAAGGATTCCTTAACCGCAAAAGTCTAAAGAAATAGAGCAAGAAATTAATCAAGATTCAATAGATTTTTGTATAACGTTGGCAATACTGTGTGAAATCAGAGCTATACATATAGCTCTCTCTGGTAATATGTTCACAGAAGCTTTTTGTTTTGGGAAGAGTCGGTTCGTTAATCATAATTACTTCCCACACGATTCAGAAACTGACGGACGCACATGCGTCAGATAGGGAAGATAGGCGCTGTCTAAAAGTAACATTGATATACATATTTTCGGTAGGTCAACGTAATTTAGAGATGCTACATTTATCCACTACCCTTATTGGTCAACATTCATTACGCCCCTTGGTGGCCCCAGATACCACCAGAAGTAAGAAAATGCTTTAATCACTACTAATTTTTATACTTGAATTTACTGCTGATGAAATGTATATTTTTTTTACATATTTTTTAAATACTCTTTGTGAACTGTTTATGCATTTACCTTGCACCAGCAACGCCTCTAACGTCCAGAATAGAGTAGGCGTGACGCGGTCGCAGGCCCATCTTCTCATAGTCTGAATCATCTATTTTCATGTTGCCTCCACCGCAAGATGCTCCCATTAAAAACCTGAATGGAAAACAAAACCATTAACAGCACTAAGTTGAAAAAATGAAACTATTATCCAATTACATAATTATCATTTTTACTTCTATTATAATTAACTGTAACCCACCTCGACTCGCGAGAACTTAGGAGTTGTGCCCATATAAGGTCTGGATCTACATCTTCGGGATTTGGGTTGGGTCCGGATGCTGAAATGAAAGTAAAACGCATAAAGATCATACAGGAACAAATACTTGAAAGTGTTGTTCATTTCTGTAAGTAAAATATGTTGGCATGCTGTGGTACCCCAAGCCCTACAATCACAAGTGACCCTATTTGAGGAAATTTCTAATAACTACGCCTGGGGCTAAACACATACGAGCTAAATAAGAAATGAATAGAGAGAATATGGCACAAGATTATAATACTGTTTTGCCATTACAGGATCATATGAGAATATATTTCTATTGTACTGATTAAATGATGAAATCGCATAACAATTGATTGGCACTTTTTTGTAAAAAAATAAAATCATGAACAATTAAGGTCTAGTTTTGGTCTTCATTGAATAATGGTAACGGTTAAAACATCTTGATTACTTACGTTGGAGCGGAATGCTCTCGCAAGGGGCTCCGGTAAGTGTAGCAAGTCCTTCTATACATCGCCCGGCAATGAGGGCTTGATAACAACCATGCAGCTTGGCAAGCGCCTTCTCTATAAGAGGCACCCATAACTGTCGTCGCTTCGCCTGAAAATAAGGAACAATAAAAGTGTCATTTCAAATATTATGTATCTTTCGACTGTGGGAATAATGTAACTGAAGGACTCGTAGATTCTTTGGACAGGTAATATCTTTTCCCCCCTTTTTTAAACAAAAGTAGTTATCCATTGAAAGAGTCCAATAAAAGCTCATAAACGCTTTAAATATCACGAATACTTGGAAAAATTATATATGTTATATGAATAATGTTTCTTTCAATTCTATCCATGCACAAAGACATGGAAAGCAGAGGATATGCTACACGTCTTCCATAAGCCCTGCGAACAAACACGCTCTAAGCTTGCTCTTAGTAAGGCAAATGCAGCTCCATTTATCTGCTCATAAACTGAGGAAAACGGGCTTTAATAAATTTGTATCTCTATTTTTATGCCTCAGGTGCCCTCAACACCAACATCACAAATGTAAACCAGCCCTTGTTTCGATTCTTTTTTTTTCTTTTCTCATTTGATCCTTTTATATTCCTACCACTATAGTTACCTGAGAATACACCAGATGACCATTAGTATCACATGGGAGGAGGTCATCTACGAGAACAGTGGTCCATTTGCCGTCCTTACATAGACGTACTTGGTAGGCGCCCTCAGGGCAGTATTGTCTAGTTACCATAACTCGCTCTACCAACTCAGGCCTTTCTGCAATAACAGCCAAGGCACTGAGGAACCTGAGAAAAACGGGTAGAAAGAAAACTATTAGATCGACTATACTATAGTATCACAATTCATCATCACAAAGAATAAGCTAGAATGAAACAGTGATCTTGGCATGAAACAATTGTCTTTGAGGATTTACATCGCTCCAAGAGATGTGGATGGCACACATGGGTAAATAAGGAAGAAGAATCGGGGCGCTCAATGGGAGGGAGCCAGAGAAAACACGAAGAGGGAGAGGAGAAAGGAAGGAATGTCGACTCGTGCCTTTGTATCACTCGTATTGATTCATAGTGTTGTTCGTGCTCAGCCAATAGGTAGCATCTTATTTTAGTATACAAATGACCAATGAGACTCCAAATTACAGTGTTCTTGGCACAAACGATCTTGAGTTAGAAATATATCATGTTATAAGTCTCAACGTTAACTATAACAAGTGATATTGGTTCTGGTGATAGCAGAATATATTTCATTATTATCTCCTAAAATTTGCAATGAATGATTTCATCTATGTCTCCACGATTTCTGCATTGTGCCTAGCTGTACATACAGCCCATTCAAGGGACTGCCTATTCACGCGTACACAGTAGCACGGTATAGGGTTGATGGTTCGGCTACATTGTGCCAATATATAATTAATCCCAATTACCCAAATCTGATACATAAAATCAATACATGCGTGCTATAGCTGTGGAATTAAACGATAAATTTAGATTGCAATATACGGCACACAGCCATGAAATATATTCAACTGATTGAACATAGTGTGTTTGCAATAACCATGAAAAGCATTATCTCGCGGTAGTGCTACTCAAATATGGATATATAACGCTGTAATTGGTTGATGCTCAGCCCCCCCCCCCCCCCAACCATATTCTCAACTTGTATAAATCTTACTTGTCGAAACCACTAAATGAACATGAAAAGTTTAACACACACCAACAGGAATACTCCACTTGCGAATATCCCTGTCCTACACTAGGCCAGCTATGACTTTTTCGTCATTATCGTTATTCCAACTGTGGAGGTTTGTTCACAATGTAAGATTGGCCTACTAACTAAAACTAAATTACATATCTTAACAATGTAAAACTGTGTCGATGGGAGATTATCTCTGCTTACAACAAGAGATATCAACCACAAGACAGCATAACATCAGTTTTTATACTAACATGCCTGTGAAGGGTCTACCGACCCTATTCGGGTCGACCATATCAGCTGCTGTCATATCATTCTATCACTCTATCAGTTTAGTATATCATCACTATCAGTTTAGTAAAAAGAACAAATATCTAGTGCAGTCCTATATGTCCATGGTGCATGATGCATGTTTAATCATTCCCAGGAGTAATCAGATACTTTCAGTCTTCAAGACCTTAAAAAATTCCAAATTATTTTCAGTACAAAATATGAGTATTCATGAGAGATGGAGAGATTTATATTAGTACATGTATAAAAAAAAGTGTCAAAAATAAAGTTTGTCCCCCCCAAAAAAAAGTTGGTCGTAAAAATGTTGGTTGAAAAAAAGTGAGAAGGGGGAAGGGGAGAAGAGAGCATGAGGCGGGAAGAGGAGTAGGGGGAAGGATGAAGAAGGGGGAGGGTAGTTGGAAAAAAAGTTGGTCGAAAGTAGTAAGCTAGGCTAGGCTAAATAAATAGTTTGTAACTTGCTTTAAAAATTTAGAATGTTTTTCTTTTTAAAATTTACTTTTATTCAATTAACCTTTTTGAAATAACTTTATTCAATTAGCCTGCCCTCTTGGCACATTTAGTTGGCAGCTGTCATGCATGATAAGTTGTTAAGTCTGCAACCTAATACCTCACACAACAGGGGGCAAATTCTAGACCACCAAAACCACCTGGTTGACCTGTTTTTTTTTGTAAATGATATTCAAGCGTGTCTCCCCTCATAATAATACCATGGTAAATAATCCATGACAACCCTGGAGATCAGCCTCTGCAGATGTTCACGTCATGATAATAACTATGACGTTGCGTATGACGTACTAATTTAGAGCGTCTTTAAGTTATAAAATCATAAGTGGTAGCACCGGAGGGGCATCGACGTACAAAATAAATCTTACTTGTTATAAATTAACCCACACAATTTACACGAGTTTAGTTAGGTAGATTTTTCCAAACAAATATATTGTATCACTTCCGCAAATTAAAGTGACACGGCATCTAAGGATTACAAACCATTCATTTCCAACGCTGCCTCAAACTTAGATAAGTGTTTTTGTGTGATGTTAGAATACTTCTAAATGCGATTGTTGTTTCCATGTCCGGATCGGGTAACCATCAAACCTTCTATCAATAAACTCTATAATAACAAATGTATATCACTCAGAAGTGAGGCAGACAATATAGGAAGACGAGGCACGGGAAATCACTTAGATCAAAGGCGCCTCTACCCTAACACTTACCAGCAGTTCCCTAGAACACCTTGGGAAATATCCGAAGGTAGCGGTGTTCTGAACACCTGCCATCTGATGCGGCTCTCGCTAGAAGGCGTACGAATTTCATCAGGGCGCAGCCACTGTGTAACTCGATGTTTCGACGGGTTCGGATCAAAGTACAAAGATTTAGGCGCTGGGGGAAATGAATCATCTACAAAAGGCTCCTGGTTCTGAAGGACGAGAAAAGTGGTTGTATTAATACCTGTGTTATATGTACCTGAGTTAATCCAGACATCCATCTCAGCATCTCTGTATATAGGCCTATAGCCTCATTTAGCATCATAAAGCAACCGGGAAATAGTTTTAGATCTAGCCGACGACCGGAACAGTTTTTGAGTTTCTACACCAAGTTTCATTCACCAAAAATGTAAACCATATAACAGTTTGACGTAACCTTGGTTTAACGCCCTTTATATTGACTTGTATCTCATTACAGTACTAACAATAATCAATTTATCATAATTATAGGTCATGTATTTATATCATGATTTGTTTCCAGGTGTTTCAGCCTTGGCGTTGCAATTTCATACCATGTGGCTTGAGAATTCATTGCGATAAAAGCGATACTAGACTCTATAGAGGACAACACAGCAACAATTTGCCTGAACTGCAACAGAATGGCAACTGCCATGCACCACCACGTGTGATATTGTCAACCACACATCAATCAATAATTTTTACTTTACTGATAGATTAAAAGTTGATGATGTGTTTTTGCATGCGATTAATGTATTGATGTCTTAGCTACTAAAAAGATGATAACCCGGGAAAGGTGGGTGGAAGTAAGCAGGAGATGAGTAATCACTGAATCTGAACCACGACTAAGTGGATAACTGACATCTCATAAACTTGGAAGGTTATGTATATCAGCTGGAATTCTAAATTTCATGGCATTCAGTCTACTGAAATCCTAATGAGAACAGGAGCATCAGACCAGCTCACCCTTACATGCATGATATTATCATTATTTATATATATTCTCAAAAGTAACTTTGAAATTGTTGACTCATATGATGGAATGACAGAGGGCGAACCATTTAAAATTAAAATGCAAAATACATAAGTTATATATGGAAATCGTTATAACATTTTACGCTATGGTCAGAGAGGGCATGATACTAGAACTAAAGATAGAATATAAATGCATGATTAGAAATGTGTACGATAATGGGAGACTTACAACTGTACAGAATGATATGATTTGGTCCCATTGTTCCCTGGCTTCCGTCTCTTCCTTCTTGCGTAGATCCTCCATACAAATAGTAGTCTGCCTCTGGAGGAGAGTCTTCTTCGGTGGAGTAAATCCTACGTCTCCCATAGTGATCACAGGGCTTTCTGCGGGAGTGATGCCTGCATCGGACGTCCCTCTCACATTCCTACCACTGCTACTGCCACTGGCACTACTCGTAGCATTACTATTACTGCTAAGCACTGGGGGTCTAGGATTATCACACATCATACAGTCAGGATCTTCAGGATCATTGGCATATGTACATTTGTCGCATAACCATTTATTACCCACATCGTCAAGCTGGCGAGGCTGTTTATCCTGGGAGTGAGTGGAATGGTTGGTGGTAATGTTGTTACTGTCGCTAGAGGTAGTAGTAGCAGTAGGGCCAGGTGATAGAGTACCTGGAGAACTGGATGAGGTTGGGCTTGGTAACGTTGTCGGTAGAGTTCCATCTTTCTCAGAATGACAAGCCTGGCATGTCTCAGTGTTGGCAATATTCCTCAGGGTACATCGACTACATACCCAGGTGCTTTGTTCGGTGGCGTGTGTATTGGGATTTCTACAGCCACATGCCCCACAGATAATGGCACTGTCCTTATTGAGTAAAGTACACCGAGTGCAGCTCCACGAACCTTTTACAACTTTACCTGAGACTGTTTCCAGTGCTGAGCGAGGTCGCGTTTTAGGAGCGCCCTCCCTAGTGTTAACTTTTGCTGTACTACTTGCAGTCTGTGAGGCCCCATTTGGTCCGGTACGAGGAGTCTCACACATATCACATCCTTTAGCAGTAGGCAAATTACAACCATAAGAACATTTCTCACAAGTCCATGTTTTGGTATCTGTATTGTAGGCTGTCTGGGTTGTTGCCCCTCTATCCACGCGAGCACTTGGCCAGGAGGACCTGGCTTCCTGATCTCTGTTAGCTGCAGCGGCTGGTGTGTGTACACCCCTCAGTCGTACTCCGGCCAGATGCGAGTTATTATCCACGATTCGGTTGTGGTTCCTGGAGGTGGAGGAAGGTGGAGTGGGAATGAGCATCACCTGGTCATCAGGGAACACAGTTGGCACATTTGACCTACGAGGAGCCTCACAGACAACGCATCTCTGAGCTAGAACTTGATTTTCTAAGGTACATCTCCGGCATTTCCACAGTGCATACTCGATCTCACCTTCAGCGTGTTCCACCACAATTTCATCCTCTCCATTCTCCACCGCCCCGCGTCTGTCTACAGGCTCTTCACTGACATTGAAATTATTAGTCCTGAAGTTGTCTAAATCTGTTTCAGTATTGCTGTTTACATCGTGTATATTATCCCCTTGATTGGTGTCACTGTGTGAGGAGGTAGTGACCCAAGAAGTTGGACGACTGCTGCCCGTACTACTGCCACTACTGCTGGTCATGGTATTGTTGCCCATTCTATCCCTGAGTTGATTACGTTGAGCATTTCTCTCCACATCACAGTTAGCTACGTTTGCAGTGCCATCACTCTCACATGTAGACACTCTGTTGTTGTACCAGCTCGTGGTAGGATAACCTCTACCTCCTCCGCCTGGCAATTTCTTATTATCCAGAGCCCCTGGCGCGTTGATAAACCCGCTTTGGGGTTGTAATTGGCCTTTTGGCTTATTTCTCTTCAGAAGGATTGACTTTGGTTCATCACACGCTATACATAAATCCACGGGGTCTGGATTCAATAAAGAACACTTCGTGCACCTCCACTTTGTACTATCATCAGGGGTTTCTTTATCACTTTGCTCCGTCCAACCCTCCCCTTCCACTGTATCCTCGCCAGACTCTTCATCCAGAGTGGGACCCCTCTGCAATAGCAGATTCCCATTGCTGGCACCCGTCGTGTCCTCATCAGGGGAGGGTAGCCGCTTGCGCTTAACCTTGGCCCGCATCTTTACCTTCCCGTAAGGCTTCTCCTTGCCTCCTATATAGGCGAGCTGCTGTTCGTGATCTGCTGTGCTGGAAGCTGGTGCTCCTGGGATGGAAGTAGAAGCATCAGGAGGTACAGCAGGTAGGGGAGGAGCGTGATGGCCGATGGCGGCAGCACTGGAGGCTATTGATGACCCTTTATTGGCGGGCGAATCAATGTCTTGATTAGGGCTGGCAATGTTTGAGGCGTGCTGCTGACTGCCTGGTGGACAGCCAGCTGCTGGACCAGACTCAGGACTGTCCCCATCAACTTCCATTTTCTCCTCATCACGACCATCAATCCCGGGGCTTGACCTGCGAAAAATAAATTAAAGGGCAGGTTTGAGAGCGAAGTTAGAAAGTTAAAAAATAACCACACAGACCTATTGAAACGTGTACATGTCATTGATATCAGCAGAGCTAGCTCTGATGTCAGTGAAGGGGGGATTTATTCACAATAATTTAATTGGCATTTCAATGATATAAAACGCAAATAAGTCATTTTCCTTGATAATAAAATACTATGCGTGTAACCACTGGTGTAACCCAGTTCTAAATGAAGGAAACTCGAAACAGGTAATATATATATGAACGATGCTAACCGCACTATAAGGATGAAAATACTAACTTTGACGAAACTGAACTTAAGATAGTTCGAGAGCAATTTCTCCGACTTAAACGCAATTTACCAGGAGGGATGAACACCAAATCATGTCATGACTCATGAGTGATCAACTCATTTCATGTGTGGATAAGTAATGGAGAGAATCGCTTTCAACGGTTGGATTTCCTCCAGTCCCTTTAGTCATGGAAATAAAAAGACCAGATGGGGCTGCTTGTGAGTGTAAATGGGACGATATCAGCGGTTCAAATGAGCCGACGTGGCTAAATTTAAGAAAGAAAACATGTTTCCATCCAAACCGAAAGCATTAGAAGCTGGCTATTGCGTTTAAAATGGCAATCAAGAAAATCATTTTCACATTCATATATTCATATTCAGTCATCTTGTTTTGAATTTAAATAGGGAATGCGCCCCCGTGCTTCATACTAGCTCGTAAATATGAATATGCTGTATGATTGAGAATAGCGTCCACACAGAATAAATACTTTAAACAAACCAAACAAACAATTGCGTTATGGGGGTCGCATATAATATTCACTTAATTATGAAGGATAACAACACAACCTCAAACTTCGGTATTTTGCTGCTTTATTATAGCATTCACTTAATTAGTATCAGAGCAAAATACCCATTACGACAGGAAGCTTAATATCGATTGCTCCTCAGCTCTTTAAAAAAATCAGTGACAAAATACCTTCACCTTTGATCAAAACTTAGCAAGTGACGAAAACATGACCTTGGACTAGAAGGCACAACAAGCGAACCAGTCAGGCTTTGACAGAAGCAGCTCGCCAATTGCTATTACACCAAGGCTGATGGCATGGTCCCTGTCGAGGTCGTTCCAAACACCTCCTTGCCACTCCCATTGCCCATTTCTTTCCTTTCTGGCACGGGTACTAAGACGTTGGTCTGCTGTGATTTTTTAATAAGCCGTATGCGCGGTTCTGAAGGAGGGAGGGAAAGAATAAGCTGCGAGTGGGGCTGGGGCTGAGGGGAGGAGATGGGTGGAATAAGGTCTAGCTTTGGTAAGTGGAAAACGTTACGCAGCTGAAGATGTGATGGATGTGGATGGGAGAGCAATCAATCCCTATTAGTAGCATCCCTTTGGAGACTTTATACTCGCCAGCAGCGGGTCAGCATAAACCAGCGACTTTACTAAGCTGGCTGCGTCCTGCTCGCGTCAGTCCAGAGGCCAGTCCCAGTTAATGCCAACGATTTAAAAAGGCAAACACCCAAAAGCCAGAAACCGACGCCAAGAAAATACCGTCCTAATATGATTGTATGGGTGGTTGGTCAGCGGGACGTGGAGGGAGAGGAGGAGGCGGGGAGCGATGCGCCTAAGTTTAAGTGGGAAGGAATTGGAGGAGGATGCCCCGAAGGTGGATCATCGGTGATACATGAGACATGGGTCAGCCTGAGTGGCTCCCAGAGTGGCTGCTCCTCACTCACTGGCCACTGTCACCCCCCCCCCCCTTCTCGGGTCCATGCCTCCAGCGTCTTTAATGAATTGAAGACCATTATCTCACCCAGACACCGCGCAGACTGATTAACGAATATCCACGTCTACTGCCACATCTTACGCATGTTTAACCCATTCCCTTTCCATTTGGCTCAGATAAATATTTTTACGGTCTTCTTAACGCACTGAAAGAGCATGAAGGGGGTGTTATAGTTTGCTTAGAGTGTTAGGTGGGACAGTGGGATCATTTTTATACCGTTCGTACAGGAGTTATCAGGTGAAACCAAATTAAACTAAATAAGTTTTTGCGCCGTAACCATGAATAAATGAGTGATAATCTAGTTTAAACAGAAACTTCAGAAGTACTGCATGGATTGTTCAACTAACATTAAGCTACATTAAGAGTCACTGGTTGCCCATTTTAGTAAGAATATAGACGGTATACATTATTTTTGTGTATACATATTCCTGCATAGATTACACGTATACTACTGCTAAAATCAAATCGAACTATATGATGTGTACGTAAAGTGCCCTATATCCGTCAGGGTCTTAATACCGTCACAGCAAAAAGAAGGCTCCCTTGCTTCTACCATATTGCCTAGAGGCCTAAAATAAAGCTGCCATAAGGTGTGGGTGAATCTTTTCTACAGATTTATTACGAAAAATGGCGTATTGATGTCGTTCTGGAACTCAAAATATATGGTCAAAGTTACCACCCCTTGTGGTGACCATGTTTACGCATAGAACAGGCTGGATATAGCTGTAATCAAAGTGTGATTTTAGTTGGAACAAATGCATAAACTTCCATTTTGTGAATGCCATACACACTAGAACTATGTCCTCTATGTCATTGCAGTTCTGATTAAGAGGGAGCATTCATAATTTGGAACTTGTAGTCGTTTATATTAAGTGACGATATTAGGTCACCTACATTTGCCTGATATATCAGGCATTTTATATGGGCAGACACTCAAGCTGACGAAAATAAGACATGGGTTACCTATTTCCGTCACTTGCAACTTAGATGCTCTTAAAATGCCCTCCCAGTTTCATGTTTAGCATTGCATTGCTCAACATATATTTCATTCATTCCAAAGTATCAGAGTTTATGGTAATACCAAGGGTTCTGTCATAAGTCCCCCTGCCCCGCCCCCTGACGATATACAGACACCCAAACTAACAAAAATAAGACATGGGTACCTATTTCCGTCATGTGCTACTTAGATGCATTTGAAACGCCCTACCAGTGTTATTTTTAGCATTGCGTTGCTCAAAATATATCTAATTCATTCCTAACTTATGAGAGTTTATGGTAATATCAAGGGTTGCGTCATATGCGCTCCATGTTGGCAAGCAGGAACATTAGAAATGAGGGTTTTAAAAACCTGACGAAATTAGGGCACTTTACGTTATTGCTGTTAATGCTGAATGATAGTTTCTGTTAGTGTTGACTGCGTTATTGAAATCGAAATCAAATTGTTGCCTTATCTCGGAGCATATTTGTACTAGCTGTTTAATCAGTGAATCCTGGCTGATATTTGTTGATATGAATTGTGATGATTTGATCATCGAAATCGATATTGTCATTTAGAACATGGATTGTATTAACTGAAATCTAAATGAAACTTAATGATTATAAACTATAATTGTATATCTTTACATCATAGATAAAATCCTATGTTACAAAAACTCACTACAACACCAAGCTAATACATTTGTATCATTTCAATTTCATCCACCTATAACTCAGATATATATCTCATTTCACTATATCTAACTAACTGATACTCTATATTGTTATCAACCTAACCTCAAATAGATGTTAGTAGGGCCCAGGTACGGCGTGAAACGCATGTAATTTGTGCCTGAACCCCGTAAACAGAGATGTGAAATGCGACTCAAAATGTTATTTCCTGGTTATAATTTTTTTTAAAAAAAATACAGCTTCCCATACCACAAAATTCTATGTCATGACATTCTCGTGTCAACCGAATTTCCCATAATCAATCAATTAGCAAATGTAAACCTGAATTAGTTCAAATAATGATAGATTTATTGGCAGAACTGGAGTCAAAGAATTGTGGTAGAGAGAAAGAATTACTACTAAGTGGAAAATGAATGATGAGGTCGGTGTTAAAATGGGAGCCCACGTGCGCATAAATCGCCTGCAGTGTTGTCACCGTGCTGTTATCAATCTCCCTCTAGAATTTAGACGTGAAGTCTGTGAATATTACTTCCTCATTTTATCTTTACCAGGAAATTTAATTCATTTTTTTAAATAAGTTCAATCTAGAATAAATGGAAATGTATACCATAGTTATTTATCAAATTCCGACGCCAAATACTCGGGACAAAATCTCAGCAAATAAGGAAATGGAAACATAAGATAAACTTGTATAAAAATTTGATTAGACAAAACAGATAACAGGTCCGATGTTTAATCGTAGGTTTATTGAATAATTAACGACTAGCAGCTGAACTAAAAGAGGCGTTTCCTAGACGTCTATGCCATTATGCTATGTAATATTACACGGGGACCATGTCGAATTTCAAAGCATGAAGATGTTGAGGGAGAGGGCAAAGTGATGATCGAAGGTACATCGCTTTGAAAGCGAGGAATTATAAGTGAACATTTTACGAATGAAATTATTTGTTATTATAATGAGCCATTTTGACCGCGCGCAACTTCCCATTAGGGGATTTCCTTCGTTCTCATCCAATTCATGATGGATCCGGTGGATTAAATGCTATGACAATGGTTATAGCAATTAACAGGCATTTAAAGATTAAAGAATCATGTCATAGTCCCATTTTAAACAACGAAATATCACGAAGACAACAAAATGGAGGTGAAATAAGAGGCAGCAAAATTAAGTATTGACAAATAGTCACGGACCAGCATGTGCTTGGAGTTCTCGTAAAGGTTTTCACGCTTTCAGGAACAACTCGTGATGGTGAGTTTGCCATACCAGGCATTGATTAGGAAAGACGAGTTTGGCTAAACCTTTCGCCAGCATGAGAATTCAGCCAATATTGAGCGGAAATCCAAACTTGCCTTCTCTCTATCTCTCCCCCACAGTAAGTCATCCTCACCATGCATTATGAGCACACTGACCACAAATAATCCTATACTATTTTCATATCAGTACTGGCAAGAGGCAGCAATGAGAGAAGGATATACAATCAACGGCTCCTGTGGTATGACAAATGGATTCAGTTGGCATCATCGGTCGGGGGATATTGGGAGAACAATTGCCGAATAATAGCACTCATCTAAGCTAAAGGCACTTCGCAATACCAGCGTGTTCACCTTTTTAGTTTTGGCACACACCAATACAACGTAATATAATAAGGAGAGCCCTGAAGCCAGAAGCGTATATGATATCTCGAGGACAAATCAAAATATACTGGACAAACTTGTTTAGTTTAATAAATCTTTATGCAGCGAAGTCGGAAGTCATTATACATTTTCTCAGAGATCACTGATATCTCTAACCTCACCTCGGCTCTTTCTTTCCTGACCAAATCAGTCAACACTGACTTCTCTATCTCAAGAGGTGTAGTCTTCTCTCTACAACGGTTTTGTTTTACAATCGGCCCAGTACCAGATTTTTGTTCATTCAATGTTTTCTTTCAAAATTGACTATCTTTCTACATAGCATCTAGCCTTAATGGATTTCGAAAAAAACCTTCAATACAGTAAAACACTCGATATTGTTAGGAAAAATGACCAACATATATATAAAAGACAAAGCATTTGACTGGTTTCAAAACTACTTACATTCAAGAAAAAAAAGGGTTGTTGCAAATGAATACCTCTCAGGTGAAAGGGTGGTCATATGTGGGGTGCCCCAGGGAACTTCACTGGGACCTTTGCTATTTTTAATTTATGTAAATGACATCCAAAAAATGACCCCTAAAACAGTAGCAAGTTTTGCAAAACACTGCGCTGAGAATATCAGAGACTAGATAGAAAGACCAATGTAACTGAACTGCATAAAGAATATGCATACAAATTAAGCCAAACTAATGAAAATGACAAGCTTACTGTTAATCTAAAAAACCCTAACTTCAGGCAAATCCCTCATCATACCCATTTCAAAAAGTAAAAAGATCCCTCCTATATAAACAACCTGCCCCATGGAACAGCCTTATCATAAATGACAACCACCCTAAATTTTTACAATGAGAGTATCGTCAACTCAAATAGCTGAACTTTAGAACAACTATAACGGTGTGTTACATTCACAGAAAATGATAAAATCTAAGTATGAACGGGATTCTATGATACTCTTTGGACTCAAATAACGAACCAGTTTTTATAGATACACATACATTGAAAAATACAAAAATCTTCTTTTTATAAATGCGTTTATAGTTTATCTGCATAGACTTATTCACAGTTTATAAATGAGTTCAATCAGTATGTGTTAACATCATGCGATCTGTTGTACCAACTTGAACCACATGGCGGCACTGCCATTGAGAATATGTACTATATTTAGTTCTGCACAGAACCACAAGATGGTAGCACTGCACTAATATCTTGATTATTTGTATACATTAGAACTTAAATTAGCTTAGATTTTCATATTTTTGTTAACTTTGCTTGATACACTGAGAAAATTATCTGTATGATGAAATGCTATCAATAAAAAACATAAACATAAACATATGGTGCAAATCTCATTGTGAGCTCTGCCTAGCTCATACCATATGTCGATTAGAGACACCATAGACATATTTTTATAGGCATTTACGTGCAAAAGGGGTGGGGAGGTAACCATGGACGCAAAGATAAATCAACAGTTTACAGTTTCTCAACACTGCCACAGAGTAATAAAATATCATAAACAGATGAAAGGGATAAAAAAGAAAAAGACAATGTCCTAGAAGAGAAAGGGACCCATCAATTCCTAGGACAAGAATCCTAGAAACTCCTAATTCCATTGGGAGCAGGGGTGTTTAAGGAAAAGAAGGCCTAGAAGAAAATAAATTTAACAATTAATCCAAATTCATTTGGAGCCAATTGGAGGGCTTTCTTCCCACCCCCGAAAAATGAAGAATATTAGTGGTGATAAATGAATCAGTTCTCAATGAATTAAAGAAAGGTCACACCCAGAACCGAAATCAAATGACCAATTTACAACCAGCAGGAAAGGGGGTAGGCATTTAAAATCAAAAGGGACCACTGAATTAAAATTCATTAGAGATGGAATTGAATGAATAAGTTATATTATTCTTTATAGTGGCAGGTTCAAATAAAACGAGAAAGAAATGACTGGTCTTAGATCAAGGGAGCAACACCTATGAATACCAATGTGAATATAATCACACATCAAATATCAAGAGCCAGATATTCATGTAGCCTCCTTGGTAAAGACTGATAATGAAGTGGTGATTCCACCACAAACTATGACAGTATGTCAGGAGAGACTGGAAAGGGTCAACCGGTCAAAAAATCTGGTATGTACAGCATAAATGGCATATAAGAGGGATTCATGAATTATGGTAGCAAATTCTGACTAGCATTTTTCAGGTATACATTAGGGTCATATTATCAGTATACCATTTCCCAACCTATACATGTGTATGATAACTATTCATACACTTGTAAAAAGTCAAAATTTACACAATGATATTTTATAATATAATTTTTATTATAATCCCTAGTTATTTTTTTTTTATATTAAAGTGACACATATCACTGAGCTCCTGATTTTGGGAGAGTTTGCTTGAATTCCAACCATGTTCTACATAAGTATATTCGTAATGAATACCCGGGAGCATTAATGTATGAAATACATATATTTTGAGTATTTGAGAGTTTAAAACTCCAATTTCAAACCATGCCGCCGGTCGATGGGACTCCCAGACAAAACAAGTTGGTTGGTTAGAGAAAGTCCCAGACTCGCTATTATCAATTAGTTAAGTGATAACATCTGGATGGGACAGGTTATATATGTCAGTATGTACCTCTTGCCTCGCTTGTAATTCACATCCCTTCAACATGCACTGAGGGCAGCACATTATGGTCAAGTTACTTCTCTCTCAGATTTAAATTCCCCAATGGAATCTCTCCCACATTCTTCATTAACAAATATCAATTAATCTAAGGAATATATAGCGTTGGTATTCCAGACAAATGTTCTTACTTGTGCAGGTCATCGAAAACTACAGACATATTTCAAAATAGCGATCTTAGCCACTTTAATGGTAATGCAATACTGTAAACGTATTAATGTTCGCGCAGTATCTATTTTCGCTATTTTAGCTCACCCACCTTTGTGTGCAAAAATAAGTCCCGCCCGAATGGTATATATTATTGCATAAACAATGTGTGAGACGTCCTTGCTGCACAAATTTAAATCTGCGCGAAAAGGTGTCAAAGCACTTAGTGGGTGAAAATTTATCTGTGCGAAAATAAATACGTTTACAGTATTCTAAATACTTTTTCATAGTGGTTTGAAGGAAGTTATGGATCAGTTCAGAATAACTTCCACTTAGTCGTGCTAATTGATTGCATCAAAGTGAAAGGTATAAAATAAGAGAGAATGTAATTAACATGTTATCTAGGGATATGCATATAATAGCCAAGCATTTTTACTGAGTTAAGGATCCATGAGAACCAAAGCCAAATGCCACTTCATAGCCAATTTAAAAGTGTTTTAGATAATGATTTTCCGACTTTTGGACTCGTTTTGCCAAATGGTTCAACTTTGTATTGTCTTCCCCTTAGGTTTTACTTGGAGAACTTTTTGGTCTTAAGAGATCTACTCAATTTGATGTCTGTATGCGCACAAATTATGAGGTTATAAATTACATACGAAAACTGTTCCCCAGGCAATCAAACCTTTGAATGTCCATTAAAATTCTGAGAAATATGGCTAATCATCCGATTTGAAAAAGAAAAAGAGTAATAAAGGTTAATACATCTACAATATTATAACAAAAAAACGCATGTCGAACCTGTTGATGTTTTGTCGCGTTGCCTATACAGATATCCTAAATATTGGTTTACTTTTAACTCTCACACATTACATATCATTTCTATGACTATTATAACTCACACTTCTCACAGCTTATCGAGTTCTGTTTTTGTCTTAATTTTCTCCTTCAAGTAAACCCAGTTTATAATGATTCAGAGCTGTTTGACTTTTTTCAGGTTGCTGTAATAGTTTCAAACTTTGAATATCAAGTAACATTTGCAGAATCATCTGATTTGAAACAGGAAATGGTTGTTAGATTGTCATGGCTTCCTTCAATAAAACCCAGTTTAAAGTGATGATTCGTAAATATTTAATGAGCGTAAGAATAGCGTGAACATAGCCGGGCAGTGGTACTGCATTAGGCTTCCCTTACGTTTCTTTTCTAACGTAAAAACTATGGAAAACGTTCTTATTTAGTTATTACGCTCAATTAGCGGCCGCTAGAAAAGGAAAGGAGCGTAACCAATAGAACCAATTTACGTTTCCCTTCGGTCAATTTATTTTAGCGTACGCTTCTTTTGCGATGTCAGATAAAAATGAGCGTAAACAAAACCGATCATGAACGTAAGACAGGGTTCACGAAACGTGGTCATCATGCACTCGCCCACAGGACTAGTAGACTATAAAAAACACTAGTCCTTATAGAAATCTGGTAGTCCTTACAATATCTTCGGCATTTTTCAGCATCTTTTGTTGCAAGGTAGAGGCAGGGGCAGGGGGCTGACTAATGTATCGAATAACATTTAAAATACCTCATAATTGAAAGAAACCAAAGAATAGAGAATCTATTCATTCATGTTAAATATTATATATAGACAAACACAGGATCTCCGCCGCACCTTGGGTGAAAGAATTTCAAGCTTTTCCAGGCCCATTTTAGTGATTTTCCAGGCCAATATCAATGCTTTATCAGAACCTAAATGACTGGGGGTTGTAAATATTGTTTTTCATAGGCCCATGATATATTCAACAAGTTTTATATTCATATTTTATATCCATCACCATTTTTTTTAACTTTTACTTCATGAGTCACTCTTTGGAGGGTCTGAGAGGGGCAAATTAGGGGAAAGTGTACAGTAAGAAACAGAATTTCGAAAATTTCAAGGCCATTTAATGGATTCCAACAGGATTCAAGCCTCATATAATGGAAAAAATAAATTCAAGGCTTTTCCAGCGTTTCCAGGCCTTTTGGCAGGCCTTTAGAATAGGTAAAAAGGGTCTAAATTCCCCCAAAATGTCCACTCGCCCACAGGATGAGTAGCCAGGTAGGATCTACTAGTCCTTACCAAATTCTGGTCGCCTGGGGCGAGCGGGCGACTGTGTTTCGTGAACCCTGCAAGAAGAAGCCGTCCAGTGGAACTACACTTTTAGTTGTGTATTGTCTACAGTTTGTACATTCAAGGTTTTTAGTTATTTCCATTTCCCAAAAGAAACGATAGCTGTGGATAATAATGAAGATTAATATACCTCATAAATTGTAGAAGACAGGAGGAAGTTTTAAGTTTTCCATTCAAATGTTCTCACCCACATTCTGCCCCTCCCCCTCCGACAACTACTCTTTCAATTCCTCCCTACCTATCTGTCCCTAACCCTTTCTCTCCCACTCCCCTTTGATATTATATCCCTAGACCATCCCCCTCCCTCTTTCTCCCTCTCTATTTTCATCTCTCTTACTCGTCCTTTCCCTCTTACTATCTCATCACTGCTCCCCCTTCCCTATCTTACTCTTCCTTCCTCCTCCCTGCCCACCACTTTCTGCTCCTCCCACTTCTGTCCATCTCTTCATTCTACTATATTTTGATCTCTCCCTCATACTCTCTATCCCTCTTTAACCTCCCTTAAGCTGGCCTTCCATTTGTCCGGTAGCGGTAGCGGCAGCGGCAGCGGCAGCGGCAAAAAACGCGCATATTGAATTCTGAAGAGACCCATCCATTCATACGGTAACGGCAGCGGTAGCGGCAGCGGAAAAACCCTTTTGCGACATGTAGCGAAAGGAACCGCTACCGCAGCCGCTGCTGTTACCGGACAAATGGAAGGCCAGCTTTAAAGGTATCATTTTGCCACCCCCTCCACCTCTCTCCCTACACACCCCATACCCTCCCCTGTCACCTCCCACCCAGTCTATCCCCCTGCCTCCCTCTGAAAGACGGGGTACTGTTATGTAATAGCTCCAACACTTGAACCAGAAGAGAGGTTGTGTATTCAGTGGTACATGGACAGGGTCGATCTCATCAATCGATAGATGTTTATCAGTTTTTTGTCTTCAGCACCTAACAAGCAAACATAGAGCAAAACCAGAGCAGTCCAATGAAATTGGTTAATGCGCTTTCCATACCCTCTTAAAATTCATTGTATGCGCTTCTTTGAGGGCTGAGAATAAAGTACCATATTTTATTCTCAGCCTTAATTTGTATTTTTTCTTACCTTACTCTTTTCTATATCCTTTAACTTTTGACTTGATTTTGAGTAATTTGATATATATAGAGCCTATTTTCTTTTTTTTTAAATAAAATTGTATTGGTCAAAGTTTCACATCAAATGCAATAATTCTCATTTGCCAATCTGAAAAATCTAGTCATACCTTGGTACCTAATTTAACATTAATTCGTATAATTCGCTGTTACTCAACATATTATTATTAATCCGCTGCTATAGTGTAGTTAGACACAGCAATGGGCGGAAAACCATGGTTATTCTGCATTGAATTATTATCTGTGAGCCCATTATCCTTATATGCCATTTTACAGAAGATTGGCGGTATAAACATTCTTAAAAAACAGAATTGTGCTCTGTATCCGCTGTTAAAAGTCAACACTTCAGAGCTCTGCTCTCTTATTGTGCTAAAAATATAAATGGATGAAGAGCGAATGAAAAGCGCACTCAGCGACTCTGAACAAGCGAACTAATAGTGAAACGTGAGCACAGATACCAGCGATCCAGTGGAATCACAGCTTAAGTGAAGCGAAACTGATTGAATGATTTAAGCCAGTGACTGTGTAAAAACTAGGTCGTATATGTAGGCCTAGGGCTATAGACCTATACATATGCGTAAAAGCAGACAACTTTTTATTCCATGATTTGGCCATGATCGGATCAATAATATATATCCAATTTCTTTGATCGCTATACAGTCCTAGCTGTTCCGATTTTTAGCACCACAACCTGTTGGATAGATAAGAGCAAGGTGTCAAAGCATATGTCATGTCATATGACCAGAGCAGAGCGACCTGTTCATCACAGGGTGATGACTCAGCAGTCATGAGCAGTAAGGCTCTCGAAGAGGGACTTGAGATTGGTATATGGAGAATATTTAACTCACAATAGATACATCAACTTTACATCAATTCAATTCGGGTTTGGGGTTTGTTTTTTTAATACAAAATGATGACTGACTAACCAGCACAAAGCCGTTTAAAAGGATACGAAATTGAGTGCCTGTGAGACTGGGGATTTCCCCCCAGAGCCCACGTGAGACGCTCGGTTTGTTGCAATCGACATTGAAAAGGTTACAAAATTACCTTCGTTCAAAAAACTATTTAGAAGAAGCCAATACCCAGGTAACCTCCATTGAGACACAAAGTAATTAAGCCACCTTGAAAGTTATAGCACTGCACATGCTCCCAGTAAAGGCCATTTACAACTTCGTATTCGCAACCCCACCATAGACTAGTAAATCGGATATTTAATTCGCTTCGTGACATTGGAAATTCGAGTATACGATATTGATATAGCCTACGTATATATATGGAGACACTGGAGGACTTTTTACGGACGGATCGTATCTTAATTCCTCTCTTTTACTATTGTGCATATTCCTTGATATTGCTTTAAAAAGTTTGAAACGTTCAACGGAGAACTCAAATGACAACTCGATCAGCACCGGAACGGACGGAAGAAGAGAATTTTCTAAATACCATTTTTTAAGGTCTCCCCCCTCCTTTCCTCCTGAGTCCTGTGCATATCTAATATTACAGTCACCTCTGTAAACGACTTACCACTTAACTGGTAACATTACGGAAATTGTTGGAAATATTACCAAGGAAACTGGGCGAATCGGGTTGACATGACAATTCCCATGGCATTGGCATTGGTGCCTGAGGCTGATGCAGTGATGGTCACGGATAAGCTAGCGGATAATTAATGCGAATTAGGAGCCAATAGTCAGTACACAAAGAGATATAAATGATACTAAACAATAACGATCGTGAATATAATCTTACCGCTCCTCTGTAGCAGATACTGTGGGTGATCCTTTATGAAGGGTGGTTTGCACTTTCCCATTTGTTTGAATCGAATCCTTTCTTACACTGTGTTGATTTCGGAAGGCATCCGTATCACTATCACTAGTGGTGGCGCTGTCACGAACATTCTGTGGTGTCGTACCAGCAATCGTGCGCTCATAGCCGCACGAAATGCATTTTCCTCGCTCAGTAGGGTTGATATGAGAACAGTGAGTACAGTTCCATTGTAATACCGAAGCATTCGAACCCATAACACAGGTTTTCTTTCAAGTTATCACCAACCACCTGTTCTAAACGTCTCCCTTCTCGCCATATTTGTTTTCGTATGGCCTTGCGATGTAACAACGACAACGATTGGTTTAAAACGCCACCTACTTCCCCCCTTCACCAATGAAAATGGGAGAAATGTACATAGTTCGGGATGTTGTTGATGACGTCGGTCTGGGGAACCCCGTCCGCCATATTCCAGAACTTCCTGTTTAGCTAAGTCTCGCCAACTTGGGTATAATTTCTAACGGCATTAATGCCATGCTTTTCAATTAGATCCAGACTTCTTAACGAAGAGTTTGAAGTTAGGATGGAGGGGGCTATCTGCCAAGGATGGCTGGTAAAATCGCCTCCGGAACAAAAGATGCCCGGGCCTCGACGCATTTTCACATCGGTAAGTAAAAGCCGTGTTGGTTTTGCCTTTTGGGCTGCGGTTTGCCCTCTGACTGTTTTCCGTCTGCCCCAACAAGTTCTAGCCTTGATTTAATTATGCTTGTGATCTATTTTTCTTCACTAATACTTCGCAGACGTTCCTTATATCAGGCGATACATTTGTTGATTTCCTCTGTGTGTGTCTCATATGAAAGCCGCCCAATTTAGGCTGCAACAAGTATTGAAACAAACTTCCAAAGTTCACTTTTATGAAGACGTAGAGCCCATCCCACATCTCGCCTCGGCCACGTTTACTCCCAGGTCGGATTGCCCCCAACCCCCTCCCCCAGATGGTTTTTAAAGTTAGGGAATTTACCGAGGGGCTCAGCTATTCTTAATATTCATAAGTTTAGTTGAAAGTTTTAACAAATATGGCGAGTTGCGATAAGGGAGGCCATCAAGTTAACTCATTCCCACTGATGGACTCACTTCCTACTTAATTTCTTTCTCTGAAGAATATTCCCAGACAGCTGTTTTATTGTCAAAAGTGGGCAAAATATTCGTCCCTGGATTACCCTACATTCCGCAACACTTGGAGAAGGAGCCATGCTTTTTATTGCAAAGGCAATCCAAACAGCTATGGACGTCCAACGGTTATACCAGTAGTAGTAGTAGTAACAGGCCTATTCAAAGGTCCCTCTATTATCTTTGGCCTATTCTATTGTATTACCAGTGCTTGCAGGGCACAACACAGATTTGTGATCAAACAGATTGGGGGACTGCACAGGCTACTGACACTGTTGTCGTCTTGTAGTTTTAGTAGTTTCCTGGTGCGTGCACAGAGGTTAACGCTAACTTACTATTGTACTGAGGCAAAAATAGCTAGAAATATGTTTACTAGACTTTTCATACTTCTTTTCGCAATTGGGAAATATTTCTGATTTCATAATTAAGATGAGGCACTCCAAATGACTCCCACGCTATCAAGATGCGGTTTAAATGGTCTGACCAGATTTTATACCTTCGGTAACCCAATATAATAGTGATGGTCATTCTTGAATGTTCTCTGTCCACATAGATATCGCTTTATATAACTTTACTTTTTATTGGACACAATTTTAAACATGTCACATTAGTTACAATAGACGCATGACCTTTTGTATGGTTCTTTCTATGCGTTGCTATTTCACAAATTGAATTACAATAAAAAGAAATCAAGCTACCACTCAGAAAAAAGGGCCTAATGCTAAAAAGAAAAGCGAAATTTTTAGATCGGACAATCAATACAGCGACTAGGGAATTCAAACTCAAAAGCTAACAAGTCATACATAAAGGAGATTAAGAGTTTTTTCTTTGTTTGGTTGATATAGAAACTATTTACCGTACAAACATATAGCTTACTTATTTTACATCTTGTAGAAGGATCACCATCAGTTCATTGCGTTTCTTCATTATCTGAAATAATGATCAGTATTGCAGAAAGAACTAAATCAATGTACAACCGCTACTGTTGAGTAGTAATTTCGGTTTTTGGCGTTAGGCAATAAAGGGCACACAAAGATTCACCCCCGCAAGATTCACCTTTTTTTATAGTGACAGTGAAAGTTCTGTAGACAAATAATTATGGTGTACTCGTTGGGTGTATTTAGTCCTTGGAATGGAAAACTCGCTAAACCAACCATAAATTATTGTACTGTATATTGCCATGTTACCCTGCCCGTAGGACGACCCCGCCCCCTCGGCTATGGGCCTGCCCTGGAGGTGCTATTATCAAGATGAAGACGCCATAATTATGATTCCCATCCTCCCCTCTGGGCATCTGCCCTACTCAGAAATTCTGTCGGTCTGTCTTAAGTTTTATCCTTCCTCTAGTATTGTTTTGATGTACGTGAAATTAAAAATGACCTAATCCCCTTGCGGACACACTCCGATCTTTGCCAGGAAATACGTGGACTGAGACTATTGCTAGCCTTTGTTGATGAACCTTTAAAATGACCATTTTGACATACTTATTGGTGTTAACCGGTCGCCTGTGATAGTTTGGTTTTTAGTCCGATTGCTCTGATTTTGTTTTAGTACGACTGCTCTGATTTCTCTGATGAATCACGAGTAAACCAGTCATATTGTGGTTCTGTTAGTTCAACACATTGTTGATATCATAGTTCATTATCTGTGAGCGTATTTTACTTTCGTCTAACCTTAAAGTGTACATACATCTATTTTACTCTCAGCCATAGTTTACCAACATTTAATAGCGTACTTCTACCCAATTCTCCGAAAGAGTATAGTATCGAAAGATATAGTATCCAGTCCCCTCTTGGTTGGTGTAGGCGCACTGCGAGTCTAATTTATTTGCACTTATTGTTCTTGTCTTCTCGCTATTGTTATAAATGTGTGTTCATCCCTCATGAGTAAAGAAGACCAACAGGAACACGTTTAGTCTTTGTGTGTGCGTAGATGACTTATCAGACCAATTCTGGTCCCTAAGTCTCTGTCGCAGTGGGGGCATGTCGTTGTGTTTCCATCTGGTCCAGGAGGAATCCTTGTTTTGCGTGCTGCTATTTGTTATGAAATATACTTATTAATAGTTGCACGTGAGTGGCATACTGAAATGTGAAAGCATTTATCCTTGAGTTGAACAGCAAGAGGAAATCGGTTAATTAATCACCCCCCACACACACACCTCAGCTACTCATTCGCTAAAATATTCAGAGAAATCATGACCCTTTATCATATCAGTTATGTCCATAGTTCCTTTACCAGAGTGCAGGGCCTTATATGAACCGGTCTGAAAGAATATCTTGATGTATACCTGTTTTCTACATAGTAAATATTGTACGCAGTCATGGCCAGGTTGTAGGAATATGAGAGAAGTGTGGATGGGTGGAATAAGTCCGGCGTTTTATGCCAGACACATTCATTCTTTACATCCTATATCTACTATAGTATATAGTAAGGCTTGCTTGGAATGACGTCTAGTGCTATACTATAGCTCATAATGTAGGCCACCACCACACAAACTACATGTATGCGTATTTACCCATTGATATATATATTACTATGGCTTCTGGTTTGGCAGTGTGGGGGAAAAGGCCATGTGGGAGGAGCATTCTGTATTTTGACTAAATGGCTTGTCGGTGGAACAGGGAAGTGGCCAGTCTGTGGAGCCCAGATAAGCTGCACCGCTCTCTCAGAAATCTGATCGCACATTGGGAATGGAACTGGGATCGCATTGCCTGTGTTGGGCTTACAAAATTGGTTCCCGTAACGATCCGGCCAGTGCCATTACAGATCGTTTAGACTTAATACATTAGCCGCCACTATGCGATTGAATTTTATGTTGTAGGCAATGCGTCAGGTGAGAGAAGGCTAATTCATTTCAATATCTAGCACTCACCTCTACTATCCTGGCCCTGGGGACCCCATTTTAAATTGATATATTGAGTTAAAATGGTTGTGGTTAGAACGGATACGTATCGATGGTTGATAAACGGACATACCATTCTCACTGCAATTTAAACATTACATGTACTTGTTCCGCTTAACAATCAAAATACAAACCATAAACCCCGTGTTTTCATTAAATTGGCATCACATTTAATCAAATATTTTCTTCACTATTACTTGAAAAATAGGTTCAATGTAGGCAGATACACAGGAAATAATGAAGCCATAACATACGACATGAGATCTGGCATTCAAAGTTGGCATCAAATTTATCATCGATCATTTTTACCTTTGATTGTTTAATTACTGATATTTACTCAATTACTATTAGTGTGGGTTTTTTTATGATAGGTGGCAGGCAACACAAGTTAAGATTTTCAATATGAAGAAAGTATTGGTGAATTAGTAGATCTGAGTTGTTGTTTTGTTTAATTAAGCAAGAGAGGGAGAAGACAGTGTTGATCGTACACACTGTTTCAAGTTCCTTTTTTGTCACTCATCTTATAACGGAGGTAGAACTAATAACTGAGGAGAGAATTGCTCCTTTGTAGAAAGAAAGATGAGTATTACACAAGTCGTAAATGCAGGACATTTTATTACCTCATAATATGTGCAAATATTGATGCACAAACTAAGACGCTTCCTAATAACGTTGGGCTATATAGACTGTAGTCTAGAAATATTGTCAAAGAAGAAAAAGATAAGCTGGAAAAGATAAGCTGGAACTGGTGGGGCAATGTCTTTCTCTTGCACTTCCTAAGTGATGTTCCCTGTAATTTCTGCGAATGGCCTATATGAGTCGCCGGGCCTATCTTTCTGACTGATGTAGGTCATTGTTGTCTCTTTGGAAGCGAGTCCTAGCTTTGCCCGACAAACTATTTTGAGTCGACTCGTGATGATTATATTCTAATATCTATCGGTGAACATTTGCCACATAAATAAGCGCGGTATTAATGATAATGGTACGACAGGCGAAACTGCCAATCGAAGATCCAAGACTAGATACTACTTCCGCGTTGCCAAGATTAAGACAGATCAAATACAGTAATTCAAACTTAGTCGGTAAAATTAATGGATGAGGGTCGCACGTACCGAGGCCTATGAGTGTAATTCGAATTACGTGTATACACGCTGGCAGCAAGTGATATTTCACTTATAGTGACAACACCAAATTTCGGCTTTTTAGAGCAATAATAGAAAGCACCAATATATGTTTTGTATAGGAATTGTTCAATATTGGTTTTGGGTTAGGGCTTCATCTCTGGTACATGTGCATAATTCATGTTTCTTTTTGTTGTTTTTTCGATCCTTTTTTGTAATTGCTATGCTACCCTTTTAAAAGTAGCACTGAAAACTCTATTTGCAATGCTTTATGGTAACGGTAGATATACGTAATTTGGAAGTACCTCCGTATTAAACAAAAGTCAAAGAAAGATATGTCACAGAACTAGAGATTAAATGACCACTTTATACTATCTCCCCTCTTTTGTCTCATATTCATTACTCCATTTGGTCTTGGTCAGTGAGGGCCACATTACTGTCTCAATCAATGTTGCAGAGATCCCTCATCTGTTTTTTAAAAATATATATATCACATAGTCATGCATATATATATTTCAAATGAGAATTATCACACAATTGCAGCTATTCTTCGTTTTCAACAATATAGACGCGTTCAACGTCAATAGAACCTCATGTTCATTAGTTTGGTGCTCATGTGTTACATGGTCCAAATCCAAGAAAAACAATTATCCACTGCAGTTACGTCCCACCATCTTGTATACATGTATACATACGCGTCATTCGAATTAGGCTCACAGGTGTCGGCACAGTGACCCGATCCATGATGGCCAAGTGTTGTTCGGGAATAGGGACAAAATATCACTTATAAGCTACTGATTTAATTAACCTCTGCCTATGCACCTGTTTTAGTCATTTTATGGGAGACTTGCGAATGATATTTTTAAAAAAAATAGTGGGTATGAATCCTATTGCAGTCCTATTAATTAATTATCGCTGTTATATCTTTTTTTTAAAAAAAACAGTGGGTAAAATCCTATTGCAGTCCTATTAATTAATTATCGCTATTATATCTGTGTATATTGATTATGATTGGACATTTCGTGATATGATTGTGATGCTCATCATTAATTAGCTTTTCAAACTGTCAGGACTAATACCCGCATGCTATGTTTCATTTTCCTGATAAAGATAACAGTTTCTGTTCATGGCATGCCTTGTCTGTACATGTGTCTCCCGTTATAGTTATACCTTCTTGAACGTCATAGTGGAATATTCCTTGGGGAAGAATGAAATGCTGTGAATATAATATTAATGTATGTCATGTCTAAAGGAACGCCATAACATTGCTTTTCTAAAAGGTCGAACCTGTTTATTCCGTTTGCCAATGAGGTCAGTTGAGTTGAGAGACCAACAAATGTAAGTAATTGTAGCTAGATATAAGTAGGTCTCCGTTAGACTCCATGCCCTGTTTACTGAGATTCACCACTTATGTAGATTACCTCACCTCCATGTGATACCGCCCCCCCCCCCCCCCCCCCATCTACACATACAAACGGTATTACTTCAGATAAAGATATACCTCCTTGAGCGTCTAGTGGAATTTTCCTTAAAGATTTAATGTAAATATTCTTATTTTTGTATAAAACAACTAATTCGGTAGTTGAATTTGGGTCTTTTCTGCATGGTCTACTAGTTCTCTTATAAGCTACGTCGCGTTTTATCAAACCGCTACATAACCAATAACGACCCACATCCAGATTTGCCAACCCTCAATGTAGCCATTGAGGGTTGGCAAATCTGGATGATAAATAGTTGTACGTATCGGTATATACAGTAGCTACGTGAATTGAAAATTAAATTTTGTGATGAATAAGGAATCAGCGTGTGTATCAGTTAGAGGGAATGATGAATAACAATATACTTTTTGAATTTTTAAAATCGAACTATCATGTCAAAACTTATTCCAAAATCTGTATCGGGTATTAGGGCAGATTAAGGGAATTTCATCATACATGAAACAATAGAGAAATGGATTAAGGTGACGGCACCTGGATTAACCCAGATTATGACGTTTATTGCTATAACTCATGAACAAAGCATTATATTCACTTGAAATTTTCACACAAATATCTATTCAGTATGCTGAATCAGATGAAACTTTTTTTTTTTTTCTTAATCAAAAAAATTTGACTTAATTAGCATATATTATGCTAATTAGAAGCTAATTAATTGGCCATTTTCATTAATTGAGGTATATAATACATAGATTTCGTTGTAATTTGTTACACAATCTGCTATCATTTACAGCATATGATTATCTATGACTTTTCCTCATTATAGCTAATTAACATAAATATGAATATCATAATAAATGCAAATTTAAAAATAAATAGAAAAAAAATTAAAAAAAAAATAAAAAATGTATTAAGTGGCAATTTCATCAATGACAGTAAATAATACCCAGATACCATTATAACTAAATATATAATCTGGTAGTATTAGCAGTATTATAGTCATATACAAATGGTATTTCCAAACATGATAATAAAAATATCTATGTCAATTGTTCAAATGTGACATCAAGGATTAATGCAAAAAAATCATTTAACATTTAAATTAACACAAATGCAAATGACATCGTTATGGTGAAAATATGTATCCTTATTTTTGAGATTGTGTGTACATACACAGTTATCAATTTTTAAAGTTTAAAAATGGACGGATTTAAAAAGTTCATAAGTCTCCTCAATGTAATCATCATCTGGGATGGAAAACCACCGTCCACGGGCCAAGCTTGTTGGCACAAAGTCTGCATATATAATGAATTCGGGGTCAACCAGTTGAATGTCTTTCCCATTTGGTGCTTTAAACCGAGCAGCCCCCTTTCCACTAGCCCTGCCCATAAAGTCTACACGGGTCAATATTTCACTGTCAGTGTCACTTGTGTCATCAGGTACCTGTACCTCAAGGATGATACCAGGATACCAGTTATCCTGGTAAGCAACAATAATCCATTGTTTCTCACAGAAGACGGTTAAAGCTGGCATTCTTGCAATCAGATCCATCTCCAGTCTGGCCCGTTTACTTTGTTGTGGTGTCTCGGCCATCTCTAACTTTCTTTTTTTTGATACCTTTGCTGATTCATCCATTGATGCACTAATCTTTTCAAGCTCTTTCTTCTCCTGCATCTTATGTTGAGCTCTGAGAATGCCACCATTCCTCTTGGCATCTGCCCAAAGCTGCTTTCTCTCCTCTTCTCTCATATCCATGTACCATTTCCTTATAGCTTTATTATTTCGCTTGAGCAGTTGAACAGTTGAATGATGATGAAGACTACAGTTAGGACGGCGGCGTTGGCTTGAGTCAAGATCTCCAAAATGATGTTCACAGGCCAAGTTTGTCTTTGGTGCAAAGGCTGTGGTTTTCTGATCATACTCAGAAGCTGGCTGAGAATAAATACCACCAGGTAAAAAGTCAACAAGCTGCCTTTCCATACTCTTAACTAAGGACGAAGCAATGGCAGATAGACACTGAATGAGTAGAGGAGTGGAGCGCTCCTTCAGTCCATCCAGTTCATTGTACACAACCCAACTTGGGTCTCTATGTTGGCGCAGGAAGGCAGGAGTATCTTCTAGCATGAGAAGTGGGTTGGTAGAACAGTCCCTGAGATATTTGATAAGTGGTTGAACGAAGGCATGGAGGTTAAGGTAAGTAATATCAGGGTCTTGCATAGCCACCCAGAATGGCCCAGTGACACGAAGAAATGCAATGGCCTGGGCCTCGATTATGGTCATCACTTGAGAGCACTCCAAGTCAGCTCTCAGCGAATGAATTTTTAGGTTGGCCTTGGGATTTTTCTGAAGGACTGAGTTCAGAATGCGCTGAAAGGCTTGTTTGTGGTGCACCACTTGTGCAGATGTCTCAAAGAGACAGTTAAATCTGTTGTCTTTGTAGCTGCCAATTTTGGACTTGATGCCATTTTTCGCACAGTCAGCTTCCCATACATCTCTTACCCCCAGATGGTCACCAATGGGTCCAAACAGATCTGATGCTATTCGAGCTACCCTTGTGCCAACATATTCAGGCTTGAAGAACCGAAATTTCTCATTCAGGTCCCTCCCAAGTTTATTTTCCTGTTCCTTTTGGATCCTATTCAAGTGTTCGCTGACATCTTTGTGGAAGGCAAGAAGTACATGGGCCATGCAGTACATGTGGTGTATTGTCTTGCCTGCCTTGTCACTTCCACATGAGCTCAGAAACTCTGTCCTCCAGTTCTCTAGTAGTTTGTTACTTTTCTTTTCATTGGCAGCACGATCACTCATAAAAAATGTGAGGTTTTCCAACACAGATTCCATATACTCGTCTGCATTCTCCCCTGAGGAAATTGTTGCAAGTTCATTTAGGTGCTCCTTTGTTACTGCAGCAATTGTTATTGCGTCCTCTTTAGCCACTCTCTTAAAACCCAAAGACATAACATCACCTGATGAGAGAGTGAGAGTAGTGTCAAGCAACTTCTGCTTTTTTCGAGTGGTGCCATCTTTGTTTATGCCCCATCCTTCGGACTGTTTAAGCTGGGAGGCAATGAAGCGCTTGGCAATATAGTGACCTTCATCATTGATGTGCTGTATCGTTTTCCTGTGGGGAAGTTCACTTGCAGGGATATCTTTATGAAATATGTCCCTTGCCACGGTCTCTATCACTTCAGGTATTTTCTCTTGCGATACCTGTAGAGCACATAGATTGTTCACACACATTCTCATGTCGATGGAATAGCCATGTTGATCATGTAGGCTAATGGATTCCTCAGAGGCTTTACGTCTAGCCTGCTCAACTTCATTTTCCAAGAACTTGATGTACTCACTTTGTTTACTTATTTTACTCCTCATAGTTTCCATTTCTACAGGCCTAGCCTCTCTCTCATGCCGCAGAGAAGTCTTAGCTTTACTTTTAGCTTTCTGTTCAGTAATAACTTTCATTTTTAACTTGTCATTTTCGAGTTTTGAGGCAGAAAGTTCTTCATCTAACTCTTGTCTTAACTCACACAGTTCGACTTCCTTGAGTTTGTATGCCTTTTGCATTTCCTTTAATTCTACCATTGACTTCTTCCCTCTTGCATCTCTTTTGTTAACATTGCGCACTGCGTAGTGACATCTCTTTTCAGCTATTTCATTAAGATGTACTTTTTCCATGTTTGTTTTTTCTTTCAACGCATTCAGATATTTCTCCTTTTTGGAAATGTCATACTCCAGGATATTTTTTTCCTTTATTTGAAGAGACACTGGCATGTGAGTTGAGTCTCGAGATGTACTTGGAACACTGCTAGTGGGAGTCCTTGGATGTGTGTTGTTGTCTGGGATGAGAGCATAACCAGCATTGTTCGCAGGCTGTGCAGGCTGTGATGATACTCCCCTACATAACTTAAATACACCACTCAACAGTGCTACATACTTAGGTGTACCCTTCTTATATCTTTTTTTGTCTTTCTTTAGGTAGTTAATCACAGGTCGAAGGTTGTCCTCCTTGACAGACAACATTCTATCATCAGGTCTGGCATTGTAGAGGGCCTGGAATGTTTTCGTCTGGGACCATGACTTCTTTGTTGCATACCCACAGATTTCCAGAACAAACCCATTGGTATAAAGGTGTTCAGGTACACTGGAAATAGAGTCATGTTCAATTTGATGAATCGTCACATGAGCTGCCTTCGTGTAATCTCCACAATAAGACCTGAAATTAAAAATTATCATAATAATTACCGTTTGTCCCCAAATATGTTAAAAATATAGCAATGAAATTAGTACTGAAGCAATAATAATGATAATAATAATGAAATATATATATATAGCGTATACATCATATGACAACATGAGCGAAAACTACATTCAATAAACTCATCTCCATACGTCCAATTTTGTATCTGACAAATGACATTTCTACCAATATTGTACCAGTGAGGCTCATTAATTATCTCATTAATTAACCTCCATACATCCAGTATAAATCTAACATTTTTCCATTATATCACAATTTTACTTTGTAGAAATATAAAATACATGACACAAGATTCTATAACTGATCTATAACCATTCCTATGGTTCAGTCTCCCGCTACCATTCAGTATTTATTTCCATTCCCAAACTTTCACTTTATTAAATATTTCGATCCCTTCCCCCCTCAAATTGATATTCTGGTTCTATTCACCCTCCCATAGAAATAAATTATATTAGATCTTCCTTTGTACCCAATAACTTTTTACAGAACTGAATTCAGAAGAATAGTAGCAGAGATATGCTTTATTTAATAATCGATAGTTTGCATGCATAGCCCCATGCCTGGGCCAGCTGTGGCTAGCTTCCCTGCACCCCCGACGGCCGCCGCAACGACCGTCGAGGCATGCGTTTTTTAAAACTTCTTTGCCAAGGCATTTCCAAACCATTATCTAAATGTATGAATTGTATTATGTTCCCAAAACATAGAACTATACGAATATCTATTTACTTACTCATTTAGATCAGCCATATTTGAAGGATGAGCATTTTAAGTTGAAAATCGTACAGATGAATGGGTTGTTGTTGTTGTAGGAGCTTCGTAATTGAATTGGAGTAAAGGGAAAACCCTTCTCTGATTGGCTGAATATGTTAGATTGATGTAGCACATACGCTACCTAGTGCCAAACGCCAAAACAATTCGCGGTGTTGGACATGGGGCAGTCACGCTACACGGTTAAGGTGTTCGCGCCGGCCGCCGGCCGCGAAAACGGCGATAACGCTAGCAAAAAATGTAAAGATGGTCACAGGATTAAGAAATATGAAAAGAGTATATTCTCAGCTATCCGTAGGTATATAATATTAGGTATTTGAAAGAGTAGAGCCTGAGCAACGACTGTATGGGTACAACGGGAGTGCTAAGTTGACATTTTCACCCACTGCAGCAGGCCCGATGCGCGTAGCTATATACAGAGAGATCGGAAGCGGGAATTTGATATCGACACCAAAAGAAATATGTACGTCCATACTTGAACCAGTAACAGCGAATATTTACTCCCGCTAATATTACCATTTGTTAATTATGTCCTATTTGCCACACTTCCTGGGCGTCCTTATTCAGAAGCAGAGTTTGACTTGCTTACCGATAAGGAATTGTTATGTCTTTCGCTAAATAAGTACATGTACGCAATAACTCTAGGCCACTCACAAAGTCCTTGGACATTGGCAGTAATGTGTAACATTGATTTCTCATTGCGGTGATTTAGCCAAGTACTTAGTGATTCACCCACTCTCTTCCTTTCTTGCCCCGCACAAACACTCCATTCTAGACTGGTGATGGCCGTCCCGTGTTTTGGTGTGAAGTATTTCCATATAGGTCTTATCAGCATAGGAATTATCTGCATTATACCACAAACATACTGGCCGTATGACGGCCTGCTGCCTCCTTTCTGCAGAGTATAAACATGATCATAAATGTGGAAGGAGATGGGCAGCTGGAAAAGAACCGAGTTTTCCAATTCCATCGTTTAACCTGTACTGGAGTCTTTGTATGAGGCTACTTAAACATATTGCCTGCTTCTATACTATGATACATGATCGCAAGTAAATTACCGTAAGTTACCCATTATTCCATTGTGGATGAAATGAAACTAAGCAAATTACGAAACTAGGCTGATTCCATCCTGCATCTTGATCCTGATGAGCATTCTCTTGCCTTCCCACTAAAACCGCCATCATTATCGTTCTGTTTAGGGCGAAGTTGGGCGATACTGTATATTAGATGAAGTGCCCTTTTGCGGTCAGATAATTTCATTAGAGGCGTGTGGAGCTAATTCAAAAAAGAGGAATGGGGTTTGGGCATGATAGTAGATTGTGTTCGCACACCCGCCGTCCTTCCAGCATAACTCCCCCCTGGAGGATTCAGTCTAAAAGAACGAGGCTAGAATCAATACTAGGAAATAAATCAGTGTCCATACCTACTACTACTCTGGCGTGTAGCCCCGACACTTTCGCAGTCTTCTCTGAGGGCTTTGTGGCGCTGAAGGTATTACGATATTGGGTCCAGTATTTCATTAGTGATTAGTATTGAAGATCCCCTGGGCACCATGAAGTGGAAGAAACCCCATACGTTGTACCTCTGCCTTCACCTAGGTTCATTTTTAATATGCCGTACAAACAAATGTGTGTGGTCTTACAAAGTTTGGCGATTGCTCACTTGCCCATTGAGAATATAATTACCGTATTCACTACATGGCATGGTTGTGGTCCTTTCTGGTATAAACAGTTGTACATTTCCTTGTGGCCTACTGACACATTTCTCCATTATTAATATACAACATGTCTGTCGTGTAATCCGGAGTATAAAAGTACACCTAATACTAGTCCGTACAACAAAGGCCCCATCATCACATTCAGCATTTTAGCTAACGGCTAGTATTATATCAATTTTCCCTCTTATTCTTCCGATAAAGTTTGCTTCCTCGTTTCATTGCCACGAGTCCGTTGACATGTTACAAACATTGCTGTGTTGCAAATATCATCTCTACGATATGTTATTGAAAAATGATTTCTGGTTACATTGCAAAAAAATGCTGTATTGGTATCTGAGGATAATCTGTACGCTAATCTAAATCTACATATTTGACAATTTCAATTAATCCAGACCTTGAATACAAACTGTGACACTAGAATTTATGCAGACCTGTATAAAGTTTGATGAAAGTTAGAATGTGGGTATCAATCTAATCTACGTCACTTCGTTTCGCCCTGTTGACCCTGTCGATCCTTCAATTATGCACCATGTCGAGGTCATACGCTTTCTTTGGAAGAACATGCACCTGCATTTCTATAGCCCCTGTCCCTTTCCTATATATATCCCTGGATGTATTTACATCTATGTGCGCTGCTACGTTTAGACCATGTACGAGGCTTTGCGGCTGTTGCTATGGAAATGCCACGGAAGATCCATCTCCCTGGGACTTAGTTCTTAAGATGTATCGTTAAGAATCTACTCCGAAAATAGTTTTCAACTCAGTAACAACTTGTCCTACATTGTTGGAAATTGGCAATACAGAGTAGACAATACTATAACCGATTCCTCTTTTCTGTCTTTTCATCCCATACCAAATGTTATCAAGTATATCTTATCGGTCGTCACAGATATAGGAAAATGAAACGTGTTGTCAGGCTGATAAATTGATATAAATACATATGACCCGTTTTCACCAAATGAGTGTAGTTGGTTAATTCTTGGGATAATTTTTTTCATATAATTACCCAGGTTATAAATAATAATGCTTGTTTGTATGTAAAAGTGGACATATCAATGGGAAAAAAACATATGTAACGTTCTATTTAACAATAGACATACACATTGACCATGGTGCCGCTCTAAGAAATTGGTTAAACAGAATTGATCTTTTCCTCTTTTTTCTTCTTCTTTTCATTTCAATTGGAGATACATGTATACCACAATGACAACGTGTAGATCATTGATACTGTAAATCGATAACCTTACCTTTATTTTGATAAGACTTGCCTAATTTGACAAAAGCAATGACTTGGCCTCTAAATGATATTTTTCTTTAGAAATTATTAATACTTGTAGCCATGGTCTACAACTAAGGAAATAAGGTTAAAACAACGACGTCTGCTTATTTTTCAATTACTTTTCTTTTCTCTTGAGTCTTCACTTGGTTACGTATAGACCACAAGGGCGATGTATAGACCATCTGATGATTAGTTCTGCCTACATATTTTCTGGATTGAGATGAATCGCCCCTTTATCCCAATCTAGTATTGGATTTTTAGAAAATACATTTAATTCAATCTATATGATTTGATTTACACAGCTAGTTTAAGTGACGACATGTACACACGACTACCTTAGCCGCAACGATTTAAACGGGATTTTACTGGATTTAAAGGATTGTCCGGTTGAAAGTAAGACGTAATAGGGGACTTGTATCATCTGAACTCTGAAAAAAGAAAATTGGTAATGGTATTAAAAATATGTTTTAATTCCGGGTCTGGGTATGTTTTTCTTGTTTAAATTTCTAATGTCAACGCAAAACTGGAAAAAGAGATAAAAATGGAGGGGGAGAAACCTTTAATAAACAAGTATTTTTTGTGATAGCTTTAAGGTATGACCAACGAGACTGAAATGGATTTATTCTCGTTGGTATGACAAATCATGTGTTGCATGACAGTTCTCTAAGAGATCTAGCCAGTGAATGAGGACGGGAAGGCATAGCAAGGTAAACTACACTCATTTCGTGAGAATGGTACATATATATTCAAATGCTGGTGTGTTATCCCTTGAATTTAGTCATTAAAAGACTTCTCCTTTTACATGGCGCATATCTAGCTATTGGTTTTGTGGTTAGCTGATTGGCGACGATTCAGTCGCTACCTAAAACTTGGTCAATGATGCAACCACTGCTATATATAGGTATTCGATGATCGCTATATATATACATTGGGCATATTATATACATTATATTCATATGTCTACTATATTATGGCTATATTATGGCATTATTTATGTCCCTCCCCACTTTATGCACCCATCTTAGATAAAGCATTGTGAACCACTGTGTTTTAATCTCTCTGAACTTTGCACAAACCAACATTTAATTATGGTACACATACTCTGAATATATATACGAAGCCCCCAAGCATATGATAGAAGGTCCCTCGCTTGTTAGGGAAGAAGAACTTAAATATTAGTACCTGTCGTATAAATACCATTACGAGCCATGTCACAAGTATTCTGGGTCAGCAGTATTAGTCCTACATGTACATTATGGTAGTTTACCTGAATCTCGCTAAAGTTGACACCAGGTCATGAGTGTTCAGGGATTTAAATGCATCAACATGCCTACCAACACACTGGAAACTGGAGGGAAATATTTACCCGTAGACCATAGCACCCACTAGTTGGTATTCAGTCTTATTTAGAAAGACAGTGGTGGTGGTCGACACACTAGCAAGGATGGGAGTAATACCTGAGATAGTAATGATGAGAGCAAGGACCGATGTCACGGAGCTAGGTTCTACCACCACCCAGGGCCATTTAGCTAATATCTCTTCTTCATTCTACGTTGTACGTCAAAGCTAAATGGAAGGATATATTTCTATTTCACCATATTGTTATCCACGTGAGAACAGTCAGTGTCATGGAACTGATATTTGATATCTAAATTTGATATTTAAAACAACAGAAAATAAGTGGACATTCTATATTTCGGGTTCCGCTGAGATGACACTACTATATACTGCTTGTATTGCTGAAAATCAGGGATACATATTTCTTGACGTTTTATGATGGGTGATCCTGCAATACAAACTGGAAATGGGGCATATCTACACGACTGGCAAGTGCTCGTTCTTATTCTCGTTTAGGGATCCATTCATCTATCTACCTTATTTTCTATCTATCTTTCTATTTTTCCTACACGCATTTAGCTTTCCGTTTATGTGACCATCTACCTACGGCCCTTACTGCAAGACATCCCTATACAAGTATCAAGATTTGCGTTTAGTGAACCGAAACCACCAAATTTCAAAGTAGATGTGAAAGAACACCACATCCCACAACATTTCCGTATATTTGCCTTTTATTTGGACATTTGATGGTGCATTCACGACATTTAGACTGGGCTACAGTCTTCTTCGGGTGATATCGTTTACATTTTAAAACAAATAGTTTGAAGTTTCCCTGAAAATTAGTGGATTGCATTCATTATATGAATACCATTTCCTAGGTCTGAACCCAATGCAGGTAGACAGAGGAGCGTCTCAATAATTGTAATATTATTTCCGACCCAGATCGAATTCACAATGTGCAATCATACTGGAAAGGGACTCTCGCTTCTGTGACTGGACACATGTCTTCTATATATAGGAAGTCTGGAAAAGAAGGTTTATGGCATTGAGGCTAGAATGTACATTGAATAGCAAACTAGTGAATCCTAAAATTGACCTCTCCTATTTGCCTTCTGCGGTAAAGATTTCTTAAAGAAGATGATTGTGATAACTATCAAAGATAAATTTGTCTTCCATGTCATGGGATTCTGTTTCGACTCGAATAATATTATTTATTTTTATAGGGTAGAAACTTGCAAATTATTGTCCTAACAGGTGAGGCGGAAGATTAACTTCCCCAATGTGGAAGACAGGAGTTATTAAGGCGAAAGTCTAACCGACCTGCCTCGGCCACCCTATTAGTGGATTATTGACGCTAATTCGGCATTTTTCTTCATTCCTCTTTAAGAGAAGGCTTTTTGGTGGACTGAACATTCTGCCGGCACCGAGGCATTATGAAGATATGCGCAAAGAGGCTGACAGCGTAACTTAGGTAAATGACGAGGAGGATGGCCAGTCAGGCATGTTTGAGATAAGATTTATTTAGTGGTAACTTATCCAGGGCCCCTGTTAATGGAGTTGTGTTGGTGTGGTTCGTAGGACTGACAAAAAAAACGAAAAAGGACCTTGAGGGAGAGGGGAAAGAGAGATGGGTGTACTGGCCCATTTTAAATTGTGTGTACTTCAAGGAGTACGACGTGAAATGAGATCCAAATGAGATCCAACTCGGCCTTCGGGTATTTCTTCAAACTAAGGGTTTCTCAAATAACCCCACTTGTTTCCTCGCGTTCTGTACCGTACATACATAACCATGCATATGGTGTACCGTACATACATAACCATGCTTATGGATAGAGTTGTTAACTACTTTCACTTGGATGCCGACAATATTTGTTTAAATCGGGTAAAATATGTCCCATATCGGAGTCTTTTTTTAAAAGTCTGTTTCAGCCTGAGACTCTAAACAGGGGATTTTTAGTATACTTTTAGAAACTTTCTCAATCTATTAGTTATGTTCACGTGAATTGTGTGTTTCTCCCCACCATGTTCTGACTTGTTCCTCTTGTTTGATATTGCTAAAATATGTAGAATTCTGGTAGTTGATGAAAAGTCTGCCTTTTTGCGAGATTCTTAAAGCTTTTGTGGAGAATTTACCATTCATACGTGCAATGTTATTGGCAGTTTCGTTATTTGAACCTGGCTATTTTTTTTACTTTCCTTTTGACCTTTATGAATTAACCTTTCACAGTTCCGAATTGCATGCCTGTGCCTATGGCTTACTATGCCTATTTACAATGTGCGTTCGCCATGTTTAGACTTATGCGGCTGGCGTCATTGCCCGGTGCGAAATACATTGGCTGACACGTTTCTTACTTAAGATGAATTATTCGTGAGCTTGTGAAGAGTTCACACTTTATTTTCTTTGCCAAACATGACTCTAATGCACATTAAAAGACGGTCTCGCTTCAACGTATCTTCTTTCATTCTTTCCTAATTAATTACGCAAAGAAGTGTCGTGATTAAAATACTTAAAGGCTTTTTGCGGCCCATGATCTATATTTATGAATAAGCATTCTTTCACGTCAGCATGCAATGATTTAGCATTTTCTACAGTATAGTTAATCAGTTTTAAAAGGAGAACTACCAACTGTTCAGATACTCTTATAGCTGAATTCGTGGGTTGATTCGAGTGATGAACAAACATAGGAAAATTCAATTTTTTGTTTTAATTCGACCTCCTGCAGTTTCGGACTCCATAGGGTCCTTCTTCAGGGCTGGTCAAGGGTATGAAAGTTAATCAGTGTTAAACTACGGTACGCAGTTTGTTGTTTTTGAATTCAACTCCTGAGTAACGCCACCATTACGCTCATATTCAGACTTCTGGAAAGAGAAAATACTTCATTTAGTTTTACTGACCACATGCATAGAAACATATATATATTGTCAAATGATTTTTTTTAAAAACTGACTCGTAATATATTATGAACCATGCTGGTGGAAAGGAAATCAGCCAAGTATTGGTATTTATTGTCACCTCAAATTGAGTATTGCTGGAAATGTCATTTTCAGTTTTTATAATTAGATATCATTGGGGAAAATATCATTGCCGCGCTAGTTATCATTGTGCGTTTGTAGATATCATAGGCTTTGTTCAAAATGCAAGAATAATTCGCAATGGAACATGGCTAATGTTTCTCTCGCACGGAACCTGTGTAAAACCTACCAGTATATATACTACTGTCTATAGGGCTCTTGTGAAATTTGAAAGTATAACGGTACAGGCCAAAGATTAGGTTGAGCCTGGTATGTTACTTAGCCATGGAGTCTTCGTGTAGTTGCTTTTACTGCTGAATGGAAGTGATAGAACCTCACATGCGCTTGTCCTGTTCCTACCTGTGACGCAAATTTGTTCTCCCTTAATTGTGATTGTTAGGTTGTTCTATGTGGCGAAGAAAGGCTTTTTATTCAATACATATCAAACGATAAGTATTGTGAATTCATCTAATATAGACGAATGCCGTTAGAGCTTGGGCCTTCACCAAAATATTTATGAGTAAATCAAATGAAATCAACTATAATCAATTCATTTCAATATAAATATAATCAAATCAATTCAAGTAGTTGCTCTAGTTTATGATATATCTATCGCAAAATTGAGACATTGCACGTTTCTTTCTGATTTAAACACTTAACAGGAACTTCAACGATATTTTCTTTAATAACTCGAGGATATAAAGGATATAGCATTATTTCAGTCAGGAACCCATGCAGAAGGCTGATTTAAACCAATTTTCGAGTAACTCAACCGAATTAATTGAGTCGTTTTTAAAAAAAGATTTGTCTACCAGCGCACTCAATGCCGTGTCAGAGTAATTAATCTTACCTTTCTGTAGTGGCAGACTGGTAGTGAGGATGGTATGACTATCTGTTAGAGAAAGCAAAGCGGGGTTAAAATATGCTTGCTACTAAAAAAAATACACCTATGTAGGATTCGTTGCATGTTATGCGGGTCGCCCTTTCCGTCTCCTGCCTAGTTACTGTCTCGTCCTCAGTATGACCTGAGTCGGAAAAATTCACCCCGAAAGGTCAATTTTGATAGATCTTTAAGTTTTACATGGCCAAAGAAAGGTCATTTTAATATTTTATAGTCCAGAGGGGGGAAAAGACCTATAGATCTCTTCTCAGTACGGCCAGTTTCTCGGGCCAACGTTCTCATGTCTATATGTGGGGGGACCTATCGAGTAAAGCGGAAAACTACACATCATTCAGACGTTAGTATCATTAGATACTACCATGTGGCTTTGGATCTATGCAATGAAAGAGAGCCTTTTTTGTTATCTAGATATCAATTATCAACCCCAAAATTACACATGTGCAAACAACCATTTATCATTTTATTATATTCAGTCTCTGTGTATTAAAGTTCTATTGGAGCTCTGCTAGGGTAAAATCATATACTGGTATTTGAGTCGCAACGAATACAGGCTCGAAAACAATTATGTATGTCAGATATGTTAGCCACTACTATTGGAAATCCCCAGTTATTCAGGAACTCTTTCTCTTTGTATATCCGGATTCAGACGCTTTGGTTCCAGTTTGGATATAAAACTTCCATGTTAGAAATGCACCTTCAAATTGACTTTAATAAGTGCATGGTGTAAATCAATTTGATTACCTAATAATAATTGATTTTATTCCCGAAAAAAATATCCATTGTGTGCAACAACGTATTTGCCAATTTACCACTGAAAACGAACCAACATTATATCGTCTTATTAGAATTAGCCATGCACAATTGAATCATACCCGTTTTCTATGAAATACAATCACGCGGGTGCGCCTACGAGGGGAATTGGGGAGGGGGAAAGCTGGGATAGCTGAACGACCCAGACCATGACCCGCGGTCAGTATGGCAATCCATTTACACTGACCACTTTTGTCGTCATTTACACCCATAGTTTTATTTGTATAAGCAGGCAAATTACAGCAAAAGCAAATTACAGACTTATCGATATAGAATGACCAAGTGGAGATACACCTCCGAACCAGGATCAGTACTTCTGCTGTATAACCATATTGACATCAGTCGTCAAAGCATATAATTATATTAATTCATTATCATATAATTAATAATATTTTATCGATATTTATCCATTCCTAATTCCAGCTCAAACTGCAGGCGTATATATTTGAAATATGCAGACTAAAAATTGGTTCCCCTCAAATTGTCCAGAAGAGTGATTGAGAAATGAAATATTTAAGTTACAATTAGATATATCACTGTGATAGTTCCCATAACACCTGTAGCTATAGCCCCAGAACTGATCGTGTAATGAATGACAGATGACCTATGAACATAGTTATACTAAGGAAGAACCGAGAAGAACAAAATAATCGCTCTTTTCAGGATTTATTATAGAAGACACACTCAGTTGCCAAGGCGAAGTAAAAACCTGAAAGAGAATATAACATTACGTTCATAAATAAATTCCTAAGCATTAAAGAATTGCTCATCTAGTAAATATAACCCTTGTTTCAAACGTCTATTGATTAAATTTCCTCAAAGATTACAGAGTGGCACTAGGCAGATTCGGAATCAGGAAATTCAGATCAACCAAAAAGGATTGCTATGACCCGAAAAGTCAAGGTTTACTAAATAAATGATATTCTGCCCTGGACTATTAAAAATGAAGCCAGGCCATCGGCTCCATGGCTATGTCATAGGCTTTGCACTGTACAATTTCTCAAAAACTGCAAGGAATTGCTTGGAAAACTTTTGGGATGTTATAACGGAGGGTATTAGCAATTGGAAACTGCTGACAAAAAATAGTGCCTTCCGATGCTGGAACAATATCACTTTCTAGCCATATTTTGGGCTCGGATGACGGCCTAAAAGACGCACAACATATTGGACCTGTACTAGTTCGTTAGACCTTCCACACCAGGCGGGCAATGACAAGACAAAAACTGTCCGAAAAGCGACAAGACAAAATGAAGAGCAATGTTCATCATCTTTTTGGCTTGTCATACTGGAGCCCAGATGACTCCCGGACCCGACGAGGCGCCCTTGTGTGGCATGGACAGGCAAAACGCAGGGACTGTGTCTTTTCTCCTGGCCTTGATGTGTTACAACTCATTATATAACAGGTGCCAACTTTTTGCCACCTAACAGACCACCAACCTTTTACATTCATGATTGGAAACAGGGAACGCGTAGGTTGGGTTTTGCCTGAAATCTTCATTACAAATGGCAATGACATTAACGTTATATAAATGCGTGAGTCTTTACATTTATACATAAAGTCTGTTGGATAATATAAGCTTGTCAATATTCTGATACATGCAATGATAAAAAATGATATTCATAAAAACAATGTTCTTCATCTGCCAGATTGGACAGGAAAGAGGGGTCATTTTGTTCTATATCTATATCCCTCTCGCTCTCATACACAGAGGAAAGTTGTCTATCTTCTCGTTGCCTTTATCTTCCTGTCCTCACAGTGTTTCTCAAAATGTTCATTATTGTATTGCATTTCGCAGTGCTTCCCTTCCTTTTTTATTATTATTTCATTCAGGCCGATATCATATTTAATATGTTTTCCTTCCTAGTCAGTATTACATTTGTATTCCAAGACCTGACGAGTGCCTCCCGAATTGTATTGTTGTATTCTAGAACACAAGAAAGAATTCTTGAATTGAAGGTAAATTGCCGAAATTAAAGTAGAGGAAAGAGAAGATAGTTCTTAATAGTGCGTAATAGTGCGTAAAAACACTTTTAATCGTACGGAGAAATGGAAAATCTGAAAGATCAATTTATTTTTTCGCCAAGAAAGACATATATCATTATTCTTTCAACATTCTATCCTTGTTCAGATAGGGTGGAAACATAATGGTTCAAAGATTAACTTTTTAAAAGTTACTGACCGAAATTAGCACGGAATGCAGCTTTCTGAAAGATGCATTGAATTGTTCTCTCCATCCCCTTGGTCCTCTGGGATCTGGTTATTCATCTAGTTAGTACTCTTATGTATTGGCAGCACATCAGTTCCCCCTGGTGTCAAATGAGTAGGCACACTAGTGTCGGCCAAGACCGCTACATCACACTGTAAAGCAAATTTAGGGCGTACGCTATGTAGCTACGGATAAGCACCTTTGATCAATAGTCAAGCAGAATAGACATCTCACTACTAGGCTTCTTGAAAGCTTTCGTTCTATTCTGAAATTAGGCTAAACTATACTGTGATTTATATATAACCATTGTTTTTATTTTTATTTTTAGGTAAGTGTCGGTGCTTGCTTCACATTTGGACATTGATAAGTATCCATCTTTGTGGCATCTTTAATAAAATGCTTGATGCGCGTCGCACGTGTGCGCCTAAAAGTGGCTAATGCTAGCCCCCGTATCTCCCTTAATACTCGTGTGAATTCATCCTTACTGAATACTCATGTTATTAAGAGCAGCGTTACCAATGTCATAGTCTGCATGATACTTATATCTAGTTTCCCAATCAAGTAAATTCCATTATTTTGAATTGGTGTGAGGTGCATTTCTTTATCGTTTGCCGTCGGTTCAATCGATATTTCCCGTTCTGCTTCGTTTTCCTGTGGTTAAAGAATCCTTACAAAAACAACCAGTTTCTTTTTTATTGCTTTACTAGAATTGCTGTTCATAATGGTCTATTGTATCAATCATCTAAACTATCAATAGCAGTGACAGATCGCAAGATTAATCATTAAATCAGTGTCATCTCATCGGCAATCACCTATGATATCCATTGTTTCTCGTTTCACCCACCTCATTTTACTCGTGAATGGGATATTGCCCTGCGTAACGTACAAAGAGAATATCTATTTGTGTTAAAAATAGGGATGAAATAATCTTTAAGAAGAGTGTGAATATAAAATCAAATTTTCGACATATTGCTTTACATTACTGCTGGATTTTTACGCGAAACTCAAAAGACTGAACTTGGATGATTCTTTACATCTCTTATAAATGACAATTATTGCTTTGCTTATAACGATAGACGTTGTGGATCGCCATACGTTTTACTATTGATGACACCAGTATCATTATTTCTCATTATCTCCCTAAGATTTGTTTTTGGTTTACTAACAGCACGATACATTTTTATGAGATAAAATAAATCATGGTTATGAGTTACAGCTGCATACATCTGGAAGTATAAGTGAACAGCTGTAATTTTGACGCCATAGATCGCGCATTGCTAGTTTCTTAGTCCTAATCGATATGCTAAAAGTTGTAGAACATATTAGAGACAATTGTGTCGATATTTTGGAAGTGGTCTTTATCTAAGGCGTGGATTAAGTGATGATCATATTTTCTATTAATATATAATATTGTGGTGAATAACTTGCAGTTATTGTATAATTTACATATTGCCTCCCTACCTCTTCTTCTCCCCCGATTAACGATTTGAAATTATGAGGACTTTCTAAGACTAAGAGAAACTGAATGATGTGCGTACATGTTTGTGTGGAGAGAGAGCCTTCTGGCACTGGCCTGCACCATGTGTTTACTGTCGGTGTCCAGTAACAGTGTGACCCATCCACCGCTCTCGCGCACCCTCTGGTGATATGTCTCTGGATTTATCTCTCCCTCTAATAGACATGTCTTGAGTTTCACGCCTTGCAGTTATTTCTCAGGCTTTCTTGGCCAGATTCTGCAGTGTGCACCGTCCTGCTCTTCGTGATCCATCCTAACTGGGGGTACAATCAATGGATGTGGGATGACCGATCGGTGTCCATAGATATTAATTTGGTGACTTACACGCCAATGAGTGGGTATAATCAAGTAACGACCGAGCTGCAATTATTTGCATGTTGCATCTTATCAGATATAGGATAGGATAATGAGGATTTTCCTCCACGGAAAACACCAGGGACATATCGCACCGCATATCTTTGCATAAGCATATCACATGTCTTTGTTGTTTTATTTTATATTCTTGCTAAAATTTGCTTCGATTGCCATGGTTCCTGTTTTCAAAGCGGGTATATTTTATTTTCTCATCTCCTGGGAATATTTGAGGAGAGATAATCCATAGGATATTTGTGCCAATGAATGATCCAGCTTTCTGTCCATTAATGTTTAAAACCATATGTCAGTTTGTAGGGCGCATCAAGAAAAGTGAACATGTGGCATCGATGCTCTTCTTCTCACGAGTTAGATATTCTGTATACGTAAAAGAATAAAAGCTCCACCTGTCATTACGACTGTTTAAGGGACATATATATAGACCCTTACTTTGCATTGATAGTGAAGGGAAATCTTGGCCAACTTTACTTACCCTAAACGTTTCTAGACCATGCTTATGTTTTCCAAGGTTTGATAATGTCCTGGTGAATTTGACCAGAGGCGAAGGTTTCGGTTGGACGACTCTTTCGTTAGGTGATGAAATTATATAAAAGCCTTAATGTGACTAAAAGAGTCTGTAAATGCTTACGAAATTGGTCGCTGATATAATACAATTAAGCATGAAATATTTTCAATAATGTATGGACCGCAGGGAAAATACAGTAGCCATCATATCAGTATCCACTATTATTAAATAAGTATTACTATTACGTAATATCTATCCACTCATGTTCTAGTACCACACAATTAGTTCTTTTAGGACGAGGCCAATGCCAGATGCAACTTCCTTAAAAAAATAATGATACTGAATATTCCCACCTAACTAAACACAATTCCCTTGTTTTACCAGTTAAAAAAAGAAGATATTTTCCTAAACTTGTCTTCTGTGATGTATTTGAGCACACCCTTTAATTCATTTTAGTTCTGATTATTTACATCCTTAAATATCTACTCTTTATATTCTCTCAAATTCGTCTTAAATCCAGACGATATCAACTTCTAACGTTCACCGAACCCTGTCTTGAATTTGGTGCTTACCTATGTAGACATTCTTCAACTTTTATTCTGCCTTTTCTTTCCTGCGCACGCCGGAACGTTACAGCGTAACTTATTGAAATGTTGGACTAAGGTAGGGTCTACTTCCACCCTTATTATTGATTGTGTCTGAGTTACTGTGCTTTTAAGAAATGCTACAATTTTGTTTTTTTATCCCTTCCCCAACTCCCCACCCCCCATACACCTCCCAACTTCGTCGAGTTCCCTAACTTTACCTCTCAATTAACTATCTAATATATATACCGCTCCTCTTGTTTTGTAATTACTCTCTGTTTGTACATAAACAAAATTGTCTTTCCGCCCGTCGTGTGTGCATTATTTTGGATATATCTTGTTTTAATAGTCCCTAAGAGTAAGAATATGATGAACATCGTTACCAACAAATACCAACAAATTGTCCATACCAATTGAATCTGGTACAACTAAATTTGTCAACGTCCTGCCAATAACCAAATGCTGTAAGAGAATGCCCTTTCCAAGTACATTCTTCAATAATACGGCTCCGAAATAGCCCTTTACCTATTTCCAAAAGAGAGTGAAATTTCACCCCTTTTAAGGTGAATAGTTCTAAGGCATGTTATTAGGCAGAAAATTCGTTCCTTGTAGTTGCTTTGGATGTTGCCTCCTTTTTTCGGACGTGGCTGGAATCTTTGCACCTGTGCCCCGTGAACAGCTATATAGCTTAGTTATATTCTTTAATTTGATCTTATATCGCTTTTTTTTAAAATCTAAGTTGTACTACTAAATATCATTAGATGTAAAATATTTTCAAATTTTCCTTTCACAACAAAACTTTTGGCACTTACCGGTCTTTTCCTTTGTATTTAATGAAGGTACAATGCACTAAATTAATATATTTTAATCACTTGAAATACCAAAATATCACCCAATTAGGAAAGTGTTTGCTGTAGATCTATCTTTCATTACACTTTATCAATAAAACCGACGAGAAGAAAAACTACTATATATACCCGTCGTCCGTGCAAACCATTGAAAGATGATATCGTTTATAGAATATGATTTAATTTTTGTCTTAGGAATTGAATTTTGCATTTTGCGGAGACTCGCCTTTATGTTTTTGCTGATAAAATTGCAACTTTTGCCAATAAGTGAGGGCTTTCTGGCAAAAGCATGCCCGCCCGCCTCCCTCCCTCCACCACCATCGCCACACTCTTCCTAGAAGTCAAGGTCAACGGGTCTTCCCGGAAACAGCCCTACTTGGGGAGTGAGTGGGCGCGATAAGCTGCGACAATTGTTTCTCGCGGACATGTTCTATGTGAAGAGTTACGCTGAGAGAGAGTCTGAATGACCAATAAACACCAAATTGGTGGTCTATGGAGACAAATTACGATCCCAGTTTCAAATAGTATTGACCGAGAGCTGTTCTTTATGGGTCACAGAGTTTGTTCTTGTTAATTTACTTGGTGAATGAAATACGTTTAAGAACTATTGCTGTAAGGATACTGATTTTCCTGGAATTGCTGATTTATAAGTTTTCGAAAGTGATTAATCTATCTATATTTTGCCCTTCTATCTTATATATCTAATCATATCATTTGCTCCCTTAAATATAATGGTGAAACAGATTATCTATGATAATTTTTTGCTGGTCCTTATTCGAACAGCCCTTTTCCACTTCCTTTGCGGTAAGCCTCAGGCCTCATTGTCTTGGCAGATGGAAAACTGTGTCACCGTTTTGGCGTATAACTCTCATATTTGTCTGTGATTGCGTAATTATATCCATTCTTATAATTACTTCAATTGGTATCTGAGGCTCAGATGCTGTCAGTATATGGAGGGAGATGTGATATTTCCTATGGTGAATAGTGGGCATGTACGTTGATACGGTTAGCTAATATTTGCTTGTAAGTAATTGACTGTAAACAGATTATCTGGGTTAACATGGTGATGCCAGTGGTCGACTGCTTTAGCTATAAGATTAGACAAGGGGAATTAGTGTGAAATAGTGAAGAAGAGGTAGGAGGATGGATGTCATGAGACATTATTGGCTACATAATCTGTTAAAGGATTAGTCAATTCAATATTCCTCGTGATTTATCTAATGATTTTAGTACACCATTGATACAATTTTCACTGACTTAGTGAAGAAGGTATTGTAATATTATATGATAGTTGATTGAAACATTTGTATAGAAGATAATGTGTCCATTTAATTGGCAGCATGTTCAAATATAAGAAGAATGCAAAGAACTGCCATATCGCCTGAGATGTTGATTAGATTGCAACACGATAAATTAGCAATAAAGAATATACATATGCAGAAAATCGTTATACTAAAGTTTATCTACCATTTATGTAAATACTCTACTTCCCAATCTATTACATCTTTGAAAAAAGTTATCGCATATTTACCTCACCACATACTATTCTGTATTCAGCCGTCTCCTTCATTTTTGTTTGTGTCGAGAAGGATACCGGTACGAAAGATACCCGTACGCATGTCCGTGTACCTACATAATCTTGATTACAAAGTGTGGGCAAATGAAAAATGAGCACATGCGTGTTTCGATATTCGTTTTTACTTTAGAAAACACATACATGCTATCTCATTGGATTCTTAACGAATACAACAACCTAGAGTCAGTGGTTCTAGTCGGGTTTAGGCTGATGTTCTGCACACAAGTGTATGACATAATGAGAAAATTGCGTGTTTTGCGCATATGAGAAACTCGCGTGCTCTTTTGATACGACCTTCAGAGAGAGCTTTCTCCTCTTATTAGGGATCGTGCACCCTGAAAAAAGAATTGCGGGGATCCGGAGTGCCTGAGCGCTTCGGATCCTAGTGCGGCTGCAATTTCACCTCTTCCCCTAGGGGAAAGCCAGCTGTATAAGCTGACTTCTTAGTAAAAACAAGGTCGACAAAAAATCATTTACTTAACTAGATGTCCCAGAGGGAATGAGATGTACATTTTGCATTGTAGTTCTAGATAGTCAGATTCCATCTCACCGGCTGAATTTACTTTTAATTGCTATAATACTCCTGCCTAAATATATGGATGAATCTTTAGTGCATTTTCAAGAGAACCAATCCGGCGTTTGGACGCATTCAAGCCCCTGTTGGTGACCTGCTCATGCAGTTCTTTCCAGGTGATACTGCTGTACTAGCTGCTCTTAATGTCCGTCGCTAAATCAACCTCTTCACATCCTAGGTGATGCTTCCCGTGTCATCTTTTATCCTGAAATATGACGCTATAACTTACACTTACTCCATTACTTATATGTATCTATCCCTAGTGCTGGCATTAGGTTATTTTGATACTATCCAGTGGATGAACCAAGACCTTCACAGTGACGGAGATAAGACTTTGAGTGTCTCGTTCGGCACAGATTCGGCACTTAGTCACCTATGTGTCCATATATCAGTGATATATATGTGAGCTATCCATCACCTATCTATTTATCCAATATTCCTCCCCGTCAGTACCTTGGGTACATACGCCGGTTTATCCCAGTTATACTCTTGAGCCTAGCACTTACTTAAATTCTGATTTCCCACATATGATAAAAACATGTGAGCTGCATTTAACTATAAAAAGGTCACATTAGCAACAACAATCTCTCGAATACATTATCAACTGGCTCGGAGATTGGTATCTTCTTTAATATATTACAGTATTACAGTTCAACCTGTAATACGGTCGTCTCATTACGTTATTGACACCCGGTAGTGGAAGTGTGTGGTCCAGGGGTTGGGTCATGCCTTGGCTAACCTAGATAGAAAAGGCCCCTGGTGGGCAATGGTGAATTATGGGTCATGGAACTGGAGGACTGTTCCACAGAATGCCCGGAGGTGATTTACTGAGGTTGTTGGCGATGCCTTTACTTGATTACAGTTTAAGAAAATAAACTTTAATCTAAGATTTCCCCCTGTGTGGGGAGGCGTATCAATGTCCCCCGCACGTTTTCAGAACAATATGATTATGATTAAGTGCTTGGTGGGTGTACACTAGCCAGGGATCCCAGCTCTAGGGTCCCCACTGTAGTGGACAGAGGTGGATATTCACTCTAGGTGTACACTACCACAAGTAGACAATATTCGTCCCCTGGTTGTGCTACGATTTCGGAGAACATTGGTCAGCTACAAAGCAGGCTATACCACAAGTATGGGTGGTTTCCCAGTTTCGACTGTATAACTCTCGAGATGGCTCTGGATGTTTCTGGGCACCGCCAAGCAGCTAAAAATGTTTCAAAGGGGCATTTCGAATGGATGCCTGATGCACAAATTATGCAGCTGTCGATTGTGCCTCTAAAAAGAACTTCACCGCGTATCCATTTTCTCTGCTGGAATAGAGAGTTATCAGTTATTCATGATTATGGAATTAGGTCGAAGAAGCATTTTTAAAAATTTGTATTTCACTATTATAAATTCATGATTCTGATTGGTCGTGAGCATGGCATTGTAAAAGGAGAGATGAACTCCAGGGGGGACTCCAGCTAATAGGTTCTTAAAAAGAGTCAGGTCTCATAATAAGATGCTATACGATTCTAAGCGATTTAATTTGAAACTTAAAAGAGTAAAAGAGTCTATAGTTTAAATTATAGATGTGATAATGGCGTTATCGTAAAATCCCGCTAAAGTCGATGTTGAGACAATTTATGTTGCAATTTGCAATAGTATTTATAAGTTAGTTGCCATAACCAGGGTTCCACTTTCTTTCATTATTGTTTACTGGTAATAATATGTAACCTACTCCTGGCGGATATGTAATGGTGGAAAGGGGCAAACTTGTATAGATTCCTATCCAGGGCCGTCCGAGTTCGCTGGTTCTGTAAACCTCCAGGTACTAGTATCGATTTATTGATGATAGAGCACACAGACACACCATTCCTTAATCTATACCTAACCAACCCCCGAACGAAATTCTCATCTCAGCTAGACTGGAAGATAATATCAGAGAAATAAGAACGGAATAAGCGCTTAATCATCTGGGGTACTAATAGTCGAGTAAGGAATTTTATAGTATGCTTTTCTGATTATTTCATCCACTATTTTCATACTATCTCGTGGAACATTTAAGGCTAAGGACTTATTCTAACTTCTATGGTATACCGATTCACAAATATTGTGCGGTAAATATTGGTGCGTCGCCCGCAACTATTCTCTGCCTACTTTCCCTTGTTATAAACACCTGTAACTGCTAGATATACTTTCTTTAGCTTTCATTTAGTTTCTTCCTCCTGGTCTTTCTGGGGTCTTTCTTCGGTCATGACTCCATTCCCTCTCCTCCCAGCGACTGAATCGAAGTCTCCACCACCACCACCTCCTCCTGTCCCTTCTCGTTGTCCTCATCTTCGTACGACACTCAACGCCACACGCATGCACTCACGTAGTGATAGGGAAAGCGATGGAGTCACCTTCACCACCACCTCCCTCCCTCTCTCATCACCACTACCACCACCGCTGCCGTCACCGAAGCCGCTCCTCCTCCTGCTCCCGCTACTGCTGCTGCTTCGGCCTGGTAATATCCATAACACCAATGACTAAACAATGCGGAGGCTGCAACCCTTTCCTCTGCTGCTCTACTACGACCACCAACACTGTCAACTGGCATTCATGCAGGATGGAATACTACTTCACCCTGGACATAGACTCAACGCCCTTTTTATAACCGTTGGCCAGTAGAGGATGATTACACTGTTTTCAATAAGTTTTTGCTATACGGGAGTACTGTCTGTAAACACAACTCACTCATACTCAAACTCTTCAAGATGAGGCCTATTCGTGCAGAAAAGAATGATTGAGTGGGTCGGGAATGAGTAGAACATCTACCTCCATCGCCATGGCTATCGTTATTGGTTATTTACTTTCCTAAAACCCTACCTGCAGGAGGTGTTTTGGTCGACTCGAGATACTTGTGCCTGGAATTACTCTTGAAATGATCTTTATGGCAACACAGATTAAATTGGATCCATCTTATTGTTAATACACAACAAGGAGGGCGTGGGCCGGCTTGGTCGCCTAGCGGTGAGTTGTATCTACCACTTTCAGGTCATGAGGAGCGTTGTTAAAACATGGCTCTTAAAATTATGGTTTGTCTTGTAGGTGAAAATTATTGGTAAAAAACAGTTTCATGATAGCAGATTCGAAATGTGTATGTGGTGAACAGAAAGTCGGATGGTAACGAATTGAAAGGGACGTAAACAAAGCAAATGGGGGCAAAGGGGGAGGGGGTGGCGGTGAGGGAAACGCCCTTGTATGGAAATCTACTGTTATAACAATAACGTTGATAATAGGGGTACCAGCATATCAGAGCCTGAGCATTACAGAACAAGATATCACTTTATTGGCTTTGTGATTGCTTTTAACTAGACCTCTATTAGTTCCACTAGCAATACCCAATAACTGAATTTGGAGCTTTTCATGTGTGAAGAGATGAACAAGGCCATCGTTGCTAAGACCATTGAACTATCTTTCTAGTTCTGTGCTAAGACGGAACAAATGACAATTTACAAACAAATAAAAATCACTAAAACAAGGGGAAATAATTCGCATCAGATGCTATAGCAACAGGACCTAACTATTCCAACTTCACATGGGTTTTTTTTTCACCACAAAAATTGCCTTATTTTTTTCTTATCCTACCAATGATGTACATTGTAGATTTGTTGTCTAGATTGTGTTGTTCTGGATATTTATTGGATGGTGCGTTCTTTCTAATAGCCACTGATGTTTCCATTATTATGGAAGATTGGGTATACGAGAATATAAATGGTTGTATGTTTCCTCACAAAAGTTGCCTGGACACACTACAATAACAGACTTATATTGTATATATGTGTGTGTGACTGACATGGATTTAGGTCAGGTCCACATCAGTCTACCACCACTGCCATCTCCACCACAACTACCTTCACGTGGTCGTTTAAAACTGACAGAATTTATATCATAATTTCATGTTTATTCATGTCGACTAGTAAGACTGTAAGTAGGGACGCTTTATGAGCGGTGAGTTGGGAGGGGGTGGAGCTGGGAGACTTGGCCTCTGGCAAGGCCTGGTGCGTGTTGCTTGTGCCGTGACAGTTTAGAAAGTGTGTCATGACTAGGGTCTTGACCGTCTTTGCTTATAAATACAGTTGTTGCCCAGTTTACTGAATTTGGAGAATAGATGCCAGTATTTGGAATCATCTGTCTTAATGTTCTAATCTGGATATCTTTTTTAACCTGCGTTCTGTTGGCCAAGGCTATTGCAACCGTAGTAAATATTTTGCCTCTGCTCTAAAGTCCTAATTACGCCTGAATTCAACATACTCATTAGTGTTTCCATTGCTTGCATTTTTGACATTTATGTCGCAAGCAATGGTAGCTCCCAGCATAATTGATGCCTTTCATTGTGAAAGGTAATTCTATTTTAATTTTGCATTCACTGTTTTCTGTTTTTCTCAAAGACACGAAAATTTAAATGTTTCCATTCAATTTAATTCACCCATATTAATATCGCGTGGTGATGTAAGAATGACATGGAAATAACGTTATATGTCCGTTCCCTATCAAATATATCCAGTTTTTTACTATGTATTTAACTATATCAGCATTTTACGCAAAATTCATGATCAGCATTTTACGCAAAAAACGGCATATGACTATCAACCTCCCCAGCGCACTTAATTAACCCCATACATCCCATTTTTCTACCTCCCGATTCATAAATCACCGTACAAGTTGTTCCTATTTCCACCAACATTTATAACCTTAGACTGGGAGTTAGTCTTGGCCTAGATTACCACTGCTCCAGTAACCCCCACCCTCAAAAGTTAGAAGGTGAACAGAACAAGGAGGGCGCCCTGTCACTTCCACCCATACAATCACAGCTGACACTAAACACTCTATACCAGGCCCATCCTCCGATCAACTTTTCCTTCGGGTATATTTAAAGAGTGGTCGACATTTTATCCCTTCAGCACCATTCGAGTGGAAAACATTCAGTTTGGTATAGACTTGGAATTGAACTTTGGAAATGTATATTTCTGTAACCATGTACCGAGGGAGGGGGGGGGGGGGGGGGCGGGGGTGCAGGGGGACCATGTATCTTAGAGCTGAGAAATGTGGTCTATTTCTCTGCTTAGAGTAAAAGAGACGTGTACCCACATTAAATTGCAGCTCGAGGGAGATTGCAAAAAACAGTGGTTGTACCTAGGGAACGAAATATATTTATATGTAGTCTCCTCCCCAGAAAGTATCCTCATGTTTTACTTCATTTCTGGATATATGTGATACATTTAATTATGTTTATGTATACGTACTCTATTCAATAACTCTTATCCTAAGGCATCACAAACAAGCATACCGTTTTTGCTTTGAAAAAGTCCATACAGCCCTCTTAATTCTTGTGTCATTATTTCGGTGCTGATAACCCCCAAGCACCATTACCCATGTTAATGATTATTCATAGAAATACCCAGTCTCAGCACGCGACCTATCCGGCCCATGGTTTGGTGAACATATGAATGGGTCAGGGATTTTCCTGAGGGATTAAAAGGATACATTTTCCTGAGGGATTAAAAAGATAAACGCGCGTTAAATGAAAAATGAAGAAATCTCATATGTTTTTTTCTCTTTTAAATCTTTGACTTGAGAAAGAACATCGTTGTGGTTGAGTGAATCCAAAGTGTCAATAAAAACTGTCTCCAAATTGTTTTTTATTGGGGGACCACTAAATTTCACTGTACCCTGCCTTTGGAGTCAATGGAGGAAAACGTATTTTCTCCGTTTTTCCAGTATGTTCATATCCGACGAAGAAATACCGTTTTTTCTCTTAAAAACCTATATATGCCTAGCTGACAGAATTGGTATTCCGATGAGTTTTTAAACAATGGGTATATTAGTCGAAAGACAACTTCAAAGCCAAATAATACTTTTGAAAGTATATTGACACCCTGTTTTCATTATTTGTAAGGGCAAGCCTGTATTGTCAGGTATGTTTGGAGAGATTTACAAGAACAAAGTGTAATTCATCTGTCCGAATTCTTTGGGAAACTGAGCAAGTATGCTTTTCCCATAGACTTCTATAGTGAACTTCAGTAAACTTCAGTAGACTTCAACTAAAATAAAGCAATGTGGTGATGTCCTGTTATTTTGGCTTTTTGTTTTCTCTCAACCATACCATATCTCAGGTGAAACTGAAAGTTCAGAAAATGTTGTGACTCCTTTTTTTTCATGAATTAGTTCCTCTGACAGTAACATTTTTCATAATTCAAATTCTTTTAAGATCTACCGGTAAGCATGAAGCCATTTTGTACATCTAATTAATTAATCAAATCTAGTATGGATATTCCTTCTTATATCGATATATTCTATTTTTCATTTTCAACAGCTGTTTTGTATATTGTCTTGAATGGAATATTTGTGGTAGCGCTGCTGCGGCGAACAAACGTCCAACATTGAATGGAATATTAGTTACATATTATATAACTGACCGAACGGTGTGACATAATTATGCTCGAGATGCAATAGGGAGCTCACATGCTCAGAGCTCACGCGGTACTGAGTCAACCTCCGGAAGGAACGGCTCCGTATATTTAAATACGAGTTTGGTATGGGAGAAACTCGGAAAGAACTAAAGCGATCATTGATCCAATGGTCACATTGATGTCCCCAAAGAAATCAGAATTAAAAGGTGTAAGAAAAGTTTCCAGTGACGCCTAGATCTTGTCACCCATGGCATAAGAAAGAGGCACATTAAATTTATAATTGTTAATGATTTAAAGCATGTAGTATACCGCACCGATTAATTAGCGTGTTTTCCCGTATAATGAATGGACGGTATAACCTGAGAACTAGTCGAAGATCAGCTGTAAGAGCTGACTAGAGAAACAACCAGGTGAAATCAGGTGCTTTTTCTCATACAGATTCAAAGAGTACGGTATGTATCATTGTTCTAACTAGTTGTGTGTTGGAAGAATGGACAGTGGTAAATAAGTGTTGTTAGTTATAGTATTCTTATCTATAATCTATCTGTACCACAGTCTGCACACTGGCTTGTGTTTTGCTTGTAGAGAGAAACACAGAATCTGGGACAGCGTAAAAACACTGACTATTCATGACTGAACATGTGATGTTGCTTCATGTAGCTTGTGTCCTGGCAACAATCTGGGTCAGGCTGTAACAATTATTAGTTTTGCATATAATCTACAAAAAAACAAGCAGAATCGACCTATAATGGAAAGCCGGTGGCGATCTTATTCATTACCACCACACATAATGCTATTCATCCAAAATCCCAAATTGTTAAAATGCTGTTCTGTCTTATTGTTATAAGTAAAAAGATAATATAGTAATATGATATGATAACGGGAGCAGCACTTTTGCTGATGAAACCGTTATATTGTTATTCGGAAGAGTGGACACGATTTTCATAGTGGAACCCTGGAAGGCCATTACATTAGCATTAGAGAATAATGTTATTGTTTACTCGTCACGTGAAAACAACTGATGCTAGAATGTTATCTCTAATCGCTCAACTTTAGTCTTTACAAAGTAAAAGGCTATTGTAACTGACAGAGTAACTGACTATTTAAAATACATATTAAATAGAGAAATCATCAATATTTCAGTAGTAATAATTCATCAGTTCCCATTCACTTTAAATTATTGTTTATCCCTAAATATGCCTTCACTCTAGGTCCAAACCCTCAGATCAGATAAGAACGGTATGTCAGCCTACTTTGCTAATCTGTTTTTTAGCTTAGGACTCGTTTTAATGGGAATATAATGACATTTTGCGGTCTTTATGGAATTATAATGGCACTCTGCGGTTTCAGGCGAGAGGCTTTCCCTCCGTTTGAAGGGACTCGCTCAACTTTGGGCCTAGAGTGCCTTGCCCCTGGCGCTAGTTGCTGAGGCAAATATGAATAGGAGCCTGTGTGTATCCCAAATACTCATTCTCAATATGTACACGTCTGAAGGAAGAAACCCATTCGCCATCACATACGCCCACTCCTCGTATAAATGAGCTTCTCCCCGCACCATATCATACTACCCTCATCAATTAATTATTGATTAGGACAAGCCGCCCTGCACCCCTCTTATTAATTCCATCTCTTGACCAGGTAATCATTGCATTGTCTTTCACCATTATTTACCACTCAAATATTATTCGGGTTAAAAACAAAAGTAACCGTTTCCCAGGAGATGAAAAAATATATCAAGTATTTACGGAGGCTGACTATGGTTAACTAAACAAGGTTGTGTACTCTGAAAAACCAAGGGATCGTTCAGCATGTTCAGCCAGTTATTGATCCTTTTAAATGCCGATGATAGTAGCGCCTCGCGGGTAGAAAGAACTGGGATTATTTAGAAAAAGAAAACGCTACATGGAAGGAAGTTTAAGGGAAGCAAGAAACAGAAAGCGTTGAAGGAAGAAAAAAGGACACATGTTTAATCTTAAAGAACAAGAGCTATTCTAGTTGACAAGGTAGTGTAATACTATTATTGTGGGGGAGGGCCTATGTAGTATGTGGCTAGTCAGAGCGTTTGGAAGGACTTGGGGTCGCAGATAATGATTATAAAAGAATATGATGTGCCTAGAGGAAAACTTCGAGAAGTCCTAAATGAAGTGGTTCTAGCTGTAAATTTATCAGCACACAGACCATGGGATATCTATAAATAGGCGCCGTGTGACTTCAATCACTTGGACAAAAAAAACAAGCCAAGTACAAGATTGAAATTAAGGGAGGATGGCCCTACATTCTCATACTCTACAGTTGCATCTCTCCAACAGTGAGGATATGTTTTGCTACGTTCAGTACATGTATAAGGAATAAGCAGATGAAGCGGTGGTTACTGGGGGGTAGAGAACATAGTAGGTCAGGGTCTGGAGTAGCTGAGGGGCAGCCTGAGTCACTCCCACCAAATGATGGCTGCCTGCCATGGAAACTTGACATGCAAGGTGGAATATAGACTGGTTCCCTCCCTCCGTCCTGATTCATGTTTAATCTTTTATTCCTCCCAGTCTACCTGCCACTTCTGTACAGGTTATTCACCTTCTTCGTGGCTGTTGGTAATGCAAGGAGAAATCCTGCGTTGTTTTAATTATTGTTTGATCCTATATATTGACCTGCCATGGCGACCCATATTCATCACAGAGGAAAACAAATTCAACTCTTGAGTCTTTATGTGACTAGTTGAGTCAGCCATGTTCGAGGTCAGTTCTTTTTATCTTGGCATGTTCCTCATGTAGGAAGGAACTGCACCCGCCCCTCTCTATGATAAAACATATCTACCGTATTCACATGACATACATGCAGCTTGCCAGGGCCATGTTTTATACCTTTTGTCTTTATTTCTATCTTTCGATGTTCTGTGTATTTATTAATAGCGAGTTCAATATTAATCCATGGTGACAGGGTGAAGAACCTTAAAGTGGGGTTAGATATATCGAACGAACGTAGAAAGGGCCTTAAAGCCATGCCTTGAATTCCAATATTATTGGGATATATCTAGATGGGCTCCAGATTCATCTACCGGTATGTAATACACCGTTAAGGGTTCCTATCTGAACATTTTCAATATGACCATCGTAAATTGGTATATAACCTCAAATCTTTTCATTTACCTTTTATTCAACCTTAGCGTTCCTCTTCTATAACGTTCAACTAAGTTACAACCGGTAGGAACCAGTTAACGCAATCCACAATTCTTTCAGCTTTATTATACGATCCAAATTTCGTTGGCTATGTACTGTTGGTGAATGTGTTTAGATCTATTAATAGTAGACTTCGAATATTTTTAAACCAGTCTGGGAACTGACAATAGTCTGGGCGGTGACAATAGAAAGAATACTTATATTGGCAACATACATTGCACCATTATATTGCCACTGTGTTATTCTTAGCTTAGGCATTCAAAACCACAAATGGTATAGAAAGCAATCAAACAAAAGGATACGGTAGCTGTATAAGAGGCAGAAGAAGATATGAGAAGCGGACGGATAAACACTAGCTAGCAAGAGATGGGAGGACAGGAATTGAGCTTCTACTTGACTAGAGGACTGGGGTGTGTAGATTGAACTGATCACCTTGTCCTGTGGCAGCATCCATGCTGCTGATCAAGCGAGGTGTATTATCAGTGAATACTTTCCACCCACGCTAGCTCCTATTATCACCCCAGTCCCCCACAATACCAACTCATTGGGTTGTAATCCCTCCCCTAACCACAATTAGCCGAGATAATGCGATACGCGGGGGATAATCCACTCAGCGGGATTCCTCGCGAAAATCTGATTAAATAGCAGGATAGAGCTGAAGTGAGATAATCTGTTATTATGGAATTACCTCACACCATACTCTAAAGAAATAGATTTTTGATTTATGTACTTGCCATCAGGCGATTACAAGCTAATAATTATGCGATGATGACAGTGTATTGCCATCCGCCATTACCATCCGCGAGTCATAGATGTTTACGTTCTGAACTTGTTGTTTAAATTCTTTGGGAATACATAATATGGACGAGTGCGGTTGGTGCATTCTGTAATTTATCAACAATCAGCACATATATAGCTCCAGTATAATATTCGATGTTCATTTACATTATCTGTTCATTGGTTCCTGAATCTTGCAATCATTGCAAACTCACATGTTCCATTACAACTAGAGCTTTTCTAGTTTGGACCAAGGTCCTACCACACTTCTACCTTCCCCAATAAATGCCACTCCCACATCAACCTGGGAGTAGACATTTGATGATTACTCCAATCATATGGGATCTCAGCCTTTAAACAGCTGAAAGCTCTACCTAACTCCACCTCCTCACCATTGGGATTTGAAATAATCCTTCGGAGTTATCAGCATAAAATCTCTAGCTGAAGAAAAACTTATTATAAACTGGCCCAGTGTTACAATTATTTTTTAACCAATGTGGCCACACTCGCGCCTGATGAGACCGCTGTTGGTCGAAACCACCCACACCCCAACCAAGGTGAATATAATTGAACAAATTTTATTAGTTCACATCAATTTCATCACTTATATGGATTCGAGCTACTTCAGAATCCAAAAGGGAATCCCTCCAGAATCCCACAAAGCCAGGGCATCCCCACTCGGGGTTACCCGATGACGCAACAATAGGGGTTACCATGTTCTCTATGCAACAATCAACGTTGCCATAGAAAGAGCTCGGGTAGAACACTCAATAGAGGCACAGCCTCAGTTGTGGTAGCGCGATCGAGGCGTCAACACGTCAACACGTCGAAAATCACATGTTCCATTAGTCTGTTTTTCTCAAAAGAAGCAGGTGCGAACGCTCAATACCCCCTATGCATAATTTTCCTTCAATATATCCAGTTATAATACTTAGTCAATGAGAATGACTCTGCGAAAGAACACTTAATCCACATCTTAAAAAAGTATTAATTATTTTGGCGCAGGGTTTTTCATGGAAGACTTTCATCCTTAGAACAAGAAGATGGACTCCTTATCCCATGATGATAACGTGACCAGAATTAAAACAAATGTTTTCTTCTTTTTTTCCATTAGGTGATAATGAAGAATATAGCATCGCATAATGTCGGCCCATGCCCCCTCTCTCCCCCTCCGATAAATATTCGTTTTAGGGAATACTTCGTGATATAAGGTGTAACAAGTACACCCGAACAATTGTCCACCAATTGGTGGTAATCGTGAAAAGAAATATTAGTTCAATACATTTATTCTGGCAGTGATCATTTACATATATTATAACCATAGAACAGGAAGATGGTGATTATCGAATGCGCGTTGAAAAGTTGCTACGGCTGAGAACTGGTTAGGAGAATTCATGTCAACACATTTGGTCAAGTAATATGCTCAGATGTTGTTGTCTCCCCCGTCCTGCCTTGCCTCGCCGGTGCTTTATCATTTCCGTATTGATCTTCTAGTAGGCTGCCTTCGACAGAAACGCCTATTCTCAGAAAAGTTAATCTCCCTGAAAGCCTTTCGTGAGTTGTAAGGAGCGGAGCTTACTCTCACCTCTCAATCAAATTTGCATCTGTCAATTCCTTTATCTTTCCTCCAGGAGATATTCGATGGCTATATAGAGATATGAAACTGAGTTTTCTTCAACCTTTCCACCTATATCGTGCAAACTTCAATCCAGAAACAATGCAAGTGGTATGGTATTTTGGTCAAATAAAAGCCTTGTATAGCCAACAAAGAACCAACAAAGTGGTTGATAACTATTCTAATTTCTACTTCCAATGCATGTACTGCATATATTTTCACAAATGTGGATTGGCAATAATACGGAGGACAGTGGATAATGGAAGCAAATATTAAAAAAGAGGCGAGTGTTACTGAAATAGTAGTTTGGGCTTCTTTTCGAGGTAATACGGTATGTAGTCCACAATATTAGGGGACACAATCCGAAGAATTTCTCCTATTTACTTACAAGTATAGAATTGGCTTAATATAAATTATTTACTGGGCTACAAATGAAAAGCTGTATATGCAGAGAGATGTACTCACTATGCGATATAGTTATTCAAATGAGAGCTCTCGCATTGTACTGTAATGCAAGTCTGCAAATGTATTGATTACTTTTTGTCCAACATCGGATCTTTATTTCAAAACCTGCTTATAAAAACTAGTTTTATGCTATCGAGATTAACATCGAGATCACACAGGCGTAAGTTATGATGACTTAACAACCAGGATGGTATTAAACTACATTATTTTTTTTTATTTTTTTATTTTTATTTTTTTTAAAAAAACAACACTTCAGTTGGAGAAGATGAAACCGGCAGTGAAAAATATTTTTCAATAAATCCACAAGCAAAGCTAACCTATGTACATGCAATCCTGTTACAGTTTTCGTATGACTTAGTTGAACCGTATTTATATGATCGAACTACTGATAATATATAGTGCGTTCCGGAGCTTCTGCAGGACACTAACTACAAGCTGTAAAAAAAGATTTTTCCAGATACCAAAGTCCTTAGCAAGTCCCTAGAGCAGTCCTTAATGACAGAGAGCTTCATTTTTATGATTCCTTGGAATTCAAATGTATTGATTACTTTAGTTACAATTTAATACCAAGGTGGTGTTCTACCATAAGCACTTGCTATAATAGCATATGGCTGCCAGAAAATCGTAGTGCTAAGTGATACACACTTGTGAAAGAACATTAGGTTTTATTTGTGTGTTTCATTTGCTGTCTGCCTCAACTTGAGTGAGATCTAGCGCCCGATGAGGCCTGTAGGTTGAAGCCATACCTCCCACAGTAATTATAACTAATTCTGAAATGTAGGCCGGTACTAAACTAAATGAAATACTAAAACTCCTAAATTCAGTCCAGGAGTCCCTCTGAGCAGCATAGCGATGAGATCATGAAGGAAGATCAACAGAAGCTTGGCAACCACTAAAGTTGCCAGGTGCGTTCAGGTGGAACGAAATAGGTTTGGGGAAAGGGGGGGGGGGGGGTTGCTTTACGCTGTTTTAACACCATAATTTCGTATATATTTGGACATATCAAGGCGAGCAGGTAAAATAAATATTGAATTATTTGGGGAACATAGGGGCCTCTGGTAATAAATTAGCATTATTATCCCTAAAGAAATAATAACAGGAAAATGAATCATAAAAGTATACACTATCCTTTACGTGTTCGGGGATAATATTGGTATCCAATGAAAATATATTTTGTTTTATATCTAAGTTCTTAAAGTGCAATTGTACTAGCCTGACTGCTGGGGCAATCTTTTAGACAGATGAAACTCATGCTAGTGACTCATTTATGGGGCTGATTAAAAAACTAAAGAGGAAAAAAGAAGTGTCTCAGTTGATAGGTCTTGTTAACGTATTCGGTGAACTACATCTTTTTTTCTCTTTTTTTTCGCGAACTTTTATGTCATTAATTTAAGAAATATATTTATTTGGGTTAATTAGAATTAGTTGAATTGAATTAAATAATTACAGGGGGGGGGGGTGTTCCTGACAGATGGAAACTTTAAACACGCAAATTTGTGAATTAGCGTGTGCCTGGATTGTGATGTTCTGCGCCGAGGTTTTCAATCATTCCTGAGAAATCGGCTAATGGGGTGGGGGTTGGCGTACGGGGAGGACGTTTTTTCTCTCTCGAGTATAACATCAAGAATAGTTTGCTGGGGAGATAGCGGGAAATGGTGCGGTCGCTGTGTGTGCAGATGCGTTAGGATTCGCTCTATGGAGGAGAGCTAGGATTTGTTGTGTAGGTGACCGATATGGGGGCATCCAGGCACCTTCATTCACTGGAACTGCTGACATCTTCGTGTCTGTGGTTTGACTTAAATTTTATTGCCATTCGCACTAACATGTTTAGTATGCATTTCTTGGGGGGGGGGGGGGCTGTATTTTTTAAAGCTTGACACTTACCCCTTTTTCTGTCAAACATTCAAAACAAGCCGAGTGACACATCGATGTTTTTTCATTTGTTTATATCCAGAAACACTTCGTGAATCATATATTTTAAGATTTCAGGGGGCAAAACAACATCAACGTTGGGATTTCCCTAACTTTAGGGTCTTTTTCATGATAAATGTTACGGGGGGGGGGGGGGGATAAGACTGCACCAATTGACCGAATCCACCCTTGGATGACAATCGCTTAAACACCAGGACGCTGGTTTAAAGCTCTTACTTTCATAATATAGTCCTGCTTTACTTCTCTCCTGTTGGCTTTTGTCATGTTTACTTCGGTGTTTTCCGTTTCTCTTTCAACCATTATTTTTCAATCACGAGCTTACATTGCTTGTGGCCCACATCACTTTTTATATTGCCATGTCCCACGCGTGTCCGAAGTTTGCCTCCTAGAATTTGTTTTTGTGTACTAGATAGGTGTCTTGGTGTCTGGAATAAATTCGGTATGCGTTTATGATGGAATATATTTGTGATGTGTTTCAGGAAAATGAGTCACAAGTCGCAAAATAGATATTTTTCAAAGTGATTTGTTTATAGGATATCTTTGTTGGAATATTCTCACTTCTGTGGTGCTTTTATTATACAACTTTTATTCAGTAATCAATGAATAGGGCCAGTAATCCCTCTCCACTGGAGATCTACCGGGTAACCCTGTCATGTATGCCATTGCGCTGCTAATGGCATACATACATGTACACAGTTTCAAGACCATAATAAATGTAATGTAATAAATATATCTATGCATTTCTAAGGTCATTCTATAAAGTATATTTAGATCCTTTACTAGTAAAGCCGCAGCCACCCAAAAATACTGCAAACTTTTTCTTTAAAAAATAAAAATAGCATTATTTGATATGGAAATACATACTAGATCTCCTTATGTGTACCATCATTAGAATCGGCTTGATCTCGTCTCTACAAATATGATGATATGTCAAAATCCATTTTTTGTTACGTCTTGTGACTCATTTCCTGTAACACATCATATTTGTGGTCGCATGGTGACACTGTCATGGCTGGTTATCTTTTACCAATTATTGCCGTATAACTAAAGGGTGCATATAATAGGAGCTACCTCAGTATTGAGCTACTGTGTTTGTGGTTTACTTTAATTAATTGGAGTTAACCCTGCTGTAGGAGATGTTAAGGCCAAGCGATATTAATATGCCAAGGACCGAAATAAATGAAATGTCCCCGAACTTAAAATAAGAATTGAGAAATATTTCTATTTACATGTATCAGTATAACATTACACAATCCTTCAAGTTGCAGAGTTATGAAGTGATCTATCACGTACATGCAGTGTAGTAAGTAGCTAACACAAAAATCACGAAATGAAAATGTTTTTCGTACATAGTCAAGATATGAATAAAATGTCTGGAAAATAACCAAAACACATTTAAGTTGATGCAATCTCATAAAACAGCTACACTCAGATATTGATCTTGTATCGATGTTGTTCTTATGTCATTTGACTTAATTCTTATCACTTATTTTTGCTACAGAAATGGCGACGTCGCTACTTCGTGCTAGGGGATGTGCCTGCGTCCGTCAGTCTTCCAGGCTCTTGTGGCCGCCTGGAATATTACGATAGTGCCAAGTGTACCAAGCGAAAAGGCAGCATCGACCTAGACCAATGTGAGGAGGTGACCATCGCTCTAGGCCTGTACGACCACCCCTATTTATTCGCTCTTGTCTCCAAACACAAGGGCAGAAACCGGACCTACTTCTTAGCTGCTGATACCGAAGAAACCATGAACCACTGGGTGGAGTGTCTTTGCAAGGTCTGCGGCTTCAAGCCAAACGATGAAATAAATGATGGTAATTATGTTACATTGTATTGCAGGAATGAATATAATACATGTACATATATTTAGCATTGAAACAGCTGCCTCTACTGAGGTGATTTCTATTGTATTGTATCGTTATTGACATCAGAGGGGGCTGACTGGTGCTCACTACCGAATTCGCCTAGCAGCTACCACCTTGTCCACAGGCACATTTTCTTTTTCTTCCAAGTTTTAATTCTTGACAGTCTGTGATACATAGAGCGGAGTTAGTTCAATTTATTATTTTATTTCATCCCAGAAATATTAATTTTAATATCTTTCTAAAGTCCTGTTATATTTGTTTTTAAAAGTCTTAATTTGCTGTGTTTTTGAGTAGCAATAACCTTATACATGCTATCAAGTATTCGATCAAACTATAATATAGAAAGTATGACACTTAACCATGCTGATATAAGACCTATATTCGAAACATCATGTACATATTGTATATAGATCTAAAGATAATAGAGTCCGATAATTGAAATTTTAACAATGATAAATGTGCAACCAGGATACTGACGAAAATATGGTGAAGACCAGAAGATGTACCTGCTACTAAAAAATAACTCTGTGAAAGAGCAAATTATACCATTCTGTGTCGTTCTTATGATTGCAGGTGGTGTCAGTGAGCAGTGGCCTGCCCAACCTGCGCCTACCCCTGAGCGTTATACGATTGAGGTGGCCCGGACTGAGATCCCCCAGCAGATGCCAGATATAGTGCCTCCAAACCGGAGCCAGGAACCTGAGCGAGCTGGTGGTGGCCTCGGCAACTATCCTGCCAGAAAGTCCAAGACTCCCTCCCCAGCATTTATTCTCAACAGAGTTCCTCCAGCTCCCAGTCGTGTGCGCCCAGACAGCCTGAACAGCATCCCTGATGAACTAGCTCCTCCACCTCCGGATAAAGGCATTCCTCGAGAGTCCGGCTTCTCTGATTTGTCTCATGACCCTTCTACGTATGATCATCCCCGCTCTTATGAGAACATGCCTCCCACCAAACAAGAAAGGTCCATCTCTCGCCATCACGACAGTGTGTCATCACGCCAGTCTGAGAGTATGTACCAGGTCCCTCCTCACCCTGCACCTGTTGTCAGCCAAGGCCCTTTGCAAACCCCACTCAAGCGGCCTGTTGATAACAATAGCATGTATACCAGTGTGCCCCCTGCTCAGTCCATTGGTCGGGATCATCCGAGTTCCAAGAGAGACTCCAACTCCTCCAGTGGGAGTCGGGGTTCTACCAAGCAGGACTCAGCATATAGCTCTGAGGACACGTATGATGCCGTGCCCCTTCCTCGTAAGGTGAGTGCTGAGGAGGTGGAGAGGTTGAGTCAGAATTTACGGACGAGCACGCTCCCTTCTTCAGGTGGCAACAGACCTTCCTCAAAGATGCCAACTCATCAGAAGTCACAGTCCGTGAACAATATAAACAATCATGTTCCCCCACCTCCTCACAGAATCGTACAGCCATCTTACATCAACCTGCCGGCCAACAGCAAGTCTCACCCCAGTTATGCCAATATTGACATGCAGGGGCGGGGAAACAGCCATACGTCCATAATATCATCAGCTGGAGGGGATTCCACCTATGATATTCCTCCTCAACGGCCTAGGGGAGGAGGTGGAGGCAGCCATGTCCTTGCCATGTCGCCTCCTCCTCCCCATCACGCAGCCCCTGTCCATCCTTACGTGAACACGGTCACTTGTATATCCGATACCACAGTACCTCCTCCTTCTGCTTCCTCCCTCATTACTTCCGATGCTACATACCTCCCAATGGCCAGCAATCAGCCTAATTATCTTCCCATGAGCACACAGTCTGCTTCTCCCAACTTCCAGGACCGCTTTGTCCCTGTTCCATCCGGGGATAGGACTGGAACAGACAGCTACCTGATTATGGAGGGTCAGAATTCCGCAGCTTCTAATGATAGCATGTATTTCCCTATGGAGAGAAGAGACAGTGATACATATGCGCCCATGGACCGTCCAACCAGTGACACCTATATGCCTGTAGCACAAAATGTGCCACCACGAGGAGGGACGTACGAAGAGAGCTATGTGTCTATGGTACCAGGGGATAGGACTAGCAGTGGTTCAGTGTACACTGACATGTCACAAGCACCACCTGTACCCCCTACACCGACTAAACCTAGCATTTATGAGGTGCCCCCTTCTAATAAACCAGTTCCATATGTACCCCCGCGCAATGTTGAACCGCCCAGGTTACAACCTCAGAGCTCTAACAGTAAGTAAATTATGCATTAATATGACTGATAAATCGCTATTCCCGAGTTGTAACATTTCGTTCATGCATCTTTTATTTTTGCTTGACTTCTGCGTGTCTGTCTGTAATAACAATCCTGAAAGTAAATGTCAATGAAATTGGCAACCATTTTGCAAGAAACCAATCATACCTTCATAGAGAATTGTTAATCGATATTACATTCTTCTACAATGACTCGTTGACAATTAACTCATTTACTGTCAAATAATATGAAATATAAGCATTTGAATCGCTGCGATCTGAGATCATGGTGTCAGTAAAAAAACAAAAAACATGTTGATACTAAATCAAAATATCAAATTTGAGTGTAGCGGTGCAGAGGAAAGCAGCTTGAAGCTGTGGTTATTGTCGGCCAATCATTGTGTTCAACGACTTTATTTTATAGTGTCAATTCCTTATCCGTAATTTTCTTCACTTTTTTTCTATATTGGCAAAAGAATAAGCTGCAACATTTTTAAGATAATATGTTTAATTCATTGTCAGAGAAAGAAGTTTTAATAACTGGAAATTGATTGTAAAAAAAGGTTAGTGTATTAACCAAATAATGTTGAATTGATTGCCAATAATAATACACTTTACATTTTGGTTCATTAATTTAAAAGTTCATTTAATTAATGTTGGTTAAAGTTACCTTTTCCTTCATATTATCAATACAAATTAAGTAATACAATATCCTAAAACACGAACTCTACTAAGTTTCTAGATTCGAAAAACCCATTGCTCTACTTATCGTTTTATTAAAAGAATTCCACCCGGCTGGAAGAAAACGAATGTAAATGCTTGACTCTTTTCTTTCTGATGATTTATTTAGGCAATCTGATTGATACGGGAGCATTCGTGTATACTACACAGCGAACAAGAAGTTTCAAACGCGAGGTCCCCAGGTAAGTCAAGAGAACAACTTTGGGAATCAGCTTTAGCAACGGGAAGGGCAAAACAAGGTTATGGAACTCTTGGTTTCCTGATGCAATATATCCCATTAAAATGAATACCTACCGGTAATTTGAGGGTTTCTTTCAGGGACAATTTCTTATCAACATGTACACCCAGCCGTAAATTATTAGTGTCAGCTTTTTGTGGGCTGCTGTATCCTTCATTTTTATTTGGGTGCTCCTAGAGCCAGTTGCCCATGGAGATGCATCCCATTCCCACCCGACATGTATCTGAAGGACCCCAACTATCATTAACTATGTAGATTCCATCCCAATGGAACATATTGTTGAAAGTGTATCACTTAATTAGATGAAATAATAATTAAAGTTACGTGAAATAATGTAGCTAATATGTGATGTTTGTGTTTGTTAGACTACCTCCGCAGGCAGACCCCTTGTTACCCACCAAGCGTTCTGGTGAATCCAGCAGCTCAGAGGATGAAGACGATGAGAGCAGCTCTAGTCTGGACCAGTCTTCAGATGCCATCCCCACCCAGAAACCTCCTGTAAGTTAGACTCAGCCACACTACTTTCTCAAGAGTATTCACTTAATGTGATACCTGTAATTAATGTGTATGAATTTTGACTAGTTTTATAACCTATTTGACATAGCCTAACATTACACTATTCGCTAGTTTCTATTAAAAAAAACATGGACAATTGTACTCATACACCTCTCCTGGGTTTTCTGCCAATTTACTGCCCTAAATTCTGTTTCCTAATGCTATCGTTTTTAAAGTCCTAAATTTTGTCATCGGAAAAAGATTATTTTCTCTCATTTCAGCTTTTACTCCTTTTAAACAAGACATTTTACCTTTTTTCCATTATCAGAAAAAAAGTTGCTCTAACAAAGAAAGAAGTGGGTATGTTTTAATGAGTATTTCACTGGGCCTTATGTTTTCCGATTCTGGTTTTGGCTGCCAAGTTTGCGTAAGCTTCCATCTCAGTTGGAAATAATTTGGTATACATTTTTATCCGGGACCATCCTAGATTGGTCCCTTTAAAGGGGTAAGTTTCCTGATGTATTAATTTTGTGAAAATTGTCTGTGGCTACTCGGATCAGCTTCCTCTCGTAAGCTCTTTCCTGGCGCTCTCACAAGATATAATCTGGTGCCTTGGCAAAGAGTTTCCATAATAGACTAAGCAAAGTGTTCGTGTCTACAAATTTTTACATCTACTAACTCGACATATTTATATTGTACACGAATATTTGTGGATTCGAATGTTCGGTGACTATGGCCTAGTTTGAATAAGTTCTATGTTCCTTAGATAAGAGTTTCTTCACAAGAATTGTTAGCTATGTTGTATGATTACGGTTATTTCTACGGACATAGATTACATTATTTGCACGATATGTTGTAGTCTTAACGGTTAATGGTGTCTAATATAAAACGTTATGTATATAAACGACGAAGTAAACATAGTATTTACAGAAATGTTTTATCATGATTAAACTAAGAAAAAATTATTCAATAGAGTTAATTCTTACACATTGATATTTACTGTTTCAGAAAGTTGAAGAACTTCGTGGAAAGAAGAGCTTGAATAGCACACCACCACCACCCAAAAGGGCAGGTGAAGTGCAGTACTTAGACCTTGCCTTGGAGAATGATTCCGCGTCAGAACGCAGCCCTGTCTTCCCTCGGTCTCCACCGCCATCTGCCAGTCGCCATGGAAACGCATCGCCTACCGAATATAAAGAAATAGACTTTTTGAAAACGAATGCCCTAAAAGAAGTCAGACGAGCGACGGAAAGTAAAAGGAAGAGTAGTGACAAGTCCATAGATGAATAGATATATTTATCTGTGGTTTTAACGCCCCTTTGAGTGTATAACAATTATTGTAGGAGAATTATTTATGATATTGCGCGTAGAATATACAAACTGATTTATGCATATATATTGTAGGCTATTTTCAAAAATCGTCAAATTTGCATGTTTTTGTATCCCTTAATATGTGGTATAAATATATTTTATATTTTATTAAAAACAAATATTTTTTTAATGTTTTTTTTTAAAAATTTGTGGTTGTCTGAGGCCAAAATACCAAGTATCCTGACCATAACAATGTTTTTCACAAAGAGCTGGCTATGTGTTATATACATAGTATCAATCTAATGAGGGAAGGCCCACTAAATGATATTGTTTCAGTTATCAAAGTAAAATGTGGAAATTAAAATGTCCATGTTCTACTTTCTGTCCAAATTGGACAAAAGTATTGGATTTTTTTAAATACACTTCCTTTCTATTCCAATTTACACTTGCTAAATTTATGCCTGAAACCCTGCCATTATTTATTTCCCGTGTACGACATACAAATGCAAATAGATGAAAACATGTCAAAATCTACTGATATTTGTCGGGGGAAAATGAAGAAAAATACAGCAATTCTCTAGCATTTCTTTGTTTTCTGATTAGAATTATCTATCGGTATCATTGAAACTTCATTATTAATAACAAATTAAATACTACCTCCCAGACAGCTATATTGGGACAGAATTGTGTCCATTGTACTTGTCCTCATGTACGACATACACAATTAAATTAAATTGGTGCAAATATTTTCTCCATCCTGTGTAATGAATAATTTCTATAACAGACACTACAGTCCTTAAATTACACTGAAGAAAATGACAATTGTTTTATTCCAAACTGTCTTGTGAAAATAAGAGTTATTGTTAGGGTAATTAAAGTTAAAATCATTTAAAATGCATCATATACATACATATGTAATGCTTTTTCAATGGATACTCCCGAATAATTGGTATACCCGCCCCCCCCCCCACACACACACACACACACGCGCCAAAAAAAAGGGGCAATAGTGTGGCATGTTTCAGTGCAACCCGTCAAGGTTACAGGAAGATGGGACAACTATGAAAAATGAATTTCTTTCCTTTTTCCCAAATTCGACGATTTTTGAAAGGTGCTCTTATATATATGTGTGTGTATATTGTGCTACATACATGCACACATATATATGTATAATTGTACTATAGGAGGAGATCCGATGTATCGATGATTTACATCGGTATGCATAAATAAGAATAAGGTTGTAATTTTTGTAAGTTGCTGTATGAATATGTATGGTATTCATGTAATTGTATGTGTATACCTTTAGACGACCAGAAATCGGTTAGATTTGTGAAATTAGCCTTCGTTTATTTAATGCTTGAACCCCTGCCATTATTGATGGTAAGGTAAGATATAGGTATATGGGACCAGTTGTAGATGTTGGAAAAAAACCTACCATTATTTTCTCAAAGAGGTTTCTTTGAAAAGGATATATACAGTGGGACTTTGTTTTTCGTTAAAAAGTTATGATTTTCGTTAGATCTTGATTTATTTAGCTAGAATACCTTTCTTGTTATTTGTATATGATGCACGAGACAATGAATTAAAGTGTAAAATGTTGAAAAATAACTTAAATAATGCTGCTGCCTGCAGCAAATGGTGGTCAGGCGGGGAAAATTATACAGCACTCTAGAAATGATTTTCATAATGAGGTATCATGCACTTAAATAGACAATTCTTAAATAAAGATGGGAACGATAGATTTTTCTCATCGCAAGTAAATCATGTCATCTTTTAGGAGTATTCTATAAAAGTTTTGAACACGGCATTAATTTTATTTCTCTACCTAATCTGAAGTATAGACTTCACTTCACGTTTGAAAGTCATTCATTTGGAATGTTTTGTGAACACAGAAATCGTCTTTCAAAATTGCCGATGCTTTAAGTGAAAACTACTCCCTTCAATGAAGGCCGCAAGAGAATTATAAACCTTCCCCATGCTGGATCTTGTATCTTTTTACTGCGGTTCTCAAAGGTATAGCACAGTAATGCGTGTGTTTAATTGTATATATTGGGCTGAGAGAGCTATGTGAAGATAACGATGACTTGTTATATTCAGCTTTCCACTGTCTGCTGACGCTTGTTGATTTTTATATAAAACAAAATATGCCCCCGTTGGTTTGATGATATAATAATCGAGAGTATGTTATGGTGTGTATGTACATTATCTCAGTTGATACATTTTAGAATCGAATGAGTCCAACGTGAGGAGTGCTTCACCCTCACTTTCTGCAAATGCTTGACTGATGCTCCACGCCTGTCAGTTGTGCCACACTACAGATTGACTTGTGTGTCTCAGTATCGTTTCAAAGATATTTCAGATGGATTACTGACTGTACATATGATACTTTTCATTTGTTTGTATATGATTTGCGGTTTTTTCTTTTATTTCTTTGTGTAGGCTCTGATATTCCATCAAGAACAATGTGTTGCTGTAATTATGCTTTGATTGTACTTTCTATCCCTCACCTCTTATTGAAAACCCACAAGTATTATACACCTTGTAATAATCCGATCTCCTCATTTACAGGAGAGTGGGAATTAAAGTTATCAACTCAAACTTCTCATTCATGCCCTTGTTATGTACCCTTCACCTATGTGTATAACTTTAATTTTGTCATCCACTTTATGTAGAATTGGATTCTAATGTTGCTAAGACGTCTTAGGCAAGACACTCAAATCTTGACTTAGTTTCGGTTCTTATATATATACGCCTTGGGTAGCATTAGTGTTATATTAATTTCCAATATCATTACTTTGCACCCATAAGGAAACTTACCCAACTTCTAAATTCTTATTAATACATAACTTGATGTTTAAAACCTCATTATTTCCGATCATCAGTTATTTGCTATGCTTTCTTAATCCCCTTCTGTTTATATCATGTCTATGTGTGTGTGCACGTTTTACTCATATGTTTCACGCAGTATTGCCGTTACTTTTGTTGCTTTGTTTATTCCCGTTCTTCTCTTGTTCCGGTCCAACATTCATCCTCAGCTATCAAATGATTCTGAAAGATTCATTTTGTATTGTGTATTTTTGTCAAAATACTTAATCTTGGGCGAAGATAACATAGTATTCCAGTGTACCACAAGGGATTTTTGGAAGATATAGCATAGAACCCATGATCATGGTCTCACTATATCTGATATGTTCTGAGGAACGACTGACTTAGCAAGACTTCAAACCGATGTTAAGTTCGCTCAACCTACAAGACTTACGCATATATGTGTGCTGGTGAAAGCAATAATTTGCGGTATGAACATTTATAGAGTCAGTGATTTACGCATCGTCAACGAAATTATATCCCTCGGTATTATCTTCATGACAATTTGAAGCGGACGCCATCATTTTGTGTATTCATCCTAGGATTTCATTATTTCAGCATCATTGGTCTGAGACCAAAAAGAATTAAAATGTGATCACTTTCTTTCTGCACACAGGCCAATATTTTTAGAATAACGTAGGCCAACACACATCACTTGAACAACTGGTAGAGATAGCCCTTTCCGCTTTTGTAGATAATTAAGTATGAATAATTGACAAAAAAAAAAAATTTAATTTAACGTTTTGATAAACACTATTGTTATAACACAATCCTTTACTAGTGTTCTGATTCAAGCTTCCACCACTTGAAGGGCTGGTATCATTTGGTACAAGTGGCATATCATGAAAGATTCGTGTTATTTTGATATTGAAGACTGATTTGTGCAGGGATTGCACGCTGACAATCATGCTATTATCCGAAATACTGTTGAACCATCGGCATTGTTTCCATTGGTTGTTAAGTTAACATATATATGCGCTCTGTTTGAACATTCAGATTTAGGAATCGTTGGTGAGCGATAAGAGTATTTAGTTAAGGTGATGCATGATAGCTACAGGCCTGATTTCTGCTGTATTATGTTGTACATATTTATTGAATATGATTTCTATCTGGGATGGGTTTATACAATAAAACGAAAATTTCAAACATACAAATGTGTGTTATGTTTTGTGTTGATAGTATGACTAGTATCCACGTCATTTGTCATGACCCTGAATTTTATATTTTCTCTTTTTTTTAGATGTTGACAGGATTTGGGAAAACCAATTGAAAGATAATACCTGTGGTATTTTGATTGTAGTGAACATTTATTGAACCATCAACCTCATTGACATTATAGCGATCAAATTGTTCAAAATTTTGTACAATAATTACAATTCATGGATTATTATCACGTATCATCCAAACAGGTTTCATTTTGCTATCAAAGACCTTAGTCAAAAGATATGTACATTGCTCGACACCGAATATGGTAGGGTTTTCTATGACAAGTTTTTACATTAAAATGCCCTCTTAATAATCGAAAGAATTTGCCTTTTGAAAACTCTTTGAAAGAATGCTGACAGGTTTTGAACAAATATGTATTCCATGGATGCTAGATTTCAGTATGACTAAGCAAAATACTGGTGCCTCATATAGCAAGAAGTGGATATCACTTGAACAATCGTACCAACCACGGGTGTTATTTTAAAAATCTTAGCAATGGGGATGAAACCCTTTGGCAATACTTAATGATTCTTCAGTCTCCCGTTCTGAGACATGCTATGGGGAACACAGTATAATTGGTAATCGATGACAATGAAAGACTCTGAAACCCCAAATATAAAGTGACATAATGTACGTCCCTCGGGGGTCAAATAAAACGCAGAAACTCAAGCTTCTGTAGGGGTCGAGTGGAATAGGGTTCACGCCGATCAGCAAGCCATTCAATAACGAATGCGACCCACTTTTTAACCTTCCTTGACCGTTTCCGTTGTCTCTACCTCCTGTTTACCATCTGGGTGAGTTGTTGTTTTGGTCACAATCGTTTTGGTGGTTTTTTTCCCATTTACAACGCGCGTCTCTGTCTTGGTAGAGGTGCTGATTTTCGTTTGTCCACCGCCGCCCGCAGCGCCCCCGTGTGAGCCACAGGCACCTCCTGCTCCACCAGCGCCACCTGGATAAATACATACAAAATAATACCAATGTCAATAATACTGCCGTTATCACTTTAACCTAATTGATATTTGTGCGGAGCTTCGTACTGTGGCTCTCAGATTTAAGTTTTCCAACGAGTGTTAACCTCACTGCTTTTTCGGCTTCCGTTCATGGGCAGTGCTTAAAAAAGATCGAATTAGGGTTCAAATTTCTAGGTTACATGCAAAAATTATCATGCAGTTGATTCTGAGATCATTTCCCGGGGAACCACCCCCTGACCGTGGGCCAAGTGTCATACAAGCCTATAAACATGTGTACCTGCTAAAGCATGGCTGCACTGGGTAATAATGTTAGTATACAGATACTCAGATATAGTTTCACTTCATGCTGCTGAGTGGAGATTAGTAGGGCAAAGATCCCTTTTATCATTATTATATAGCCCCGATTGCAATAAAACAGTTTTGGTCATCCTTCTATACAAATATTGGAGATATCGTGTGAGTATCTTCTTTGATAATTTCACCTTGTTGAGTGTACATGTGCAATTATATCTATATGGATATTTAAGTACTTAATAGGCCTATATCTTGGTTTAGGTTATAAAAGATGATTGGAGAGATGTGGTTGAGAAATATATATACCATTCCATACTTGATGAACTACATTTATCCATTATAATTATTATTAAAAACAACTGCAAAACAAAAGATGTACAACCTCCAACGGACGCGTATAGAGTGAAAATATATAAAATATACAAAAATTACTCTTATTTATTATTTTCTGTTACCAAAATTACTCTATTAAAACTCTAAACCATATAATATATGAAAATCTGAAATCTAGCTGTCTTTTTAATCAAGTCTCTCTTACCAGGAAGAAGGAAGAAATTACAGCTCAATATTCTTACCACAAGTACCCATCAAGAATGACATTTAAACGATATATAGACCTGCATGTATATATGATGCCCCTTCCCATCTTATCATATTTCAGAGGAAGTATTTATTGAACTAAATGAACATGAATGTAAATCAAGTGGGCGGTGAAATGTACACGCTCGAGATAGCGGCACGAATTGTGAATATATGTTTGTTAAATGTGTCCTTGTGATTTCCCTTCTGACATTTCTTATCAAAGAAAAGTTGAGAAGTGGGGATTGCGTTTGTAGTGAACAATAGCTTTATGTAAGATAACCTGAAATCAAGTGATTTAAACGTAAGAAAGTTTATCAATTGATTGATAGCTTTAGAATAACATGTGGTACTGATGTATGGGAGGCGGCACGTACATCACATGATAATTGTCGATCGGTAGAATGTAATCCATGAATTGTTTTGAACATAGGATATTTTCTATGTGATGTGTTAGATCAAAATGAGTCGCAAGTCGCAAAAAATGGATTTTGAGATACCATCATATCTTAAAAGATAAGATCAAGCCGATTCCAATGATAGTAAACTCTAGGACATCTCATGAATAGTTATATTTGATATTTTTATTTTTATCAAAAAAGTTTACAATATTTCTAGTAAAGTATAGCTAAAATTTAATATACTCCATACGATGACCTTAGAAACGCATGGCTACAGTTAATACACGGTCCTCGGATTTGATATATGTATTCGTAGGAGTAAAACTTAGCGGTGGATACCCCAAACATGAGAACATTCCTGCAAAGAAATCCTGTGAGTAAAACACTTAAAAAATATCAATGTTGCGACTTGTGACTGATTTATCAGTAACACATCACATCGTTCGCATGGCCTATCGACGTAAAGAGGAGATTTGATTTGCTTAAATTGTGATTATTTCATCAATGTACCCCAATCAAATATATTCTTTTTTAATTATTAATTTCTACAAGTGACTTATAACAACCATACCTGACTTGGGAACTTCAATCTTTCCATCAACTGGGGCCATGACGTTTTGAGGGTATCTACCAATAAAGTTTCCAGCGGGGTGATAGTTCGCAACTACGAGCCATTTACCACCCTTTGTTTGCGCTTTGCCCACTCCTAGTTCCACACTATCCTTCCATACTACCTGGGTAAAGTGACCTGAAATGACAATGACAGCAGATCGTAATTGTATACAAGTTGAACTAGTGCCATTTGCAGTTTAGTTTTGCAAGGCTCACCCTTGGTTAAAGTTGCGGCGTTATTCGATGTACCATTATCATATCAGTACTACAACCTAAAGTTAGTATTTAACGAGTATCTGGTTAATAACTGATTATTTGGTATGATTTAAAGGAACATTATTTTCTATTATTCATGAAACGTACATGGAAATCTGTTCAATTTATGGTCAATTTCATTTATGAAAATGGGTTATCAGTTATCATTCTGAAAGACACGATTGATAATATTGTGGTCGAAGAAGTAGACTGCAGTTACTCATTTCTCGAAATGGTATCATGACATGACCCACACCTTGATTAACAAATATTTTTATGACCTATGTATACATGTACTTCCCGATAATCCTTTTACTTTATTCATATTAGTTGGGACAGGTTTGCATTATATATGTTCTGATTAAATAAATGACTTATTAAGGTGGGCGTGTCTGTGTGTTCCCCACCTTGACGACTGGTCTTCTTGTTTGTACATCGTGTGAACTACGGACGGGTCACCCCTTATCTCACATTGCCTTATCTGCCCAAGCCTCTTAAACATTCCCTATGATATCGCAAACTAAACCTACAAAGTCAACATTGCCCTTGAACTCTCTTCAGTCCGTTTAGAGAGACGACTGTAGAACTTATATGTGATCCACTTCATGTAAAGACATATTCAGAAAAAAAAGATTTTACCAATCGAGGTAACATTATTCCCTACGAGCGATAAGTTTGGGTAGAAGTTTAACTTGCATTTAGTACAAGTGCAAACATGCATCATATAAGGGTATGGTTGAGTTTATGTCCTATTGAAATATAAAGCATGGTTTATTGCAATCACAAATGACCAATTATCTGTCAAAACCTTAAGATAAGAGGCTATTTGTCCATGGTTTGTATTTCAAATCGTTGTCAAAATATAGATTAAGTGAAATAATCATCAAAGCATCCTCATTCTGTCCAGGGATAGGCCCAGCAAAAGAGTTCAACCATATTATCAGGGTTGTCATAGAAAATTCTAGTAAATTATCTAATCATACAAATTTCGCCTTCAAAACCTAATGTAAGAACTGGCAATGAAAATATAAAACAATAAGCTATACTGATGCTGGTACCTCAGTAAAGACATGATTTATAAATGTATGATTTAGTCATTGATAATGATAATATTTATAAGCATTTTCATTTATAAGCAATGATTCATTATACAATGATTCATTATACCCAGCATTCCTGATTGTAGCAGTAGTAGGGAGGTACCAGCCATAGTCCTATCAATCGGATTAGTGTCCCCTATGTACCCCGAGCTCTCAGCCAATCAGAGAGCTGTGAGCTCGAGCCCTCGGCCAATCAGAGAGCACCCCGCTACGCACCCCGAGCTCTCTGATTGGCTGAGAGAGAGCCTGGAATGTTTCAAGATTCAAGGAATGCCCATTATTAGACACACGACCCTAGGGTTACACGTATGACCCTAGGGTTAGGCTCGCTGAGAGCTAACCATAGAGCTACACCTTTGATCCCATAACAACTAACCCTAAGGTGAGAACTAACCCTAGGGTTACACCTCTAAACCCATGTCACTTTAAACCCATGACATATGACCTTAGGGCTAGCTCTCACTAGGACTTAACCCTAACGTTAACCCTTAACCCCTCCCCACGGCACAAGACCCTAAGTCTAATCCCTAAGCCTATCATTTAGAGCTAAGCTCACGTACACAGCCATATGCTTAGTTCTAGCTCTTTAGGATAAAGTTTACTTTAACCTTAACCACAATAAATATAGATGAAAACCACACAGAGAAGTGGCAGTTTAAATTTCCCAATATTCCATATAAATAGGAGAATGCGGATTTATTTTAGTTCTAATTTGAACTGCTATGAGACAAAATGGAATGCTATACTTTACAAACGACTATATACAGAGAAGCAATAACAGCGATTTTCCCTGTTTTATACGCATACACTCTGGGAATTCTGTTGTATGCTATATATAGAGCTTTGACATTTTTGAAATGTCCCAAAAGATTACCACCCTCCAATTCTCTCCAAAATTTACCCAGAGCACCCATCCCCCCTCCGGCTTCCCCTATATATATTGAAATGGAAGAAGGCTATCTTACTCCATCCAAATGCTCAATAAGCATTGACTGATTTAAAATGGAGGAAAACTGGGTTAGGCAAAATTTAAGCGATATTTTGCAATCGTTTACTGACCCCAACGTGCTAATACAATGGGCTCGGAATATTGGATTACAACATGAAAAACCTGTATTGGATCGGTTATACGATTTAGAATTGAATTCAAAGCTGCAGAAACTTCATACTGCAAGTGAAGTTTTGAATTACGCTATCCCACTTAACATACTATCTCACCAAGCAGTGCTATCAAGACTACAACAGATTCATTCGGTAAGTTAAATATTTTATAAATCATTTATTTATTTATGTTAATACGTACAACTTTAGATTATGTATAGACAATGATGGTTTGTTTTTTTCTCTTGTTTCAGCAATCAACATCTCCCTCCTTATCTCACCCACTCTCAACGCATCCTGCCCCAGGTTCTATATCTAATTCACCAACAATCACTCACCAAACCCTCAACAAACCCACACCTTCACATTCAATCCCCCAGCATTCCAACATTCCCACTCCTTTTCAGACCAACCCAAACCCGAATCCTTTAGGACCGATTTTAGAACACACCAAGTCGGATTCACTCAACGACGCAAATGGATCTATACCTTCAGTCAATGAGCAAGAATGCCTTACGGATTCTCAGGTAGAAAAAAACTACAACATTATACATAATTTTCTGGATGACTTGACTACCTACTAACGTGTATATTGTTTATGACAATGAATGGTATTTTTAATTTTAGTGTGACGCGATATGGAGCGAATTTTTTCAAACCCCACCTCCAACCACATCACCCAAACCTAAAACAAATAATATTGAAAATCCTTTACCAACATCCAGCACCACAGAAAACAATATAACCGTTCCACAGACAGAGAATGAAGATATCAAATTTGTTTGCCCAGTTTGTGGGGTACAATTTTCAAATTCGGAAGAGCATAAAAACCACATAAAAAGTTGCAAGAAATTTAAATGCCAATTTTGTAAGAGAGACTACAAAACTTTATCTGGGAAATGTAAACACGAAGCTCGATGCGATATTAGAAGACCTTGTACTCATTGCGGATACAAATACACATCAGTTCGTGATAAGATAACCCATGATAATTCTCATTTGAATGCAGAAAAAACGTACAATTGCAGAGCCTGTAACTCAAAATTTTTAACACGATCACTACTGTTTGAACACCAACAAGCTAGACATAGTATTTCCCCCGAAAATTTATCACCAACTCCCTGGGTAGAGTCCCCTTTTGATGACAATATTGAAAATGACAGAAAAACTAAAAAGATCTATGAGACAAACAAAAGATTTATTTTAGCCAACCATAAACTAGGCGACATTCAGGATCAATACAACTTCCCCACAAATGATTTCTCAGGCGGTGTGGATGAATTTGCGACTCACCTTGAGCGTATATTTGAGTATCAAGATCACTCATTTAAAGTTGATGTTTCATTAGGTGTAATACTTCGAAATGAAGAGACAAATGAAATGCGATATTTTGTTCCATACAATAACGTCTCGATTCTTAGCGAACCGTTTTATATTTCCAAACATGAAGATCTGGAGAGGTTATATGAGAGATTAATTTCCATAAACCTTCAAACATATATAACTTCGGTACGACCTAATACAAAATGGAGACCTTGGTTTTTTACAAACATTCTTTATACAGTTACAAGAACTCAATATTTACTTGGACAGGCGGGATTTCTTCCTGATTATGTTCGCCTAAAGAAGTGTATTCTATCATTTGAGAAAGACCACAAAACAGGCAACCTATACAAGGATAAATTATGTTTATTTAGATGCTTGGCTAAGCATAAGAATAATCAGTTAACCCTTGGATCTATATACGAACTATATAATCAATGGCGAGCTTTTGTCAATGACCGAGCTATTACCAGGGAGGAACTACCAAGTTCACCAGCTAAATATGAGGGTGTTTCACTTGAACAGATACCACACATTGAAAAATGTTTTGACGTATCTATTTATATCTATGAACTTTTACCTGATGGAAGTGTCACTCTTCGATATAAATCATGCACCTCAAATTTAAATGTGATGTATATGAACATATACAAACACCACCTATCCTACATTACAAATTTTAAGACTTATGCTAGAAAATTTTCTTGTGCAACTTGTGAGAGAGTCTTTAGTGACAAATCAAATTATAACAAGCACATACAAATTTGTGTTAGTAGAACTAAGTACACATATAAATCAGGATTTCATTCAACAAAGGGAACAATTTTTGATGAAATGGAGGAATTGGGAATTATTACTGAAAAATCACACTCCCACTTTCCATGGTTTTGTGTTTTTGATTTTGAAGCTATTCTTGAAAAGATTTTTGAACAAAATTCAGACAAGTTAACTTGGTCTCAAATTCACCGAGCTGTTTCAGTTTCAATTTGCTCTAATGTAGAAAACTACAAGCACCCAAAATGCTTTGTAAATTCAGATCAAAGAACTCTAGTAGAAGATATGATTTTATACATGCTTGAAATACAAGCAATGACATTATCATTAGCTTTGGAAAAATGGAAGGATGCCATTTCAAAACTGGATGAACTTGTAGAGAAATGGAACTCTATCGCAAGCTCTATGAATGAAAAAGAGGAAGAGAATAAGGAGAACGAACAGAGGGAGTATCAGGAAGAAGATGAGGAAATGAGGGAGGGAGAGGATGAGGAGGGGGAGTCAGAAGATGGGGAAGAGAAAACCAAAAAATCCCCCAAAGTAAAAAACTCAGGATCACGCATGCATGATCGCATTAAATCCATTCGAGCCAGGTTTATGACATACATTAACCAACTTCCAGTTTTTGGCTTTAACTCAGCCAGATATGATATAAATCTGATAAAATCAACACTATTTAAAGTTCTTGATATGAATGAAAAAAATGACAATTACTTTGTTATAAAAAAGAACAATGCATACATTAGTATTTCAACTGAAAAACTTAAATTTCTTGATATTTGTCAATTTCTAGCCCCTGGTTCTTCTTATTCAGGTTTTCTGAAAGCTTTTCACATTAAGGAATCAAAATTTTGGTTTCCATATGAATATCTTGATTCATACGAGAAGTTAAATGACTCTTCAATTCCAAGTCATGAAGCTTTTTATTCTTCCCTTCGAAACACCAACATTTCACCTGAAGAATACAACCAAGTTTGTTCAGTATGGAAGGAGAAAGATATGAAGACATTGAAAGATCTTCTGATTTTTTACAATAATCTTGATGTTGGTCCTTTTGTTAGTGCTGTAGAAAAACTACAAGCTTTTTACTTTAATAAAGGTATTGATGTTTTTAAACTGGCTGTATCAGTACCAGGTATTGCTCGGAGAATGCTTTTTGCATCAGCAGATAAAGATACATTTTTCCCATTGATTGGTGGTCATGATGAGGATTTGTATAAAACATTCAAGCAAAACATAACAGGGGGACCCTCCATTATTTTTCATCGCCATCACAAAGTCAATGAAACAAAAATTAGAGGTAAAAAGATATGCAAAAAAATACTAGGTTTGGATGCTAATGCATTATACCTATGGTCCCTGGGTCAAAAACTCCCAACTGGTCCATACATTCGACGTTTTGTCGAGCATGATTTTTCCCCAAAAAAACACACAATTCACATGCTTATGTTTTTGTGGTTGGAGTGGGTGAGAAAAACTGAGAAGATTGACATCATCCACAAACTCAACAGAGGTAGGGAAGTGAGAATTGGAGCATATTTGACAGATGGATTCTACCCGATATCAAACACCGCCTATGAAGTGAGTTTTAGGGTAGTCATGATATTTAGTCGTAATTTTCTTATAGTAAAATTGTATGTTTGTATGCATATGCATATACACGTATTATATATATATTTATTTATTTGTTTTAGTTTAATGGATGCTACTTCCATGGCTGCTCATGTCAAAAGGACAAGATGGATCCGAAACTTTGGAAAATTAGAAGACATAATACAGCAGAAAAAGAGAAAAACATAAAACAGTTGGGCTATAACCTCGTTACTATGCGAGAGTGTGACTTTCGAAAGGAGATGCAATCAAGCATTGAGATCAAACAACTTATGCGTGAACACTTTCCTTCATTCTATCTAAAGCATCCACATAAAGTAACAGAGGATGAGATAATTGAGGCAGTGAAGAACAACCTCCTGTTTGGATCCGTTGAGGTTCGGATTGAGGTACCAGAAACCTGGGCTCCCGGTTATGAGCGGAAACTTCCACCCAGGGAATATTTTGCTGAAATGGCACCTTTGTTTTGCACAAATGACATTGAACATAAGGATATTGGCTCACACATGCAAAAGCACGTTTTAGACTTTAATCTTTCCACAAAACCCCGCAGGCTTTTGATAAGTGCTCTTTATGCGGATAAGGTTTTACTGGCTACTCCATTACTCAAATGGTACTTGGATCATGGAATGCGCGTAACCAAAGTATATCAAGTTGTTGAGTTTGTGCCAAAAGCATGCTTTAAAAGTTTTGAAAATGAAGTTTCGAACGCGAGACGGGATGGGGATAAAGAAGGCTTAAGTGTCACTGCAGAAACAATGAAGCTTGTAGGAAATTCAGGTTATGGAGGCCTTATAATGGCAAAGGAACACCACCAAAATGTGACATACCACTCTTGTAGAACAGAAGCACAAAAAAAAGTGAACCAACCATCATTTAGAAAACTTTCAGAATTGGGATCGAACCATTATGAGATTGAAAGTGTGAAAAATAAAATAACATTAGACCTTCCAATCTATTTGGGATATTTTGTTCTGCAATATGCCAAACTTAGAATGTTGCAGTTTTACTATGACTGCTTGGATTATTATGCAGATCGAAGCGACTATGAATATATTGAGATGGATACAGGTAATTGAAACTTACTTTCATAATATTATTTAAAATGATTAATACTTCTTTAACAGACACTGAATATGCATTTATCTTTTTTTATTTCAGACAGCGCATATTTTGCAATATCTGAGAACGAATTAGAAGACATAATCCACCCGTTATTGAAGCAGCAATACTTGAGTGAAATATATGACCTATGCGGACAGGATGACAAATCGGTATGGTTTCCACGTCGCTGCTGTGAAAGATGTGCCAAATTCTGCAAGAGAACTCCTGGGTTATTCAAAAAGGAAGCTGAGGGAATTGAAATGATAGCTCTATCCAGTAAAACATATATTTTGAAGGAAAACAACACCGGTGGGTGTAAATTGAGCTGTAAGGGAGTGAATAAACGTCGACTTGAAGACCCATTTGAAAAATACGAGAGTGTACTGAAAACTAAGAGAGCTCGCTTAGGTACAAATGTCGGATTTCGTCAGAGAAATAACACCATCTATACATATAAACAGGACAGATCAGGTTTTTCCTATTTATACATAAAAAGGAAAGTAATGGAAGATGGAATATCCACTAGACCATTGGATGTTGTACTAAATCCCTGGCAAAACATACCTGCATATTATGTGTTTAGTGATAATCACCCATTCTCGCAATCATATCCATGTCAAATTGAATGTTTAGGTTGGATTTTTAACTCATCAGCACAGTTGTATTTTTACAAAATGGCAATTGCAATGAATGAAATGGAAACAGCGTGTGATATATTACTGTTTACAAGCATAATCCAATGTCAAACAAAAATGAAACCAATGCTATCAAGACCTGATTACATTGAAAACAGAGAACTAGTTATGTTAGAGGTTTTGCTAATTAAACTGCAACAAGTTCCCAGTCTTTTATCTACACTTTTAGAAACTAACACACTTCCGATTGTTTACGCCAATCGAGCAGATTCATATTGGTCATCAGGACTGAGCGAGAGAGTAGTAACCATAACTAAACCTAGCGAGTTTAGGGGTTATAATAAACTAGGAAAAATCTGGGAGGAGGTGAGAGAAAGCGTAATTCTATGAAAATGTATTATTATTATTATTGTTATTATGCTCAATAAATGAATTCGCAATGTACCTGTATTTTTTATTTGCGTTATGCAACTCACCAATCACCCACTTCTTTATATACCCAAATGACTCGATCCCCAGTATCTAGCAAATAAATACCACAAGCTATGAATGTAATGAATCGACGTCACTTTCCATTTATGTCTCACTTAAATCTTTTATACCCCCCACACCTATCCGAACGGTGACTTCTCTATATACCCAAATGATCCGAATCCTTGTACACAAAAGCTCAAGCACATTCCACGAGGGGGCGTCACCGTCTAGTCGATCCCCGACAAGCAAAAGTTCAAGTACAAGCCGTAAGAGAGCACCACCCTCCGGCGCGCTTCAGTAGAAATGATTCCTCCCAAACACAATCCATAAGATGGCGCCACCTTCTAGCGCATCCTCCCGAATCTGACTCTCTTCCGCAAAACAACATCTCATAAGGGGGAGCCACCCTCTAGCGCGTCTCAGTACGATCCACCACATACCCCGCAAAAGCTTAAGTGAGTGTCATCGATCTAAAGATGCTAGTATAAAACCAATTTCAAATTTAAGATTTTATTCAGTTGTTACAATGACAGACGTTATTGAAGTACCCACTTATTCCTTTTGTAGTCCCTGCACACTCTCCGTTTCAGGCACAACAGGTGCTGGTAAGACCGAATTCGTTAAACGACTTATAAAGCATAAGAATGTTATGTTTGAACACCCTCCTAAAGAGATTTTTTACTTTTACGGGGTATGGCAAGACTCTTTTGAAACTATGACCTCTGAAGTGAATTTTAAAGAAGGACTACCGGAGAATGTAAACACCAGCGCAGATCATCGCTTGTTCATTATTGACGATCAAATGCAAGATGTTGTAAAGTCACCAGCTATGGAAAGGTTATTCACTCGAGAGAGTCACCACAAAAATGTATCAGTTATTTTTATCACCCAAAATATTTTTTGTCAGGGTCGCCACGCTAGAGATATTGCGTTAAATTGTCACTACACAGCCCTTTTTAGAAACCCTCGAGATATAAGTCAAATTGGAATGTTGGGAAGACAGATTGGAATGGGAAACTCGCTTCTGGAAGCATATAAATTTTGCGTGAGTATGCCTTTTGGATACTTGCTTTTGGACCTGTCCCCACGCAACTACCTACCAGATCTCAGACTGAAAACTCGAATATTTCCAGGAGAAGACTGCATCGCATTCATAACTAAAAATGGCTAGTAGATTCCCATTATTTGCCGATCCTGCTGTGAGATTACGCACGTTTGCTGATTACAAACATGGTGAGAGAATTTTGGATTTATCTCAACAGGGATTATTTTACACTGGAGGTGGTGACGGCGTTCAATGCTTTCATTGCGGTATCATAATACACTCATGGGAAGAGGACGATGTTGTGAGCGTGGAGCATTTTAAACACTCCCCAAAGTGTTCAGTAGCTCAAAAAATGCTATCCAAATCTGAGGATATTGCACGCACCCTTTCTATTATTCTAGAAAGACAAGAAAATCTTCGTCAATCAATATCGGTGTCATTTCCCATAACAGCTAACTGTAATTCTTTGAAAAAAAAGAACCACATCAAGTTGAGAACTAAAATGAACACTCTACTTACTAGGATGTTTAAAAATTCATTTGAATGCACAAAAAAGAAAAGAGAACCTGAGGATGAGAGTGATGAGAGCACGGATGAAGATGAATGCGGGGAAGATTACGATGACATATCCGATTATCTGTGCATGTCTCCAAAAATGATTACCACTAGAGCATTTGATTGCTCATGTATGCGATATCACAAGGGATCCACAACCGCTATTCATGGATCCACCCCAAACCTACTTGACTTTGTTGATCAAGAAGAAAAAGAAGATAAAAACGATATTGTGGAACTACCCCTGTCAGAACCTGCATACACTCCAAAGCTTACGGATTTGTGTCTTTCATGTCTTCAAAAAAAGTGAAAACCCAAACCGCCTAGTATGGGCGCTGTTGAGAAGAATGTTGAATTCTTAAAGCTTTTGATCTCAACCCCAAACCGTAAACAAGCGGAGGCTCTACTGGAAACAATTTCCGCAAGTCAAATTAAAGCAATATCGGAATTATTTTTACATTTACCCAACTTGAGACTACCATCTGAAGCTCAGAAGCTCGTTGTTCGCCGACAAAAGTTACTGACTCGAATTTCGAGTAAAAAAAATTCAGACTCTGAAAAAAGGAAACTAATTCAGCGCTATAGACGAATTTTGTTGGAGTTGTTCTCAGCTATATCCACTCCACTACATAAGGTGTTGAAAAAACTAAAATGACAACCAAAAAAGTTGTTCTTGTACCCTATGAGCGCTACTTGAGATATCAACAGGAACACTCGAGTATCCTCTCCTCAAACTCATCTCTAAACGCTTTGGATCCTCCACAGCTAAAAAAAAAATTTTCTATTAATCGATCTCAAAGACAGCAATCAGAGACATTACCAACTCCAACACCCTCATTGGTAGACGCGTCGGATACACAGCACACGCCGACAAAACCCGCACCGCCCCCGCCGCGAGCGTTGCGGAACGACTTGGCCCAGGCCGCGCCTTCGGTACCTATTCAAGAATCTTTAAAAAGGAAAGTAAAAAAGAAAAAGAAGCAAAATAAAGTTAATCTTTCTTCACTCCCTCCACCACCACCACCACCACCGGGAATACCAGCAGGGAAAAGAAAACCCTCTAATAGTTTGAGTTGGTTAGAACTCTGGGGAAAATAATGGATAAACACGAGAGACTGTCTCTAATATACTATAATTCAGCACACCCTGCTTCATTCTCAGGACCTAGCTCCTTGTATGATTCAACCAAAGACTATGGATATAGTATGAAAGAGGTGAAAGAATGGTTGGAGGGACAAGACACCTACACACTGCATAAGGAACCTTCTAAAAAAGTGTCTCGACCCCGAGTCATTGTTACAGATAAATTCCAGCAACTTGATGGGGATACTGTGAATATGCGAAAATATGTTAAACACAATGATGGATTTTGTTTCATCCTTGTAATTGTTGATATTTTTTCAAGATATGCTTGGACCAAAGCTCTGTATTCTCTCACTGGAACTGAAATGAGTCAAGTTTTATTAAAGTTATTCAAAGATAAACCCATTCAATCGCTGAGAACAGACTCTGGAAGTGAATTTTTAAATAAGGAAGTGGGGTATGTAATGGATAAATTGAATATCAACCATTTTTATACCACCAATGAAACTAAAGCTAATTATGCAGAACGATTTATTAAAACTCTGAAAGGGAAGCTATCCAAAATTATGTATGAATACCAAACTCGTCGCTGGATTGATCATTTACAACCTGTCACCGAGTCATACAACAAGGCATACCATCGAGGTGTAAAGTCAACACCTGAGCACGCATTGCTGTTTAGAGATCGAGCTGAGTTGTGGTTTACACAATACGCCCCAAAATTAACAAAATCTTTTCTGAAAAAAACAAACGCTCCCAAGACTCTCCCCAGTATTTACAAATATAACATAGGAGATACTGTACGTCTTGCACGCTTTAGAACAGCGTTCACCCGACATTACGATGAAAAGTGGACAATTCAATACTATATTATTGTAGAGCGCTCAGCCCAACAGGGTATCCCCCAATACAGAGTGAAGTCGCTTAATAATAAATTGATTAAAGGTCGTTTTTATGAGGAGGAGTTGGAGCGAATTAGAGTTGACGAAAAAACCCTATACAAAGTTGAAGACCTACTTAAGCGAAGAAGGCGTGCAGGTGTAGTTGAATATTTGATTAAATGGATTGGATGGGAACCTGATTACAATACTTGGCTGCCTGCTGATCATCTAGTAAATATTCCAAACAATATAATCGAAAAACAAAATCAACTTGATAAAAACCAACCTGTGAATGCAACAAAAACTCCAAAGAAACAAAAGGTAAGCTTGGGAAAAGCGGTGATTCAAAACCAAACAAAGAAAAATAGGGGAAAAGAGGCGGCAGCATTGATAGAGGAGCCGAATCGGAACAATAACAAGAAAACTAAGAAAAGGAAAAGGGGAAATTCCACACACTGGACAAGAAAAAAGAAAAGATCTTCATCATGAGTTGTTATTTACATTTGTGCTCATCTGATTCGGTAAAGATTCACAGAAAAAACAATGAATGGGATTTCACTGTTGATATAAACCCTCCAATACCTTCCTTAAATTGTCAAGTATCTTTATTGACATTTAAAGCCCAAGGGGTAAAGGCAAATAAAATGGATAACGGTTTATATGTTTATACAGACATTGTTAAAGTTGGTACTTCATTTGTTCAGGAACAGTACAAACCCCTGCTTCGTGTTGTCTACAAACCCTACACTGAGTTTACAGATCATTATTCGTTTCCAGTGTCTCTCAACTACATTGACAGAGTGCGGATATATATAAGAGACGATAAGGGTGATACTCCCACTATAAAGGCCAACTCAGTGCGGTGTACATTACTTATTCATCAACCTTAGAAATGCCCTCGTCAACTGGTTATGTACCATACCTAGCAGGCGCCGGGAATTGGACTGGAGTGTCCAAAAAACTGAAATCGATTTATGTACTCCCCAAAAATAAATCTTCACCTTCAGTCTCTGTGAACCTTGTCACCCCAACTGAACAGGTTGTTTCAAGAGCCAAGGAACAAATCAAGCGAAACAAAACTATTAAAAGCGCTCAAAGGAAAAAAACTCCTCATTCTTCAACAAGACGCAAGAGGATTAAGACAACCACTTCTAAAAAGAAACCCGCTTCAAAGGGCAAACGCAAGTATAATAAAAAGAAATAATGGCCCTATTTGTAAATGAACAAGCCGAGCATGGATATGAAGCTAGACTCTCTCTCTTTTCAATTCCACCTGTAGAAGTTGGAATCGAGCGGGTTTACTACAAAGAATTTCGCCCAGTAGGGGGTGTGTCGGGGCAATCTATTTTGGAGTTTGATGTGGTTAACAACGGACCTGATTATATAGACCTATCTCGAGCAGAGTTACAGATAGAAGTAAAGATTCTCAACGACCAAAATAAAGACATTGGCGCGGCGGATAAAGTTTCCCTAATTAACTTACCAGTATGTACCATTTTCCGACAAATGGACTTATCCATTCAAAGCCAGGTGGTGACAAGCTCAATTGGAAATAACTTTGCGTACAAATCCATTCTAGACAACCTTTTAGAAAATGGGCTTAGTGACGCAACCAGCTGGCTTGAGGTTGGAGGGTTTGCAAAGGATACTTCTGGAAATATGGACTCGCATGATCCCTCTTCAGCAACTAACGTTGGACTGGCCAAGCGAGCTAAATTTACTGAGTCGGGTAAGAAAAAACAGCTGAGAACCCGCCTTATGATGGATTTTGCTCGTCAAGAAAAACCACTAATTCATGGAGTACCTGTCAACTTAAAATTGTATCCTGCCTTAGATAAGTTTAGGTTGATCTATGCAGATACTGGAGAAACCTATAGTGCTGAAGAAATAAAAACTCCCCCGAAAAAGAAAAGATCCAGAAAGGGCACCCAACCTACCACCACAACCACTCCGACCGCCACTTCAAAGTATTATACCGTGGATATCACATCTGCTGTTTTGTTTGTGCCCATGCTAAAGATAAATCCTTCGCTTCTCACAAAGCATAATGACATCATCAAAAATCAAATGGCTATGTATCCATTCACTAAAAGCGATATACGTGTGTTCAACGTTCCAGCTTCAAGTCAGGTGTGGACCTATGATAATATCTTTCAGGATATGGTTCCTAAAAAACTAATCATCGGAATGGTGGAGTCTAAAGCATACGCTGGTAATCCAGAGCTTAACCCGTTTAACTTCCAGCACTTCGGGTTAAGTTATCTCTCATTCAGTATTAACGGGCAAATTGTTACAGGACAGGCCCTACAACCAAACTTCGACAAAGATCATTACACTCATGAGTTTGCAAATCTATTCAAGTGGTTAACAGATTCTAAGCGACAGCCACCAAATATTAACTTTAAGGATTTTAAACAGGGCTACGCACTTTTTGTAATTGATATGGAAAAATCAAAGGGTGAAGAATTTTCAACGCCTGTTGTAAAAGGTCAAACTGAGCTTGCTATTAGATTTAAAAATCAACTGACTAAAAATGTTACTCTGATTGCTTATGGGTTGTTTGATGGTCTTGTTAGAATCGATCAGGCAAGAAATGTTATTGTAGAGTAAAATTAGTAACACAAGATTTTGCGAGATTGCATAAAAAAGAGAAATGTTACTGTAGAGTAAAAAAAAATAATCACTAATATGTTTAGAAATCATATCCAATAACTGATTAGATAGTTGATATATCCTTTGTCTGTTTTATTTATAGCTCAATAAACATTAATTTGAGGGGGTAAGGTATTCAGATAGATAGAACAAATAAATATGTATGCTTATGTGTATGTAATAATTGTGAAAAATAAAGAAAACTGAATAAAAAACTGTCTTTTTATGTTTATTTACTCTATAATTAGCTTCCAATGGAATTCCAAACTTCCATTATTTATGGAGTTCATATGTCACTTGTTAATGCTTCATTAAATGTGCTCATTTCATACAAGTAATTACCACTGCTGCTATTTCTAGATATCTTTTTCATAGCGATTGAATACACCACAATAGCTAAAAGTATACAGCAGACAAAAAGAAATGCAGCAATAACACTAGCCAAAGTTATAATTATTATTCTGTGTGAGTGCTGAACGGAGCTCTCAGTCGAGTTTAATCCCTCAGTAGGTAATGTATCAGTAAACTCAAAATGCGGCGATGTAATATCCAAAACGGGACCTGGTGAGTCGGTGGCGACATCATCAACGGTGGCGCTCTTGGTAGTATCTGTAGTGGTGGATTCACCACCCTTAGGGCATGAGTTATTGATAACAGTTATGTTCAATGGATTAAAAATCAAAGAGCTGCAATTAAATTCCAATTTTGAGTTCCTGATATCGATAATTTCCAGTTTTGAGAATGTTGCCAGATACCGCCAGTTAAGGTTCTTGATAAAGCAGTCTCTCCAGTCAAATAATATAAAATTATCCGGAAATGCAAACCTTTGAGGTTCTGTATCCCTGCACACTAAAACTGGTGGATTTGAACAGGCGCACTCCCATTCACATCCATTTTCTTGTGAAAAATATCCGTTAAAAGCCATTAAAAAAAGAACAAGAAATAATAATCCAGTCATTTTTCAAGCTAAGTGTATCCAGCGGTCGTGTGTGAGTGTGTGTGCATTTATCTATAACCTTTCTTAGTCAATATTAGCGGATGGAATGCGGTGGGAATGAATTCTATCGATTCTAATATAGCGGGATTTATTTGATAAGCACGCATGCTTTGATTAATATTTTCCATAAGCTAGATAACAGCCTCTGAATAAAATAATCTATATGAATCGGTAAGAATATGACTGAGTGAACGGGTCAGGAGTTCACCTGTTGGAGGAACAATGAATTCATTGGGACCCTTGGCTAAAAATAGCAATTTATTACCCTGGAGACTCTTTGACTAGAGGGAAGCGAAACTTGGAACGGACAGCATGGCCACCCCACTCGCTCTGCTTATTTTACTATTTGGCTCTGTCGCAAGTCAAGAGTTGATTTGCGATATTTGCTTTTGTGATAAATCACTTGCTAGATGCAATGATCTTATTGCGAATGAAGCCTTTTTTGAGGACCTGGTGCCCAATGGAAGGATTGATAGACTGGACCTGCGTGGATGCACGATGGTGGGCTTAAAGTCCGAAGAGGTTATCTTTCGGGCCTTCCCACAACTGATAACCTTGGACGTCTCATACAATATGGATAACGAAAACTGCTACTTGGATCAAACATTATTTCCCAAAATTCTTGTGGAGACTGGTTGTATTTCTTCTTCTTCAACAAGTGAACAGACCACCGCTAAACAAATGAGAACGACGGAATTGGTATCAACTAGGCAGACATCAACCAAGCAGATCACAACATCGGATTCAACCACAAATCGACGCACACAAACCGACCAAGTGACAACCCCTCAATATTCCTCCACAAAATTTATTCAAATCACAACCACCACCACTACCGATTCCCGGTTTGTTTCATATACCCACTATCAGTTTAATTTGACCATCCTTATCAGCGTGACAATATCCATTCCAATCTCCATAGCCGTGGCATCAGCGGTTATCTATCTAATTCGGTGGAGGCTGCGGAGATCGAGACTGGAAGAACTCAACGCGACGCAGCTAACAGATGTTAGTATTGACGGTAATGTAAGTGTAAAGTTTAACTTATAAATATTTACAATGAAGCTTATTTTCCTCCCTCAAATAATAATAATAATAACCATTCTGAAAATATACACATAGACCTATTTTAATTAATATAGGGACAGAGAAGAGAGGGAAATAGCGAGGATGAGGATGAGGATGAAATACAACCAGCCATTGAACCCGGTCATGAGGAGCCTAAATTACCTCCTCCCATTGAACCAAGGCGCGAGCAAGACAGACAAAATGATGTAAGTACGCATACCCAATTATAATAAAAACTGGGAGTTATCGATTGGGGATTCACTCAATACAATCCCACCTAGTCCCGGCTCTTGTTGATTAATATTGGTTTAATAAAGTTCAAAATTTAAATTAATATAGGATGAGAGAGACGCCAATGGTGATGAACAGATCGAAGAAGGGGAAGGTCTTCCATTGCCGCAGCAAAATGTTGTAAGTGTGCATTCACCATTAATATAATAAAGGTTGTAAGTGTGCATTCACCATTAATATAATAAAGTTTAGTTCAAATTATTCTAATTCTAAATTATCTATATAACGGTGTGTGTGTGTAATTTAATTGTTATAGAACACAGACGGGGATGAAGATGACGATCGCGAACAAGAGGACAATAGTGATAATGATGAGATAGTGGGGGTAGCGCCATTTAATGAAGATGAGGTAAATATTGATCTAATACCTATATCTATTGAGTTAGTCTTATACTTACGGGAGAGTTGGAGGATCCTCAAGAGGAATTATCCAAGGTGACTATGATAATTCCACAAAGGTAACTAGCATTTTACGTGGGTATTAACATAATCTTTATAATATTTTTATAGCCCGCAGCGCAGGAACTAGACCCTAACGAGGATCCAAACGAGGAGGTAGACCCTGTGGTGGTGCAAGTTGCTGAGGAGGTGATTGAGGAGGCAGCACCAATTAATGAAGATGAGGTAAATATTAATCTAATTCCTATAGCTATTGAGCTAGTCTAACACCTAAGAAAGAGGTGGAGGACGCTCAAGTGGGATTATCCCAGGTAATTGTGATAATTCCACAAAGGTAAATAACATTTTACGTGGGTATTAACATAATCTTAATAATATTCTCATAGCCCGCCGCGCCTGTTCCTAATGAGGAACCAATCGAGGATGTAGTGCCTGAGATGGGTCAAGATGAGGCAGCTCCTGATCAAAATCAAGTTGGAAGGGTTCCAAACGCTGAAAATGGAGGACAAGAGGTAAATATATATATATATATATATATATATCAATACAGTTAATAAAGCCAATGTAAATAGTAATAGAAAAATGTTCCCAAGTTGTGATAATTCCATGAAGGTAAATACCATTCTCACGTGAGTATTAACATAATATTCTTATAGCGTGACGTACCTGAGGAGAATCAAGTCCCTGAAGCTGTTCCAATCAATCCTGAAGCTGAGGTAAATAGAAAAATAATTCCCCAATAGGAAACGTATATAGTAGCGCTCAATATCAGTTAAATTTATCTTTAAATCTCTCTCTCTCTCTCTCTCTCTCTCTCTCCGAAATAGCCTGCTAGACAACCCAGAGCCGGGGGTAATAGGATTGAAGCGTGAGTTTGTTCTATTATTCACTCAATCTCTCTCTCTCTCTCTCTCTCACTCTTGTTAGAGATGTAATATAGAGTCGTAATATTTGTTCTAGGTAAGAGTTCTCATCCAACGAAAGTCAGCACAATAAATTTAGCTCACACACACACACACACACACATACTTTCAATTAGTTGTTAAATAACTCCTTTATACTTTTAGCGAGGAAAGACTTGTTATGACCAGAAGAGGGCGAGTTGTGATACCACCTAAAAGATTTGGTTTCGACAATTGAAAAAGGAAGGTGAGCAAGTTACATACATACATACATACAACCGTTTCTAAATTTACAGCAATTAGGAGTCTATTATGAAAAAGATTGAGTAAGTTAGCCATACATACGAACATTTCTAAATTTAAACTAGTTCGAATTTTTACATTTTCAGGAAGACGAGGATCGATAGTTAGTTAGTTACTAACTTTAGAGTTGTGTAGTGTTTGTTATTCTTTGTAAAGCGTATATAAGGGCAGCCAAATTTTATTCTTTCCCTCATACTTGTTCAATCACTCATACGTGCTGTTTCGAGTGTATTTACTGTTGCTGATATGGAAGCTGCCCTTCGTAAAGCGTGAGTTATACTTAAGAACTTTTCTTATTTCTTGTCTTATTTTTTTTGATTAATGTACTTGCTTATTGTGGTTCTAGTAAAATGTTGTTTTACAATTAATATATTGAGATCAAAATTTACTTTCTTATGTATTGGATTTTATAATCAAGGTTTTCCCTTAGATAAAATATGGGATCAAAGATATAGTATTAGATCTAGCTCTCAGTGAGTCTAAATATTGAGTTCAAAATTTACTTTCTTATGTATTTGATTTTATAATCAAGGTTTTCCCTTAGATAAAATATGGGATCAACGATATAGTATTAGATCTAGCTCTCAGTGAGTCTAAATATTGAGTTCAAAATTTGCTTTCTTTCTTATACATCGGGCTTTCCCTTATTGCGAAGAAAAAATGTTCTCGTTTCTTCTAAATTATGTTGGAATTGAATGATTCTAGTAAAAGGTTGTTTTACAATTATTTATGCGATATTGTATTCAAGCGAGTTAAATATCTAGTAATAAATACAAATGAACAACAACTTGATATATTTTTTTTTATTAATTCTATGCATGCAGTGAGCGTCGTCGACGTGACAAAATAAGAACTTCAATGGCTTCAATACAGCGCACTGTGTTGAAACTTAGCAACGCCATGTGCGATCTGGAAAAATTGGTGTTTTCCACTTTACCGGAAAAGGTATATTCCAAATTATGTTAAAATCGGGAGATGGTTAGCAATATAGATTACACCATTTATCAATGTATATATATATATATATATGTGTATTACACCACTAACTCGAGTACATTTATTTGTACCAGATTTTAAAAATTAAGTCTAATCCATAAAGAATTTACCAATATAATTCACACTAGTTGGTTATGGTTTATAATAAGGATCTAAATAGCGGCCCCACCTATGGGGAGTAAAACGAACCATTCTATGGTATACGCTAGATGGTGTCGCCACCTATATGTAGTAGTAGTACAATACACTTTTCTAATAGACTCGATCACTTGGTTTACTCAGCTTTACATTCTCTCATGACCGTGTATAGTGGTCTGTAAGTTGGACTGAAAGTGTTCTTCATTGGAACCTAGGTTTGGAAAGTCCATTAACTGATCAGACATTCGATTGGTAGCAGAGGATAGTTGATCTTGTATTTCTTGCTCGCTAAAGTTGTATAGTGTAATATGATCCTCCGTTTGAGTGGCTGCGTTCTTTGTTTGAGGTTTGAGAGAATCAGAGTTTTCTCCAACGTACTTGCGTAGTCTTTTGTGTTCCTCGGTTGATAGGTTAAATGTGCGAGACCTATAATATATATATGTATAAACACGCTTTTAGAAATTATACTTAAAAGTTACTGATTGTGTACACGTATGTGTGCATACACAAAATAAATCAATTCAAATCATCGACCTTCTTTCTAAATGTAAGTATCTCAATATCTTGTGAATATAGGCATACTCTAAACTACTAGTAATTACTAACTTGCTCACTAACTAAATAGTAATATTGATCTAGTAATACTAATAATAATAATAATGTTTAACTTACCAGTCTTTCATTCCATAGTCGTCATAGGCAGCATGAGAGATATAGCGTGTGTTCTTGAAGTCGATAAGTGTGATAATCCATTCTTCTCCGAATGGAATTGGAGAGTCTAACTCGAATTTAGTTAGTTGTCCGGAAAACTCCAATAGATCTTTGGGAACTGTGACTGATCTTGTTGATTTGTCAGCTCTACTTTTTACAAGTATAAGATCTTTTTTTGAAATATTGCACGATTGCAAAGTGGTATTTACACTTAAGTCAATATAGATAGCCTCCATGGTAACTTAGACGTGCTTGCGTTAGGTGTGCTTGCGTTAGTATACAATCAGCGAGTGTTAGAGAACCATTTAGTTTGCTGGTTTATATACATAATACCTCACTAATCTGTGCATTCCAATCATATTTCAGAATGAGGAGGTTTCGATTGGTACCAAAACTCGATCCAAAAAACCGTTGAGCGATGGAGGGTCATCACCCGATCAACCACCTGCTCCACCACCCTCCCCTGTATCCCCTCCCGAACTTCCTCTTGATCTGTCTATGAAGGTCAAGAGAAAGAGTAGGAAGGGAACTCCTAAAAAAACGTCAGATATTCTGGTTAAAACCCCTACTAGTAGTATTATTCCGACTCATTATAAACCAACTTCTAGGGCCCCTCGAGCGCCCAAAACAAAAGCTCGAGTATTTAAAAATAGCTCTTCAACGCCCTCAGCCTCCGACAAACTGAGGCAGTTTCTACATAACAAACTAATGTCAGAGGCTGAGGGTGTATTCCCTACATCTTCCTCCTTTACCAGTCCTTCGTACACCGAGGTGGTTGGCTATAGCGTTCCACATCTCAATGTAAGTTCTGTCTATAAATACATTTTACATCCTATCTAAATATATATATATATATATCTAAGATGTTTTTCCATCTATATTAAACGACTAGCAATATCTATCTCTAAGTGTAGTTTTTCCCTGCTGTAATTTAATTTTCTTTCTCAATTTCTATGTATATATCCACTCTCTATAATGCGAGAATAATTGTTATATTAAACAACATCTATCTTATATTCTTACAGACAATGGATCTAACGCAAGAGCTCGCGTTGGGTTCTATAACCTTTTCCCCTCTGGCCAACGATGTGGAACAAGATGCAGTCGATAAAATGCTGGGTATCCAGTAGAGCGTTAAATTTATAATGTACTATAAAAGATTGAATAAAACGTGCAAATATATTTTTTGAATCATGTTATTTATCTTACTCACCCTTTATTAAAGGTACTTCTAAGCTATACTTTTCAAAGTCTCTGCAGCATTCACATCGAATACATATCCCATTTCCTTCTTTGTGGTCATCTTTGTAATCGGACTGTATAAAAATATGTTCTTTACCAATATCGCTACAGCATACGTCTCCAAACCAGTGCACGTTATCATTAATATCAATTTTCATCCCGCAATAGCAAGGTATAAACTTTACCCCTTCATCTTTAATAAGTTCTCGCCATCTCGAAAAAAATCTGTAAGCTATAAAGTCGTCTGGAAACTTTTCATTTCGTTGACCGTACATAACTGCAAATGTGCTATGTTTACACCTTGTTCCATAAATATCCAAAACCGGTAATATAGGAGCTGGTGAGGTCACTTGTCGAGGTCTTGTGGTGCAACGTTTGCTTTTATCAAAATAGAAAAAAGCTAGATAAAACGGTTCTTCCTCTGTAAATGCTGCATATCTAAATATAAATCCCTTTGGAATTTGTATTCCCTTTGTGTCGTTGCACAGCATACAAGCCAACACGTGTTTATAATGTCTAGCAAAATCTGAAGCTGCTTGCTCGGTTATAAAGTCAAATTGTTTCGCTGCAAAACAAACTTTTAGTCCTATTTCCGAAACATTCATCCATTTAGTAAAGTCGGTGTTGATCGTGTATGTATCTTTATCCTGTTCAATCGCTAGTGAGTATTTGTCCAATTCATTGCATTGTAAAAACTGTAAAAGATAAAGTAGCGTTAGCTCCGGGTTTTCGTCGGCAATTTTCCTCTGCTTAGCTCTTAATTTCAATAACCGCTTCAGTCTATATTTTCCCATGTCGACTCAGAGTTTGTTCAAATAGTAAATTTCAACGGTTATTAAAAAAATAATCCTCCAATAGTGCGTATCAACAACTGGTCGTAAAGTATCAACTACTGTTCAGAACTACTACCACTACTCAGTTATATGTACCTTCCAACTCATAAACTATTTCAGGAATTAGGGATGTTCTAACTATAGCTTACTCAGTTTAAGTGTTAGGGTCAAACGTGTATAACCTTAGGAAGAGTGTCTACGGTTAAAGGTATAAGCTTAAAATCGTTCTCAGTGAGGTCAAAGGATCATGTATCTAAGAATAAGTACATTTTCGGGAGAGGGGGTAAAGGTATAACTCTGTGGTTATGTAAACCTATCTAACATTAGATTAATCTAAGGGTTATTTCTCAGTCAGTGTAACCTTAGGGTCATGTGTTATGGGATCAAAGGTATAACCTTAGGGTTATGTGTTATGGGATCAAAGGTATAGCCCTAGGGTTAGCTCTCAGTGAGTCTAACCCTAGGGTCATGCGTGTAACCCTAGGGTCGTGTGTCTAATAATGGACATTCCTTGAATCTTGAAACATTCCAGGCTCTCTCTCAGCCAATCAGAGAGCTCGGGGTGCGTAGCGGGGTGCTCTCTGATTGGCTGAGGGCTCGAGCTCACAGCTCTCTGATTGGCTGAGAGCTCGGGGTACATAGGGGACACTAATCCGATTGATAGGACTATGGCTGGTACCTCCCTACTACTTGTAGCTTAGAACCATCCACATTATCCCCATACACGAACACATTTCTGAACCCGACTTTTTCCCTCACGTGTCTGTGTCTATTAAATGTTTGCATGCATCTTCTCATGTGTATTTAGAATGTTACCTACCTGTTTGGGATCCCGAGTGAGATGAAAAATTGTACCTCTCTATTTCAGCGTACCATTGGTCAGTAGCTTCTTCTCCTACGGGTCAAATATGCAAAAATAGAAAACGAAACGTATATTTTTAGATTTGTCTCTATGTTTGAGAATACGTCATGTAAAGTTTTATATGTTAAAAGAACTCCTTCATCTCTCTTATGTTAATTACTGATGAGATTTCGATAAAAGCCCCGGATAGTGATTTATAGGTGGGACAAAACTGTCAGAACCTTTTCGAACCCAAAGTTAAGCTCTCTTTTTCAATCATAAAAGAAGCGAAATTTGCACTCATTACTATTTCCCGCCATATTTAGCTACCTGAGAAATCAAGGTTGTTTGATGTCCACTTCATGGCTATATTTTCTCCCATCTGATTGGCCTTGTGCATGCGCTGATCTGGTTTAGAATGCTGGAATAGGTCTCCCTTTGCAATGTGGTCAGCCCACTTTTGAGCAATTTTGCTTATGTCTTTGTTGAGTTTCATAGCAGGGACGCCATGCTTCTTCCTCCATTTGTTGTGTGCATCTAGGGCACTTTTCCTAAACTTGTCGTCTGCCATCTTCAGGAGAAAAATGGAAAGTATAGTTCAAAAATCGCTATATCCGTCGGTTTCTCGCACTATGCGCCCTTCTACTCTCCTGTTGCCTGTTTAAATTCCAATAATATTACAGGTCATGCCTTGATGTAACCAACGAGCATATACTATTATGCTCGTTGATGTAACTCGGAAGGTGCAATATAATAACATGACCGTTTCAGTAAATGAAATTGTGTAATTGGAAGCTGTTTGTTTTGGATAAACAATTTATTCATATATTTCAAATATAAGAATAAATCGTTCATCCTAAAAAAACCAGTTTGAGATGTTTGTATAAATATGATAGAAATGATTATGTATAGACCTATTCGTATCCCATAGTTGTATTTTTTGATCAACAAATGGCGTAAACTGAAAGTAGAACGCAGAACAGTATTGTTCTCTAACTGAGATAACCGGTGAGAAAATTTGGAGGCTTTTTTCAGCTTGATCCTAAAGCGTTCATCTCTCGTTAGGATGATCAAATATTGCACATACACAGTTGCACCTTTCACCGGATCGTATAGTTCGCACTGGTCTTTCAACATACTGGTAGAAGGCAGCTGCTCCCACCATGGTAATAATCATTAAATTTGCAAGCCAGATGGTCATGCAAATCTGAACCGTAATATTGAATTTGCTATACTCACGAAGTGCGCAGGGAGGTATTAGCTTGTATAATATATTATATGGACTGAAATTTCTTTAGATTGTGGCTTAATATTTCCACGAAAGCAACAACACACCCGCGACCCGCTTTAATACCTCACACGCTTTCACAATAATTTCTGGGCTGTACATTGTTTGAGTAACATTGATTAGCAATTGATTCATTACATAACACCTTCTGTCCTGCATTCGCACACAACCCATGCGTTCCATCTTTACATGCCAACATACATGCACTGACCTGAGAGAGTGTTTGATGAAAATATTTCAAATTCATGAACTGAAGTGCCCAGTGTTCATGGCGGTCTATTTGCCAAGATTAATATTTTAATAAGTGATCTTGGTTCGGTTTATAGATTAAGAAGCTTTTTCCCCCGGCAAATCCGAGAATCTGGCGTTAGTTTTGTATCCCTGGGAACAGGGCAAGGGTTGATTAGTACATGTGTAGCTCATATATTTGACGTTCAATTTGAAAAGAAGGGTCGCTTAATCACCCTATTAATGTTTTTAGAACTTTAGAATCTTTAATAAGTCAAATAAGGTCAGGTACTACGCTTTCCTATCACCTCTTTGTAGGCGGATTTTACAAATGTGTCACATCACCATTACAATCAGCTGTTAAAAGATAACAATTAAAAGATAAAAGTTCACCTAATACGCAGGAGCTTAAAAGCGAAGATGGACGCATACATGAATGTGGGCAGGCATTCTTATTAGTCTTCATACAGTTTGCTATTTAGTAAAATGCATAAACTCCATTCGCTTCAATGGTTGCCAGGTGGTCATTAAAATATCAAATATGGTGCTGATGCATGATACATTTAGGATGGATAATTTTTAAAACCTATCTATGGAATCCTCTAAACTATGGTACATATCACAGACCACAATAGAGTCGTGCCACAGCTGGTGCTGAAGGTACATAATCCCGATCATCCAAGATCCGGGATATAATTCCTTCGCGTAATCTTACTTATTATGACTCAAACGATTCATATCTGGATCTCTATATTGTTCAACTTAGGTGTCTGTTTTATAGACAAAACGTGATAGGCATACCCATCAATTCAACTGTGCACGATGTCATATTGTTGCTTATGTAAATCAATTAAAATAGTTTGCGTTATTATTTTTGTTGGGTTGAATAAAAAAAAGAGTATCACTTACCTTGTCTCGTTATGGAGTGAAATATATATCAGCCAGGTGTGATTTGGCTTGGGCCGACCTTTATATATTAGGGTTTGCACACCGACCCACCCACCCACTGAACAGATCAATGCAGTGCGATGATTGGTCGGTTTTAATCTGGATGCAGATTGACAGAATGGAAGGAGATAAGGGGAAGGGGGTTCCGGAAGAGCCTGTAGTCACATACCACAAACCGGAATAACTGTTCATATAAGCAGGTATAAGATATTGTGTGCATCGTACTTAATAGATAACAATTAATGTTCATGCATGAACATTCATTCAAAACACGACGGGACTCGACGCTCCTCTAACAACCTGCAGAGCACTCCTGTGTATGTGATGTTGTCCCCACTATTATAATCCTGCACACCTGGGCACGGCACATCATACAGTTCCAGGTTAACCAATCTTGAATACACAAATTCATACTGTAATATTTAAGGTTGCGCTATGGCCTAGTCACATTGTAAGAAAACACTCTTTTTTATACAAAATCTTTATTACTAATGTTAGTAGACAAGGAAGACAGTAGCTGCTTTTTACATCTAAATATACATAAGCAACGTCTCAGACATCAAATTCATTTGTAAGCAAAAAGGTTTTTAAGTCCTTTATGAGCATGTTTTTTTTCTTTTTCCCAATTCATTTTCTTTTACCCTGTCCATAAAGATTCAACGAAGCTGTTATGCCGTATTCCTTGCCGAATTGTGGACTTGTTCATTTGTTCACGATTTTCCTCTTACAAGTAATCGTAAAATTCAGACCCCATTTTAAAGTCCTTCTTGAGCGATAGATTGAATTATGTACTGTCTTTCAAAATACGCAAATTCGCCTCCAGTTCTTTTTTTTTTTTTTTTTTAAACAACTTTATTCAATTTGTCAACAAAGCTCATTCTTTCTCTGGGTCGATAACACTTATTCATACATCGGACCCGTTTTCTCTTCTTCTGAGGTGTTTCTTCTATGGGATAAAGGTACAATATTTCACCATTTTTTTTTTTTCAACCATTGTGCTTATGTAGCTGTCTCTGTTTTATGATTACACATGTTTTGTACTTTGAGGATAAACATTGCGTTAATAAGATTTTCTCATTGATTTTGTTATCACACATGATTCATCTGTTCTATCATGTTTTGCATCATTTATAGTTTTATCTTCACCAAGATGCTTATTTTTTTTTTTTTTTTTTTATTCTTTCATTTTTATTGAACATACAATGTCAATTCATCTTATCGATTATGAGACGTTTAAAATATTCTTTCATTTTTTTCCATTAAGTCTGAAATGTAGTAAGGCCGTAAATGTCAATTGGATCAATTATCAAGGGAAAGTTTCTCATCCTTGTTAGCCAATCCCTAGGCGGGATCTGGCTTTCCATGTGTGAGTAGAGAGTAGCACCCACAACGATTTGCTGTCCTCCTTCTCTTCCAGTTTTTTTTGCTCTTCTTTGCCTGTTTCTTCTTCTTTCTTCTTTTCCAGTCTTTCGTATTCCTTTTTGGCCACCTCATCAACCTTTACTTCTGCATGACGTTTTTTCAGGAAGCCACCAGTGGACGTATCTAACAGGATTTTGTGGTTACTCTCCTTTTTAATCACAGAAGTACTCTCACCACTCGTTTGGATAGTTTCCTCTGACTGCTCATTTTCAATGTTTTCTAGGGCCTCAATTAGCTTCTCAAATTGCTCTTCCATGGTTTTGACACAGTTCTTTAGGTTAGCATACCTATTCTCATTCTTCTCAAAAACATTAGGCTCCCTCATTTTGCTTTCCTTGTCTATGGATTTGTCTTCCGTTTCTATCAGTCTTCTAGTGTTTATAGTCTCTGTCACACCACCTAGTGTTACACGAGTGAACTCCAGCTATAGCTTATGACTCTCTTGTATCAACTGTTGGCGCCACCTTGTGGAGCGATACACAAAACTATTTTAGATGTTGCGAGAGTTATATACAGTCACTAAAACATTTAAGCATAAATTGTACTTTTTCCTTATAACTTTTTCCGATTCAGATCACTCTGGGTAAGTCCTCAGTTGTGGTTTCACCCACAAACCAGCTTCTCCCTTGGGGTTTTAATCTGTTTCTTCTTTCGACCAACTTGGGCGATAATCTAGATCCACGCTCCTCCAGTGCGGCTGGGCGCGGGAGGAAGCAAAATCTTCTTTTTTGTTAATCCTGTGTCTTTTTCGGCTTAAAATCTTAAGTGCGTAGGGTCTCTTGTATTATCTGAACAGTTCTAACTTTGTTGGGTTAGAAAAAAAGGTGTTAGTCCTGGAAAAGAAGGGAAAAAAAAGGGAGCAGTGCTCCGACACGTTTTCTCTCTTTTCTATCAAACCGGAAGTCCCCTCTCCAGTTCTTTAAGATATTCGAAAAACATACTTCATTCTCATCTAATAATCTCTTTTTGTATATATAGAATCTTGCTCATAAAATGATTAGATGTAATTAAACTTTCTCGAAAACGTTCTTAAAATTAGAAAACCAAGTTTCGAATCACAATCATTCTAATCCCTTTTAGTTTTAATGGCTTTGACTGCAATTTACGGTAACTTAGACGGGTATATCACATTTTCATGGTACAAAAACCTCTTTTGTGTCCATCGATGACATTCAAGACTTGTACTTTCTAACATGCATAACGCGGGGACTTCCGGTTCGCGCCTTTTTTGAAAGAAAGTGTCTAGCTCCGCTCGGAGCATTAATCGTCTCTTTTTTTCAGGATAAAGGTTTGAGCTGCTCCTTCGCAAGGGGTAAAGGACTGTAAACCATCGATTTCCAGTGGAAACTCGATATTTGAATTGCCAAGTGACAGATACTGAGATATAAACAAGAAAAGAATTCCGCTAGCAAGGATTACAGATTATCGCTCAGGGCGCCATTGTTGCCTCCTCCCGGCAGAGGCTGGAGGAAGTGAAGAAGCTAAGAACTACTGATTTAACAAACTAAAAGTTAGTTGAAATCGCCAATACGAAACACAAAAGCAGGGAAGTGATAAGGAATATTAACCAAAATATACACATCAAGCCTCAAAGCACAAAGGATTATCGGCGGATTAACCCTGGAAGCGACCACGCTGCCTGGGAAAATCTTGTACTATACCTGAAGTAAAAAGGAATCATGAAAGGATATATTAATATCCAAGTGGCACCCCGCTCCAATAAAGGATAAATAGTTAAAGCTGTACGGATTTACTGTGGTAATAATCTAGGATTATGAACAATTTTATAACAGATTATCTTCGACAGGCATTGAACAGGTAACGCCATCTTGAGGAATAAGCTGTAAATGACAGAAATCTAGTGCAGTGAAATTCCACCAGGTGGAGCCATCCCCTTATATCTTGAAGGCTAAAGCCGTGTACGGAGGTTCACATTATAGACTCAAAACTCTTTTTGTCCCTTAACAAGAAGACAAAATCGATACAATGGTAGTCAAACTTTGTTCCAAAAGGATTTAACAACTTTTTCACGACAAATGTCAAACACAGAAGCCGAAATATCAATATTAGACTTGGTCGATAACCTCATCGGAGTAAACCGGAAGTGTTAGACGGCCATCTTGAATAAAGGGTAAAAAATCAAAACACCATAGGAATAGCCAAACAGAATATCATCCTAATACCCGGTGCAACGCAAGCTATCCATGTCAAAGAGCCGCGTTGAAAACGATAGCAAAGGCCAGGGAATTAAAAGAGACCTTGACGGCTCTCCGGAGCAGCCAGATAAACAATCGAAGATCGTCAGACGCAATAGTGACGACCAAATAAAATCAAACATGGCTAATGCAAGTGGTTTGAGCAAATCTAACAATGAAGGTACCAGAAGTAAAAAAGAAACAGACCCGGGACTAAGAGATCTGATTTCCTCTCTGGCGACAGATCAACAGGAATCGAATAGGAAAGCCCAGCTAAAGTACAACGCTGTATTAGCTAGACTGGATCAACTTGATAATCTAGAACAGGAGGTAAATACCATCAAAGAAGGGTGTCAGTACAGGGATGATGAGATGATGAGGTTTGAAGAACGATTGAAATTGCAAGAAAACAAAATGGTCGTAGTTGAAGAACATATAGCCCAACCAAGAGATACCTACTATCTACATGAACAGCAGGATAGAAGGGAAAAGGATCAGGAATATATTCTCAAAGAAACTCAAAAGTTGGAGAGAAATCTGCTCATTCTCGGAATCAAATCCGGAATAGGCGCGACTCAGGAAGAGTTAAATGATAAAGTTGACAACGTAATCATGAACTACTCAAACCTGGCGGACATCAAAGTCGTAAAGGCTTTAAGGGTAAGCACAAAGCAAGACATGCCAATTAAAATCGAATTAAAAACAGTTGATCAAGCTAGACAGGTGTATGAGGCCAGATCAAGGCTAAAACAACACGACGAGGAAAACGTAGAAAAGGGGAAGGGCATGAATATACGCAAGGATACTACCCATATAGTACGACAGAGGTCGGCAGAAGTTAGAGCAATAGCAAGTGCTGCAAAGGACCAAGAATTTAATGTTGAAATGTTTGGAACGAACATCAAGATTAATGGGATATATTACAGGCACGATCAGCTGGATGGTGTTCCTTCTTGCCTGTTACTGTCCAATATCTCCAAAAAACAAGACGACAGAGCTATAGTGTTCTTTACAGCAGAGAACTCTCTATCCAATCACCACAAGTCGCCATTCAGAATTGGAGGACAAAGATACGAACATGTAGAACAATATTTGTTTTTCCAAAAAGCAAAAATTGCTGGTGACCCAGTAAAGCAAGACCTCGCCATGGCCACAAAAAATCCTGTGGAGTGTAAGAGGTTCATGGCTAATGTGGAAGACCCTAAAAATCGATGGAAGGATCACAGAGAGGAAACCTTATTGCAAGCCATCAGAGCAAAAACTAGACAAAATGATTTAGTAAGAAATTATCTAATCCTCACCGAAGACCGTGTCATTGGAGAAGCTTCCCCCACAAGCAAGCTCTGGGGTATAGGCATGGAATTAGACGATCCCAACGTGTTGGATAAAGATTTGTGGCCCCCAAACGGGAACCTGTTAGGCAAAGCATGGATGAAGGTCAGAAAGGAACTAGCCGACGACATGCAAAGGCAACAAGACCAGACTGATTCTGCAAAACCCATGGACGTAGCAGCTCTGCCGAAATAACTTTTGAAAATCTGTGTCATTATTGAAGAATGAACTATCGCCAAAATGAATCCCAAGTCTCCAACGAACAATTCCTCAACAATAAAATTTATCTCGCTAAACATAAACGGTTTGAACAATGTTATCAAAAGAAAAGCAGTGTTTACATATTTTAGCTCTTTTACAAACACTATTGTAGCCCTTCAAGAGACCCATTCAAGTGAAGCAAAAACAATGATATGGGATTCGCAATGGAAGGGACAAATTTATTATTCTCATGGAACTACTGCATCCAGGGGGGTTCTTTTCCTTATTCCAAAAGACCTAAAGAAAATGGTAATATCTAGCCAAGCAGATAAAATGGGAAGGTGGTTATATTTAACAATGCAGATGAATGGTTGTACATCGTGTGTATTCAATATATATGCCCCTACTGCTGATAAACCTGAGGAGCAATCTTCACTACTAAAGGCAATAGGGGAGAAAGTACAAGAATGTCAACATGACAATCTTATAATGTTAGGCGATTTTAACGCAGATATATCTTACAAACCAAACAGTGTCCAAGGGGTCAAATTAAGAGATATGATAGGAGACCTTGATTTAAATGATACAATCGATTCAAAATCCGCAGGACTACCTGCTTACACTTGGTCAAGATTAGAACAAAACTCCAGGTTGGATTATATATTTGTGTCTAACAATATAGCTAGCAAGGTTTTGAATTGTTCTACAAGCTTTAGCCCACACTCTGACCACAGAGAGGTTCAGGTGGATATTCTTGTATTTAGACCTGAAAGAGGTAGAGGATACTGGAAACTAAATAATTCACTTTTGAATAATACAAAATTTGTGTACGAGGTTGAAAAACTTTGTGAAAATGCCCACGAAGCAACTTCTAACCCCAAAATGTCATGGGAATTTTTTAAATTAAGAGTCAGAGAACTTGCCATAAGAACATGCAGCGAAATAGCAAGACAAAAAAGAAGTCAAAACGAAGAAAATAGACAAATTTTGAAGTCCCTCGATTCTAAGAAAAGAATGAACATAGAAGAAGTAAGTTTAAGAAATAAAACCTTACAAAAAATCAGAGAATACGAATTAGAAAAAGCTGAGGGTGCCTTATTAAGGTCCAAAGCAAAATGGGCAGCTGAAGGTGAAAGACCCACGAGGTACTTTTGCTCTTTGGAGAAGTATAGATCTGAGAAAAGAGTTATCAACGTTTTAAATGTTGATGGTGAAATGAAAAACAAAAAAGAAGATATAATTAACGAAGGTCAGAAATATTATGCTAAATTGTATAGTAAAGACTACCAATGTTAATATTATGGAAGAATTTGTAAACCCTGAACATTATACTTGCCTAGACAAAGTGGATAATAATTTACTATGTCGAGGAATTACATATGATGAGGTAGAAAAGGTTGTAAAAACCTTCAAAAAAAATAAGTCTCCAGGGTGTGATGGCTTTGGAGCCGAATTCTATCAATTTTTCTGGTATTGTATCAAAGATCTGTTCATGTCAATGCTTGAAACCTGTTTAGTCGAAAAAGAAATGACAGAAAACCAGAAGCGAGGTCTAATTAGCGTGATACCTAAGAAAGATAATGATCTAACTTTCCTGAAAAACTGGAGACCAATAACACTTCTCAATGTCGACTATAAAATCATTTAAAAAATTATAGCAAATAGATTAGTATTTTTTATTCCGAATATTATAGAAGATGACCAATATGGTTTCATCAAGGGTCGGTTCATTGGTTCTGCCATACGAAAGATAGATGATATTCATTCATGGTTAGAAGATCGCGAAGAGTCAGGATTAATCACATCTGTCGACTTCTCTAAAGCTTATGAATCCATTGACTGGGTATTCATAGAAAAAGCTTTAAAAGCCCATAATATCGATTATATGTTTATCTCTTGGGTAAAAACCTTATTAAAAGGTTCCAAGGCAACGTTTATGAATAATGGTTTCTCATCAAAATGGTTTGACATAGAAAAAGGTGTAAAACAGGGAGATCCTATTTCGTCTATCCTCTTTATTATTGTTGCTGAGAAACTGTCAGAGCAAATCAGAAGAAATAAAAATGTCAAGGGTATAAAGTATGCTGATATTGAAACCAAACTTGTACAATTCGCAGATGATTTGACCCTAATAGTCAAAGACGAATTTCCCTTGGTACAAGCAGTAAGAGTTATCGAAGATTTCACCTTAGCTTCAGGCTTAGCATTAAATCCAAGCAAATCGAAAGGATTTATAATTGGAAATATTACTATTACCAATAGAACTTTGTGTCGATTGGACAAATAAGAAGAAAATTTTAGGAATTAATCTTCTCAACCCCAGAAATGAGGAGGAGATGTTCAAGATTAATAGTGTGGAATTGCTGAATAAGATCAAAGACACTATCAATTCATGGAAAAATCGTTTCCTCACCATCAAAGGCAGGATCATGATTTATAATGTTTTTTTACTGCCGGTATTCCAGCATGCGTTATCATGTATTTATTTTAGTGAAGCGTTGCTAAAAGATATAGAGAAAATTGTTCTCAAATTCGTGTATAAGAGTGATCACCATAACATTGGAATAGATTTCCTGGCACAAAAAGCAGGAAAAGGCGGTCTAAATCTAAGATTAATTAGAGAAATCTATCAGACGAACAGAATCATGTGGGTCAAAAGAATCCTTTTGAACAGAAATAAATCATGGTTTAAGATCCTAGAAGCTTATCACCAAAGAGACATAGATGAAATATTCTTGTGTAGGTTCAAACCTACAATTGCGATTAACAACTTCTACAAGGAGCTCTTTGAAATTTGGAATAAATATTATTTCAAATTAAAACCAGAAAATATAGACCAAATCCTCAAGGAAAGAATTTGGGCGAACAGATATATAAAAGATAAAGGCCAGATGTTGTATTGGTCTAAATGGAAAGAAAAAGGTATAACAGCTGTAGGAGATATTTTCAATGAAAAGGGCAATATGATGTCAACTAATGAGCTCGCACTAGCCTATGATTTTGGTCCTTCTTGTTTCTCTAGGCAAATGTTAAAAAAAGCAATTCCTAAGGAATGGATTCTTACCATAAAAAGGGAAAGAAATTATGTATTAACAAATTCCGTGAATTTTGTGGTAGAAAATAAGGAATTAAACATAGTCGAGTGCAATGCTAAGATCATTTATGAACAGCTCATATCAAAACTAAAACCAAAATGGCAGAAGTTTCATGAATGGCAACAAAGATTAAATATGTCGAAACAAAAATAAGATGAAATCAAGTGGGATGATATCTTCTCTTTGCCTTACAAAGCCTCTACTGAGGCCAGAATACATGTCTTCCAATTTAAAATTCTTCATGGAGTATTGACTTGTAATGCATATCTCAAACAAATTGATGTTATAAAAAAGGATACATGTTCCTTTTGAAAGAAAAAAGATGACATAGTTCATTTTTTGGTTCAATGTCAAAAGACCAAAGAGTTGTGGCTGAACATTTTTAAATGGATATACGAAAGTGGTTTCCTGAATAAGGATGGTAATGATAGAATGATTTTAAATCGAAGAGGTAAACATATAGTAATAAAACCTATCGAAGTTATTTTTGGTGTGGAAATTACGAATGTTAACTCCAAAATAATTAACTGGATTATTCTACAGGTAAAGTCCTTTATATATAGGCAGAAGCTATTTGCAAATGGCTTTATAGATACCCTTTCAGCAATCTATGAAATCCGTATGAGATGTAACGTGGTCATAATCTTTTAATTTAAAAAAAACAAGTAGAGAAGAAAAAATAATATGGCGGCGTATGGCCGAAGGTATATCCGAAACCATAGAATCCTTGAAGTGTTAACCTTATTATTCCTCTCTTGATATGTTTGAATTGTCTTTAGAACTGTAGAAGCCCAGATGGCAGGTGTCGATAAATAAAGTCGTTTGTAAAAACAAAAAAAAACATGCATAACGCGGTGGCAATAGTTATGTTACTATTATCGCATGGTTTATCACAAGTAATGTTCCTTTCACTTGTGATACAAAAAAATACATTATTGGTTCGATGGGTTATACCGTATATCAATAATTATATTTGTTGGTGTGACCTAAGAAAGCGATCTAATGATTGAGTGTTAGTGTAGATCTCTTCGCATTGACGATGAAAGTTGTCCAGGCACATGGGTCAGATTTTCAGAAAATGTACAATTGTCAGCTCTACAACTTTGGTAACTTCTGCTAAATTAGACTGTTATATAATAAATGCTAAGTATATCTGAGTAATTTTAGCATTATGGTGATTAAATAATCTCTTCCTTCGTGGTAAACTGTATTTTGAACGTAATTTTTCTCTTAGATTTGGGTTATTTGAGAGGATTCGGGAAGGTGAATTGTACATTTTCACAAAATCTGACCCGTTACATACACAAATAAGTAAGTCATTGGGTGGCTCTTTCTGTGAATCATTGATGCCAATGATGATGAATATTGGTCTGACTATCACTGTAAAATAGACGTTGTGCAAGTTCATTCTCTAGTGAGAAACAGGAGACAAGTAATAAACTTTGAACGGGTACGATTTTGAAAACCAAGTTTTTATTCTAGTCATGTCTACACACTGTAGATATTCACACGGCACAGTCAAGCAATAATACTAACATCAGGATTACACTAAAGAATAATAAAGAATAAGCAGATTTCCATTCAAAGGCAAAAACCCTTTCAGGGAGGTAGACTTGACCTATGTACCCTATTATACGATAAAAAGAAAAAGAATTAAAACATAAATATGTGTGTGAAATGAGGGAGGCCACAACCAGAGAGGAAAAACAAAAGTAGAAAAAAATAATATATCGATATTAATGACTATATAGACTCCCTGAAAACCTAGGATATTTAAGTTGAAAACAAATCATTACTGTTATTTCAATAATACATTTGTACACTCATGTATTTTGTATCTAAAGCATCTTAATTTATATCATGTAACATACGCTTCTGACAACGCAGAATGGTAAAAAAACAAGGATTTTAAGTCGAAACGGTGTCTTTGTATCATTTCAATGTCCTCGTATTTTGCATTTGTGTAACTAACGCATTGATGTATTTTATATCTGTACTCACACCCTTATAAATTGAATCGTGTATCACACACATATACAGCTGTTTTTTTTGTTTTTTAAAAAAAAAGAATAAGCAGATTTAAATCATATTAATGCAACCATAATTTTGTTTACTATATGGTCAATATTAAAGAGGAAAGGATTTAAATGACTAACAATTGTACTAAAAAATAGAAACATTGAATAAAAGATAAAATAAAAAGAAGTGCCTTTGCTATGTAAAAGGTCACTGATACCACAAATTCAAAGCAAGCTATCAATGTCAATGTTCGCTGAGTTGATCAAAGCAACAGTAAAGTTACCACCAATACAATCTAGGGTGGTCCCCTGCAACGCAAATGAGTCAGAAACTCAAATCTAGCGTTCAAATACAAATTGAAGTGATAGTGCATTGCAATCTATGCATGATTGTAAGGAAACGTTCTGCTATACTAGAGTGAAAGGGGAGGTGTTGGTGTTGCTACAGGAGTGGAGTGGCAAGGTCCTCCCTACAAGGTTCACTGGCCAATGATTTGGTTATATAGAACCTACAAACACTGAAGGGGAGAGTTAAACAAGAAAAATTATAAACAATGCCATATGCCATGTTCCCACAATATAAGTAACACAGTACAGTGATAAGTATCTCCCCAAGGCGAGAACATTTTGTTAGCTATATAATGTCGGGGTAAGGGGCACAGGTGCAATCGTGCGCACCAAACAATGAAAGGCACGGTAACAGCGTTATGGGGGCGCAATTTATTATTTAAAAAATGCCAATTTGGAATTCTGTGTTGGTGCATTTCGACAAAAAATTACTTTAGAGATACGGTATACACTTTGCCACGGACAATGGCACATAGAGAATTAATGCTGAAATTATGAACTCTTAGATAGACTTTGCTACAATGATGAGACTCTTGAGTGTCATAATATGACTATAATAAAGCTATAGGCTTCCTTTAGCTCTTCTACCAACCACCACAAGGAAACCTGCCTATAGTTTGATAAACGTTGGGAAACCATAGAGGGGGTATGAACGCAGATTGAATACAAAAACTAGAAACATTAGAGCAATTAGGAACTGATTTATGGATGTACACTGTATACGGGTTGATATTCTCTACCATAGGTACTCTTAGCCCACTTGTGGTGGCGTCACCACAAGTAAATGTAAATGATTATTTAAAAAAAAAAAACCTTTGGTATTGATACATGAATATTTGTTTCAGTTTGATAAGTGGAAAAGACGCGGCTAACACTTGACTGTGATTTATACTGTTATGATTGGTGAAGTATTATATTGGAGGTATGTGAGATTATATTGGCTCTGTGCGGCCTGCGTATTTTGCCTTAAGGGGGATACGTCAGGAGGACATAACAGGAATTCAAACATATTGAACATTTTGAGGTACATTAAAACATATGATAAAAGAAGAAATGGACTTGTTGCTATCTTTGAGTGGGTCGATTATGATTGATTAATACATGTATAGTTTGTGTGGGAAGGTTAGATGAACGGCTCTTACTTTAATATGTACCAAACAGTGTTAGATAGTTCGGAACAGGGGGCAGCACCACCTGCATGTTGCACGAAACATCCTTATTTTGAGGGTATTGCATGAAAGCGTTAACATACGGATATAGTGTGCGTATACGTGTGATTATAGGGATAGTTTAAAGTAATAGCGAAGTTTGTTGTTACATCTTGCGTACAGTAATAAGAGGGAATACATCAAGTTTTTGGTTAAACGCATCCTCTATTCAAGATATTCCCATATAATCTGCTATTTCGAAAAGAGCTTTTTATACTATTTGATTTTAATAGCGTAGTTCAATTTATCCCTCAATATGAGTCTTTCTTTATCTCTTAAGGCGTCTAGAAAATCGATTTTACCTTCGTAAAATAATCTCTTTCTATGAATATAGCTTTTGTATACGGGCTTTCGCTTCGCTGATTTGAGACAAGCCGATTTAAATCATATTGAATCTACGTGACTTCATAATCCAGGCATGATGGGATTATCGAACACTAATCCGCGGCGGTAATCGCCGAGAATCGCTACAGCGTTCCCATTCGCTGCGATAGTAGGCGCGGTATTTGACGCGTTGCTTAGGGCCCGCGCGCGGCAAAAGTATGATGGCTGCCGCGGTGAGAGCAGCTGTGTGGATAGCTGGCTACACACCTCGATCGACGCATCTGATTAATCAACTTCCCGCGCATGGGTCCATGAAATGATATGAAATAATTGATAAAATGATAACATAATGTGAGACAGGCCACATGGGGGCAGTACTTATTACGCATGAATGATTACGTAATGACATATAACATTATGTGATATTACGTAATAAGTTTTAAAATGAACATTTAAAAACAGAAACATAGAAATGGGGTTTTGGTGGATAAAATCATTTTCTGGCAACCATGTCACAGGTGTAGTAAGCCTGGAACATATATATGAAAAGATCAATATATAAGATATATTTTTTTTAAAATTCTAATAAAGCGACTCTCGAACAATGTAAATCGTCTATAAGTATAACAAAATATGGAAAATAAGTAAAATATACATTTGAAATCAGTAATTCGAATCAACCGGTCTCTGAACAGCTCGTCGTTAAGACAAGACCCTAGGGGGATGGTCTAGAAGAGACAAATACATTTTGAATACAATTGCGTAATTACACAAATGCATATAGCGAAACATCCCTCCAGACGTTGTTTTATATTAAAAGTGGTAATGTTACTTTTTATGGAAATAAGGATGAAAATGACTATTTAATCTCTGTTCTATTAAGCTCGTGAAAGTCTCGGGTTAATGTCCTCCCCGAAGAGAATTCTTCATCGCTCTGTTAGAACAGAGTTGATAATAAGGAAATATGTTTTAACAGAACATAATTTTGATAATGGCAAGTGCAGGTGAAGAACTCAAATGTATAGCCTCAAACCGAGAGAGGTTATATGCTAGAAATAATGATAAACACAGTGAGGATCAAATAGACAAAAACATGAGCGCCCAATAGTTAATAGATGTACCCTTATCCAGGTTTAATAAACGTTAGCGAAACAACACAAACTTCATAAAAAAAACTTGGGTTAGATTCCAGAAGTGCACTGCAACACACAATCCCATCACCTGTAAAGCCGTCCTATAGGTCTTACTGAAGAGCTTTGTATTTTTCACGTTACAGACATTTTCTTAAGTTTTTCCTACTCAGCTGGTTTTCTCGTGACAGCAAAAAACAAACGCAGGTATTCAGTTCAGTTTTATTTTTGGCAATATCGTTGAAATGTCATGATTTTAACTTGGAACATGTATTGCGAATCTTACTTTGAGGGCGGATGAATCCAATTCTGACATAGACTTTCATTCCTTAAGTTTAACTCATATAAACATATTAGAACATTGAATCTAACTCTAGAACTATTAGAACATTGAATCAAGAGAGGGGCCTTCTTTTTACTACACCCTAATAAGTAGGCTATTTAGTATTTTTAAAGTTGATTGGATATTTGTACAGAAAGGAATTAAATATCTTGTTTCTTTCCTCTTCTTCATCTCATGTCTTTCTGGAGTAGTCCAGCAGCCAGCCGCATGAACCTTGCAAAAATACCCCCGAAGAGGTTATGAGTGATTTGGGGAGAGGTAGTCATGTACTTTTAAAATCTTGACGATGTCAAGCTGACATCGTTGAGCGTTTTGAGAAATCCAAGATGTTAGCAAAGTAAAGATTAATGCTCTTTAATTGGTAAAGCCTTTCCCAAACAATATCATATTATCAACGTACGTCTTTTTTAAATAATGATAAGGTCCAGATTTTTCAAATAGAAATTTAAAAGGGTGAGATTGAGGTCACCTCCACGACCGCTCTCATGGCATCCTAGAACTTCCTTGTTTCTGTTGTTCGCAGTGCATTTGATTAATTCCAAGCTGACCAGTGAGGAAAGAGAGATGGAGGGTGTGTGATGTTTGAGTAGATAGCAGAGATGAGCGGGGGTAGAAAGATTTGAAGTAATTTCAAAGAGAAAACGGATCACATGCAAATTTTAGCGGCAACTATATGTGCCATAGAAAGATCAATTCGTTGGTAGAACATTGATGAAATCAATGAAGGCAACTAGGAAAAAGCAAATTTTATGAGATGTATCGTCTTCTTTTATTAGGGGCATGCAGCTAATAAACCAGTAGAGGGGCGAGGAGCGCCTCGATTCTGTTCAGTTTCACACATAATCGTTATCATTGGTTTATTATCATTATATACAATGTTTTACAAGATAGATAAATGTAGAGCCACAAAGAGTTAGTGAAACGAGCTTGTCCTATTGTAGATTACTATGGTATACTACTACAGCTGCATGCACGAAGAGGAGAGACTTGAGCTGCTTGACAATGGAGTGCATAATCAGACACTTTCACTCAATGTAACCCAGAAAGGAGGACAACAGGTAGAGGGCGTCACTTTTATGGTTATACCCAGGCGCTTGCAACCAGGATATTTCCTTTTCAAATAGTCCTCATGAAATTGCTACAGAAGATTTATATCTATTAATTCAAAACATTATAAGGTTATTTTAGCGGTCAACACTAACATCGTTCGCTTACGTAGATAACGTTCATGACGAACTTTTACATAGCAAACATGGCATTAATAAGTTACTCAATTAACTGCCCATTTCCCACGGTATTTCTTCACTTAGTTGGTTTTTCTGTAATGACCACAAAACATGGCATGAAATAACGCCTGCACACATTTATATTTGTACTAATCAAATAAAACCTCGTGTTATAAGATACATCACAGACTAATCTAAATACATATACAAGATATCCAAAGAAAAAGGCAACACATGATTGGTTTGTTTTGGCCCCAATTCAATCGACCATAGCAAAATTGAGCCGATATCCTCTTCATCAAAATGTGCAGCAGGCGCCAGTCATAACCATAGTTACTACTTTCATGGACAATCATCGGACAATTTTGTTCCAAGTCAAACTCATGGTTGATTTTTCCATACCCTAACCAGTATTGTATCACTTGCTGTACACATACTGTTAAAAGCCAATTCAGGCAGATCTATAGTCACCTTTATTACGCTCAAGTGGTTTGTATATGAATATTTTATTTTTTCTTAAGTGCGATATCAACTTATCTCGTCCACACCCTGTTTTAAGAGATAGGCAGAAAGCCTCTTTCAAATAACATTCTACATATATTATGTACATAACACCCGGGAGATTTAAGCCCTATTAGCAAGAAAAGGAAAATCATTCAACATGGAAACAACCACCGAAAAAGTGTATTTCTCGCCAATGGTTCCTAATTGGCGTCAATCAAGTCGAAGACTTCATGCATTTATTTCAAGGCGTACACAATGGAGTAACATTTTAAAACAGTTTTCTCGGAGCATCTCAGATGAAACACGAACATTTATGAAGTCAATGACACAAATCTATGGTAACATTGTAATCATTGGTTGCATAGATCTAAATAGATATTGAGAATAATAGACATGATTTCAGTTTTTATGGCATTTGCAAAAAAAGGTTTCGCAAGATATTCTTTATTATATTTTTTATAATTTAAAACCATAATACAATTGCTAAATTGTTACCAAGTTTCCGAGCCAAGACGCTAATAAACACTAACAATATTTTCTATGTTAACCATCCCAAGTTAGATTCAAGATTGTAGGGTTCCCACGTTCTTCTGGCATCTGTACTTCAGGACTTTCCAGGAGCATACCAAAACCCGCGGGCCCCAAGTAGTCTTGACAGCGTAGACAATGAACCTAATCCAAGCTGGTAAATCTTAAAAAAAACTGATTTTGCAAGGTAAAAATATAGCCCCATCCGTTACTGCATCTATGTGGAAACACCTTTTGATGTTTTGGACAGAAACGCATGCCAGCTGAAATTGACTGGGCCAAAAGAACCCTTCTCTATGTTTGTGGTGTAGTGAGGCGAGATTCCATGACCTTAGCCTGTATGCCAGAATTCTTAAAAGCTTGGAATCGTTTTTTTTTTAAACTCCAGAACATACAAGGATTTCCAGAACCACAGGAACCCTGAGAGTGAAAATGTGGCACTCGCAAGTATACGGTTTATGATTTTATAACGTGAGGGAGAGTTCTATATAATGCCTCCTCCCATGTCATCGTAGTATGATCGATGTATTTAACTCTAAGATGTGATTGAAGAGCAAAGCGCCTGGATTTACAGGAGGAACTAGAGAAGCTTATTTATGTGATGGCGAGATATGTCATACAGGGTCGACGTATTTGTGCATAGGCTCTCGACCACCTCGCAGATTGTCCATGTCACCAGCTCCAAGAATTCAGGATGAGTCCTATGACTTGCTTAGGTACGGCGAACTCAAGGAATATGATCGATCTTTCCGGGAAAATAAACTATGTCACTATGATAAGTATTCAGGAATCCATGAATACGATAGTGCTGTTAGCCCTATTTCAGGCAACAAGATCGTACCAGGCTTTCCGATAGACAAATAAATCATTTTCCCCTTTTTGTAAATACTTTTTCATGAACGAATGGAATTTTATTCCCAGTTTTGATATATCACATAATCAAGCTATGAGAACTCAGAATAAAATAATAAAATCTAATTACTAACACGTGGTTGGTTATAAAGTTGTGTGTATTAAAAGATAGGATAATGTGGAGCAGGAATAGTACAGGCTGACCAAAATGGAATTAAATCGTACAAAAAATGATAGCCAACACTCCCGAATTACATACATACACGATTGTATCATCTACTCAAAAAAGAGCTTGATCTAAATAAACTAAGTGTATGGCATAAAGTAAATAAATAGGTATAATTAGACTGATTGTAGCACCTAAAGCACAAGGAACAGAATGTGGAATAGTACACCCTAAATCATATACATACAACTGTATACATATACATGGACATTGCTGACTGAACAGCCTGCTCACTCAGAACCTTCCATTAAGTGTCTTACACGTATTCTCCTCCCTCATGGGAAAATAACTGGAATATAAAAGGTCAACGCTTTCTAAAGACAGCATTTTCATGATCCAAACCAGAACAAGGTTAGATCCAGCACTGTATGGAGAATGAAATGGGTTCGTTCATGTAACAGATCTTGAGTTATTTCAAGAACCTCTACTCATCCTAGAAGTCTACCAAGAATAACGCAAATAACTAGTCTGGAATGTGACCATGTACACAGAGCACAGCTATTTTCATAGTTCCTCCTCTTTCATGGATAAGATGCAAAATGTCAACTAATCAAAATAAGATTTTTTGACGGGGTATAAGACTTGTCCTTTCTTTATGAATTGGAGTATATAGCCTACACTGGATTCGCTTACATGAGACGGGACTTGCCACAAAAGGCTAGATGTATGTTTGGGTATATTTGGTTTTACATTTTTTCTAGTACACACAGTGAGCAAGCACAAACACACAAGCTGGGAAACATTTCGTTACACTTGTGCTGATATCGATTACAAAGTCCTTAATTTATATTATCAATGTATTATATATTATGACAAGTTATTTCAATCACTGTCCAATTGTAGCCACATTAGACAAGCCACACTGATTTCTCCTCATCGCGAAAGGTCTACCACCAGTCTAGTATGAGAGAAACATAACTGTTCGAATTACCGCCATTAACCTCTAACAACCAGAACCATAGGAACATGTAACGATTTGAAAGGCTTAAAAATGATGTTCCAACTCATACGTCCATTATAAACTACCAAGTGAAAAGTTACACAAATTCCAATGCTGTGTTGATGTACCAATTGCTGGATTTAGTTTGTCACAGTACAATACTCCGAGAAGCAAACCCTCCTAATCGTACCCAAAGATTAGAAACAAAAAACTACCGGATTACTGCAGAAAAAATATAAACAGAGAAACAGGCAAGATAATTTCAGGACCCATACATAATTATGGTTAGAAATCGTATACTCAAAACTTAAGAAAAACCGAAAGACTTTGTAATTACAACTCACACCAAGTGATATCATTTAACACCAATTCGACGGCAGCATATGGTATATTAGGTATATTAACAAGCCATTCAACTTTATGTAGGCACTCCCACTCAACCATGTAAAACATCTTAATATTGATCGTGATAGTCCAATCAAATATGAGTATGAATATGGTTTTGGTATATATATATTTGTAAATAGGGTATACCTATCATACTAGACATTATTCGTAATTATGGGTAAATTCCAAATAGTCATGGCTTTCAATGCAGTGATAGTCCAATATCATTTAACCTCAATATATAATATCTTTGAACAAAAAGTTCTCACGTGAATTCCATGTCATTCGAAGAAAATTTCAGAATAACTCCCCATAAAGAACTCTAATATATATATTTAGTACATATACACTCTTGTGAATCTCTATTAATTACGACCCCTCCAAGAACATGTTTTACGCATAGACACATCCAAAACTAACTAATATGTTTGGTTTTGTCAGCTGAATATGGAGAAGCCGAGATGTGTGACACATTGTGGAGTATAATCCGTCGGTAGAGGGACGTCGTTGAGACGTTGTGCTGGCGGTAGGAGAGCGAGTAGGTGGGCTATCAGTGATGAACCTGTGGGTAACACTGGGGAGAAGCAGCGCTCTATTAAATAGGAGCTATTTTCAGGTCAGACATCATTCCTTCCTTTAACTATGAATGAACTTGTTTTTGTCACTTTTTCTTTTCCATTTTCAGCAGAGAACTGTATTTAAACATGAAGAAATCTTCAAGGCTTGATGTTTGAGTAAACACACCCCACCATGTCAAATTCTCTATACGTACATGTATCCACGGTCTAATATTATTAGCCTATTCCTTCAACAACATTCAAGAGGTCCTTGGATTTGAGTGAATAAACCACACACCGTTTATATACACAGCTAGGCCTCGGGTCCTGTACTCATCAGACCCATTGTAGTATCACTCTGCTTCCAATAGTGTCTCCAGGGGAGAAAATGTTTGCCAAAGTCAATCGAAAATCTCAACAACTTTTTTAAATAATCGTCCGTAGACCCATCCGGACCTTGTCACTTCCCCCTAGGCCTTCTCCTTGTCTCGACTCCGGCGGGATTTTATGCTCCCCAAAACAGATTTGATACTCGCTCCCAGGCCCTAAAATACAATTAAATGATATGATAAGTAAAATTAGATTCACATATCAACGCGGAGTTCGTGGAACCAATAATATCATAAGTGATTGTGAATATGTGTTACTGCGATTAGGAGAAAGGTTGTTCAGATTCACTCAATCAATCCTAACAGAGCGTGTCATGAGTAGGTTAGTTAGTGTATTAAAATACGAAGTGTCACTAGGGTAGGTAGTTTGGAAAAGGTAAGACCAGGTCATTTTAAATGTTACTAAATGCACAAATATCGTAATTGCAAAGTGAGTGTTGGTATCATGTATGAGGAAGGGTTTAGTATATAATATTCCAACTCAGGAAGTGAGATCCATATCTCAATAAATGGCAAGTAAGAAAGGAATTCTAATTGTCTCATATACAGTTTATTTATTGGTTCGTTATTTTCACTTCCGAAACAGGTTGTGATAAACAGATATTAAATTTGGCAATCAATTGTTTCAATTTTCGTTGACCCGATGAAATATATGGCGTAAATGTATTTTACGGATATTTGAATTATCGTCTTAACTACCACATGAATTACGCTACCGAATCATCAAAACATTATTAACATATATGAGTTCAACGAAGACGAAATGAAAATAGCAAATGCATAGAAAAGAGATTCCAGGCAATCAGCACGCGTTGAAAGTAAAAAGCTACCAAGCTTAACTGTACATGACGGCTTTACAAGAGAATTCAATATATCGATATCTTTAGGACCCTTAGATTCTGTGCTCAAATCTTAAACCGTATCTCTTGTAAAACTGCCTTGTCCAATATCCAACCACCCAATTTATCATTCTTTTTACCTGTCAATCACTCAAGTTCGGGCTGCCTACTTTGCTCTTGCTTCTTTTTGAGAAAGCCAATAACATTTTGCACACCGGCTTTTAAAGACGCAGTGCCTGATTGTACACTACCCCGCAGAGTGGCTGTGCCTGTTTTTAATGTGTCTGTAAAGGTCTGCAAACCAAACAACGTGAAAACAAAAAGTAACAAAAATACATGTAATACAATATCGATATGAAAGCAAATGATAACACTTAATAAGAAAAGTTCAGGGTACTCCAAAAGACAGGGGGTGATCCAAGCAGGTAGGTCTCATGGCCATGAACAGGGACGTTACTGATTAGTACAATATTGTATAAATTTGAAAGTAAAGATATCTAATGTATGTAGTGAAATCATAGCCACGTGTCTCCCACTTGATAATCAGCACCAGTATTTTGCGAAAACCCAGAATCTTGGTTTCTTCGTATGCAAGATGCAACAATAAAGGAAGACATACTTTTCGGCAGGCTTTCTAAATAAGCTACATAATACTTAGAAGTATGTGTTAATAGGCAGACAGTGACAATATTGAATTATTATCACACACAATTTCAAGCGATTTTACGAATACAATAATGTTTCGATACATGTACATGTGGGCCCAAATAAGTTTCAAAGGCGTGCGTGACTGTATAAACTTGTCAAATAATAGTATAAGCATTACATCATATAATTTCAAGGAGAACAACGAAATCTATGCCGGCAGGGTAAAGCCAGAGAAATCTACATTACCGCCGATTTTAGGCAGGTCCTCTAATAAAGGATGTGCAAGGAAATGAGGTGTCAATTCTTCAAGCCCAAAAGACACGTTATATCGAAATTTACTGAGATTCCCATAATAATAGTTCCTTTAATTTATACATTTCCAATTGCCTGTTTCCATGGGAAAATTTCTTTTTAATAACAAAAAAATCGATCTTAATTAAATTAATACAGAAAAGAGAAAGGAACTCTAGGAAGATGTGTGTAGTTAAGACTTACTTGAAGGGTGATACAACATTTTCTACTCACAAAAGACATTGACACGTGAAAGAGGCAAACAACCAACCTGTTTCTGTTGTGTAAGTTGGTTTTTCTTTCCATCGCTGGGAGTTTGTGGATGTGCATCCAAACATTTCTGATACCGCAGCTAAAATCAAGGGAAAAAGAACTTTTTCTATGTAGTGATGCAAACATATCATTCCAGTTTCATATATCATATATAGAACCACGGACCTGCATATAGTATACGGTACAACAGTTCATTGATGGTAAATAAATGGGTTCATCATATCGAGTTCATGTCATTGAATTGAGAAAAATATGGACCGACATGGCAATAGGTCTCACCTTACAGGCTGCTTCAATAGTCTTACACAGTGCGCCTGCTGATGGTTCGGAGTGGAATATGTGGCACACATAAGTATCTTGAGCCGTGTGCATGATGAAGGCACACATTCTATAATAGGAACAATGGTGGAAATTGGTTAAATAACGTATTTCGTAATCAGATATATCACATCTTTAGTCGAAGAAGCTAATAGCGTGGTAATATATAGTTGCGCCTATAAAACAGCTCAATAGTCAAACAAATAGTCAGATAACTTCGAGTTTTTATATTCTTTAAACAGTACTTACTTGACGTTTCGCATTGCTATACCCATGAATGAGAGGAATCTGACGCGACATTCAGCGAGCACATTTTCTGTCTGTAAGTAAAAAGGAAGCAACTTTTATAAAGGAAAACTGTGTTATAGGGGGCGGGGGGTGGGGGTGAATCAACGGAAGGGGCGGGGGTAGGGGGGGGGGGGGGCGGGGGGTGTGAAGAGACAAGCGAATCGCTCGGGATACTGCGTTGCTTTTAAGAATAAATACATGCGACCAAGTCAACAATAACAAGGAAGAGGATTATGAGGTGTCGAGAGCAAAGTTTCTGAGTGGAAGAAGGCCAACGGGACGCTGGGTCGATACACGCGGTCAGCTGCATCGGTCTCTCCCCGAGAAAGCAACAAGCTCGACCAATCTCTGAGCATCGACCAACACATCTCCTAGCCAAAGTATTACTGGGATGCGATGCGAAGCACCGCAGTAAAAAACCAGAAGCGAAAAATGCAAATATCTCCCTTATCAAAACCGTAGCAGTGAAAACAAGAGGGGATGCAGGAAGGGGGTATGTTATAGGGAGGGGGTGATGATAACTTACCCCATGTTCTGTGATGGTGATTGTAGAGGGTGCCACACCTACAGACACAAATACCCATTTCTCTGGTGGTACACACGCATAAGCTTTCTCCATTGAAGCATTGATTACTTCAATACCTGCAGCACGAGTAACTTGCATGGCTCCCAGGTAGTGACACCGGAGAACTTTCTTTGGCTCCTCCATTGGAGTGGGGAACGATGTGTCTGTAGGGAGAGTAAGTTCTATGAATGTGGCTTTCATCCTATGGCATGACTAACATTTCACATCTAGCAGGGAGTATATAAAGTTATAAACCTCCCTGCACGTCTTAGTCACATCAACGATCCTATAGCTTCACAGAGAAGCTATAGGATCGTTGGTCACATCTACAAGTCTTGGCATCATCGGAAATATTCAAAGCGCAAAATATACTTATTTCGACATAGGTCGTCAATGAAAAACAGCCATATAAGTATTACCACTTTCTGACAAAGGGTAATCAGTATTAAATAGTGTAAAGACGATCACGGGACTTTTAGAAACGACCTTAAAATTTCAAGATATTTATCGGCATGATCCACTTACTTTTATAGAGATTCTGGAATGTGAGTTTCTGTCCGATATGGTCTTTGTTGAGATCTGGGAGGTCGGTAGGTCTGGAGATGGACATTTTCTGCAGGCCTGACTGAGCTCCTGCCACATTGTTGTGTTGAAGAGACCTCTCTACCATAATGCGCTTGCAGATGTCACGTAGTGTGTTTGCTATTTGTCTCGCTGGCGTATCACATCGGAAAACGTGGCACATGTGTTTCCTTGTAGACCGGTCTCGGGCAACGTATGCAAAATCCCTAAAGGAAAAATACGCATAATTAAATACTATCTACATAAAAAGATTTAATGCAAATATTCATATGTTAATATGATACAGGAATGCACAGTGCAATTTTGTTAAAAAAACGTCGCCAACTTACGGTGGGCATATAAATTGGCAGGAACATACTTAATGAAATCACCTAATTTTGAAATATTATTTCAAGAGAATTGTTTTTTTTCTATTAGAGAATACACCATAAGATATGGCATCAAAACTTGGGTAAAGGATCTAGACTTGATAGAGTGGATAGATGTTATCTGATGAACGATTCTAAAGTTTTAGTGCATTGACTTAAAATCTACCCTAATGCAAAACCTCATTGACATCCAAAAGATCACATCCCAGATTTCACTGCTAGGGACTAAGATCACGCACACGGTAATAAAATCAGGAAGAAATAGTATTCATCTAATAAATACCAGGGTAATCATGCGCAACTGGTTGAACATTATTGCCTTGGTCCTATATATCAAGCACTCGCAAAAGAACTGTGAAGAGCATTCGATGTTCAACTGGACACATTTTTTTCTGGACAATATTTCTCTTAAAGTGATAACATCATAGACTTGACTTAAATGCTAAGAGCTTTATAAATAAGACGAAATTACAGAAATAGAACATTTCTTGAAAATCATTAAAAAGATTCAATAAGAAAATTCTGTCTAGGGAGTGATATCTATAACATTAAGCGAGTACAAAAGTGTACAAAAGGGACAAATCACTTTGTGAAACAAGGGTGTGAGATACATTATCACAAAATGTACACATGTAGGAAATGTACATGTATAGGACGTATTGACAAAATGTAAGGGGATAAATTAAGCAAGACAGAATCGCTTGGAATTGGTGGGACATCATAAAGAACAAGACACGTGACTTATGATTACCTCTCTCTGATTAGCAAAGTACATGACAGGCACAAGAAAAATATTAATGATTATATTAAAAATGGTGTACACAGCAGTATGGAAATGTATCATCGGTAGGGTGAAAGGTTAGACTTAGTTCCACCAACAATTGGATTTCTCTGAAAGGATTCAATTACAAGCAGTACTTAAGCATAAACTGCTCACTCTGTCAGGCGAAACAAATCATTAAGTCTCTAGGGATTTGGTGTTGAGGCCTTATACTTGAATATCAGCAGAACTCCTCTAGTAGTCGCCTGCTGTCCTTTGCAAGATTGTGGTGCTCTTTTATCGATCGATACACATGTTAATAACCACTAAATTATCTTTAAATGTGGCGTGCAACATCCATACCAATGAAGGTCTTTATCCTGGTATATTTTGTGTTACATCAGTTTAAAAATTTAGATTAGGTATAATTTCCAAGTGAAGATGAAGTTACTCACCTGCCGTTGTCTCTGCCAACACCCCACACCCGTATTGATTGAATAGGTTGAATGTTGAGTATGCTCATGTCTTGAGGATCAATCAAAGTCAAGTGTTCACTGTCCAGGTCCATGAACAAATCTTTGCCCTATAGAGGTATGCAAAGTATGTGATGAGATAGGGAAGAAGGTATTTTCAATAACAGGACCAGTTCAGCAATTTTGATAAATATTTTATCATGCAAGATATTATAGTGTACTTACATCACCCCAACGTCCTACCACGTCATTGAGGTCGTTCCTACCCAGAGAGAGATTGACAATGCATTTGTTGACAGCCTTGCTACTCCGCTCTGGTGTCAGATCTTCTTCAGCAATGCGCACCCAGCCCAGAGACCGCACTGCAAACCGGATCCTCTTTTCTTCTGAGTCACTCTTCTCCTCTGAGCTACTCCGTCTCATTGGTGGGCCTTGGTCCCTGTAAAATCGTAAAATGTAGATATATGGAGGATGGAGGATGCTTGGCTAATCCAGTCTGTCATGTTTATTTACAGAATCTACAAGTCTCACTTGATGTAGATTGGTGATTCTTGAAAGACAGCGATGTGCACAGGAGTAAAAGGGGATTTCACGAGGACATAATTATAATAAGGAATGTGACCAAACTAGGTGCCTAGAAGAGGGGGCGGGGGTGGGGGTGGGGGGTGGTGGTGTCATTTAATGAATCCTTCCTAGGCAGGGCCACTACTCCGCACCGAGTTACTTGGTAGAGAGGAGTGCCATACAGCGGAGGCAGTGAGACCTACAATCTTTATATGCAAAGTGTATTGCTAGGAACAGTTAAATAGCCACATATTACGGAGAAAAGCTGAAACGAGACGTAAGTGCCTCAGGATAATAAGGGACTTACTCATGTGCTTGGGGTTTGATAGCACCTGGATCCGATACTTGACTAGAACGGGTTGGTTGTAATTGTTTGGTGATTGTGGGAGACTTTATCTCCAAGTCTTGGTCTGCCCTATCCGGCAGAAGTGGACTCTTTTCTGTCGTTTCTTCTTTGGTCTCCGTCTAAGGTTAATGGAAATGAAATTGGCGGATTCAGAAGACAAGTTGAAGAGGTTCTAAAATTCTACACAGAAATCACGCCATAGAAAAACTAATTTTAGCTTAAAGAAAAACAGCGCTTTTCTCTCTAGTGAAGGATATTTAGCCGTCACTTTGGAGCATGACGAGTTGTTTGAATTCTTCATGGGCCTTAGACAATTGACAAAAATGTAGTATATATAAATAAATTCCTATGTGCGTCTGAGTAACAGTAAACATTAATTTAGATTTGTTTTATACAAATTAAATAATACAAAAGAAATAAAACGTATACTTATGTCAATAGGATGAGATTCGGAGAATAGAAGTGCTTTTGGCCCAAGCCTGATACCATTGCCTCTTATCTAACTTCCTGCTCTAGTGAGACATGTATACATGAACATATAGGTAAATATACATCAAACAATGGTTGCCCCTACCTCGGAGTCAGACGTCGATGCCGCAGTGGTGGAGCCGGCGGCTCGTGCAGCGACCTCGCGGTAATATTTGGGATCAGGGGGAGGAGGATCTCTCTGGATAGTTCCACTCTTGATGTGCCAGTAATAAGCTCCGTCTTCATCTGTAAAACATTAATATATATGCAGGATGTCAAAACAAGTGGAAAAGGTTCTAGGAATAATCGACTAAAACACTACACCAGGGTCATACCAGGATACCTCCCTGTACATACCGAGATTAGAGTTACATTTCCACTAAGTAGAGAGGGGTACTTGGAATACACCTCACTGGCACTCAGGAGATGAAAGCATATTCGAACCGTTCTCGGGTGGCTGTTATGTTGGGGTCATATAGTTGATGTTTCCCTGATCGTGGACTGCCTGAGCAAGACTACGGTATCAGTGTGGAGATGATCCTTTGGGCCCAGCGCCAAGTCATGAACATTTACTTCTAAGCGACTACAGAAAATAGCTCCAAACAATCCTAATATGTTGTAAATGATGTACCAGGCCGAAAGGCGAGGCGAGCATTTTTTTTGCCAGGTGAACAGGGGTACCCCAAGGTGACTGCATATTTAATCCGCATGTGTTAGATCATATGATATTAATACAAAGCACCTATACGCCATGAGACAGCAATTTTTAAAAATAAATATTAAAGAGGATAAAGAGATCAATTTAAGAGACAGTTAATACTGGATAAGGAATTTGGAGTTTTTGTCCAGATATCCTCGGTCCCGGTGAATTTCTAGAGTAGGCGGGGGGCTAAGAACGCATGCTCACAACAATTATCAATTTAATTTGTATGGTTGGTACTTAATAATCCCCGGGAATAGAGCAAAAATAAAACAAGCGGACCCATGAACAAAATCTAATAGGAAACATCTAGAAAAGTGGAACAACCTTTGGATCCTTTGGCCCTAACACGACGGGCCTTGGCACTTGGACGGCATTTAAAAGTGCAAGACCAAATGCCAAGTGCATAAGAGGGGGGCATGATGTGTCTGTACCGGAGCTGGTAGGTGAGAATAAACTGGTGGGAGTTGGGCCAGGTATGAAGGTTCACTGATAAATACACGTAACATGGCCTTTCATGACAGCACACGGTAGACGCTAACCTTCAAGGGACCCTGCAAAGCAAAGCAATTTTGTTCTTCCATGTTAGGACCGTTTTAAGTGTTTCAGAGCTGGGGGAGGGGAAGAATACTATGTCAACGACAATGGGACCATAATTCGAATAAGAACTTTACTCGCCTTCGTGTTTTTCCCAACCGGGGGGTAATGGTGGTTCTTTCTCTTCATCCTCTTCGCCATCCACATCATCGTCCATCTAGGGTAAAATGAAATATTCAAAGGTCAGATACCATTCATACACAGGCAATCCCAAAGGCAAAGAGAACAAATGCGAAAGCCGATTAAAATTACAAACGCATTCATTTGTGAATACTATCATCCATCACTTTATACAATCTATTGTGTCCATAACATGTGGACATTTCTAGCTTTGATTGAGTCCAGGAAAGAGGACTTTCTATGCCCTCATCAGCTTCCAGTACAGTCTATCTTTAGCTCAGCTCTATATTATTCCTTTCTCTTCCTACTTTCGCAATGGCTAACATATTTACCCCACCTATTTTTCATTCACCCAGCCATCTGTTGACATGGAACATGGGAGCCACATTTTAGCGGCCAGATAAAAATCATTGCGAGGTAAAGGTAAAACCTTGCAGCGTCTGGCTGAACCGCCGACCAACATACGGCTGGCGGGGAGCAAGCGCGGGATTAATAAATGCGTAGTATTGGGCCATAATAAAAGTGCCTGATCATGTTAAAGGCTGACCTGTGTGCGCGACTTGTCTGCATGTAGATGACTGTCGGCGCCGACTGGCACCAATCGCTCGGGTGGTCCAGCCTCCTGTGTGGGGTGGTGGTGGTGGTGTGGGTGGTGGTGTCCATCTGTGTGGTGGTGATTGCGGAGATGTTGGACATCGGCTTGGATGCCGCTGTCATTGGAGTCTGGTGAATTAATATCAGTGGCTTTGTCGTCATACCTGGAATGAGATAAAAAAAGAAAACTCAAAGCACGAACATGTTCCCATAACGAGCGTTGCACATATATCCAATTCGCCTGAAGGACAGATCAATACAAAACAATGAGTACAATATTGATACATGGGCTTCACTCTGGTTGGTTGATTAAATAGAACCTACCCGGGGAACCTTGACTGAGTGGGCAGATGGAAATTTAGAATTTAAATTAGGATTCAACTAAATTATAAATATGTAGCGTAGGGTAAGGTCTCATCTAAATATAGATACGACGAGTGAAGCACGACCTTGAGCACCTTGGCCCGCACCATATATTTAAGGACACGAGGCAGGCCACGAGCCCTGAGTAATATAATACAATAAATAACCACCTATATTGTCATTGACTACCGACACTAGACATTCAATTTCGACCGATGAAATGTCTACTTGTATAGTTCATGTATATCGTATAACTTCCATTCGAAGTTACATGAAACTAGCTCATTGAAAAGGTAAACTATTTAACGGAATTGCGTTTGGTTCAAATGAGGGAGGTGGGACGGTGGGAGAGATAACTATTTCTTTGCTACTCATGATGGAAAAATTAATAATTCAACACACCAAGCGTTTCAACGGGATATCCATTATCCACATGTTATAGGTAATAGTCACCTATACCAGCAGCATATTCACTAGTGTATCACGACCATGAACGCATCACCAATGACATGCAGTCGCTGTCGGTAGACTGGTATTTTGTACAAGGCCCGTGTTATTTAGGAGGGACAATCACTGAGTAGTGCCTTCTTTCAAAATTATATATTTTAGTACATACGGAAAAAGAGTATCGAATGGATTTAGAGTTTGAGGATGATGTCATGCTTCATATTGCTCAGTTGAAAATGTAATTTATGTACCGCAAGTACGATGTCATTAAAATAGACATACATCCCCGTGACTATTCCACATAATTAGATGGCGGTAGGTACTGTTCAATGGCATAATATACAGGAGTCTAGACGCAGGGTGATTATAATAGGTAGATGTAGGGAAGGAGCTGAATCACTGAGCTTTTAGTAGGCACAAGTGATGAGTAATTTTACAAACACTGCGGGGCACCATGTTGTTTTTTCTCAGGTCTTTCTCAGGCCCACGAACACTGTTTTCCCACCACTGAGCAAAAACGTACAACAATGAAGCGAAAGCAAATGTCTTAATTAATATATTGCTGCACTTATTAACGATCCTTTCAGATCACCAAGAGACAAATCAGTCCAATGTAATTATCTCTTTCCTGGCCCTCATTAACTCTTACAATATACCCCTCCCATAATACTTATGTCTTAGAAGTTAGATAAAAGATCGGACATAGAGGAAAGCGAGTGGAGAGGGCAGACTCGCCCCACCTATTACTCGTACCCTTTCTAAATTCTCCTGCTAGCGCCACTGATTGAATTCATGTCTGCACCGGGGAAATAGAGCCATGACGCTACTCCGACATCGAATATATAGTAGAAACAAAGTGAACAGTACGGGAAATAGGGGAGTGAAAAGGCGTTGAAGAGTGAAGCTGAAAAGATCAGCCCCAAAACGCGTCTGATTTTGTGGAAATACCTGAGATACTTCTAAAACAATCCATATATTTAATTTAAATTTCATGAACCTATCCCACAAAAATAGATTTTAATGAAACAATATCAAACAATGGGGAAACCATGGAAACAGAAAGCATAGAGTATTAGAAGTAAATGCCAGTCATGTAAGTACATACAGGTCTGGTCTATGAAAAATAAAGGCCATACCCATTCGTACCACACACAGTTATCGTGACAAAATGGCCATATTTGTCATGTGAAGCCTATGTCAATGTGAAGTCAATGTCAATGGTTTGTTTCTCCCACAGTAATCGCCATGAGACCAATTTCGTCTTTGAATGAAATAAATAGCGGCGGACCGGAGTTTGAAAGTTCCTTTCCTTAAACGAGATAAAACGAAGGAAGACATGAAGATCGACAAGATTTCAACCTATTTATGTCCAAACAGAAGGATGACATGAAGATCGACAAGATTTCAACCTATTGATGTCCAAACAGAAGGATCACAAGTCCAGGAAGTGATGAGGTCATAGGAATTCTAGAGGCCAGGATATCTAAATACCGGTTCGTGGCAATCACAGCGTCTAAATCTGCAGTAAAAACGGCTAAATATATTACCTGGTTAATTAGAGCAGGTGCTTGATTAGTTGGCAGCAACCTCCAGCTCCTGCTCCTTCCTCTCACAGCCCACATGAATGACTCCAACAACAATGATTGAGCTACTCACGCCGGAAATCAATAGCCTTGCTCAAGTCCCAGGAGAAGGAAGAAAAGCAGCAGCAGTGGCCCCAGTTTTAGTATGAGTCTGTATTCTTTCCACATATAAGGACAAACTCATTTATTAGGAACCAATCTGTTACGTAGGATCTTCCTGTAGCATAGACACTATACCGGTATGTTTACCGAGTTAGTACTGCACGGCAACAATAACGGATTTGTATATTCTACATGTATGCAAACATGGATATACATTATATATACATGTATGCTTTGGTATACATGTGCAAATATATTCAGCATTATAAACCATGCACAAAGCACATACACCAAGGTTACAATGCATAATTGAAAAAAGGTATCACATAGTAATATATACACGTTAGATGAGGATGTATATTCACTTAAGGATGCCACTTCTAATTCTCATGCCCAACGCAAGTAAGGCACTCTGTGCCGGACTTGGGAAAAGTACCATTACCGCACATCAGTACCCAGCCCTGTAAAAACCTGTCCCTATCATTTCATTAGTCCCCCTACTCCCTTCATAAATTTATACCCTAACCAGAAGGGATTAAGGTCGGTGCATGTAATCAAACCAGTAAATATCTGCAAATCACTTAATTTGTTTGCTACAGGGACATGGAAAAGGCAGCCTTGAGTCAAGACTAGCACGTCCGGCGGTCCACGTCAGCCTAAACGTACGTCTGTCAGCCTGCCCCATCTGCTTGCCATCTGCAACCTCAGCCAGGCTCATTTTTGCCCACACTTAGATCTCCAGCCAAATAAAGAAGTGAGGAGGAAGTGATGGGAAGGAATGAGTCAATGGAAAGACAATTCTATGACGTTATATTCACGGTGTGACAAGTGACCCAGGACTCTTTACATTTGGTGACACAAGAAGCATACAAAAAGCTACCACATCATCGATCTGAACAAGTGGTGTCAATAAAAGGCAATTTTGTAATTCCACAAACGTATTGCAATTTCGGTGGTTTCCGAGTGGAAATGACTTTCGTATTCTTTTTTGCCGCATCAAAATCTAGTACTTTCCAGCTCCATCGATAAATACACTCTGAGGAAGAATGCCAGATTTCAACAGTAACTATAATATTATATTATTTTAAAATACGGTTATCTAAAGGCTGTACTATATACGTTAAACAAACATATTACCAGAATAAGAAATTAATTACAACTGGAATTGCAGGATTTTAAGAATAAATATGAACTAAATCACTCTATCTTTGATAAAAAGAAAACCAGCACTAACAAGGGTACAAACCGACTTACGAAAAAACTAAATAGGAGGGGAAGCCTTATAACAAGATGCACGGCTATGACTAACGTCATATATAATTGCAATGGGCTACATGTATACATAAATAAGTATATGTACACATACATATACATACATACATACATACATACATACATACATACATACATACATACATACATACATACATAGAAGAACCATTCTAAATTTCAAGTAAGCATGTGAATGTTAAGGAATTCTCCCAATGACACCAAGTAAACCCCACCAGAATACCTTAAAACAGCATATATTTAGAAAAAAAATTATTCAAATTATACATTTGTTAAAACAGATGCAAACTTTTCATGTTTAAATGATTGTAACCATACTACATACTAGGTCACCACAATAATAATAGCTGCTCAGATTGTAGTTGTAAGGTGTAACTATGTTTGCATGTACATGTACATTCATACCTACATTAGTACATACACCCACTGTCACCACTGCCACCACTACCAGCACTACCACCACTAACACTAAGCTCCCACTCAGCTGGCCAACGAACCGTGACATAGCATGACCAGCACCAGCACCACTGCCACCACTACCACTACCACTGCACTCCCACTCAGACGAAGTGGTGCATAGACGACGGACGACGATTTTATTCACAAATGTAGAATTCCAATGGTAACATTATACTTAAACACATTTAACTGCCCATTGCAATTAAAAAGTAGTTTTAAATATCTAGGGATTAAATTAAACTATAATCACCTCAAGGTAACTATAAGAATAGCTGCTCACAAACTGTATTTACTTCCGAATATTAGGAACTATCATGTATAAACCAAAATCAAATTATATTCAAAACTGCCCCCCCCCCCCACACACACACACGTATTAGAATTGATCAAGATAAGAAAAAAAAAAAAAAAAAAAAACTTTCGCGTATGCATCCTGAGATCATAAAACTTCTCGACAGCGGGATTGCACAAACTTCCTAAGCGCCGACATTCTCACATTTTGAAGGAAGCGTTCAGTTCAGAAGAGCAGGTTTTGAAAGGACAATTTTTCCTACATATAGCATATTCATACAGGGCCCTTATGGGAATGCATTGTGAAAACCGCATTTATGTTCTAATTTGGTTTTTACCTTTTTGAGTTAAGATTGCCTACAATGACTACAGTTCAACATCTATAATTAGAAAACGCTTTACATATTTACAAAAGAACAACTTTAACATGTTACTTAAGAAGTATCCATTACAAAAATCATAAATCTGGAACTCTCGGTCAGGAATCTGAAAAGGATCAATTTGTTAACCGTTGGTAAAATTTGCCTGAAACAACTATGTGCATATTGGAAGAACTGGCCACCTGCCTAGAGTATAGAATACCTGCGAATATGTCATGCTTGTTATTTATCTTAAACAGAGCTTCTTTCTCTTAAACAGAGATTCTTTCTCTTAAACAGAGATTCTTTCTCTTAAACAGAGATTCTTTCTCTTAAACAGAGATTCTTTCTAGTTATGTGTCTAAAGCATGTATACATCACGTCTCACCGCCTAACTTAATATCATCCATCTCACAAAATATAACTTATAAAGCGTAGAGCTCGGTATTATTAGACTGGTGACTGAACAGAGGAACAATCCTACTATTATCGGTAATTCAATAAACAAAGTAAGATCTAAAGGCTGATGTAAACTGAGGCATACAGAACATATATGCAGACATTTTAGCTGATTGGACGTAAAATCAATCGCAAGAAATGAGTCACATTAAAGGAATGATTTGACAAAATTGTGATATTTTAGGGGTAATACTTTTGTTAAGGTAGTACATATATTACACAAGGCGGAAATAGAAACGGTAGGTAGTGATAGCAGCCTAGTTGCTATGGAGACGAGCTGACGACTAGAATGACTCATGGACCATGGACCTTCAAGCCCCAAAGCCTAATATGGTCATCCACAATCCCTACCCTCCTCTATAACATCTCTGGGGCTTCATCTGTAGCCTTTCCTTCAAATGTTTCTCTCACATTCCCGCTCTTCCCGGTTTCACCCGTTCTTCTTTTGATAAATATCATTGGGGGACAGATGCAATACCTGATCATAATAAAGTTGCGAAATAACGAAAGAAATATTTTCGTTTCCATTATATAATTTTCCAATAATAAAAAAACGTCCAGACTTTTAGGCTGTCTTGTCTGCACAATTCTTTAAGGGTGAGCGTTGAAATTAATGCAACGTCATTTTTTATACAAACATCTTGATAAAATCGTCCAGAATTGTGGTCAAACAACTTCCAGGTGGGTGTGAAAAGAACAGGACAAAACGTAGGAGATCTTTAGTTTTTGATCGATGCTAACTTAGGATGCAGCTTTCAAGAGTTGATCTATATCGGAAGAACTCAGAGACCCATCATATAGGCAGGAGTTGAGATAGTGTGAGTAACATCCACTGGGAACCTTTTCACCGTGTATTTATTGTGCATCATAGCCAATTTCTCAAGGTTATAGATATCGGTGAATGGCCTGACAACACTCTCCATAATCTTCCTCCCTGATGGAAGCACTACGCCACTAAACTATCAGCACAGATTGAAACTAACCAGAACCCACACAAGAAATGTTCAACTATTTTTAACTCAAGGTGTTTTCCTGTCCAACATGTATTAAATGTTATATCAGGCTTATAAATGATTAGGTTTCTAGTGGACCCTTTTTGGCCCGTCACATGAATCAAAATCATTATATATTACTATTCTAATTCATGTGATAGGCCAACAATCTCCACTTATAGTGACATGGCCCGTCTCGGATGGCATTCAAAACCAGAATGTCATGATGGTTCACAGAGGTATAGATCTATAGATATAAAAGGACATATGTCAGGGAGTTCGAACTCCTCAGATGCATTTCAAACCAAACCACTTTTATAAATCAGTCTCAGTCCAGATAGGTTCAAAATATTACAACAGGAAATATAGCTTTTGGACTAGGAAATGTGTTAAACTTGTAACATGCCATCCATAATTCCAAATTCCAGTACAACATCCACGTTTCTTCCCACTGATTCATACTGAAGTCGCAGTGTGTCATATGTTTGAGGTGCGTCATGTATCCACTAGACCTTTTTGTAGCAATAAAGTATAGGAGAAGGCCAGATCACTTGCGTGAATATATCTTGCGAGTATTTCGTATTTTTCCCATTGTGGTTACATTACCATCCCTCGCAATTGTTCTTACGAGTTGTGCGAATACCAATTGATACAGTCCTCAATACTGACAACATAATGTTTTATATTGTAGCGTAAATACGAATTAACGGTAGACTGCAAATGTATAATCTAGTCGGGGTGTATGGGGTAGTATACCTTCTTGATACACCCACACCTAAGTGGCTCCCCACATTCTGTTTCAATTCTTCGGGAAAATCCCCCCCACCCCCCGGCCTTCCCCATTGTGATATAGCTGTCCACAAAGTAAGAACATCGCTACTGCCCCACCTCACTCACATCAGAAGACATCTTGAAGTACTCGGCAGCATAAGGGCAGCCAAGTTATTACATGTTTGACATAGATCGTTATGTTGTGTTGTACTGGGTTGCACCCTGTGGTAATACATCTTAGCCTAACAACAGTACCATCGAATTTATGTATAATTATGATACACAACATAATACGCAGTCGCAGAGAGGGTTGAGTAATATCCAGAGTGTAGGTATATGTACAGGGAATCTCGTGATAATCGGAGGTAATACATGGTTACCATTAGATATGGTTAAATAGTTTACTAGAAGTGGGTCATATCATTTTGATAGTACACATTCTTAAAGGAACAGAGGGTATATATACATATTGACCGCAAACGAAATTGTTATTAGGAAAGTCAGAGATTTCAGACTTAATATGTGTAAATACCATAAGTTCACAATTAAAAGGGGTATTGTAAAAACCCATATGCTAACAAGTGTATGACAGTCGAACTTCCATGATTAAGCCCTAACTAATAAATCGATTACTCAAATTAATACTAAGAAACATAAGATGTGAAACAAGAGGTTCAGTACTCGATCACACATTTCTATTTGTCATGCTCTGCACGTGAATGACCATAACGGTGGCGGTGAATCGCCAGAGGCAAATTTAAAATGATCGAGCGAGGAAAACGGTATTTAAATCAGCGCGGGATCTTGTTCTGCCGGACATGGTCGGGTTTAACGATCCCATTTTTCTCAGAGCAGGATATTGCCTGAAATTCAAGCAGAGGGCAGGGGGGTGGGGTTGTAATGGAAGTGAGGTGATTGGAAATGTTCGTTCTCTATTTCTACTATTCATCCATCACCAAATTAAGCTTATTCTTAATACTACAATCGATAGAATACACACGGTGATGGAAGATAGATATATAGATAGATATATTGATGTATTTGCTTCCATGTGTTTACATGTATATAAAAGTAAGGAATTGGGCGTATGGTGCAGGAGAGATCATGGTGAAAATTCTGTAAAAGCGCCGTCCATAGGTTTGTGTATCGTGTGCAAACACAATCAAGTCAGATCGATGCCCCAGCCAAGCTATGAGAACCAAAGTCTATTACAACACAGTAGCATGGTTGCATAACTATCCTAGAAAGCAGGTACCGCTACAAAGGTAAAGCACTAAGAGGCTTTCTAAAAAAGAGATTCATGGGGACAGGGGTTGTAGGGCCACTATATATGTATATTTCTATATAGGTGTTACGGAAAAAATAGCCCAATAGCAAAACACAGGGAAACAATGGACAAACCATCTGTAAATGTCAAGAGGTAGAGAAAGACCCAATCCCTAGTTTACTCATGGAAACAATGGACAAACCATCTGTAAATGTCAAGAGGTAGAGAAAGACCCAATCCCTAGTTTTTTCGTGTCAAGAATCATTACTCCTGGTTATTTTCTTCCCCGAAATTTACAAACTTAGTAACCCTCAAACTCTCCAACGTTTCATCCATTTTGACGATGTATTGGAAAACTTGGTAAGATGTAAATGTGTCATTATTCTGTCTGAAGGGGGAATAGACGTTTTTTCTGAGGTCCATCTTTACACACATGAACATATAGAGGATCAACACAATTAGAAATTACTCAGTGCAGTAGATACAGAAGCACAATCCGAAATCCCACCCTAACTATAACTTTATCGTTTATATTACATAACTTCATCCAATGTGACGGACTTTAGCTAGCAGAAAGTCAAGAGACTGCATCTATCCCATCATAAGAGCTCATTTCATGTATGTGATGATTAAAGGAATTCACGGGATACTTTGAAAGCAAATTGATTTCTTTAAGTTTTAATATCATCCTTACAATCCTGGGATGAATCCTATTAGAGTAGTTGAAATACCAGATACCCAATATAAGTGTTAGCTGAGCATCATGTGGGTTATGCGTCCCTGGTGTGCAGATCTAGAGGAGAAAAGTTTTCGGGTGAGAAAACCAGGGTTAGACAATCAATATTGTCCGTTCTTGGGCTGAACCCCACTTAATAGAATCAATACTAAACCTGGTTTTAAAACACGAAACAGTGGTCTATCTCATGTTATTATCAGTGCATCCGCGACTGATACTACCCCGCTTTTGAAAACATTAAGTTCTCAAATCCGAACCTCAGTCAATGATAATAGGTCACGCAATAAACACAACACACATAATCTCTGCAGCATCATCCATCAGTACCAGACAGAGAGGACCCTTACTATATTCACATATATATGTGTGCATTTCTGAATTATTTTAAGTGCCAGGGGATCATTTTCAAGATGCAGTATGACTAATGAGCGAAATGAGCATCAGCGAACTCTAACAAAGGCTAGCGTGATAAAGTCTTCTAAAGGTAGAATATGAAAAATAAAGTTTTTATCACAGTAAGGAATACAAAAAAATACAAAATAGACTCAATTCAGAACAATTGTTCCAGGAAAGACAAGCGAGTTATCATTTATACGTCGAGTATCCCTGAAACTATCCCTCATCACTTGAGGTATAAAAAACATTATATACCCTTCGTCCTCGTCCTCGAGGTAGGTGAATGCCACCCCGTCCTGCTGTAATGTTTCTTCTTCTTGTTCAGTTGCCTGCTGGAGACTAATAAGGGACTCCACAGAAGCTGAACCGCGATGGAACGGTGTTGACCGGCGCCGGTTGTTCATCACTGCAGCCGTAAACAGAACCAACTCATAGTTACATGAAGCACGAAATGCTTGACTTTCTAAAAACCAAGGCTCCATAGTCATGCCTCTATACTGCTCCGTATAGAAATGAATGTGACGCAAGTGCTCCTCGACCAACAAGTGTGATTACCCTTTTCTCCTATCTCCTCCTGGGTCTCCGTATGTGGGTCAGGTATATTCAGTCCGTCCAGGACCTGAATTTTCATGCCCAACGTCCTTCAGTTAGGGACCATGAATCCAGTTGGCTTGGTGAGAGGGTATATTTTTCCACTAATGTATAAATTGAAGATATATCACGCCCCGCTCTCCGATCGCACTCGAACGTAAATCCACGTTTACTGAGGAGACTCCTGTCAGTGGCTTTTCAATCACAGATTGAGGGCTTTAGTGAAGCGCTGCTGCCAGTTTCAGCAATCCTAAACCAAACATGGAATAGCTCCGACTTCAACTACTGAATGGAGGCCCAGTGACAATATGTCTGCGACTCCATATTATCCAAACCCCTCTGTGGGTAAATTCGGCGGTAGAAATATGCTATGGATGCTTTTCTCCCAGGGGGCCTATCAGTCAGGTGTGGGAGCGATATGATTCGGTATCAGTGCAGAGCATGTTTATATCATGGAGCCCACATTGCCTCTACAGCCTATACAGAGGGAGAAATGGCGGTGCGTTGCCTGCTCCGCCTCTTCCTGAGGCTTTCAACCGCTCCGTCTTGCTGGAGGAGGTGGCGCCAGCACTACTGGAGAGATGCCTGCTGCTGCTGCTGCTGCTACTGCTGCCGCTGCTGTTTGTGCTGATGTTTGGGAGCATCTGCACCTCTACTAGGTAGTTCTTAAATCTTCCCACACTAGTGCAGCTTAATACAACTACCCTTTCTCCTCCACATCTTGGCTGTCCCTCTGCCATCTGCCATCTGCAAGTAGAAATACCAAATGCCACCCGATCGCAACCTATTCCAAGCTACTTCCACTTCTTCCCCTTCCTTTATTATTTTTTCACATCTCTAACAAGCAGCGGCTGGCGAGCCGGACTAAACACTGTATAGATGAGAAAACTGGTGATGTCAGACTAAAATGCGAGGACGACCTTTAGCGTGAAGGTCAGAGGGGCTGAGTCAGGAGAGTGCACAACAAAAATATTGGCGAGGTCTGGTCTCACATAGATATAATCTTATTGACAAGCAACATGATGGAGACGGGGGCTTGGAGGAGGGGGGGGGGGGGGGATGGGTGTGGGGGAGGGGCAAATGGAGATGAAGGAAGGCGATGCAGCAAATTTATTTCACGAGGAAGAATGAGACAGCTGCTGTAGATAGTCTCTCTTAACGTATTAAAGTCAGTCTCCCGCCTCGTGTCCTCCTCCAGCCCACTCCGGCCGACCAGCCCCTGTATCCTATACTCCCATATCGATTTTCCAATCCACGATCGGCAGCATTCGAATACTACACCAGTGATCAAACCTACTATAGTCCAGTCAAACTATAAGTCCCCTATTTGTCTCAAATGATATGGTATTAAAGACCATGGGTGGGAAAATATGTGGTGGTGGGATGTCAGAACTAACTATTTGATCCTGGTGATGTGAGGTTTTGTGTCAGGATTTACGAGCACGACTCTAGAGCTTCTCACTAGGTGTAAACCTCATTAGAGCGCGCTTTAGGGTGTTATGCCTTATACACAATGTACTCTACGAGTGCCTATTTCATGCACTCACTCGCAGCCTCCTCCCATAACGTAGAATAATATTTACCTTGGACAATTACTTCTGAACAAACCCGCCCAAGACCACCAATAGTCACCAGATCAAACACTAAGAATTCCTATTTACATGTTTACCCAAAACACGGACCCAAAATACCCAAAAGTGATCCAATTAGAAAAAGCAGCAGAAGAAAATGATATAGATAGATATATAGAGATAGAGAGAGAGGGGGGGGGAGGAGAGAGGGAGGGAGGGAGGGGGATATATAGACAGAAAAGAGAGTGAAGAAAGAAATGAGTGAATAATATAAGCGATGTAAGGGGTGAAGCGAGGGAAAACAACAATGATAATAAATGAAAGACTATACGTTGATGAGTATATTGCATGCCTATAGACTAAATAAACGCATATACCGCCCTAAGACCAGCAAGATTGGGGGAGATGGTGAGAGCAAAAATGACTTCATCAGTGCGGGACAACGTAATTCCACAATTTAGATAAAACAATTATTTTTACCACAAGAAGGAAATGCTTGCCTCAATACCACGAATGACACATCAAGTTATTACATAGCTAAGTTCACTACGAGACCGTATATGAAAATGAAAGTGGGTATCCGTGGCCCCAGAAATATTTCCCTGAAATCTGAGTAATCTCCCATATTCTCGAATACATACATAATTGCATCTGACCAGGAAAGGAATACTTACAGATATGGAAAAAGACAGAGTTATCAACGAAAGCAGAAAATTAAGATTAAAATTAACTTTATATGGGAATGAAAAAGATGGACGAGATAGGGAAAATATGGGGTGGAGCACTGACGTGCTTTGTCCCTAATACATCGGTTAACCACATGGTGGCAGCATCGATCTGGACACAATAGTAAAAGCTGTTAAGTCATGTCTATCCCATTCTTTCAAAGAAAATTCAGTGTAATACCAAATCTACTTTCTGAAATCACATCAGACCAGACTGGAAATTACCGATCTCTTCAACATGAAGAAAGGATTCCCTAAATGTAAAAAATAATATGGCAAAATTAAGTGCCAGCGCCCATTGAGAGCAATAAGAAGAATTCGGGTGTCGATGTGTCTGTTGATAACTGGCTAATCACATGAAATGAACACAGGTCAAGTATTCACTACAAATGTTATTGGTGCTTTAGGTGTTAGCCCATACAGATATTTGTTCTTTACTTACCTATTACTTTGACACAATGACTTCAAGCGAGTTTTAAATATGTAAAGTGAAACTAACCTTTTTAGACTAACAGCAGAGGGTATCCCCCGCTCCTTCTTCCCTGGCACCAAGGTCTCCGAATTGGCTCCACCTCCGCCGTCATCGCCATCTCCACCTCCTTCCTCTTCACCACCCTCATCTTCATTTTCCTCCTCTTCATTATCAATTTTCTCTTGGCGTGCTTTGGCTGACATCTCAAGGCTTGCATAGAAGCCAAGAAAACCTTTGGCCTTTCTTCCACTGAACGCATCCACTGTTTCATCATCGGTGTTGGGCTCATTATGTTCTACCTCCAGAATGCCCCCTGATTTTTCGATGGGGCTCGAGACAGCTGACCCATCCTCGGAAGGGTTGACCTCAGAGGTGATGCTATCTGGACTGCAGAAGTCGTTGTGAACCATCAAACTACCGTCAGGTGTATTCACTAGCCCAAGGCTGGTTGGGTCAAGGTCTGCGTACTTTTTGCGGTTCTTACCCGAGGAATTAGTCTGTGACGTGGTCGTGACATCGTTGATGTCTTGATCCTCAATAAAGTCGTTATCACAATAATCTGAGGTCAGCGGAAGGTTGGAGTTGATGACGTCGTTGTCGCTGAATGTATAGTTGGGGTTAGTGAAACTTGTCATCATTTCACTATCTGTAAAAAATAAAGAGGCAATGTGTGAATTACATAGTTGATATTGGGGCGAAGACGAAGTGTGAAAACATAAGAGGAGATATTAGGGAGAAAATTGCAAAATTAAAAAATGGAACACGGAAATATTATAGAGATCAATCATAGCTTTCCCAACATATCCTAATCAGATTTGTTTTCCGGGAAAGTGATTTGAATATCCCACATGCGTCGCCAATATAATGGAGTTAGGGCAAGAGTAAGTGGTAGGCAGCTATGAATGATTGCCACTTCCATATATCCTACTTTGATTTGGTTGGTAGAAGAAAGTATAGCTTATTATCCCTATTTCGATATAAATCCCTGCTATCACTGAAACCTCGCATTCAATGGTCTTTCCAGTTGGGCCGACATACCCTGAACGGCAACGCATGGAATTACTAAGTCTAGAAGACAATATTACTGCCTGAACCCGCCGGTAGAATGCAGCACATGTAGGTATGGGTGAAGTACTGCAGTTGAACCCTAATAAGATATTGCAATTTAATGACAGAATCTCGTACATAGATCATGAAATAAACGATGCATTTTCGTAAGGATTTAATCAACTAATAGTTGGAGAATACGACCTAAAATAGTCGTAAACCTGTGTGATCCTCTGCTATATTACTACATCTTGACTTCACGAAGATACGTCTAACATGATCATATTACATTTCAGAGAGTAAGATCTCATGTTATATTCACACTTTACGGAACAATTATAGTGAGGCAAAGCATATACCATTCCCTGGGACAGGAACAATTATAGAATGTGGGTGTATTTTTATATTGATCAATTAACTAATTCAGGTGGTGTACACAATGAACAAAACGTTTTGAAGGTTTTCAACCAACTGCAAAGTTTTCAACCAACAGGAATGTTGCATCTCACAGAAAAACTATTCGATTACCATAGCTTGCACTGGGGGAAGATGGGGAAAGGTAGCAGAGGAGAGGAGGGACTATTACATCATCGTTAGCCTCGTAAAATAAGTATCCTGGTCCCTCAGATCTCCAGAAATACCAATGGGAGAAATGTAGGGAGAGTAATAACAAACCAACAGAAAGTATTTAGGACCAAGCTCAGCACGGCTTTGAGAAAAACGACTTGGGTCTGCGACTGGACCAAAGCCAAACACACTCATCAAGCTAACTAGTACATCACACACAACAAAGGGTGACCGGTAAAATAGCCCTCCTCTTAAATCTATTCTTAATTCTCAGGAACTTCCAACGCCTTGATGTCGCTCCTCCTATGAGCTCCTTGCATAGCCTCATTTCCTTAAGCTGAAGCGATGCCAAGGGAGTCTTATACACTAATACCAATGTTTTACCATGATACATGGTAAAACTCTTAAAGCCTCATTCTACTAAGGAAATATGAAACTAAAGTAATTGTTCAGCTGAAAACCACATCTACAGGAAGAAGGAACATAATGTTGGCAAAGCTTAATTTCCATGTACTACTTAGTGACTTGACTCGACCTGATCAAATCAACCATTTCTATATACTACTTACAACGGACGAGGCTAAAACACCATCGCTGTATTTTGATTCCGAGAGGCTTTAACACAGAACATACATGAATACACACAATGGAGAGTATTCACATGAATTTTCCACACATTAAATATGTATACATCGTTTTTAAGCCTCGAAATGGACAGGCTCATGTTTAACTACCACGAACAGTTTCAATGGTTTCCAACAGACAAATTGCGTTCCTATGGACCGGGGGAGCAGAGAAATTGCGTTCCTATGGATCAGGGGGAGCAGACGGGGGCGATCGTTCATGGGATTGGAATACCGGTAATCAGAGAATGTGTGTTCTATGCATGCAATGAAATCATTAAGCGCGCACGAGAAAACTCCTGGAAGGACAGGGGAAGAGAGTTGGTAAGGGATGAGGCGGGGGAAGAAGAATATCGGATACATTCTATAAGGTCCCTGCAGCCTTGCGTTCTCACTTACTCCCTGATTTTATTTATTTTCTTTGTTAATCCTCCCATTCCCCTTGATATATTGAAAATCCATAAGAATAGAAGTTTAAGGTAAAAGTATAATGAATCTACCCCCCCCCCATCACTCCCACCTCCCCTGTGGCGTAAAGCCTCGGCAGTAACATGCAAAACGACGCCCACCAGAATTTTAATGCCTAAAACCCATAGAATGTTTTCTGCTGTATAAAGGGTCGGATATACTCAGCCGAAAGGTTTACTCCCTGATGTGCTGGATTAACAGCAAGTAGTCCCAAAATAAGATTCTATAGGCAGGGTTGGATAAATCGCTTCAAAAAGTGGTTGTCCTGAGGACAACCACTTTTCAAAATATGGTTGTCCGACATATATATCACAAACTATTTGGTTGTCCGCACGCACTAACGATAGATAAAACCTGGTTGTCCGGCGGACGCCCATGGATATATTCATTTGGGGTTGTCCGCAGGGTAGACATGGGTGGTGCGGACAACCGGGCCGCGGGACTTTTCCAACCCTGATAGGCATAATACAATCCTTATGGGATTACTCGGATTTGTTTTAATTTGTTTACTGTTTGGTCTAAAAGTGATTTTTAAAAAAATCATATCCTAGGGATGATAATTATTCTTCAGTTGTGTAGGATAAATGCGCGCCTGAAGTATAGTTTCCCATTCCAGCCCTCGATCCAGAAAGTATCCGCACAAGGTATCCTAGGAAGTAAATGGGTTATATTTCGGAATGTTAGAGTGTTTTTATATTTAAATTTCCGACGAACTACCCTCCACCCACCCGTCGCGTTGTCCACCCCACGTCCCACCCGGGCCTCGGCGCTGTTTATTCAGTAAATAAAGAGCGCTATCCATTTCGAATCCCATTTGCCGGTTACGTTGATTACGTTGAAGTGACTTCCGGCTCGTACGGAATGGAACAAGGGATCGGAATGGTCAATGGCGTGGATGTAGCTGTGTGGGTTGAGTGTGGAGGTTGAAACGAAAATGAATTGTGGAAGTGTGAGTGCCTGAATCGACAATGTAAGTACGCTAGGTTGTAGGTATAGGCCTAAACTAAGTATTCCATGCATCAATAGACATTCTCAGCGGGGAAATTATTGAATGCAGGCAGAGAAGTAACCACATGGAATAAGAGTATATATCGTTGGACACTAGTAGTCTGTGCACCGTGCGAAATTGTAAATAGAGTCATTCTGACTTCTTCCAAGGAAGAAGCGGGGGTGCCAACCGTCAAGAATTACATATGAATAAGAAACATATGATAACAACCCTCCAGATTATCAAACATAACGCCCAACAAATTGAGGTGAGTTGACCTTACAATAAATCTGAAATATAGTGCTTAAGTCCAAGGACACAGTAGACCAAGAACGAATACAATTTGATACTGGGCATCAAAAGACTACTACTTGGGACTGTCACTACTTCACTCATATGGAAATGACTCCGAACATCCTTGTCATAATTGAAAATCAGCAGATATTCTAGGTAAAGCGATAATTTTGAGTATAGTTAAACACGGGTCCCTTATTATGTATGACAAAAACTAAACAGAAAAACTAAAGGCACTACATGTACTTAATAGGTGTATCGTAATTATAACAACATCGAGGAATGATGCTAGGCTAGAACCACTTCATGAGAAGTTACGTATTCTAGAACTTGAAAAAACAATTAGTTATTTCGGTTAGTTATTAACCCATGGGCAAATTTATAATTCAAGACTCTTGACTCTACAATAATATTATAATTACAAAATTAGTAAATTGACGAAGATTGATGACCTGCTAATGTAGAACTCCAAAGTATCTCATTTTTGTGTTTGTTGTTTTTAAAAACAATTATTTGTACCATTTCTGATTACTAATAACATATACGAACAAAACCACGACTGTAGACAGGCAAATGAAGAACAGGGACGGGGAGGATAAAACCAAGCAAGTCATATCCCGCTGCACATAGGGAGCTCTGGCATATACTGTTACATCATGTTACGTAAGAATAACGTAACAATGGGTAATCACTTTTATGACTGTAATTAACATTTATTATTATGATTTAACTTAATAACTTGACTGGACATCCTACTCATAATTCATAAGGTAATAAGAACCAGAAATGTATTGCTCTAAATACGGTAACATGTAAAGGCTTGGGTAACACCCTCCCCTCATTAGATATTCCTCCAATAGGCTATAGGCACATGTATTCATATAACAATACCAGGCGCCCCCATGTTCGCAAATATAAATAAAAATATCTAAAAATAATTAATATATTACGGATTTTCCATTTACCTGTATGTAACATAACAATTTCTCTTATCCATTTTGGTATTCATTTTAGCGAATCATATCATGAAATAATGAAACTCACATGAATGAGGGATAGGTTGAGTAAACCTTATGTAAGTATGTCCAAGTTCCAAGTTATAATCACACTCTATATCCATTTGTACGAAAGAGTCTAACATTGCGTCCTCATCCAACAAAGGATAATGTCAATCTAAACGTATACATGGAAGGCGGCTATACTATACAATGAGTCCATCCCAGGACGGTTCCAACGGTCTGTGATTGCTTCCCACAATTTATGCCCCAATAACTATGTCTCAGACATTCTTGTTGAGGCCTCGTCATTCCTTCGTTTTAAACATACATAACACGCTATGGGGGAATCGTTCCTGCAGAAACACTTACATCAGTGTCTGTATATGCCAGTAAAGGTCACTTGGTGCTAAGCACGAGGTCATGGAGAAAAAGAAGCATATAAAATATTGTTGTAGTCGGGGTTGGGAGGCGGGGGACGAGTGATGTATTGGGGTACATTCGTCTCCCGCCTGGGGGCACTGAGGGTCTCACACTGTGAGTGAGCACGGGACCATGGGGGGAGGGACTATAAATAGGGGAGGGAAAAGGGGGTAAGGCCAGTTGGCGCCCGGGCAGGGATACGAGCAGAGCTCCCCAGAAACACTTCAAAGAAATAAACAGAAAGATCGTCACCTGTATTTGGACTTGGAGTTATCTTCTTGCGGCGATAAACACTCAACAGCCCTGCCGGGCAAGGTCCCCTCACCAACTCATTTAATTAACACTTCAGAGGTCCCAGGTGGTGCGATCCCCACTCTGGGAGGATATAACCTCTGCTATCATCCCTCTCCCCACAGTAATTCCAGAATAATATAGCTTACCATTAATAAGTCACGAACCAGAGACGAGACGAGACGAGACCGGAGACGAGACGAGCTACTATATACAACAGCAAACACTATGTTCTCTTCACATTTATTCAACCGAAGCTCCGACAATATTGATGGCGACAACAATGGTGGCAGCGGTGGGATTGATGCCAGCGATTCCCACCCTCTATCGCCATCAGGAGAGGTAGGAGTGCACCCAAGAACGTGGAGTAGCTGGCTGGGCCAGGGCTACGAACGGGCGGGGGTGTTACAGCAGGATCTCAGCACACCACCGAAGGAGGAGTCGAAAGACAGGAAGCCAGAGATAGCGGAGACGAGCGGACCGCCAAAGAAAATGAAAGTCACCCCCCGATCCTTCGATGGAACAGGATCTCTGTCTGAGTTCCTCCATCATTTCCGCCTTGTCGCAGAATTGAATCAGTGGACAAATCATGAGAAAGGTTTGCACCTAGGCGTGTGTCTGGCTGGGCCGGCGCTTCGTCTCTTGGAAAAGGTGGATTTTGAGGATGAGGGAACGTTTCCACGACTGGTACAAGCCCTCTACGAACGATTCCAACCAGCAGACCAGATCGCACTTTACAGGACGGAACTTCGGGCTAGGAAACAGAACGAAGGAGAAGGTCTCCAGCAGATAGCCGATGAGATCGAGAGGTTGGCCAGATTGGCGTATCCTACAGCCGACCGGGACATCCTCGACGACCTAAGTAAGGACCTGTTCACAGCCGCACTGGCTGACGCCCAACTACGCCGATGGGTGGCCCAGGCCAAACCCCGAACTCTCGCGGAAGCTCGTTCGGCCGCTCTTCATGGAGGAGCCCATTTTGCCGCGGAAGCGCAAGGGGGACGAACCCGATCAACCATTCGGGCCGTGCAACCCGAGCGAAGCACCGATGAGCGAATGGGTCAACTCGAAGAGATGTTGAAAACCTTGATGACCAAAGCAGAGACCTGGCCGCGTCCAAGCCGAAATAGGGATATGACCAATAAGTGCTACGGATGTGGGGAAGCTGGTCATTTTAAACGGGAGTGTCCCAATCGGGTTCCCAGGATAAGGAAGGAGGAGACGGAAAACTCCGGGGGACAGTAGGTGGCCGGGCCACTGTCCCAGCAGCATCCGGCACAAGCGGGGAGCGGACGAACACAGGGGAGACGAACATTCAAGGGAGATGGGACCAGCGATCAAAAGGCATCCTCGTTCGGGGACAATGCAATGGGGTATGGATCGACTGGTTGGTAGACACAGGCGCTTGTGTCACGCTGCTGGGACGAGCAGTATGGGAGCGGATGGAGAATAAACCAGAGCTCCAACCCACCACCATCAGGGTGGTGGGAGTCGGGGGTCAGCCGATGGAAATATTGGGACGAGTCCAATTGGAAGTAGCCTTTCAAGAAACAACAATACCGGTTCCCGCTATTGTCGTTGATATAAACTATATGGGTATCCTGGGGATGGACGTCCTTAGGCCACTTCGTGGAGTGGTCGATGTAGACAAAGAAACAGTGAAGTTTGATCATAACATAGTACAGGCCGGGCCTGTGGAGGTGAGGGAGGGGACGACCATCCCTTCAGGCACCTGGACGAATCTCCTGGCAAACATTAAGGAGTGGAGCCACCAAGAAGAGGTGGTGGTCGAGCCATACCGGCTCGGGTCAGGACTGCTGACAGCCCGGTCTGTCAACCAGGTAGTAGCAGGGGAAACATGGGTGAGGGTGTCTAACCCCACTAACCAGGATATCGAGTTACACCCGGGAGAACGGGTGGGACACTGGGAGGAGATTGATGAGGACGAGGGAGACGAGTCCCGACCGGTGGGACGAATCAACCCAGAGTCTGCAGCCATAGAGAAAAATGTTCAAGAACAGGAGGGAGATGAAGACCCGATCAACCAAGCCCTCTGGGCCCAGACGGATGACACCGTGGTGCGAGGCAAGGAACAAATCGTCCAACAACTCTATCAGGAGTTTGCAGACATTTTTGAAGAACGGTTGGGCCGAACCTCGAAGGCAACACACACCATTAACACGGGAGACCATCCCCCTATCAAGACAAGACCCCGACGGGTCCCTATCCACCGTAAGAAACTGGTGGAAGAGGAGTTAGACAAACTTCTACAATTAGGAGTAGCCGAGCCTTCCCATAGCCCCTGGGCATCCCCGGTCGTCTTAGTAAAAAAAAAAGATGGGGGTTGGAGGTTTTGCGTCGACTATCGTCAGCTGAATCAGGTTACCCGTAAAGACGCGTACCCATTACCCAGAATGGACGACATATTAGATAGCCTGACTGGGGCCAAGGTTTTTGCTACCATAGACCTGGCCAGTGGGTACTGGCAAGTAGAAATGTCACCCGATTCCCAAGAAAAAACGGCTTTCTGCACACATAAAGGACTCTACCAGTTCCGGGTCATGCCTTTTGGCCTGGTAAATGCACCTTCCACGTTTGAGCGACTCATGGATGCGGTCCTGTCCGGCATGATAGGAGACGAATGTCTCGTATACCTAGACGACGTCATCGTGTTCGGAAGGACGGTCGACGAATGCGCGGGACGATTAAAGAAGGTCTTTGCCAGGCTAAGGGAAGCAGGGCTCCGGATTAAAACCAAAAAGTGCCAGCTCTTCCAACGTGAAGTCAGTTTCCTAGGCCACCGGATCTCTGGGGACGGGGTGGGTACGGATCCATCCAAGGTAGAGGCATTGCTGAGCTGGGGGACGTTACAGGATCGGAAAGACGTGAGGTCCTTCATGGGCTTCTGCTCATATTACAGGTCCTTCGTCCCCGGGTTTGCCCGGATCGCGACCCCCCTACATGCTCTCACCAAGAAAGGGGTTCCGTTCGAATGGACGGACCAATGTGAGGAGGCCAAACAAGAACTAATCAAGGCTCTAAGTCACTCACCACTCTTGGCTTTCCCCGAGGCCGAAGCAGAAATGATATTAGACTGCGACGCATCGGCAGAGGGCCTGGGAGTGGTGTTATCACAAATGGTAGAGAGTAGAGAGAGGGTACTCCAATTCGCCAGCCGGACAATAACGAAGGCAGAAAAGAACTACTGCGTAACACGCAAGGAGTTGCTGGCAGTAATCTTCGGAGTAAGAAAATTCCGCTCCTACTTAGTAGGAGCTAAGTTCCTCATCCGAACCGACCACAGCGCTCTGAAGTGGCTTATGCAAACGAAGGAACCCGAGGGGCAGTTGGCCCGTTGGATAGAGGAGTTAGGGTGCTACGAATTCCGAATCGAACATCGTCCGGGCACTCGTCACGCCAATGCCGACGGACTCTCGCGCCAACCATGTCATCAGTGTGGCCGTATCGAGGATGGAGACGAATCTGGTGACGAGGACGGGGGTGTGGTAGGGATGTTGCGCATCGACCAGGCAGTAGACGACCTACGGAAATGTCAGGAGACGGATCCCCTGCTGCAGGAATTTCGTCTCGGGGTTGAGAAGGGAGCAAGGCCCGAACCAGGGCGCGGATTCGGGGATTGGGAAGCTGACTGGCTCCACCGCCGTTTTTCTGATCTGTCAGTACGGAATGGAATATTGGGCCTCATGACATTAGATCAGCATGGGGGCCGGACGTGGAAAGCATTCGTCCCAAGATCAGTCCGGGCTTCGTTAATCAGTCAAGCACACCAAGGACCATTCGGGTTACATGCAGGCCGTGACAGAACTAAGGAAAAACTGGGGAGAAAGCAGATTTGGCCGGGGATGGACAAGCATATCGCGCTGGAGATCGAGTGTTGCGCCACTTGTCAACAAACAAAAACTCAGGGTGCGCGGAGACGAACTCGGATGGGCGCTCGTCCCCTTGCAACGGTGGGGGAGGAATGGGCGATTGACATCACTGGGCCCTTCAAGACAACAGAGAGAGGCCATAAGTATGCGTTAGTGGTAACAGACCTATTTTCAAAGTGGACGGAGGCGTTCCCCATAGCTAATATGACAGCATCCACGGTGGCCAGGGTCCTCGTCCGGGAGATTGTGTGTAAATTCGGGGCACCCAAGACCTGGCATACCGACCAGGGTAGAAACTTTGAGTCGGAATTATTCGCCGCCATGGCAAATCTGATGGGGATAGATAAAACCAGGACGTGCCCGTATCATCCCCAGGCCGATGGGCAGGCAGAACGCTGGAACAGGACAATGTTAGCAATGTTAATCACTGTGACCGATGTGCAGGAAGAATGGGACGAGTGGTTACCCTATGTAAGTGCAGCATATCGAGCGGGACAGCACCGGACAACGGGGTTCTCCCCGAATTACTTGATGTTTGGCAAGGAGGTACACCTACCATGGGAATTATGCTACCCTTCCCCCGAGACGGGGACGAACCCATTTGAATTCGTCCAACAATGCCACGACAGAATGGCCGAGTCTCACCGTATAGCATGGGAAAAGCTGGGGACAGCACGAGAAAAAGACGAAGCGTGGTATAACCAGAAAGTTAGGGAAGTCAGATATAGGGAGGGAGAGAAGGTTTGGTTCTTTCAACCAATAAAAAAAATAGGCCTAAGCCCCAAATTCCAGAGATTCTGGACGGGCCCTTGGACCATAGAAAAATGTTTGTCATCCACGACCTATAAAATCACCTGGGGACGAAAGTCCAAGGTAGTACATGGAGACAGCCTCAAAGTTGCTCGCCAACGGGACCAGGAGGAAGACGAGGACAGGGCCCCAGTGGAGGTGGTTGCTAGGGAGATCCAGACGTCCTCCTGTCAGGAGACAGATCCTCACTCCATCACCGGAGACGGACCAGAGCAGAGCAGCTATACTGCATCACTGCCAGTACTGACGATCATGCCACATTCGGCGAAAATAGAGGACCGAGGGAGAAATCACTCCCGGAGTCCAGTGAGGGATAAGAAGAGGAATGATAAAGAGAGGGAGAAGAAAGACCACAGTGAGCACCGGAGACGGAGGGACAGAGAGTTGCAGACGATTGACCCGGGAAGGGCAGAAGATCTTGGCCTGGGAAGGAAGAAGGTTGCGTCGAGAGTAGTGGTGCCCGGCAACAGCCGGCCGGAGACGACCGACCGACGGGTGGTGTCCTCAACGGGGGGACGAGGTACCTCGGAGGTGAAACACCACAGAAGGGAGACGAGGGACCAGGAGGTGGCGCCGCCGGTGACCAACACCGTCGCCAACCAGTCACTACCTCGAGACCGTCATGTGGCGCCCTCTGGGACAGAGGGAGAGAGTCATACCGGAAATTCAACCAAGAGAACCACTTCCGGTGTAAACAGGTCAGACTCGGCACTCCACAAAGAACAGAACCAACTCTCCACTGTTACTAAAACGTCTGAAAGTGACCCGAATCAAGTCAGTATGCTGTCAGTAGAAGATGACGAGCCCAGCTGGACGAAGACAGACGCCGAGGCCCTGGCTCCAGGTGAAGATGGGCGATTCAGTTGTTGGGCCTGTGACAAAATTTTGGCCAGCAGGAAGTACCTGCTCAAACATCTCGGCACCCACGAAACTCTTTTCAAAGGAGTGTTATGCCCCATCCGAGCTTGTCAGAAAGCAGCATATGTATCCAGAGCTCAAGATCTCGGCCCTCACATCAAGAATCACCACGGAGTGGACATCGAGATAGACCAAGGTATGGCTAAAGTTTTGAGGGTGACGGCTCGGACACCGGCACTATACGCTCGACCCGCCACGGAGGAGGAGGTAGCGCTATACAGGTCAGGGGAGAGAATGTGTCCCCGATTACCCGGGGGTCCAGTAATGCGGGCACTCCTTGAGGGGGGTGACCCTCCTTCCAAAAAGCGTAAGACGGAGGACACCCGAGTAGTCGTCCCCAGGAAGTCCAGGTCTACCAACCCAAAACCAGTGGACCAGTCCCCGAGACGAATGTCCCCCCGCAACCTCCAGAATCGTGTAGCACCAAGGGCTGAAGCAGCATGGGGTCAAGAGTTGACCCTCTCCAACCGGGACACCCGTGAGGACCGATCGTCAAGATCTAAAGAATCGACTGAAGGGCGGCCCCGGGACGAGCGAGACCGGACTCCCAGTGACAAGAAAGAATCGTCCCACCGGAGTAGGAGCAAAACAGACAGTACTAGAGATGGTAACTCTCACACTAAAGAATCATCTCACTCGAGCAAGGTTGGTGCAGAAGGCACGAGCCGAGAGAAGGCCAAGTCTAGCTCCCACCGTCGACCACGAGAGCCCCAGGAGAGACGAGACGAGTGTCCGTCCCCTTCAACTGGTTCGACCCAACAGCCACCGACCTCCCACCAGAGAGACGAGGAGGAGACCGGCAGTTCGAACGAAGTGGCAAAGAAGGAGGACCAACGAGTGATCGAAGCAGCCATCACGTTAATAAAGCTAGACAAGGAGGAGAAAGAGGAGGGAGAAATTGGCAGCGATCTCGGGGAAGAGCCGAACATCGAGATTGGGGAGGACGTGTACATCGACCTCACATCGGTGGAAGAACCAGCGAACTCTACCTCGGTAGAAGGAAGGGAAGAGCCTCAACGTACGGTGAGCTCGACGACTATCAAAGAAACCGGTAGTGTTGCACCAGCGGGACCTCGCAAAGGCGAAACAAGGGCAGAAATCCACCCTCCCCCGATGATCACCCACCAACCAGCTCCGGCTCATCAGTCCCCTCAGCTCAAAGCAAAGTCACGGTCTTCAACTTACCAACAGCTTCTCCATACCCAACAGCCTCCCGCTCACTCGTCCCCCCAGTTCGGGCCTCAAGCTTCACAGCCAACCTTGTACACCCCACCTGGGGGTACGCGTACCGGAGGCCTGTGGGCAAGTTGGCCTGCCAATATGCCCACCCCGGGGACCCAACAGATGATGTTGCAGATGCTGACGTCCCTGGAAAAGAACTTAGTTCCAACTGCACCTGTAACAGCACCCACCCCGCCAGTAAGGGAACTTGTGGCCCAGAGCGGTCTCGACATCGAGTCACCAAGCACGCCAGAGGAGAAGCGACAGGTGAAGCCCCCGCCCTCTTCCTTAAACACACCCCTCTTCCAGGTGGCCACCGGAGACCCGAGAGACAGATCCGCACCAGCCGAGTGGTCAGTCCCACTGGATCTGACTCCGGGGTCTAAGAGGACACTAGAAGCTCTCCAGGAGAAGGAGTTCAACCCAGCCGAGGCCGTCAACCAGATGACACTGGGATCCCAGGATGATCCGAAGGAGACGGTGGGACGATCCAACCTAAAGAGGAAAGTGGAAGGTGCAGAAAAGAAGGAGCGAGCAGCAAAGAGTGGACCGTTCGGACGCCGTACCCGGACACCCCTCCTGTCAGGATCTGTGTTCAACCCCCGAAGAGAGCTTCCTGTGCCCGCAGACATGTGGATCCCGTCCACCGTCACCATGTCCGAGTGGAAGCAGCAATGGGACATTGCGGACATGGATGACGTGTGGACGGTTAAATACCGGAGATCTTTCATCTGGAGAGGGAACGCCAATACCAAAATCCCGAACCCGGAGTTGACCATCGACCTACCCGAAATAGCGACCCACCCAATACAATCGGTGCGGGAGCGCTTGACAAGAAGCGAGTTGGAGCCCGGAGTGATCCGTTTCGTCCAGACCGCGTGGAAGACCCACCGCAGGGAGATCGAGGAGGAGGACTGAGTTGATACTGATAATTGCGATATTGTTATTGAATAGTGTTACCTGTCCATAAGAAGGACCAGTATTGTGTAGTACTTGTAGTAGTTGTATGCTTATGACCAGTGTTGTTACGGACTGGCTTATGTTCTTTGTATTTGACGATATTGGGGATTGATTAATTTAATTTTGGGGTCCAAAATTTATTAAGGGGAGGGTATTGTTGTAGTCGGGGTTGGGAGGCGGGGGACGAGTGATGTATTGGGGTACATTCGTCTCCCGCCTGGGGGCACTGAGGGTCTCACACTGTGAGTGAGCACGGGACCATGGGGGGAGGGACTATAAATAGGGGAGGGAAAAGGGGGTAAGGCCAGTTGGCGCCCGGGCAGGGATACGAGCAGAGCTCCCCAGAAACACTTCAAAGAAATAAACAGAAAGATCGTCACCTGTATTTGGACTTGGAGTTATCTTCTTGCGGCGATAAACACTCAACAGCCCTGCCGGGCAAGGTCCCCTCACCAACTCATTTAATTAACACTTCAGAGGTCCCAGGTGGTGCGATCCCCACTCTGGGAGGATATAACCTCTGCTATCATCCCTCTCCCCACAGTAATTCCAGAATAATATAGCTTACCATTAATAAGTCACGAACCAGAGACGAGACGAGACGAGACCGGAGACGAGACGAGCTACTATATACAACAGCAAACACTATGTTCTCTTCACATTTATTCAACCGAAGCTCCGACAATATTGATGGCGACAACAATATATTGTTTTTATTGTTATCTAAGAGGCAGTAGTTACTTTTAACATTCCTTTGGTGGAATTGTTTTCTCTTCTTTATCTCATTAGCACACGATTATAAATATATAGCATTTTTATTTCTGCTCAGAAGATATGCAAGAATCTGGAGCAGGAAAAGGGAGTGAGACTTCTACTTTTATGGTAGGTAATTACAAATGGACATATCCTCTCTATATATTATATTATGTTGGGAAATATAGGGGCAGGTGAAAACCCGCGAAAAGGGGACTCGGTTTTACCTAGTATAAATAAAAGCTTTTAAAAAAATGTGAGGAAATCCCCGACTCCACTGGGCAAGACATTTTTGTAAATTCCCAACACCATGGGGCACATTTTTAAGTCCTGTCTTCGATACAGCAGTAAACTAGGGGAAATCCCCGCCTGGGTGGGGGCATATTTTCTCTGACATACCCCTACCATTCCCCCTTACCCCGGGGGTGGGGGTGGGGGTGGGGGTTGCAATTGCCAAGTGCATAAACATTTGCAATTATTACGATCACAATATGCAAGCGGATGTGATTTTAACCATACATTAAAATTTAATCCCATTCCATATCGATGTCTACGCCCCGTGAAGACTATGCGACTGACGATTTGTTTTCATACATATAAAAATTAATGACTAATCAGGTGACTCATCACTACTGGTTCACCCTTAATGAAGAGGTGAAGTTGGGAGGCACCCTCAGCAGACAAGAATAGTCGGCAAGCGGAGGATGTTTGGCGCTCGTCCAAGTACTGTTTTCATGTGTCTATGCAGGCCTGGCCGCTATACTAATACAAGAAACATATATATTGCATGACACGTCGTTGGCTCGATTGCTTCCATGCAACAAGTATGCGCTACCCAACCCGCTCCCATAAACCTAGACTGACTGGCAATTGGATCGGGTAGGTGGCACCTCCTCCATCTGCTTTATTTCAGGCCAGACGCTCTATCATGCGCTATATGCTCTGCCCCAAAAGGCAACACGAACACATCGCACACTACGGCACGTCTAAACTAGTGGGACCTTATATCGAACAAACATATAGGATTGGACAATAGCAAATGCCAATGCTAGAATTACCAGTGGATAGATGTGATGAGGACACAATTGGATATATGTTCAATAAAACTGATTAACTTTGGATCTTGGTATCCGACAATACCCTAAAATACCTAGTTTAGGGATAGACTGGCCACTGGGTTACCTAATCATGATAGATGGGAATCACCCATGTACCCTCACCATACAATTTCTGACACCCAGCCTTAACTTACTACCACCTTAAACCCGCTCATCTACCTCAACCAAATCACTGTCGTCTCATTTTATCAACACACAACATTACAAGGGGCCGACATAAGAAACTGAAAGTATATGGACCAGGCGGTCACCGTTAGATCTCCATTAGTCTTTCGGCCTCGAACAATGTACCATATTAACGATAGATAATCCAATCGATCTGCCCCAGGATAGACAAGTAATGAATTGAAAATATCATGTTTTATCTAGCAAGCTTATCATAACTTATACATCCAGTGATGTAAGGTCTTGGGTGAAAAACACCCTTCAAAATAACGGTATGCGAGTGGTGGTCATTGAATATATCCCTTATTCCTTATATTAATCGTCTATAAACTATTGTTATGAACTCTCATACTAAAATCAAAGTGTTGAATGTCGGTTTAACAACCTGCGGGAAATAGGTTTGTTGTATATCCTACGAATGTGAATTCCTAATATCTGACTGACATAGTGGGGCAGAGTGGGACTATTCTCTTCTGAATACAAAAATGTATGCCTAATCAGGGAGGTACATACTAAGATATATACCTCCCTGGCGGATGAAGGAAATGATTTAACTCCATGAAGGTGTGTTCGGGCTGAAGGGAGGATGTAGTGAAGTTGGGCTGCCAAGGGTGGGGGTGAGGTGGGAGGGGAGGGATGGAAGCTGGTAAAAGAAACCGAGAAAAGCGAATGGACGAAGCATGAAAAAAGACAATATTTCAAGATTATTTCGCTATAAAGAAGACATGAGGATATGTCGGCATAGACGGTAGTGTGCCTATCCCTGCCTTGTAGTTGTAGAGACAGTGTATGATTGTGCGTACCGTTGTCTAAATTATATTGCCGCACAAACAGGAGTAACAATCAGCATTTCATATATATATTTATACACCAGCTACACACATCACAGTCCTGAGGCACTGGTCATACATGTTCTAATATCGAGGCCTTCCTCTGCAACCCAATAATAAATAGAGACCCGACGGCTGTACAACCAATATTCAACTCGTCCGAACTCTCCTATATGATGGGAGAAGCGATGACTGGTATCTGAGTCGTAATCTAGTGAATGAAGAGATGTTAATATGTACGAAATCAATGCTATCCAACGTTCCACAAAAGAGGAAATGCTTCTATTCATAATGGATGTATAAAAGAAGCATACTTACTGTCTGCAAAAGTCTCCGTGTCAGCCATGGTGGTAAGTCTGATTCTAGGCCCGGGCTTCCTATTTCACGCACCAGCTCAGACCTGAAAAAGACAAATATTATTTCTCTTTCAGACATTCCATCAAGACCATAAACATACTCATCACGAGTTATACCCAGGCAGATTCAAGAGATTGGCCACTACACCGCAAACACAATTTGGCCCATACTCAGGTCTTTCCTGGTCTTACTTTTGGCAATCATTTACGTGCATTTGGTTCGATTTGGTCTGTATTGTTACCTCGCCCTCTCCACTGATACCCTCATTCACATCCCCAGCTCTCTCCTCCCTCCTGTTGCGAATAACATCCTTCTCTCCATAATATATTTTCGAAGCCAATCAAAGTTGAGAACCACTAAAATAAGTCTCCATAGAAAAGGAAGTTTGACAGGGATACAATTAGTCATTAATATTCAGATGTTTTTCTAATGCAAATATAGCGATTCAATAGCTTCCAATTCCATAGGCTGCCTAGCAATCACCAAGATATATCATGACATACGGTATACAATATACAGCAATTGGGAGTAGTACAATGCAAAGATGTACACAGCCTGTGTGATATTTTGTCAAATGCAGTTTTCATCACTTTGTGTTACCACAAAGGTGATACAAATTCACTTATAGGTTGCGTGAAAGTAAAAAATATCAATTTTCTACCAACAAATAACTCATGGAAGTAGCGCTCATTTATAATTTATCCTTGTTTTTTTTTCTCTGAAGCTAGAATCAATACTGCACCCAGCGTACATACATCCAAGTTGGAGTGAGGTAATAAAATATTCCATACAAGTCAGAGACGAGGCATAAAGCCAGTGCTTTTTTGCAGGTTTCTAATTCACTTATACATTGGGATGATCAAAGGTGAAATCCCACCAGTTCAGCTGCCAATTAATGACCTGTATCGTTTAACTGAATAACAACAATTTGTTACGTCTTTTCCCAGGGTTGTAAAAGCAGAACAAATCGTGTGATCCACCAGGAACTCGTCCCGCACTACTTTTTCAAGCATTATTTGCTCATGTATGACAGCAGTTGATCACGTTGTTACCAAATAAGTTTCGATTGATATCATCAGCGATAAATCGCTTGTGATAACATTATACTTTTTTACAAACTTCATGTTAACGCCAGCCACAATGAAATAAGCACATATCCCAAACCTTGGCTTAACTTGATCCCTGTGAGAACCTGGCGGTATGCCATGCCCCCATCAAGTCAGATATTGGCGGACGTACAAGAGTAGTTCCAAAGTGTTTGCATTTTTATGGTAAAACCTGGCGGGCCCTCTAATAAAGAACCTTGAAAAAAAACCAGACGCAAGTCCAGATTATCAAGCTTCCTTGAATAGAAACCACGCTCAGCAGACGCAAAGTATTTCATAAAGGGACCTCATCTCAAGACGGGAATCAATCCATTGGCCGGGAAATGGAAACGATGGATGCTATGGAGTATGGTGATCCTAAAGCGTTACAGAAGACTCTTCCCACCAACTCCATGATGTTCCCTTGCCATTGTTCATCTATGAACTTGTAATCTAGATGTGTTGCAAATACCACGATAAAAAGATATGCGGATAAGCGCCCAGATAAGTAAAGAGAAGTGTCTTCATCGGTAGGGATTAACTGCTCGTAGAAATCAAGTGATAGATGACTATGCTGCTAGGGTCATGTATGGTGCGAATTCTAGCCAAAAGCAACCTAAGAATTCTAAAAATCGGCCATGATCTATAATAGATACAATTTTAAAAATGTTATTGTAGTCACTATCCTGAGATAAGTTCAGATATATATTGTCTAGTGAGATTGAAAACAAAATTTCCATAGAAATTAAATTACAATAGAAATCTTTCATTGAATATGGCATTTAATGTGCACTGGATGGATCTAGTGCATGGGGCCATTGACCACCCTTACGTTCATCAAATAAATCATTCATGAACAAACATGGGGCAAGTTATCGAGCTAGACTTTCCAAAGTCTCCATTAAGAAATATCTAAGTAATTAATTTAAAAGACGTCTGGCTCTATAGAAATTCCTTGGTGATGGCCAATTCACAAATCAAATATCACATACCGTACTTAATTCTATACATTCAACACAGATATAAAAAAAATCCTTAGGTGCATTACTAGCCTATGTATAGGCCCTACCTCTCGACCCATATATATACAAGTCTTCATATAAAATCGATCAAAACAAATCAGCTATAATTGACATTATGTACGACAGTAGGCCTATTTGTAATGTAAATTGATAAATTGAAAAAACAATATATGTACCGGTATTATATGGAAAATAAACATTCCTGTTAAATAGTGGGATGGATCTAGTAGGACTGCTTCAAGTCTGTTGGATATCATAAGTGCGAGCCAGAATCAGGTATCAGTCAATGGTTGCTTCCAGTTCTTACGATTCCGACAAAGCAGCCTCCAGATCATACTATGCAGATCTTTTTAATTCGTAACGCTTATTAGGCCTACTAATTCCAATTGAAAAGCAATCATGGACGGTTGGCAATAATAAGTCCATCCCAAAATTTAACAGAAAAGTTTATTTTTCTACTGAAAAGACTCAAGAAGAGATTACACATGATAATTGATAAACATTTATTCCTCAAACCCCGGTGGATCGAATTTATGGAACTGAGTGAGTGAAAAGAATCGGTCATAGCCTATATCTGGGACTCTTAATCTGCAAAGGCCACGCCAGCAATAAAATCACCATGGCCTTCAAAGCAATTGTTATTGCAATATCTCGAAGTACTTTCTACTAGTAATATATATAGTCTTCCATAAGAGATTCAAGAAGCTCATAGACATAGTAGCACATAGTCAATACTGAAATACCATTCACATGACATTTAAACATTAGGGACTCGAATGTATTGGCAATGTCAATCATGATGTGGCCTAAGACAATGCACAATGAATGCAAACTCAATCCTAAACTCAAACTGTGAAACAGATTCCTGATATATCACGAGCTTATAGAATTGTAGTTCTCTGGAAGAATATCAAGGAGGTGAGTTGACAATATTGTGGCCAATATCTGCTCATGCTACAGTCTACCGTACCAGTCACTCTCGGCCATCCACCACCCGCCCCCTCCACTGGCTCCAGTCTACCGTTCCTCAACCCGGGCTTCGAGTCACAGGCATCCAGTCTTCCTGACTGGAGTAGAGAGATTGTCTCAAAACTCACATTGCATGCCTTCAATCAGTCAACTGACAGAGAACTAAGAAGCTAAAGATGCATTCAGTAAGAATCATATGTGCTCATCTAGAAAAACCTGAACTAATTATGGTTACTGAAGGCCTACTTCTAGGAATCTCACTTTGTCTGTCACACATATCTACCCCAGCACCAGACAGACGTCTGAGCAGAGAGAGGGGATGGGTTTCACCGTCAAACGAGGACATTTTCAATCGCGATCGCTTCACTTAGAAACACAATCAGTTCATAATCGTGCATCCCTCACATGCACAAACTATGTCTCTATGCAAACGCGTGAGAAAACGGATAGGTTAAGCTGAAAGTAACCTAGAAGCGAACATTTTACTTACCGTGGAGTTGTAAACATCCCCCATCAGCTTCCGAGTACCAACGTTATCTCCGGTAGATGGCAGTGTGATGTCGAAACTCGAGCATAGCGCGAGATGTGTGTGTGGGATTTAAACCAGACCTTGCTGCAGCCTGGCGGGAAAGGAAAGGGAAACAAGATAGTTCAATGGGAAAGAAAGACCTGTCCTTTTTCCATAAAACTTTGCGGAATCATTCCTTACTACATTTTAAGACGTCAAATTAATGGAAAAAATATAGGTCACCCAGTTAGGCTTTTTTTCTAGAGCCTCTTGAAAATAGTGGTTTAGCCTACGCCTTGTCTTATGGAGATATTTAGGGTGCCTTCAGGTAAACCGAACCATCAGGTAAACCGAACCAACGAACTTAAACCTCCATGCAAACTCAGTAGATTGGACCACAGGATAAAGAGCCATCTATTGTTTAAAAGAGAATAAATTGGAGATAATTTCAGCAAATCTTTCTAGGTGTCTCAGAGAATTTGCTCACATGGGAAATTGGCGGGAAGTACAAACTATCTATTTTTTTGGGTTTTCATCTGAAGGTCAAGATTTTTTTGTCTATATACAGATTCATCGATCATTCCAAATCTATGTAGAACATGTGGAAACAATTTTTACGCAAAACATCACAAATCATAGTGTATTATGATTTCCTCATTGAAAAAATGGATAACCCCTTGCAAGTGACTTCAAGGTCATTGAAATGTCATTGGTTCGCTTTTCCTGACAGTTCATATAAACCGAACCATGTAGTGTAAGGTAAAGCGAACCACTGGTTCGCTTTACCTGAAACAACATGTTTTATCATAAAAACCTATCCCCAACCTATTCATTTTCATTCTCCACACTTTATTGTGTGCATTAGTAATGCTGTGCCACCTAATAGATTGTTCTAAGATTTATCATCCATATATATACGCCTAGGCCTAAACATACAGGGTAGGGAATACCTTTTTGGGAATCGGGATTGGGGCCTATTTTAAATCGGGATTCAGGATTAAAAATTAAGGGTCTACGGGATTCTTGAAAGGGATTCAGAGCCAGATTTAATTATTCCAGGTAGGGATTGCATATAATAAAACAGGATTGCAAATTGAAAACCTGCGGGATTTGGAAAATGGGGCTTATACAAAATGGAAAATAGAGCTGACAGGCGTAAAATATGGCCAGAAAATGATTTTGGTTTCAGCATCTGCGGCCCTACTTTTGGTCAGCAGGGAGACAAGGGAGACTTGGAACAGTGCTGGTTTCACAGGCTACATTTGAATACCATACCCAATTTAATATTCCTCATATTTCAAATGTCACCAGTTGTGATTTAAGCAATCACCTCGCTGAATTGTGAATACAAGCAAGAGATTAGGACATGCCTCTCCAAGTGGGGGGTAGAGGTAACTGCAGGTAGGGGTGTGCGGTGGTAGAAGTAACTGGGGGTAGATGTGTGTGGGGTAGAGATAACTGGGGGTAAAGGTGTGTGGGGGTAGAGGCAACTGGGGGTGAAGGTGTGTGGGGATAGAGGTATATAACTGGGAGTAAGGTGTGTGGGGGTAGAGGTAACTTGGGGTAGATGTGTCGGGGAATGGGGGGTAGCGATAACTTGGGTTTAGCTGCCTTTCCATAGATGCGGTTTTTCATGCCGCGCACGGCACGTGGCAAATAATCGTTCACATGCATTTCTATTGAGCCCTTTCCATAGGCGCGGCTACCCGCACGGGCCGTTGCCGCGTGGTAAAACGAATCGCTCACTGCTCGATTTTTTTTGGTGGGGGGTAGAGGTAACGGGGGGTAGATGTGTGGGGAGGTAGAGGTAATTGGGGGTAGATGTGTGTGTGTGTGGGAGGGTGGGGGGTAGTGGTAACTAGGGGTAGATGTGTGGGGGTAGAGGTAACTGGGGGTAGATGTGTGAGGGGGTAGAGGTAACTGGGTGTGAAGGTGTGTTGGGGGTAGAGGAAACCGGGGGTAGAGGTGTGTGGGGGTAGAGGTAACTGGGGGTAAAGGTGTGTGGGGGTAGAGGTGACTGGGAGAAAAGGTGTGTTAGGGTAGAGGTTACTGGGAGTAAAGGTGTGTTGGGGTAGAGATAACTGGGGGTAGATATGTGTGGGGGTAGAGGTAACTGGGGGTAGATATGTGTGGGGGTAGAGATAACTGGGGGTAGATGTGTGTGGGGGTAGAGGTCACTGGGGGTAGGGGTAACTGGGAATAGATGTGTGTGTGTGGGGGGGGTAGAGGTAACTGGGGGTGAAAGTGTGTGGGGGTAGAGGTACCTGAGGGTGGAAGTGTGTGGGGGTAGAGGTACCTGGGGGTAGATGTGTGTGTGGGGGTAGAGGTAACTGGGGGTGGAAGTGTGTGGGGGTAGAGGTACCTGGAGGTGGAAGTGTGTGGGGGTAGAGGTACCTGGGGGTAGATGAGTGTGTGGGGGTAGAGGTAACTGGGGGTAGATGTGTGGGGGGGTAGAGGTCACTGGGGGTAGGGGTAACTGGGGATAGATGTGTGGGGGGGTAGAGGTAACTGGGGGTGAAAGTGTGTGGGGGTAGAGGTTACTGGGGGTGGAAGTGCGTGGGGGTAGAGGTACCTGGGGGTAGATGTGTGTGTGGGGGTAGAGGTAACTGGGGGTAGAGGTGTGTGGGGGTAGAGATAACTGGGGGTAGATGTGTGTGGGGCTAGAGATAACTGGGAGTAGATATGTGTGGGGGTAGAGATAACTGGGGGTAGATGTGTGTGGGAGTAGAGATAACTGGGGGTAGATATGTGTGGGGGTAGAGGTAACTGGGGTAAAGGTGTGTGGGGGTAGAGGTGACAGGGGGTAGATGTGTGTGGGGGTAGAGGTAACTGAGGGTAAAGGTGTGTCGGGGTAGATGTATCTGGGGTTAAAGGTGTGTGGGGGTAGATGTATCTGGGGTAAAGGTATGTGGGGGGTAGAGGTAACTGGGGGTAGATGTGTGGGGGGGTAGAGATAACTGGGGGTGGAGGTGTGTGGGGGTAGAGGTTACTGGGGTAGATGTGTGTTGGGGTAGAGATAACTGGGGGTAGATGTGCGTGTGGGGGTAGAGGTAACTTGGGGTGGAGGTGTGTGGGGGTTGAGATAACTAGGGGTAGAGGTTACTGGGGGTGGAGGTGTGTGGGGGTAGATTTAACTGGGGGTAAAGATGTCTGGGGGTAAAGGTGTATGGGGGTGGAGGTAACTGGGGGTAAAGGTGTGTGGGGTAGAGATGACTGCGGGTAGATGTGTGTGGGGGTAGAGGTTACTTGGGGTAGATGTGTGTTGGGGTAGAGATAACTGGGGGTAGATGTGTGTGGGGGTAGAGGTAACTTGGGGTGGAGGTGTGTGGGGGTAGAGATAACTAGGGGTGGAGGTGTGTGGGGGTAGAGGTTACTGGGGGTGGAGGTGTGTGGGGGTAGATTTAACTGGGGGTAAAGATGTCTGGGGGTAGAGATGACGGGGGTAGATGTGTGTGGGGGTAGAGATCACTGGGGGTAGAGGTCACTGGGGTAGAGGTAACTGGGGGTAGATGTGTGTGTGGGGGGGTAGAGGTAACTGGTAACTGGGGGTAGAAGTGTGTGGGGGTAGAGGTAACTGGGGATAGATGTATGGGGGGGTAGATGTGTGTGTGTGTGGGGGGGTAGAGGTAACTGAGGGTAAAGGTGTGTGGGGGTAGATGTATCTGGGGGTAATGGTGTTTGGGGGGTAGAGGTAACGGGGGTAGATGTGTGTGGGGGTAGAGGTAACAGGGGGTAGATGTGTGTGGGGGGTAGAGGTAACAGGGGGTAGATGTGTGTGGGGGTAGAGGTAACTGGGGGTAGATGTGTGTGGGGGTAAAGGTCACTGGGGGTAGAGGTCACTGGGGTAGAGGTAACTGGGGGTAGGTGTGTGGGGGGTAGAGGTATCTGGGGGTAGATGTGTGTGGGGGTAGAGGTAACTGGGGGTAGAAGTGTGTGCGGGTAGAGGTACCTGGGGGTAGATGTGTGTGTGGGGGTAGAGGTAACTGGGGGTGGAGGTGTGTGGCGGTAGAGATAACTGGGGGTGGAGGTGTGTGGGGTAGAGATAACTGGGGGTGGAGGTGTGTGGCGGTAGAGATAACTGGGGGTGGAGGTGTGTGGCGGTAGAGATAACTGGGGGTGGAGGTGTGTGGGGTAGAGATAACTGCGGGTAGATGTGTGTGGGGTAGAGGTTACTGGGGGTAGATGTGTGTTGGGGTAGAGATAACTGGGGGTAGATGTGGGTGGGGGTAGAGGTTACTGGGGGTTGAGATGTGTGGGGGTAGATTTAACTGGGGGTAATGATGTCTGGGGGTAGAGGTGACTTGGGGTAAAGGTGTATGGGGGTGGAGGTAACTGGGGGTAAAGGTGTGTGGGGGTAGAGATGACTGGGGTGGAGGTGTGTGGTGGTAGAGGTAACTGGGGTAAAGGTGTGTGGGGGTAGAGGTAACTGGGGGTAAAAGTGTGTGGGGGTGGAGGTAACTTGGGGTAAAGGTGTGTGGGGGTAGAGGTGACTGGGGTGGAGGTGTGTTGGGGTAGATGGAACTGGGGTAAAGGTGTGTGGGGGTAGAGGTAACTGGGGTAGAGTTGTGTGGAGGTAAAGGTAACTGGGGGTAGAGGTAACTGGGGGTAGAGGTGTGCAGGGGTAGAGGTAACTGGGGCTAGAGGTGTGCGGGGGTAGAAGTGAAGTTAATGGGGGAGAGGGGAGGGGGGTTAGAGATTACAGGGGTGAAAGTAAGTGAATGGGTATGGGTTAGGGAAGTGAGGGGAGGGGTGTGTGGGAGTGTGGTAGGGGGAAGGGGAGATATGTTGGGGTAGATGTGGGTGAGGGTAGAGATGTGTGGGGGGAGTGATGGCCTAACTTATTATATATCTTTTCTCATATCAGGTAAAGTGAACCACTTGGTTCGGTTTATCTTAAGTGGTGGTTCGCTTTATATGAAATGTCAGGTAAAGCGAACCAACTCTACACAATATTTCCATGGAGACTATTGGTATTAATATGCATAGTAATATAATTAATTCATGTGCCATAGGAAGCTGACCCACTCTAATGTTCATTTGAAGTTTGAATGGTTTGTTGCTATTTTTTTTATAATGAGAAATCAAGATGAAGACGAAATGGTTCGCTTTACCTTAATGCACCCTAAATACCTGGTCTGATTTAAACTATGAATGGCTTGTAGAAATTGAATATGTGTCTGTATGAAAATAATGTTAACTGCTATAAACTAACTAACAATGACTTCCCCATGCTTTAATTAATAAGAGTTTCTGCGACAACACAATTGAGTGACTTTTGCTACCCGGTCTATGTGCTACCCCACCATGCTTCCCACCACCAATAAAACGATTTTGGAATAGGGCCTAGGCCAATAGAGCTATAACAGGCCTATTATAGGGTAAGTTCAAGGATTAAAACATTTTTTATTGATCAATGCATTAGGTTATACGGGAGGGGAGAGGATGTGGAGAATAGGCCTAATATTAGGACAAATTAAGCTCCAGTTTAAAGTGTGTTAGGGGATTAGTTCCATGTGGCACTATGCATGTAGGCCTATATATATGTCTGTTCATGTGAATGCTGGGATAGATTTAGTTGAATTCGGTACCGTACTAACATACAAACATTTATCTTTTTTTTTCTAAAAATACGACAGCTTGTCACCGATATCATAGCTTAGCCTAAAAGCGCAAATGTAGCCTATAGGCCTACATGCATGGTGGGAAAGATGGCAATCTTATCATACCACATAACCCATGCCATGGTCATTTACGTCATGATGGGATCACTGATGAATATCTCATGCTTAGGCCCCTATGCTTTCTTTATTAATTTTTTTTTCACAACATCACATCACTCAGGCTGCAAGCCGCTCTATAGCTTTTCTGTTCTTTGAATGTTCGCACCGAAGCGGTCAGGTGGCTATCACATGCAATAAATGCGTAGAAAGGTGGGCGTGGCGTTGAATCATTTACGAATACCTCCCATAGGCCTACAAGTAAGCCCCCTATTAGATAAAAGGGTTTTTTCATGGGTAATAGAATTCATAATATTATCCATTTTTTCCCAAAACATTCTTGACTTACAGACGTGTTATCTCTTTGTTAAAGTAGCTACGTGGGAGTGAATTTATTTTTTCATCCTTAATTAGGCCTAAGTGTTCTTTCTTCCCTTATATCCCTGCTAGCTACTTTACATTTAGATAACGGAATATGCTATTTTGCTATTCTGTTTGTTTTATTGGTATTGTGCATGCAGAAACTCTTAAGTACAAGTCTTATTAGTATTTAGACCTATCACTAGCTGAAAGTGTGAGCTTATCTCTTGTTCAAATAAATACAGAGCTTGCACCCGACGTGGGTAGGCCTAGAGCCCTACCTCATGATTTTAGGGCATTTTAGCCATGACATATGTCAAACAAATCAAAGTTCTAAAGATGTTCTCATCTGTCATCAAGAAGCACGGCCGGAACGGTGTGACAATTTCTCCAAAGCAGAGATAAACCCTAAAATATTGTATTTAAACAAAATGCGGCACCCAATAATATTCCCACTTTTAAATATATTATTCTTGTTGTTCTCTTTTGGAGAAACCATGCATGGTAATAAGAAAACTTACAGTGAGATCTCTATCATAGAAAAAAGAAACGAGAACAAAATCTAACTGCAAGCCCAGGAGGGGCTGCAAATATTAAAATACCACTTGGACCCATTTCGTGAGAATCAGTCATCAACATTTTTATTTGATTCTGAGTTGACATAGTTGACTATAAGTTAAAAGAAACACAAATTCGAACTCATATATGATACATGTCCAATATGGATAGTTTTATTACTCTTTTTATTGCAATTTCACCGAACATGTGCGTGTAATGACGACACAATTAAGTGAAATTCACGATACACTAACGTTAGTTTACATTGGATCACCGCGTGCGATTTACAGTGATGAGGTCTAGGACAGTGATGATGGATATGGAATTCGTCATTTCATAAAACCGCAAATCATACGATATATTTTTTAACATTTTTGTTTGTTTAAGTGAATGCACTAACTTTACCGGCATCTATAAGCACAAACATTTCATGATGTACAGGGGCCAATATTGGTATAAGGCCAGATTACTTATCTATATTTATTGGTATTATCAACATGCATCAATATCGTGCAATACAAACATTTTTCATAAACAGTTTACCCTGTTGCGATTAGAAAAGGAGATATTGATATATTTTATAATAAATAAATCTGTATCTAATGGATAGCACAAAATTCCATTCCCTTCCAACCCGAAGACGGAACTACAACACATTCTGAATTGCCTACTTTTCATACCATTTTCTTCCATCATTTACGCGTGTACACAGGAAGTGTAAAATATCCTGTTAACACTGGGCGGTCGTCTGATGTGTTTAAATTTGACTAATGAAAATTAAATTCTGAAAAACATAGTGCAAGTAATTCCTTTCATTCCTACGAGTGGAGGCAGCGCAGCGGGTTTTCCGTTCCAATGACCACTTCCATACTCCATTGGTGCTTCCAAGAATATCATATATAGCCTAGCCTATGTGTTCTGATTTCAAGCCATGGCAAATAATATTAGTTTATAAAATAAACCGTACCGAAAGTTTATGTGATGGTGACCGAGGCAGTAGATCAAGGTTGAAGACTTCGCAGATAACAGATGCAGTTTTAAAATTTCCTGGCGCGGATACAGCTAGGCGTATGTATACAGTTACCGCTCAAACAAGGGCTAGAATTTCTGATTTTCAATTATTGGCCTATTATTAACCAAATGTATTTCGATGATTTATTCTTCTGTGTACCAATATTGATACAAGAGCACCGCTTTTCAACTCGACATCAACATAAAGTTACACTTATTTGATATAAAAAAAATCAACACGGGTTTTGGGTTACAAAACCTTTTGAAACTATTCGTCGCGTTTTCCTCCCCTTTGATTCTCATATCGTATCTCATGTCAATCGTAGGTCGTGCCTCGTGTCACCTTCTATCTTTCCCTGACACGATTATTTTACATGACCTTTGAGTTGTGGAGGGAGTCGCTCTAGACAGAGTCTGGCTGAGTGATAGATCTGCTCATTGATAACACCGACTCACCTGCTTCCTCTGTTCAAACTTTTACAATCGTGGGTCAATGAGGGATGTCAAACATATTCATGGATACCGTGCATCCTATAACTCGGTCTCGATCCGACTAACACCCAGCATGAGTCAAGCTAAAGTTTCCAATCCTACAAAAACCCTTTCTATTGACTATACATTGTAGTCCGGGGAAAGAAAGGAAATGATAAAATCATGTGTTAAAAAAATAAAGCGCATAATGTTCTAATAATCATATAATGTGTGTTTTGACTGATTCAGGTTTGCAGCTTTCCATTACCAAAGGAAAAGAATTCTAATTTGCCCGAGCAATGTGCACTAAAAAGAAGGGTGGTACAAACTGATGATCTATACAATTATTTTCTTACTCTTGACAGGAACTGAATAGGCAATCTAATGTTAAATATTTTCATATTTCCAAGAAATAATGTACAATTTAATTGCATCTCAGACTCTCCCAATAAGATCCAGCTTTTGCCTAGTTTCATATCAAAACCAGTTAATTTACGCCCTCCCCCCTCATCCCAACCCCCACGCTATGGCAAAATGAAAAATTACTTTGTCAGCCTTTGACCAGGAAAAGCAGCACTCGAACCATGTTTGTAGCCATGGTAGAGACATCTCGATAGGGAAATGTATGTACATAGCTCCTATATCTAAGCATTTTTAATGCATATTTATGCAAGAATAAATTTCATATAATAATAACAAATTAACAAATAAGTTCCTGTCAGGTTTAAAAACGAAAGGGGGTTAATAGACATAGGTTAAATGATTAACTCATTATTTGAACTAGGGTTGGTGTCACACCTCGCCCTGTCTCTCACCAGATTAACTCCTTTTAATTAATGTCTCGAAACGAAGAGTTACAAAAATAAAAGTATCGAAGTGTTTGGGAATAAAAAACAGTTGGAATCAAGTTGAATATATATAACGTTCTATGCGATACTATCATTACCGAAACAATTTGAAAACATCGTACCATCCTCCTCTAACCATATTAAAAAGCTGAGGATATCTAAGGTAACATTCTATTGCAATAGTCTGGTCATCATCTACCATCTCAGACCTAAGGAAATCTTCGAATACATGCCTATGAACTTCATAAAACCTAGCAATAGCCCTAGCACTTCCTCCAAAGAAACCACCGTTTACTCCAGCCCCAACTCTTCTTTTGTAAATATCAAATACTGATTTGACCAGAGTGAGATTATTGACTGCAATGAATGTTATTTTGTCGGAACGATCATCTATGAGGTTTTGAGGAATCCATTTGTTGTCTCTGGGATAGATGTCATTTCCATGACCATACCCCATATCCATCCAAAAGAAATGAGTTGAATTAAATAAATTCAGATTTGAAGTAGCCAATAACATTGATGCCTTTGAATTCATAAGAATATTGTACTCCACTGAGAAACCCTCAGGGTGGTCGAGTAAAAGGTTATTTCTTTTGAATTCTTCAGAATCCATTACAGCCATAATCTGATCGTAGAGCTCGTAAAGTTGCAGGTCTTCAATGCGCACGACATGTAAGACGGTGAGGTGTTCCTTTCCCCTTCGACATAAGCGGACGAATTTCTCAGTTCTGGCGTCGACGTATGCGATGATGGGAACATCGAGCTGGAGCAGTTGTATAGAATAGGTCAAGTAGGTGTCGAATGATCTGCGGAAGTAGTGCCATTTTTCCCTTCCAAGATCCAACAAGGCGGTTACAATAGTGTATGGGCTCTTAACCAGTTTTCTCTCTGCAACAAAAAAACGCAAACGCTTAGCTGGACAAGTCTATAAAGTGGCCAATTGTAGTTGACATGAGCAAAGTGAAAATGACAGAACGGTTTGCACTAGCAATATTCTCCCTGATATACGGCAGATTGTCTAGAGAATAAATTCATTCAGCGACAGTCCACACTGGAAAAGATATGTGGGTTGTGGAATTAATTAAAAGTCGAGAAGCCATCGAATTATTAGTAAAGTAGCTAGATCTACTCTATAGGATGACCTAAAAAATATTTAGATACGTATATTGAATACACACTTGTGAAATTTGATACATATATGTGTGCTACTAGCAGCCCTGAGCATGTAAAAGATGGGGACATTCCTACAAAGAGATCTAGTGGATAAATCACTTTGAGAAATATCATTTTTTGCGACCTGTGACACATTTTCCTGGAACACATCACATACTGTAGGGACAATCCTAAAGTGGAGATCGGCAGGCAAATTGGACACGTCCACCGAAACAACAGTACACGTGAACATCTAAAATTAATATAATCTTGCATTGGTACTAGTTAAAATAAATGATATGATTGATGTTAATACTTCTATTCAAAGCCGTGGAATTCGTGGAAACATTTTATTGAAAATAATGCATTGTATATGAGAATCAGTATCCGGCAACAGTATCACATTGTATATAACATTGATCAAGGTGAAATCCTTGATATCTTACAACTTATAAACACTGTAAATGTAATGAATAATGTAATGTATGAAAATTATTATTATTATTCTATGACCCCGTTCTGCTTATTCAACCTTATTATTTAATTGTTTAAAGCCAGACTATTATAGAATGTCATCATTATATTCCTATGTTTTGCTTATCATTTATCCAGTATTAATAAAACCAGACGTGAGCAATGACAAACACATACCCCTCAGTCAGAAAATGGGTCCAGCTATAGTGCATCAGTTTTATAGCAATTTTGAGGGATTCAGCTTCGGTATCACCCCTTACATCTAATGCCAAATTATTCCATTTTACCATATACCTAGCATAGGTTGTCCTTAATGATCTATCCTTCTTCTATTGTCTCGATCGTCACATGCGCACCTATAGGCCTACTACTGCTTTTTAGAACAATTCAAGAGTCACAAAGCATATAATTTTATTACAAACGCAGGAATGTAGACCGATACTGGTCGAACTAGGAGTACTCCCAGAAGTACACAATCTATTTGTACAATATTTGTTTTATATTGAAGGAATCAAAAGTTTTCGCTACCCGTATGTACTACCGAGTGAGCAACTCAGATGAGATCTATTGGCCTAGTATAGAGCTCAATCCGACATAAAATTCTGCTGAAAAGTCCATATGTAATTTGGGCGAATTTAATCTGCTGAAATTTAATTTTTACAGTCCGTTTCTCTGTGATGCGCAACAGAACGTTGTCGGTAGAATTCTGCACATAATTATAAACTCTTCCATGCTGGTGATATTTAAGTGAACTGACAAAAAATTCCATCGTTGAAAAACCACTGTTATTAATAAACATCCGGTGTTGGAGATTTAAAAAAAAGAAGTAGGTGTTGTGTATTTGCATCTAGTTATCTACAACATCGTTCTTGTTGGACAACATTGTGAATTGCTTCATGAATACAATTCACAACACTGATCTAGAGCAGATAAATTGAGATTTTGGGGCTTAACATAGATTTGTTATTCTCTCCTATCTCGGCACTCCTTGGAAGACCTGATCTGTGCTCAGAAACGAGCTAAACATTGTCTCATTGAGATATAAAGAATACAGCCATTCAATCAATCAAAATGCATCAACCTTATCTACAGAAACCTTAAGTGTTGGAATGGCTTGATGTCGGTGGACCTACCACAGAATCCCTTGTTTTTGTGGTAAAGGTTTTGTTTGCATAGCCAAGCTTAAATAAAGCGAAGGGGAAAATGTCGACTTTTGATAGGTATCAATATTAGTATATTATAATGGTCAGTATACTTTTTTAATTGCATGTTAATATTCACAACGGCAGCGACTGAAACATCTAGGTTTGAACAGAATGTTTTTCTTGATAAATTTTCTAAATGTAGTCTAATTTTTTAAGGGATTTTATTACTCTCAAAAACATCCTGAATATAAGTCAATGCAAAGCGTACAGGATATTTAGCTTCAAAGTCATGTTGTAATGCACATGTCTGTTTGCCTGGCGAGGTTCATACATCGCCCTTTTGTCCCACCGATTTATTGAATCTCGGGAATATATACCCCAAACAATCAAACACCATCCTCAGTTAATGGCGGAATAGGCGATACCACTTCTTCTGACGTGACATCATTTCCAGTGGGCCTATTTTCCGTGCACAAGTTTCCAAAAACATTTTCTGTTATAAGTGCACCTTCTTCTGGAGACTCAAAGTAGATGCTTGTAATGGAAGAAGGTAATTTTGGACATTCGACCTGTGCTGATGCCAAAAGCTTTGCTAAAGTCTCTTCGTCCGTGTTCTTACCATTGGCAAATTTGTCTAGTTCAACCAGAATTGCATCATGGTACTTATTTACGTCTGTCAACTTTAGCTCTTCTTTGACAGACTCCTGTGAATCTACAATTTTGGCCAAGAAGTGTTTTTCCATGGCCTGAATTTGGAGGATTAGTTCGGTTGCTCTCTGCTTCACCTTGCTTTTGGCTTTCATCGTTTCCACCTCACACATCTCTAATAACAACGCTCCTCGGCTCTCATAATAACTCAACTCGTCAAGCTTTCCGTACACAATCGATAAAGACTCTTCCACATTAGATTTTGTTTCGCCTTTCTTCTTGTCTCTGTTCTCCCTCTTTTTCTCCGATTTGTGTATGATATCTAAAATTTGGGCCATCCTAAAATCACTTGGGAGATCCGCAGCCCCCTTACCAGCGGCGAGGGTTACCTTCGTACAGATAGGGCAGGTTATTTTCAAACCACACACAAATCGTTTGCCAATTCGCTCAATGCAATCGCAGCAGAAGGTGTGCAAGCATGAGAGGGCCTTGGGATTTCTGAAGGTTTCCAGGCAAATTGCACAGGATAACATCTCTTCTAAATCTTTACAGGTACCAGAAGCCGTTGGTACTGCCATCACGAACGCCGGATTCTATAGTTGGTGATATCTATAAATAATAGAAACGAAGGATCACCATAGTATTAAAATTTTAGTTTTGCATATATATAAATGCTCTCGCTACTTCCTTCTGGGGATACGCTCAAGCATGTGTATATACGTACACAATGTAAACTTAATTATTGCGCTACCTACATATTTATCGCGCTACCTAATTATATCTAATATAGCTACATTGGTAACCGCCTCACTGTCAGGACGATTGCAACGTTTGTACTTGGTTCTATTCTACTCCAACATACTTCTGGCATGAATAATAGATAGCATATTCAGTTCGTGCACTTCTTTAGACGCTTCGCTAATGGAAACGCAAAGAAGACCTGTGCTATTTAAAACAAATTAATGGACAAACACCCTACCTTGTTTTAGAGATACGTATCAATTTTCTGTGGCTAGACTGGAATCCTCACAAAGATTAGCACCTATGCATGGTGGCTGTTGATATCTTCTTGATATTTCTTGTTATAGTTATGGCGCGAGCAGGTTCTAGTATCGTTGTCTACAGTGCCGGCCAGAATGCTTATTGCTGGCACTGGCAGTCACGGTTCAATAGCATGCCTGGGAGCGGATATGGGAATTTCTCATGATTTCTGGCTGGGGCTGGGGGCGGAGGGTGGGCGCGGGGAGGTTTTGAGGCGAAAAGGGGGGGGGGCGGTTGCATGACCATTGACCTGGCCTGACCTGGTACGTGTGTTAGGGTAAATGGCGCTGTTGAAATTATATAGATCAACTGAATGAACATAAGTTATAAACATATTCATAAAATTAATGTTCACTGTCCAAGTTTTAGAGGGCAGTTTATTATTAGTGGTTAGGAGGGGTGGCGCGGGGGGGGGGGGGGGGGGGAGTCGGGAGTCTCTTTTTGCCTATACTCTGGATCAGCAGGTAATTCTACGACTTAAAATGTGCAAGGACTCCAGGCACTATCTACCTTCTTCGTTGTGATATGAGCAGTGCAATTATTTATGTATGTATAGAACTCCAACAAGTAATATTATGATAACAGCATATTGCATTCTCCCGGATGAAGGAAACACAATGTCTGATGCAACACATTGGTTGCCTCTGTATAAATACATTGGTGTTGTCAGGTATCCTCCTTCAGCAGCCTTGTCATGACTCATTTGATATGTTTACAAAATGCGGCGGAGAAATACTAAACCTATAAATAATAAATGCGACATCGAAACAGCATAATACAATAATTCCGATTCGAACAAGCCTGTACTGGGCATCCCCTCGACAAGCAAAACTTGCACGTATGTGCGCATAAATGTACCTGCTATAATCTCAGGGGTGGCTACACGTGGATAATTAGCTTCGGGCGGCAGGTGCTATATCAATTGCTTATAGGGATTTAACCATGCCATGAAACAGTGCTAACGAACTCATTGTCTTTTAACCTTGAAAGCGTTAGTCAAAGTCTATTCTTATAGACCTAAAAATCCCGAAATGACGATATCAATCTGTTTGTAATAATACAATATGTATCAAATGAAGTACTCTGCTTTTGACGTGATAATCAGCAACGAAAATCAGTTTTTTATTGTATTTTTCCTACTTTGGGTTTTTGTATCGGAGTAAATCGATTATATGGAGTTTGAACCCATAGTGAAAATGGGAATTGATTGAAATGTTCGCTATTATATTTGATGTTGGTTGACAAATGGGTTGAGAGCTGCTGTAGAACAGGTTTTCCAGCTCTTACCATCCAAAAGGTTTCATCTCTTGGTGAAAAATCGTTCTTGTTTTGTTTGAAGATACATGTTTCTTGGTTTTAAATTCTACGGTTAAGTAAGCACGAATTCTCTGATTATTTTCTTTTCGCAGGTCTCAGATTGATATCCACTGACCGTATACTAGGCCAGCAGTGACTCGGGCAGAGTTACATTTGGATCATCCAAACTCCCTGACCCTGTCGATCAACTCTTAGACACTGAAACTACACACATAATTATATGACTTCACCCGTAGTAAACCCCACTGCTTCCGTTTTCTTTGTTGAATATTAAGACCTATTATTATACACATTGGATCTGACGTGGGATTATCGCATATATGGTTTAATTGTAAGTGTTAAATTCTTACTACAGTGGTTTAATGAGAACTAGTCGTGACAATAGATGCGTTATTTACCAGGCTTACCGCAGAATTCAACTACCGTTTATGACTTTAAAATGTTCAGTTATAGATTTAGTAAGGCATATTATCCATATAATATACGGGTAGAGCGATTTCTATGAAATGAGGTTGAAATCCATATAAGGAAAAGAGGGGTTTCTTTGTCTCACATGTTCTCGGAATTTGTCGTTTTACAAACCTATTATTCATCTGTAGAGTTCTGTCCACCCTCTCTGGAGGTTTATATGTGGTTTGTGAAGGTATCTGGGTTGAAAATGTGAATTTGAAGCCTTTTTTAAATTGTGATCTCTACACTCTATTTATAGCCTGGGAAAGCCCCTGTGAGATACTACGTCATTTCCCACAACCTACATCCAGGGGGACCAGTTAATTTGATTTTCTCAAGGAGCTTTTTTGTGAAACAAGAAAACATATTAGAGGGTTGTCGTTTTTGTTAGACAACAGCAAATTCAGAAGATTTTGACCTCAAGTGTGCCCCCACTCTTCTGGTACCACCCCTGGAAAGGGGGAAGGGGAGAAGAGGGGGGAGGGGATAGAGAGGAGGGAGAGGATGTAGGGGAAGGGAGAGAGGAGAGGGAGAGAAAGCGGTGATGGGGAGCATGAGGAAGAGGGGAGGGAGAGGGGGGGGGAATCAGAGATTGGGTTGGGAGTGAAAAACTGGTATGAAAGTCAGAGAAGAGGGGGAGGGAAAAGAAGGAGAGGAGTGGGAGAGTGAAGAAGAGGGTGTAGGAATAGGAGAAGGGGACGGGGAGGGAAAGAATTGGGGGAGGGGAGAGAGGAGGGAGAGGATGTAGGGGAAGGGAGAGAGGAGAGGGAGAGAAAGCGGGGATGGGGAGCATGAGGAAGAGGGGAGGGAGAGGGGGGTAAATTGAAGATGGGGTTGGGAGTAAAAAACAGGTATGAAAGTCAGAGAAGAGGGGGAGGGAAAAGAAGGAGAGGGGGAAGTGTGGGGAGAGAGGGTGACCGTCCAGAGGACGGGTACGTTGCTAGTATATAATATAACAGTTATAACCAACTCGTTGATTTCAGTCGCTTAGATAATGGGGTAGGTGCATAAATTTCATGTAAAGTTACGTGACTCACTTAACTTTAAGTGTGAAAAGTTACAATCTCTACGTGACTCACGTAAATCCTGGTGCCAAAACAGGCCACGTAAGAATCGTAACTTTAAGTGACCACGTAACTTACGTGGGTCACGTAACTTACGTGGGTCACGTAAAACGACAAGTACACCATCTAGATTTTACTACAGAACTACGACGCAATTCCACCGGAAACAAGATTTCTTGTTTTTTTGCTGGATTACGTCATGACGTTCCACTAGCATGGTAGCTCTTGAAGAAGGTGGAGGATCGTTGGCAGCGTTTAACTTATTTGATATAGGTCTACAATAATATAGACATTACTATTACATAAATAAAATGAGACAATAGATTGATGCACGGCGATAGAAATACATATATATTAACAAGAAAATACTTAGAAAAATCTATGTTAAAAAGCCTTTTCAGGCATCTAAATTATTCTTTCATCTTTAAAAAGGTGTCGTTAACAATGGTATTTGAGGTTAATGTTAATATATATATTTGATTTCATTTGGTTCATGTTAATGATATATATTTCTATCGCCTTGCATCAACCAATCAAGCTATTATCTCAGTTTATTTATAGTTTATTTATGTAATACTAATGATTTGATTATTGTCTAGCCTATATTAAATAAATTTCCAACAGGGTTAGCTCTTGCACAAACAGGTTAAATATGTGATTAATGATTTAACTAATTATCTTGGCGAAGGTAAATATCAATATTAAATAATAGGCCAATGGAGACAATTTATGTATTAAATCGAGCTGAAATGAATGAAAAAATACAGACTAGGCTATTTTTCTCTTGTCTCTTTGTCGTAGTGAGTAGTAGATGACTTATTAAACGTTCATGCGTTTGATAATGACTGACAGTGATTATGATAATTATAAGCATTAAATTAGATAAATCTTGTGAGAAATTTCAAACCGCAGTAAGGAGATCCCAGAGTCAATTATTTCGAACTAAAAGTTATATATCTGATCGAAACATAAACGGACATCAGCATTCATATATACAATTCATATTCAAGGCAGTACGATATAACAATATACAATCATGTTTACATAATCTTCTGGACATTAGGTTCTCTCCAAGTAGGCGTATGGATGGGGGATGGGGGGGGGGGGGGGGGAGGCGGCAGACACCTTCGTTCTCCAATAGGCCTACTATTTACACTACTTTACAAAACATATGCAAATCAATATTGTCTTGTTATATTATTTTTCCTTTATAATTATATTTGTGAGACTTTCTTATATTGTTGCAATTGTTTTCTGATCGATCTCCACATTATTTAATATTGATATTTACCTTTGCAACGATTATTAGTTAAATTATTTAACCAATACGATCACTTTATATATGGCCAATTCTATTTTTTGGGCGTCCAGGGTGGTGGAAAATGGTCATTTTTCAAATAGGTCTGAATCCGAAGTCATTGATATATCAGGAAAGGATATCAGGATGTTTAAAGGGTTTCTGGACATAAATTGGTAAGGTTATCTCTGAACTGAGTCATAGGCAATGGGCCAAATGAAGCCCAAAGTAAGTATACTATGCATATGCCATATGATTTATTCAAATCTTTGCTAATTCTACTAAATAAGTCTATTCATTTCTTGATTTTTCTTTCATAATATGATAAACATAAATATATATCATTCTCTCAGGGTCACTGATATTTGATTAAATTAATTTTAGATATTAATTGTGGATTCGAAATCAGGGTGTTTCTTTATGGAAATCATTGTATTTTGAGTAGGCCTATATGTTACATAGTTGCAATTAACTTTAACTTATCATTTTAAAAAAACAAAAAAACTTTAACTTATCAATGATGAATACTTATTGGCCTGCTTTTCATACAGTTGAGTCTGAAACTCTAAAAAACGGGCTCTTTCTGAAACGGTATTATGACACCCCCCCCCCCCCCCCCCATGACACTGAATATGCATTCTGTCTGTCTATTTGCTTGATGCCCGACAGACTACATTTGAATATTGCCTTGTTGCTCTAATCCTGCAATCCTTCATACATACATATACCAAAATAGAAATACCTAGAATAATTACTCTTAGGAAGGTGAATTTCTTAAGGAAGATCATACAGCGACATAGGTGCCATAGAAAATTCAGCCACCACTTCAATGTTATGTTGTGACATGTATTAATCCTGTCGAGTAAGACACTTCAAATAGTGGTTAATCTATTGCAAAAGTTTAGTTAGCTCGTGAGAATCAGTCAATAATAAATATAATTACCAATAAGCATTACACATGTATTTATCTAGATTATGCCCAATATTATGTTATACTCGTCGTGTAAAAAATATTAATATTTACAAGCCGGAATTTAAGTGAACACACCCTTCATCACATGAATTCTCTAGCATGAATGACCAAATATCTAAATAAAATATTAGAGGAATTACACTTCCTTACTATTCATAAAACATGATGATACAAATGTGACATTCCCTTTATTTAGAACTCTATATATCATCCCCCCCCCCCCCCATGAAAATTTGAGAAAAAAATTCAAATCGCCCCAAATTTTACCATTCATGAAAACCAAATTGTTTTGCGGATTTTATTTGTTAAAAGTCTTTCTCAGGGCTATCAGGCAATGATAATATGTGACACCGGTGTGAGAAATGAATGTATTCGTAATAGGATATGTCCATGATTAGGAAAAGAATAGCTATTATATTAAAATTTAATGTCAGAGTGAGAGTGGTTATTAGAAGTGAGTTCAGATAGCAGTCGTGTTTATATTGGCATGGTTCTGCTTAGATGTTGCAGTCATCATTTTCCTGAAACACATCACATATAGGCCTATGGGTGAGGATATATCAAATTTAGTGAAAAATTATATCTTCTTGAAACACATTTATTTTTATGTGGTATACAACTACAGTTGTGCTGAGTATATCCTGAAAAAATGGGAAGAATTAAGGGTCATTTTCATTATAATAATGTGGATTTAAGCCCTTACGTTGCCACCTCTGGGCAACGTAATTTTGAGCCACTTTAAGTGTCACTTAAATCTTACGTGAAGCCTATTTAAGTATTCTGCACCCCGATTTGGACTACGTGAGTCACTTAAAATTTAAGTGACTCACGTAACTTTTAAGTTAAGTATTTGGCACCCGATTGGACTTACGTGAGTCACTTAAATTTTTACGTGACTCACGTAACTTTTAAGTGAATATTATGCACCTACCCCATTGATGCTACTGCCACCTAGTGATACCCAATAAAGTGATCTAGAAAGCATACCACTGGATTGGGTTGCGTGGGATCATACTCTTAGGCTAGTTGCTTGAATAAATATGGATTGATTCGCATTTTCAATGACAGAAATAACCCCCCCCCCCCCCGCACCCCTCCTCTTCGTACCGCACCGTCTCTTGAAATGCTTTTGTTTTAGTGTCTAATTACACTTGTTGGTCACACCTCTGCTGAGGCATGACCAACTGTGCTGGGAGTGGTAGTGGGTGAGTGTGTGTGTGGGAGGGTGGGTGCATGGGTGGCGAGCGCGGGCAGCATGAGTAGCATGGGGCGGGAATGGTGCTACATTCAAACATTCTGTGCATCTTTCTGGTGGCTAAATCTGCTTATATCTTTGTTGATATACAGTAATGATGTATCGATTCCGGCCAAAATTGTGAGGAAAATGTCTTAAGATTGGCATTACCATAGCTAGAATATGGGGAGGAGCATGATTGTGTGGGCAAAGAGGGGGATAAGTATCACATCTGTATATATATGCGTGAGGACCCGTAATGGCGGGTGTGACGTTGTAATGGGTAGTGATCCTGCCGATTGGCAGCTTCTTTCAGAAGCGGTTGTCACGGAAGAGTCTAGGAGAGCATCGTGGCACCAGATAGGTCTATCGTCACAATTTGATGGGAATGAGGAGAAGTCTTGGGCTATGTACGTTCATAAATATAGATTCTTTTTGTCGATTAACAATAGTATCAAGACCCTACCTGCTTCCCTCCCTCCTATGGCGTCTCCCGATGCCTTCCAAATCGTTTCGTTTGTTAGCTTTATTCGTGTGGACCCCATTGCCGCGATCATGTACACATGATACGGCAATGGGAATTCCCTGCTGCTATGCCTATGACGTCATTACATGGGCCTCGTTCTGGGTAGGGTTCCGGTGGGGAATCCCCGCGCCTATGACGTCATTACACGAAGCTCACCGAGTGTGGCCGAGCGTGTGATAGTGAGCCGAGTAATGTCGGCAACGATCAGAAACAGAGAGAAATAGGTGTAAGCATGCAATGCTGGAACTCCGTAATTATACTAGTAAGACCTAAAACTTTTGGGTGAAATGTCTCTTAAAATCAATAAGCTTGAGACTGGGACAGGTTTGAAGTGTGTGTACATATGGGAACGTAGGGATTTTTGGAAATTATTTGCAGATTTGCGCAATAGGTGTTGGCCAATGAGCTTGGGTCGAATTGCTGAGCTGAGGTTTTTATGCATGGCATTGCCACTTGGCGACTTTTCGTCCAGATATAACAGGATCCAAACACAACACTATAAAATGTATATGTTTATATAATATATATGAATATGCGTATGCCTAATTACAACCCTGTACAAATTCATATTTGAATGATGATTTAAAAAACAAAGCAAGGATCCAAGGTATCTTATCCTTGGATGAGTTTATATGTTAAGATCAGTGATCTGGAAAGTTCAGCGTAATTTTGCTTATCAACACGTACAATCTTGCAGAAACCATCGACTTAATAATTAATTGTATCTAACCAAGCGTCGGCATGTCCTGGCCAGGCAAGATATCAATAGGTCGCCTATTGCAGAATGTCAAACAGTGGACTGCCATTGCAAAGAAGAAGAATAAATATTTAGAAAAGAACAAATCAAGTTAAAGGTTCTATGCTATATATACTTGTCAATATTTTTTTCTAACTGCTGCAGTTAGTCAACCTTGACTAAGCAACAAGTGTATGTACATACAATTGAACGTGTATTTAGTTTAACATTTTTTTGAAAAAAATTATTTCAACTGGGTTTACATTTCACAGATACCCGGGATCTTCAAAATGGGCCCAATCTATATAACAAAAATGTGCTTTGTGTGTATCTGATATCCCAATTGACGATATGTCATATTACAGAGTTTTCAGTTTTGATTATAATGCATGATAGGTTAATCACTTGACGATAAAGTGTGGCCCAATCATCAGGTAAATCAGTCAAAACAAGTTTAACAGGATGCTAAATACGTTCTCGGGCAATTCAATGATTAATCCTTAACACACACAAATGTGAAACTAAAAAATGAGACAAGAGGGTAAAAAGTGTAATGTAGTGTCTATTGGCTCGTAGACGGGATCTACTCCTTGGCGGGGCTCACTAAGTGCATGATGACAGGGCCTCAACCATTGAATACTTCACCTCTTGGGTTCACTCAAACAAACCATCAGGCCTTACAATTGTCCATGAAAAAATAACAAACATCTCAGAGATCGTCAAAATACAGATCAGAAGCACTTCCTGTGCTAAAGTTTTTCTTGGTTTTATCACCCATGCTTTTATGCTGTTTACTTAAATTTCACGAGAGAACAAACAAATGGTACACTTTCTTCCCATGTATAACCATTGTTGTAAATTACGGAGACGATGAAATTACAACGCATAGTCGACCACTTACGTCCTTTTTAAGTACTTATAGGTGCATATAGCGTTAGCTACACTAAAAATATATTATACATTATGAATACGACATATGCAATAGGTTTCTCATTTAAAAAGTATTGTCATAAATGAAATACGTTGCCCCACACTCGACTTACTCCCGTTGAAGATCCTTTCCATTACACATTTTCTCATAACTTCTGATGTGTGTAATAAAAATAGTACTGTTTGGTACGTATGGGATATAACAGAGGGTCATTCAAAACGTTCTCATATCTGAACTCTAAAAGTGTGGATATCAAAATTCAATACACCTTTATTTTTTCTAGAGAGAAACGTTGAAATCTTATCTAGCTAATACTGGTAAACATTGGGTACAATGCTTGGGGCACCATATTGTTTGCATTAGGTTGTCTGTAACAGTCTCTAGCTCTCATACCCCACACACATTTTCTCGTAGGGATTATTTCTGAAACGAAGCACTGACAGATTTGGTTCTGAATGTCAGTCACCTACTTCCTACACCGACGTATATATATGTATGTGTCTGCAGGAGGGAGAAGAGGAGGGGGTCGGTGCACAGCGAAGTATATATGCATGCCCATTTTGCATTGATGGTTATATTTTAAAAGTTTAATCATCATATGGGTGGAAATGGGCTGAAGTACCTGTCAAACCTGCATGTACAAAAAGGCTGATTATAGAGCAATATTATTTTGATTATTTCTCCATCATTTCGTACCTAAATCTAAACATTAATGGATGAATTAAATCTTCCAGGAGACTAAGTCGATTCAAGACAAACCATTTGTCACGGTGTTCCTCTGATGCACACGAATATTTCTGCATATAATTATAACATATATGCATATGGATTCCTCCCTATCATGCGGTTGGTGTCCTGGCAGATAGACAGAACAAGATGCTTGACATTTATACATGTGATTTGATATATATATATATATATATATATATATATATATATATATGCGTAGTAAAATTTGTTTGACACATACATGTATACCACCTCATACACATTAATTAAGAAAATATCAGTTATTTCCCCGTAAATTCAGACACGATTTGGCTTGAGAATAGCGACGGTGTTTGTTCTTCACTCATGGCACATTAGAAGTAGATTTAAAGTTATCGGCTGTCAGAGATTCCAATACATTTGTTTTGTTTCCTTATCCTTATTGTTGGCTTATCACGTTTTCTTTCCATCCAATAATACACTGGCAAAACATATCGATAGCCCTTTAGCTTAATGCGTATTGTATACCTTTGATTAATCGATGCCAACATCAACAAAGGATTTTGTTTTATTATCAAATATTCAACTTGGGTAACAAAACTCATTGGAAAGTTTGTTCTCAGCTGGTATTATAAGTATTTTTCTCAAGAGAACGAATGATATATTTCGAGATGTTGAATTAGAAAAAGCGTTATTTTGTCGATTTCAAAAGGAGTAAATATTCAACCATGTATCACCTATCTTGTTTGGAAATCCATAGAACCTTACAGGGTAGCCATCCGATGCTCACAGTAAGAGACGTTAATCTTATATGATATTCCATTCTAGGAGACATATTTAGGAAGGTATCTATGCAATGCATACATCATCTCCTTACCGTCCAATTTATTAGTCCCATTTTTGGGGGTGATGTATATATATATATATATATATATTAAATTTAATAAAATAGAAATTTAAGACGAGCGATTGATTATTATGCCACAATCACCCCTATATTTCTAAAAGTGTGAAGGTTAGACTGGCTATGAACTTTTCAAGGGGTAAAACGTCCAGATACATCATTGACGCGTTTGAAATGAAAGGTAATAGAGCGCATTAGTGTATAACATGTTCCTTTCACCCTTTTCTGCCAACGGATTGATAGGGTGCAAGGGCATAGGTTAGGATTTTCATTAACCCTTGTCACTCTCCCGGTTTCTTTAACCTGTTACTGTCGGGCCAAATATTTTACTCCGCGGGAGTTAACATAAGATATTACCCAGCCTGTGACGGGATCATCAAATCATTATATAGTTGAATGGATATCATGCTCTAACCATGGCATGACAGGATACATTATTTATACCAAAATGTTCTCCCCCACTAGTCCCACTCCCCCCTGATTGACTTTCCTCCCACGCTATTTTCTACGATGGCCCATGAGGACGGCAACCAGGTATGGTAATTTGACATTTGACATACCGTATAGCACCGCTAAAGCCATTCCCTGACCTTTCCCTCTCAATTAGTTTTATACATTGGTGAGTTTGGGTGTTGTTCTTTGTGTGCCACAGGTTTCTTTACCTTGGTCCCTCTCCACAGCGATGCCTGCACACTTTAAAAGTAGCATCACTCCTAAAAGTACTCATTTAGTAAAGAATATTAATATCAATATCAAAACAATGATACTTATCAGTTATGTCATAATGTCCATCGTTTTCCTGCAGCCCACGTCTCCCTCCCTTATAATTAATTAATTAATGTATGGTACAACGTCGGTCACATCTATAACCCCACCAGAATTACATCAGACTTCCAAGACAGGAAATGGCGAGGGAATGTTTTATTTTCTGTTATTGTTGTTTTGTTTACATATTTAGGGAAATTTTCACAACTCCCGTGTTCCCTGCTCAGTCTCAGTGTTCGTGGTTGCTCCATCAGGCAACACATAATAGTCAAGAGCTAAGACAAACTTTGGAATTGTAGGCGTGGGATTTCGTGCATCCCGCACTATTTGTTGATCCATCTTATTTGTGGACGTGGCCTTTGCCGTAGCCTTGTCAGATCATGAATTGTAATGCAATCTGCTGATCTTCAGGTTGTGAGGCAAAAAATGGGTCGCACGTCATCACAGCATTAGGGAAATACGGTATCTCACGTCCAGCAGTCCGCCATCGGCGGGTGAACAAAGCTCTGTGTAACCTCAAAAGCCTTTACTCTGTACACCCCCTGTCTTTCAGCTGTCCCCGACAACGTTACGTTGCCAGTAACCCTGCTGTATGTGTTTATGTGTTTATTCGACGCTATACCCTCACATAAAAATGGTATAAATTATACTCATGGAATGTGTCAATTATAATTAAAATACCGCTAGTAAAAAATATTGTTATCGGTCGACCATGCCTTTGGAGTAAAACCAGGGAAATCTCAATTTGTCCCCGTTCCTGAAAATTGAAGCACTGCATGCTTATCAGTTGGGGGCGTGGCACGGAGGGCCTTAAGAAGGGCTCATTGTGGGTGCCCTACAGGCTTTCACCATTGTTAAGTAGGGCCCCAGGAGAAGAAGTAGACAGGGCAGGGGCACTCTACATCGGGGTACTTTGGGGCAAATTGTGAAGATGTATTGGAAATTATTAGGAATTTAATTAAAACTAGAGATTAAAGAAAAGTTGATAATGGCGCATGGTTATTTTTAAGCTGCTACACTGCTATTATATAGAATACACTTGCACAACCCTAAACTTCATGCATGACAGTATTTTTTCTAGCTTCGGTAACAGGATCATATTACCTCCTTTCAAAACGGATGTATCGCATCAATCACTTCATATGGTGCATGAGCATGACAGCTCCCTATAGCTATTACTTGTTTATATCGAACAAACCCTATACCCCCCACCTCACCAACACCCACCCACCCACCCCAACTACAAAAGATAGAAACCCTAAGATCGACAGAAAGAAACCTGAAGTTAAGAAACAAAGACCTGTGTGTTGCTCGCTGAGTGCATCTGTCAGTTCTGACATATAAAACGATTGCTCGTGCCAGAGTTTCGACACAATTGAACCTAGGGCGTGATGAAGAACATCGCGCAGTCTCAAAGTACACTATTTGGGGAATATATACTGTTTGTATCGCTTGTTAATTTGATAAATCAGGTTTATTTATTAACATCCGTGGCCATGGGCCCAAAACAAAGACAATAAAATGCCTAGTGGCTAAGCGTATGCCCGAATGGTGTGAAATAGTTACAGGGGTATACATATAACGGATAACAATAAAATAAGCCAGCTGCTTTAACGGCTGTGTATGTCTGAGTAAAGGGTATTTATGGGAACAAGTGGGTAGTTTGGTTTGGCTTGATTAATATTAATAAATATTTCTCAAAAGTAAGTCTCCGGTAAAATTTATTCTAAACTTGTCAAATAACGCTTTTCAATGCACTTCGACCGCGGGGAGACTTTTTAATTTTCTATTTCTTTCTTAAATTAAAGTATCTATAGTGTACTATTGAGATGGATTAGGCCTAATATAATTATATCTGGGATTTCCCCAAATAAGCATGTGTTGATATTTTACAATTATTTTAACATGAGCAAGATTCTCCGCTTTTATACGAGAGCAGTCAAATCTCAATGTTGAAATTATGTGATAATGTACTTCATTAATATGCGTTCCCATGTTAATAAAGAACATAGAGAAACCCATGTAAGAAATATTGCCAGTATAGGCAAGAGAAATAGTAACAGTAAAACCGATAAGAATATGCAATACAGTGAACCCGGCATTTCCGAAAGATAAATCGATCTTCACATTAGAACTTTGTTGTTTATTCTCCCAGCCATTTATAGCTCTACATGTCTGTTTAAGATATCTACCAAAGCCGCGATAGATATCAGAAGAGTTAATTCGGTGATTTATTTTCCACATGGGTTTATCGATCCATAGAATTATGTTTTGGTGTAATACCCCTTTCACACTACACAACCGAAGTGAAGCGTAGCGAATCGTTGCGAACTGGTTTCTATAATTCGCCCCATGCAGACTGCAGCAGAGAAGCGCTTCGTAGCGCTTTCAGTAAGTCGGTTCTATTCAGACTGCAGGGCAGGTCGCCGTAGTCTTTTCCATGTGTTTATAAGCAACACAGCTGATCGATGACGTCAGAAACCACTTCACTTCACTTCGGTTCCATTCACACTACCAGAATTAGCACTGAGAAAGTGAAGCGAAGCGAAGCGGTTTACCCAATTCACCTATCTGAGGTGAATTACCCAATTCGCTTCTGAGTCGGTTTGGAAGCGCTTTCTACAAGTCGGTTCTATTCACACTACACCTCCAAAGCGCCTCAAAGCGCTTCGAAGCGCTTTCTGGGTGTAGTGTGAAAGGGGTATAAGTAAAGAATCTACCTCCTCAGTATAGTTTTGAGAATGTTTTTTCTGTTTTTGTGTCAAGATGCTACACGCTGCCAAAACTCAGTAAAGAATATATATGCCTTTGTGAATAGCTGGATTGAAAACACCAGTATTTGCATTATAGATGAGTGAAGGCCAAGGCTCTCGTTTTTTCACTTCTGGCCAGATGTGGTTGAGTTCACCTTGCAAACATTGCCATATGGACAAATACGACCAGAAAAACAATGTGGTTAAACCTTATAGCCTACGCTCTAGAACAATGTCGTATTTGTGGTTAAAGCTTGTTTGAATGCCTAATATCTTACACTTACGAGGTGAGCTTAGGTTCCAAAGTACGCCGAAACATTCTGGACATATCCGAACACCGAAAATTACTCTTCATATTGAAGGGTAAATATTGTCTTCACGGAAATTAGAAAAATCGTATATTCTAATGAAAGTCAATCGTTAGCCCAATACAAATGCCAAACCACCATATCGTTACAATCCAATCTGTAAGTGTTTTGTGATCACAACCCAGAAAATGTTGACAATATTTTACACGTTGTCAATATCAAAATACATATTGTGAAAATTGAGGTTATTCTGCCCCAGTACTCCACTAAGATATACTTAATCAGAGAATTGTGTTCAGTATCAGATATAGCAGATATGCTGCTAAGTCTGGACCCATGCCCCGAGACAAATTATATTCAAGCCATTGGACACTGATATAACGTAAGGGCCCATGGCGCGGCAGTGCTGTGTCTGGGGAAAAAGAACTTCATAGGAAGTGAAGCCAAGGTCACATAACTAGGAACAGGTTCAGCCCTTGGAAGTACATCCAATGTATAGTTGGGTGTAAAATGCACACACACACATATTTATAACTCAAATTCAGCAGGCTAAGTAGTTATATGATCTTATATTTGAGAATATATCGAACTATTCATTTACGAGTAACGTTTATCATTCATTCCATACGCCGCGGTGGTATAGTTTCATGATGGATCACAGAGCTTTAATTCTGTGAGTTGATTGAGCATTATGGAATCGTGTATACTCGACAGGGCCAGCATTACTTGGCACGATTCAATGCAGGAGGAATGCCAAAATATAAATAAATATTTCGTTCAACATGATTACATATAGCTTCCCGGATTCGTACTGGAGCATCAAATGTCCATCCAGGAAAACAACACCTTTCCTGTCCGTCTCATCGACCAAAAATGTTTCCTGACCACAAACCATGTGTGCGTTAGTCAGACACAAATGGATTGCTGAGGTTAGATAGAAAACAACTTGAATATTATCTAGCAATAATAGATGTGCACTACCTTATTGGTTAACAGTTTCCTCGGAGATTAATATCTAGTCAGGCACCGATCGCCCCCGACGACCTTATCTTCCTTTGTAGGTAGATCAATTTCGCCCGCGTTGGTAACGCAATCAAAGGGAGGCTAGTACGTAAGTATGATAATTATGTGAAGAATTAAGCGAATCATATGAACACGCACCCAGTCCGTTAATAAAGAGAAACAGACAGGCAAGGGGTTTTACCGTATGCCGCAATGACGGACCATATGTTGCATTACGGTCTGTGCTCTAATGGAGAAAATATTTGAGAGTAAGAAAACAGATTTTAAAAGGAAAAAATGTTTGGGCTCAATGAGTCACCTATATATGATACTATGTGTGTTTACTGTCCGCTACAGGTAATTACGATATTCAGTAATTCATTTCCCAATTTGCCACAACCATTTCCGTCTCCGAAATGACGACGATCCTTTGGTATTTCCCAGAGTATAACGTATATATGGTTCCACTTTGGCTTTCAAGAAAAAAACCTTGTTCTGCATTGTGGTGTTGGGCACATTGGCTGAAAATATCCCTTCGTACTTAACCCCCTATAGACGCTGGCTCATGGTCTGGTCAAATCACAAGAAATTGGCAAGCACGTCATTCTCCTGACATTATACAACCTGGCACATGTACCCACTATAGGAAAAAAGACTATTGGGAAAACGTACATCCTATCGAAATTTGCGCATCAACAAATCATCTGCATTTATATACACGCGTGTAGCTGTGAGTACCGGCTATGTTTTTGTAGCCTGTAAATATGCAGGTATTCATGGCAAATAATGCGCGCCTACAAATGCAAATCTATTATTACATGCGAATACATTTCCAGGTAGATCAGCCTGTTCAGAAGACGTATATTTACCAGAAGTATGTCACCGAGATACATGGAAATATCGCATCATTTACTCTAACTTTCCTCGAAGCTGGTGTGTGGCGGGCAAATCCGTTTCAATGCAATCAACAGGGCGACAGACAACATGTTGTCTATTCGCCTGATTAAATGACAACTCCCACGATCGAAACGCAGTTTTAAATTTATGTAACTATTGTTTGATTAAACAGAACTTAGGCGTGACATTCAATGAATTGGGGGTTTAGAATAAAATCTTATCCTCCGCAAAACAGAGCTAGGGAAGGCTATGTGTCGCAGGAAAAACACGATTTCTTATTTTAAAAGATAGTTTTATATAAGAAGGATTGCTTGAACGGTCCCACGTTAAACAAAAAGGTCATGACTGAGAGAAGCCCCACCCTATTCTCATTTAAAACATTGGACGGTATTGCACAAACAGTCGAACACATTAGATCTAGCAGTACCGACCTTTGGACGAGAAACTGTCTGTTGTTCTTGCATATTCTCCAGCATACCTCTGCGTGAAGTCAGAATCTTCACCGTGTTGGTGCCCCTCCTCACCTTCGCTATCAGCGCTCTTAGGATGCTTTGAAAGTCCCGAGTTTGTTTGAGGAAAAGTCACCTGCGGTTTTTGACTTTCAATAAGTGACTTGTCAAATTGATCGCTGTATACTTCAGCTGGGTCTAGATGCATATGCGGTTTACTCATCTCTAGTTCTGACATGAATAATAAGCATACAAAGAGTATCACATGAATCTTTGTCTCGCTTGCCATAATGCAAAATGTGTAGGCCTATCTTACTGTTTGTCAAAAGCGGGATATGGATATTAAAATGGAAAGGTCAGACGTTCTGTATCCATATGCAATGTTTCCATTGGTGATGGCACCGAGCATAACTTTGGTAGAACACATCCTCTTGAGGTTTGAGCAGTAAGCCTAAATTATGTTCGTACGTTCCATCCCTGACAAAGATTTTGTCCACAGAATAGAGTAGGGTAGTAGCTATGCTTTCTTTCCTTTAACTGCCCGCTAAATGCCTCAGAAGTAAACTCCGGCGGGACCAACCAGGGTACCCAATAAAACAACCAAGTGTGAAAACATAACTCATCGACCTAGGCGGATCCCTGATCCTGCCCAAAGGAGGGGCATAGCTACCCTTCCTGTCAGTCGATTCCTTGGCCCCTCCCCAGAAGGTGTCCATTGGAGGGTAAGAAGGTGGTTGGTAATCTCAACCACGAAGATTCCTACGTTATGTTGCACGCCATATTTACCTCTGCTAAACACATCTCATGTACATAGGGTATAAAGAATGCCGATAGAAGATCTCAGAATGCCTCTGGACTCGCTCCATCTCATGTCCCACACTTTCATAGGGACAACCCTAGGGGGTCTCTCCTGACAACCCTGACTAAAGCAGGAACTCTGGATTTGATTTTTGCCAGAGAATGAAAACATATGTCTGGAATAGCCTGTAGAGGTTTTTCGGATGTGGTTAGTTATGGTGTAACAGGTTGAGAATGTTACAGGTCTATTACATATGTAATGCTAGAAGAAAAGGATGTAAATTATTTGACGGATATATTGTTTGTCCTGATGCTGTAATACACATTCACATATAGTTTTTACACTTATCCATCAAGCGTTTATGTTCTGCAGGCAGTTCACTCTTTTTCGGTTAGGTTACAAGATGATAACTATCCCAAGGCTAAGATTTTGTGTAAGCAAAGTCCCCGACATACAGCGGACAGCACAGATGATTGATATAGAAAATAAAGTCAGTAGGATTTGAGGTGCGTGTCTGCCAGTGACCTATTCTGGCCGCCTCAATGATCGAGTCGCCCACCTTGTGTTCACCCTATGCCAGCATCACCTGCCGTGCATGTACCATTACCCGAGAACAAGGTGGGTAGGTACCACTATGATCTTACCACTCATGAATAACGATCAAACAATCATGTTAAAGATTCAAAAGCGAACTTCAGAAACTTTGTGTATATCTGATATGAAAAGTTGGCGCACTTAGGGATCCCCATAGTTTAACATAAATCCGCATGACACGATAGTTTTTCTCCAAGCTAAGCAAGCCACAGTTCTATGGAATCCGGAGGTTCTTCTCTGCGTCCAGATGCATGTTGTACTCAACAGGGGAAAGAAGAGGAAGGCTGTTTGAACATCCTTTCTCCGTGCGCTATGTTTGCTATATGTGCTTTGTGTATGGCAGAGAGTGGAACCTCCGAAACCCGAGCTGAGATTCTTCCAGGGTGTGTATCACAGTGGATGACCATGTGATATGGCAGCAGGCTGCGGCCGCTGCCCTGGAGGAGCTATTCAAACCCTCTCCACAAATCTGCCGCTGTTCTATTCGGAACTTAATCCTCCTGCTCTTCCTGAACTCTGCTCTCCAGGAATTCATTCCGCCCACAGCAATGCGCCACTCAATTAATTTAAGGGCATCTGATGCATCAGAGTATCGCACATTGAAAATAAAAGGGAACAGATTATAATTCAAAATTAATCCAATATCCCTCTAAAGTAGAAAAATGCATTGTCCTCAACTTGCCAAACGTGTGCATACACGCGTATCATTAGAGCTGACAAAATTGCCCGCGTGGTTTATCTTCTGCATCAATGCCCTTAAGCAAAGTTTCAAAAGTAACTAACAAGCTGAATTAACCCAAAACAAAAAGGACGGGGCCTGGGTTTTAAGTTGTAGGTTTATTGGGGTCCGACGCTTCGGGCTATACATTAGCCTTTTATCAAAAGTAACTGTTTGATCTAATGATGCAGAACGCGAAGTTATTTTGGACAATGTATGGGTAAAGTGCGATATGGGACATTCTTCCTTGATACGGTGACCATTATGTAATGAGTAATTATCTTCCTGAAATCATAAGGAATGCAGCCCGCCTACACTCGGCGGACCACCTCCAGCAGCCGCGTGTGAGTAGCTCCTCCAGTGGCTCGTGCTTTGTAATACCCCCCGCCGAGTCCCTCTCCAGTGGAGACAAGGATCGCTCCACCTCCTGGCCGGCCGCCGGTCAGGTCGCTATAGCGCTGACCTCTATTTTTATGCACCATAGCTTCCCAGTCTAATTCTAACAATATGCTAAATGATTGGGTTACTTACTCTAGCATAACACCCTTCCAGAGATGTCAACTCTGGTATGGTTCTGAGTTAGGCTAAAACAATATCATGTGTGTTTCCGATTTATATAAGCTGAAAACTTGGTAGGAGGGGTGGTAACTTTTTTTTTATTTTAAGAAACCACCTAGGAACTGGAAAAAAATATCTATTTCGTAAAAATAGTTGTTTTAACAAGACAATTTTTAAAAAAAAATAAGGAATGCATGTTTCTCTGTTTTATTTATGTTTTAGGGGGGAAATAACAAAAAAATGTCAGACATGGTAAAAAAAAAAAACCTTTAGGTTGGGTAACTTTTTCTAGGTAGGGTGTGGGGTGGGGCTGGGGGTGGGGGGTAAATCGAAAACACACCTATTTTTTATATAATATTATATGATAATACAGAATATAAGAATACCTACATACAGATTAGTTAAGAAATGAAGAGACGGGAGGGGAAAAAAAGAATGGAGAGAGACCTATCACTATAAAGAACCATGCCCAAGCTCCCCTACCCCCTTCCACCCCCGACCCCGACCTCAGCCCGGAACATCAAGTGTTGATAAAGTCAGCTGTCAGTGGGAAGTAAGGCAGGGAAGACAATTCAGGGGTGAGGCGTGCAGTTTTGAACTCTGAAGTCTAATACTAGAGTAATCCAACTCTACTATAGAGTGTCAGACATGCATGTGAGGATCTAAACTCCCTTTGATGTACACCTCACAGTCATTATTTGTAGGTATCATTAACGAAAAAACACTCATAATCTCAATCCCGGACTTTGTGCATCCTATAGGACTAAAATGATAGTTCACTTCACACCTAGATTCAGAAGAACAATTACTAACTGCATATATAATTATAGTATAACTATATTGCACAAGTATCTTAAACAATTTCAGGTAATCACTTTAGTTCATTTGAGGCCCCTAAACAGAACGTCGAAAATCTTGTTTTTTAAAAAGAAGGGTAGGGTAGAACAGCTGCACTGTCACTTTGCCAGAGCAGTGTACTCTTTGAATAGCGTCCAGGAGGTTAGGTTGGGAGCACCATTAGATTATAGCAGAGATTAGACCGAACTATTCTGGGGATTTCTAACCCAGGACTGCAGGGCATGAACCTCTCTTCAATCTATATCAGTTGGTCGTGACGCTTGGTAGGAATACATTATTTTTAAAAAAAACCATGATCGCATGCAGATTTTAGGCTTAGTACCACTTTTGTATTCCTGAATGAATCTGCCGCTTTACAATGAGAGCTCACATACTAGCATGAAGGAATATTATTTTGGAAATGAGATCTGTGAACTAAAACATTATTATTTTGGAATTTACATTGACAGTTCTGTGGATGTCGTGCTATATCTAACACAAATCTCCCTCCAATATATATTTGTCTTAAAGGTTATATTTTCCCAGAAGTTGTGTATGGAATTGGTAGTGCGTCTCTGCTCGGAGATTCAAGAAGAGTCATGATCTTTGACCCGAATGTTGTGAAAATTGAGAAGTGTTTATTTAGAATGAGCCTTGCTATAGCGCCTCTCTGGTGATTAAGCGTAGTTATGCATGGGGAGGAAACATAACCAAAACTATGATAACATGATAGATTTCTTGCCGCTAGTGACAGATGATTCATCGACCCCTCAAGTGAATATGTCATCTCAGAATTAATTGTGATATTCATGGGTGTAACTTACTTGTCATATTTAACACGTATTTCAAAGGAATTGGAAGGATCCGAGGTGTAAATTTATCCCCCGTACGGTCAATTAAATATATAATTAATGTGTCAGAATCTGATAAACAAAAATTGCAATAGTTATATCGGTACACAATCTCCAACACTTGATACACCGATATAAATCATGCATGATATAAGGAAACACGGGTGTTAAGTCATCATTAGTAAATATTCAATATTTTATGCCATGCATCCATCCTTCGCTGCGGAAGATGCAACACCAGAATAGATTATCAGAGGAGGCTTCATATGTATCTAGAACAGCAGGTTATCTTGGCATGTTGATTTTGAGATGTGCTCGTGCTATGCCTGCATGGAATGATGACCTATCTATCATCGCACATCACTCCATACCCCAGGAATAGTTTCTCCCTCTGATGTTCTCCAACATATACACTTAGGAAGAGTTTTCCTGGCTAAAGTTTCGGGTCCGCGATCAATTGCTTTTTGACATCAGTATTATGCGTGGGGAAGAAACATGACAATAATCAACAAGGGATATCAGCCCCGGACGCCCTCACACGTAAACGGTATGTTATGGGGACATAATCTAAATTGTTGAAAGTCCTGAAATGTTATGCTCTATGAAAATATATTTTCACACTAGCTAGGCAAGGCGTGCAAATATCAGCTAGGTGAATGCCAGAGATGCGTCCGGGAGATGCGTATTTTGTAAATCTGTATTCCTTAAGTTCATTGGAGGTCATGGAAATGGTTACTTATAAAGTAAGTGATTGAATAAAAATATAACGATAGCCTACAATGGAAAATACTCGGCAGATGATGCGTCTAACGCCCGCCCCACCCCTCCACTAAGTGCTACCACCTGACGGCCGATTAATGGATTATTTCACAGGTGGTCGAGGAACCAATTTGGGTGAAAATCCTACTAGGGCCTACATGCTGAGTACTACTAATGTATCACGCATGGGGAGGCGAAGGCCTACTCTATCGCGTAAATCCTAAATCGACAAGAGGATTAGGAGCGCAGGTAGAGAAAATAATAGTAGCTGTGAAAATACGCCAAATGGATTTTTAGATATTAAAAAAAATGCTGTTCCATTGGTAGATTTTAATGTTATCGTACCGTATCACTGATTACAAATGGATCCCATTTTATGTAAAAAAAAACTCTTCCCTCATTCAAATGTATGAATCAGGTGTTTCTGACTGGGAATTCATTCAGGTCGCACGTTTATAGAAAGCCAGAGATGGGCGTTTTCGCCCCGCACCCCTAAATATTTTTGTATACCCAAAAGATTACGGTAACCTCAAACTTGAAATATTCAACAGTCATGTATTTTTCTTTGATTATATCAGGCCTCATAACAGGGTGGTGATAAAATATAGGAATTTTTATAGGAATATTTTTCAGAAAATATAGGAGAAATATAGGAATTTTGAGGGGCTAGAAACTGTCAAATATAATGTTTATTAACAAAGGATAAGTCTTATTAAGTGTTCTAAATTACTTTGTATCTTACTTAAGCAATGATTATAATGAACTGTCCATTTTGGAGGTTGAAGGAAGTAACATTTCAGAACTGATTTATATACGATAATCCAGTTATGTTTAACTAAACATCTTGAGCTATTATAGCCTATATAATAAAGACGGGAGGCCGCTTACTGAGCTCTCCACATGGAAAAGGGAGGGACGTCATGCCTCACTGGTCACACCACAGTGGTAACTCACTGACTTTTATCTCCATCACAGGGTCAGTGCTGTACACCAATCTTCACCATAGGCTTATGTAGGCCCTAACTCTCAGGTGTCTTTGCATCTCTCCTCTCCCATTCTCTTTCCTCCCCCTTCTCTCCTACTGTGACCCTCTCTCTCTCGCTCCCTCTCTCCTTTCTTATTTGCTAAACTAATAATGATATTTTAAAATAGTATTAATTCACTGCATGGCCTACACAATGCATTAAAACGATACCATGCTTTTGAATTTGACTGCATTGAAGTGAAGAATCGAAATATTAATAATCAGGATTTAAGATTATTTGAAATCGAAATATTGAATTGTTTGTCAAACATTTTACATGTAAGAATATGACAAATGGTCGAAATATTGAATTGAATTGAAAAATACCTTTATTTGTCAAACATTTTACATGTAAGAATATGACAAATGGATAATATAAATGATCAAGATTTAGGCCTAAGACAATTTTAAAATATTATTTTTGTTTAGCAAATAACTAAGCAAAAGCATACTATACATAGACCTAATCATTTTAAACCTCTTTCTGTCAGTGTTTTCGTTCTGGGCATCTATATGATATAGACCTGTGTGGGCTCAAGTGGCGAAGCCGCTTGTCACTGAATCAATTCATGGGAACACTAACCTCGCTTTGGGGGTTGAAGGAGGTAACAATTCAGAACTGTCCTATATTGTGAGTGTAAGTATTTTTATGAAGAAACAATCCTATTCTCTGACTCATAGAAAAAAACATATCTAAAAGAAATAACTATAACATAGTTTCATCCAGGTATAAAGAGATTTGGTAAGTGGTCAGAAACAATCGACCAAATTAAGATCCCAATTTTGTCTAGATATCAATGTCAAAACTCTTGATTCTTTAACAAAAGGTCCTATAAATCCATTCCAATCTATTCTATTGAGGGGTTAGAAAGTGTCAAATATTATAAGGTCTATTTATCATAATGAACTGTCCGATTTGGGAGGCTGAATCAGGTACCATGTCAGAATGTGGTAATCCTGTTGATATGATGAACTAAACATCTTGAGCTATTATTACTGAAGGATGGGCACACTAACCTCTAACACTAAGCCTGTCATTTTTTTCTTGGGGGATAATAGTGTTTTATCTATCACACTGAGTATGCAATATATACATTATTTGGATTTCGGTGGTCCTATGAAAAGCATATTTTTATGAAGAAACAATCCTAAACACCAGATGTCTAGAGAATTTTGTTTGTGGTCAGAAGTATGTGTAATGGCAAACAAAAATATTTATAAAAAAAAAAAAGATTCAATCTATACTCCAGTTACTACATGCTACATAATTACACAATGATGAAAACAGTTGTAGACTTTTTAAAAATCAAATTTTGATTTTGGGTTTTTAAGGACTTTACATATCACAGAGCTGCCAACCTGGAAGGATCCCAAATCCTAGTTTTTTTTTGCGGAAGCGGAATGTGCTTCGCACTGAAGGTGCATAGCCCGACTAGGGGAGTCAGGGGGCATGCCCCCTAGGATATCTTTTTAAAATTAGGAGTCAAATGGTAGGGGGGTCTGGGGGCATACTCCCCCGGGAAAGTTTTAGAAAAATGACAGCTATTTTAGGGCCTTCTGGTGACTTAGATGAAAGCCAGAGCTAACAAATGTTTATTCTTATATAGGCCTATAACTTTCATAGACATAGAACGTATATTTTGAAATAAAATCCTGATGTCAAAGAGATCATTTTCTTTTTCATCAACTGTTTATCCTAACATCCTGGCAAAACCTCTCGACATAACACATTAAAAAATAGTTTTTAAAGATTTTACAGAATATTTGAGATATTTCAATAATGTTATGAAAATGTTGAGATTCAAATAGGCAGTAGACGAAATCGAGAATTTTCTTATCCATGCAGTAGGCAGAGGGGGTGAAAATATTTATTCAATCCGAAGCATTCCAAACTCCTAAGATATTCTCTCTTGGTTTACAACTATCGTTATATTAAATAACTTTGCATTTGTCTCTAAAACACCCGAAGGTTATATAGCTGAAGTAGCTCATTTCGATTTACAGTATCACAAATGTGGAAACAATCAAAACTAGAAGTAAGCAGACTATATAATACGGTATACAGTATTTACCGATGAAAGGAAATATTACTTTTATTCTGTACATTTTGGCTACATAATGTAAAGACGTCACATGTATACAAATGATATATCATAAGCCAAGGGAAACATGAAATGACACAGCATTGATTCCTACATATGCAGATCTGATCCCGATCCCTATAACGCTCATGGTGAGAAATCCTTTTATCTACATACACACAGCGGTGTGGCATCCTTAAACTATGATGACATTTCTCCCGTGAGCTAGAACATTACATTAACCACTCATTGAATGCAGGGTCATATAAGAAATATATATTTTAATACATCAATTTACATATATCAAAAGCCACCATGAAATATATTTCATGAAAGGCGATAAAACAGACAGTTACATACTATCACAGAACAAAAATAACCACCTTTAAGATAAAAGAAATATATTATTTGAGAGGCTACACTTTAAAGTGACTGTGGTAAAATTGGCAATATCAATAATTAATGACAATAAAATAATCAATATTTTATGTAATGTAGAAATATGCGAAGTGAACATCAAACTACAAAGGGCAAATAGGCAGTGTAAAGCTAGGACATATAGAACAAGGCAAAACGAAAGCATCAACTTATTTCATGACAGCTTCATGAAAAAAATAATAATCGAAGATTATGCACATAGATGGGAAGCTAAATGCAATGTGAATATGCACAACTTTTAAAATTCGGCTGCGGGATACCCCCACTTTTTTAAGAAGTACGTATAAAAACCATCTTTTGACAGGGGCATAAGAAATCTAGAGGAAATATGCCTTAATGAGTTAGTATTGCAGATACTATGTTCAACCTGTCTCGAAAAGTGTGGTATTCACGTGGCAATAGATGGGAGTTGACGCCACCAGATAGCAGTACATAATTATCAGATACAATGGAGAGCACGAGTCTCCCCAAAGCAGTCTGGCCACTGGCCTCAGAGTCAGAACTCGTTTCCAATTATTGGGATCGAAACGATGGCTATTGAACTGGAAAAAGATATATGTTGAGATGATGTGGCTCATTTAGCCAAACTGGTTACTTTTCGTCACAATTATCGTTCTCGACTTCTTCGAATTCTTGTGATAAATCACGCACCAGGGGAGGTAAATTCTCTTTGTTCTCCATCTCTTCACACCATTCTTCGCCATCTACTTCCAAGATCTCTTCCACCACAACTTCCTGCTTTTCATCCTCTATAGCGTTGTTTGCCATAAACAGAGAGGAAGGCCTGGTTTCCAGAGGGATATCGTCCAATGTATCCACGATGACATCATGGTCACGTAACATGATAGGTAAATTAATATTTGAGCGACGTGTAGAGCGACGAACTGGCGTTATGACCGTCAGGGCACTTTCTTCTTGGTCGGCACATTTGTGAAGCCTGCAAGGTTAATAGGATTATTCATTCAGGAACCGGCCACAGAAAATATTTTCTATTCAAAATTTATCGTCCAGTAATTATATGGTAATATGAAATTACATTTGTAAATTCATTACATATCAAATAGTTTTACTTTTTGAAGAAGGGCGTGGTATTTGTGATGCAGTATTTGATGGATGAAGACTGGAACATGTTTTTCTCTTCTACTCCTGACCGTCTTTTGTGAGGCGTGCGCGATGCCATTTTCGTAGCACGATTTCTTTCATCCATCCGAATAACAAACTGTTTCAATGCTTCTGCCACTTGTTCCGCAGGCTGAAATGAGGAATATCATATATGGTAATACTATTATGATCACTGATGTAATGGTTATGAGCATTGGTTATTTTCATTGTAAACAAGTTCAAGTGAAGGTAACAAAATTGTCAGCTGTATAACTAATAACATACAAGTTGAAGTATATAGACCGCAGCAATGTTTTTTTTGAGGCGGGGCAGTGTTATACTATAAGACATTTCTGATTGTTGTAGTCTTAGGCATTTGTAGTGTGGTAGATTTTTATTATATATTTTTGATGACGTGAAACTTGGTCTTAGTGAAAAGTTGTACCTGGATGGACTAAGTCTTATTAAAACTCAAAGTGTGCTAAGCAGTACTTTCACACTACATACTACATTCATCCATCCATCCACCGACACCCCCACCTGACACTGACTGTGTGACACAGACACAAACTTACACTGAGTTGAATTGTATAGAATAAGCATTTACACATAATTTGGTGATCAAGGCAATCATTTTAAGCCTCAATGTAACAACATGGTTAACTGCTCTTAAGACCAAGCCAGTAATTACATCACACCTAATTGTGTTTTACAGGGCATTTATAATCAAGCGAAGTGGCAATTATATCCATATATTGAAGTGCAGCAAGTCAAGTATATTATTAGATCTGGTCACACACAGCTCTCTCCTATACCTCAGGTCTCTCCACTCACACACCAATTTAAACAGATTTCTTTATAAACCTTGCCATGTGGACAGCTCGTACTACTGGTCCACCTATACACTTCACATACCATTGTCAACAAAAACACTGCCATGTGCACGGACAGCAACAATTTTGTCTATATCCTAGCCAGAGTGCGACCTAAACCTCTCAGCGGGATCGTTTTAACTGTTTAAATACTTGACACTGCACGACCACCGCTTTTTTTTTAAAAAAAGCCGCTATCGGCTATTATTTACCCCCTAAGCAGTCGTACCCGTTATCACGGTTTTGCGCAATAGATGGGGAAACGAGAATTACTGCCGTCTTTGCCAACACGATCGTGCTCCCCTGCATATTCTATCTACAATGATGACAATCTAAAGAGGTTTTCCTTGCAATTTTGGCCGGAATCGATACATCAATGTTGTATATAAACGATGTTAGGGTCAGGTAAAGCTGGAAATATGGTCTCGGGAAGATTCAAATCGAGAGCCATTGCCGCGAAATATATCAACAAGCGCCGAAAATGGTGTCTCCCAATACCGCCGCAAGCGCCTCTGCATACACACTCCCGCTGGCTGTACACATGCCTCGCACAGCCTGTGCGAGGATGTGAATTATTAGACACCAAAACAAAAGCATAGGAGGGGAGGGGGAGGGGCAGCCCGAGGGGGGGGGGGGGGGCAGCATTGAAAAGGAGAAAAAAGATTCCATACTTATATGATACAAATACATAGCCTAAGAAACACCAAAATTAATCTATAGGCCTAGCGGTAATACTCTGGATATCTTAAAACACCCGCCTTGAGAATAAAGTATTAAAAAAAAAAAAAAATGGAGCTTTTAGGCCCATTTTGGTGATTTTCCAGGCCTGTGGCATGTTACTCGGTGTATGTTGAGCCGAGGTTAAAGTGTACAGTGAAATATTCTCACCTGGGCATTATTCCTGCAAGCCTGTTCATAAATATCAACCGTCATGTGATCATCGTCCAACTCCTCGACTATTTTCGCCCGACAAATCCAGTATGCAGCAGTTGAGGTCGCTCCTTTGAAGTACTTTGCAATGTCATCGAGCCAACCAAGCACACTTGGTGCAGGACACCCCTAAATCATCAAGTTGTTGATATATTTCATACTTCTTTATTTTCCTCTTGTTACAATGGGCATAATTATATACAACAGTATTAATTTACCCAAGGGCAATTCAATTGGAACGGTGACTTTCGGTAAATGGAAATAAAAACTATGTCCTTTAATTTATATAATTTATAGAGTAAAACTACTAAATATAAAGAGATAGGAGTCAATGCCTTTGTGTTCCACAGGGTGTCATTTTTAGACAGGCCAAAATAGGTTACAACATATTGAGACAAATGGTTCAAATGAAATGTCAACTCACAACATCAAATAGTCCGGTACATTCCTCCAGCATACTATTCAGTTCTTGATGGACATCATCCCTCATAGAAACCCCATGGTATGTATGATCAGTAATATCGGCGAGAGGGTCACGAATGGGTGGAAGACATTTGGCAGTATCTAGTTTACATGGTGGTGCATCTGTTCCTTTGACTGTGTTATCATGTGCTAAAATATTTTCACTGTCAAGTGCGTCTTGCTAGAATAGAGAAGTAATAACCATAATCAGGCATTGGTCAAGTGGGCAGTCGGCGGTGAGCTTGCAAATAAATATTCGCTGTTCTTTAATCAGTCCAGGGAAATAAATGTTAGATTTGTGACGTCCATCCATCTATAGCGGAAAACATTTCAATCAAGACCGCCAGGATTTTTAACATTTAATGGGGCGATGAAGAGTGACTCTTTATGCCCGCAATGATAAGTCTATGGGGATTGTGGGTTTTCCCAGTTGAGAGACAACGGTGGAAGTGCGCCCCTCAATTAATGTAAATTACTTACCGTCGCCATGACACTTGCCCGAAAGGATTCGACTGCAGTTTTAGAAGGACAGAGCAGCTGCTCATTATTTTAAAAAGCCACCTTGGCGTCTTTACCTGCTGAGTAAGTTCATGGACATCTAAACCGCTAATGGGGGCGACTTGTTTCTTTTTAGCTGAGAGATGTTCATCGAAACAGCAAAGATGTCTGAAGCGAGTTGGTGTTTTGCCCTTCGCAACCAACCAGGCATTAAGGGCATCTCTGAAAATTAAACCAGTCAAATATTAATTATACATTTGAGTATGTGTAGTCCTTCTCTCTGTAGTGCCCTTTACATAGGACTTTTCACCGTCCACCATTTTCTTGAGTTAATTGTCTGCGCGACCTTTTTTAAGTGGATGTAATACAAATGTGGAGAAGTTAAAACGCCAAGGGGCCCTTCCATCAAGCCTAATCAAGGTGTAAGATATAATAGTATGAAATTCTATGTTAATATCTCGATATATGGATTTAGTATTTTTGTAAAAATCCAAGGTGCTGTTCAAGGAGTAGGACACTTGGTGGGTGCCTATAATTTGTTATTTAGAAATTAGAAGCGCTCCAAAATGTTGCGAAACACCTACAAAAATAAAGGGTATTTGAGGGTTGAATATTGAAAGGCATCTCACCTTCTTGCCATTAGGGGTGTCAGTCCAGTAGATTTGCGTTGTGATCCAGTCACTGGGGTCCCTGGATGCGATCCACAAGCAGTTCCGTTGGGAGTAAATGGAATGTTAAATCTAACACCTGTTCCCTTTTCCTCAACATCTGGATATGGTGTGGGTTTGTGCTCTGGTGCGTCTTTGTGGGGGGTTTTTAGGATGGATTTTCTAGGTACAATTTTTGTTTTGTTTTTAACAGCTGGTGCTGAGACACAACGGCGCAATTTACTTGATATCTCTGCAGATTGCTTTGTATTTCCTACTTTTTTGGTGCAGGGTACAACTCGGAGCGGATTCCTTTGTTTCACTGGCTTGACCTGGGTCTCATTTTTTACAACCATTCTGCGCTGTGGTTTTTTATCAATTGTGCTTGAATGCATTGTGTTTCTTCTTGGGGCAGGAGACGGGTGTGTGTTCGGTCGGGGTTTGTAGGGAGTCAGTCTGAAAGGCACACGTTGTATACCTGCATTAGTCGATTTACGGGCTGGATCGTGCACAGAACTGGGCACACGATGGAACACACCAATAGACTGGCGTGTGGTTGGAAACTTAGATGCTTTTGCAGGAACGCAACTTTTAGATTTGTGTACGTCCAAGTTCAATCTCGGGGATCTCCTAGTGGTAGCTCCGTGTGGTGGAACTTTTGAAGAAGTTGTTTGTTTAGACGTGACCATCACAGGTCTAGCACTGTTGACAGGCAGTGTCTGACGTCGTTGACCTGTTGTTGAAGACTGGGAAATGAATCCTCTTTCAAAACGAGCTTTGTTATTTCCACTCTTGGTTTTCTGAGAGATTTGGCCTCGAGATTTGCTCACAGATGCAGAGGAATTAGTACGGGATATTGGGACGCCTGCAACAGGTTTGACAATACAAAATGTTTCTCTACGCTGCATTGTGTTTTCAGAGGGCTTGGTAGGAAGTGTTCCTGAGGTTTTCACACGGGGTAGACTTTGAGCAGCAGTTGGCTTAATCTTAGATGAGGATGGCACAAATGCAGCACGCCTGAGTAAGGAATATAAATATTATTATTTAATAAAACTATACTTCCTTGTTAAAGGATAGCAAGTGATTCTCCACATGGAAAGACTAAATCCCACACAGGATACAAACCAATTAAATGAAGTCGATTTGTAAATAAGGGCAGAGGGTTATAATTATTATTTTATATACATATAAATTATATTTATAATTATTATAGCTACTCATGACAATGATCAATCGAACGGTCGAAGTTAATTTCTACAAAAGAGAATAATGTTGATTGGTTAGAATTACTGAATTGGTGCTTTCGGACATATGCATATATAACAAAATCAATCACAAAAACTTAGTATCCTCTGCACCCTAGACACTGCCATATTGCTAGTTTGATGACGTAGTAGAGGGTGGAAAATAGATGTTATCTTGGTCCATTCTGGTCCCCCTCTGGTCTACTGGCCACCCAGTGGACGCTGAACTTCACTGGCACTTGGTCCTCTACATCATCCATTACGTCAGTCCCCCACTCTCGCATATTTTATTATTAAAATCATGCATAGAAGTCTATGAATATGTAGAGGATAACGTTTCTTGTGCACCCAATGCAGAGATATGAGACATGGAGTAGGGGTGAGATATAGAAAACCTACTGTGATTGTTTGAGGACCTCCTTTTCTTCTGCCTTCTTCTTCCTCCATTCTTCAAGTTTATTTCTGTAAAATGTAGATGAGTATTGAGAAACACAATCAGTGTTCAGGAATTTACATTATAATAAAGTATGGTACCGTACATTGGAAGAGAAGTATGAATGCAGCGTGCACAAATATCACAAGATAACTATGAATTGACTGAGTAATCGCATCATTATTTTTTGTTTTAGGAAAGGAAAACATCATATCTTGACACAAAGATACAATAGACTGTACATACTTTAATTGGTCAAATTTAGCTGTCTCCTTTGCCAAATCGTTTTCTACTTTCTGCTCCGTAGCTACTTCTGCCGTTTGTTTAAATGGTTTTACAGTGGCGCAAGGCAAACTTTTATTAGTCTTATCAGCTAACTTCATCTTCTTCGATGGTTTGGTATCATCTTCCTTCATATTTCTTTTCTTTAAGTCCCTAAAATGTTAAAAGAATAATAGATGTCAAGATACTAAACTAATACCAGTATATGTATACATAACATGATTTATACTATTAACTAGCTTAGCGGCTTAATTATCTATATATTTTTGTCAACTAGGAAATGTTGATGATAAGAAACCGATATGTATGAATGTATAATTTATTATTTCTGGAAGCGTACGGGCACTTCTCATGAAACGTCGACAGAGTTCCTGGACCTGTATTTCATGATAATGAGTCATTTAGAAAAAAGATAGTTTGCTATCCGACTGAATTTAGTTTCACCCAATGCTAGACACATATGGGCACTGAATTTAAGCAAAAACAGAGAGAATTGCTTCATATTTGGCCCGAAATGCAGGGAAATCTGTATTTGATGAGAAATTTTCAATGATTAAAAGCAAATGATACTGTTTATTCTTCAAAATAATATCATTTAAGATATGTGTCTTTGTGGCTACGTAAAGAGTGATCATATGTGGTCAACATCAGCAAATATGGTTACAATAGAAAGAGAACTCTAATAGTTATGGAATTTTATTTTTTGGTGAAGGAGGTGCATCATTCTGCATCACGTTTTATTCCAGGTACTAGCTGAGAAATGTGAGCTATAGAATGGTTAAAAATGAATAATGATATCAATCTGTATGTATTCTGATGTGGAAAAATAAGGAAACATGAACGAATTTCTAATTCATTTAATTTTTATGAGTGAAGAGAGATGGATTTTTGAGTTTTGTGTACGAGGAGCGTCATCCCGGAAACGCATTTCAACAGCTTATAAATAAGGAACAAATTGAATTTGAGCATAGATAATTTAGCAAAATATATGAGGGACATATGTGTTGCGAATATGATATTAGCTATTATTCTTTTGTGTGAAAAAATATATCTAAGCCTTATTTACTCTGTGGCCGTCATCCCGCGTCATGCTTCATTCCGCGTCATGCTACGTAAATTTGTGCGTATTTTGTACGCACTCTGGTGCCAAGAATAATGGAAATAGGTATGAGAAAGTATATATTTCCTGAAACGGAAATTTCTTTTCTTTGTAATGATACAAGAATTAAAGCAATGACATTATTTTTAGGCCTACTAAAGGGGCTGTCAGCGGGGCCTACTAAAGGGGCTGTCAGTGGGGCTCTCTGAGACGTCTTTAATATTTTTTTCAGTGATATCTCAGTTAGGTCCAGACACCCACATTCCTCGATTCCACATCCAGCGATAAGCTTAACCGCAAGGCTAAGACTAAGGCTAAGACTAAGGCTAAAGTGTTAATAACTCCCTGAAACTTAGGTGACCACAACTGCCTTCTGAACCTGACTGATCTGATGACATATCAATGATCAAATCTTTTGCACATATAATAGATATAATACTTGATTCGTCCACATAAGCACTCTGCCTATGGCATCGTGCTTATGTGGACGAATCTCGTCCAATAAACTTTCGATTATTGCCGGCTTGTCCCATTCTCTCTATGCATAGGTCTCTGTATTGTCCAACAGCAAAGCATTGAAAGATGCTAATTCACTGTACTTAATGCAAAATTTCATTTACCTGGAACCATGAACGCGATTCATATTGGAAGGTTGTGAGTGTCCATCAACAACCAAGTCATGTACATGTATTTTGGGTTTGTTCTCTTTTGCTCCCTTCCATTTATGAAGTTTATCTAGCAGATTCCCTGTGAAATACAATGTCAATGAAAACAAAGTTAGTATGAATTAAAAAATGGTAATTAAATGGTATGTCTACATCTACCGTATACCCATTATACCCATATGGTACCTGGACAAGTCGACCCAAGCCAGGTCGACCCACTTGCACGCCAGGTCGGCCCACCACAAAAACCAAGTCGGCCCACACCCTCTACCAGCTCGGCCCAGGGCCAGACTCCTCTACTCATTTCACTGACTCAGGACAACCAAAAATCGCAGGACACTAGCGCCCCGAGATCCTAGTGCCCACTGCCCAGACCGTTAACACTAATCAATACCATCCAAACCTAACCCTAAACCTAACCTTCAATTGGTGGTCCTAAGTCAGTAAAGGGGGTAGTGTACTGTCCCGAGTAAAAATAGACTAATAAAAGTAATAACTAGTAAACGGTCTGGGCGCTTTGATCCAAGGCTAAGAGTTTATAAAGTATTGACAAACTGTGCCCAAGGCTTTGATCCTTAGGCTAAAAGTTTATAAAGTATTGACAAACTGTGTAAATTTCTCCTCAACTTTTACAACATATGCTAGACACTCTCAACTACAAGAAAAATCAGGCCAATAATTTTTCGTCATTGATATGGTAAAGTTAAACAGTAACACAACTATGAAATATATACTCAAAATAGAACGATTTCCACAAAGAAACACCCACATTTTGAATCCATAACTATTAACTAAAAATAATGTAATCAGATACCTTTGACCCCTGAGTCCAATAAATGTATATATATGGGCCTTTATCAGGTATTAGGAATTAGGAAATTTTGGTTGGAAAAATAAATCTTACTCAAATTACTTAATTTTTTATTGGTAAACTATAAGGACAGCTTAATGTTTCGAATTACATGAAGGAAAAGATAACATTTGCCTAAATTCTTTAAATATTTAGCTTTCAAATAAGTGTACCAAAATGTGACGGAGATTACTTTTGACTAATAGAATGTGACGCCCATCACTTTTGACAATTGGTTTCTCCTCATTTGGTTAACCTAATGACCAGTTACTACAACCAAAACTATATTCCCAGGAAGTTAAACGTTTTTACCTGAAAATGAGTTAAGAATTTCATCCTTAAACACATTGCAAGTCGTTTTTTTGCCAATGTAAAAAAAGTGACGGATATAACGGAAATAAAATTGACAAGTCAAAAGTAATCTCCGTCACATTATATCAAACGTTATCTCCGACCAATAAAACTCCCAAAAAGGTAGTAAATAGCCGGCTAGGATTGCGTTTAGCTATTATACTATCACATTTTAACTTACTTAGCATCTGAAAGCTATTGATAAGCATATACCGTTGCTAGTTTCCAAGAAATGAAACAAAGTGACAGAGAAACGTGACGGAGATAATGCATCTCAAATGTTTGACCGACAATGAACTTGGGCCTGTACTGCCTTCCCCTTCACAGAAGACGGCAAACTGACAATGTAGGCCAATGCAGATTGTGACGTACATTTCTGACTAATTGACAGCCCTCCCAATCTTTTCTTGTGGCATCAGGAGGCTATGTGACTGACGGAGATTATGTATTTGACCGACATTTGAGAACCAAAGTTTGATTTTGAATATCTCTTGACAGCTTCATTTGAGGAATGAATCACTCTTTCTATGGTTTTTATGAGAATCGTCTACAGTTGATTAATGCCATGGGATATAAAATAGCCTTTTTATTGTATGTTTGATGAAATAACATTTTTTTTGACCAACACAGTAATCTCTGTCACACATAATTTCAAATGTAAATATTTCATATTCAAATGACAGCAAATAAATTATTAAAATTGTTACATTAAAGCAACATTATTTCATACTGATGTCACATTTTCTTCACTGTAGAAGAATTTGTAATATCAATTTAGCAACTCTCAGTGAAGGCATGATTGGTCGTTGACAAAATTGCAGCCATATTTTGTTGACATTTGCATTTAAAATTTAGATTACAGAAAAACTTACAGTAGTATTGGGAAGATATTATCTTTTCTATCGATTCAAATATCAAGCAACATATACGCCAATTTTCATTATTCTAGCATTTCCCGTTTTAATCATATTTCTATCAAAAGTGATGGAGAACACCATTTCCTAATACCTGATAAAGGCCCATATATTTACCATATCATGAAAAAAGAAATGAAAATATGTATTCGCCCTCCAGAGGTTTCCCATAATGCCTTGCGCGCGTGCAGGCAGACGCACATTCTCGCAAGCCTAAGCCATCGGGGGCCAATTTATTTGGAGGCTCAACACATAATTAAAGCTTGATAAACATAAATAAACTTATTTAATCTAAACACTACCTTTATATCTTTCTCCGGACATCTGTTATATAGTGCATGACTCTTTAAACGTATATGTATATCATGATCATTGACTGAACTGAACGGCAGACGTCAAAACTTTGTTTTTGTCAACAACCAATCTGGATTTTACTTCATTGACCATACTCATAATCTTTTTATAATTTCACATTTATTAGAATATTGAAGGTTACTAGTTATAAAAAATCATTTCTAAAGTTGAATGGGTTAGAATTTGTGTTTTTTCCCTGTTGCCGAATGTTGGTAATTATTTTACGTTACTCGTACCGTAAAACGGGGTAACATTGACCCATTTTTTAAGATTTTTCAAAATGGATGGTATTTCCTGTGATTTTTTTCCTCTCAGTTAGGCATTAATTGTTACCTATGTTGAGCCCCTTTCTTACCCAAATACACTTTTGAGATTCCTGGTTGAGGAACCTACTAAAATTCTTCAATAACCCCTGGGTCAAAGTTACCCCACTATTGGGCTAACTTTGACCTACAGTTATATTTTTTATATTCTTCTTCCTTATCTATTCTAATTCATGTCATCATTATTTTTTTGTTCTTCTAAACTCATTCTTTTGCATTTGTATATATTACTTTTCAATTTAAATAAATGGTAAATGAACTGTGTGCAAAGGATTTGCTGCCACAGGGAATCAAACTGATGTCTCTTCTGTTACAGCGGAGAGACATCGCCACAAAAACAATAACTTTGACTCACCACACTTGATAACCAATCTCTGAGACCAGTAGTAGTACAGCTTAGGGGCCATAGGGCCATATTTGAGATGGATGTGGACAAAGAGACCAAAAATTGCCCACATGCTAATTGCTCCCTTAGCTTTCAATTTTTGGTAGGCGTCACTTTCGCCGGATACTTTATGGCGGCCATCTTGGATTTTCAAGACCGTTATCCACATAGGTCAAAGTTACCCCAGAAAAGGCAGTGAAACCACAAAAATTCCGAAAATCGACAATGGATGACTCAAATAATTTATTTTAAAAATTACTAAATATTGTATGTGATGTCTAAGTCACTGGTCATCAGTAGTTCGCTTGAGGAAGTCCTAGCTCTATTGCTAGGTAGTTACCCACATGAAAGTTCAGAACTATCGCTAAACATTAAAAAATTGTTTTGTTATTCGACAGCGCCCCCTAGCGACAAAAGAGGGAGTATATCCCAAGATTTCCCTGTTGTACACAAGCTTATCTCATCAATATAACTTTGAATACATAAAATTAAGAATCTACCAACAAACCTTTATCTAAGAGAGAAAAGCAATGTTTTCCTGAGTGTAGGTCAATGTTACCCCATATAGGTCAAAGTTACCCCATTTTACGGTAAGCCACCCAAAACTTGCAAGTGAAGAGAGAAGGGCTCTGAAATCCTCCCCTCGGTTTGACAAGTAATGTTTTTGGATGGATACATATGAAAACCAGCAATTTTCTTATTATTTCTCGAAAATATATCTCTTAAACTATAATAGCCTATACTAAAGTAAGTATAAACAATCAATACAACATAGCTCTTAAAAAGAAGGATTTGTAGCGTTTTCAGTACAAGTCAATGGCAATTCAATGACCGGAACCTGCACGGGATTTTGCGAGATTGTGCGGGATTTGTAACCTCTGGAGGGCGAATAGACACATTTAGTAAAATTGAATTTTAATAAATCATATGGCATATGCATGGTATACTTACTTTAGGCTTCATTCGACCCATTTGTTATAGTTCTGATATTATCCAGAGATAAGCTTACCAAATTATGCACAACACTTCAAGACATCTAGTTTCATGGTAAATCAAAATATTCTTAATCAGATCTGTAAGAGTGGCTCCACCTAGTGGAGTCTTGGATGTGCCACCAGGGGACTGCCCTGGAGGGATTTGAATAAACGCCAGTAGAACTTATAAGCTTGAGTTGTTCACACGTACTTATCATTACATGGTACCAGGAAATAGGAAAACTCACGATGTCGACAAGTATTAAGCCTCCGGGACAAATGACGATGAAGGAGGGAAATGTAGACGCACGCTGGAAAGAATTCAAGAAGCAGATTCGATGGTACATCAAGGCAAACAGAGTAAATGCTCGCACGGATGGGGAGCTCGCGGTAGCCATGCTCCTCGCGGTAGCGGGCAAGGAGGCGATGGATGTCTACGATACATTTCACTGGGCACCTAGAGTACCAGCAGTGGTAGCGGTCCCGGCTGATGAAATAGAAGGAGTCGCGGAAATACCAGCTGAAGACCCAGATAACTTCGAATTGGTCATACGCAAATTCGACGAATACTGTACTCCAGTAAAGAACATTGTCTACGAGAGATATAATTTTTTTGGACGGCAGCAGGAAGAAGGGGAATCCTTCGACGTGTTTGTAACAGACTTGCGACTCAAGATGGCTACATGTGACCTAGCCCCGGTGGAAAACACAATATTACGGGACAGAATAGTCATGGGAGTGCGTGATAAAAAGCTAACAGAAAAGATGCTTCGCAACCCTGATCTGACAGAGGCTGAAGCCATAAGGATTTGCAAGGCGGCTGAAAGAGCCCAGAATCAGATGATTCGGATTAACGCTGGGGAAGGTGAACTGATTGGAGCGGTACGAAAGACGCCATTCAAAACGGCGCCAAACGAGGAAGCCACAGCACGTGACCAGCCCGCCCAATCAGGTGCGACCTCAAGGAAAGAGTATGACTGTCGCCGATGTGGGACTAAGCATGTATGGCGTGAATGCCCGGCCTTCAAATCTATCTGTACAAGCTGCAACAAACGTGGTCACTATGCCAGATGTTGCCAAACGAAAGTTAGGATAGTACGAGAACAAGCAGAGGAAATCATACAGGATAATGATTTGTTTGTCAATGCAGTACGTGTGACGGAAGTACGACTCTCCGAATCAACCAAATGGTCGGAGGTGATCACGATCAACAACTCGAGCCTACCCTTCATGCTTGACACGGGTGCAGGGGCGAACATAATAAGTCTTGAGGATTTCCGTACTATCAAGAACAGGCCAAAGCCGAGACCTGTTAATGTCAAACTGTTCAGCTATAATGATGAAAGGATACCAGTGATTGGGAAGGTATACCTGCGCCTGAAGGTGGGACTGCGAGACCACAATGCTACCTTTATTATCGCCCAGAGGGGCATATCACTGATAGGCGGTGACGACAGTGAGAGATTCGGTCTCATAAAGAGAGTAAGGATGGTAGAGGCTAAGGAAACTGACTGGCAGCAGAACATACCAGCTGTAAGTAACCACCTATCTGAACTTCCAGTTAAATATCACATCAGAATAGAAGATGGGGCGAGGCCAGTAATTAGGCCTGCCAGAAGAATACCGATCTCAGTGCGAGAACCTCTCAGAAATGAACTAAACAGAATGGAAAAGCTGGGGGTCATTTCTCGACAACAGGAACCAACAGAATGGGTCTCGGAAAGTGTAATAGTAAATAAGCCAAATGGCAGCATTAGGGTTTGTTTGGACCCACGAGACCTTAACAAAGTTCTCAGAAGGGAACATTACCAGCTTCCGACTAAGGAAGATATCTTTTCGATGATGGCAAATGCGAATGTGTTGACAAAATTAGACATGTCACAGGCCTTTTGGCAACTACCGTTGACGGAGGAGTCAGCCAAGCTAACAACTTTTAATTCTCCCTTCGGCAGGTACCGCTACAATAGGCTGCCCTACGGCCTGGCATCTGCGCCTGAGGTATTCCACAGAACAATGGAACAACTGTTTGAAGGATTAGATGGCGTGCGGGTGTACATAGATGACATACTGGTCTGGGGAAGGACCATGGAGGAACATGACGCGAGACTCGAACAAGTACAGCAGAGAATAAAGAAACATGGTCTGGTAATGAACAAGGCCAAATGTGAGGTGAGGAAGAATAAGATCACTTTCCTAGGAGATGAACTGTCAGCAAAAGGCATTAACCCAACCAAGGAAAGGGTAGATGCAATCCTCAAAATGAAGAGCCCGCAATCGAAAGAGGAACTACAGCGGGTAATGGGAATGATTAATTATGTTGGACGGTTCATACCAAATTTATCACATCGCTGTACAAACATCAGGAAGTTAATGGGTAAAAATGTGATATGGGACTGGTCAGAAGGACACGAGAAAGAATGGAGTGATCTAAAGAACGTTTTATCAACACAGCCTGTATTAACTTACTATGATCCCAATTGTACACTCAAAATATCTTCGGATGCTAGTAAAGATGGGTTGGGAACGGTCCTCCTACAGCAAAATTCGGATGGGTGGAAGCCAATAGCCTATGCTTCAAGGTCGTTAACACCTGCTGAGACGAGATACGCTCAAATAGAGAAAGAATGCTTAGCTATGTTATTTGGAGTCTCTAAATTTCACCACTTTGTTTACGGGCGTACAAACATAATTCTTGAAACTGATCACAAGCCCCTATTGGCTTTCTTTCACAAATCGTTAAATGATCTAACACCTCGCATACAGAGGATGATGATAAAAATTCAAAGGTATGATGTCAAGTGCATGTGGGTCCCGGGGAAAGAGATGTACATAGCTGACACATTGTCAAGGTCAAGTCAGGTGAACACCATACAGACACAAGAAAGTGAACTCAATGCTGAACTAGAGGCACAGGTTAACTTTGTATACGAAAATCTCCAGGTGTCAAAAGAAAAAATAAGCCAAATGGCAGATGAAACTGAGAAAGATATTGTACTCTCAACAGTAAAAGATTGTATTGAAAAGGGATGGAGACCAGGTAAATGTAATGCCTATAGCAATATCAAAGATGAGTTGTCACTAGCAAATGGTATAATACTTAGAGGAAGTAGAGTAGTGGTACCCACGTCTATGCGATCAGAGATTTTGTCATTAATACATGAAGGACATTTTGGGGCGGAAAAACAAAAGCGCAGAGCCAGAAATGTTGTATACTGGCCAACCTTAAACAAGGATATTGAACGAATTAGTGGCAATTGTGAGGCATGTATTAAATTTACTTATAGCCAAAGGAAAGAAACCCACCAGGTAGATCAGGATAAACTTAATGCAGGTCCTTGGGATATGGTTGGATCTGACCTGTTTCAGTGGCAGGGTAAAGATTACTTAGTAATAGTTGATTATTTGTCAAATTATCCTGAGGTGGTAAGCCTCACCTCGACCACATCTGAAGCAATTGTTAGCAATCTCAGAGCAATCTTTGCGAGACATGGGATCCCAAAAATCCTAGTCACCGATAACGGTCCCCAATATGTCTCCACAACATTTAAGAAGTTTGTAACAGATTATGGGTTTGAACATCGCACCAGTAGCCCACGCTACCCTCAGTCAAACGGTAAGAGCGAGAGAGCGGTGGGTATAATTAAGCAAATCTTTAACAAGGCCAATGAGTTAAAACAAGACCCTTATCTTGGTCTCCTAGCATATAGATCATCACCTAGAGACGGGGGTAAGTCACCATCAGAAATCCTGATGGGTCGAAATGTAAGGAGCAGGCTAAACCTCCTAGCAGATAATTGTAAAAGCAAGGTCTCAGGTATTAATGAACCTAACGTAAAAGGACCAGACACATTCTATAATGAACAACAAGTGTATCAATACAACAAAGGGGCGAGAGACTTGCATCCATTACAGCCAGGTGAATTTGTAAGGCTACAAGATGCAAATAAACGTTGGAGTACGAAAGCTCAGGTAGAAAGGGAAGTCTCCCCAAGATCTTATCACCTTGTAACAGAGGAAGGTAGTAGGTACAGAAGAAACAGACGGCAACTACTGAAAGTGCCGCAAGAAAGTAGTTATTTCAATAGTAATTCAGAGTCTGAAAACGAGGTACTAGTTGGTAGTGAAACAGGTAGTCAGAACAAAGTAGTAGAGAAAAATCCTACAATTCCGCTAGAAGTAAGCAGACCAGTAATCTTATCACCACCGAGAGCTGCAATAGCAGAACCAGTAATTCGAAGATCCAGCAGACCTCATAAACCTAATAATCGGTTAATTGAATCTATGTAAACTTCCACTCCCTAAAGAGGAGAAGATGTAAGAGTGGCTCCACCTAGTGGAGTCTTGGATGTGCCACCAGGGGACTGCCCTGGAGGGATTTGAATAAACGCCAGTAGAACTTATAAGCTTGAGTTGTTCACACGTACTTATCATTACAAGATCTATTTGAAAAATGATCATTTTACGACCCCTTGGACACCAACAAAATTAGAATTGACCATATATATAAGAATTCCACTTTACAGGCATCAACCAGTTGCGTTACCTCATCACCATCATATTATAATAGAAAAACTAAGTAGGCCTACTGTTGTGATTACCATAATAAAACAATTTTCATGATCAAATATTGAATACCATCTTAAATGACGATTCACATGCATGTCCGAACTTTATAAATACCTAAACTCAAATGTAAACAATGACCACTTTTAATTGCATTCGCCATATGTGATGAGGTGACGCACGTTACGGGGATCACCTTCCCACACCCGTGATAAATGTGGCACTCTTTATTTTCTAGGTTAACGACTGGTCGTTATTCCTCGTTATTACGCCTTGTGAGAGGGAACACACAGTCTGTCTTGTGCGGTACTTTGGTAGGCCTCTACCGTACGTTGGAAAAAGGATCATAGGATACAATTTGTGTTTGTGCAGAGATATATAGGTCGGAACCGCCAAAGAGATTCAAAGGAAGAGGCTATCATGGGCATGGAACGAGGCTTCCCCAGCTCAGCGGCCAAATTCAACGACATGAAATCAACTTACTCATCGTATTAACTTAATCTTTCATTTGAACTATGTGGATACATACCATATCTTGAAGTTGGATGGGAAGTAATTTGGTTGGACGGCATTTTCCCTGGTCTGTTGTTATTTCATGTTCCCTTCCCCGGCCTTACCTTTCCGTTTTGATTTTCGAGCCACTGTATGCCGAATCCTGTGTGCTGATTGGCTGATGTAGGAGGTCCGCCAGCCATACCGCCATCTTGCGATGAAACTACAAAGCTCCCAAACTTCCCCAATGCATGCTCTCCACCCAGCGGTATCTCTGACCATAGAACTATACCTAGGCTCTAGTCTTGGGTAGACGTTGGGGGCCCTTGCTGAGTTTTCATCTACCTCGCAGAAAAAACCCATTGCAGAAATAGATTTGTGAGAGAAACCTTGCAGAACAAGTATCGTATCGGTTAGCCTAGTACTGTTATCTTTTTAAGTTAACACTTTGACTGTTGCCGTGTTGGGCTGTTGTCAGATTAGCTTTTCCCGGAGAACCATCCTCCACCCAGCAGGGTTATACCCCAGTTCGCTTACTCGGTCATACGCCCTGCAATATGATCTTTTAGTGCTATTCCGATTTCGGGGATTCATGAATAATTAATCGGCCCTCTCATTCAATCCCTTGGCCAGCGTACCCAAACGGGTGACGCACCTATTTTTAGCTCCAGAATGCGTGCAGACCTAGTCCTAGAGGTCCTAAATGTCTTTGAGACGGGAATCCCGGTACTTCACAGGTGGCGCGACAGTAGCAACTCCCGCGTTGGTGAATACAAAGGCGTTGCTAGGCTTGTTATGCACTGTGCGCAATGTGTGCGCGAGCGTCAACGCACAGATTTTAGGAGTTGTTCTTGCTTCTGTTTATAAAGTCAATGCTGATTTTTGAAGAGAGAAATTGTCTTGACTATCCAGAAATTTTACCCACTAAATATTACGATTTGTATAGGGTTTGCTATGGTTAGTGATTGGTTATATGAATAAAGAAAAACAGTTGCCGATGAACTACCCAACACCCAGCCGTCCCGTTCCCACCCCACCCCACCCGCGGGCCTCGGCGCTGTTCACTGACTGAGTGAACAGTGCCGCTGGTGTCAGTTGATGTAACTACGGAAGTGTTGCCGACGGTACCGCCAGAGCGGCTTGTCTCGGAACTAAAATGCGTTAACATGACGGTGGGAATGGCGGAATCTCGATGGCGATTGGAAAATTAGCTCCTGTATTTACGGACACTGTTTATCGAGTGACAGCAATTGGAGAAATCCGCCTGAACAAAAGTGTAAAGAAATGGTACCTAGGACGATTTTAGTAAATGAAAATGCCAATAATGATACGGATCACTAGATGGAAAGCGGAGAACCAATAGGGCGGTTGCAACGGGTTTTGGGGTCGATAGAAGTCATTTTTTACTTTTTCCTGGGAAAAAGCGGAAGTGTTGCCGTTTGTCAAGAAGTGCTGGATGAAGCGGTTACGTGTCCGGCTGATAAGCTATAAGCCTGTTATTATAAGGGTTTATACACTCTAGCTCAGCACCACACTGCCGGAATCAAAGCCTTAACACAAGACTGCCTCACTTAAAGTAAAACACTGGGTTGGAACAATTGCTGGTCATACAGTTCAAGTATCATTAATAACTGGTATCCTTCATTATATTACCCATTTCTGTGCAATGATATTGCCAGAATCAATCTAATAAATTCTGTCCCGCTCTCCCCAAAGCTAGCTCAGGGTGCTTCCATATTGCTAGATGTATGACACTAAAACGGGCTTCCTAACTACTGATCTGCTGGTCAGTGTATGGTCACGGTCTACTTACTGTTATAGTAAACAGTGCCCACTCTAGTGTATGTATGGAAAGCCATTTATAAACACAGGACTGATCTTCCCAAATAAACAAACATACTCTCAGGTCTACCTGTGAGGTAATATTACATAAATAATGATAGGACCTTATGATATAATATAGGGGTAGCTCAGCTCTAAAGTTAGTAAAGATCTTTCAATATAGGATATGTTAATGAACCCAACTTATATATTATGTATATATATAGCTTTCCATAGTAATGCATTCAAGCTGTCAACCTGACTAGTCAACAACAAGTGGGTAGTGATCAGGAATGAGGAGGAGGAAGTTTATTCTTTGCACCTTCATTTACCTTCCATTGAAAATGTAATAGAAGAGATCCATAGGGTCTTTTCATTCCTCATTAGTTCTAGTGTAATATCCATGGGCCTCACAGGCAGGCATTGTTGAAAAGAAGTGATTTGAGTACACCAAAAGAGTAGCCTACAGTACAGCAGCCTGTATACAATAACACTAGCTACAGAGTGACGGAAGTTAGCTGCGCTTCGCTGACGTCACTCTCACATAGGAGTCTGGGAGTATGGTAGCTATCAGCATTCCGGATAATAGCCAGTTTTAACACAAACAATTACTCCTCATTGATTTATAAATGGATGAATTGCATAATACAATGTACAGAACATCATATTATAGTTTTTTCCTACGTCTGAAAACGCATTATACACAGTCCAGTGTTCCCCTTTAATAACTGAAAACCAATGCAAACCTCCTACAGCCTAAAAACACCATGTGAACTCCCTTGTCATGTCCCGCAACACTTACCTACCGGTACTTTACAAACACACCAGGTCTTGCATACTGTACCTCCGGTAGTTCACTAAATTATGCCGGCAAAACCCTACAGTAACGATATTCCAATGAATGTAAACACTGACAGACATTTCGTTTAGCCATTAGTCGAGTCACATTTCGCCTGTGCGCAACTTGTCTGTGCAGTGATGTCATAGCAGAGAGAATTCCACGAGGCAACTTGTCCCTGGCCTATACATAGATGTTTTAAGAACCACTGTGGGACATAGCTTAGTGGCAGATTCCAGATTCCAGAGCGTGGCATCCCATGTTCGAAACTCAGCCGTGGACACTAACATTTTTTTTCATCCCAGCAAACAAAGGTAACACATACCGGTACTATTAAAATCAATAGGGGACTTAATTGCATGTAGGCCTACCAGTGCACATGTGATGATATCTGGGAAAGTTGAAGGTGTGTGCTTTGGAAACATAATACATATGGATATTGACATTGGAACACCAATGTCAATATCCATATGTATTATGTTTCCAAATTTTGCGGTATTAATGGAATTGAAATTGCACTTTGCGGTTTAAGGCGAGACGCTTTCCCTTCGTTTGAAGGGACTCTCTCAACTTTGGACCTAGACGATTTGGCGTCAAAAGTGGCCATATTTATGGCCTATATAGGTCATACCGCTTAAGATTTTAACCACGCCCCCTTTATCTAGAACTGCCAGCTTTATACTCGACTCTGCATCGATCGTGTGAAACTGCTACTTCCCGACTTCCAATCGACCCAAACAATGTCTCCAGGCCTAGGGAAAATGTATAGACTTAGGTTGCCTCCAATACAACAAGGTCTTTCTGGTATAATACGTGAGAAATAACCGATTCCCTGACCCCTATGCTAAAGCATGAACAGATATTTTACCCTGCGTACGGCCGCATGGCATCTTCGGTAACACTCGGCATCGCATCTTCGGTATGCTCCGGGGAAAAAATCGACCAATCACAGGGCGCGTTACATCAACCTTCAGCTAGGCTCTCAGCCAATGGGATCACCCCTTCCAAACGTTACTCGGCGTCCCATGGGGCCGGCAACATGGGTGATGTGCTGTGGCGGTGGGTGGCGGTCGGCGGTCGGCGAAGCCTTTTAAAATAGCCTAAAGTTTCATTATCCGCCAAACCCTATAATATCCTAGTTCATTTAAGAGTTCTTAGTTGTGACAATAGTCTATCCTGGTGCCACTCACCATCTGGACTGTAAATGGATAACAGCCCACAAAGTATTACATAACATCTGATGGTGCTAACAGATTAGCATGACCCTGCATGAAGTTCACAAGTGAAGTTGTGAATTCAGACTGCATGAGTATGATACAATACAACATAATGAGACGTGGGTGCTTCAGCTCCCTTACTAATCTCTTCCTTTCAGGTACACAAAGAGCATTGCTTTTCTCAAAGTTGCTGCAGACCTTTTACAATAGCACTAGTATTGATTGAATATGGACTGACTATCATTAGTAACTTGAAAAGACAAGGATTACCAAATCTAACCTGGCATGGCCATCAGCCTTCATATCACCACACCATTGCAGTGAGTTTCTGTATTATCGCCCAAGTTACGACCAACTGAGCAGTGGGAATAATCCTATATAGGATGTGTTTCAACGATCCAGTGACTCTCTTAATAAGACATTTCGAACAGTTTAATAGCTTTATTGTGTGGATTGATGTCTAAACAAGTGTGACTCAATACAAAAGGACTGATAAGTAATATTACATCTGATCGACACAGGCTATAGTGCCACTCTTCCATGCAGTGGTGCCATCTGGTGGATGCCGATTCGTTTCAAAGCTGTATATCAAGGAATCTGAATGGAAGCTGAACTTAGCGTAACTGCTTTGAGCGGTGAGCGGTCATGGCGGGTGGACGCATACTTTGAGATCGTGGCGCCCACGGTGACTCTTACAAGAGATTAGGAGAGGATATACCTAAGCATTTTCACCATCATTCATACCATCACCTCATCATGTTGGGAAGCAACGAGCTATGTAACAAATAGGACTTAAATCATGCTATTTAACGAATAACGGACAGGTATACATATTGACCCGCAGGAGTGCATACCAGTGCATATGCACTAGCTATAGGTGGCAGGCTGCACTGGTAAGGTACACTCAACACCTTTGTTTACGCTAACGGCACAGCCATTACGTGCATATATACAGACTTACATTCAGTGCATTTGGACTTATGTCCATATAGTGTTTGATATAATGGCAGAAGGCAATGATGAGGCAGATAAGGCTAATTTCCCTGACAGGCTCAGGAATCTGGAAGGGAGATTTAACCCACTGGAACTAAAAGTTACTAGACTAAAGGACTATTCTAACAAGCTAAACACCTGAATCAAGCAGTTGGAAAAGAGGCGGCACACGCATTGTGTCACCGCCAACCTAGAAAATTACTGCCTTGACTTGGACAGAGGGCAGAGGAAAAAACATGTGATTCTCTCTGGATTAAAGGAGACAAGGGAGGAATCAAACAGAGCCGGTAATGGAATGTTAACACGTATGGCAAAAATGTGTGGTAAAATAGATTTTACATTTGAGGCGAGCGATTTGGAATTTGCTTCTAGGATAGGCCCTAAGAACAAGAACAAAAAGATCCATAGGAACATTATTCTGAAGTTTAAGGATGAGGAATCCAGAAATAGAATTTTCAGAAGTAAAACGAGGCTGAAACAAACCCCAGGTTTCCAGTCGTGCTTTATCAACCCCGATCTGCCAGAGAAAACTGCCAGAAGGCAGGCAGACATGAGACAAGTCATGGCACATGCCAAATCAACTGAAGCTCCTGAAAAAGTCTCATTATCGAGAGAGAAGATAAAAGTAGATGATGTCGAATTTGACCACAAAGATCTAGACCTCTTGCCTGATGGGTTAAGAATCTCCCAAATTAAACAGAGGAAAATAGCAGGTGCAATAGGGTACCAGGGGGAACACTCGTCTCTCTCCAATTTTAGCACTGCATTTTTCAAGTATGATGGTATATACTACAGTTCAGCTGAACAAGCTTACCAGTATACGAAGGCCCAGAGAACCGAGAATCAGTTGACAGCTAATTTAAGTTGAATAAAAGAGCTACCTGCTCCAGAGCTATCAAAAAGCTAGGAGAGCGATGTGGTACTCATGAAGTGTGGGATAAAGTAAAAAATACCATTATGCGCAACATACTGCATGCAAAATTCCAGCAGGACAAAAAAGCCAAACAAGCCCTCCTAGACACCAAAAATGAAATACTTGCGGAATGTACATATGACCGGTGGTGGGGTATGGAAATTCCCCTGCACAGCCCCTCATTGAACAATGATATAACTGAATAGCCGGGATTTAGCCATCATGGCATAATTCTGTTATCTGTGAGGGAAGACATCAAGAGGCAAATCAAGGCAGATGATCCTCTGAATGATATATTGGATAGTGAAGATGAAATCCCTATGCTGGAACAATCCATTTATCTGGAAGTTGAGAAAGAAAATAATGATGCAGACGCTGTCCAAGAACCAGGCCAATCAGAATCAGAATCGGATAATGAAAACGATGCCCCACAGAGAAATGAAACACAGCAAGAAGAGGAGGATCAGGATCTCCCCATGAATACTCCTCTAACACAATGACCACAAGTTGAGAAAAGGGGGTTTAAACCAGAGGTGAGAGTTAGAGTAGAGGCCGACTCCAATTCAGAGCTAGATTCTAACCCTTAATCAGATCGAGACTCTGATGATGAAAAGGAGACATCTAATGATACCGACTCAGATGATTCAGATGACCGAGTTCCAGATGGGAGAACAGACAAACAACCAGAGGGTGTAACACCAACGCAAAAGAGACAGCCAACAGAGCGAGTGCCAAACGCGGATGGTAAACAAACACACATGCAGAGGGATCAAAACAACAGCAAAGCCCCCGCCCCCTAAGTGTACCACACAAAGGGTCAATCCGTAGTGCCATAGCACCAAATCGTCACACGTGCAGCAAAGGCCTCGCACACACCTACCCCGGACGGCAGCCAAAACACAAACACGCCTAGTACCACGACTGAAATCTCCACCAATAGAGCCAAAGATACTGCGGGTGCTTCAACTTCAAGCACATAAGTAGAACTTTATACCCATTTCTATTCAACTGCCATACTATTCAATTTGCTGTTGTATACATTGAGTTTACCATGGCCAATTTTGGGAATGACGCAGCGGGAGTGAAATCCCTCATTCTAGCCTATAGGACTATGCAAATGCATGTTATATGAATAGCAGCAAAGCATTATTAACCCAACTACAAGTGTTCCAAAATAAAGCGCTAAGATTTGCACTTAAAAAACCCAGGAGGCACAATGTAGATCTACATAGAATATCAAACACTATGATGATAAAGGAACGGATATTCTTCAATAGTGCCAAATTTTACCACAAGCAGCTTCACCACTGTAGGTTGGACTGGGTAACTAAGAAAAGTGGTAATAGAGCATATGAACTAAGGGAGAATTGGAGACTGAATTTTGAAGTAAATAGACCACTAAGTAATGCGTACCAGAAATCACTAGCATATACAGGCATAATGCAATGGAATGCACTAGGAGATGATATAAAAAGTATAGAACCATTCTGCGGATTCAAATACAGATTAAAAAACGGTATTCTAACTAAAACTATACATATACCAATAGATTAATTGTACATTAAGTCACACTACTTTCAGATTGACAAGCAATATTACCCAACATTATTCTCATCAATCAACAACCCATCTCATCTCATCTCATTAATCTTAATGATTATCATTTATTTCTCTCCATGTACAAGCTCAAATGTTATTTCATAGCTAATTAAGCCAGCTATAACCATGTATAACTAGTAAATAAGCGAAAATTCAGGTTACGGAGGAAGACCGGGATTACCCGAGCCGCCTAATATCTTTGGCACATGCCACTTATCTTCCTGAATAAAAATTTGTGTAAAAAAAAAAAAAAAAAAAAAAAAAGTCCATGCAAAATATGAGCGGACCCAAGCAGAATATGAGAGGGAGAAAAAGCTGTTTGGCCAGTTGTTCTGCCTGTTGGGGCACAAAGACAGCTGGAAACCGAAGAAAGGCATGAAGAAGTTATGCCCAATGAACAGCAGCTGGAAATTGAAGAAAGTGATGAAGGAGTTATACCCAATGAGATTGTCATACAAGGTGATGAGCAGGACAAACTTAATGTAGTCATGCCCACTGAGAAAGGACTAGTAAAGGACACAGACACAGATTACCTGGAAGAAATAACCCAAGAAGAATTGTGGAGATTGGCTAAGAATTTCCCCTTCCTAGGAGCCAAACAAGAAGCATATGAGTATTGTATTAGGCCTGTTTACTTCCCCAATATTGAAACCTTTCTATTTCTCCGAGTTCAATTTGAGCCTGGAGGAATAAATAGTTAGGTAAATAACTATCAAACATACAAGAGGAAAAAAGGGACAAGTTGTCAGTATTAAAATTATGAGTTTGATCCAGTCGGCAGACGGAGGTCTTAAATAGGAATATATTGTTCACAAGGTTCAATAGGGCACTTCACGAATTAGTAGAATCAGACTTTGCAGTGGTGACTATGCCCCGAGGACAGGACTAGCTGCGGGCACATACCCCATCGGCTAATACCTTCACTATAGGTGTCAAACTTTGCCTCCTTATTCTTAGAATACAATTTGCTTTGTGGCTAGATAGCTGTTCCAGGATATTCACATCACATGTTGACAGTAGTTTTGCCTAAGCTCAAGTAGATTTTAGCTGCTAGATCTTATAATAATAACAACTTTTGTCAAGTGAATCCATCAAAACATAGGGTGAGAAGAAGCATGCACACAGGGATGGATGCGCAGGCAGAGGAGCGGGAGGAATGTTCACACAGAGACCATGCATAGACTTAGGGGTTCAGAACTAGTGTGAGTGTACAGTGCATTGTACATATAGAGAGAGGGACTGTGCAAGTCTGGTGACCAACTGGTTACTGGTGCTTTGGTGTGCCCCTCTCTCCCTCTCTGAGCCTTTCCCGCTCCCCCTGTCTCAGTGCCCGCATTCCAGCCACCTCTGGCCAGTGGACCTGCGCAGTGGGAGTGTCTTAGGACGTCCGGTCTCTTCAACCATAATTTGTGAAGTGCCCTATTGATTGAGTATCTAATATCTACAGTGTTCTAATACTTCAAAAGAAAGTACATAAAGTGTTCGTTCTAGTTTTCATAAGGTAGGCCTATATGCTTTATGGAGTTTTATGAGCCGAATAAGAAAAATGTGAAAATAATACTGGGATATTACCATTCTAATTCTTTTAAGCATTGTCGATGATGATTTAGCGATGTATATGCCCAGATGGCAGGTGTCTTTGAATAAAGGATTTGTAAAAAAAAAAAAGAAGTTGTGAATTCATAAAGGAAGGTGCGAGACCAGATCTGCCACCCTGCATATAATACTGAATCAGAAACAGGAGCTCCTATAAAAATGATTGTCCTAAAACATTGCTGAAGCATGAGCTTGGAAAACATTGCACCCAGAAAAATGCTTGCAAAGAGTGCCAAACTTTGCAAGATTATTTTCCTTGCCAAACTGTGAGCGAAATCATTGACAATCACATTGTCCAACTTATAATAGATGTGAATGTATCTCCATCAAAGATTTTTCCAGTTTAGTCTTCTTGGACATGCAATTTTGAGTTATCCTGGGAAGTGGTCAGAAGGAGCTCAAATAAATCACTGATTCAGAGTTTTTTTTCAAGCCCTGACCTGAATTAAAAACAAGTAGGAGTAGCCAGAGGGGAGGTGGTATACGTTGCACCTGCAGTCACACATTCTATTTGTTTGGGTGTGTAGAGGCAAGAGATGCTGGCTGACATGCAATAGGAAGACTAGGGGTAACCAGAACATTTGATATAAGCACTCTACCTTTTAGTGTGATGGGTCATTTTTTGAAGAACTTAAAACTGGGTATTTTTCAGAAAGTTCTCCTGGTTTCATTTTTCGAATAGTTTATAACTTTTAGCCCTTTAATGCTTGTGTTGGTGTGTGTGTGTGGGGGGGGGGGGGTCTGAAAAGAGTTTTCCTGCAGCTTTTTGATACTCCAAAAATTAGTGAAGTTATGGTCTTTCAAAGTTTTCTTCCAGTCAAATTTTGTGTCAACCCTCTCAAAACTGGTCATGTCCAGACAGTAAAAAAAGTCGTATAATAGACCTTAATCTTTTTTTGGAGATCAATATTTTGTGTTAACTTATTGGTTGTGACTACAAACCACATGCGTACATTATAATTACAGATAGGAGAAGTCAATTGTGGTAGACATGTCAATGTATTATACCAACTAGAAAGAACCTATATCAGAAAGTTCTGTGACTTTAATATCTCATTCCACTGAGTCACTCCTTTGGCCCCTTTAAGCGTTCCTAAGACTTATGCAGTCACTTTTGCCACCCTCACCCCAACCCCATCCCGTCCCAGCCTTGGTCAGCGTGCTATTGATTCATATCACAAACAACAAAGGGGTGCCACTGATATAATCACAACGTTCACACCGATAGGGACAATAGTGAGATCAACTAATTTAAACTCGTTGGTGAGATACAAGATGAAATTAATGATTGGCAGGAATCTGGTACAATTAAATGTTTAGTACTGTACTCAATCTTCAAAATCAGTCCTAAGAAATCTAGTAAAAAACAATAGTAAAAAAATGGGGAGCCAGAGAGCCGTACGTATTTAAATTCAAGGTTAACAGGGATGAGATCATGCCATTTTTGCCAGCTTTGTGATCAGTTACCTATACATATTACACAAATGTGCCTGAAGTGCCGTAGTTAATAGCAGCAATTAAGGCCTTATATATTATATAATACAACCTCTGCCATAAAAGAAATATTGGCGGCGCTCGCAACAGCGCCCCCCCCCCCCTCCACCAACACACCTCCACTCCTGCCCCCCCCCCCCCCCCCGCACTCCCCAACATATACACACCACCCCAGGAATTATACACACACCACCCCAGGAATTAACTCAGATCCGCCATGGACTTAATTCCCTATAGAACTCGCAGAAGATCAGCCCAAATATATAAAGCTCCAAGAACGACATCACAGCTAGAAGGCCTGTGCTGTGACCTGTTGATATGCTTCCCTGTGAACCATGGGTTCATCCTCCTATGACCAACTCATGCGTCTTAAATGGTCTCAACCAGGTGACGATTTTGTAAACAAGCGCTATCCTCTCTCCCCTCCAAATGGAGTGGTAGGGTCGACGATTAGTCATCAAGATGGGAATGTGCTGTCGATGGAGAAGGCTCCAGACCCTAAAACCGCGGTCTATCAAATATGGATAAAGACAAACTGGCTATCAAGACAATAGCAGAGTTACAAATTAAAAAAAAACTTAAGTTCAACTATCAACCCTTACCAAAATTCTAATCTTTCTCCATATATACTTTAGTTCAGCAATCGATTAAATTTGACATGTCTAAATTATATTACGTTTTTATTTAAACTTTACTTACTTCTTTCTTTTTAACTTGGTGGAAGACACACATATCGAAAGCGGTAAAAAATAAAAAGCAATAGGGACCATGATCACTTAAAAAATGTTTAAAATTGGCAAATGTGTTCGCCATCTTATTTGGAAGTTGGTAAAACAGGAGGCGCGCGAATAAAGAAATAGTACTGCACTAGTGTACAATCTATGGTAGTGAGCCCATTAAAGGCTTCCCTCCCTCCCGCCCTCCCACCCTCCCTACCACAAGTTGGCACTCAGAGCGCGACAGACCTCTGGATGCCCGCGCTCTACTCACTGCATTGTGACTCGGATAGATAGACCATCGCAGCTAGATCAGGACCAGTCAGCTTCCTCTAACTGTGAGTATGCTTTGAATCATTTCTATTGTACGATAGTTCACGAAGAGACTACCCAAACCCTGACAACTTCTGTATAACTCATGCTGAAGTTAAATCTGTGTTTATGTACTTATTTAGCACATTATCGATGTAATTTCTTATCAAAAGACTTGACCCACGACGCCGGTACCGGTGGTCTTGATTTCCTTTCTACCCGGAAATACAGTAGGGCTTTAGATCAGTCATGACACTTGTTGAGCGTCTTTACCATTAACGGTATTTGGAATGAGCGAAGTCCTACGATATAATTATGCGTGTGTGATTCTGCACTAACTAAAGGTTCTAGTACATATATAGTGGTTCTGCTGGGGGTTCATTGGTGTTGTGCGTCTCTTTCCACCCCCGTGGCCCTTTACTAATGGAACCGCCCCTAGTCTGGACTTGGTAGTTCGATTTCCTTGATGCCGGTGTAGATTCTTGTATTCTAAAGAAAATAAATTCTTCCGTTTTGTGCAGACTGTCATGATCAGAAACCATGCTTGGTTAATTTGCTTTGGTGAACATTTATTGATATCTAAAAAAGAACAAGGGTACACCTCTGTTTTTACCAGTTTTCGTTTGGCTAGATTGGGGTGTTCACTCACACCAACATTCAGACCTAGAGCTACCTTCGTGTCTATCTCTATAACAGTTAACGTAGTACTGTAAAGGGGCAGTACAGTTTGCCTAGAGCTACCTAGGCTAGCTCGTTAAAATTATAAGTCTACTGCATACATACATTTTCCAAAATTGTTATGTTTTGCTTCATCATTCGTTTTGATAAAAACCCCCATCGCACAATAGGTCTACAATAGATAAGAAACATGATATTATTAATCAAAATCTGCATAGGCCTACGTGTGTATTATTAGCCAGTATCACCAGCCCTTCCAGCCTACTCTTAACATATCTAATAATTTATACATACATGTATGGATGCATAGTGTGCGTAGCCTTGCCTAACATGAAATATGAGAAAATGAAACAGATGTTTCATTGTACCGTACATGAAGGTCTAAAGTGGTAACAGACTAACCTATTATTTATGTGGATAACATAGAGGAAATCAATGACGAATGATCCTATGAAACGTGGACTTTCAAATCTCACTTTAGCTTATTTAAAATGTGTTCATGAAGTCTTGAAAATGACGACCAAGCAGATATGTAACTTAATTATTTACTAAACGAGCCATCATTAGCACATTATCCTGGGCCTTACTGTTTACATCAATCTGAAAATGTTCTTTATTATAGCACCTGCCTTATATATATACAACGAGAGTGGAAGAAGTATATATATAAATATTAGCTTTTGGCTTGTTTACCCTGGTGCCCGGATGAAAACTACGTCTTTTAGATAGCCACCTTATTTATGTGTATATTCAGTAGAGCGTACTATTTCTCTGCAACAAAGACATTGGCCCTCCTCTCCGCCCCCCTTGAGTCGCCCTATATTTCTCTTGATATCTATATGGTAGTTCACTTGCACCTGCTGTTTAACGTACAATGCTAGTCTATTTATTTCCTGAGGAAATATTGAACTATGTCCCACAAAAATTCACTAGCACAGCGAGGCCTACATATACATGCATATAAATAGTGAAGACAGAGTTTCCATCTACTATTGGTCAGTTTCCATCTTCTATGGGCCTCGGGGAAGAAAGGACTGGTATTAAATGCTGTGTATCTGGCTACCCTCAATTTTGCTAGTTTGCGTCAAACTTCGTGCTTTGGAATGTAAGCTTAGCTTTGTCTATGGGCGGTGACAAAAAGATCAACAAAAATCACAGCACTAGGTACATGCCTGTAAACATGATATAAATCTGCATACATTATATAGGTTATGCATAATTCAGATGCTTATACATCCGTGCATGCATGTAAATGATGCATTAACAGTTATAGCTAACTGGTTGGTTTTAGTCGCTTAGAATATTACACACATTGCTGCGCAATTTGTGCCATTTGAATTCACACTTCTTCGACCAACCCGTTAGTTAACCTGTAATATATAGATCTTTATGATGGGTCATGCCTAATCATACTAATAAAAGGACGTACCGTTATAGAGCAACACTCAAGAATATGAAGCTATACGCGTTTTATGATAACCAGTCCTGTCGGGCAGGAAGGGCTGGGCTGATTTTGCTGATTAACGGTTTAAATAAGTATGCACTGTTACAGCACAACATTATTATCTGCATGTTTGAGATATTTTAAATCATGTGTAGTATAAACTGTCCCACTTCTCCCAAGCTGGTATAATGCCGTACCATGATCTTAATGTATGTAAAGTAAATGTATGACGTTAGCTTTGGTGAATAGGACTTTTTGGTAACTGTGGAAACATTTACCAGGGTCCTGGTTGATGCACACGGACAGCACAAGACTGACACAAAAGAATGCACAGAAATAGTTGTGGAATCTGAAATCATCAGTAATGAATACTGATCTATTTTGGGCGTATTTATTATTACCACTGGTTTATCAAAGGCTGACGGCAGTATTCGTGTTCGATGTCATTTCATGCAGGGTATATGGATATGGTTTTGTGCCTATCAGTACCAGATCCTTGTCGAACTCAAAATTTATCGTGCATATCGTCTTTGTGCCATCTGCCTCTTACTCTTGATTTACTAGACTGCATTTTTTCAATCAATATATTTTGACATATATGATGATATGCAGTATTTCCTGTGACATTGATTGTTCATCAAACAATGGATATGAAAATGATTCCCTTGTAATTATCTACCGGAAGTCGACTAAGACTTTCAAGTAAAACTCTTGCGCCCTTCTTGTCATGGAGGTCGGGTCGTGATGGCAATCAATTATTGAATGGTACTGTTTACAAGGTTATCCGCGGTGTCCTTAAATGCCCTTCAATATGTGTCAATCAGCCTTAAAGTAACATTATTATTGAAACTTTATTTCCGTTTGGTTTTACATATAACATAACAAGTCAACTATATAAAAATAGGTCTCGTCTCACGTTTCTGCCATTGGCAGCTCTTTTTGAATCTGGATCTACAGTAAAGCTCAGTAACTATAGGAGAAAAGATGTGACCTTTTCTTCCATAGATAAATCATCAGCCTTGAGAATTACTGAAGTCTGCATGGAAAACAATGATTTTTTGTGAACAAAACCGCGGGGAACCTGTGTTATATTTGTGTCACAAAGCCGGATACATTATCAGTGTTGAAGCCGAGTGCTCTCATCAATCTATAGATATCACTGTTGATCTGTTAATCCGAGGGCGATAATCTCATCGAGGATAGAGAGATTATCTCCGGGTTTGTCATGTACAGCGGTCTGAGTGAATCATTAGCCGCACGTTTGAATTCGTGGTAAAGGTAACGTCACTTCCGAGTTCTTATGTATGTTTCTGTATCACACAACTTATTCTTGGAAATAGCTAAACAGTTAAAGTTATAAACAAAGGTTCTCCCACAGCATTCTCTCTTTGTTGTTTCTCTCTTTCACCATTTTTCATGATGTGAATTTATTTTTGTATGCCACAGACACGTACAGTGAATCTTACTAATTTTATGGTCGAGTTTTATAATGTAACTTCCATTTCGTTTGATGCGTCTGTGAGTTTCTAACTTCAACAAACCTTAAAAACTTCATTGGCGATCGAGGAGCCCTTTTCAATCGTGGCTTAGTCTACGCTTGCTTGGTACGACCGGCGACCCTCATACCATTATAATGGCAACAAGATTAGGCAGCTTAATGTTTGTGCAGCCACTTGATCAAACTTTGGTCTAGAGGTTATCTATTTAGGTCGTAGTGTTTTTTGAGTCATGGTGAGCCCAGGGTGTATAAGAGGAAACTTAGATGTTAGGAACACTTGACTACATTGTAAGGGAGTCGGACAATCACATCCCTAAACATTATCCCAAAATTAACATTTTAATTGTAACACTTGGTGGCGAGATTCTTAAATTGTATGGAGGGTTCGTTTCCTCGTGGCAATGTGAATGAAAAATAATGTGATACATCCCCAGATCCCACATATTTGAACTATTCATCGCGGCTCGCTCAAAATAGATTTGTTTATTGACGAAAGATCGTCACTGGTCAAGTTCAGGTCAAAAATGGCAAGTGTTCATATTCAAACCAGTCTGGCGTAAGCCTGTCGGCTAGGAACACTCTATCATTGTCCTCATCTATTCTCATTTGTTTGCTATGCATATTTTAGCGTGGACTGGATTTTTAGCCCAAAAATATTATCTTTTAGTATCAGAGGTATATGTATTCTTTAGAATTTCCAGTTACTCTATTAGGGACATATAGTATGTAGGATGTATATATTAATAACAGCGTAGGTTTAAAAGGTATACAACTGTATACAGGTGAGTTGCAGCCACACTAACAACAAATTGAGAAGTTCTTTCAAATACATGAATTTTCGTTCCAGTTGAAATCTTACGATATTTACATACACAGTAGTACATGTAGGTAGACTAGCGGTTTATATAAAAAGAAGACGACAGGTAAACCGGATCGAACTGGCATCAAATAGGCATGTTACATGTTATGATATATTAAAAAAATCCTTAACATTGCTACTTAGAAGGAAATGGAATGTTGCAATGCAAGGCAGTAGATATCAGCTGTACTTAATCCGTTATTGGTGTCGCGATGCCGCGTCTATAGACACGTTTAGTATTTCAGTATATATAATAGAATAATATATATTATGTGTATTGGCTGCCCTGGAAACGGTGAATCTATGAAATATTTAGGAATTTCACATGTTATTACCACGCAAGAATAAAAAAGGGTTAGGTAATGGAGGCAGCACCACCCACAACAACAGATGGGCCTAGATATCTCAGCTTTCATATAATATGATTTATAGCAGGCACGCCTACGAGTGATATATGCTTCCTGTTTTGTGTTGTAATATCCTCTATGGTCGTGTCTTGTTAGATTTCCATATTGGTAAAACAAATCGCGCTTCCTAGACCTTCCACCACCCATAAGTACTTTAAGTACTAGAAGAGACCACCATTGCGGTGATCTACCTAGTCCTAAGAAGAAAAAAAAATAAAAAACAATTGTTTCGTGAGGTGCATAGACATTTCCTCCTGGTCCCTGTGTTTCACATATATAATTTGGCACCGTCTTCCCTGTCTTAAATATGAAGGCCTGTAGTTATAAGCTCCAATATCCATACTAAGACTAATTTTGAAATTCCTCCCGCATTTCAGGATACTTGAGTCTGCAGGGAAATATTTGCACGACTAGCATGTTTCAGGTTCCTTCTGTCTTACAGCTGGTTATGTAGACAAATGACAACATTGTTTAAACAATTGCTAGGGACTTTTATTCTACTCCGCCATGTTAGGACCATTATTATGAACAAATGGAATTTTTGCCAAGTCGACCAGCTGGGCCTTGCTCTTATTCAAATTTTGACTTCGCGGCAAAACGTCAAATTTTGGCAGTAGGTAGTCATAGAGTGGATGAATGGTAATAGTTTAAGTCATCGTCTGGTGCGGGACAAATATCTCACGTCATCGGAGCAGCATGTGATGCTTCATGGCAGCATACAGCTGTGTTGATATGATTATGACGTACGTTTATTTCAAAACTCGATGACTGTTTGGTCCCATTACTCAACATCACAATAACATTCAGTAGAAAGCAATCTTACTTGACTCCAGCAGTTTGAGCCTACGATATTGCCTGTTGGATATTATCATATTTTTGCTTGTTACTACATCTCTTAATTGTTTTGGGCCATCTAGAATATTGCTGGTATATACCTAAGATTTAGAAACGTGAATCAGGAATTAAAAAGACACTGCATCTTAAAAGGCATTTGTTATGTAATGCTTCTGATATTATCGTTGTAGCTCGATAGCCAATTCAAAATTAACTTATTTTTTAATATTATTTTGGCAGTGGGTGTACATAGTTGTGTGCTTCCTAGCTGTGGTTTCCATGATATCGCTGTAAATACTGCCAAGTTAATCTGGGATTGCCAGTAGGCAGGTGACCTTGAGGCAACAGAGCAATGCTTAGTCTATTATCCGCTGTTTGTCCCTGAACTTAGACCCACCTAGTCCAGTCTAGGCCCAAAGTTGAGAAAGTCCCTCCAGTGAAGGGAAAGCCTCTCGCCTCAAACCACAAAGTGCCATTATAATTCCATTAAGACCGCAAAATGTCATTATATTCCCATTAAAACGCCGAGTTCTAGGCAGGGATACCGATTAGCGAAGTAGGCTGACATACCATTCTTATCCGATCTGAGGGTTTGGACCTAGAGTGAGCCGAGGATTCCCAATGTGGGTCCCGTGTTTATGTCTCTTTGTCTTGGTCATTACAATATCGCCTAGATAATCCCTACATGTTAGCTTGATAAACCTACACATAATATCACATTATTTCAAACTGTCCAAGACCTTAACTACTACCAAAGAGTTGGATGTGTGGACAAGTGACCTATCAGGGAATATTAATTGATTGATATAATATGTACCTTTAAAATGATTAATTACGAAGAGGATGTAGTGCTGTGGACGTTGAACCTTGTGGAGTGATTTTTTTTTACAGTGGTATGAAAAGAGCGTATGAGGGCTATTTGTTACCTCGATTACTTTTGTGGTGTCTACTTTTATTTACACTTCCAGCGTGTAGCCTGGTATAAATATTCGGATTCGTGTTCATTAAAGCTGTGACTGTTGATACAAGTGAGGGCCATATTCGGGCAAACAATGGAACTATATTGTGCCATTAAGTATGCGTTGTAAAGCTGGGGAGGTGTATATTTCATAACCTATAGCTCCGTTGTAAAACATGATAACCTTCCCAGGGCATCTGAATTAGTCACTAGGTTAATTACTTAATGAATCATGATTATTCTTTATGTCACAACTTACATGTGTCACCGAACCTAGTCGCAGGCCATCTCCCAAGTGCGCTGTGATTATATGGCGGCAATAGGATATTATGCATGTCCATTTAGACCATGTAGAGCAGGACTAATTATTCACTGATAAAAGTAGGCCATTCGTGTTAATTGAAGCACGTGAAAATAATCTAGCGTGCACATGGGGACACAGCAATTTTCTCGCGTTTTATACAGTTATATTGGCTTTGAATATATGGAGGTATATGTCATGCAGTGTGTTGCCTATATATTCTTCTAGGAATAACTACGTATAGCCTAACCGATCGGGAGTATAGAGTACTGCCATATATGCATAGCGTGCTATTGCGCCTTTCTCTGAGGACACTCACAGTTGCTCGCCTAACAGTGATCCTACTGTATTGCTGAGAGATTAAGTTCACAATATCTGTACACAACCATTACAAGGATTCTTCTTCATGGGAAAGAGATACAATTGTGTACGTACACCCTTTCATATTTAGGATCACAGCATTCCTCTTGTGGTATCTGGTTGTCACACGGACATTTCTCAAACGTATAGAATATTTTCACACCAGTCATCTTCATGAATTTAAACGTTAACGTATAGAAACGGTGCACTCTATTTGTGATGAGAATAAAGCTTCTAGCTATTCTGGCACTGATGAGTCATAGGTAACATAAACAATTTAAGTTCAGGTGTCTCCGCTCCGAGTCTGATCCAGGGACGCCCCAAATCTGACCTGTCCCTTTGTTGGTCCATTGTACCCTCCATTCATGTTTGATGTAGACGAGTGTTACTGCTGTACCTTCCTCACAAAAATAGAAATTGTCTGGGACCCGCTCCCCCACATTATTACCGTAATATACGCATTATCTGCGCCAGAGAGAGAATCCTATATCAAATTATTGTGTGTCGCCGCTATTATGTACACATTTGCAATATATATAATTATTCGGGACCTGGGAGGTATATCTACCTCCCTGATATATTATTACTGGTCATATATTAAAGTAACTGTATTTCATTAATCATACTTAGTACAGTGCCAGACACTCCTGTAAATTACACTGAATAGAAGTAGAAGTTAAAGTTAAGTTTAAAGTACAATTTATGAGATATATATGCCTCGGGTTACCTTGATATTTGCCATGCACTGAGATTCATCCTGCCATGGGTCTATATTATATAGCTAGTATCAAATAGCGGCCGTTTTACGTCAGTGATTGTGATCGCTGATACTCTCTGGACAGTCTGGTTTTTCTTATTACATGAAGTAATATTGATCACGGGAAGGAATACTTATATTCAATTTATTCTATTTCCCATACCTTGTATGAACCATAATATGATCCTGTTTATTGAGTGAAGGTATTATACGTATATTTAGTATTATGCCTATTTTCTCTTTGCGTTGTACGATTACGTTGGTTATGAATCTCTGTTGGACATGTAACTAGATGCACGGTATAAAATGATTGATTCCAGATCGTTGGTAGTGGGTCATGTTCTGTCTGCTTCCATATGTTTGGAAATTCATTACACCTCAGTCAGTTAGTCCCTGGTCTGCAGGCGACATTTGGCGTAGTTGTGAGGTTTTCACCTCTTTTTGCCCATTACCGGATACATTAGGATCCCCAGGCGGGAGTAGCAAGCCTCATGTTCCTATAATTATTGACCTCACATACGCCTGTGCTGAGAATTGATACTTACATCTGTATCTACACTACCCCCTGGCACATCTCTGATGTACTCACTCCTATATCATTTCATTAAATGTGTTGGTACATGTATCGGCGATGTGGGCTACACTCATCTATCCCTCATCCCACTCTTCCACAAGATAACGTCATATAGAAATGTAAGCGTATGGATAGGCCATTTCAAACATTTCACTTCATTGCAGTCAGGAAATGTAATATCACTAATATGAATATTCATATATTATTGGATATAATGTATAATAATACTCGAGAGTATTGTGTATTTTTATAATTAATTCAAAATACACAGGTATACTTATGTCTGATACAATGCACATGCATGTATGCATATTATGTGAAGAGAATATTTAATATTGGACATGTATAGATGTGAAGCATGTGTGTGTTGATGTTTCATGCCCCTCAGCCTGTTATGTCCTGTGGGATTATTTAAATGTTTGAAACGTTTCCTTTTCGTACTGCGTCAACCTAGACACAACACATTCAATTTTCATTTTGGCGAATTTTCATTTTGGTTTTGGTTAAATACAATGAAATAGTAAAATATAAACGTAATGAAATGGGTGTTTTTTAACATAGATCCATTCTTCCTTCCGACTAATGCGAGAGATGTCTAATTAAACGATTGGATAGTGAATTAACATGTATACAAAGAATACTTTTAATAAATAACCCTAAGCCTATGATGCCGTACTTGATTTCGTTTCCCAAGCCCCATGACGGAGTGTAGTAGTTGAATTAACTACCGGTACTAGATTTTCACAGGGGAATATATGTAGGATAAATCCGTAGTGGAGTTAGGTCAAGGGTTACTCCTTGATGATGCGCTTGTTTGTGTTTGAGTTAATGGCTCGTATGCCAGCTGACCATCCCGCTGGTTATCTCGAAGTATTTCATGGTTCCTGGCCCTGGAATGGTACTTCTCAAGAGTCCTGGTTTCGTGGATAGAGTTTTTATCAATACCAAGATAACGTGACATTTACAACTGACAGACCATGTATAAATGTGTCCCTTACATTTGATTGATCACCCCACTTCATACATATAAATGTTTTTCTTATTTGGTAATGATTTTCGTTTATCCTTATCTATCTAGGAACTGAAGATAACATGTATGGTAGATTATATCGTACGTACTCAAATAGAAGCCCTTCTAGCTTATATGTCCCTAAGTATGCTGCATCTGGACACCCTCCCCCTCCCCCCCTCCCCGAGTGCACTGGAACTAGTGGAAGAACTGGTGAAAACATTATTTTTGTATGCAAAAACCTAGTTTGGAAACAAGTTTCTTTAAATAGGCTAGACAATTATTGAACGAGGCTTATCTTGAGGTATCTGCTACAGTGCTAGCTATGGACAGAGTTCCCATCTATATTCTCCCACCTCTACTGTGTAGAAACGCATCCTGCCTGATATTACATTCACGGAACTGTATTTCTATAATTGGTGTAAGGAGGGTTTGGTGAGAAGCTACATCCCTATCCCAATGACCTGGCCTATATTTTACTTCGATAAGGGTTCAACCGGATACTTCCCTCATATTCGGGCGAGTAGAGAGCGGGAGGGCATTTTGGCTACACTCATGTAATGTTATTCCGTTTGCCCATTTTCCTTGGTAGATGCCCAAGGTATATGGCCCTATGTGACATAAAAATGCTGCATAATTACTGGAGGGGGTCCCCTATGCCACTTGCCATATTACACCTGCATCATTGTGTGTGTGTGTGTGCCTCCACTTCATTCTTGTTCATGGGGTCACATGGATTAAGGTTGTCACTGTTGAAGTTTTGGGGTCGCACAGAAGGAATGCGAAGACTCACGGCTCCAACGTCTGGTAGGTCGTTAGTAGTAGCTAGGAGGAGTGTAAGAAAATAGGTCGTTTATAGACTATAGTAGTCAAGTGATCCAAGGCTCTTTGACCGATGTGTATGGCCTGGAATCAGGATGAACCTGGATCAGTGAACCCTGGCCCCCCAATGTGACTTCGTGCTGCCCATCCCAGATAAGGTCCACATGTAGACCATCATGTAGTTTGGCACCGAGTTACTTCTTACTTTATGGGGGTCTTCATTATACCAGGGCTATATGTGTATGTATAGCTGTGATTCTACGGTACTTATTTCGATAAAGCGTGTAATAATATGCACAACCGCGAAAGAGTCCATTAGGCGTGAAGGGTACATTTGTATTATAAAAGAACAAAACTGATAGTTTTACGTTAGAGTAAGTATTGTATATTACTCTTAAGGTATTACGATGAACACAATGCTTCGACCTCGCAAATAGATAGTGCAAGTGAGTGAGTGAGATTGGTTGCTTTACGCCCTTAGCAACACATTGAAGTGTTATATCAAGGGCGGGAGAGCTGAGAGGGGGGCAGTTTATGATCATACCCAGGAAATAGAGATAGAGAAGAAGGTAGGGAGAGAGAGAAAAAGAGACAGAAAGGCACTTTACGGTCATACCCAGGATAATTCTACAACTGGTGATATATATATATATATTTATATTAATCGCTTTGTACGTGAGAAAGTTTGCTTATGGGTACTCCATCTCATAATCGAGTGATAATCGATAAGCGATAAATAACTAGAATACAAGAACGTTTTGGCTGCCCTGGGCCTGGGCCTAAATTGTACGACGTTGTAATGCGTAATTGACCAGTAAAACTGAAAGGAAGTGGGCTTATATCCATCCGTAGTCCTTAGTTATCACACCTTTTAAAACCGGTCCTGGAATATGGACAATTTTTTAGCCTTGAAGCATGAAGTGGCCATCTCCCGAACGTGCGACCATGCATATAATGAAATTCTTAATATTCAACTGTGGACAGACTCTTTTCAGTTAATTAATGTGGTGGCGAGGCTCTTATATTCAGGAGGGTAGCGTACCTATATTTGTTTATGTATATATACTTTTCGGCTTAGGTCAGCTAGGAAGGGCTGCTACATATTCATGTTGGTACCGTCCTTTGTTGTTGGCCGAGTTGTTCACGTTTGAATCCAAGTTGGAACCTATTACTGGTGTTAATCCAAGTTTCATTCCAGGATGGGAATTTTGTGTTGAATACAGCCTATATATAATATCCCTTCTGTTGACGCTTTGTTCACTTTGCCCTGTGTGCTTATTGTGTGATTTGTTATTTTGCCAGGTACACTCACAGCAGCAACTCAACCATGTCTACCACTGACGCTCAACTCCCAACTGAGGTCTCCGGATCCATCACTAATTTCGATCAAAAGAACTTGAAACCCACGGAGACGAAGGAGTCCCACGATCTTCCTTCAAAAGAGGGTAAGTATCCATTTGTAGAAGTATTGGGGTATTGCGTAATAACTGTTAATTCATCTGCAAGGAGAAATTTACCTGACTGTAGATATTTCGTAGGTTCCTTTGTAGATATATGACATTATAGGTTGATGGCCTATATGAAGGTAGTAAAAACTAATAGATACACTTTAATTTATACTATTCATTCCAGTTTACTTATCAGTTCTAAGAATTCGGGGTGCAGTGTGGCAGAGCGGGCTAATTAAAGTAATTTTCACCTTGTCTGGGGACATTATCACATTATCAACTCATCTATTCCTGGTGGAACAATGTTTTAAAAAACTTGAAAAAAAAGAAGCGACATGCTCAATCATTTGTCACAGACTGGTCTTCGCTAATCAAGAAGTCATTACCCCACCCACTTCTTTTACTGGAATCATATAGAATCGTTTAGTCATATAGAATTTAGACATGACATCCGTTACTTGTTACTTGTTAGTATGTTAGTTGCAATGATATTAATTGACGATCGTAATGATGGTCATGCAATAAAGGCATACATTGTTCTTTGGTTTCTCATGCAGTGACATTTAGTAGGTTAAGTTAAGATTTAATTACGAGAGATAAGTAACCCCATTTTATTCACTAGGTCCTCATGATGGATACCGTACATATAACTACCTCTTGGACCGTTATTACTTATGCCCTTATTGTTTAATGCATACTAATTAGATCATCATGGATTCCATACGTCTATTTCATAATTCCCTATTCATCTGGTTATAATCAAATCCATCTCTTTTTTAATTAGCTTCATTCGCATGGGATATTGAAGTGATGTAAGATGAAATAGTGGTTGTGCTCTAAACGTGTGTTACTCTTAACGCCACCAGAAAATGTTGTATATTCTTAAAAGATTAATGCGTGTTTTACGCTTTTCTCGCTAAAGAATACTTAAATGATTGGGACCTAGTTATGTTAAATAATAAACAATACCCCAAAATCGTAATTACCGATACTTAGATTAAAATGATATCCGACTAACAATTTAAGTTACAATTCGTTAATATTTTAAAAGTAATTACATTTTCCTGACTACCTGTTACAACGTTGATTGCATGGAGCATATTATATACCCAAAGGAAGCAATAAACTGGAAAAAATAAAAACAAACAATTACAATTATATCTACATCGTATGTACATCGAGGGTAAATAAAATGGGAAGAAAATGCCTAAAAATACATTAAATTTTTTGTTTAAGATGTCGCTCAGGAGAAGCAAGAAGTGGCATTAAAATCGGATATTGTTGGTTTCCAACAAGACAAACTCAAACACACTGATACGCAGGAGAAGAATCCTCTACCTTCTCCTGAAGGTACCCTTGACTCATTGGAAACTGGTCTCATAAAAAATAATCGCCTAACCCCAGGATTAACTCATGTCTAGAATGTGTAATCTAACTTCGCATTTAACAGCTAACTAAAATAATAAAACCGCTAAAATAACCTTATTATGTGGATAAAAACAGCTTTAAACTCGTAATTCAGTCGGAAACGCCTAAACAAAGGCAATAAAGTAAATAATTGAATCTAAATGTGCAATGGAGTAATAAGTCATTTAAGTTAAGATAAACGGTACTGTTAAGCATACATCTAGTACGCTATTCCAAAATTTTAATTTCAAATATTTTGTCATTTTCCAGCTATCGAGGCCGAAAAGCATCATGTGAATCTTGTTTCTGGAATCGAAAAGTTTGACAAAAACGAACTCACTCATTCCAAGACCGTAGAAAGCACTGCTCTGAAAAACAGTAAGCTAATGATTAGTATTCTTTGTCAGCATAATTCAATATTAGTAAAGATGAATAAGTCTGACCATAATTGGGGATATGATTGAGTAACTATTTATATTGAACGGGTTGCCTAACAAATACTGAGGTTCGTAGATCCTATCAATTCACCTCACAGCTTATCATCAATTCTTTCAAAGTTCTAAAATTTAGTTTATCTTACCCTACTTTAAGTTGGATACATCACATCGTTATTCACAATATTACTGTTCTCTTCATATGTAGTTGTCTCCCATGAGCAAGCAGTCAAAAATATCGAGCAATTTGATAAGAACCAACTAAAGAAGACGGAAACATCTGAGAAGAATATTCTCCCTGACCCCTCAGGTATATATATTTCCCCCTTTTCAACAATACGGCTAAGATGATTTATCAGCACTTTTTGTTGTACCATTCCATTTATTACTCGTTTTTGTAGATAAGCTGCTGCTGCTATGAGCTGTATTGAGATATTGCTCCATTTATCAATATATCTGTGTGCATGTTGTATTTTTACTTAAGTCAATCGTTGAAAGGTCGGCACGTTCGTGATCAAGACTTGCACGTTCAAATATCAATTAAGTGTATACATAGAACCTAATAATTTCTAGATAAATATAATTAACCAGTAATGAGTATTAAATACCACCCTGAAGTGCATGATAGGATATTTGCGTGCTTTCTGAGGCATGCCAATCGAAACAGTTAAGTTAGTATTTGTGCCTTGTTTTTCATAATTACCAGCTATCAATCAAGAGAAGACCATAAAGAACATCGAGAATTTCGATAAGAGTCAATTGAAGCATGCAGAAACAGAGGAGAAGCTCCAACTACCGGACTCAGCCTGTACGTTCACCTGCTAAGTAGCTAAGCCCTACCCTGGGACTTTTAAGTGATTAGTTATAACCCTGTATTAAATTTTCAAAACGATCATCAAATGCATCACCATTGCCCAGATATAAAGCTTTTAATTACACGTTCTTCTAAGTTGGCTATTTCTTCAATATTATTCTTGATGTTTTGCTCCACAATACGCGCGCTTTGCTTATTAGATCTCATGTGTTAATGGATAGAAATGAGCCGCCACTATTTGTTGGAAGGAATTATTTTCAGAGCAATGGGCAACGCTACTGTTACTGTAGAATGCCACTGTAACACTTTGTTAATGTGTCTTGATCTGTTTTATTTCGACAGCTATTAACCAAGAGAAGACAATCCAAAACATAGAGAAATTTGACAAGGGCAAGCTAAGAAAATCCATCACCGAAGAAAAAAACCCATTGCCTGACAAAGAGAGTAAGTTGATGGATAACTGAACATTACATGTTCGAAGTTTGTTCACTGCATTATTACCAGTCGGTCTTTAACTTCTAGATATATCATTTACGAATATCAAAGCGCTGTGGTGTGTCTAGTGGTACTTTATAAATTGTTTCGTTAAACTACAATTCCCAAAGATCTGGAAAAACCTAGCCATTGAAAGTCCGGGAAAACTGGCAAAGGTAGCCGCAAGTACTTAGTATAACATACTACGTACGGTATAACATTATTGTATCTATATATTGTACATGTACAAGTGTACATGGACTGTACCGGAAGACCTGCATCACAGGTGTTGGTTCAAATTCTCTAAATTGTTTAACGCAATATAAATTGAATATATGTATTTGCAAACACACTTTGTTCACGTGCATTGACCGCCATCTGTGCTTTATATCATTTCAGCCATCGCTCAAGAAAAAAGGTTGAGCCAGTCTTAAACCGAGTGCCTCATTGTTGGAAGACTTTAGTTCGTCGTCATGGAAGTTGTAAGCTCTAGCCTGATGGTGCCTGTTCAGCTTTTGTTTGCTGCCAACTTGGTGAACAATATGGACAATGCATATATTCGTTCCTCTAGTATCCGCATATATTCATTAGCTTATTTTTTAGTAGTTGCACAGTCCTTTTTAATTGTATACCATGTTAATGATTGCCATATTTTTCCTTCAAACAAAGTCTGAACAATTTACAGATACAATTTACATTGATTATGTTAATGTACATTTATGTATCCGAAACGGATTTGCTAGATACTATTACGTAAGTTCATTAGAAGTTGTTTATATATCAGTTATATATCAGCGAGTATCGTCAACAATGAAACTACCGGTAGATTAGGAGCCAACAATCTTGTCTTTCTTCATATAAAGATATGGAAGAGGAAAGCATGGCGTTCTTCTCATCGTGGCGCCATATCATTGCCGTGTGTGGTCTTCAATTTGGACTTACTTTGTGTATTCCATATAGTATTATTTTAAGCTACGTATCATCTTAACGGAAAGGTTCGATGCGTGATCATCTCTATTATGTTAAAGGTATATAGTCGTCGTTCATCTCATAAGAACAGCATCAATGGGCCTTCCGGTGCCGATGACCACATGGACGTGTTCGCTACTACTTGGTGCTCCATATGTGCTAATGACAAGGAATACTTGACTTGTTTTCCTAGCTTTTTTACAATTTTGTCGAATCGGGAAATGGTGCGCAAATTTATGTGATTATTTTCCACACTATGCAAGTCCATTTTGGACCAAAGCCCTCATGGAAACTTTGCTGAGAATTGTAAGGAATGACTGGTGATAGCGCATAAGGAACTTAGCCATAATTTGTCGTACATATTTCACTATTAGATCAGCATTATGTTTGCCGCCAAGCCAGAATAATAATAAAATCAGTAATGACACTTTGGATTGTTCTGCATTCAATTTATTTGAGAAACTAGATTTAAGGTTTAATTCATATATACTGACATGAATATGACCCAAAATAGTAAATTGTAATCCCTATTCAACCAAGGAGTATTGCCAGGCATGCCTCAATCATAATAAAGCCTCGTTTCAATTATAAGTTGAGATATGATCATAATAGTAAATTTTAATCTTATCTATAATTCATTATGTAACTAATTTTTGCCCGGCATTCTAACAGTTAAGAACATTTTAATTTCAATGTATAGATGCATCTGGGATTTACAAGCTCACATATTCGAGACGCATCTCAGAAACGCTGCTTTGAAGAAAGTCAAAAAACAAATTAAGATCCCAGAAGCAAAGCTAGTCTACAAAAACGAGTCCGGTGTCGTGATATAATATACACACTTGGTTAAATCACCGAACTGTAACGTAGTTAAATGCCTCACTAACTACTAAAAGATCACGGGGCCTGGAAAAGCCTTGAATTTGGAAGAAAACAATTTAGAGCCCGAAAAATACGCTTTTTGGTCGAAGGGCCTCGAAAATCATATGGGTCTTGAATACTGTCTTAGATACTGAGTCCATTAAATAGCCTGGAATTACTCTAAGATTCTCAGTTTCTTACTACACACTTCCTCTTGACTTAATTAACCTCAGAGCACAGCGTCCAAAATTCTCTAACAGATCCTTATAGATAAAGCTATAAGGAAATCTATAAAGTAGTAGTTAAAGGTATACGCGGGTGTTCAATTGAAAAAAGATTGGTCGGTGACTTTTTCATGAAACGTTCAGGGATCATTCCTGACTACATAAGAAAGCAAGAAATGAAAGAAAAAGTATATCTCAACGACTTTTTTTTTTTCTACAGCCGCCTGAAAATAACAGTGCTTTAGCATTAAAGTCTATGGAAAAATGTGGTTTTTTTTCACGTATCACTATATAAAAAAAAATTGATCGGTGACTTTTCATCAAAACTTTCTACACATATTTGGTGTATCATGCTACTGATTTACAAAAAAAAAACTATACGTTGACGGGGTTAAAAAAAAGTTATTATCATTTGAAGTATAAAATAACCAATAAACATAAGCATAACCAATACAAATGAATCTTAAAAACATGACTCAAAAGTGCTGTAATGAAAATAAACCCTGTAGATATTGGAAATCGTGCACAAATACATCTCAACTTATCATGATAACGAAATATTTCAAAAAAAAAATAGGAGCCGCTAGGTGGCGTGGGCGTGGACACCCGCGTATACCTTTAAAATGTTGATGTTTTGTACAGTAATTTAGGCATTATACAGTCAGGGTTACCACAGAAAACTAAGTAAAATTCCCTGATGCGTTTATATTTTTCCCTGATTCATAACAAATATAAAAGGCGCCAGGTCTGTACTGAGTGCCAAGGAAATAAATTTTCCAATATTTTGAGAGAAAAAATCATCCAGGGGATGCCGTGTGGTATATTTTTTTTCCCGATTTTCCATTTTTCTTAGCAAATGATGAAATCTGAATTTCACACAAGATTCTCCCCGATTTTCCCCTGATATTCTCAAATTCCCGGATTTTTACCTGCAGGGGATTGGAAGCATTTTCAAGGTTTTCCTTGTCCTGTGGTAACCCTGTTAATAGGGCCTACTATTTTTGGCTTCACCGCTAGTGTGATCACTGATAATTATAAATACTGTGTTGTAGATTTGAGCTAGACGCCATGGCGACTCCAGTAGTGGCACCAGGTGCCGCTAGGTACATCTAATCCCGAGGCGTCGCCGCCAGTCTGTCTACTCAGAGAAACGATACTTGGTCAAAACGGCACACGATCACCTTTTTACAGTGATCTGATACATCTACCCATTTCTGTTGCCACAGAACGCCCCCTAAACCACTCTAGATCAATGTTTTAAAGTAAGACAGTCATCATAGCCATAATAAAGGAGTAATGGACGTTTTCCTTCCTTGCCATGCGTTGGCCCTTCTCATACCACTAGTCTACACTAGCAACATTCACCCTCGCTCCTCCACTCAAGGTTCATAGCCTTGTGGTAAGTCACTCGCACAGAGAGCTGAGGATTGCAAGCTCGAGCCTTGGCCAGTGCACCTATTATATTTTTTATTTTTGGGTCGTGTAGATGCTATCTTATTCCACAGAACTCGAGAGACCCTCGAGTTCTGTGGCAAAAGGGAAGGTGGGTGGGTTGGCGTGGTTTAGTGCTAATGGGAAAGGCAGGAGAAAGTACATATCCATATAATGTTTTACACATAATTACCCATCGATAATCAAAGGGCTATCGATTCTACTAAAGGAAAAAATAGGCATTCAGGCCAGCGCTAGCATATTGCCACTCTTCCTGGTTCTGTTAGTTTGGGTTGAAGAGGGATATAAATGAACACGTCTGAACGCGGGCTGATGTTAAACAACCTTTATTTCTAGTGATCTTCCAGCACGGCACAGCCTGCTGGCGCTTGTGGCGCCCTCAGTGGAATATCCACGCGATTCCTATAAGTATTCTGTATTTATAACATGTCTAATGCGTAAAATTATGGCGGTAAATCGAGAATCTTGGGGAAGAAATGGCTCGTCATCCGATGAAAACGAAGAAGGCTAATAAACATTTTTTGTTTTATTCATTTTGAGAAATACGTCCCGATAATTATATACATATTGCACTCTCAAGCGACACAATCGTCATATCAATGTCTATAATTTACACGTTATCGCACTCTGACGTTTATATCTCACGTCACATGAAAACTTGAAAGCTACATAATTAAAGTATAACATATTAGTACAAGGATGAAATGAAGGGAATGTGTCTTCATAGTGAGCTGACACCCTAGATGCGGATCAACCTGTCAAGTACTTCCGACCGTAAAACTGAGCTTTCCTATCAAATGCTTGAGATTTGATCGGTGTATTCTGTTCGTAGAATGGATTCATCGAATACTGAAATAGAAATACAGTAAAAAGAATTAAACAGACAATATATGGTATGGCAGAACGGGTTACAGTTCCTTGATCCCTTACAAGACGGAAATTCTAGAAAATACAAATTAATTTGTTTCGTATAAATAATTTATTGGTGTTGCCGGGGAGGGACCGGATAGAAGCCTGACACTAAGTTGTTCATGATGGATTTGTATCATGCTATCTATCGTACAAGTTAAATAAAATCACATATAATAATTTCGGTGGATTCGGAAGATGCTATTTTCCAATAGGACATAAAGTATTTTTACATTTGAACTTGTTAAATGCATTTACTATTAGCCTAGATTGAAATAATGATAATAAAAAGATAAGTCAGAAGCCGCGGAAAAAATACAATTTGTATTACCTTGATATAGATCTCATACATTTCTTGGAAGAAGTTCCTGATGCCATCCTCATTCTTGGTGTCATGAAGCATGATAAATCGCATACGTGAAAAAGGTTAAGGTGAGCAACTATATCTATACGTATTATAAGTATCTATTTCCCCTAAACATACAAACATTTCACTACGGTTGGGAAAAAGGTTAGCGCTGTCAACGCAGTAATGACTACTTGATACAACAGTACTGCAATAGATATGGTATATTACCTTTATATATTGCGAAAAGTCATGAAAAGTAATCATGAGTACAACAGTTCATTGCTCTAGAAACAATTATTAATCATATACATTAACTAGCCCCCTCGAAAATTGCTCAAATTGACCTAGAAGTCTTGAATTTCCTGGAGTCAAACCCTAGGTGGCCTTAATTTATTTTTATTGTGTTTTCATATTACAACATCACAACAAAACTATGGAAACGAATCTGTAAGCCAGTTAGATGTCTGTAAACTTGATATCTAAAATGGTATATAAATAAGAATATGGTCAGAACAGCTACCACAACTTGACATGACTTGGTTCTGATACTGTGATAGTGTCGGAATTTTTCGAAAATGTCCAGGTCTATTTTCAAATATTCAAGGCCAATAGAGGGAATCCGAAATTAACTGGGTAACTAATTTCAGTCGGAATGGAGGGCTCAGGGATTTGTTTACATCCTTGGCTGCAGCAGCTCTCAATTGCCCCACTTTAAATGTCATTTTGGCGATAGCAACATTAATTAATTAAGACCAGTCTCTTGTCTTGTATCACCCACTAACTTGAGGATGAGACAACTTCATGCACATTAATTGGGGTGTCACTGGATGCCCTTATGCCCATACCCACTCCGAGAAATTCAATAAATTGGTTAGGTACTCATGGCAATGTCATGGGTAGATGTCATCAAATTCTCCTTTCGACACAAAATAGAATAGTAGGAAAGGGAGCTTTAGGCACATCTTAAGTCAGGCATGAAGACTCTAACCCCAGTAGATTCACTTAAGTATATTCTAAACACTCATGGATGGACATACACAAACTAAGGAACCGCATCCTTCTTTATTTCCCCATAAAAAAATCGTATGTAGGCAGTATGTAATCAAAAGGATATGACCAGCTGTAAGGAACGCCGACACGAACCACTCGTTGAATTTGTCCACAATTTTAAGATACATATTATTTGTAGCCCACATGTGTTCGTCAACCAAGTCCAAGGATGCATGAGCGATGAATTGATTTAAGTGACGATGGTCATCTTTCTGTTGAGATAAATAAAACATATTTTACATCTAAGTTCGAGTTGTAGTAAATGCGAGTCAGGCAAGGAATAGGGAATTTAATAAGATATTAGACGTCCATCTATAAAACAGATTTAATGGTCCACTATTTGGATGTTTGAGCACAAAATGTAGCTATTTTAAAGAAGTATTTGTCTATTCAAAAAGAAATATAACAAGAATTTTGTACAGCATCGGACGTACTCTGAAAATGTGTAAGGTAAAAACCTAGTCACCTACCTTAGGCTCATTTGCTTTGTTCGGGGGAACAAATTCCATCTCGAACACGGGGTTATCAAAATGTCCAATGATGGCAAAATAATAATTTCCCGCCATAATGCTTATGCTTCCCCTGAACACTCAATAAATACCTATACCCTTCTTGGGTATTGTAGATGACACCTGCAAAAATAATATACGCAATAAATAGCGGTGTATACGGGTGTGTGTAGCACCTCATTTCAAGAATACTGGTACTGATTTCTAAAATGAAATCAATCGACGGCAAGAAGGTGCAGGTCCGGTGTCACACATGAGTTGACCCCCACCCCTCCCCCCATTGTCAATGTCATACCTTGTCATAAAACCTCAATATGACATATGTTTTAATCAGTTTTCAAAATAAATTAAATATATATATTCTCAGTAGAATCGTCACACATACCCAATAGAATCATATACCAGTATGCACCAATGAACTGGGGGGGGGGGGGGGGGGGCTGAACAATTAACATGAAAAGATTGACCACAGACACAAGCTGGGATCATATAGACACATGATGTCACACATGAGACCCCACCCCTCCTCCCATTGTCATACCTTGTCATAAAACCTCCCCCCCCCCCCTCCAGTCCTAGACCATGACGTCATTTGTGGATGGTCCCAAGCCCAATTAAGCCATAGAAAAGCTTTAATTTAAATTTAAGACTCTGAATTGAGAGTGAGGCTAGCTGAGACTGTATTTAAAAGTTTAAATACAGTCTTACTCCTAGCTAGTCTCACTCTCAATTCAGAGTTTTAAATTAATACACTGATAAAGTGTCAGTGTCTTATAAGGCCTAGGACTAATTGTAGAAAACAAGTCATGGATCTGTTGTTGAGTATTGTAAATCAAATGTATAGTAAGGAGTCTGACTCTAACTAGCCTAATTATAGGCCTAATGTTTAATATACCGTACCGTAATTAATTATTTAAATGAATACGGTATATATATATACGGTACAGGTATTAAATAAATATATTATAATAATATATGCATACAGGGTATTATACAGTTACAAGTGTCTCAGAATCTGGGGCATATTCTGTCAATTGAAGACTGTGGTAGAAATGATTGTTGTGTCGTTTCAAATATGCAACTACATTTTGGGTGCCGTTCAGACGACGTTCGGGTACCGTGCAGTGACGTTCGACACTTTGCACATTTTGCTGGCAAAGAGATTTAGAGGCGGGGCATTGGGCGAAAATCGGGGACCAAAACTATTTACAACATTTGTGTAGATAGAATCAATAATGGGCTTAGATAGATGGCGGACCACATACCTCAGGTTTGAAGTTGACGCATCAGATACAATTTTAATCCAATAGCAACCCAATAATTCTATATTTTTACGTCTTCACCGGACCGCCTTCGCAGAGATGAACTGCTTTTATTTACTTCCGGCTAAATGGCTTCCGGTGAACGAGAAAGTTCTTACGCGAAAAACATAGAGCTCACATTATATTAAATGTTCTCACTTGATATTCAATGAAAAATACATGTTTTTCCGTATAAAGACATTGACTTAAGATAAAATAGCGATTGAGAGCCATATATGATATACATATTAGATATTAGTTTTTTCAATAAATCAGCCCTTGGCGCGTCCGTGTTACTCCGCATTGTTAGAAAATGGCCGCCATTTTCTGACGCCGAGGTGTCTCTGTAGATTACTTTGGACTTGACAGTGTCATTGGGAGTCCCGGGCTGTTGTTAATTGTTTTGCCAACTTGAGGTATGTACCAATTTTACGTCTTTATGTGCATTCAATTACAATATAGTTAAAATCCAATGTATATCCAAGAAAATCAGATACTAATAAGTTTGACAGATCGTTGCCGTGTCGGTCAAATTATGCTCGGGAATGTGAATGTGAAAGACTTGCTGCGTTTGGCTCATGCCAGTCATGGGATATAATAATATTATTGTATTGGGTTCGTCTCATTGACTCTCATGTTTACCTCTGTCTTTCACCCAAGTTATTTTAAATGGTTCTATTGTCATGTCGGTTCTCATTGGCATTGTCATTGCGTTTTCATATTTCCGTACTAAACAAGTCTAGGCCACTCGGTCTAAACTGAAGACAAGTCTGAAACATCGCTCCCCTGACCATAACAAGTCTAGTTTCAAGATCGAACAGGCTTCGGCATGAGTTGGGAAGTAGCGTCGTTAGACTTCTCAGAATATCTATATTACCCTTAAGCTTATCATAGAGTCAGTCAGGGTTGGTCCATTCATTTCAGATTGTCCAATTTTGTCAGAAATTCATGATCTTTGACGTGGCCCCCATTGACATTGTGTGCATTAATTCAATAATTGATTGGACCATTTCCCCCTTTCAAGTTGAAGTTTCACCTCCTCCTGTTGGCCCTTTCAATGTGGTTTCAAGTTTCTAATCCTAGAGAACGTTACTTATATTATACTATAACTATAAGGTGGGCAAGTGAACCGGTCTTGAGTCAGTGAGATACACAGTCACAGGATTCCCTTGTCATTGTTTGCACCTTATTTAGAGATAATTTTGAAGTGGTGAGAGTATGATCGGACTGCCTAGCTGGTCAACTTGTTTAGTGAATTTATTTTATTGGTTTCAATTAAGATGTCCTAATTAGAGATAATTAACATTATTGTCCTTATTTGGACTTGGTGGCCATCTGTATTTAGAATGGAGGTTCAGCTTGTCGCTCTGCAGTTCTTATTACAACGGCAACTATATGCCCATTACTACTAGAGTATAGCTAACTGTTAATAAAGTACCACTATAAGAGAGTCATGTGGGGCAAATTGATCGGTTCAATCCTCATATTTATAATGAAATTCCCGTAAAATAATGGTCAAAATATGGATTTATTACTAGTAGTTCCTCATGTATTATTGTATACATTCGTTCATCGCCCTACCCATTGCAGTATTCATGTAATAAGACGTGTCCTGATGAAGGTTTTCACTATTTCCCTGATCGGTCATGGTAATATGTAATGGATTGTGTTTACTTGTAAGTGCAATAATAGAATTTCCTGCGGCACCATTTGAAATCATCAGCGATGTGTCATATGAGGCTTATTATTATATAGTTCTGACTTGAATATGGGAACTACTCTAGACTAGTAAACAAATCATGATGTTCTGTGTTTTCACGTGCATATAATAAAAATTATACTGGCTGATCTCTAATGCAGTGCATGAAACTTTTGTGACTTGGGATTAAAACTCAAATATATACTATATGCCTATTTCTTTGGGGATAGGAGAGGGTGGGAGAGATCGTGAAAACAACATTGAACGTACACTGAACTTATTAAGCAAATAAAAGTGGGAAGGACTACTAATCTCCTAGGCCATATCATGACGGACATTATTTAACTGGATATTGAATAGTAAAATAATTAGATCTAAATGTTTAGCGCGATCTAATATTGGAAACTATTTAACTTTCAGTTGAAAGATGGCGTCAGGAGGAAGCAGCGGGCGAGGCTCTTCCTCCGAGCGTAGGAAGCAACCGAAGACTTTCAGACTTGAACATGATGACATCTCCAGCATCGGGAGTAATCGCCAAGATGACCGGCCAAACAACTGGGTATGCTTACTGAATACTCTATTCTCTTGTCTTTAAATCATCCTAAAATGTTATGCTCACTGTATGTAGCTCCATCCTGTGTCCCTTCTTATTTCTTCTGTGGTGTACCTCTGAATTATAATTCCATCGGATTTATGTACATTGCGATTATATCATTCTGTATTATTTTGAACTTTTCAGGATTTCTCTGATTGGAAGCCGATTGCTCATTCCTACGATAGTGGGAAACGTATTAAGAAAGGGAGCAATAACCCTGATCGAGAGAAAGAAATAAAGAAGGAAAGAAGCCAACACTCCATGTCCCTAGACCTTGGCTCTCATAGGGATGGAGAGAGACAGCGCACCCCTTCCACATTTCCAAGAACTAAAATGTCTTCCAAGACGTCTATGTCTCAACGCCTTGCTATGGAAAATCTGAGACAACAACTATCTTTCAGTGACGCCGAAGAGGTAAACATTATTTTTGTCATCACCTATTATGTCTGGCCAGCTAGATCATGATTTTGTGTGGTTAACTGTCACTGGGATTCTTTTTAACTCTCATTAAATCATATTTTAAATTTGCACTTTTAGATGAGCACTGATGGAGAGCGAAATAATGAGCGCCAGATGGTTCACAGAGAGCGACTTAGTAATTACATGGCAGCTCAAGCAGCTGCTGCCAACAGGAATGAGACATCATCCAACGTTAGCGAACAGACAAGAGATAGAAACTCCAACATCAGTAGATCTGAAGGCGTAAGTAATGCATATCTATTGGCTAAATAAATAGTGTTGCTTTAATTTGTTTAAATGAAATTCCACAGAGAATGACTGGTTGTCTATACATTATGTTGGGGGAATTGTTAGAATATTATTTACAAGTTGAAAAACACTTACACGTTCTAATTCAATGTAATTCTTTCCAGCCCGACAGCAATGAAATAGTGGGGAGATTGATGCAAATTAGGGATTATATCAAGCAAGCGTCGTCAATGATGGATAATCTCAACAAATCCGCTGACCCGGTGAGTATCTTCGAGTTTATAATAATGATGAAATGCGTCGGTGAATAAAATTTATGTCAGCTGATATGTTGAAATATAATCGACTATGATACTAATTCGAAAGATAACTGGTGCTTTTAGTGATACTATCGAATTTGTCTGCCGAGTAGTTAACCACCTCTGGTAATGAAAACATGAATTATTTTCTTATCGTGTAAAATGTGAAGTAGGTTGACTTAGCTTTCTCACCATGGTAATTGATTTAATTAGGGAGATCAGGGTCGCGCCAAGCAACTCCAACAAGTGATACATCGACTCAAAGAACAAGAGCAAAAATATTTGGACCTACTTCTGAAGCTCTCGGTTTGTTCATTTTACGTTAAAATCTCCCGTTTGATTCCCCCAAAACACCAAGTTACTTTATCTAACAGTGGCTTATATGGCCTAGTAATCATCAGTGATAGCAGGAAACACATTCTAAGTTTTGACCACCTCCAGATCAACCTAAATTAATAAGATATGGTTGTTCATTTGAGCTGCATGTTAGATAAGGTGCCTTGGTGTTCTCCTAGCCGCGGAGCATCCATATGTTTATATGTGGTACGCACCGACTGGTGATCCCAATACTAAATAATTCGGTGCTAAGAAAATGTTTTCCTCTTGCATGAACCTTCCACTCCTACTAACCGTACAGACACATAGTGAACAGTATACCAAACTGGACACATTAGTGCAACACCTCCATGTCCAGGAAAGGGATTATCTTGCTCTTCTCGAGCACCGACTGGTAAGTCACTACCCAACCAACAAAAAATGAAATAAATAAAATTTGTAAATGAATCAGTGACTACACCGCAGTGTAGTTGAGAATCTTTTTGGGAAGGGTGGCGCAGTGGTCTAAGGTACTGACTTTGGTCAAAGAGCCATAATATCGTTGTGGGTTCAAACCCTGCTGTTGGCACCATTTTTCCTTCACCTCAGACGAGGTCATCAGAGGCCAGCCGTCTGCGGCACTATGTACTTCAAAAAAAGTATTAGCGTGTCTCCTCAACAACCGATGGTAGTTTAATACTAGTATACTCCCCCAGGGGTTAGTGGAAAACCAACTATAGAGCTGAACTAAACAGCCTGGTAAAATATATTACAATAATACTTTATTATACTAAAGAATTGTGACTTTTTACTTTATACGGATTTTCTTTTTAATTTTTTTTTAGAAATATTTACTACCATTAACACACAGCACAAACAGACACCAATATTCCACTTCCTGGACATAGCTGCTTGTGGATATACATGTAGTTCTGATAGGATTAAGTGTTCTACGGAAGCCGTTGTCAATATTGTTTGTTCTATATATGCATTTACATTTTTCTATCGATTTCTGTAAGAAATTCTTAATGATAAACTTTTGTTTGTAATGGAGTATTTGTTGTGAACTGCTGCATAATTACCTATTGTACTTATGGATTGAATGAAAGTCTTACATATTTCAGGCTGCCCGTGAAGAGGAGTTATTATTTTCTCAGAATCTCACTGAGTCAGTAGCGTCACAGGCAGAATCAGAGACAGAAGCTGAGTCTGTTGACCTTGATGTACAATCAGATGCTTCGGGAAACACAACGGTGAGTATATAACTTTTTTAATTACAGTCTAAAAAAGCAACTTCCCTTTTAAAAGTATGTCTTTTGTATTGCCATACAATTTCCCGATAAACATATCCCGTAGTTGTATTTATATTGTTGGAAAAAGAACGGTTTGAATGTTTCCAAAATGTTAAACCTCTGGGGATAGAACTGAATACTTTGTCTTCTGTACTCTCTGTTGGTCTGTCTGTCGGTCTATGTGTGTTAGTCCGTCCGTTTTCCTCGCTCTTTCCTCCATCTCGTTTTCCTATCTTTCTCTTACTGAGCGTCTCTCCATTCTATTTCTCCCTCCTCTCTCAATCGAATTTTTCCTTTACTCTTGGTCTCCCTCCCCTCCTTTCCCCTTGGCTCTTCAGATCGAAGCTGCCCTTGTATACATGTGGTTATCTGAAATAATTAAAAGCTCTTTGGGTTCCGGGTGAATTGCCACAGTAATTTGACGTAATTTGGAAGCACTAGCCTTTACATAAAGCACCACTGTGTTGCTATTAGGATGCCAATGAGGAGCCGCAAGGCTTAGCCACCGGTCGGCCTTCAATAGAGGACAGGCTCGGTCGACACTCAGACACAGAAATAGATGATCCTCCGAGTGCTCGCTCGAGTCGCTCTAAGGAGTCGGAACTTGATAACACACTTATAGCTGAGCCCGCCACCTCAGACGAGGTTGATGCTCTCAGGCTAACGGAGCTTGCAGCGCATCGCCGGAGACTAGAGGTACTGCTTTTCTCTCTCTTGTCTTCTCACTTTGATCACCACCAACCAGACACTAATGCTGCCTCTAATTCTTAAGAGATTACAAATCCTGCCGCCTGTGCTGAATTGATGTCTACACAATTGGATGCGGTTGTTCTCCCTTTGTGTTTTATGTTAGTGTAGGATACAAAGTTATTTCTACTTTGTACTCCAAACTGTGAATTAAGTCGTTTGAAGTGTACATTAAAAACCTTTTTGAGTGCTCACATAACTCCGATAAGGGGCAAGTCTTTTTAATCAAATATATTACAACGTTACTGATAAGTTAATTTATGTTATGAAATTAGCTGAGATAAAAAGACTTGCTGATATTTTCCCTCTGTTTTAGTTGCGTTAATTATATTAAGAAAGTATGCGATATTGACCTTAAGTTAAGGCATGTGTTCCTTGCCATAATAATTAGTTAATTAACCTAACCTTTTAACTAAATTCGCTTTGCACATGTCTAATAAATGCTCTTCTAAGTTACCTTTCCATCTCTGTATATATGCAGTAAGCGTGAAATATACTTTCATTATATTTTGAAAAATAAATTATGTTCTGGTTACATTTTACGAATAAAATTACTCAGTAGTCCTCTAACTAATTTTAGTTATTTTGCTATGTTCGGAGACTTCAATTTGGAAGAACAATACTCACTGTCTTCTAAATATGTTCTATGGTGGTGGCCAAAGGAAAAGGCAAGTTTTGAGAATAAAGTGCAGTCCTCTTGTTGTCCATCTTAGAGTTGATCCGCGTGCTGTGAATTCCTTCTCACTATCTCTGTACTTTGCATTTTGTTACAAGTTCATGAATGAACCTGCCAAGTATGACGCTTTTACTAGTGAAATACTCCAATGTCTTATTTACATGCATTACGAACCCTAACCCTTATGCTGGCTTTCTTATAGTTTAACATCCCTGGTGAACAGGACCTATAATCACAAATCTCATTTTCTGGATTCTTATAAGTTCCGACACATTAAGATATTCTTATATTTTGCAATTTCAAATGTCATCACCATGATAGTATTCCGAATGACTTCTTTAAAAAATATGGTAACTTATTAGTCTGAAATTCGATTATTTTTCTAAATTATTGTTGTTGAACTACAGAATTCTCGCATTATTTTCTTAGCAAATAAATGGATTAAAAGTCTACTAGAAGTGTTTTGTAATTTCCTAATAAACTTTCACACTCTAGCAATTTTTTCCGGCAAAAATATGACGTTAAATCTGTTGTCAAGTTAGGCCGGACCTAGATGAAATTTGTTGTAAAGACTTTTCCAAATTTTCAGACGGACGTGGAGCAGAAAAATGGCGAATTAGAAGCTCTGCGACAGCAACACGAACTGCTGAAGAAAATGCTGAACCAGCAGGAACAGGTGTGTTATATATTTGACTAAACATTCTATTACAATTCATCGCTCTTGTTAAGATTTTGTTGGATTTTTGGATATGTCTGAGATATTGGACCATTTCCAGTTTTCTATACAGTTGGCCTAGCTCCTTTAAACATGGCCACACTGGACACGGAATTTGATCTCTTGTCTGTCAGTTCTGTGGGCCAAGACCTCTTATCTAATGGAATGAAGCAAGATCCCGTTTTCTTGTTGACGGCAGTCCCCCTCGATAACGAAGCCTTGGGTAACTATGGAAGAAGGCGAACATACCATGGAGGAACACATGGAGATGTTTATCCCAAAATATCCCGTTTATAATGGGCTAACCTAAAAGGCCGAATCGAATGCTGTTCCATATGAACAATAACATTTAAAGCATCTTTCACTATTAGATAATAGCAGAGCGCCGCATCAATTATATCCTCCTTGAATTGATTGGTTACGTCCTATCTATGATCACTGCAAATGTTCATTCCGCCAAGATGGAGGCCGTGTTACGAGTGCTTGTTGCTTAGCAACCACACACACTATGAATACATCGATTTGTTGGAGTTGGCTGTGCGTGGTCTAGCCGCTCTACTTTTATTGATTAGTTTTGTTTGACTGCCACTTCATATCCCTCAAAGATAAACATGGAACTCACTTAGTGATAGGGATTGGAAATATTATCAAGGTCACTTAATTGCTCTGGTATGATATATGTTTTTACTAGTGGTGTAAGCCCGCAAGGGAAGGGTATTACCTCCAAACCATGTTGTTTATTTCCTTACCTACCGGAAGTGTTGGGTCGCTCAGGAGATGCCATTGATTTTCTATTTGGGTCATACCCATTAAATATGTAAAGCATCTTAAAAGCATCGTTCCTGGTAGACCAGTCTCTTCGCCTGTAGGGTATGTGTGATTTGTGAATAAATGTTAACTTAAAGTTTTCGCCCTTAAACTTGACAAGGAAAGAAAAATTGTGTCATTGCTGATCATTTGATTTATGCCTCTACATTTAGGCGCTTATTATTGGATTATATATCTATATTGAGCTAGACTTATTTGACGTTAAAGAAACATGGCCAATATCCCTGTTTAGTACAGACATTTCCATAACTTATTCCCTTCTCAACAACATTTTATGAACAGGACCTCTCAAGGGAAAATCTTGGGCCGCGATTTTTACTTATAGTTCATGGTTGTGATTGTTGACTTGCGAGTTAGTTAACATTTCCCCACTAGCTGGTAGAGTCAGGGCGGTGCAAATAACCTGCAACACACACAAGTATTAACATAGGGTGCTGGTAAATGCATTCTTTTCATAAGGGTATTCGTTAGATATATTTGTTAATTAATATTTTTTAAATTCCATTCAGCTAAGAGCTTTACAAGGTCGACAGGCCGCCCTCCAGGCTCTGCAACGGGATGCTGAAAACAACCTACAGGAACACAGAGGTGTGAGTAATGAAGGTAGGTAATTTGATTTAACTTATAAGCTTAATTAAGCCGCATGGGTCCGATATATTATTCAAGTTAACTAGACATGTTGCATGATATAAAATTAAACAGCATCTTGTGTTTGAGCTAAGGGGTTTCTACTAAATTCTGAGAAATCTCGATGTCACTCTTTCCCAGGCCTGGGTAATAATCTGACCATTGGTACATACCTCCCTGGCCACATAATCATAAAGCAAGACCAATAATGCTGGCGAAGCCACCTGTCTTGTGAAACTATCTATAGACACTAGTTGATTTTCCTCGTTTTACTTCACAGCGGGTGCTGTGGGAACCAGTAATCTTGGGCCTCCGGCTGCTGCCGCTTCCAATGGCCATGCTCTAGTGGGAGGAAGTGCTGAGGGCGGAGGTGAACCCCAGAACGATATGGACGCTGTGCCTCAAGAACTCAAGGACCTCCGCAGAAGACTGGACTATCTAAAGAACATCTATGACATTCAGGATCCAGTGAGTGCAATCCATACATTTATTTTATATCGCCATTGCTTGACTGAAGGGTCGGACTAATGTTTTACTTGTGGATGATTCATTGAATGTTGGTCGCATTTTTAGAATTGACTTCTGTATTCCTTCCAGCAGCAGAGTTCTGAGTTTGATGAGCAGAGGAGCATTAATACTGAGCAGTCCGAGATGTCGCTTACCTCCATGGAACGCAGGCAATTATCTGACAAACTGAAGGATCTGCAAGATAAAAAGATCTACATGGACGACCTCCTCGGAGAACTCAATAGTTTGCGCCGCCAGAGACAGCCACAGCTAAATAATGGTAAAGCTATTTTTGCATATTAAAGATAATAATCTGATGTAACTGTGCTCAACAACCTGAATAAAAACGAATCAAAAAAAGAAAAAGACGCGAAAATTGTATCCCTATGTATGCTAGATAAGTAAATTGCACATCAATTCAGACTGAACAAGTTTAGTGTATGATTTCTCAAAGAGAATAGTACATTGACGAGTCTACTAAATTTCAGAAACTATGGAAGTGGCGAGTATAACATCGTCACAAGGCCACATCATGGAGTCAGTTGCTGCCAGCACTTCAGCCACCCGCACCATGAATGAAGCGCAGGATGTCCTCGAGGTGCTTGAATCTCGGAAGAAACTAAGGTATGTTACATTAGTTAAATTAATCTGGCAACTGAACTTCAGTACAACAGCGGAAAGAAACTTAGTACATAACCCCCTCCGTACAACTTCTGAAAGAAATATAGCGCATAAAAAAATAAACACTGCTCTGAAAACAACTTTGTGAGGTTGATGAACTTTTGAAGTAAATAAACCATCAGCAATAAAAGCAGTATCAGTAAAGAAGGTGAAATGATGGGGAGAAGGAAAAAGCAGTGGAGTAAGAACTGTGGTATAGTGGAAAGAAGTGTTTGTGGATGGAAATATGTTGTGTAAATGCTGGACAAGGATAATCAAAATACATTCTTACCTTTTATACAAAGCCATATACTTTACGTAGATAAAAGTCAAGCCTTTATGTTTGATTATTTTATACAAAAATGTTGCTTTAAGGCTAAAAGAACTATAACATTGTTGGTTACATAAACGGGGGAAACAACGCATTTCCGACAGAACAGAAATGTTCATGCGTCGCCTTATATTAACAAAATATATCTAATGAATTAACAAGGTAGATAGAAATACACAGTACAACGAGATTTCATCATTTCTTTACGAAGCGATTCATTAGCTGCCTACCTTTCCAACTAAACACCCTCAATGCTATTTACCAACACTTGTTAAATGTGGTGATGTTTCCCTTCTTTGATAGGAAGCTGCAGGATGTGCGCGGCCGCCTTAACCAACTCCGTGACTTGGTACAATACTACCAAACTGGCACTGAGTTTATACATGGGGACGCTGATCTCATGCCAGGGGCAGCCGCAGCTGCAGCCGGTATCCCTGCCTCTGCTACAACACCAGATCGTGGCGACCTCCAGCCAAACCACAACATCAGGTTAGTTCCCCTATATCCATCCCAGAGGTCAGGTTTCCCTGTTCTAGATAATACCCATTCGTGTCCTGGGAAAAAAAGCTAGGCTAGATTGAAAGATCAACTAATACCAGGAAGTTTGACAGAGGAGTGGGTGAAACGAGGATATGAATGGAATTGTCACTGTATGTGTGTTTGGAGGATTGACGTTAACTTCTTTTATTGGTGTTATTCAGTGAGCCGACCAAGAAGGTACAAGTGACGGATAAACTGAGGCAGTATGCCAGTAGTGGACAGAGGGCTTATGATCAGCAAAGTGACGTAGCTAGTACGCAAGGTGATACGTCAGACACTGAGTCTCATGTTTCTAGTTCGATTGGTGCCTGGGGAGATGACCCGGAAATCCAGGACAAAGTAAGGTATGTAGGATGTTACAATCCACTGACTTCACTTTACACGAGTGGGTACAATTTTCATCTTGTATTGTAATATCTTGTATTGTAGTTTTATTTCGGTTATTCATATCAATGTTTTCCTTTTATATTCCCGTGGCCTGCTTCTATTTATAAATATTTATACGTGCCTAATATCTCAACTGACAAAACTCTCAACATAGTGAATCAGATATAACATCTTTGTAGTTGTTGTTTCTTAATCACTTTTTAATAGAAAATAGAAATGTTCGTGTGCTTAATTTTCTCATTGGCCATGTATAAATTTGTGTCACCTCCCTTCCAGAAAACTTAAAGCGGCCAAGGATAAATTGCGACAGCTGCAGGAGTTAGTATTGAAAGTACAGGAGCAACCCGACATGGCTAACTCACTTCCCGATGATCTGGCGGAACTAGCAAATAGCATCCAAGAGAGTTCCTCCCAACCTCCTATTGCCGCACCCCAGCCTCCAGCCAGAGCCCCGCAAATACCGACCAATATTAGCGAGGAACCAGAGGCACTAGATACAGAGTAAGATACTAGTATACGTTTTCCTGTCTAATATCAAAAGACCCCATGAAAATAGGTTGTTTGGTTTCCTTCCTATGCATAGTTTCATCAATATAATTGGAAGTGGCCATTGGATCACGCAGCTAACTGGTTTGATCCATTGCTCCCACTGTACAGACCCACGCCATTACTTTGTTGAATTTAAAACTTTAAAACAGACCTTAGTGTGGCTGTCAGAAGGCCCTTCCGCGGCCTTGTGGTCATGTTTGCATTTATGTAGTGCACGTTAAGGAAAAGTGTGCTTCCCTGGGACTAACAGAAGAGTTTGTCTTTACCTAACTTATTACAAGTATATCAATATGCACTGACTGAAAAGGCGTGTAATGAACATTTGTGTACATGATTAATACCAAGTATATTACGTCTAAATCTAGTGACTGGGATATGTCTGAAAACGACCAAACAGACAATTTGTATTTGCTATGGTTTAAAATTGAATGTGAAACAAAACTTAGCGTTACTCAAAGTTCCCTTTTTTTTAAGTGAGACGTATTATGAGGGTCGGATGCAGGAGCAGAAGGAGGAATTGGAGCAGTTGATGGAGGAGAGGCGTAAACTTCTTACCATTCAAGAACAGCTCCAAAAACTACACGAACAACTCGGGGCAAGTGTAAGCACTTATATTAGCACTGGCTCATCTTATGCTGCTGGGGTTTAAATGGGACATGTGTTATTTTGTTGAACTGGAAGAAATTATATGGAATTGATTGTGTGAATTTCAAATGGGAAACGCTTTCAGATTAGTGTAAAATGGTTGTTATGGTAATTTCCAAAATTTATATAATGCGTATCTGTTTCTGCAGGGTGCTGAAGCTGCAGAAGTAGTCCAGGAGGCCTTAGGAATGGAGAACCGATCACAGCAAGAGAGTATCCATTCTCAGGCAAACACCGACGGTGAGGAGAGTGACACCAACAATAATACCCAAGTCAAGTCTGTACAAGAAACATCGCAAGTAACATTCCAAGAACCACCTGAAGGTACCTAAACTCAAATACGATCGAAATATCAGGTTATTTGAGGATCGGGGTGGCAGAGCCGATTAAAACGCTGGGATTATCTGTGGGTTCGAATTCTAGTGCGGCTGAAAATTAACCTTTTCCCCCAGGTTCTAGGGGAAGACCAGCTGTGTGAACCTGGTTAAACAATATTAAAAAATATGAACATCTCAGAAAGAGAATTTAGTATTTCCTCATCCTAAAAAAGAAATGATAATGCCATTCGAATACAATTTCCAAATGTTTTGAAAGGTTAGTTGTCTTAATGCTATCATTGCTGTTACTACGACGATATTAGTTCTGAGTAGCAATCTTAGATTAATTATAGACCAAATGCATGTGGTAAGTGGCTAGAATCATGTTAATGAATGGCTAGAATCGTGTTAATGAATGGCTAGAATCATGTTAATGAAGACCTGTTCTTTAGGCAGATCTGAAGTTTAATTCTATTGTTATTCTAGTGGTCCAGTCATATGATGAACTGTATGGAAGAATGAGGCAGCAGCGTATGCTACGAGAAGAACTTCGCGAGAAGAAAAAAGAACTTGAGTTCATGATGAGTAAGGACCGACCGCGGAAGCATTACTCGCGGAATCAAGATAACCAAAGTGACAATATCAGCTTCTCTAACAAGTCTGATCCGCTTGGGTATGTTGGGTAAATACATCTTATATTGATCGAGGTTCATGTGTACATCCTAAAAGACAACAAGACGCGAAACATTTATCAGACGCATCGTGAGTGAGATCTGTGTGTACTGTTTAATTCTGATACTTATAGGTCAGGCGTTTTATTGCAAAGTGATTTCTTGCAGCACTAAGAGTGAGGACTACACTGTAGCTACGTGGGGCGGGTCTACAGTCGACAACCTGGAGAGTATAGAGGAGGATGAGAATGGAAGCGGCGCTGGGCAGGGTGCAGAAGAAGAGGCCGATGCTGATGATGGCTACCCCAGTGATGGTATTGTGCAGGTGGAGGAGGAGGAGGAAGCGCAGGAGTCAGATGATCATGACACATACACCATAGAGGACCAGCTCAGTTCTCGGGCGCGCCTCAGACAAAGTGCTTTACCTAAGCGTGCTACATCTGAGAGCGGGACCTCCAGAGTGCGTCGTCAGCGGAGAAGAGGCGCTCCACTCATGGATCAAATGGGTAGGTTATCATAGTCCACCAGTCTTAATTTTGGATATGAACGTTCATCCCTTTATGCACTCTTGCCTTTATTTTTCTCTTTCGTAGTTTCCTAGGGTCTATTAAGTATTTATTCAGATAAAAATACATTTAGGTGACCTGTGTCATCTTCTCGATGGATTGTGTTTAATCAGTAAGGAATGGCATGGCATTATATGTTGCATCATTTAATCACTAGGAGTGTCTGTTCAACGATTATTTTTAGATGTGTTTTTTGCATAGTTTAGTAAACATACCAATCTTAAATTCAGTCCAATTTTAGCTGCGTCAGGGAGGTATATATACTTAATGTGTACCTCCATCGTGTAAACTCATCCCAGCCCGTATCTTACCTAGAAATGAGCTGATCCTCTACATTTAGTACACCGGTAGTATCTAGCCCAGGGACACACAATTCAATGGAAGAACATTTGATGATTTTAATAATAATTTGAATGACTTCATTTTATAGATGGAGAACGACACTATGAGTACAACTTTTGGGCACCTGACAAAAGCAAGGTCCTGAACAATGCACGATCTCGTCGTCGCTCTCCTCGATCCAAGAGAGATGTAAGTTGAGCTATGTAATGCAATGTTGGCTTATAATAAAGCTTGAATTCTGAATATGTACAGTATGTGCCCCTTTTATGCCAGAGCCTGATTCATGCAATGAAATTAAAAACCATTTGCTTCTTGGACAGAAATCCGATTCAGCGTTAGAAAAGGAAGTAAGGGAGCTACGCCAATCGATGGATGAGTTACGTTCCCAAATGATGTCGCAGTCTGCGTCTCCAGCTCCCCTACACGCTGTTGGTTTCCCAGGCAACAATTCTTTCCCCACTCCACTCATGGCACAGATGCAGCAACAACTCTTGATGAACCTGAGCCAAAGCTACCAACAGCTCTGCCTTAACCAGCATGAGAGCTCAGACAGACTCCGCCGTCTTGAGTCCCACATGGCAGAAAGTACTGAAGACATGCAAGGCGCGGGACGGAGGGATCCTTTGTCCTACCATTCCAACCTCTTCATAAATTCTCCTGGAAGTGCAAGTAATAACCCTTACAGAATGCATCCATCTCCTGAGGCTCCTGGCTCTTTCTCTCAACCGTTAGGTAGCAGTGCCATGAGCCCAGGTTCATACCTTCAGCAGTACCGCGCAGCACGTGCCCGGACTGTAGGCTCCATGGACACTCAGTTCACTCAGCCTTTCAGGTATGAAGGCAGGCCCTATGGCTTTGGGGCTGAAGCATTTGGTGAAAACACGGGAGCTTGTGCTGCTGCTGCTGCCACTGGCGCAGCCTCCAGAGGCTATGGAGACCATCCAGGCATTCATGGCCAGCAAGAGGGGCAGACTGAAGAACTGGTGTCAGAGATGTCAGCTGCTCCTAGCGAGGTCTCCGCCCAGAATGGTGGAGGGAGACCTAAACAACGAATAAACTCCCTTCTACAGGAGCAAGCTAACATGAACGCCAGTCCCAGACAAGCTGGAAACCAAACAACACTTACAAGCCTACACCATAATGAAAGATCTGTCTCAGACTACAGCCCCATGACTACAGCTCGATCAACAGCCAGGTCTGACCGTTCCAAAGCGGATAGTATACAGATAGACACAATTTTGGCCTCCGACAGAGCAGGCAGGCAGCATATTCCTCCGCTTGACTTAGCTACAATGTTAAAGAACAGGTGAGTGTATATTGGTAAAATCTTACATTCTTAAAAAAATGTAATGGGTTTCAAAATACGAGGGAGCTGCTTTATATCATTAAGTGAGGCTTGGGTTTAAGTATTGTGACGAATAATTATTTATTTTTAAGTGTAACTAAGTTTATATGACTTCCATAAGGATAATGAATAGTAAGTATTATAGTCCGATATACTCCAGTCCCAGCAAGGTATTCATTGTTCAAGATACAGTACGTGTAATGTATTGTACTAATGCTCCTGGTTATGATTAAAGACAGATACTATAATCTAGTTCATAGTTCATATTTATGCTTAAGTCCCCAAAAGTGGAAACTAAGTGGCAAGGCCAGGATTGGCAAGGGGAACTTTAAACACTCTATATTCTTTGCGTGAAACGTGAAAACGTTCCCTTTCTACGTAACAGATCTTACCTACCTGGTTATCTATTGTGATCAGAAATTGCCTCTCGTTTCATTGCAGAAGCAGACAACCGGTTAGAGAGATAGCATCTGAAGTGTCCACACTGGCCAGCAGTCGTAGCGATGCAGTGGTCGGTAGGAAGTTCCCTACTCCTAGTCGTGCTAATGCTGCCTCACGCTTGGCTAGCCGGCAGCTAGCTGGACAGAGGCCGGGACTAAGTGCTGGTATCAGTGGCACCACCTTTATGGATGCCTCTAGCATGGCCAGCATGTCCAGTGCCGTGTCCAGTATTCCAGGCGCCGCTTCGGTCGATGCTGTTGCTAGGGCACAACCAGTTAATGGCAGCATTGACTCAAGGACCGTGGAAATGTAAGCGTCGTGTTGCAATATATCATTAGTTCTTCATTTCCTCATTAAATTGATTAAATGAAAGGGTCGCCAAATAAAACATCTTCGAAATTTAACACCATAGTTTATTTCAGTTGAGTTGCCTCCAACTTAATCAACTTTTACAATTAATTAAATGGTGAGAAACTGAATGTGATGGAATTGCATTCTCTCTTGTGCTTGGCGATGTGCGGTTCAAAATTCCTGAATCCCTGTTTCAACATAAATATGCTTTTCTCCATGGTTCTCATATCAGATCTTAATCAGAATGCCTTGGCATGCGTTAGAAAAGCATGGAACTATCCTTTGGAGTTTTCAAATTTCATTTCAACAAGGTTTGCTTGCTTATCTGGTATTTCACATGTTCGTGTTTCAGAGAATCTGATGCTACTTTAAGCGATTTCACAATGTTCGAAGCTATGCGGGAGACAATCTATGCTGAGGTAGCCACCCTCATCTCCCAAAATGAGATGAGACCTCACTACCTGATAGAACTCTTCCGTGAGTTACAGATGATGACCACAGACTACTTGCGTCAGCGTACGCTCTATGTGATACAGGATCTGGTCACTCGCCATCTCACTGAGGAAGATGCTCAAAGTAGCCAACAAGAAAAAGAAGTGAGTTACAATTTGTTGTTTCCGATAGGCTTAGGTCGCTTCTTACCATTGTGATGTGTGCTAGCCCATCGTGGAACATGCACTCTAGCTCCCATACAATTTGTTTGTTTAGATGCATGGTAGTATTCGAAAGGAGGAGGAAATGTGTAGCATTGTTGAATTGATCCTATACATTTGTACTTCGTGACCCTGATGGAAACCCCTGGTGCCATAAGTTATACATTGGCCTATATATAACCCGATATCCCAATTCCACTGCATATATTAACCGCTGCTTGTCGATTCATTTAGATAACTAACCTGACCCTTTCGTTATATGCATTGTTAAAATTAGATAACCAAAATATCAGGCATTAGTCAATGGGTGTGTTCAAATAGAGTTGGTGTTATACTGCTTACAGTCCCAGGCAAGTCCCTCTAGAAAAATGCGTTGGCCAAATCAAGCTAGTCGTGTTCTTTCTGAGCACACCCCGAGTGAAAGTCAAATAACTTCTGACGAGGAAGAAATAAAGGTCAGTTTCCAAAGTCTCGTGACAAGTTATAGATCTAGAGAGTGAATTGTAGATATTAAGTTGGTGTCGATCATGATTGATATGTGAATACACATTTTGTAATTCTCTACTTTCCTGAAATATTTCTTCTGCTAACCAATTACATGCAATGGAACTTGATTAGATATAAATGGCACTGCTAGACGATGGGAGTGACTCGCTAACATAGAGGAAATATAACCCTATCCCATATTGTAATGAGCCGAGTGCCACTAGTTTAAATTTGAAACGTATATGCCAACTAATGCACCGGAACATAATAAAGGAGTGATGGCACTCTCTGACTTGACTGTTGTTATTGGGTGCTCCAGGCTCAGTTGTATGCCCGTACTCTACAACAACGTGGCGCTCCCGGCCTGCAGGTTGATCAGGGATCTCTGTCAGGTTCGGTGAAGAGTGATCGCTTTGATTATGCAGAAGTAGTGGACACAACAAGCTCCCTGTCCACCCCTACATCCAGTAACTATCTGGACCACGATCACTTCGCCAAAGATTCGCTTGGTGATACAGTTATCCACCTGGATAAGGTAAGCTCTCAAGCACAAGAGTGAACACTCATATCTCACTATGATTCAACCCAGTTCTACTGACTTAAATGTCCTTTTGGGATTTCTTTTGAAATGAAAGTTGACACCCTGTTCACCCCAAACCATACTTTAATTTGTGCCTACAAAAAAAATCACTGTCTTGACTTTAACCGTCCTTACACTGTTAAACGTTCTGTTCGCAGATTCCTGCACCCTAATTACGAGCAATTTTACTTTGATGTTCTAATTCTGAAAACATTTTGTTCAATTATTATTTTACACAAAGTTATTGTAATTTAGTTAGTATGCGTAAGTTACATAACACTTATGTATAAGACGCACGCTGTTGCATGACTGCTTTCTATGAAGAAAGCTAGTATTCCTCGACTCGACTCACTTTCTCGTTGTGACCTCAAGCGAATTAAGCGGTCTATCTTACTTGGTGATGTAAAGTATCTTAGAAGTCCAGTTTATGAGAGTGTGAATCTCACAGTCAGGTATCTGTAAACATTTTTGTAGAATTTATTTCTATTGGTGATACGTACTAAAAGGTATATCCGCAGTCCTGAGTCCTATTACTTTGATATGCATCTGAGCTTTACTGAAATCTTCAAGGATTTATAATTGGCGAAAGAGAAAAACTCTTGTCTTAAACGAGCCGTCTCCTCGCCCTGTGCAATGGAAGCAATAAATTCAATTGGTTCCAATTCTTATCCCCACGAAGAAATGTGTTTTTAGAAGATATGTTTACAAATATCTGTCTGTGAAGTTAATGGAAAATAGAACAACTATTCACTGGACTAAAAACTACTAGCTTTGTTCATAACATTGTTATAAGCTTGATATAGGAAAATATAAGTAAACACAATATATGGTTGAGAACCCATTAAGATTTGTATCAACCAACCACCGCTATGAATAATAAGGTACTAATTTTGCATGTGTTTTGTAAGTTACCATATTGAAGTTTTTGTATTTTCCGTGCAGTTGTATGAAGAGACCGTGAAAAAGCATGAGGTACTATGTCTTGCGTCTCTCCAGTTTGAAGCCCGTTTCACTGGCTCAATAGAGGCAGTGAGTTTAGTTCTTGATACTAATGGTTTCGCAGCAAATAGTTGTGTTCTTTCGAACTGTTCCCTGGCTGGAACGAATGCTGTTGTCAAATGTCTGAAAAGTAGCTACGTTTGCTTTATTTTTTCACTCAAGGCTAGATTGGTCAGTGATGTTTATTATAAAATCACTTTTTTCACTTGGTTGGCACCTCAACATTTCCTATTCAGTCTGTCGTGGGGATCCTCCCACCTGTAAGACAGTTTCCACTGCCTTGTAATGATGCATTGCAGGATGAATGGATGGTTTTCAGTTGAGGAAAAATACTTCAGCATAAATTATCATTACGAGTATATCTTCCTTAGGACAAAGAAAATCTAGATTATTCGTCTTGTGATTTCAAATATCGACTTCTGAAATTATGTTTAACACAACAATTTCTGACAGAATCGGCCTTGTTGAGATACGTTTAAAGGTGACCAGAACAGATAATGCATTACATATTTTTTTTAACGGAAATACTACGTTTTAATCTTGTTAAATGCATCGCATTCTTTGCCCTTCCCACATGCTTTATTCCATGGCTACGAACGTCATTTAATTACGGATACCATTGTTCTTGGACAATTGTTTTTTTGCTCTATTGTCCCTGCGAGTCGAGCTCTCTTTCATAATATTTCATTATCAACTCTGGTCACCTTGAGCTGTTGTTGCTGGTCACATAAACCGCTACAACCTGATACTATAAAAGGATGGTCTTCACATTGTATATACATCAACACAAACGTGCACCTAAAATAATTTCTTCCACTAACAGTACACACACAGACATGTTAAATTAACAATATTGATACATGAAATAACCAGTACATTCATTTAGAAAAGCTTTGTCGTGAATAAGTCCTCATTGCCGATTTTTGTTCATGTTGTAATGTATATTTTTGTTTGTCTTATTCGTAATTATTTCCTTAGGTTTACTGTTCATTGTTACCGAGTTTAGAGTGATCAATGTTATATATTATTATTTTCTTTCTTACTTATATCATCGCTTGTTTTGGAACCTTTACGCTTCATATAATTCCTTCGTTTTTTCACGTGCCAATGTAGAAATGTGTCAAGAGACCAAAACACATGGTTTGAAAACTTACATATTTAACCAATCCGTGATAGAGTATCTATCTCTATTTGTAATATATGCAGGAATAAGTTAATATCTAAAATTTAGCTTAAGTTTGCATTGAAATCAACAAACCTGTATAAATATTCGTGTCTGATATGTGTTTCTCGTTCAGGCTTTGGAGAGGATGAGGGAGTACGAGCGGCGTGTTGCCGCAGTGGAAGCGAGTGATGCAGCTGAGATGAACGGAGGCAGCAGCGGCAACCAAGGAAAGGGAGCTGAAGCTGCTGCTGCTGCTTCCAAGGACGAGATGTCTGAGGTGGCGTCCAGCTCCGCTCAGGGCAGCGACACCTCCAACTCTGATGTCCCTGTAAGTATACTCATCTTTTAAAAACATAAGTGTCAAACGTCGCCCCGTACTCCCATACACTCATTTACACACCCTGCTCTTGAAAATTTAAGACTTTCTTTTAATTATGAATTTATTTACTGGACATATTTATTTCCTGGGAAATAATTGATGTGAGCACTTTCCAGTATGCAATGTTAAATTTAAACAACAGTGTAGGGTGTCTTCCTGTGACTTATTTTATCTTCTGTCGCAGGGAAGCGTAAGTTCTTTCTCAGAAATAAATGTAAGTAAATGTGAGGTAAAGGATATTCTCCTCTGTGACATGTCTTGGGCACATTTCTCACTCATAAAGCACCCCAAGAACATGATTTCGCATTTAGGTGATGGTATGTTTGTTAACATGGATATTGCACACCCACTCTCAGACACGCTCACACATGTACACACGTGTATGAGGGAAGAAATAATATACGCCACAGCTGAGTTACTAGTTGTGATTAAGCCTAAGTTTTTCTGAAAGGAATCCAATCTCTACCAGCTTCATGTTTGTTACGTTGGGTGGATTTCTCATGTATTAATACCACAAGTATCCCCCGGTATTTACTCTTTTTCATCTGATTTAATGTCGACTTTTTATAGAGTTGCATTTATCTGCAAGTACGTATCACATCTCAATGCATCATTAACATAACTATAGTTCCACTTGTTGAAGTTCCTCGTTGTTAATCTTTTGGTGACTTCCGTAACGTCGTTAAGAAGTTTGTGTTTTTATCCACACCTTCACTCATGTTACTCAGATCATACTGTCCAAAGCTAATAATGAAGCTAATAATTCGCATACAACTAAAAATACCTTTGCCTACACAAATATATTAAATCTTCGTTTAGACTTAAACATCGCACGTCCAACATTTTACTGCTCGTCTCTTAGTTTTTGATGACTTGCTTCATTAGAATGTTTTCAAATATAGTTTTTATCAGGAAAATAACCAGGGGAACCCCTGTATTAACCTATACATCATTACTTTCAGTACCCGAGGATTGATACCCAGCAGCTTGACCGACAAATAAAAGCTATCATGACGGAGGTCCTGCCTGTTTTGAAGGAACACATGGACGAAGTGTGCTCACAGAACCTCCTACAGGTACCTTGAATATTCAGTAAAATTAATGTTGCACCTGTGTATTTTGGACAGCTATAACAATCGTACCTTTCTCCCATAATACAGGCAATATGAAATCCCTTTGAAAGACTAGCACACGAATCGTGTCTGTGATAATAAATCATTGTGTGTGTGATTTTATCTTAGTCTCCTTCAATCAAAACTCATTGTTTTTTCCCGTTTATCTCAGTACGTAAGAAGACTGGTCCTTTCACTGACGAAGCATCAAGATGACCAACATGAGTTCGCAAGATTTTTTCATAAACAACTTGGGTCAATCGTTCAAGATTCTCTCGCCAAGTTTGAAGGCCGAAAGTAAGTGATTATGTGTACTCTTTCACCTGCCGATTTCCCCGTTCACTTACTTGAAGTAGCTTTAAAATATAACTTACAACATTTTGCTTCAAATTTTATGAAGTTTTGTACGAATTAGTTCCGGTATTCGAAAAAATTGTAATCGGCCACTAGCATCATACATATTATTACACGTGATCATGAATTCTGTTGTATAGTAACTGTTAATTGTTTGCATCTAACTCTTTCCTATTATGCCACCACATGAACATGTTTTTTGAATATATATTTTTCTATTGTAGGATGCGTGAATGTGGCGAGGATATGTTGGTAGAGCTTTCAGAGATTCTGTTCAATGAGCTTGCTTTCTTCAGACTCATGCAAGATCTCGACGATCCTAAAGCTAAAGTGAAGGCTCGAGTCAAAGCCAGTGTAAAAGACTGGCATCAAGACGGAGGGGTTAGTATGTTTCTGTGTCTCCAAAGTGACTTATAATACAGATAGGATCTTATATATTTCTAACCGAATATAATGAGTTCTTTTTCGCTCTCATTTCCTTACTTTAATACCTTTCTACAGGATTCACTCGCGTCCTTGGCGTCTACAGACACCGGGGTAACAAAAGATGATGATGAATGTGATGGACGAGGTGGAGAAAGAAACGATACTACATCGGCAGCCGATAGCTCTGAATCAGAGTCTGAACAAAATGTTTATGGACGCAACGACGCTGACACTGAGAACACAGACCAACAAGATGAGGAATCAGATTCTGAATACTCCAACGAAACTGATGATTTGGGCAAGGTGCGTTTTCATGTTTCGTGGAAAACTACACATGTTTCGGTTTTTTTATTTTTTCATTTTGCACATCTTGTCCTGTTTTTCAGCATTTTGTTATGGTTTTCAGAACATTTTTGGTGGTGGGAAGGTTTGATTTTTGTGTAATTGAATATGGATTGGTCTCATGAGGCATTTGCTCTATGTGTGCTTGGCACATTGCTTTCAGCAGGCCCGAGATGACGAGCTAGCGGCGCAAATAGAGATCGCTGAAAAAGATGATGATAGCGAGTGTCCTCATAAGTCACCTGTTAAGATCGAGCTTGCAGTCAGTGAAATCAAGTCATTTACGAGGTCAGCTAACTCCTATGTCGATCTAACGCTCCACATTTTGTGACTAATAAAGCGTTTAGTTTTATGGTTATTACAGCTAGCTATTAATACAAGTTTTCTTCTGAAGTTATTTACTACTTGTTGTTTTAAGCAGTCCAAAAAGTTATCTGTTGTTTTTTGGGATGAGAAGGCCGGTGTATACCGCATCCCACGGTCCTCCTCTGTAGATTGTGTTTTGATACATGGAATTTGGTACTTACTTGCCTTACAGGATTGGCAGTGATGAAGATGATGAGGGAGATGAAGATGAAGTGCAGAGCGCTGATGATGTGTCTGAAACAGCCGTCTCTAGGGACATTCATAACGAAGCTGAAGCAAGAAACGACACAACTTCATTTACAGAAAAACAAGCTGATACTACCGAAGAAAATCCTCCTATCTCTAACAAGGAAGAAGATGGCAAAGTAGAGGAGGAGACCGAGGAGGAAATTGAGGAAGATATTGAAGAGGAGATAGACGAAGATGATGACGACGAGGATGATGAAGATGATGATGACGAGGATGAAGATGGAGACGAAGATGAAGATGGTACAGAAGGAGTAACAAGTGATACAGACCCTGCTGACTCTGCCAGTGGCAAGATACCTGTTGTGGCGGAAGGTAGTGCTCCTGGGGGCGGTGCTGCAATGAATGGAGAGGTGGGCAGGTTTCTACAGGTGTACAGCGTGCACCTTTATAGTGTGCCCCCAGACGTAAGTCGGACAAAAGAGAGAATGACAGCCAATGTGTGAATTCACATAGCAAACCGAAGCTAGTCACATTCATGCTATAATGCTTGTATTCATGAGTGCACTCTTGAGGAGGTTTTTTTGTGTCTATACCTTTTTAACCTCTGATATTTTCTGTCTATAGAATATATAAATTGTTATAACAAAATGATAGATACGTGACATTAGGTTTGCTGGCTTTGTGTTTGCATTACTCAATTATGAGATATAATTAACATGTAGGAGTGTGTGGTATTAACCTCTCTTGTCCGTCCTGCGTGCTGTGGTCACTGGTATAATGTCTAATCTATATACGTCGAATATAGATTTATTACTGATCAATCTCAAATGATTATTTACAAATACCCTTACTGAACTATAGTGAAAAGATACTGAAGTTTCAGGGAATTGGTTTCTGGTTGTTTAATATATCTCGGTCTTGTCTAGGTCCATAACGGCGAGGATGAAGAAGAGCTGACGATAAATGACCTCCCTGCTAAACTGGCTTTAAGCAATGTGAGTTATCCTGCGTTTTTCATCTTTTAATTGTAAAATATCACGTCCAGCGATGCTGGTAAATTACTAACCGGCCAATTTTGTTTAGATGGTTAGATTTTACGGGTGGGAAAGGCTTCATTTCGTCTTGCAAATTGTACTTCGCATCTGCTCTCTTGTACATAGTTATAGCTACAGAAATCTTACCCGTGAGAATAGTTATATACCCGATGCCCTTCTTTCCGATCTCTCCATTCATCCACACGAGGTTCACTGGGAGGTTACAGTTTTTGGAGATGTTTAGTTTCTAGACAACACTTTCTTGTGCATTAGCAGGGAGGTATATCCCCAGTATATACCTCCCAGCTATCATCAGCTTAACGGTTATGTGATGAGAATATTACTACCTATGCCTTCAGGTCCAGACGGCAGCTGTGGAGGAGAAGCGTGCTGTTGAGGATCAAGAGAACTCTGCTGTAGCTGCTGCGCTGGAGAGTTTGGATGGAGCGGCAGCTGGTGCTGAGTTAGCTGGAGATCCCAATGCTATTAAAGAACCAGGTACATTTTTCTCTCTGCCATCTTAACTGGTCTTGTAGGATGATCTCACCTCTTCTCGGATAAATATACTTACCCGGTAATTTGTGGGGTGGAAATGACAGCATGTAATCTTTTCCCTGTTTTCTTACATACGATAATTGACTTGTCTGTAATCCCGTGGGTGTGTGCATCCCATAAATAGATTGGAACATTATGGCCGCCCTCGTACAAACTAAGAGGGTAATTATCAAATGGGGATTAATTTACATTTATTCCATCCGTGTGTCGCCGTACTTGTCATCGTCTACACAACGACCGTGGGGATTTTTTTCTAGTATTGATAATGATGCTAACCGATTGATCTAACTTATAATATCCTATGGCAATTAGTCTTTGTATGAAATAAGGTGTTATCCCAGAAAATTGTATTTCCAGTTTCATTATAAAGAAACGCGAGCCCGTTATCGCGTTAAATGTCTTCTGCACATTCCCCCTATCTGACTTGATCTCGCTCCATTTTCCCTACTGACGTGGCACTCTTAGATGAGCGCACGAGTCATAGTCTGGAGCTGAGCAATGACAACGTGCTCCACCTGACGGCAAGAGACGGTAGTCCGATGATGATGGCTGGTCTCCAGATGAGAGAGTCCCAAGCCTGATGGTCCCCGTTAATAACTAACCCTCATACTGGTAAAAGAAAAACACTTCCAGGCCCGGCTACTCCCAAATTAAAAAATAATATGTGTGGGTTTTGCACAGAGAATTAGTGAAAGCACTATTCGATGTATGCGGTTTCGTTTTTTTTCCTTTTTCTTCTAAACACTAGCCATAATACTTGCTACGCTTTATTTTGTATATATATATCATCGATATTTTTTTAAAGTGGAATTTGGCCCCAAACCTTTTTTATTTGCACATTCATTTTCAAGGTCCAATGTGATCAAAGAGAGTCAATCAAACTAAACAATCATTAAATTTCAATCGAAATTTGTTGGTGGAAATTGATTATGTCTAAATGTTGTATGGCACATTTTGGGTTTTAGGTATGCGGGACTTAGTGAGGGCATTATAAATCAGCCTACATCTTCATGTGAGTTGATACTCAAATCATATCTTATATGCAGATTTTTTTTTTATCTCTGCGATCAATATCCATGTTATGACCCAGTTTCTTGCTCATACCACTGGCTTAGTTATATCAAATACACCTACTCCACTCATTTATTTTGTCATACTTAAAATTGCCTGAGTTCATGAAATTTCTCACTTATTAATTTGAGTTTGCCCTTATGCATGCGTGCATGCCTATTTCCTTAAAATATATGCTGTAAATAATTTGTTCGCGATCGATTTCTAAGTTAAAGTATAACATAGGCAGTTTTTGAAAGATCAAACCATAAACTAGTCATAATTTTTTTTTCATATCATTATGAATCACCTATATGCTGTTATTCGTTATGTTTTAATGAGTTTTATTGTTTTTTTCCCCAGGTAGTTGAAAAGTTGCCAGGCTCTACTGTGATTTTACATTGGTTATACCGTCCACCTATCACCGTGTACACAAATATGCATCACATCAATGTGCTACAAGCCACACCGAGGGTAGCGAGGAAGACGCGGGAGATCCCGTGCTTTAGGCATTAATACATAATTATATACTATTTGTGTGGTCTTTCGATAGTTTCCTCATATTATTACTCCATACGCAAATATATAGTAACCACATTGGCTGCACTTGATACAGTTTATCTAATTGTATCATATTGAAAGGTTTAGCATGACGAATAACCGACAGCATGTTTCGTGATGAAAATGAAGTGTAACAGGGCCATGTAACTAGTTCCCTGGATGTTATAATAAACCGTGTTACAGTGTTTGTACAAAGTGTTTGGATTGACAAGATTAGGATTCATTTTTTTCTACCTGAATTGTCTGTGATGTAGGATTGTTGGAATTTGGTCATCTGGGGCGTTAACAGTCATGTTCGTGAGACTGATATCTGTAAGATTTTAGGTGGGCATTGTTGTAGCCGTTTCCTAATTTTATTGATAAGAGGTCAGTGTTGATTATTTGAGAGTTTCAGTTAGAGATGTATGTGTCAGTCATGATATCAAATAGTAATATGTTGACAAAGAAAATTACGTTTATGGCTAGAATTTACGTGACAAAACCTGAGATAGTTTACCTACTGTTAGTTTCAAAAATCGAAGTTTACTATTTTATTTATTTTTCCAAGACATGTTGAATATAATAAACCATTCCCTGTTGGCGTGTTGGCGTATTTAGATGAATCCTAAATACCGATCATGTAAAAATTTGAACTTACATCACCTGTCATTGTTTATATCAACAGTATTGCATCCTTACATTATATCCAAATTACTGTATAACCAGACAATACTCGGATCTTGAGGTACTTATCTACAAATCCCGCGAGTGCTTATTTCATTGAGGTATGTTTACGCAGTATGATAGTCGAAGAAAATGTCTGTATTTGATAAACTATTTCAAAAGATAATATAGTGGAATATAAATATATATATAGTCAGTCATGTGTACTAAATCACCATTCACGACAGGTTAGCTGAGACCTGAAAGGATTGAAGATTCCGGTTTGACGTTTCACTTTTTGTTATTAACTTTCCAAGCATTATGGATTGGCACCAAATATTTGATACCGCCGAAAATTATGCTGTACTTGCCATTGTACCCGGAATTACCATCAGCCATTGCTACTGATGTTCTAGGGTCGTGCAGTAGACCCCATTTCTTTATTGCAGCTCACGACAAATGTGACTACAACCTGGAGGTTGAAGAAGACTTGCTTTAAGTTTCTACTGATGAAGAAAATAAAGTTGTGCTGAAAGGATGGAACGTCACCATAAAGTGCTGCAAGGTTTCATCACGAGTTTTGCGAGAAGGGCGATGTGTCTCGTCGCCATGTATCTTTGCTCGTGTGTTGGAAGCCTTATTCCGATTTTAGCTCAGCCTCTAAAAGTTTGACTGTTATGAACTTGCTCATCAGCTCTTCGTGCTAGTTTGACGCTGGCAGCACAGGTTATTTAATTGGGATATGACTTTGATAAGGCAACACATTTACTGAACTGCAAGATTTTAACGGGAGTGACAGGCAATCCTGCCAACAACTGTGGGTGATGGTTATATCCAGATGTCCTTAGTCACGAGTAAATTCAGCCAGGGCTGCATGTGTAGAGATATGGAGATTATTTAAATGCCCACCCATACCATGGAGGTTTTTTTTTTCACGTTACTTTAATCGAGTGATTTACAATATATATACTGTACGCCATCCCCGGAATGAATCTGTGGTTAGACCAAACTAAGACTTGTGAGAAATTCCGAATCTCCCGCAATCTAACTTAAAATTACTTAACTGGAGTCCAGACAGCTAATTTATCAACTAGTCTACCTGCGGTGTATGTGACCATCGGGTTTTGTGATTTAGTGTGCTTTAGGGTAAAGAAATCTAATTGTTGAGATATGATAGTTGGGTTGCATTGGGGACATCGATTAATTCTTGTTTTGACAAAGTTCTCCAATGGTCCTCCTGGTTGTATTTTGAGGAAATATTCGAGCAGGCGTTGGTTAATCACATTCCAGTATTCACTAGCCGAGATCTTGGTTGTGTCATTTTTCTCACTGCTAATTTTCACAAGTCTGAGAAAGTGTCTCTACATCAGAGCCCGATGCTTCACTTTCTTGCTGAGAAATAAAATCTCGGGTCACAGAGCCTGGTTCTTTTGAGTTATTTTTTAAAAGGGTTAACCCTGAATGATTTTATTCTGATAAATTCAAACGGGAATAATAGGGGAATTGGGATAGAAACGTTTACAGTTGGGAGAGGGGGTATTCGATGCGTTTGCCACAAATAAGCTATAAAAGCAACGACCAAGAAGGTTTTCAAAAGCCACTTTATTCCAGTCGCCAGACATAAATATCGCTACACTATGTACAAAAATAGACATAAGCAAGTTTTATCATTGCACTGCGAGTAAGCCTGATGTTCAACAGTAATTATCACGACATAGGCATTGAAAATGGTAAATATTTGCACGAAATCATAGACGAAGGATTATCCCATCCCCAAAAATCTGGACGCTTAGTGCCAAACCGTTTAATTGCTGTTATGCACTCAGTGTGGGAGTGTATAATAGCGTGTTCTAAAATGTGCACCTACTGAAATAACCGTACGTGATACATTCGATCTTAACTTGCTTAGTGATTCTCATTTTACATCCTTGGACTAGCAGATTCATCCATGAATTAGCTATTAATATGCTTCACATAAGGGACTAGAAATCTTTCAAAAACATACTAACATCCGTCTAGTTGTATATCGAGTTCATTATTGGGGTAATTATTTCCTAGGAAATTACTTTCTTACGGTCCTTCTCACAAACAATACTACAGGAGCTATGGTGGCTAAGGACCGTAAGAAAGTAATTTCCTAGGAAATCATTACCCCAATAATGTATAGACCATGAAATGTCCAACTGCAGCCAAGAATTTGAATTAACAAACTTTATATATTCTGGCCAAGAACTAGAATGAACAAACTTTGTATATTCTGAAAAAGGAAAGGCAATGGAACCTATACAAAATTACTGTTTTGCATAGTTTTGGAACTTGAGGATAAGTACATAGTACACGTTGAATACATGGTGCGGCTGTATACATTAATAATAATTATTGTGAAGTTCAGAAAGGTACATAAAGTAAACGGTTAAAATAATTAATACAATAAACGTTAACACCAAACATAGCCTCCAACTGCTACCCAGCACATTCCAAACTCTGCCATTTGATCTACTTCATATAACTATTCAATAAATAAGACAATACTGAATTTCCCCAGGCAGAGGTCCTCCTAACTCAGTTAATGGAATCGTGCATCCACTGTCCTAACCAAAGTCTTCACAGAGCAGCCTCAAAGAACAGGTGACGAATAAATTATTATTGGCAAGGTATGTGATATCGCATTTGGGCCAGGCAAGAGGTACAGCTAGGAAGCAGTCTAACCGTACCAAAGATGAGTTCAATTCTGCTCAGTCAAAGATCACGTTGACTCACACAAGTAGAAAACAATGTTAAAAGTAATTACTTTATAGAAAGAAATTATGGAATGTAGACAAATTATGAAAGGCCGTTTAATATGACAGCAAATACTTAGATTTAATAAGAATAATGTCTTGATAGATTATCTTAACCGACCAACGTTCACACAAATTATTAACTCAAATGAAATGAAGGAAATCTCAGCAGTTAAACTTGCCAATTTTTCCGTTATAAGTTTAAGCCCGGAGCAGAAATAGCAATTTTTTCTTCAGCTATTGATTCTATACGGCAAACAGTACCAATCTAGACAATCTTAGCGGGAACTTCCTTCTCCAGTAGCAGAAGATCGAGACTAAAGACAGCTAATAAAAACTCCAGCGTTTTCCTGTCGACTTGAGCATGGGGAAAGAGAGAAAGCAAAATTACGACTTTCACACGATATTCGGACAGAAAGTTCCGAATTGTTCGCGGGAAACACCAATTAAATACAAGAAAGCGCATTAAATTCACAAATGTGCTTACTAAATGTAAGCCAAAACCTTTCTGGCATTCCATTACAGGACACTCAACTATAGGCTTCTTGTATCTATTCTATCCTTCAACTCGGTTAATGCAACTCATGCTTACCAAAGATTATAGTACTATAATCTTTGTGCTTACGGTATTTACCAGTTCGCGACGGCCACCACAAAGTCATATTAGTTGGGATTGAATTATTACCATTGCATCGCATTAATCCCATAACTATATAATTTTCACAAATAATCCATATCGATTTCTTGTATGGATTTATAGAAAGGATGTATAGCCAGTTCGCGAAATTATATCCGAAGTATTTCCCTTCGATCTAGTGCATTGAACACTTAGTTGATATACAGGACATCCTAGTCTATGTGAACACTAGAAAATCAAACCCAATTAATATTTATATACGATAAACAGCTCGAATGTTTTGAAATCATTTGAACACAAATTGGTTTATACATTTGTGGTAAGAATAAAAGGAAAAACGATTTCTTCATGCTGCAGCATGCAGCCTTTTCTCAGCAAATCTATAGCCATATCATTTGACCAAACTTGGAGGTACTTATTTGACCATTTCTAAATAAATGAATTGTGAATCTCTGAATAAAATGACTCCCTTGAGCTCCTTGGGCAAAACAGAGTTATATCCAAGTAGCAAAATCGACGAAAATACAGTCTTTGCCCCCGGGAATACCATTCTAGCAAAATCGACGAAAATAGTCTTTGCCTCCGTGAATACCATTATACGTGATACCATTCTATCATGAGGCAAGCGTTATTAAACATTTCCAAAAGGGAATTGTGACTCCTCCTATCCTTTCTGAGATTTTATTGTTTTGCTGCCCAAGTATATTTTGAAGGCTCAATTGCGAAATTTTCATCTAAGAAGGCACGGGTTTCAGGAGGACGACCATGTTTCTAGCTTGATCCGAATCTTCAATTGCAATAGTAGTGGTCAGGTGTGTTCCTCGTGAGACGACTGATATTGATTCACGCTGAACCTGGACTACTTTCTCCTGGTCGTTGTATACGACAATGGTTGGCTGGAATCGGGCTTCATTGTTGATGAGGGCAGTTTCGTGGCAATAGAACTGGAGAGACCAGTTATCGTTCTGAGGCTTTCTGTATGTGATTTTCCAGTCACCTTCACGTGCCTCAACAGGAACTGCACCCCGATACATCTTCACGTCGACTTGAATACCAAAACGAAGGGCGTTCTGCATCCTGACGTTATCAACAGCAAGGTCAATATAGTCCCTTGGGATATAAGAATCTTCAATGAAGCTCACTCCAAGTTGATGCTGGTATGGACACAAAGCCCGAAATCTGTATGCTTGGCTAAGCAGCTCTTGCAGAAGTTCCCGACACTCCGGTCTGGAGGCTATGTCACTTTGCTCGACGAAGTATAGCTGGTGTGCATGGAGCAATGGGAATCGGATGAGGCCAATGAGCTTCTTGGCATTTTCAGCCAGACCTGAAAGATGCGCCTCGTGCATTAGCCAGCGAGTTACTGCCTCCAGTAAGACAAACTCATTCTGGACCACCAGCTCGGAACTGCGAAGCATATCAATAATGAACTCTATGTCCATGTTGAGCCACTCAGGGGATGTGATAATGTCCTGGCAGTTCCAGGCTATTGTTTTGGTACACTGTTCTATGAGCTGTTCAAGGTGCAGAGCTTTGGCCCAGGAGTACCATGTCAGCGCGTTCTTGACTTTGGGACTGCGGCTGTTAAGGACCATATATTCCGTACACAGTCGTTTAAGTGAATCCACATTATACTTATCCGCCAGACAAAGGATTCCCACAGCTGTACCGATACTAATTGATACTTCTGCAGTGTAAAGATAGCGAAGGAAAAGTTCAAATACTGACTGGCATTCAGCCGATTCACTCAGCTCGACTTCCTCCTTCGTGTTCTGCGCCCAGTTCCGCTCATAGAGCATCGTCCGAAACACATCACTCGACTTAGCGAGGACAAACCTGTGTCCGAAATACCTCTGATCATCAATCTTGAGGATGACATCACTTATGTCCTCTTGGTTGAAAAACTGGGATACATTCTGGATGAAGTTGTTTTCGTCCCTTAATATGGCATCCATGTTCGGGGACTCAAGACAGTCCGTTGTTCCTTCTGGAGACTGAAATATAAAAAGGAATCAAACATTAGAGATACAATACAGATCTTAGCAACATCAGAAAACATGGGCCAGTCTGGGACTGAATCACAAATACCTCGTCGTGGGACTCAATTGAAAAGAGTCATGAAGTCTACTCCAAATCAAGGCATAAATATGGCAAGTGTGTAAGGCTAAACTAAGTCCTACCGGAGAATTATCAAAGATACCGTATGGCTATATAGCTTTGGTACTACTGGAGACGATGTTATAAACATTTGCATAGAACCGATTGTATGACTCATGTAGGTTAGTTTTAACTCGACCCAAATCACCTAGCTACACAGACAATTTTCAATCTATCTATTTTTTCTATTCTGTTCATTCCCCCTGCGTCAGTTATATCCAAATATTAAGATTGGTGTGTGACCCAATGAACATTTTTTAAAACAACCTTGCACTGAGCGGGTTATGCTGTTTCAACGAGTATAAGTCAAACCTTGTATTTCTTGGCCCAAATTCAAATTCGACAGTAACCTTTTTGTCTGATTCTCTTTTGGACTGAGCGAGCAAGTTTATGAACTGAGTAGACCGTGCCAAATCGCCAATTTAATGGGATTTTAGGAGCAGTAGAATACATTAAGAATATATCACATATAACGCCTAATTATATGAATGATTGATAGTGGTTGGAAATATTTCTGTTAATGCCAAGTGATAAATTAATAGTTGTCGATACGATGGATTTTACACATTTGCAGATAGTAGTCCATCTGCCAAAATGGGCAATAATCCACCATGTATTTCGGTAAAAAGAATGAGATGAAAGAAAAAAAGAACAATGAATAATATAGCCATTACATCGGGGCAAAAGTCGTGTATAAAAACATGTACCATACCTAACCCAAACCATGTTTGAACACGAAGAGCGTAAGCCCGAGTAGAGGCCCTGAACCGGGCTGAATATCACCCTGTTTATGTCACAGAGGATACTCTCATGCTATAAAATACCATATGTAGAGTAGCTTTTTATTGCCTATCAAACATGCACAATAGTAAAAAACGGAATCATGATACGATCCTTCTGTAAATACAGAATTCCTGAGCATCCATAAATGAGTAAAGATTAAAATATTTATGATAGAATCTATGGACTCTTTCAGATAAAATGTCCGAAGAACCGTTCTGTGAAGGGATCGCGGTGACAGACAATTTGATCTCTTATATCACTTGATGCATCAACGACTAATCATGTGTATTCTGTTACATTAGTTGATTACCATATCAATACTACTGTTTAATTCCATCCTACTAATTACACTGTTTCTGTTTTGAATAGATCCGCGAAGCTACTAAGTCAATAAATTTAAACTTTTTCCATTTCCTTTTCTCACATGATTTTCAATTACAATGGGATGCCCTTCTATTAGTGCCATCCTATAAACCACAACTTTAGCTAGATGTTGAAATTGTATTTAGGACCTACCTAATATGACATATTCATTTACAAATATTAACTATACAGTGGCACATACTAGCTACACGTACAGACTGCATTAACGTGTACACATAGATATCAGAACATGGCCACTTAATACGTGGGTAGATGCAGACCTATTGTTTGAGTCAGTCATTCGCATTATGCATTACGGGTATGACCAAGATATCCATTAGGCTACACCATTCATTTACGTTCGCATGTGAATATGAGTGTCCTAGAGTAAGTATCCAATACTCAGTTGGTGACTAGTGGTATATATAACACTCCCATTCTGACATTGATACATGGTGAGCAAATTACACATCCCATTATGATGGGGGACGGATGTATTATAAAACAAATGTATTTTTTCTGCGTGTAGTGACATCATTTGAACACGATTTATGAGATTCAGGGTTGTCCGCCTCTCAGTATGAGTTCACCCTTTCATAGAATTGTGCCAATCGCTATTCATTGGGGTATCAATATATACTTTATATATGAGAGAGAGAAAAGGAGAGAGGGGGGGGGGAGAGGGAGAGAGAGGGAAAGGGAAAGGGAGAGATAGGGGGAAGGGAGAGAGAGAGGAGGGACAGAGAGAGAGAGAGAGGGGGGGGCGGAAGGGAGAGGGAAAGGGAGGGAGATAGGGAGAGGGACAGACGGTTATATATAATGATAACTTTTACTGCCATTATTGTAATGATGACAGTTACATGGAACGTTTAGCGAAACAACTTCTGTATGGAATACAGTTATTCCAGAAGTGCCATTTGAAAATTTGAGGGGGGGGGGGGGGAGAACAGCCACAGAAAGGGGTTGATATGGGTTGGTATGAGAGGAAATAAGTGATTGGGGATTACCCTTAGCCGGACATGGCGGATGCTAGTGATTGAGACAATTTCACCCATTGCACCCTTTCCATACACATACAGTTGAAACCTTAAAATATTATAATACAAACAAGAAGAGAAAGAAGGCTACGAAGTTCCGCGAGCTTTATAGGTTATAAGATAAGTTATAAGAATACAATACATGATACAGAACCAGTTAAATCATGTCATTTTGGCATGTGCCAGGCTGGTATCAGAAGTAATGTTTGGAATGTAATGATGAGACAAATAACGTAAAATAAAAGTGCTGTTACATGCACGTACATGTATACATATACCACTCACATGAGAGTTAACGTCTACACATTGAAGTGAAGTCTTTGGATATGGAAAATAGGAAAACCTAGCCACCTGAAAGGAATATTATCCTACATATCCGACTTGTTTATAAATCGTCTGATTCTTATTGTGTTCGAAATTTTAGAGCTTGAGCTTAGAGTGAGATCGAGGTCTCTTAGTGAGCAAAAAACACTGTCCAGTACCTATCCAGTACCGGGATAACCTCCTCCATTACTTACCATTAGCTCCAGAGACAGCTGAGTCTTGGGCATGATTGGAAATTGTGTAAAGTAGATCCAGATCGAAATAACTCAAGATTGCGTGTCAGAGGACTAAATCGCGCGATGTGCATCCGACGAACTTCCAGTGAACCTCTGCCACCTCCAGAAGGGTGCCACTCTCCCCGACACAGGCATATATTTGTATAAATAGATATGGTGGTGGTTATGAGTGAGTGACACAGAGGCACATAGCCATGGACTGGAGGCAGAATAATGAAGTCTGGGTTGTGTGCGAACTGAATGGGGAGGGTGTCTCTCTTGTTGGAGGGAGGAAAAAGCAAAGGGGGCGGGGTCGGAGTAAATTATATGGTATTGTATACAAAGGAAAGGCGATTAAGATGTAAACACAATCTTCAAATATGAATAATCAGTTTCTCACTGATGCTGATTCTATGTGTAACATAATTGCTATAACTATTATTGCAATATATGATCCCTTCTCAGCAGTCATCCATTATACCGAAATATTGCTAGGGGCAACAGGGGCTAGAATAGGATTCCCATGCCAATCTCAGCTCGTGACATAACCCAACTGGCATTGGTCAATAGCACAGGCACATGTCACGTCACAATGATGGCCTGACCAGCCGTGCAGACGCCAATATGATGGTCACCATATTTTGTGTACCCATCAAACCCAGACAGGAACTTTCAGATTGGTAATGGGGATATGCGATTTAAAAATAGTAATAACGACAAATAAACCTAAAATTTACAAATTGCTCTTCGCGAAGCTAGTAACACAATTTGAAATCTTCATCTCTTGTATTTCACGTAATTGTGTAGAAATTCGTAAAGGTTTTACCATTAAATTCTGGAAAGGAATAAAATAAAAACGAACTTAAAAACACTTATCCGCCTGTCGGCAATTTTCTCGCATTGGGCCATATGACGCACAAGTAGTGTCTTATAATTATATCGGCTAGATCAAGTGCAATGGTATCGTGGGTAGATCAATGACGACCCATGCAGCGCCTGAATGGAATGGTGCTCAAAGCATACAGATGTCAGAAGAACCTGAGTAGTATGGTGGAGTCTGGAGACCGCTATATGATAATTAGTTTTGACACAATAGGAATCAATAATTAAAGGGGCGTATACTGATTATAAAGAGGCGTTTATTTGATAAATAAGGAGGCGTAGTAGGGGGGTGTAGTGCGGGGTGTGGCAATATGCGAATTATGACGAGTCACGCGTGTTATTTAAAATTGATCTGTCAATTAAACATGCGCACTAAATTATCCAACGTTAAAGTATCCATGTTTCCCTGTCAGCATTCAAGCTCTGAATGATATAATTTGCATATTTGTTCATAACATACGTACATGATAAAGATATGATATTTCATTTTAACGATAACAATGCGCATGATTAAAATCAATAATACCTCATGATCTTAAATCAATGCATAGATAGCGGAATGTATAAATAAAGAAGCGATATTGTATGATGTATTATTTGCAAGAACAGCCATGGCGGAACCGTTTTCTGATGAAGAAATTGCGTCATATATACATCTTTTTCAAGATTCGCCTTCTTTATTTAATTGGGCTCTCCAAAATGACATTCTTAATCACCCGCTGATTAGGCAGAAACTTCGCACAATTGAGAAGGTATGTTATTTAAATTTGTTTAATTATACAATGTAAATATAATAACACGTCTTTATTCACTGCTATTTTTTTATTGAGATTATAATTGTCACTACATAGATAGGCATACACACACAGACACATATAATATATATATATATATATATATTATACATTTTTCAGACTCTAACGCCTTTACAGAGAGATGAAATCAGCAATATTCGCGATGAGGATGTGCTAGACAGATACATAGAAGTGCACAACATCGATAAAAATGATAAATATGTGATTGAAAAACGAAAGAATATTCAGGTATGTTTTATTTTTACATTTATAGGATGCATGTTTTATTTTACATTTACATAATGGAGAACGCATTTAAAGAATTATAAAATGTGAAAATACCCTAGTATAAACCGTTCACAGCAACAAATATATATATTTTTTTTTTTTATTAATGATAAAACTTCATTTTATAGGTCGACATTATTTCTGAATTTCTTCCGGGATTGGATGCTGTCATGAACGGAATGGAGACTGGAAGCTTGAATATGAACGTTCCCTACACAGTTCCTATCGAACAACTACACCTGACAGCTGATGAAACGGTTATGAACACTTCAGACACGATGCAACTTCCGATTACCGAGGTAGACGTCGCTGCAACCCTAGAAATAGAATCAGGAAAGGTTCAGGATGAAGATCTTCTACAGTTCATCAATGCAACTAATCAAGTCCCGTCCACATCATCGTTAGAAAATAAACACCAATTGTTAGGTAACTATGCAACTGAAAATGAAAATGAAATGTTTGTTTCACTTAACAATCAGTGGGGGGCAGGAGCTGCAACAACAGTTCATGGTAATGATAAAACGAAAGGTGTGCATAAATCGAGAGGGGATTTTATATGCGAACAATGTGGTAAAAAGTTTACATATAAAAAAAACTTTCTAAAGCATGCAGATTTATGTCTTTCAAAAATGTGTAAACACTGCGGTAAATTGTTTATATCGCCAAACAAACTTAAGGAACATCGTAGGTTTTGCAGTTCTATCACATGCGGGGAATGCAATCATGTTAGTGAAACTGTTGAAAAACATAAGGAGCACGTGAGTAGTCATCAGAATAAGAAATTTAGATGCAGCAAATGTTCAAACACGTTTGAAACTAGAAAGAAACTTGTTAGACATCAAGGATTAATGCATGGTTCTGGTGATTCTAGTGCTCAATTTCCGTGGTCAAATGAAACAGCTCCTTGGCGAAATTCTGAGGGTGAGGAAAATGAGGAAATGAGGGAGGTTTTAGAAGCTAACAAATTCCATATTCTTAACGGTCACAGCATTGGTGATATTGTTTCTCTATACAATTTCCCAACAAATGATATTTCAGGAGGAATGCAAGAATTCCGAGATCATGTTCAACAAATATATAGAGAACAGGATCACTCATTTAGAGTAAATATTGCATTAGGTGTTTTGATGCAAAATATTGATACAGACGAATTTCGCTATTTTATTCCCTACAAAAATAATACACTTTTTGACTTCCCTGTTAGAGTGAGTAGCCACAGCGATATATATTCACTTCAAGAAAAAATTGGTCAAGTTCAAATTGATGAATACTTTCTTTTGAATAGGCCTGACACAAAATGGAAAAGCGTTCTAATTACAAATGTTACATACTTTGTGACAAAAACAAACTATGTTCTCGGTCGAGGGTTTTTACCCGATTTCATAAAGCAAAAGAAGTGCATAATTGGACTAGATAGTTATTCAGGAACTAGAAACCCGATTGAAGATAATTTATGCGCATTCAGATGCATAGCCACATTCTTGAAAAATAAGTGCATTCACACTACAGCAATTATTTACTACCACAAGTTTAGAGAACACATGTTTACAACGAAAGGTGTAAATATTCCAAGTGATCACCACCATTTTCAAGGTGTGGAAATTGGGGATATAGAAGAGCTTGAGCGTTGTTTTGGAATTTCAATATATGTTTACGAACTAATTCCGGATGATACTGTTGTTTTAAGATACAAAACAACATCGAACTATGGAAATATTATGCATTTAAACGTGTATAAGAAACATTTATCATTCATTTCAAATTTTTCTGCGTACGCGAAGAAGTTTACATGCGAACTTTGTGAAAGAACGTTTTCCAAAATGTGCCATTACAGAAAACACCTCACTATTTGTGGTAAGAAAACATCGTATCGCTTTAAAGGAGGATATTATTCACCACCTCTCTCAATTTTTGAGGAGCTGGAAAATAATGGGATTAGAGTGCCTAGTGAAATGCGTACGTATAAACAGTTTGCTGTATTTGATATTGAATCACTTCTTGAAAAAGTAGACACAAAGCAACCTGAAAAGTTAAAGTGGGGTCGCAAACATTCAGCAATATCTGTTTCTGTATGTTCTAATGTTCAAGGTTTTGAGGAGCCTAAATGCTTTATAGATGATAATGTAAACTCCCTAACACATAAAATGTTATCATACTTGAGAGAAATACAATCATTTTCAAAAAGAATGAATTTGCAAGTTTTTGAGGAATATTTATCAGATCTTTCAAAATTGAAGGATGAAGCGTTTGAAGAAAAAATGCGAGAACAATGTTTTCCATCAGATTTAAATGATAGTGCAAAAAAATCATCTATAGACAGTTCTCAAAATGATTTAGAATTATTAGATTCTGAAGAGTGTGACGGTGATGATAACATTTTTATTGGGGAGGAAACAAGTGAATCAGGAGAAAGTGAAGAAGAAGAATCAGAAACGGAAGAGGGAATATCGCCTTCCAAAAAGAGGGGAAATATAGCTCTTCATAAAATTTCTCAATATTTAGAGACGTTATATGAAAGGTTTGTTCAATATGTTGAAGAGCTTCCTGTCTTAGGCTTTAACTCGTCCAGATATGATTTGAATGTTTTAAAGACTGAACTTTTAAGGCATATTTTTAAAACAAGAGAGTTCGGTGTGTCAGGTAACGCATTTGTTATAAAGAAAGCCAACGCATACATGGCTATTTCAACAGGTGAATTCAGATTTTTAGATATTTGTCAATATCTTTCTCCAGGTGTGTCATATAGCAAATTTCTTTCAGCCTATGATGTGGAGGAGAAAAAAAGCTATTTTTGCTATGACTATTTAGATTCCCCTGATCGATTAAAGGAGGAATGTCTTCCTCCTTATGAAGCATTTTATTCCTCTTTGAAACAGACAAACATACCAATAGAAGCCTACGAACAATTAGAGAATGTTTGGAAAGAAAAAGGTATGAAGAATTTAGGCGACCTTTTAGAGTTTTATAACAATCTTGATGTAGGACCCTTTGTTCAAGGTGTTAAAAATCTCCAAAAATTCTATCATGAGAGAGGTATAGACCTTTTTAAGACATCTTTTTCTGCACCAGGTGTTGCACGAAATTTACTTTTTAAGTATGCTAGGGAAGAAAAAGCTATTTTTTCGTTGATGGGTGAAGAGAATCAAGATTTATATTTAACATATAAAAAGAATCTTGTCGGAGGTCCTTCAATAGTTTTTTGTAGGCATCAGAAGGTGTTAGAAACACCAGTGCGTGAAAATGTGAAAGAGATATGCAAGAAAATTGTTGGATATGATGCAAATGCTCTATATTTATGGTGTATTAGTCAACCTATGCCTACAGGGATGTTTATAAGGCGAGAAAGAGAAAATAACTTTAAACCTCAACGTCATTCTAAATATTTCATGGCATCGATTTGGATGGAATATGAGGCTCGTGAAGATAACATAATAATTGAACATTTTGCAAGAAATGGGTTTGAGAAAAGAGTTGGTCCCTTTTATTGTGACGGTTACAACCCGATAACAAACGTTATATACGAATACTATGGTTGCTGGTGGCATTCTTGCACTTGTGTTGAAGCGCAAATGGATGAAAAAGTAAAAAACGAAAGAAGAAAAAGAACACTAGATCGTGAAAACTATCTAGTGCAAAAAGGGTATACTGTGAAAAGCATATACGAGTGTGAGTTTGCGAAGATTATCAGTGAAAAAGAAGATGTTAAAGACTTCATTGACAGCTTTTTTCCCAGATTTTATAAATCAAATAAATCAAGTGTTACAGCTCAGAAAATAATTTCTTCTGTAAAGTCAGGCGAACTGTACGGTGCGGTAGAAATTGATCTAGAAATACCAGAAAAGTGGAATTCCGACTTTAGAAGGGAATGTTCACCTGAAGAATACTTCTCTGAAATGTGTCCCATTTTTTCCACAGTTGAAGTGGATATGGAGGATATTGGAGAGCATATGAAAAAACACATTTCCGAACAAAATTTGTCTATGAAACCTAGAAAGCTTCTCGTTAGTGGGTTGAAGGCTAAAAAAATTCTTCTTTCAACATCTCTTTTGCAATGGTATCTGCGTCACGGAATGATTGTAACACATGTATATCAAGTTATTGAATTCATTCCGCAAAGATGTTTTAAAAAATTCGAAGAGGATGTTACGAATTCGCGAAGAATGTCAGACATAAACCCTGAACATAAAGTAATTGGAGACACTATGAAATTAATTGGGAACTCAGGTTATGGTGGGGTCATCCTCCAAAAAGAGAAACATATATCAACCAAGTACGTTTCAAACAGAAAAGATGCTTTATTGTTAGCGAACGCGCCAACATTTAAGAAGTTGACGGATCTAGGTTTAGATTTTTACGAAGTTGAAATGTGTAAAGACAAAATCGTTCTAGACATGCCTATATATATTGGGTTTACAATTTTGCAATATGCAAAATTAAAAATGTTGGAGTTCTATTATGACTGCGTTGACACATATTTAAGCAGAAGTTCTTTTCGTTATGTAACGATGGATACAGACAGTGCATATCTAAGTCTGACAAAACCGTCGCTTCTCGATTGTGTTCTTCCTGAAAAAAGGGAGGAATTCCTATTTGACATATACAGCAAATGTTCAGATGCAGAAGAAGCAAAATGGTTTATACGAGAATGTTGTGAAAAACATAAAATGTATGATAAAAGAGTTCCAGGCATTATGAAAGAAGAGGCTGATGGCGACGAAATTATTGCTTTAAGCAGCAAATCATACATTTTAAAGAAGGGAGAAAATACAAAATTTAGCTGTAAGGGTGTAAATAAAAGTCGAATAGAATCTCCCTTTTCAAAATATGAAAATGTTTTAAAAACTACAGAACCCATTGAGTGTGAGAATGTAGGTATAAGGGTTCACGAAAATGTAATGTTTTCATACACGCAGAGGAAAAAAGGTTTTAGCTATTTCTACTGTAAAAGGCGAGTTCATAACGACGGAATAACAACAAGCCCTTTGAATATAACACTTTCACCATGGAGCATGAAAGAAAGGGTTATATTCGGAATAGAATGGGATTGTTTTACACCATCGTATAGATGCAAATTGAAATATATGGGTCTAGAATTTAGATGTGCAGAACAGCTTTACCTGTACAGATTTGCACTATTTCACAATAAAAACGACATTTGCCAGAAAATACTAAACTCGAAAACGCCTTATGAAATGAAAAAATCCACATTTGCAATACAAACAAATAGTAAGTGGTATATGATGCGAACAGACGTAATGAAGGAAATACTAATTCAGAAAATGAGGGTTGTTAACGAAGTTAGACGGAAATTAGAACGTTCTCAAAACATGGAGATTGTTTATGCTAGAAAAAATGAGCATTTCTGGGGAGTGGGTGTTGGAATTAAGGTTGCAAAAGTGTTAAATCCGACAGAATATCAAGGAAGAAACATGTTAGGTATTATTTGGAGTGAGATAAGATCTGAATATTCTGAAGAAGTTATAATTCAAGGTGTGGAAACACCTAGGTGCGAAATATGCTGTATTCGGAAAACAAACATAATTGAAGATGTTTGTGAGGAATGCGGAATTGAAACACTTATGAGTATTTAACGAATGTGTAAATAAACTGATTCAAAAGCAGAATTGTTTTGTAGTTCTTAAATGTGAACAAGCATATAAATAAAGAAATTGACGTTTTGAACACAATACTGTGAATATTAGACAGTAAGGCACATATCATTATTATTATCGCTATTATATACAATAATGGAGATAGAAATTGTGGATTATCATTTTTATTCCCCAGCAACTATAAGTCTCTCTGGGTCAACAAGCTCAGGTAAGACGAGTTTCGTTAAAAAACTCATTAAACATAGAAATGTTATGTTTAAGACACCACCTCGAAGAATTATATATTGCTACGGAGTTTGGCAGCAGGCGTATAATGATATGGAAAACGTCGAATTTATAAACGGCATTCCCGAAATTGAAACGTTAGAGTTAAATGGAGAACACGTGCTATTAATAATGGATGATTTAATGGATATTGTTGTCGATGATAAAAGAATGTCCCACTTGTTTACAAGAGAATCGCACCATAAAAATATATCAGTTATCTACATAAATCAAAACATGTTTTGCCAAGGAAAGTATAGTCGCTGCATTAATTTAAACAGCATGTACCTTATACTTTTTTCAAACCCAAGAGACATTTTCCAAATATCAACTTTAGGAAGGCAAATAGGTATGGGGAAGAAACTTATTGAGGCATATTCTGACGCAACATCAGAACCATATTCTTATCTAATTGTTGACCTTTCACCTCACAATCATTCCAATATCAAATTGAAAAGTCACATTTTCCCTTCCGAAGATCTAGTTGTATACTTTTAAAAAGCAGTTTTTACAGTTTTAAAACGATATCTATGTTTTATTGGTCGATATGGGTATATATATTTGAGAAGAACGTTCACACTGATTCATTTAAAAATGGCGTCATACCCAAGGTATTCAGACATCCTTATACGAGAGCGAACATACAACTCAGCGCCTGAACAAGCAGTGTCAAAGGAAGAACTTTTTACAGGCGGATTCTTCTATATAGGAGGAGGATTTAATCAGTGTTATCACTGCGGCGTCGTCACAAGCAAGTGGGAGAAAACTGACATCGTCTGGGTAGAACACATAATTCATTCCCCCTCGTGTAAACTGGCAAGATTTCACCAAGGAAAACAAAACAACATAAACTCGCTTCTATTTCGCATAATTGAGCGTGTTAAAGCTTGTCAAACAGATTTGGAAGAAAAGATCGACAAATTTTCATCCCAAAATCATTTGAAAACTGCTGAGGATTTTGATGAAGTGGATAAGGATGTGAGATAGATATGCGATAATGCCTGAATCGATAAAAGATAATATAAACTTTCTAACGCTGCTTCTCACAACTCCGAGTAAAATCCAATCAACAGCTTTATTGGATACAGCAACAATAAAGCAGACAGAAGCTATTGTCGACATTTTAAAAAACATTTATTCTTTTTCACCACTTTCAAGGGAAGAAAAACAAATTATAGAATCAAAATCCAAATTCATTCAAAGAATTACAAATCCTAAAACATCATTAATAGCTAAAGGAAAAATAATTAGTAAACACTATAGAATAGTTTTCGATATTCTATCTTCAATAAAAGATAAAATTTTAGATATTATATATGCTATTCAAGATGTTGAAGAAAGTGATAATTCCGTTTGAAAGATATGAACGAATAAAGAGGATTGAAAAGGAGCAAACAGGAATTGAGAATAATTCCGCTAATTCTCAAATAAACGATCCTGAAAAAACTATCAAAGCAGAACCCCTTAAAATGGAACATGCACAATCAGAAAAACCGGATTTGCAAAAACTTAAGAGAAGTGAAAATAGAGGTTCTGAAATTAAAAAAGAAGTAAAGGATCAAACACGATTGGACGATTCAACACCTGATGAAACAGAAAATGAAGACACAGATAATGAGTCTGATGAAACTGAAAACGAGGAGTATGATGACGAACATCAGGATCGAGATAGGGAGCATCAAAGAATGAGAAAAGTTCGGAAACGTGAAGAAAACAGTAAAATTAAACAAGACCTTCATGCAGGCTTAAAACGCTCCAGTCGGATAAGGAAACTTAGAGGGGAAGGGGAATCAAACCCTGAAGGATATTCACCCTACAGCTTAAAGCAAAAACGTCTTCATTCTTCACTAAGCAAGAGACCTCCCCCTCCAGGCATCCCTTCAGAGTCTAGAGAGTTAAAACAGAGCGAGAACAACTTTATTACAGGGAGAGGGTTGGACGCCGATGAAAATCACATAAACCCTCTCACGAAAAGGAAAGTAAATCCCTTTATAAATCATTGGATTAAGAATTGGAAAAAATAATGGATAAATACTTAAAGGGAATATATTTCAATCCTGAAAATCCTGCCTCATACGGAGGTGTTGAAAAACTGTATAAACAATCACAGAAGGATAGTAAGCAGTATACGAAAAGTGACATTTTAACATGGTTGCAAGAACAGGAAACCTATACAGTTTTTAAGAATGTAAAACGGAATTTTCCTCAGAGAAAAGTGATTGTTAGTAAGAAATATTACATGTTTGATGTAGATTGTATATATATGAAAGAGTGGGTTAAAACAAATAAGGGTTTTTCATTCATTTTAATTTGTATTGACATATTATCACGTTTTGTTTGGTCATTCCCGCAAAAAACTCTCAGGGGTGATGAAACGGCAGAAACTTTAAATAAAATGTTTCAAATTCAAACATGTGATGTTATGCGTACAGATGCTGGTTCTGAATTTGTTAATTCTCATGTAAAAAAAGTTTGCGATAATTACGACATCCGCCATATTGTAACAAGAAATCAACCAAAAGCTAATTACGCAGAAAGAGTTATTCAAACAATTAAGAAAAGACTTTCAAGACACATGTACACATTCCAATTAAATGATTGGATTTCTAATCTACAAAGCGTCACAACGGCGTACAATAACTCTTATCACAGAATGATTAAAACAACTCCCTCAAAAGCTATCAAAGAAAATGATGTAGATCTCTGGAAAAGACAATATCAAAAAATACCTAAACCGAAACGATTAAAACGAAAATTGCAGTTTTCTAAACAAAGTAAATTGGAAAATTCACATTCTAAAGGCAGGTTTAAACATATGGGTGTGAAAAAAGAAAACAGGGGATTGAGGGGTTTAGGTAAAACGAAAATTGAAAAAAATGATTTTGTACGAATAGCTCGCCATAGAACTACTTTTCACAGAGCTTATTTTCAAAATTGGACAATGGAAGTTTTTATAGTTGTAAATGTATACATTGTAAACGAATTATTTCAATTTGAAATAAAATCTTGGAATAATGAATTGATTGATGGGCGTTTTTATGAAGATGAACTTCAAAAGGTTATTGTGAATGATAACACAGTCTATAAAATAGAAAAGATAGTTAAGTATGAGCGTAGAAATAATATAGATGGAGCAATTGTGAAGTGGGTTGGTTGGACGCGCAAAAACAATACTTGGCTGCAACTAGATCAAATTCAAAGAATTGAAGGATATAAATAGTATGTATATATTTATAAATTCTTCATCTTCGAAGGATATATTTCCTTCTAATTCAGCATTTGATTTTAGAGTGCATTTACCTAAATTGTTTAATACATCAAACCTTCAAATATCGCTTACAGAAATATCATGGGATCAAGGGTATTCCCCAGAATGTGATTTATATGTATATTGCGACATAATAGAGCATTCATCTATAGTTTTAGATCGTTTTGAACCAATTCTCAGAATTGTAAACAAAACTGAATCGTTTTTAAACCCGTACTATATGCGGATGAAACAAGACGAAATTAATTTCTTACGCATATATATAAGGGGGAAGGGTGGGAAAGAAATTAGATTAAAGCCTGAAGAGATTCGTTGCACACTTCACATAATAGGGAGAAACTCATAATGACGTCATACATTCCGTACATTCCAAACACAACCTTGTTTAAAAACTTGGATCAAACAAGGTTTTCAGGAAAGAAGTTTTATACAAATCAGAAAGGTGAAGGCTCTCCTATAAAAATGGTGACAAGTTCTCAAGAAGCCATTGAGCGAGCCAAGTCAGACCTGCAAAGATACGGTGAGGAGGATCGATCGCAAAAAGGGTCAGGGGGAAGAAAAAGGGTGCAACCAAGAAAAACGGCTTCAAAACCTAGAAAGTACGCAAAGAAGTAAGAAAAAGAAAAATGGCATTTGTTCCTAAGGAAGCCAAAGAGGGGTATGAGGATAATCTGGCTCTATTCGCAATTCAGCCTGTAGAGACCGGCATTCAATCGATTCACAGAATCTCAATTGGTCCGACAAGTGCAATATCTGTAGGCGGACCAATTGAATTTGAGATTCAAAATAATTCATCTGAATACATAATGTTGGATAAATTAAGGCTTGAAGTTTCTGTTAAGATATTAGATGACGATATGAAACCTGTAGGTTTAAAAACGAAGGATCCTGTCGGTCTAATAAATTTGCCTGGAGGTTGCCTATTTACTCAGGCTGATTTATTTCTCCAGCAAAATTTAATTACCCCTTCAGTCGGAAATAACTACCCTTATAAATGTCTTCTAGACAACTTATTAGAAACTGGGGATGAGGAACAAGAATTTTCTGTAGTTGAAGGGTTCGTTAAAGATACGGCCGGGGAGGCTATGGACGATTGCGAAGCTAAATTAAATTTCGGCTTAGCATCTAGAGCAGGTAAAACAGAAAGCGGGAAAATATATAAATTATATTCAAAATTGTATATAGACATTGCAAAGCAGGATAGAATGATTTTGAATGGGGTTCCTATCCATATAAAACTGTACCAATCTAAAGATGCGTTCAGATTAATGTATAAAAAGAAAAGTCCTGGGACATTTGATCTGTTTCAAGACGCATGCGAAATGGGCTTTCAAGAAGGGGAGGGGAGGCCAACAGCTGTTGACCCTGAGCGAAGCGAGCATTATCATGTCAAGATTGTGGATGCCCGATTAATTGTGCCCTATGCGAAAATCCACCCAGGACTTATTATTTCTCACGGTGAGGCTTTAGTTAAACAGCCTGCAATATATCCATTTATAAGAAGCGATATAAAAACATTCAATGTAGCAAAAGATAGCTGGCAGTTTAGCACGGAAAATCCCTTTTCTGGGGAAATTCCTAATAGGTTAGTTATTGCCATGGTTGGGGCTAGTGCTTATGCTGGAGATTGTGAAAAAAACCCGTTCAACTTTCAACATTTCAATGCAAATCGGCTGTCCTACGAAATCAATGGGCAAAATAGTATTATTGACTATAAACCAAACTTCCAAAAAGATCACTACAATAGGGAATATTCAGCATTATTCGAATCAATGCTTCCTTGGAAAAGTTTACCTCCCCACATAACGTTTTCAGAATTTAAAAAAGGTTATGCAATTTTCATTTTTGACCTGCAGAAAAGTAAATCGCTGACATTTTCTGTTCCGAAGACGAGGGGAAATTCAAAGCTGTCAATTGATTTCGGCGCAGGACTACCGATTCCGATCACAGTTATATTATACGGCACTTTCAACAGCATAATGAATATAGACATGTCTAGAAATGTAATAGTTCGTAACTAAAATGGATGCCAAAACTATTCACGAATATCTCAACTCAAATCCAACAACCAGAGACGTGTTTGGGGGTGTATTTTCATATGAAAAGTTGCCAATACATAAAATAAAAAAAGAGAACTTACCAATAATGTTTTGCGTAAACAGCGATGTTGCCACAGGTGTTGGAAAACACTGGTTTTCTATACGTGTAAATAAAAATGAGACATGTGAATTCTTTGATCCATTAGGGAAGAAGCCCTTTCATTATAATAAGAAAGTTCAAGATTTTCTAGTTTTAAATGGGAACGGTTTATATGTCTATAATCAAAAAAGAATTCAAGGAGCTCAACCTGTATGTGGAAATTATTGCTTATTATATATACACTTTCGTTCATGCAATTTTTCATTTGCAGAATTTTTAAATCTTTTCGGCGACAATCTTGCTGCAAATGATAATCTTGTTTCATTAAATGGGTGAGCAAATATGTTAGCAATTAAGAATGTGAAATAAAATTTATATGCAAAAAAGATGTATTCATTTCTTCATTACATTCTAATTCAACACTATTTTGACTTATATTAAATTACCTCAAACTTCTGCTTCATCCTCCTCATAAGCCCAATTATGGATTATATCCACATTTCTATATATGGGGTTGTCATTAATCTCAGACTCGTCGTCATTTTCCTCGTCCACAATTCCTTCACGAGTAGATCTAATTCTTTTTCTAACGCAGTATATTACAGCAATCAGTCCACTAGTTAAACATAAAACAGTCACACCACCAATTATGCCTGCAAGCATATTATAATTCGAGGGTGAATGATGAGGGGTGGAAGTTGTGACTGTAGAATGTGTGTTAGTTGTTTGCAAAGTGCTTGATCCAACTGAATATGACGTCCCTTCAGAAGATTTAGTGCTTGAAAATGAAATAGTTGAGCTCAGTTTTTCTTCTGATAATGTTGGCGGATCAAGCGAGGATGAGTCAACTAAACCGACAGTGGTTGGTGAAAGTGTAGACTTTATGGAGGATAATCCAGGCAATTCAAAAGTTGTCTCAGATGTTTCTATACTTCTTGTGGATGACGAAAATATGCATGAAGATTTAAGTTCATAATCATGATCGCCCTCAAGTAAGTTGCAGAAACCGTCATCATAGTGTGTAGGTTCTCTCACGTCTAATGTCCTCAAATTTGTGAAGGTTGTTTGCACAAAATCTGTATTGAAGGAGCGCATGTCGCAAAGGGACCAATCTAAATGAGTAAATAAAATCCTATCACGCTCCTCAACTTGTAACTTGAAGGGATCTAGAGCCCTACAATACATCTTCCGCTCACTAGACACGCATATGCAACGATCACAGATGAATTCTGCATAACAAACTTCCCCGAAAATAATTTGCGACAAAGTTAAAATCCAAATGTAGTTTTGCATCGTCATCTTGGAATATTCTTGAACAATCGGTGGGCGGTTTTCACTCTTGAAAGTCTTTGAGTAAAGTGGTGGGAGGTACAACCTATCGGCAGATAATATGGCTAATCGATGCAGTTTAACGGTTCAACACATTTAACCTCTCTCTCAAGACCGACGTGTCACCTCATGAGTTAATAGAGAATGTTAATTGAGCAGGTGTCAGTGCATTGGTCCTCGACATCGTGAGAAAATGAATGTATGCATCGGTGGGAGGGTGTTGGCTGAGTGAATAAGCCCTAGATAAGTCAGTTCAGTCTTTGACCAGCGAGGAAGAAAGGCTGATAAAATGAACTTATCTATTCTGTTCGTGATCTTCTACCTAAACTGGACAACTTCAACAGAAATTTGTAACCTTTGCGAGTGCTCAATTGATAGAGCAACATGCCGATCGCTGTCAGTATCGAGATTGTTGTCTGAACCTATACAATATAGGTTTAAGGTCATTGATATGAGGCTGTCCAACATTGATACAAACCCATCATTCATCTTTGATCTATTTCCTAATCTCAAAATGGTGGACTTGAGAGATATCGAAGGAATGAATGAATGCGATCTAAAAACACTTCTGACCGAGTGGGAATCTAAAATTCTAACAGATTGCACCCTAAGAAATAATGAAGAATCAATAGATTTTGCCGAGGATTATGTGATCAAAGAATTTGAGGAATACATCTTTACCGAACATGCATCTCAAAAAGAAATTTCAGAAATGGATGAAAATTTGGAAAAAATGGAAATTGGGACTGAAACAGACGAGCGCATTCACCCTGTCGTGATTGAGATTAAGCCTTTGGAATCTGAAACCCTTTCCTTAGAACACTCGCCGTCAGATGTTCTCAAAACTCATGTTTTACACCCCTCAGATGAAGGACAAAATGGACAATTACCTGTGTTTGATATGCTTGGACGTGAACAAACTAGTGAAGAATCAAGCATAATTTTATCGGATATAACTGTTGCAACGACCATTATTTCTGTGATTAGTTCTAATCCCCTTACATCTCTGCAAACCATCGCTAAAATTGAGCCTGAAGAACTTTTCAAAGGTGAGATAAAACAACATATTCTCCCCCCTGATTTATCTAAAGCTGTTCTTCAAGCAAGGGCTGATTTAATTGAGGATAAAACAGAAATTGGAGAAGCTCCAACGACAGTTCGCGATCGTGAAATGGAAGAGTTTTCCACACTAGCTATTTCAGAGACCATTTATCCTAGCACCGCCGCCCCGCTTGTGACATTTAATTCTGAACCAACCAAACTTTCAAAACGCGACTCTATCGTTAAAATTGAGAAGCGAAATGTGACAACTGCAAAACCCACTCATTCTATTGTTAACACTCAATCTCTGACACGCCCCGCCACTTCTCCTATCGAGGAAATAATTACTGAAGATAGGAATGCAAGTTCTGTTCAGGATAAAGTGAATACGTATGCAAGCACCCACTCTTTCAAACATGTGACAACTACAGAGATAGCTATTGATTATGTTTCGCAGAACGATGAATCTACCTCTGTAACGTCTAAGGAATTTGTTAAAATGAGTGAATCCACCCCTTATGAAAGAAATAGTGAAAAACCGACTAAAGAAAGCATTACAGCCTCTAAAATTGCGAATGATCTGGATAAAACTAAGAATCGTCACGAATTTAAGATTTCTGTTAACTCTGGAGGTGATGTTTTCACTATAGCGGGGGCAACATCTCTTGCAGGCATTTTAGCTATAGTAATTTTTTTCATTATTGGAGTTATTGTGTGGAAACAATGTGCTCCCGGAAACGTTCCAGCTCCAACAGATATTGAAATGCAAACCCTAGCCTTATCACCCACCGGATCGGAAACATCCCCTCGAGGACCTGGAAGCGAAATGACCACGCCCTTCCACACCCCTGCCGGCCGAATGTCTTGCAGAATACAAGATATTAGAGCTGCAAAAACTGATAATTTCCCGGATAAAGGATTCCGCCCTAAGAAGCTTCTACCGCCTACACCCATTCTTGTTGGGTGCGAATGTTCTGGAAAGTGTGGAAACAATGAAAAGGTTGAAAATAATCAACCAATCGAAACCATGGATTTGGAAAAACAGGTTGCTTCCTCGTGTGAGAACCCCCCTTGCGCAAACATCTGTCAAATTAAACCCTCTCTGCATGCTAAAAAAGAAGATTCAAACAATATCCCTCCACCCATCCCGCCGAGAAATGGTGAAAAAACTGGTAAAAAAAGTTTGGAATTCGGTGGAAAGCAACAAGAGCAGCGCAAGTCTAGTAGGCGGATTACCAAAACATCGTTGTTCCAGGCCTCTCACTAGAAGATAAAAGTGTCAGCTTATCTCATCATCACCACTGACTATTTAATCACCTAGTGAACATATCTAATAAGGGGTGTGTATATCTCAATCTTACCGCCCCGCTTATGCATCCCTAATTGTAAAACAAGTTTAAGCTTGCAATTAGTTTCTGAAATGGGTATATAAGAAACTGTTTTTCAACTAATCAATACATTACTTCTATCGCCACCGAAAGAAATCATCATGAGCGGGTGAGTTAAATACTATACAACGTATTCAGACTTTCTTAAAATAGCTACAGCTGTAATTGCAATTGTTGTGTATTGTAAGTTACATACAAAATTGAACAAATTCTGTTTTTAGAGTCTTAATACCTAATCAAGCATTCTTCACCCTAATGGTGGAGAATATACAAAGGATGGAAAAATGCGTCTATGACTTCGGTCGTAAGGAGGGAATTAATTTAACTCCCTTAACTAAAAAGGTATGCATGTAAAACATAACATTCTATAATGCAAATAATCGATTGAAATATGTGCAGTCTTCTCTATTAAAATTGAATTTACGTTTAATTCCTATTCAATAGGGAAGTTAATGCATTATGTTTAATTGTTTAGTTAAATTCTGGAGCAATTTCCGATCTCGAAAGTGAGTGGGAGAAAATGTACGGTGAAAGTGATACCCAATCACTTCTCAATGGGTTGCCCAATATGTCGGATGAGGATATTACTACATCTTCAGATCTGGTAAATACATAGATAAGGAAACATGTTTAGTGTTCATGTTCACGCTACTAGTTCTTACAATTATAACTCTGTAAGCTATCTATGTGTATACAGAAGTGACTTATTATGTTTCTAGAAGTTGCAAATTGTGAAAAAATGTTTGCTCCAAATAATTTGTCAGTAAATGATCCTTAAAATCTTCAGAGCGACTTGATATGCCCTTCCAGAAAACGTAGACGAAGAGCTTGCGTTGTGATAAGCTCCGATTCGTCTGACATTTCAGACATTCCTTCTCAAAGGGGTGCCGACAAGAAGGTATAATTAAAACTGTTTACAGTTCAGAGATTAACAATGTTTTTTCCATCTACTTGAAGAGACTATTTGTTGCATGCGTTAGATTGTTGATATATTAGTTTACTACCGGTTCGTTAGAAGTACACTTGAGAGAATACCGCCTTAGATATGTGATTTCGGTCAAGAAATGTTAATGCCTTAATTATCATTGTTTACCCGTTACAAGGTTTGGTAAATAAATATGCAGAACGTCTGCATATTCGTTTAGCGAGAAAAACTGTTAATTACACTTGGTAATTGGTTCTTTTAAAAGTCTAAACATATATAAAAACTTGCAGTTTTTATTTTTTAAGAACTTCTGCACTAAAATGTTCGCAAAATGGGGCATAATGTGTATTTATTCGCAGCTAACAGTTAACTTAATTGTGTTCGCAATTAAATATTTTACAGTTAATAAGTAACCATGTTTAGTTTAAAAGTTTAGTTATTTACTTGTGCATGCTATAACATTGTTATTACAGATCAAACCTGCTAAGTGAGAAATGGTGCATGTGAGAAATGGTGCATGCTTGAAAGAATATTGGGATGAAATCGGCTTGCGTAATTGAAAGAAAAAGAGGGAAATGTAATTTCTCGAATGTGTTTTATTCACATATGTAAATTTGCATCAACTTTTCATAATGGAACATAACAAACTTCCATCTCCAAATTTTAAAAACCTGCACGTTTCATGTGAAGGATATATACAACGTAGAGTATTCGTATAAATTATGTAAACAATATGCATACTGAAAATTGTTTTGAATAAAAATAGGTAGAAATTAAACTCTTGTTTTCGTTCTTCGTCTAATTTTTGTTCTTTGACCAATAGTTATTAAAACTGAATATATTATCAATATAAAGAATGTCCACTTTTTGCAATAATGCAACATATTAAATTACTCATGTTCATGTAATGTTCGGTGACTGCTTAGAGCATATCTAATTCGTCAAATTCAACCTCAAAGACTTCGTTCTCTGGCCGCGTTTCTTGAAGTTTAATTTTCCTGAGAGTTTCAGAAATTAAACTTTTAGGGACCGCCTCAGGTATCTTGTATAACGACACCATTACTTCCACTGCCTCAAATAGGCGTTGATTTGAAAGCCTCAGGTGGCTTTTATAGCGCGTTTCGTACTTGAAGCCGTTCTTCCTGCTTTCTCCAGACTCCCCCTTATTAGTGCCAAGTTTGGCGGCCATTGACTCACATTCTTTTAGAAGTAAATAGTCGTAAACTTTCCTAGTCAGATCCTGCAGAGTAATGGTTTGCCGTGTAGTACTGTTGTAATCAATGTGGGCTCCAGGATTCTCAAGGTTTTGTAAGGCGGCTGTTGCGTTGTCTTTGCATAAGGAAAAAGAAAGGTAACTGGACGGTGAGGAAAGAAGAACATCTCCATCCTTCAAGATTGACCATGAGAAAGATTCGGTGGCGTGGGGTTTAGCCTTCTTCATTTCAGCGTCATCAATCTCCTCCATACGTTTTCTCTTCAGAGGTCCCGACCCCACTCGCCCTGCCATGGCTGATTCCAGGTTGGCGAGTTCCGACCACGTCAGATTGAAGCAGTCCCGTCTTTATAAAATAAATAAAGATGCAACAATTAATATGTGCGGTTTAAATGTGTAGAAATAATTGTCATTTAACCTCCATATAATGAATGATTTAAGCACATTAATAGACACTCTTAATAGACACTCTTAAATACATAATTCACAGACATTTAAAAATACTCCATACACATTTTATAATAAACAAAATGTAACTACATCATTCTTAATTAAATATATATATATATATATATATATATATATATATATATATATATATATATATATATATATATGTATAAATAGATATATGTGATTATGTATATACTTACGGAATGCGATCTTCAAACTCATTGCAATGAGTAAAGCAGATATATTCTTCACCCCGGAAGATGTCCACCTCGATTGACCACTGGTCATCTACTGTCAATGTTTTTCCATCTTTCAATTCATCTTTGTCCTGGAATGCTGCTTCCACGAGCTTGATGGCTACAGTTACATATCGTGTCTTTTGCTCCTTCTTACGAATAAGAGTAATTTTTGCACCTCTCTTGAACTCTATAGAAAGCGTGTCGGTGACCTTGTGTGCAACCATGTTGAAAATATTGCGGTAGTCTTGTGTGTTCGCTAGTTAAGGTGAAGTATCAAGTGAAATGTGATATGCGGGCTGCCTATTTATACTCAAAAATTATATTGCAAAATTAACCATTTATTGATTACTGACGTATTTTAATCAATAAAACGTGATGTTTAATGAACGTTTAACATACGTGTTTAATGAACGTCTAACATACGTTTTAGCTCGCATGATATTATAGGGGGTGTAACTAGCGCGTGTAATCACAACATATGCATCATGTGACGTAAATGGGTCGCATATCTAATCAATATTTTAATCGTAGGGGGTGTAATGATGGGTCATTGTGGAATATGCCTCATTCGCCGAAGAGCTTTCACAGGGTGCAGACCTATGCAATAGCATTGGAAACCTTATCAGGCAAACTTATCAGTGCGGTATCAGCCTAATAATGTGACCTGTAGAAATAGGTCACATTCATCTAGAAACGCCTGTTCTATTGATGTCTCTGTTTTATCGAATAAATAAACTATTCTAATCATAAAACACCCCTTTATTTATTGATTCCTATTGTTTCAAAACTAATTATCATATAGCGGTCTCCAGACTCCACCATACTACTAACCTGGTTACAGTGGTAGGAAAGATCTAGTGAAACAACCAAGTTACAGTATTGGCCTTAAATGAAATAAAACAACGACAAAACGGTGACTCCATCGATAAAATAATGAGAGCTTCATGGAAAAAGTTGATAACGAATACAGTCGGCGGCGTGAGGATAACAAAATGATGATCTCAAAAGCTGCTGACATCATGGCATGCTACAGGGCAATTGTGAAGAGATTCCACCCACCCTATACGGCCTTACTTGCATAGGAGGTAATTGCCGTGTCGCAAGACCATAGGAAAATCTGGTTTGCCTCTCAATTGCTCGCTCCCGTAACAACGATGCAAGGTTTTTGATTCGCAAAGTTTTATTTCAGGTTATGACATTACATCGAGGTAGGTTTTAAATGTGTAACGTAACATGCGAGCTTGGAGGGAGGGTATTTATATAAGCTTTCCACAAAATATTGGATATTCTTAGCATCAATTGCGATCATTTTAACGAAACATCGCCATATTTGACCAAAGTTTGCAACTGCCGTTATTCCCATGCGCTCAGGTCAAGGATAGACAGTTCTATTAATCTATATTGTATTGTATTAAAGAAGTAAATACAGAACACGATTAATGAATTTTGCAAGCTTAGTTGAATGTTGAATGTACGCAGAGAACTAATAGAAGTGTTGTATTTAATGGAATGAGCACTTCAATCCATTTAATATGAATAATTAGGTAGAATGAAATATGTTGCATGCAATCCAAATGAGTCAATAGAAAAATAATCATCAAATACCTGTATACCCAGGTAGATTTTAAAAAGATACTATTATTTGTAGAAAAGCTTCGGGTTTTTATAACGAAATAGTAAATAATCAAACAAGCTTTGGTAAGTGTCTGACGCCAGTTTGCCTTTTGTTAGATGAGAAAAAGCTGTGGCGTGACAAGTGTAATACGATGACTTGTGTTTAGACTAACATGAATCTCTTATCATGGATAGTGTCATAGCAAGTGGATTATTTCAGCAAGTGAGATGTACGGAAATATTATAATTACGGTATTAGGTGGAGGACAAATCCCAGTAAAATACCAGAGCACTAATGTCTCGAATCAAGTAACCAGTGAGAGAGTTTTAAAATGAAAGTAAAATTAATAGAACATTCTACTGAACACCTAATTATGTCTGACATATATCGCACATTCAATTCGTGCGTTGATTTAAGATCTTGTTTTAAAGACTACTGTTTATAAATAGCAAGTAAAGGACACCCCCACTTTTAAAAAAATATTATTTAGAAAATCTAGTCTGTTTTGATTCACATTACTCATATACATTTTCTGCATTAACTACCAGAGAAACCTTTTAATACTAAGGATGCCTCGGGAAAAATACTTTTCTATTCTAACGCTAATCTCGAGGCGAGTTATTCTATAAAAGAATAACTCAACGTTTCGATCCTAAGTGGAATTTCCTCAGGAATGTAATGGAGGTTACTGTCAATTCTGAATTTCATGTTATACATGCATGGTATGTGGAGGATACTAGAGGCGGTACATTAGCTGTTCTATTGGAATTCATGTGATAATATAAAACAGGAGTTCGTTAGCATAAGCAGTATACATTATGTGTGTAGAGAAATAACATTATGTAATTGTCTACAGATTGTGTTTCTTATTCTAGTGATGCCTTTAGGGTGGATGGAGTCATCCTCGAGTTTCTGAGGGTTCTTAATGGTGAGAAAAACACCCTTCAGAAATAATGATGGCCAGCAGTCGTATTTTTTCATGCACAGGGCGGTAAAAGTACCCCGCTACAGCATAGGGAGAAACATCTCCAATGTAAACGAGTAGGGAGATGGTTGTCCCGCAACACAATCAAAATACACCATATGTCAGCATTGGCGCCCGAGAGAAACTGTTTTGCTTTTAAAGAAGCGGATAATTCATGAACACTTCCCAGCTATGACCGAAGAATTTCTCACAAGTCCCATCTATATTATTCAATCAACGGTATATTGTGGTAGAGATTGACATTCCAGGTTTAAGGAAGCTTCAATGTCCAAATTGAATGATAACAAAATCATGTCAGCTAAAACTGATAGGACGATGGGAAGCGTCTCGATCAGGATGAAATTAAGGAAATAATGAATAAAATATCCAAATGAAATATCCATGTACATCAGCGATGATTTTGACCACGCCCTAAGTTTAACACATGAATCATACTAGCCCCCAGCGAATGTATCATTCATGTACAAAAGCAATTTATACGATGAGTATTCCTCCCGACAAAATAAACCTAATCTTATAACGTTTTAAAAGAATGAAATGTATGATACCAAAGATGAAAGGTAATTTGGATCAGCTTTTAAAACAAGCATGTTAACCGTTGAAAGATTTCTAAAAACTATCGGGATAAACATGACAGTATATTTTATGGTAAGTACGGCCAACTGACATCAGGGGTCCAGTTTGGATTCTGCAGAAGTTCATGAATGGAGAGGCCGGGTTGATATCCCAGGGCCGTGAATGACGCACTTACTGATACAGAGAACAACAAACCTGAATATTTTTTGCACATTTTGGAAACTTCCCAAAGTATCTTCAACCAGTGTCTGGTAAGCGTCTAACAAAATATGTGCACCGATAATCTTCATGGCAAGGGGAAATATACGACATGGAAAATGGATGAGAAATATGTATATATATATATATATCTATCTGCAGTTTGTCATGTAATAGCGTTATCGCGATATATACACAGAAACTATAGAACGGGTATATATACATAAAATGATAGATACAAGGATAGATTCATAATTATATTTAAGAAATAGATCATGAGCGACTGGAAGCCTGAAGCTATAGTGTGATACCATGTGCCCGACTCTGAAGGCGGGCAGACACATTATATCAAACAGGACAGCTGAGGGCTCTAAGGAGCGAGGGGTCTAATTCATTTAGTCAAGACCGAATCCCCCGATGTGGTTTTGTCATTATTACTAAAATAACAACCACAAAACCAAATCCGAACAATTAAATATACCTTTATCTGTAATACAGTCAGATATAACTTTACATATGCCAGGAAAACTGCCCAATATGGTTGAATAGATAAATAAAACTAATCCCGTCATATCCAACTTCCTTTTAGGGCAGCACGAGAAGCATAGGTGAAGGTAAGAATGATAAATAGATTATTACCATACATGGCAATCTGGTGTATTAAGCATGCATGCGCCTGCCCTAAACACTATGGGGTAGGTGCATAAAAAAGTCGTAAGAGTTACGATAATGTCGTAACCCTTATGACATGTCGGAAGTCAAATCAGTGTGAATAAAAATCCGATCATGTCATAACTTCATGTCGTAACTTTTTTTTCAGTCGTAAGTGGCACAAAAGTTATGATGCCCATCCAGGGCATCATAAGGACTTACGACATGATCATAAGTCCTAAAATTGTTGTAAGTGGCGTTATTGTAATTGTAATTGATGTAATTCTCCCCTATTTATTGGAATTTCGTTAGGACGATCTGCTTGGCCACTGTCGAAATGAGAAATATTTTTTTTTTTAAAATTGGATTTTGCCTGGTATAAACCTGTGTAAACGTAAGTAGGTTTTGGAGTGCATTGATCATATAGAGGTTTTATTCGTGGGAAGAGAAATTCAGAAAAAGGTCTAGTAATATGATTTAATCAGTATATATAGCTAATTAAATTTATTATTTGTTTTCCCTGTTATAATTTCCATCTCACAAGCATCGCTTGCATAATTATAACATCGTTTCAATTGGCAATGATTTTATTTCCAATCTTTGGTTACAGTGGGGACCTGTAGGAAACCCCCCTGACCTGTCCAGCCACCATTGCCTCCCCCAGGCACTTGGCAGCTGAGATAGGCAGGAACATGGGCCTCGATGTCATCTTGATATCATTTTTCCCTAATTCCTAAATAGACAACAATTGTTAATTATTTTCAATTCTCAACATCTGAAAAAGATGGCTAGTCCATCTCAAATACCCTCACTGGCTCTCATTCTTGGGATCCAGTAGCCTGATTAGCTATTATTAGCGAAACCATGTAGTGCCTAACCAGTGAAATATCACTGGGAAGGAGGTCTCTAAATAATGCAAAAATAATTTATAAAATAATCCACTAGGATATTATGAATTAATTTTGCTATATTTGACTCTCTTCCACCTCAAAATGAACAATTAAGAAAATCGATTCTTTTTAGAATTCCATTTGCCATTTACGAATCCTATGACCAAGTCTCCGACATTCGTCAAGACTTTTAGAACGTTACGATGCCTACGACCATGTCGTAATTTTGCGTGCAGCATCAGTGGTCGCAGTGCTCCCTTGGTCATAGGTGTCGTAACTTTTTGTCGTAAATAAAGTTACGATGTCGCAGCCTACGACTTTTTTATGCACCTACCCCTATGTATAGATGGAACCTTACATTGAAATGAAGCCAACGCTATATTGGGTGAGTGATAGCTATATAGAGTTAACCCAACAGGTACAAGCTATCTATCCTCCTTATATTTTATTGATCGGGTTAAACCAACCCTAGCCTTGGCACAGGTGCACAATAGTCGAGGCTGCTACCCCATGGCGGAGATATGCTCTACCCGACTCACTTGTAAAACCAGTCCCTAGACATCGTCTTTCATTACCAATACACATACTTGTATTATCAATACAGATACGTAGGAAAGAATGGTCGGTTGCTAACTTAGTGCAATCAGCTGCTTCAAGAACTATCTAGCTATTGAGCCTTAGACTATTTGGAAAATGTATGCTTTATTTCCACTGAAAATCTAAATAATATTTAGCGCAGAGTTTCATAAATGGAGGGGTTATACATTCTCTATTGTATACCTTCAAATCTCACGATATTGTAGTTATGTTTACAAATAGAAAAAAACGGAATCTATAACATTAAAAAAATGTATGAAACATCTATATTCGAAGTAAGTTGAATCCCTGAACGTATAAAACTAAATGATATAAGATGTGATTTCGCCATTCTAATGACATCATTTTTTTTACTAATTAGAGGGGAATACTTGTACTCAAAGGCAGGGAAGGAGTAGAATATATAACGTAGTACCGTATAGAACAATGGACGAGGAGAAGAAAGGCAGTGTCTGGACTCCCTGTCTGACCTGCTATTCCCTATGAGTAGAGTACTAAATGACCCTCTTTTATAAAATCTCATATGTGACACAAGCAATACAAGGACCAGCATCTAACATCCTTTTATCAATTACTTGCTATATTCATCAGACACTGTAAAATGTTTTTATTTGCTGATGTTAAGATTCACCAGATAGCAACAACGAGTATTGAGTAAAGAGAGGTCCAGAGGATAATATAAGATCTGAGTGTTTTACCCATGTTATAACTGCTATCTAATGGTCCCTCCAGTACCAGAATCAAAGGTTATCTGCGAGGGCGTGACTGAATTTCTCCATCCCATCGGGGCTCCACAGCAAACAGTCTTCACATTCACATCACTATGAAAATGAAAATATCACTAAATCTAACATTGCAGCGAACTTTCCACAAAGATGGATTGGGTCAGTGTATGAAGAAAATGCGTAGCGAGGCAGGCTAAAAGATAGATGGTTATGCTATGTGCATGGTTTAGTGTTATCTGTTATCATTTGGTAAAATTGAAATAGCTGACTGGCATTGGTAAACCAGTATCTTACCATAATTATTATGCTCAGTTCATTAACTCAAATCATACAAAAGAGGTGGGCTTCTGAATTCAATCCCCCAGGGTCAAAGTGAAAACAAAATTAACAACCATCTCAAAACCCACTTTTTATTTTTTCATTTTCTCCATAATATGCATTATGGACAATGGTAGACAGTACATCTAGACTTTATGCCGCCGCCGCCGCCGCCGCCGCCGCCGCCGCCGCCGCCGCCACCGCCGCCACCGCCGCCGCCCCAATTAACCCCACACAAATAAAAGTGGTTCTACATAATGAAATATGAATGGTGGAAAGGAACAATGGAACACTATAAAAATGTTAGGTTAGGAGAAATAAACAAGCAGTACACCCCTGGGAACCCGTGATGCATGTATTGGCATATGAATCGTTCCCTGCTGATCCTATTCAAATACTGGTAGACTTAATTTACCAGCTTTCCAATGTACTCGTACACTATGAACTGTAGCAGATAGTGAATAACTAGACAATCTATATATATCCCTCACGGGGAAAGACGTTCTTTTACCTGTATCTCCAGCTTCATCTTGGAGCGAGGCGGACGAATTTTTGTTGTGGTCTAGAATGGGATTGGAATGGGATCAATATCCAAATATTACGTCACGTCACATGAAATAGATTTGCCTTGCTTGAAGAGAACGGTTGTGTAGGAGCGGGAGTAGTGATGGTGGGGTATTTTAGGTGTGGACTGGCGCGTCTGGCACAGGAGAGGTCTGTCTGTACCTAGTGTTTGGCGTGACAACCAGTGGTAACACGCACTCTGTGAACAGTGGGGCAAGGCAGAGAGACACTGGGACTTGTAACAACTCTCTACTATTCTATAGTATTTGCTGTCGGACAAACTGTTAATCGTCATTATAGAAGAGCCCGAAATCATTTTTGAGATAGTTGCGAAATATTTATGTTAGATACATAGTTCACTCACATCTATTACCATTCAAATGTGGTAGGTAATTTCGAAATTCCAAGACTATCTTCCATGCGTTGATAAGAAAAGTGGGGACCCGATTTTCTTTTCATTAAAAATATTTAGACTACGATTGTATACATACTTCATCCATTCTCCTATTTAAGATTTTGCCTAACAATTCCTACCAAAAAACATGCTTTGAAATGGGCAAGTTGACCTCTTCCACAGAAAGCACGACAAGAACCTATCAGCTATTACTAGCTCACTTTTGCCTGACTGGAATATATTAACTGCTGGTAATAAGTAAATGATTTTGTTCATACAGGATGTTTTATTTACAGTCATACCCAGCACTGTGCTACGTACGTTTGTTTACACATGTTTATTCTAAAGGTAACCATTTTCAGGATTAAATATTTTACGAAATTGGCATCGGTATAGTTTCGAAATATGTGCAAATGTTTGGAACGAATAAAGATGTATTATTAATAGTATAACCCAGTGAATAATTCGGGATGATATTGAGTTAAAGGTTTCGGTAAGGATGTATAGGACAGTGTCTTGGCGCATGGACAACTTCATGTTAAATAATCTAAGATGTTAACATTAGGACGCGAGGTGAAGAAGTACAATAGCCTCGGGCCTTGAGCCCACAAGTCCTGAATGTTGTGACTAGATCTATGTAAGGAGCTTCACATCGATGTAAAGAATATAAGGCTGACAATCACAAGTTTTACTCCCTGTAACTCAATCAATCATGCTTTTGTCGGTATGATTTTGTATACATGTAAAACCAATTCCCAAGTTTTAAAGGGAACGTCCGTTTATAAATGCAAACATGTGCCTTTTTGCTGTTCTTTTTATGGTTCATTAAATAGTATTTATATACGCAGCATACATGTTAGGGTAGACTAAAATCGACAAGAAGTGAGTGATGTGTCTGCATCAGGGAATATGTCTATATAATAGTTACTACATTGCACATAACTGGTAACTCTCAATGAACTCACTAGATAGCGTACGTGAGGCACTGTAGCTGGACACTATACGTATCAGCGAGATGCTGTATGTCACCAGAAGAGGATTTGAAAAACATATCAAATTTAATTATGATTGAATAAGCAGAGATTATAGTATTACAATTTTAAAAAATGAATAAAGATTGATAATAATGATGATAAAAAATAACAATAACTGTCATCGTTATGTGAACTATCTTCATCAACATGTTGTATGATAGCGGGACTGAATTAATAGTCAAAGTAGATGACGTTAAAGGTCCCAGGTTGCCAACTCCCATGTTATCATGACAGGTGGTGAGTACAGATGACGGGCTAAAGTGAAAATACTAACTGGCCCCATTACAGTTGATTGCTCCTAGCCAAAATCTGCATTATGGATTTATAAGTCAAACGTCAATAATGACAGCCAGATATTTACATAACAGATTTCAAAGTTGTTTTCATCAACTGTATGCAATACTAGAATGACGGCCGGATTTGAAACCAGGACTAGCCCATCTTTTAGCATACGGCAGGTTAAAACGACTGCAAACTATAGACTTAAAAATGTATCTCATTTGAAATCCAATCAAAACATTCAGATGCCAAGGGAGACATGGTAGAGATGTCCTAAACTAGTCAACGAGTAATTATGACATATTTAATTCCAGGGCACAGACAAAAGCTTTTTACTTTCAAAAATTATATATTCTTAACGTTCTGCTGCTCACCGCACCCGCAAATGCACCGCAAACCTTTAGGATAAGGAAAATAATATGCCTCCGATTGGCCTAGGAGACGTGGGAAAGTGATTGACAGCTAGGTGGGTAAACCTCTTTTTTGTGTTCTGATATAAAGGAAAATGCAAATGCTGAATAAAAGCGAATGACACCAGAAGTGAAAACGAGAGTTCAAGTTGAAATAGGCACAGACTAAAAAGTATGTGGATGGAACAAGTGTCCTGGGACCCATGCGTCACAAAAGGACTATATATCAGACCAACAGCTGGTGTTATTTACATATAGTAGACAATTATTTTCCAAACCATTCTATTAGATATCTTACATCAGCCCCGAAACGTGAAATTCATTGCAGACAATATATTATACGTTTCTTCCAAATCATACTTGAGATCAAATTCAGATTGTCACCGCAATTAACATAAATAGTTTAATACGAAGTAAAAAACGAAAAAAAAAGAGTTGCACGATGCCATTCGACCTGCTACATTTTGTAGACATAATATGTGACTGTTAATTTAATATAGTAGGCAGCATATTAAATTGCATGACTCACGGGAGTGGAAAAACCAAAAGGTAAACAACGTCAATTTTGATTTGCATTGGCATGGACCAAATGTCTAAACATGTAAGACTATTATATAGTAATTTAGATATTTAATTTTTAACTTTTCGTCCGTATGTCCTGGTAAGACCTAATATATTCAATTAAATTACAGAAGGACACTACCTTTTTGTCAAACATAAGTAGCAAATAAAACAGGATATATTATTATTAATAATATTATTATTATGACCACTCACACTGCCGTATGCCTCCAGTCGAACACTATTGAGCAGTTCTGCTTGCTGAGGTGTATCCATAATTGGAAATGTAGAAACCGTTGATAAGAGATAATTTTTCAATGGGTCCCAAATATGTTTGTCTGATTATTTATCCATGAGTAAAACAATCTAAGTCCTTCACTGTACCACTGAACTGACTGTAGATCTCCCTGCACCTCTATTAATGCCCACAGGTGTGTACCAACAGGGTGACGGACTGACATGGCTGCGTTCGGGGAGCAACTCCCCCGCGTTAAATATTATGCAGATTCAGTCTCTACCCTGACAGATACAGTCCTGGCTTTTGCCTAACAGCAGTGATAACGATCTCCATATTGCCTGCCTCTTTTGCTGAGGTTTCAGAGAATAGGGCTCTAGAAGCTAAACTGCACATGGGGTTTTTGTTATTTTGATGTGTGTGTGTGTGTGAGAGGGCTTAGATTGCCTTGACTTTACATTGTTGAAGCTCTCACTGATGCCACACATAATTATGGTTAGGCCCGTTGGTCCACTCGGTCATGTGCTTCTGAAACGGCAAATCGGCCTGAAATTGAGGATAGAGCAAGGACTGGATAGGTCCTAGGGCTAAAACCACTTTAGGGAGACTAAAGGGATTAATGGTCGATATTTCTGACTCGGCTTCCCCATGGGATTATGCACCAACAGGTCAGATATGTTGGTCATTAATCCATACATACATATAGCTTTACTAGCTGACACTCAAATGATAGATTTCCGCTCTATCCCCAGGTTCCCTGTCAAATATATTCTAGTCAATTACCATTGTAATGCTAAGCATGTAATTAGGCATACATTATATGTTTCCACATGCAGCATAACAGGATGTACACAAATGAAAAAAGAAAACCAGTCTGAGAATCGTCACCAACATCTCTACATAATATGTCAGCATAATAATTTGCAACCATTAACCTTTCAAGATAAGCTATTTACGTAATTATAATAGCTGTGAATTGATACATTGCTGTGCATTTAGATCAGTTATAATTATTTCCATTTCGCCTTCTAGAGTACCTTTTGGGCCTAAATAATTCAATTGTCGGACAGCTGTGAACCAAACGGAGTAAACATTGGTGTTTGAACGCAACCACTCTGAATGGGGATCCACTCTAGAATGCCCTGTGACTACAGCACATATTTAAGGATCAAAAGAGGTGGGCATGGCTGACCTGTTAACATGCGACAAATTACGTCAAGTCCCAATAGGGGGCACCACTTACCTAATACTCTACCACTATAAAAAGAAAAACGTTGTTACATGAGCCAGGACAATAATGTATCAAAGAACACACTTATATAACAATAACTCATGAGTAATATACCATATAATAATAGGCATATATATATATATATGTGAGTGCAAAAGCCCCGCCTTTAGAGTGACCAGACCACTTGGCAAGGTTCCCCCAATGTAAAGCTTTATCGCCTATACATATATTAAGAAAGGGAACCCAACAAAGGAACGGAAACATGGCCAGTTACATTTGCTCTGCTTTGAAGCAAAGATAGAGAGAAACGCACGCGATTAGAAACTACATCATCCGTAGATGTAAGGCGTCATAAGACAAGGGAAGGAGAGGAAAACTTTGAAACACCAGAAATGTGCATGGGAATAATGCATATAGAAATGTGTTAAACCCGCTTTATTATTTGTTCAATCAATCTATCAATCGTACTAAAAAGTTATTGAGCGCCAGTTGTGGTAGCGCATTTCGGGGGTGCAGCATCGTTGCCATGAAAAAAAGGTTTCTCTATTTCTATCCGATTTACTTTCATTCATAATACGGTATTCGTGATAACCAAGTGTCACTGAAACAAACGCTTCGATCCACGACAAACTTACCCTCCCAATAATCTTGGTTATACATGTTTTACAGTTTCAGCATAGCTGTACGTGGTTTCAGCACCTTACGTATATCCTCTGATACTATATTTACATCCCAGGTTAATTTAAGGAACCCTTTTTCTCCTTCCTACTTCACTAAGGTTATCGGTTATGTCTAGGCTGTCTACATATCTACTCCGGGGTGCAATAAGTCGGGGAAATCTATGGCGGCCCATTGCATCTATTTGTCCCATGATTTACAGACTGAATCACAAATACTTGCTCCAGGGGAAATTGATTATTTTACACGCCTATGCATATCAAATCGGTACCTTTCTGACCATAAACGTACTTCATCAACGAATTGATTCAAAAGATTTTGGTAGGATGAAACATTTCATTTTCATCTCATTCCACCCCACTTCAATCCACAAACCAGGTATTTGCCCTGTAACTGGAACGGGGTAAAAAGAACCCGGTCTACGTTGAACATGATGGCAAAGGCCATCATTATGTATTCCCTCCTGGTAAAATAAAGTTATATAAAAAACAAAACAAAAACACCGCACCTTTTACGCCTCATCAGGGAGAACTGACGTAAGAGTGATTGCCTAAATCAGTAATTAGATATTGATACTTGGGTAAAGATGTCAAACCCAGACCAGATATGGTACGCCTACTTCGCTAATCGGTTTCCTGGCCTAGGGCTAGGCGTTCTAATAAGATTATAATGACATTTTGCGGTCTTAATGGAATTATAATGGCACTTTGTTTGAGGCGAGAGGCTTTCTCTTCGTTGAAGAGATTCTCTCATCTTTGGGCCTGGGCAGAATCAATCATGTTTAGTGGCGGTTAGATCAACAGCAAAACCATAGTTGACACACGATTGGCCAAATATAGAGCTTTGAGCTTTTAATGATAATTGTATATTTTTAATGATATTGCTCTAAGAGATGCCCAGATAGTTATGTACGCCTTTGAGTTCTAAAACCACGCCAAAAATAGTTAACCCCATTGTGTACTACGGCAAATACTTGTACCACTTATTCTATAGCAGGTTGAAGGAGGAAGGATAATGAACGGCGAGCCACCACATAACTGAGGCATAGAGGTTGAGAATTCACTACGCTTCACACAGGGTCGGAGTTAGAATCAGTCAGCTGAGAGACTATACGTGAATATAAGCTATGAGTTATCAGAACTCTCATGTGGGTCAGATTTTTAGAAAATGTACAATTGGCAGATCAACATATTTTGTAAAGTCTGCTAAATTGGAATGAAAAACCATCAGCACTAGGTATATCCGGGTATATTTAGTATTGCCTTGATTCTAGCAATCTGTTGGGTTATGTTGAACAGTATTTTGAACCTGATTTTTGTCTTAAATTTGGATTATTTGAGAGAATTGGTGAAGGTGAATTGTACATTTTCTGAAAATCTGACCCATGTAGTGATTGACAGTGATTAAATGTCCTGTCAATCACTACATGAGAGTTCTGATAACTCATATAGCTTATATTCAGTATACAGCTAACTGATTCTAACTCCCGACCCTGTGTGAAGTACATGTACTTTGAGTTGTTCCAGACTCTGCTAATTGTGCTCTTGCTTCTACTCCTGATGTATGATTACAATCAGTTTTTCTATAACCTTAGGGCATAGGGAATTCATGGAAAAACCGTACCCATACACATCACAGTAATGAGTTAATATTTACATAAATGTACTGGGGAAATAAATAATGGTCAATATCTAAATTTACGAGAGCTCACGAATTATTACTCGTTCATAACATAGGTACTTGTCCCAACAAACCATTATTTTCTCAAAGGAAGACATGAATGGTTGTTTGACATCACGGCACCTAATATGGTCTTTAGACTTCTACCCAAACCTATTTTCGCGCATTCCACCCGTCATAATACCCCCATTTCCTATCCTGGGGTTCTGGATGGGAAATATTTAATTTTCTCAGGACGTATGCAATAAGAAAGGATTAAACGGCGATCGCTGGGGCTTGAATGCTTGCTATAACAAACGGTAGCAAAAGTTACACACAGCATTTCCTGACCTGAAAGGCCCAAGTCAGATTTACTGCAACCACACCACAAGTACACCAACGACAGCCCACATCGTCATATCATGCATGATACGCAGGAGAGAGTATTTAAAAAATAGTCACTGGATTTGTGTGAGAGAATTATATTATACATAGCTAGACATATTCTGCCTGTAATTCTTAAATAATGCCACTTGTCTAGCTATATTCACATGACAGTGGACTTGTAGGGGTAAATAAGCGAGGTGGGATTGAAACCCCCCCTAAGTTGGAGACGTTTTACCCCATAGCGATCGTAGATCTTTTGATAATAACAAACAACACAAAGGAGGTATCCCCCACCCCTATCCCCACCACCACACACACAAACCTATGCCCACAGGTCCTTTCCATATGACAAGAAGGGTGTTTTGTAATTGTTATAACATCTCTGAATTATACGAGGAGATCAAAGGGGAAGGCAATCAACTGTACTTTCCCATAGCATAGTGGAGATATTAACAAAGATAATACATTTTCCAGAATGAGAAGTTTTCTTCTCGTTTGTAGTGCATACACAACACTATAGTATGCAGTGTATCCCTAACGCAAATAAAGGTTAATAGACGCAAGGAAAGGGTAATAGAAGCAGACATGTGAGGTATGTACGTGTCATACTAGAGTTACAAACCAAGTAATTTATATAACGACTGATATGCGCTATGGTATAATGTGAGAAGGCGAATGAAAGCCTATACCAAATACTTGTTGGCACTAATATAGATAGCTAGGCCCATGAATGTAATGCGTAAATATGAACCAAATCTGCTTGGATCCGGTGCTCCAGGGCAAAGGGTTTGTCTTCTGTCCTCTTAAAGGGACCCCACTGGAGGAGACCACAAACGTAGTTTACCCTAAACAAGACGTACAAAGCTTGCACTCATGGGGGACAAGCTGGCTTCAGGGGACCTTCCGTGGGGAAACTATTTTCAATAGCTGCCTTTCAATTGCAAGTCGAGCGTTGTCTGATGAAAAACATTTTAAGTACAACAGTTTACACAACTCGACAAGTCCAACTTTTTACCAACGTTGCATTTGTAAATATCAGGGATGTGTCATTGTATATAGAATTGATTTGCTTCAAACTTTGGATGTTTGCATCTATTTGTGGAGGCATTTGAAGACGCTCACTATATTAGCATAGTAATTTTATGATAATTAAAATTAATGCAGTTTTATAGTAGCAAAATGTCCAGTTCCCATGTTCCCATCTCAGAGGTAGTCAGATTGGTTCCACCCTTACCAATGCCAAACCAATTTGCCAGGGGGAGCCACCGCACTGTCCTATGAATCCTGGCGCCACATGATAATTATTAGTCATTTACAGATTACGGTCAGATTAGTACGGTGGCAATAATATACAATTATCTAATTACTTATTAGATGGCACGGTGCGACCGGGCCGATTAAGTGTCGGCGGGATAAGAAACGAACACAGGGCACAGCGAGGGTCACATCATTCACTTAATTAATTGATCTACTTGTGAACGCCTCAAGCCAACAATAGAGTGAGTTCATACCCCTAAGGCTAAATGGATTTTTTTTGTAGGCGGTGGGACTTTTCAAATCAGAGTGCAATTCTGCCTATATCATGTACATTCCAAGAAACGCTGTAGCGCATGGGCGGATCCAAGGGGGGGGTCGCCGACGTCCTGACCCCCCCTCAAAATTTTCATAAGTGCCCTTTTGAATAGCCCAAAGTGCCTTTTTTTACAACCCAAAGTGCCCTTTTTCTGTTGTAAGTGTAACAACCAAACAGTGTCTTTTTTACAACCAAAAGTGCCCTTTTTGAAGAGCCAAAAACCTTTTTTAAGAACCAAAGGTGCCTTTATTTCTTTTACAACTAAAAGTGTCTTGTGGTAACAGCTGTAAAAGGCCGTTAAAAGAACTTATAAATGCTGTTTCCATGACTCCCTAATTTGGGTGTATGGGCCCCACACATGTTTGTTCTGACATAAGTTCCCCCTCTTATGTTTGCTTTACATTTATACATCATGTGGACAATCACTTGGGGGCAGTTGTGAGAAAATTAAAGTATGCTGCCTTACATTTGTCCTATTGTTGGCAGGCCTGCCTACAGGAAGTACAGCCATACTCCATTGATCTGGTAACCCAATGTGACATTGGATACATGTGATTTCATTTTTTGAGGGAGATTTTGATTCAATGTCAATTAGTTAAATTTGCCTTTGAGATTATCCTCCTTATTATTTGTTTTGTATCTTTAAATACAAACAAAACTGGCTAATTATTGTCAAAAATGCTCCCAGAATACACCATTTCACTCCTCAGGTTTTACAATTTTTGGGGGCAACATGCCCCCAGACCTTACTTCCCCCTTACATCACTTGCAATAGTAGCCACAACTGATTTTTAAAGATAATTCCACATCTTACAATTTGTATACATGGTCAACTGCCAGTGTGTGTTGTATGTTTTATGTTTCTTAGGTCCTTGCAAACTGCATCCCTAGTTTTTAAAAGTCAAAATAAATAATAGAAATAAAATGATCACTTTTCATGTGTGATTAAATACTGTATTTAGTGCTTCAAAAAGCGCCAAATGCCTCCAAATGGCACCTTAAATTTCAAAATTTCCCGGGGGAGCATGCCCCCGGACCCCCCGAGTCAGTTAGATTTTCAGAAAATACACATTAGGCAGGTCCACAAATTTGGTAACATCTGCTAAATTAGACAAATATGAATAATTGGTATATCAAAATAACATTTTCTGACAATCTCTTCATTGTATGCCTTTGTGCCCCTCTGGCTCATTTTTGGGGAATGGACTGATGTGCCCTTTTTATCTTGGACCCCCCCTCATTTTAGACCCTAGATCCGCCCCTGTAGCGGCCGGTTGCGTTACGCCCTGTTTTGACACCATACTTTCCTATCGTCAATGGTCATATCATCAATGCTCTCAGGGTGACAGAGAAAAAACATTTCCCATCAAACTACCAACGAAAATAAAATGATACTCATTTATATAACTAGAGCTCTTGAGGCCTCAAATCGACATGGCCTTTTCTTAGATGGACAAATCGACACGGGCAGTCAGTCCAGTGACAATTGACAAAAATACTTTCTTAGCCTGACAAATCGACATAGACCTTGACAGTCCTTAGGGACCAAAATCATCCATATCACAACAAATATAAGTGACAAATGACAAGAGAATTTTCTTAGTGACAAACGCCAATTGCTGTCTCTTAGTACTGACAAGAAAAATCAAGGAGCCCTACAACTAGAACAAGGTCACTGTCACCACACTGGATGTCCGTTTCGCGCTGCGCGTACATCAAAACGATAGCAGATGCTAAGTTCCATTGGTAACTTATTTCACTTTGTTTCTCCAGATTTCGAGCATGGTAGTCCTTCCCAACTCTAGGAGGTGCATTGAATGGCCTAAGCTTAGTATTGGTGTATAATATAGGCTGTAAATCTACGTTATTTTGTCACAATGCCTTCAAAAACAAAAATCATAGATGTCCGTTCTACAATTTGTGTAGCACGGGCACCCTCTAAAACCTGCACGGACATACCACTACAATTTTATACAGGAGTTTTCTCTAACTTGACACACAGCTATGACTATATTATGTTGTAATCAAGACAATATATTGGGGTACTAAAGGTGTGTGGGGTCGTGCACTGTAATAGATGTTGTAGATACATAGATATCTATGGAAACGTTTCGGCAGCATTGATTGGCCTATTCAAATAGGATGTACGTGCAGCGCGAAACGGACATTCAGTGTGGTCACAGTGAAGGTGTGGTTTTCTAGTTATTATCCGCCTTCGCTCAGAAGCCCCAAAGACAGCAAATATTTTCGACCAAATAGATTATTTGAAGTTGGAGTAGAAGTATATAGATTAAAAGGATGAGCAATCGCAGTATTGAAGCAAGTTAACAATAGCTAACAATCGTTCAAAAACTGAGCTTTTAATATTTAAGGATATTTTTAAATATCTGGTTATTTCCCACGGTACCACGGGCATAGCTTAACATTAAAAGAAGAAAAGAAGGGTACATCAGAGATCCAATATTATTATTCACTTTTTACATAAGCGGTCTATCTGCCATCACTAGAGAGAAATAGATACAGCCCAGCAACCAGCTGTCCACTCCAGAACTCCACCGCAGATGTTTTACTGAAGACGGGTCCGTCAACCAGTGATGACGGCGGGGGTTGTGTGCCAATGTAAAATGGCGGGGGTTCTCAAATGGTCATAAGCAGGGGAAATGCGGCACGCGCCAGCACGTGTGTCGCACGCTACTCATGACTCCTGAGTTTCCGGGCATGTTATTCTTTAGAGAACTTCTTATCTAATGAGGTAAAGATGAGCCAATCTTCACTCCGAGTGGAAAATATCTTTCCCAGACTAAGCTAAATAGTCATCCCACTACTTGAGATGCGGTCATGTAAATCGAACAAGAAAATAATAACGTATCATTTTTAACCATTTATTTCCGGCGTGACTTTGGAACTGTGGTATCGTGGACAAGATTATATGGTACTACAATCTTTACCAAAAGTAAATATTAACTACGGCATCATAGAAAAAGAATACAGTAAATTTGAATAGCGTACCATATCAAATAAGTGGGCGGAAATTAACCTGCCACATGCATACATATCAATAGACAAGTGCATGACTAGATAGAAATACATGTGCTTACTCATCTATTCAGATGTTGACATATAGTAAATTGTAATAGTATACAAAGCCATATATATCTATAGGCTACATAAGAAAACATAGGCCTAACATTTGGCAAGTAGTCTACAGACAGCTGGATTGTCTGAAGTGGGCGAAGGAAAGCCGAGCAATCGTGATGTTGAGACTATAGATAACGCGGCTGGAGGTGATAAAAGTTTAACACAGAAAACACGTACCGTATACATAGATAAGACTGGAAAGGCACATGGATGATCGACATGCAAGTGAGATAGCATTCCCCGTTAGTTAAAACATAACATGCCCTAATGCACGGAATGCTTAGATCACATTGTCACATGGTGAGACAAATATATCAGTTGTGACATGTGAACTAGTACAGGTACATTCAATACATACTTGGTTAAGAGATACCTTGACATTCCAAAGGGCAAATTTCGAGGATAGGGATATTTATGGCGACGAGAATTGTAGGTTTGAATTTGAATCCTTACACATGGTCTCTTGTGTCTTACCTCAACTCTGATTTCCAGTGACTTTTGTACTAGGACTTGATTTGCACGTATGTAAGAAATGTAAAGGGGCTTTTCTGTGCCCATGTGGAGGTTTTTTCCCCGATATATCACATACCATGTAAAGAGTTATCCAACTTTGTTGTCAGATTAAAGAACTTGTGACAGAGATCACACGACAAAGAGAAAGAGAAATGGCAGTGGGAGCCAACGTTTTCAAAGAGTTTCATGACTAAGAAAATGGCGTTAGGCCATAAGTGAAATAGGTAAAGGAATGTTTCAGGGGTCTACCGACTTTTGGCCCTAAAGTGAACTCCGGTGGACAAAGCAGACAAGTGGGATTTTAATAAAAAGAAGGTTAACGAGGTTTGAAGCCCTACTGCAGGTTTGAGAGGGTGGACCCACACATGCAGCTGGCCTTGTTCTATAAATATAATATAAAAGAAAGGTCGCGAGTGTGAGGAAATGTAGGGGTGGGTGGGGGCGGGTGGAGTTAGGGGTAACACTAACAGAAATGAATGGGAAAGCAGCAGTTGGAAAAGGAAACACAAATAAAAGGCAGCTCATTAGACAGCGCTCCATAAGCAAAGTGGTTTCAAACCTACCATCCACATTTTGATGACCAATTTTGATGTTGTCACAATACAGAGTTGGAAATGTATACCAACGGCAGAATATTTTGAAAGACACCCAAGGAAGATCAGATTTATGATCTTAGAGTAGAAGTACTTTTTCCTCAAGTAAAGTGATGCTTGCCTGGAACCAAATGACAAGTTGCACCAGGTGAGGGAGGCTGGAGGTAACAAAGGCAGCCGCCAACTCTGACACACATCCGCTCCAGATAGCGTCGCTTTAGCAACAAACGCGATACAGAAAAAAACATCCAGCAACTGTTGTTAATACACGTAACGTTATCCTTTAAAATTATCAACAAAAAAGTAAAAGAACTGATAAGAACACCTAGGATAACTGTTACACTTAAGATAATTAGTAGAATCTACTAACCTCACCGACTTGTGGCATGTGATATTTATAAGTTCGGTTAATGTTAATGATGCGGCGACATGAGCCCCACGCACGTATGTAAATACCATGCTTATATTTGACATTAGAATCAAACAAATACACGAGATGGGGTGATCATGTAAACTGGATCAATTCATATATAGTCGTGCCCTTTTGATTATGTCTCAATCGAGAATGACAGTTGGAAATCAGGTAGGTCATGCTTAGAGAACCAAGTATACATATACCAATATTGTAAAACTATTCGCCCAAACTATATAAGCATAAGAGATCAATATTGATTCCCGATTTTACCAAGTCTGCCGATACAGCTATATCGACTTACGTAATGGCTAAGTCTGGGTCAAGTATGAGTATGAGTACACTTCAGGCCAATATTGATCCATATACTTGAGCCCCAGAACATCTATTAAGAACGTGTATGCATGACCTTAGATAACAAGCGGCTAACGATAGCAATTGAATTTATACAAATGCATGTAGCTAGATCGGTGTGCATGGGACATTGTTGATTGTTAGCCTTCCCTCATGAGGCCACTAATAAATCTAAGTCATGCAGGAGGCTATCAGATCTCCAACTAGCTCCACAAAACAATGATCAGTCAATAGATGAAAATGCCGATAAATGATTGATGAATATGGTGGACGCGAGGTGAACACGCGAATATTAATAATGCAAAAGTATTTAATCACGTCATAATTGGTTCTTGGGAAGTTGGGTTCGTGGGCAGGCTAGCTTATAAGCTGCGGCCCTGTTCTTTGCGGCGTTTGTCATTTTGATGTTGAAATAGCGAGTAAGTTTCCTCTGTACGACTAAGATTGCGTGACTGGTTCTCTACATTCAATATCTTGATCCTTGGATTATTTTTACTATATCAACCGTAATATACTTATTTTAATGGCGCGAAATATAAATTACATTGTATACAGATCTATATATATATTCACGTGTGACAAAGAAATTACTAGAAGAGCATTAGCTAAAAGCATAAGCCATAAATAGATAATAATTTAAGTAGAGAGGGAGACGTTTAATCTGCATGATATCGCTACCACAACTGAGAGCTACTGAGCTGAGGGATGGGGCATCACGATCGAAGCAGTCTCTCCAATACACTAAGCAACTGTGGTATGGTTCATGGTTACCCCCTTTGTGATATTGTTACGTAATAGCCAGCTAGACTTATCAATATTACGGATGGCTTATCACTAAGTAGACGAGTAGGTTTTTAACGTTTGACACCAAGAAATCAAGAGATTATCCACTTGTTCGGCAGTCCAAGTATTAGTGAGAGACACGAGTATCAGTAACAGTATATTTGGAGCGCTGCCAATTGTTTATAGTAAATTTAAGTAAAGGGTCAATCAAGCGCGTAGAAAGAGACTCAATATAATAGTCTTGAGTCGCAAATATAATTCCTGAATTTTATTATGTCATAAAATAACAAAATGTGCACGCTTACCTCCTCAGTTCTTATGCTGAGCTCATCGTACATGTGCTCATATTGTCTTCTCACGTAAAGTTCATACATTTCAAAAAGGTTGTTTTTATCAGCGGCTTATTACGATTTTGTCAACTAATTCCAGTGCTAGTGTATTTTGGGCTCTGTTGCTAGCCTCTCTTCCTTTAAACAAATCCTGAGATTCACAACCCAAATCACCATTGGATCACTTATACGCGCAATATGAAGAAATCCTCCTTACTCTCCTTGTACCATGCCTCTTTGTGTTTCCGAAATCACACTTCCAAACCCACTGTAAATATTGTGGGTCCGTCAAATTCGAGTCATGTGACTAGGGTGCAGCCAATGGGCTTAAGGGCATTGAAGAGGGTAGGGGAGGGGGAGGGGCGAGAGGGGGAGGGGGAGGGGGGAGGGGGAGCGGGAGGGGGAGGGGGAAAGTCCTGTTAACATCTGTCAGGCTAGTGGAGAATAGGACCCCATGCGTGTGCAGGGATAAGTTGGGGCGATACTGGCAGCAGCAACATTAATGGGGCAACAAAAAATAACATGTCCTGCATTCGCCTATTTGTACTTATTTGTGAGTAATCAGTTGTAATTGTACAGCATGGGCATTGTCACGCGAGATCTGTACTTACAGAGGTATATGAAGATGTAATACTATTTATTATATACGCATACTGCCTTTGCTTTGGATCTGACGCGAGGTCATACCCATAGCATATCGATTATCGTTTAATTGTTGGAAATAGTTTAATGCAATCGATGAATTATTTATCAGGTTTACCGTTTAAATCGGGTTTGTTGTTGTGTATGTCCTTTTAACCTATATGTATTTAATATTAAAAGCTTAAAACAATTAAATTATGTGTAGGATTCACTCACTGTGTCAAATAACTCACTTATTAGCTCTTATTGAATATCGAGTTATCATAACTCGCTTAGTGAATATCGCACAAGTTGCACAGCAACGAGTGCGATATTCACGCTCTTTCAGTTAATACGTTAGCTAACCTGTACATGTATATAAATCTTTAAAATATGAGAACCCATGTGGCCTGGAAGCTCAAATTGATGAGAAATTTGTCTAAAGCTGCTCTTACTTTCCAATCAATAGTAAAGATGAATGATTATATCACACAACATGGATTTTGGTGATATATTTTTTATTCAGACTCAGATTTTGACCTACGCAAGTTACAGACGTTACAAAACTATGCTCTTAGATTGATCCTTCACAAGTGTAAGTTCATGAATTTTGACGAAGCTCATATCACGTTTTGAATCTACAAACGCTAGAAAACTGACGCGAAAAGAAACATTGTGATTGTATCTCAAAACAGGGAAAATTTAGATAACTGTGCATTAAAGACACGTATATTATGAAACGGGCAGAAAAGCCTAACAAACATTTAGGACCTCAACTTTTTAATGTATTGATTCTATAAAGCTCACAAATACTGGAACCAACTTTCAAGTATCTCCCACCGGTTCATGAACAGAAACGAGATAGTGTACGTCACAGCTACAGACTGCATGATCATTAAGTTAGATGAAGTAGAGTACTGAGGTACTAGTCAGTACAGTAGGGATAGCTAGCACGAGTGTATGGGACAGATAAGGCTGATCGACTAGTCTCCAGTACTATCTTAACATATAACCGCAATGATAGTACCGTATTGTTGAGTAGGATGTTACTATGTGTTAGTACCAGTATACGTAGGCTATATATACATCTTACAAGTTATGGAATTCATGTTAAGTCTCACATCTTCCCTTGAGAACCAAACTGCATGATTATTTTAAATACCGGTATTGTAACCCCCCCCCCCCCCCTCCCCTTATTACACCCCTGCGATGTAGTTGCCTATACCTTCAGCATTGTATATCGCACTTGGTCAAAGTGGTGCATAACATGAAAATTATGTCGCACTTGAGCGCCCTTGGCGCATACAACCTAGGCAGTGCCAGGGTGCACATGTACCCAGCTGTTGTTTTGATTTCGCGGAACTCATATTATCGCCCACTCGAACGTTTTTACCGATTTACTCTGGAAATAATAAAGCTAGGGACTTTAAATGAAAAGTTCAATCGATGAATCATATGTAAAGATGCGATTTTGGGATGTAATAAATATGGAATACACCTCGGCCGCCATCTGTCTAACTGTTATGCTTTTGGTGAAAACTTTCGAGGTAGCACCGGCTGGCCGAATGAAGCCACACGCAGTCAAAGCTTAGCAGGCTTTTACCAATCAAGTAATTACTTTTATTAGTGAGTTTTTAGTACAGACAGTCCACTATTACCTTTATTGACTTAGGACAACCAATTTAAGGTTAGGTTTAGGGTTATTTTAAGTATTGATCATTGTTCGATCACATTTTCTAAGATTCATAAATTGTGACAGCACCACTGTAGCCCCGCCTCCCGGCTACAACAGCCAATCAGAGATGCAAAGTCACAGAAGCCACTCTCAGTCAGCCGGTGCTACCTCGCAAGTTCTCCCTCCTTGCAACTGTTATGCATCTCGGTTGCGGCAGGATACCTCGGGACTACGCTGCGCTCCGTCCCTCTTTCTCCCCCCCCCCCCCCCCCCCCCCCCCCCACACACACACACAAAAAAAAAAAAAAAAGGTGTTTCCTGCTAATAAAAGGAAAACAAGTTGTCCTAATCAGGAACTGTCAAAAAGCACATTTCCCTTGTTTTAATCAACTATTGTTATGAAGACCCAAGAGGAATTTTCTAGAAAAAAAATACGGTACTCAATTTCATTTAAAACTTTTCACATAATGACACAAGCCCAAGCAGAATTTTTAAAAAATTAAGAACGTCCCAAGGAAAATTTTCTGAAAAATTACCCATTTCAATTTTTTTAACTTTTCACAAAAGGCGAATTTTCTGAAAAATTGCCCAATTTCATTTTTTTCCCCCGGAAATGACCCAAGGAAATTTTGCCCGAAAAAGACCCAACACGGCTTATCTGAAATCTTTTCACAAAATGACCAAAGGAATTATTTTCGAAAAACAAAAAAAAATGCCCTTCTTCCAATGTCAAGAATCTGAATGACCCTAGGTGGGGTGGAGTGAGTTTCTTTTGTAACCGAGTTTACTAACACCCTGGTTCGAGTCCACTAACCCACTGGTCCGACCTTACCCAGTCCGAGCTTACAACGGTCCGAGTATACGATGGGAACGGTCCGAGTTCACCAGTCACCGCGGGGGTTCCACAGCCAGTGGTTGTCGGCTCTGGCCTACCCTGCATGAGGCTGAGGCGCATCTTGGATTCTTGAAATGTAATGACACTGACTGAGTGATAGTAGGGACTCTGTCGCGAATATTTGAAATCTGGTACACTTACCTTAAAGTAACAACCATTCTTTCTCCCTTCTGAATCGTGTAAAAGAGGCTCCATGAGAATATATCCTTAAAATCTAAACTATCATAAGTGCCACTGCCTGTTCACCCGAGTTGTTTATTTGGTTTCTGTTGGGTGCAGGTGCTCTTGGCACGGGAGTCGGTGACGTCACAGAAAACTTGTGTACCGTACAGCAGAAAAGAAGCTGTACCGTTGTTGAGTGTCGACGTGATTATTCAACAAGCCCCTTCGGCATTAGCAGCTCCCCAAAAAAACTTGACATGTTCCGTGGAATTAAGGCTAGCAGGCCAACATAAAACCACAAAGTAGTCTTATTAGCCACCAATGGCAACTCTTTCATTCTATAATTATAGATACCGTCAAAACCAAATTAAATTTTCTTCTTGACTTTAGTCTAAACTCTTTTGCTCCTACTGGCAAAACGCGCCCGTCATTTAGTAAATGATGATTTAGGCTTTTTAGCTGGGGTAGGCCCTAGGCCTAGCCCTAGCCTAGGCCGAGAAGGGTCTACTTGCTTTTGTATGTGTGAATAACTACGGTATCTATAAATCCTATTTACAAATATTAACCCATCTAATTTGTTTTTAATTTCATCCGAAAAGTACGAGAGCAGAACAACCCACCCAACACAAGCAAGTTAACTGCTATGTTCGGTCCCTATGTCCCTGAATGACTTTCCGATGGAAGTTCATGCTGTGCGCGGCACGCAGTTACTCCGTCGGCCACAGGCAGAGCTTGTTTTGTTGAGTGTCTGCTGTCTACTTGTTTTTCGTTTGGATCAAAGCGTATCTCATAAGTCAAGGAACATGGCAGACGCGTATTCAATGGTGAAAGCTGGAAAGTTAAAATTGAAAGGAGAGAAAAAACATAAAAGGTAGAGAATGGCCTTCATTTATGATTATATTTTTGTTTTTGACTTATTATCGCCCACTCACGAAAACTACGAGTACCGTAGCCCGTAGCTGGCGTAGACCCGTACACGTAGGGTAGACGTAGGGTAGCCGTAGGCCGAAAGACAAGGGGGACAATATGAAGCTTAGACTTTGATATTCCCCCCCCCCCCCCCAAGTAGGGGGCCTATATAGAGCCCTTGTCGACGTTTCATGTAATCACATGACGTACATTTCTCTTTTTACAATATCATTTCTATATTTTTTCTAAATCCCCACGTCCACGACACGGGTACGTATCTATCATAATAATGTCAAGGGTTGCACTATATAAGCCGCATTTTAAACAGAACCCGCATTTTCATGAAAACCCCGCATTTTACACTTTGTGTATTCTTTCATGTTGGGGTGGGGGGAGATGGATGGTATTATTTTTACTATTTACTATTTGTTACTAGCTGTAGGCTAGAGGTAAAACAATAAGAAGAGTATCATTGTGTTGACAGGGTTTACCTTTTTTTCTCTGTAGGCTATTAAAAACTGAATGTGTATTCTATTAACAAGACAGTGTAAATTGAGTTGACAGACTGCTACCAATGTTATGGAATGTTCGATCTAATTAATAGTGATAAAATGAAAATATTTCTTCTGTGTTTTCTAGAACATCTAGAATTTCTTCTAGACTTCCTGTAAAGTGAAGACTAAGAGTAATGTATATGTAAGCAACAACAGTGTTACAATATTTGTCCAAGACCTCCCCCCCCCCCCCCCCCCCCCCCCCCCCCCGCGGCACACATTCCCTCAGTCCGAGGCTCATGATGTACTTGAATTTTTATTCAATTTACTAATTAATTGATAAAATAATAACATTTACAACCATATATATATCGAATTGCAATACCCCCTAAGATATAATCATTATTGTTTTCTATCTTTTTTTCTTCAATCATGTGCAGCCTCTCTGGCAAATCGGTATAGTTCTTGATTGCTTTATATTTTGTTTGTTTAACGAGATTTTATTCAGATTACATTTTTACAATATTCTGGGTTTTTTCCAGTAAAAAGCAAAAGAAACATAAACGTAAGAGGGAGCACAGCGATGACGAAGGAGATGACACGAACCCAGACGCTGCAAGGCACGGTAAGAATTTGAACCCATAAGTCCATTCGTTATGCCTTACTTAGTAGGCCTAGAAGTACTTCAATATATGTTGGTCTTTGATAGGAGTGGCAGTTTAAGTATATACAATCAGCCCGGTGTTGTTCACTCACTGATGTGCATTTTCCAGCAAGAAACCTATGCCCCTACATTACCCGAATAATCATCAGATTGATTTGATATGTAAGTTGTGTGTGTGATCAGTTCTATATGATTTCTTGAGTATTAAAAATAGCAGGCCATCTCGAGGAGATGAAAATTGTAGGTTACATCTGTTATCTTTATAAATGTCGTCATGTCTTTTTAGGTGGATGGTGGGCAGCGGAAATATTTACCGAGTTAACCGGATCAGTGTCAATAGAACTCACAGATATGTGCTATTTGCAGTCTCAGGATGACGGGAAAATGTTGAAAGGACCGTCCAGAACTATCGGTATGATCAAAGCCTTTATTTTTTTTATGTTAAAGTATAAATGCATGAATACTATCATTTCTTTATACTTACCGTGACTTAATTTAAGAACAACCTAGGTTCTTAAATGGTGAACTTTTTTTTATTTACGTGTATCAGCATGATGGCAACATTGGCATACTTACTTGGCTACCCCCACTATCACGAGAAAACCCTCTTGTATTAGGGCGATAACGTGTTAGAGGCATGCATTTGTACCAGTTTGTACATCGAAGGAAGTTACAGGTTACCTTTTTTATATGCGAGGGCAGATTTGAAACCTAGCTATACCATGCCAAATCAATACCCGGTTGAGTTAACTTAAGTCATACTTGAAATGGAAGAAATGTTCAAATTCAATGTGAACTCAATTCCTTTACAATTGCAATGTCATGGGAAGTGTTGAGCCTTTATATACATACTGGTAATCATATATATACCATCTATTTTGATTGCCTAAGCCCTATGAAGACTCCAATATGTATTACTTACAGTATTGAAGGAGAGAATACATATCTTAACTCTGAATAAATAGGTGAGGGCCCGGATCCAACAGAAATCCTGACTGCGGTACGAATCAGTGACACAAAGATCGCCCTTAAATCTGGATACGATAAATACCTCAGTGTGGAATCGGATGGACTGGTGTATGGCAGATCCGACGCAATCGGAAGCCGGGAGCAGTTTGAGCCAGTTTTTCAAGACGTTAGTCACTTTTCTACCGTTTCCTCTTTCCTTACATTACCATAATTCATATCAACGTGTACCCTTTTCTCCACCATTTAATCGGCAATAATCATGTATTGAACCAATCAAATAAACAGCAAGCATTAAGAATCCAGGTTTTGGTTTTCCTTCCTGTTATTTTCAAGCATTAATAATCGAGTTTAGCCATTCTCACAAATTTGCATTATTTTATTTCCAGGGAAAACTGGCATTACTTGGATATAGTAATTGTTTCATGTCCTTAGATGGCGACACAGTCTGCTTTAGCAGCAAAACCGCAGGAGAAAACGAATTCATTCAGGTAATGTATACAAGATAAAGCAACTGAAAAAATATTATTACGATTTGAACTTATAGATTAAATTTAAGTGCATGAGACATTTGTTTCTGAATTATGAATCAACTGTTACAATGCAACTTCTATATTTCTCAGTCAAAATATAGATCTTGAATCTTTGTGTTCTTTCAGATTCGATCGTGTGCAGAACGTATTAAAAAAATGAAGACTGAAGATGTCGATAAAAAAAGAGTGAAAGAGGTTGAGTTACATTATGTGTAAGTATCATATTCTGGTTCTTCCCGTGCTAGAATATTAATGCTTATATCACGATCAGTGCTTGTACACGATGCCATGAAAGGCGATATCCACCATTGAATTGTTTTTGTTAAAAAGAAACTAAGCTTACTTATCCTTTTCATACCGCCATATTATGTTGAAATATGTACCTTCCACCTGTGACTTTGACATTAGAATCAGGTTACAGTAATTGCCGAGCTACCATAGTCACACAATTTATCATTACGTTAGTGTCTCAGAACTAATGAAAAACAACAGTGAATGTCAGTGTATTCACTAATACCTAGATAAATAGATTGATTTCGGCTCTTTATTGAGATATATAATAGGATGGTGATATAAAAATAGAATCAAACTCAGGTGATGTCTATTACACTCGATCGTGAAGTTCTACCATATGATTTTTATACATGGCCATAATATACTTCATTGATATAATTTATTAATATTGTTCATTGTAGAAAGCAGTTTCAAAGCTTCCAAGACAGAAGATTGAAAGTGAACAGTGAGGCTCGAAAAGACGTGAGAGAAGCAAGAAAAACTGGCAGCCTACATGAAACGCTGCTAGACAGGTCAGTCTGATATGTCTGTAACATTACTTTTTAGTCTAACACATAATTAGACGCTAATTTGGCCTGTACTGTTCTTAGGATCGAATTGAATTTAATAAACAAATTTTATTTCAAATCATCAGGTACATCTCTGCTTTTCACAACATGTATTCTTCAGTAGCTAGTCATGCTTTTATTGTATTATGATTAATAACCAATGCAATATTCAGCATAATAACTAGTTATTAGAAAAAGACCCACGTCAAAATGCAATCAAACGAAAAGAATTAAATTTTTTCAACCTGCGAAAATCTTACATGTCGCTTTCCTCAAACGTTTTCAGTATACATTCTGTAAAATTTATCCATTAATTCATGTCATGCCTTCATTGTTTGTATGTGTAACTACATAGCCATCGTTAATTTGGAATTTAAATCTATTTTTTGTCTACTTTTTTTCCAGGCGGTCAAAAATGAAGGCGGACAGGTACTGCAAATGATGTAGATCTCGAAGTATTTTGGTTGAAAATAATCTCTTTCTCTACCTAACTTTAACTGTTTACAAGGGAATAATTACGTATGCATACTCTTAGGTCATTGCAAGGTGAATACTTTTATTAAATATGGTATATCTTGATCAATCGAGTATACACAATTATATGCATATCTAATAATGTAACATTGTTTCGATCATGGAAGAATGGCAATAAATGGCGGTATTTAATGCAAAACAACCAAGTCTCTATCTTATCACGGTTGTGTTATCGGTATGACTTTTTCTTGGAAACATGTTCAGCATACCAGGTTTAAACTCATAATTTATATCAAAAGTGACATTAGGCTGTACATGAAACTCTTTATCTGACTAACATGGTTCAAATTGTACCGTAATTAAAAATCACTGAAAAAATGCGATCATCACCTAGGGCCTATTATATGAAATCTACAGGTCCTTTTAACTTCCAAGAAATATATTTTTTTTTTTTTTTTTACAAAACCCCATGGAATTCTTTCCATCTTTCCTATAAAGTGCGAACTATTTTTTGCCTTTGTCCTATATGATCAGCAGCATTTCCAGTTGTGAAGTTCATGCAAATACATGAATTTCTCCTTATTTTAGTCCCTCACTTAATGTTATCCTTCCAAATATCGAAAAGTTCCGCTCCCTCATTTTGTGGCAAAAGTTTGGGAAAGTCCACTGGTTCGAAGTATTCCAATCTGTGACTGAATGGGGAAAAAACGATTTAAGCAAATTTGGGTGCACAGATGATTTTAAAACCATAAATATCTTAAGTTAACTTAGTAATTCTCAATAATGATCAAGGATAGATAAAGCATGCAGTTGCGGGCCTATATCAGCAAGGTATGTTAACATGGACATGATTGGGGTTTACATTATTTAGGTAGTAATATATATATGTACTTACAAGTCTGGTGTGTCGTGTTTGCCCACTGGAGCCGGGTAAAGGGCTTCGTATATTCGCCTATCATCAGTACCATGTATGGCATATGCATTAAATTTTGTCACATCAGGAGGAAAATAATCGGCCGGTATTTCTGCTTCCCCTGTCCAGGTGTTCTTGTCAATGTCAGCTCTATATTTCATAGGTAGCATGTCCTGCAATAAGAAAAAAAGCAACGCTTTACAAACAGCAGGATCTGATGGGTTTGGAGGTAAAAACTAAAGGGAACATGAATGAGATCACACATGTTATTCCGTTAGTTTTTAAATATTTGATGTTCTTCATTATCCTGTATTATATTAACTTTATTTACCGTCAGATGGTCCAGGTATGCACTGAAAACCTGTGTTCTGACAGGTGTGCATCTCCTTTTTATAATATTTTATGACAAATAAAAATTTCAATTAAAAACTGTTCGCGTCACAATATCGTAAAGCCCACTTTTCATGTATGCATTTCTGCAATTTGTCAGCGTGCGGAAAAGTAGATTCTGGCATACCCCTACTATATTGTGCCATGTCGCAATTAACTATAATAATTCGTCCCTGTCGTCACCGTACGTGGTCAGTTCTATCTATTTATTTTCCTTTTTCTTCCGCAAAGAAGAAACTCTCACATGTGCAAGCACTTCAACGGGCAAAATCCCCATACTGAAAATTCGCCGTACATGGAAAGCGGGCCTTATACTCTGAAATGTACCGGTCCTGATGTAATTACCTTGATAGCATTCCTCTGTCCATTCAATAGGAGAACCAAATGCTGACCATGCCTGTATGTCCGAGGAAAAAATAACCGAATTTCAATATTTCAATAGTTGAGTAAATAAGGGCAATCCTGTTTCAATATATACTGTGCAAAGGTGAGAAATATGTTGGAATCATTATAAGCATGTGTAACCAATAAAAATGGAAGCCAGATAAACATAACTAATATGTTGGGACTAAACTTACGGACAGAGTTCCACTTCAAGGTATTTTTCGTCGTCGGCTAAAAAGAAGGCTTCAACAACTGAAAAACAACAAGTACATTTAGAACAATCTAGTATTGCGCCTTCTTTTACAAGTGATGTTAGTTAGATTAATTCAATTATTATAATATTCATGAATAAAGGAACCCAAACATGAACGTCTTACCCTCGTATTCCCACAGTTCAGGGAAAGGTTCTCCTGGTTTGCCTCCAGGATTTGGAGGGTCATTAAAGAAAGGTCCCGAAACGCTCATCTTGACGTGCGTCTCTCCTGGGGAGAGGGTTATTGTGATGGGATCGTGGCCTGTATCCTTTGAGTCCCATTGCTTTGTTATGTTGTACACAAACCTTGAACAAACAACGAGATAGAGCGGAGAATAATTACTAAAGAAATGACATTAGTATTCTTGAAATCGGTGTTAGCATTGCTTTATGCTATGTTGCTCTATACCTGTAGGCCTATTTGAATGGTGAGAATTCTTCAAGAAAATAATTTTTCAAGAATAATAGTTCCAGCGTAAGGTTTCTTTTCTTTTCAAGAGATAGGGGGTGTAAATGAGCTTAGAAAGTGTGTACCGTATATAATATACATGTACTGTAATATAATATAAACTGTAATCTAATATAAACTGTAATATAATATAAAATACCAGCTTATATGTAATAAAACATAACTCAACCATAACCATGCAAGCCAACCCAAGGGATCATATATAGTACACAATAAAGAACACTAAGTCTTGACAATTAGCTCCAATTGGGATAGCTCCTGAATAATGATATATCATTCTGGTGGAGACCCTAAAAGGCTAAACGATTTCATATAAAAAACCGACTAGGGACGGTTCATAATTTATTACACCTCTATGCCGTAGTTGCCTATACCTTCAACATTGTATGCACTACCCAGCGAGGGTGGTGCATAACATGTTTATTATGCCAGCCTTAATGCATAACATGTTGGTTATGCACCTGCAACGACGACAACAACAAGTAGTGCAAGAGCACGACCTGATAACTGGAATGAAATTGCGTAGTAATTCACATGTTTGCAGACGCCACTATAGTCAAAATGGCTCAGCAAGAAGGCGATTTTAATATATTGGATGCCGAATTCATGGCAGACCTCGAGGACGAAAATGAAGGCTATCAAGAAATAGCATTGTCCCAAGAAGAAATACAAGATATCCTTATGACGGAAATGGAAGATGATGGAGGTAAAGAAATGAAAAAAGAAAAAGAAGATGCAAACCAAGTCATAATGGATTTCGTGCATGACCAACGTAATGACAATACAAACAAAAAAACTAGACAGGTCAGTTTCAATAAGCGGTTTTTATTTCGATATAAGATACACAAATATATGGTAGAAATCTATTTAAATATATAGTTACCAAAAGCATGTTGTCTAGCCAATATATTATTTTCCAGAATATTTACTGAGTACCTTTATTTCAATGCATGTTGTCGATTGAATTTTCAGGTGATGAAGAGGTTCAGTCAATGGCTGGCTGCTGATCAGGAAATTCAGGAGGATGTGTTGACATTAAGTCCTGAAAAGTTGAACACATGCATAGGGTTATTTTTAATGACTCTAAAAAAACGAGATGGCACAGACATGGAGCCCGATTCAGTTACAAGTTTTCACAGAGCAATAGATCGGTAAGAATTAATTTACTTTTTTATTTATAAGTAAGGATTAGTGCCTATCATAAATCGGACTGTAGTTCAATTCAATCAATCATATAAAAATGATTAAAAATAGTACGTTAGAATTGATAACATATCAGAGTAATGCTTTTGGTTTTTTTAACAGCTTTCTTCGAGAGAACAGATATTTAGAGAATATCATGACGTCCGAAAAGTTCAGATCGTCCCGTGATGTGCTTGCAGCGAAAAGAAAGAATCTTAACCCCTTCAACCCCAGCCTCCCCAGGGGAATTTGGGGGTAAATTTCTTACAATTAATATGCATATATCTGAGTAAAAACTACATTTCAACACTTTCTTTCACCATAAGATGTTTATACCACCTTGAAGCACTTCCCATAGAGATCCCAAATTTGAAATGGTTATGTACTAAAAATCGGTTACCATGGCAACGCATTGTATAATTAAAATAGTTAGTTTAACTTTGGATTCATACAAAGATGCTTTGTTATATGGTTTAAATAATCTTAGATCTAGATTGGTCATGTCACTAGGAACATTTTGACACCAAACACATCAGGGGATTCCTAAAGGTTACCTTGGAAACGTCATACTGTAATACCTACCCCTATAGGGTTTACCAGAATACCATTATAGAGAAGGTATGCGAATAGATACCCCTGTATTCAATTTGACAATTTTCCTACTTAATGTGAATCTTTTGATCATCTGTTTTTGCTCAGGTCAGTCTAAATGACTCCCCTATTGAATTAAGTTATTTTTTACAAATTTATATGTGGCTGTTACCATAGCAACCAAATGAAAACACATGTATTAACAAATTAGAGAAATTTTCAATTTTTGGTTGCCATGGTAACAAAACTACCCCAATTTGACAATAAATTATATTTCTGAATTCTCCTTGTTGAGACCTTTCTTCTGATACCACACTTGCCTAAATCAGGAGATTTCTGAAAAATCATTATTTTTCTGAGAGAAATTAGCCTAGGGTATATATCCTAAGTTGTTTCCATGGTTACCTTTGGCAAACACAGAAAAAAATGGATTCGTTCAACTAATTTTGATATGGTTGGCAACAATTGAGAGTTTCAGCAAATTTGGCTGAATGCTTTAATGGAAATTAATTGTTTCAATTCATAAATAATTTCGGGTGAAAATTGATGTATTTTATCAAAATCTGTTTCCATGGAAACAGTTTTTCGAGTAGAACTATATTTTTTCTCTAGAAATATCAAGGTATCAAAGACCTTGAAATCTAATGTTTTTATAAAGACAAATTTCTCAAAATAGCTAAATACAAACAGGAAAGATGATAAAAATAAGCCCTAAATTGTTACATTGTTTCCATGGTTACCATTCTATCCCCCTTGAGTTGCCATGTAAGAAAATACTAGAAAATGAATTTCCACAGTGTATGCTTTATGGTGATACCTAATACACTATATTACATAGTTACACAAAATTTCTATAACTATTTCAAATTTGGTCAAATTTGCCCAAATGGGCAAGATTTGCCCACGTGGGGCTGGCAACAATTGTTGCCAGTGGGGGTGAAGGGGTTAAAGCTATGGGACTCGGCAACAAACCCAACAGGGCTGAAAGTCTAACAGATGAAATGGTCGAAAAACTCTGGCAGAGTGGGGAGCTGGGAATGACAGATCCCAAATCTGTACAAAACACCGTATTTTTTTTCTTTACGCAGGGGTTTGGATTTAGGGGATCCCATGAAAGTCGCCAGTTAGTGTGGTCCGACATAGAGCTGCTTAGTGATGGGGAGGGTAGGGAATACTTATTGTTTAAAGAAAAACTCTCCAAGACAAGAACTGGGGATCGAACATCAGGTTGTAGAGCTTTTGCCCCCAAAATCTTTGCTACTGGGGGCAATAGATGTCCAATAGAGATATACAAAATCTATGCAAGTCACAGACCCGATTCAATGTTAGAGCCTATGTCTCCATTCTACTTGTGTCCGAAAAACAAAGTTGATTTGAATGAAAAGGTTTGGTACTCTGTCCAGCCAATGGGTAAAAATACAATAGCCAAAATAATACCGAACATGGCCAAGAATTGTCAATTCCCAGGCAAAATTACCAATCACTCTTTGCGTAAAAATACTTGCCAAAACCTGATTGAAAACGGTGTCCCTCCAGTACTGATCTGCCAACTAACAGGTCATAAAAATGTAAACAGTCTGTCAAGTTACACCACTGCTAACCTAGATCAACAGAGGGCTATGTCTAATATAATTACCTCTGCTTCAACGAATCAAAAGAAAAAACTGCAGACAAGTATGCATAATTTGGGTGAGTCAGAGGAAAGACAGAGCATAGAATTAACCCCATCATCGTCCAAAGAAAATCACTCTGTTTCAATTCCCGCTGATCAAGCTAAGGCCAGTAAGGGTTACTCTATCGAAAGGTTTTTGCAGGCTAGTAGTGGAATGTTGACAGGTGCTAAAATCCAGGGAAATGTAAGCTTGAATGTAAGTTACAATATCTCAAGCTCCCAGTTAAATGCCTCTCCTAAGCTTGCGTTAAATCACAATTAAGAAATGATCTAACTTGCCTTCAGATTATTGAAGTTTGTTGTAGCTCTTGTTGTTGACAGCTGTGACAGTGTTGGACATTCTCTTTTTAAAACCGTCCTCTACAGCTCATGTGGCACGATCACTGAAATATTTCATAGTGTATAAGATTTGCATTATATTTTGAAAAGGAGAAGTATCCACAATGTTAAGATACTAATCGAAGACCTGAAGGTCTAACATCGTTAATAAAATCGTTATTTACCTTGTATCTTGTTGTATTCTTTTGTTTTGTAATCCATAATCGTAGGTACAGTCCACAGGACGTTGACGTCGTTGTGCTTGTCATGAGTGACACTACTGAGAGCGAATCGGCGGGACGTTCATGTTTGCAAAAAATACCCAATAGTTGAACATAAATCGATCTATGAACGGGTCTTAATTTCAAATCATCAATTATGCTATTTATATTAATCACTGATCAATCTATATTGTTAATTTCATTTATTTTAAAGTGGGTAGGGCCTACAGCACTCTGCCTTTACTTTAGGCATCTCGAATTCAGTCAGGAGGGACTATGTTTTCAAGTTAAAAAAAAAAGAAAAAATGGATGGAGAAAATGACACAATGTATTGAAATTATTATTTTTTATTCAGTTTAGTTATTATGTACTTTTTATCTCATTTATTTTGGAGGTGTAATAAATACAGAACGTACCACGGGTTACGGCCCTCTGCCCTGACGCACCTCGGTTACGGCGGATGAATAACTCGGGCAGCGCTGCGCGCTTTGCCCTCGTTATTCCCGCCTTCACCTTAGTGCGTCAGGCCGTCGGGCCTCCACCCTAGGTCCGTTCCATATATTAACCACTCGGGGGGGGGGGGGATTTTTGCGAAAGGTTCTTGTGCAAAATTGTATGACCCCCCTTAAATCTTGTGCAAAATATACCCCCCCCCCCCTCTCTTGTACAAAATGTTATGACCCCCCCCCCCCCACACACACACACAACATTGTAGTTCTGAGTGCAAAAAAAAGATGCCCCCCCCCACACACACACAGACTCTTTAAAGTTTTAGACTGCGCAAAAAACTTAGGTGCCCCTTTTATATAGGGCCTATAGTATAGGCCTAGCTATACTAGACTATAGTAGTAACAGTAGCAATTATTTATATATTCCCTAGTTTATCTTATTTGAAACTCCAACCAGTCTACTTACATTACGTTATGTTGCACTGGCGTACTGAGTACTCTTCCAATTTCATTTATGAAATTATGTGCACAGAAAACACGTATATATATACAACCGGGGCGTTTGTATGGATTGCCGATTCAATCACATGACCACGTGGAAATCACATGACCAAGCAGGCTAAATGCGGCGGCGCGTTCGGACACCTTTTAGCCTGGTTTTGATTCCCGCTCTCGACAGGGCAAGGGAACGAATATTTTATCTCCACGCCTATAGGAAGTATGATCGTGGACCGCATATCATTGACATATCATTGAAGGTGATAAGTAACTATTGGCAACAATTGTTAACTTAAATAATTAATTAGCCTATCTAGCCCCACTTCTACCAGGAGGTGGGGGGGGGGGGGCGCTTTAATTAATGAACGAACGCCCACTATTATAGATACTCATCCTTGAAACAAGCCAACAAACACTCTCCTATAGTTTTTATTTTTGAATGTACCGTACATGAGTGAAGGACTGATGTTCATAGCTACCTTGAAACGGTCTTTTACTTTATAATAATTATTAGCCTACTGGAGCGTAATTAAAAATCAATGATGAAAATATAGGAAAACATAATTTGAATTATTTATGGGGTCTGGGATTACGTACGGGGATGTGATATATGGTAAATATATAAATGCATTAACCTACCTAAACCTAGACGGCAATTTTAATTCTCTTGACCGCGTTACCTCGCCATATGCCATCCTCCTATTCCCACACGACACTATCATTGCATGATTACACCTAAAGCACGATATCCACTTACACGTCGACCGTCCACTGAGCGGTCACCGTCGGACGGTCCCCCCTGTGTCCGTCCGACGTGCAAGTGGATACCGCAGCCACCGCCGAGCGGTGGGGTGCTCCCGTCCGACGGTCCCTCGACGTGACCCCCTCCCGTCCATATCTAAAAATTTAGATTTGGACGGGAGGGCCACCGTCCGACGGTACCCCACCCATTTTTTTAATTTTGGTTCTTTTTTTGTTATGGCCTTAAAAAGTGTTCTTATAGCCTGAGTACATTTTCTTGAAGTCTGGGAGTACTTTGGAGTACCTCAGTACAATGATTATTCGATTAGAGTTCATTTAAAATTACAAATGGTAATTCAAGAATTATAAACTGGGTAATTCTTCAATTCAAAGCATTCAATCCGGATTTATTTGTGAGACTTTTCTTATATTGTTGCTATTGTTTTTGATCGATCTCTATATCATTTAATATTGATATTTAACTTCGCCATGATTATTAGTTGAATTATTTCACCGAATCGATCACATATATAGTGATAGTTGGTTATGTTATATAGTTGGTTTTGTCTACATGTCTCTAGTATAAGGATATTTAGATTGACACAGTATACGAAACTGCCAGGAAATAAGTCTGTGGATGTATGCTAGGGAAATTTTAATATGGACAAGAGAAAATGACTGAGACCATTGAGATCTAATATTATGGTGTTTCGAATAGGAATAAGTATGATAGATAATTTAGGAGGTAATTTAGATACTGTTTTCTCTTTATTTTATTTCGAGAGGCAACGCCTGAGACCCATCCATGACGGTCTGTGTATTTTTTGTAATGTATTAAATATTATATTGGCCTTAACAAAATAAAAAAATTAATTAATTAATTGATTTAGATTATGCCCAATATTTCATACTCGTCATGTAACAAATATTAACAAGCCAGAATTTAAGTGAACCAACTCTTTATCGCATGAATTTTCTAGCATGAATGACCAATATATCATGCCGTGCCCCCCCCCCCCCCCCCCATGCAAATTTGAGTAAAATGACAGCTATTTCAGGGCATTCTGGTGATTTTTAGGCCAAATTATAACCAGATCTTTCTAAGGTGAGGGGTGATCGTTGTATACTGTGGGGGGGGGGGGGGGGGATTTATTTAATCGATGTTTCCTTCTTGGGATGGAATACATGGAGCCCTTGTGTTATGGTTTTATCATGGCTTTATTTAAGCACAAGCTTTCGCCCTGGTTTGGGCTTCATCAGACCTGTGATATTGTGATGTGCTGATTTTGAGGCCAAATTATAACCAACAAATGCTTAATCCTCGGGGATAAAAGTATACCATTAATGATGGACGCTAGTGTTTATCAATAAATGAATTTATATTGGCATAAATTATTTTCTGTATAACCGTTATAATGTGTAATAAACACTAGGGAAAATAAATAAATATATACTGTTGTGACTGGTTCAATCTAGTTTATTAGACAGAGGTGGCGCCTCCCGTGGCGGCAGCATACACTACATTCCTCCCTGCTTAAACATTTTGTTCAGACAATTTATAAAATAATGTTTCTGAAAATGAAACAATATTATGTTGTTAGATTTACTGTCTTTGCTTTATATGCAATGTCTTTTTCTTGCTGAAAAGTCTCTGGTCTTCTTTTCACTTGTGAAAGTCTGATATTTACGATATCATTAGGAAAACAAATTCAGGGTTTAACCCAAATGTCTTTGATGATAAAAATTCTAAATTACTAATAATCAGAATAGAATATAGAATCACTAATTATTTGATATCAAAGTAATAAGATGTCACTGATAGTTCTGGACTTGAATAGTTCATTTATGAGTTAGCACATAGTCATCAAGCTTTGGTGGTGGTCTACTTGTTCTTGATGATCTTCTCACTTCTGGCACTGGTGATTTTGTAACTTTAATGGGAGACACCCTTGGTGTGTCTGGAGCTTTGTCTCTAGGGATTTGGATCTCTGGAGGAGGGACAGGGACCGGAGGTTGTGGCATAGCTGTCTCTGGCTCTGTCTCCTTGAAGGCGTTGAACTTATATGGCGCTGGGTGCTGGTTGATTTCATTTAGTGGTGGAATGTTCTCATTCCTTTCATCTTCCTCGAAATCATCTGCCGTCTCACCTGACTTCAAGAGGTGATCAACATGGACATAACGGATGTTTCGTCCAACTCGAACAAGATATTGGACTGGTCCATTTCTATGGACTATTATACCTGGCACATACTTAATATCAGTTCCTCTACAGTTCTTCACTCTCACCCTCTCGTTTTTTCCAAATTCCCTGAGCTTGGGAACTCTTGTATCCCTGTACTCTTTCATCTTTTCCTGTTTTTGCTCAACCTCAGCCCTAAGGTCAGGCTTAACTAATGTTAGTCTTGTACGAACCTGCCTTTTTAGGAACAATTCAGCAGGGCTCAGTCCTGTAGATGTGTGCGGTGTGGAGCGATAAGACAGTAAAAAGCTACACAGTTTTTGCTGTGTTGTGACTCCTGGTTGGGCTTCCAAGGAATGTTTCTTTAGTGCAGTTTTTAGCGTTTGTACAGCCCTCTCTGCGGCACCATTCGATGCTGGGTGGTATGGGGCAGTTAAAGTATGTTTTACTCCATTCTTATTGAGAAATTCTTGGAACTCGTCAGCTATAAACTGAGGCCCGTTATCGCTTACAAGTTTGCGGCATAAACCATACCTTGAGAACATTTCTCTCATAACCTCTATGGTCTTCTGTGCTGTCGTCGATTTCATGAGAATAACTTCCATCCACTTTGAGTGAGCATCAACTGCTAGGAAGAACATCTCTGATTTGTACTCAGCGAAGTCGACATGGATTCTGTCCCATGGTCTTTCCGGGTACTTCCAGGGGTAGAGTGGAGATGGTGGAGGGTCATTCTTCAAAGACAGGCACACATTGCATGATTTTACCAGACTCTCAATACTTTGATCGATACCTGGATACCAAAAATAACTTCTGGCCAGTGCCTTCATTCTTACTATACCAATGTGTTCATGATGGAGTTCTTCAATCATCCTTTGTTGTAGCTTATGTGGCACTACAATTCTCATTCCCCACAACAAACATCCCTGGTCACATGAGATTTCATTTCTTCTGTTATAATATGGCAATAGTTCATCATCTTCGATGTAGTTTGGCCAACCATTTAGACTGTACTCAAGAACACGGCTGAGTGTTCGGTCTTTCTTGGTGCATCCTGATATTTCTTTTGAACTTACAGGCATATCATCTACATGAGAAAAATAGTTGACCTCAGATTCTATGTTTTCAGTAGCTCTTTCCACTGGAGCTCTGCTGAGGTAATCTGCATTACTATGATCCTCTGATCGGCGATACTGTACTTCATAATTATATGACATCAGCAGCAATGCCCACCGCTGTAATCTTAGCGCAGCCAGTGTTGGCACTGCTGTCTTTGGTCCAAGTATAGTTGAAAGTGGCTTGCTATCAGTCACAAGGGTAAACTTTCTACCGTATAGATACTTATGGAATTTCTTTATTCCATAGACAATGCCTAGAGCTTCCTTTTCTATTTGCGGATATCCTTTTTCTGCCTTAGTTAGAGATCTGGAAGCAAACGCAATAGGTCTTTCATCCTCTCCATCTAAATGCGACAGTACAGCTCCCACTCCGTAGGGGCTTGCGTCACAGGCTAATATGAGCTTCCTGTGCGGATCATAGTGTGTTAACACTCTATCGCTGGTAAGGGTCTCTTTTACGATTCGGAATGCTGTCTCACAGTCTTTGTCCCAATTCCAAGGAATTTCGTCTCTCAGTAGGTTATTCAGTGGTGCAAGAGTGGTGGAGAGAGACTTCAGGTATGGCCCATAATAGTTCACCATACCAAGGAAGGTACGTAGCTGTGAGACATCTTTGGGTGCTTCTGTGCCTCGAATTGCTTCCACCTTTTCTGGGAAAGGATGTCTTCCTCTCTTGTCAATTACATGACCTAGATAGCGTACCTCTGACTTCATGAAGGAACATTTCTCCCTCTTGACTCTGACATTGAACTTTTCCAAGCGTTCAAGTACCTGCTTGAGTCTCCTCAGGTGTTCTTCATCTGATGGTCCGGTTATCAATATATCGTCTATGTAGCAACAGACACCAGGAATACCTTGTAGTATTTGGTCCATGATGGACTGAAAGATGTGAGGCGCTGTTTTAATACCATAGGGTAACCGTGTCACTTCATATAGACCTTTAACAGTGTTTATCGTCAGGTATTTTTGGGATTTTTCCTCAACTCTGACTTGAGCATAAGCTTGAGATAAATCAAGTTTTGTGAATTTATCCCCATTTGCAAGTGTGGCAAAAATATCTTCGGCGGATGGTAGTACATAATGACGGTCAACCATATCAGCATTTATTGTGACCTTATAATCACCACAGATCCTTATCTTACCATCACCCTTTGGTACAACGACAACTGGTGAAGCCCAGTCAGTTTTCTCAATTTTCCTGAGTACACCTGCTGACTCAAGTCTATCCAGCTCTTTTTTTACCTTATCTACCAATGCATAAGGAATAGGTCTGGCTTTGCAAAGTTTCGGGGGGCTTTCTTCCATATCGATGCGTGCTTCAAAGTCTTTTATTTGGCCCATGTCTGCCTTGAATACTGACTCGTATTTCTGTAATAGCCCTTGTAGGTCATCAGTTTTTACTGAGAATATATTTGCCCAGTTAAGACGAATGTTATGAAGCCAAGTACGACCTAACAGAGCAGTCCTTCTGCCCTTTGCTATAACCAATCTGAGATTTTGGCATTGGTCTCCATATTTCACGGTGACTGGTATTGAACCCAATAGTTCCACAACATGTCCAGTATACGACTTAAGATTTATGTCCGGGTCTTCTAATGGAATGTCACTGAAGAATTCATAGTACATATCTTCACCAATGATTGATGATCTAGATGCTGTATCAAGAATGAATGTCATATCGATGTTATTAACTGTGACAGGTATGGGTATTTCCCCATTATCTCTTTTTACTTCGTTGTCTTGTAATTCGTATAAGGAGGAGTAACTGACTTCCTCTTCTGGAAGGTACTCATCTTCTAGTTGGTTTGTCCTTCCTTGCGTCCTATACAAGTTATGGCCCCGACCTCGACCACGACCTTGATGATGCCCTCGTGGCGGTCTACTACTGTATTGCTGACCTGGTAATACTTTTGTTTTGCAAGCCTTAGCTATGTGACCGACCTTCTGGCACTTGTAGCACGTTTCTTTGATGAATGGACACTCTGTGGGTTGATGAGTTCCTTGACACCTATAACAGCGTGTTTTACCGTGTTGTCCTCCACGGCCTCTACCTCTTGGCTTGTAGCTTCCCCGATTCTGCGCTCCTTTGTAGTTGCTCACTCGATTGACTTCCGATGTGGCTTTCATCTTTTGCGCATTCAGATGTGCTGCATCCATCGTTGTTGCCATCTCCATAGCACGCTCCCATGTCAGACCTGCACCTTCACTTAACAGTTTATTCTTAATGGCCTCGCTACGCACTCCTGCTACTAATCTGTTACGTAGTCTCTTTTCTACCTGATCGGCATCCCCAAATCCACTATGGATGCTGAGCTTTTTTAACGCAACAATAAAATCAGGTATTGACTCATTTTCTTTTTGGCATCGTGTGTCAAAGTTATAAGATTCTGCCAATTCATTTGTCCCTGACATGTAGTGAGCATTCAACAAAGTACACAGAACAGCATATGTCTTATCAGTAATAGCAGCTGGAGTACATAAAGACACCAATAGGTCCACTGCCTCAGGTCCCACTAGTGCTATCATGGCATCTACTTTGTCTGCATCTTTAATTTCGTTGATTTTCATCCAGGAATCCAACCTAATTTTGTAGTTGGCCCACTTCTCTTTCTCACTGTTAAAGTCACTCATAGCACCAATAACACTTTTAGCCATTGTTTATGCTGGGTATACCCTATAGGCTTACTGACACAGATGAATGTAATTGTCCTATCACACAGTTCAAAATATCAATGTTTAGTCAGGCAGGGTGTATTTTCCCAACAAACCTTCACTTAAATGATATCAGTCTATTTCCTCCACTTTATAACTGTTCAGTTCTTTTCACAAGTATCCTATACAGAGTTCATAGTCATAGCATCATAAGCATGGTCAAGCAACTGGTTTCAACTTGCATATGTATCCGGCCTACAAGTCATGTGGAAGTATGATCAAATATCTACTAACAACAGTTCATTTGCACAATATTTCACAATTCAGTACTTTCCTTCTTTGTTTCCCTGCATTCCTGCTGAAAGAACTTCTCTGGTAGAGCTAGGATGCTTGGTTATTTGTGAAAAAAAATCGCGGGGGTTATTCCATGCTCGTCGCCATTGTTGTGACTGGTTCAATCTAGTTTATTAGACAGAGGTGGCGCCTCCCGTGGCGGCAGCATACACTACATATACTATACATACATAGGCAAAAATTGTTCGCAGATGGCCTTGTTGATGTATTATCCGCAATGTATGAGTTGAGAATGAGATGTAGGCCTAAAGTTGTGATTCTTGTGGAAAAGACTCTTAGGGGACATAAACGAGCTCATTGAAACGGTAAAGTAACCCCCCCCCCCTTCTACCATCCAAAACAATCTCAAATTTATCCTATTATTATACTGTGCACAAAATACCTTCGAAAATTCTTAATTTAATTATTTTTGTCAAATGGTATCCCCACCCCCCACCCCGGGCCCCCATCCTTCCTTCCCATCTCCTCTACTATTATTATATGAGACTCGAAATGTTTCTAAATGTTATTAAAATGCTTTGAAATCGACCTTGATTCAAAGTCTTGATGAAAGTACTACCGCTCGACGGTCGATATCTGGCATATATTGGACGTGCAAGTAGATACCAGGGACCGTCCACTGCCACCGTCCGCTGTGGCCACCGTCGGACGGTGGCCATGGGAGGACGGTCGGCGGTCGACGGTAGTACCAATTGGACGTGTAAGTGGATACGCTATTTAAGTGTGTACGAGTCAAATAGAGTACCAGATGGACAGGGTCTGGTCATCCAGGGCAGACCAGGGCGGCACTGTAGATAGTGGTCGCAATAAACAGGGTGCACCAGCTGACCGTAGGAATATGGATCGCATTTTCCTCTGCCGGAATATCCTCCTAGAATGTATCCACGAAGATGTATAGTTCCGCATAACGGATCACAGTTGTTTTAATGTTAATGAGCGTAAGAGCAATAATAGTTACAACAAGCGTTATTCTTTGTGATCTGATAAGAAATAAAGTGACCTAAATCATACATATACCTGCCCTGAATCGACAGGGTTAGCCTATATTAGCATGTAACAAAGGAATGTAAGTGCATTTAAAAATTAAAGGAAGCTGGAACTGTATTCGTGACGTTTCATCTGGATATTGAGATTGATTGTAGCAATATTGTTGATGTGATATAAACAATCATCTAAACTAAATTGTCACGACATTAATTCGTTTTGTTGAATTCTCGTACGTCCTCTACTCGAATTAGGCCTATCTCTCACATGTTAATTTACGGTAAATTCGCATTTTATCAAAATATTGAAAAACAAATCACTTCGCTTACCGATAACACTCGCGACCGCCAAAAGAAGCAAACTGATGAGTAAGTTTTTCCTGAAAAGGTTGAAATCGCGGGGAAATATATTGCTATGCTTTTTCTTCATAGTCATAATACCTCACAATGATATAATTTCCCGATTCATTAAATTTAGTGACCAACACAAAGATCTATAACGATAAATAACCAAAGAATAATGTGTGATGTACGATTCCCTTAACTTGACTCACCTGTATGCCGAGACCATCTTCCTTGGGCAAGCTTATTGATTCACTTGACGTCTTGTGTGGTTATGATATAAAGAACCATCCGGTCTACAATATATAGGCTACCGACATACCTATGACTGGAACAGCTGTCTTTGGTCATCTAATGAAACCATGGAGATATATTTGTGCGTGGAGTTGGGGAATATTTATTTGGAGTTCTACATATTGGGTTGATCCTCCAACCATTTTCATTGAATGTATTTATTTTCCTTGGACCAGTCTTTACTGGGTGCAACGTATTTTCTTCGACTTTTAATAATTCTGCGTGGTTTGACGTGTACTTAAAAATATCCCGATTTTTCCTGGCCTCGTGTGACCACTGTTGGGCCAATATTGGGCAGGCCCAGCTGCGCATCACCTCTTCACCCGTGGATCAGTAGCTGCGCACGGTACTAGATGTCGGAGTATATAGCCCTTCTTCTCATTCTCTTTTGAGTGCTGTCTGGGTTCCCTGCACATACATATTTAAAGTCTATTGGCCTAGGATACAAATTCAGACGTTAATAAAACGACTAGATTATATCGTTAATCTGACATTTGTCGTGAAGCCATGCCTAGTGAATGATGCATCTTAGCTATTGCTATCCCCAGCCATAGCAACGATGTATCAATAGCTAGCTCACTATATGCTATCTTCAGGCGCGCAAACAGACAACGATAAGACTGAATGCTCTTGCATCTAGTGTATTACAAGGTCGAGGTCCTTGCCTTGCTAATATATAATTTTATTCTTTTTATAATTATTCATTATCTTTTCCAGTCCAGTATTTTTGTACTTTTATAATGCTATATTTTGGGCGAGTCCACGTCATCCCCCCCCCCCTACCAATAACAATCATGCGTATCATTACTATCCTTTATAATATGGAGGCAATAGGGAGACTCTGCCAATAGAGGAAATAAGACGTAATTGTATCCGGTCATTCGTCTGTTTCGTTTCAGTATTACAGAAAACAGGTCCGACTCATTTTTTCTTTTTTTTAAAAAACAAGTTCTACATAACAATTAATTCTAAACATGTCGCCCCGCGACGCGCTCAAAAGCGATCTATATTCATGATTCGCCGATCACTGTGACGACCATTGAGTACTTACATCTGGGATACAGAAATCCAATAAAAACAGTATCAAAGTCCGGCCAACCTACAAACATGTGTATATAGCCACACAAAATGTGCGATAAACAAAGCAGTCGAGGAGATGGTATTTCGACCCTAATTTAATTTCCAACACGTAGTATAGATGTTAGTTATTTCATGCACAATAATCGAATAGGTTTGCTTAAATTGTCACATCTCTCGTCCATATAAACAAGTAAATTTATGGCCCATTGTTTTGAAAGACAAGCGGCATATCATTGTTTTGTTCGGTAGGTAGCCTATATATGCATGGCCATGGAAAGGTACAAGCTTCTGTATAATAGGACGTTGTTGTTTGAGTAATTTCACGAATATAATATTACTAGAAACATGGTATGTATTAACCAAACATTAAACAATGTAACATATTTGGTAGTATGTATATGCTTGCTTTGTCGAAAATGGGGAAATAAAGGACGGACGCGTTTTCTTATGCCATTGTAATAAACTTGGTGCGCCTTCCGATATTTGGTCAGTTGTTGATTAAATGATTCATTACGATGCTGTTGGTTTTGCAATATCGTGTGTGGTATAGGGCGTGTGTTACTCTTGGGGTTTCCCTAAGACTAATTGAGATATGATATAAAATGAAATTTAAAGAGCGATATATGTATCTCAGTAAAAGAATCTGCATGTGTCAATTTATCAACAACAACGACACAATCCTTCCAATATCCTGACATATCATTCAGTGTTGGACAATGGAAGCCTTCAGATTATGACTCTAATTTCCAGGTTATGAAACGCCTGGAAGGGATTACTATCCCCGCAATGGCACAACTGTTATGTTTTAGCTGGGGGGTGTACCCGCTTTTGGATTTTGTTCTCGTTCAATGAGAAATCCGTATCCCACGACTCGTATGTCATGGGATTTATGCAAGTTATTTACTTTTCTTTTGGATACTGTTATACATATTCCTCATGAAAATTGTCACACGTAACATCACTGTTTCTTCACGGAGCAATTCACCTTATGACATTTTCTCGGGTAGACATCGATGATAGTAACCTCCCCCCAATCTAGTCACGCAGTACTAGTTATAGACCTTTTGTCTCACTAAATTTTATAGAGCCAAAGAAGCTATAGTGAGCTAATCGGCAATTGCCATGCTTGGCAGGGGAGCTCAGCTCCTGCTAATGCCGTCCAGGCTTATTACTCTGAGGGGGTAGACTACTGGGAAAAGCTCCACCCCCAAGGTGACCTAACTCCAGGATTCAATACCTTTCTTCGGGAATTAGCGCGCGTTCGACGCCCCGAGTAGCACTGTTTACAGCCAATGTGGATTATGGAATGGCTGCGTTGATGGGAACCACCTCTTTGCATATTTGAATACGAGCAAAAACAAATCTTCGACTGGATTCATCTTAAAGAAAACTCGGCGTGACGAAGTCAACTTATTTGACACTCGTTCACCATTTGAAAAAGGCATCGGATCATCGTTTAACAATACTCATATATACTTTAGATACTTTGGAATGTGCCCTTACTGCAGACTGGAATACACATTTTCTTGTATCAGTTCTTGTTCGATGGGATAAACGTGTTTGATATTTGCTGATAACAAAGCTAAAGAACGCAGGTTCTTTCGTTAAAGAGGCGGGCCAATTTCGCGTGAGGGATTCCGCGGCGATTGAATCCGCATCTACAACTAAAAGACATTGAGGAAATCGAATATCTACACCCAGGACTAGTGTCATCCTCATATAAAATACACATACGTCTAAAACAGTTCTATTCCAAGATTGAAAATGCCACCACTTACTAAACGTCGATCTACAGACATGCCATCAACTCTCAAGCTACCTGCCATTTCGGAAAGTGCAGCATCGTCTCAATGTGACGACGATCAATTCTCCCAATTAATTAACCAGAAGAAATCGTTGTCCCAATTGACGCCTTCCAAAACTTTTCAGAGGGCTGCTCTGCAGGTATGGGCTCATGTAGCTCACACTATTCAGGAAAATAAGCAAAACATAAATTGTATTCCAGAAGGCAGCGTAGAACAAAGAGCAACGACACCAGCACAGGAACTCCTCCGCCACAAGAAAATTTCATCTGCCGCTCGGCTGCTCGGATCACCCGTCATTAGACAAACTGAAGCTGGAAATGAATCTTGGAAGGATTATCTTGGTGGTGATATCGCCGACGTTCAGTCAGACGCACAAGAAAGGGAGAACAATATCAAGGTGGTTTGTAAAGAATCGACAGTCGCGGCCGTGGAACACATTTCGGAAAGTAAAGAAGAAGAAAATGATAATACAGACAAAGATATTGTGAAGAACTGTATACCAGTTAAGCGTCTGCGTCTGCGTCGTACTTTGAGTCAAATGACGCCATGGCACACCAGGCTTCCACCTCTTCCATCAGTCGTGGGCTTGCATGTCTTTCGTCGCCTATACAAAGCTAGAATAGACAGTATGGTAAAGCATTCTATAGATGCTAAAAACAATATAATACCTAATGAAGATTCATCTACATTTTATGATTCGGACGAAGAAGACACCGAGTCCATTATGTCAGAGGCAGTTGCTGAAGATGAGTCGCGCGACAGAGTCAGCATGAACTTGTCTGCAGAGGGAAAGTACGCCACATTCAGAGGTTACCAGGACCGGATCCTGGAGCGCCTCACCACCTCCATGCCGGACTCAGTCTCCAGTCTCCGCATCACAGAGACGCCGCATCACCTGAGATTACGCTCGGGAGTTGCCGCGCACTGCAGGATAAGGACCCAAGGCCAGCGTTTGCAAAGAAGCCTCCAAGGTGCCATTGATATTCTGGATACGCTTGAAGATAATGGCCACAATCACCTGGCTGATATAAGAAGGAACCGATTGAAACCGATGGCATCTCCCGTTAGAAGTTATAGGAAATGGTGCAAAGGCTGGAAGAAAGAATTTAATACGGAAGCTTGAATTTTGCCAACTGAAGCGAAAAGAAAATGCTGAAGATTTCGTGAAAACGTGAGGCATGCATCTTGAAGCAGGTAATCTAATTGTTTCCAATGGAGATTCAAGAACTGATCATTCGCTATGTTGCCATCGATCTCACTACGTTGTCATCGATGGTGTCATAACGACAGTATATTAATGACATAATACCAACGAGAGGCGGATTGTCAAGGAATCATATACATATCTTAGTGTAGCTAAAGGTTCGCTACAAATGTATCCAAATTTGTGGAAATATAAACTATATATATATGTACAATTGTTAGTTGACAAGAATTGAGCATTTTTTGATTCGCAAATCAGAATTGTTCCGAAGAACATGACTCATTTTAGCTTACATGTACATATTATTGTGTTTGTTATATACATGCACTGTACACGTGTTTATGGATCGCACAACTTTTTGGTGTCAGGAGAAAAGCCACCCGGTAAAAAGCCACCTAGGTTTAAAGCCACCCGCCGGTAATACATTACCGGTACGCATTTTTTATATGATATGATATGAGATGGTATGATACGATCTGATGGCAGTGAACGCAAAACCACTATAAAGTGCTTGAGGTCTCCAGTATAAACGTAGTGCTCTAGATTATCCGGGTTAACGGTCTTAACAAATACAACTCTTTGTACTAGAATTACTTACAACAAATAATTTAGATATAAGAATAACTAAGAAGAGAATTCTATCCCGTGTTTGATCAATATCGTATTGCCAGATGACGTAACATCCACATCAACCAGTGAGAAATAGTAGTATAGTATATGATCAAGTCTTTAATATGATATACTTACAATAACATGGAGCCTGAATGTGAACTATCTAGGTCCTAACATATTCATGGCTAATATCCTAGAAGCATTAGAAATCGAGAAATCATTATATTTGTACTACGTTACAGATAAGGGGTGACTTTTCTTCAAAAGTCTTATATATTGTACTGTAAATATTATATGAAATGGACCAGACGGGTTTAATACAAACTGTTCTAGATAGTACACCAATTTTTCTTGATGAAAAGCATACACCAGATATAATATTATGCTAGAAAGGAAAGATCAAGGTATTCATAGCCGGATCCTAACAGGCCCATTGTTATATACTTGCGCTCAAGAGAGTAAATAAAGAAATATAATAATAAAGAAAGGTAACAGAATCAAAATTGAATGGGAACTAAGTCTTGAAATGGTCAACATTAACTAGTCATTAAAGATACATTATGACTAATGGCGTAGTCAAATAATCTCCGAAAAATGTAGTAAGACGAGTGTTATCTATTGTATAAAAGGCGATCACCGATTCTTTGTCAGGGATTTAGCTACCAGAACATATTGGGTTTATGAAGATATCTGGGGTGAAAATGTGCTTTTGAAGCCCTCTTTTAATCGGGATATTCACACTCTATTCATAGGAAAAAAATGCCAATTTTTTTACGATGCAATTTACATGAGAGCCGACCTTTTTGCGAATGATTTCGACACCTTCATTTTCGTTTTTAAATTTTACCCATTTTCGTCGAACTTTTCTTATTTCATTTATTTCGTGCATATTGAGTATTTCTATACTGAAAAACCTTTTCGAAGATGCAAAATTTCGCTAAGAAAAGTATATTTTACCGACCTGACATATTTGCTCCACAAAAAACCTTTTTCTTTAGCTCTCCCGACGCTTTTATAGTCTTTCAAAAAGGGGTGTGCAGGAGGAGCAGGAGGAAATATTTCCCCGCACGTTTAGGCCTAAATGTTGATGGGTGGTTTTTCACGGGGCGGCCATTCACCGGGTGGCCTTTTTCCCAGGGTGGCTTTTTTCCGGATGGCTTTTTACCACCTAGAAACCAATGTTGCAGTATTTTGTATCAGATGGGTGGCTGTACATAATGTTTAACATTTAAAACTGATACAAACTGTTAAACATTTCTTTGTTTAATCCTATAAATTATTGGGGTTCAGCCCCAGAACGGATTCGACAGGAGAGGGATCTAAGTTTTTTGTTCAGTTTTATTGGGGTCCGACGTTTCGGGCACATTTGCCCTTTTTCAAGGATCATTTATTTGTTTAATCTGTGGAAATTATAGTTCTTTTAGTGGTGTTAGTACAAGATGGGATCACAGCACTGCATTGTTGAAAACATATAGAGCGTTATACAAATGTATACCAAAATACTCAATGGTAACATTGATTGTTTATAGAGTAGCCGTGGTAGCTGTACTCTGGGTCATTTCTAAAAATAGAGACTATTCCAGAAAGTTGATGTCTTCCCAGATATGGGCTGTCCTGATACAGGCGGTATATTTCTTAGGGATGTTTATATGTTGATGTCTACTATATAACTTATTTCAATATAAAGGGATCTTATAAAAAATATGGATCTTCTGGTGAGTTTTTTTGGGTGTTGGGCATTTAAATTTGACTTTGTTTGGTTGATGTTGTCTAGTATGGAGCTTCCTATTGTGCCTATGTATTTGGCGATAAACTTCATTCTATTCGCTTGTTGAACACGCATATATATACATGTATGCAATTATTATGATGTTATGAGAAATTTCTTTCTTTTTCACTTCTTTTCAATAACTATTAGGATGAATCCTTCTCAACAAACTATGTTAAAAATAGAAATATTTGACGATATATTTGCTGGATTTTGAGTGTCTCCTCTAATGGAGGTGGGACACACACGATTGAAGCTGAAACCCCACGTTACTCAGTGAAATAATGCTATGAATATTGGGGGCCTCCCCCTTTTGGGCGTGTACAGAGTCCCATGCAAATGAGCAGGACTCAGTGAGTGAGCATGTGTGAGTTGCTCCTTATATGTTTACCAGCTACCAAGCTTCATCCATAATAAACTCAGCTTTGATATTGCAATCCTTGAAGTTCCTTCTCTCTCCTCCTGTCCCTTTTCCTACTTCTCCCCAAGACTCCCGGTGTTTCTTAAGATATCTTAAGAAACGCCGGGAGTCTTGGGGATGGTGATGGAGTATAGATATCTATAACTATTGTTTCTTGATATTTTGGTCGATTGTCGATTGTCGATAAAAGCTTGTGCGATTTATATACATTTTTGTGTGTAGAGTACTGTTTGTTCGGTATATGGTCCTCTAACGATGCATTTTGTCCTAATGTTGAATTTTGGTTGAATACATATTCCCGACTGGTACTAATGTTTATTGTCTTTTTTCTTACTTTATTATGTAATACCCAATGGTATGTTGTAAGAGCACGACGCGTTTGATATATATGTTTTTAAAAATGTTTTTAACTTTGACTTTTTTCACTGCTTAGGTTTCACCTGCACTACTGTTTACTTATTACATAATCGTCTGACTCGATAGCTACTTGAATGTTAAATGTTAAATGTCGTCATTGATTTATATTTTTATTTCTACTACATATTGTTTAACTGACTATTTCTGTAATGTCCACTCAGTGAAGTATGCCTTACAAATTTAAAAATTTATTGTAATATCAGGCATACTGGAATACTGAAAAAATCATCGTGATGACATTTATTGTTCCTGAATAAATATATTTTTCAAATCAAATCAAATCAAATCATGTCATCAGGGGTTCATGCATAGATGTTGCTGACCAGAGTAAAGCAATAGGCAAACATTCATTCGTATTTCCATCTCCGTCATCCGTCTCCGTCAAAAATTAAAATGTATGAATGTATAGTGGGATAGTCTCAATATGTGCTTCCGTTCCCGTCATGAATCGTTTCAGGAGTGATTGTTATATAGCATAGGGTATTCTACCCAAACTCAATACCCATATCAATATATGACACGATTGTTATTAGGGAAGACGGATGTCAATCACTGGATTCCCCTCCTCACTACCATGCCATATATATGGAACCTAACTTATTTGCTTTAAGCTTTTGTTCAATATTGGCTTCATGTTATTATGTAATTCAGATATAAACTGATGTATATGTTGCTGATTTAAAATTTCATGCACCCAGATCCTGTGATTATTTTCATTTTTCTGATAGGCAAATACATTCTCCCCATTCCTCGCCATGCATCTCTTGATATATATATCGTACAATTCTCTATGAAATCACCAAGAGGGACGGAGAAAAACACATGGATACATGACAAGGCTTAATCTTAATCTTAATAGCAGGGAATTGAGTAAAGATTGGGATTGTTGTCAATTTTGCCGGGAGTACAGCTTTAATGATGCACGATCAAAGCTATTCCATGGTTAACTGTTCCCCATTTACTACTTCTAACATTGGCATGAGGCCATTTTCCCTCCATCGCCATTGGACCATGTTCCCCGCAAATGTCATTAATTGACTTCTGTTCAGGGAAACAACAAAGGGCATGAACCTCTACATAATAGAATTAGATTCTGTGGCTTTGAAGTGAAGGTTAACAAGCCTCACACAGCTCTATTCCAAATGTCAACTATTAGCAAGTTGCTTTACTTTAACTCTGTATTACTCACTAATTGCGCCCAATTATTCCACTAGTGCTTTTCCTAATCTCTCCTGGGTGTGCAATTATAGCTGGCACAAAGCAACTCACCAAGTATATATATGAATGAGCGTTGGAAGTCAAGTTCAATTCCGACAGACAAATAGGCCGTACACTTGTAACATGTACCCTAGAAGTGGCACCGAGCTCTGAAGGCAATATAGACGTGTCCAGAATAGGTTATACATTATCTTAATTTTGATTCTTTTTATCTAATGAATTGTTATAACCTGTGTACCATAAAGGAATGAACATGGTGTAATGTTAAGGAGTAGTCTTTATTGCAGAGCAATATGGTGATAATACATGATGTCGACAGGTATTCCTACGTAATAATTACTCAATTAGAAATAATTAATTAAAATTAATATCATTATTAAGATTATGCAAAGTTCAGTGGCAACAGTGCCCTATAATATCACGTAATAATTACGTCATAATTAAAGTTATGAAAATTGAAAATGCAAATAAGAGATAACAGTGGTTTAATTACCACGTAATATTAAGTAAAAAGTCACGCAATTAAAGTTGACAATTAAACAATTAAGTACAAGTAACGATAACATGTGTTCCTTAGACTAATTAAAGTTACTTGTAAGGTAACGTAACAGATCACAATAGAATTTACAATGTACAAGTACAAGTATCCTAAAATTGAAAATTAAAGGTGGTTAAAAATACTCGTAATAGTTATGAAAAGTTAAGCCATATTAGGTAACTAAATAAAAGTTAAGAAAACTGCACTAAAGATAGATAAGGCGTAGATGAAGTCAGAAGGCTGTGATAAAAATAAAGGAGAAGTGGTTACGCTGCCGTACGCGAGCACGCGGAGGAGATATAGCGTATGACCTAGATTCGCACGGTTTTAAAAGTATGATGGCTGCCGTGGTGAGTGCAAGCTCGGAGCAGCGCTTAGCTTAATTAAGCTTAACCGCGCGGGCCTTCTGCCTATATCAAAGTATATGGGGATAATATATCTAGTGATTTTGTAGGTTTTAGAAACTTGGGGTGTTCAAAAAGGGCCTAAAATGGTCGAAAATTATGTAATATTACGTAATAAGGTAATGAAACATGTTCACTAGACATCGACGGAGATATCCACCTTATTAGGCAGGGAAATTAAGTTTCAGCTGACCTAATATTCACAGGTTTGTACATCCTTGTACATAAAAGCATAAAATACAGAAATAAGGTCAGAAAATGAGCGAAAGGCAGGTTTCTAAAAAAAGGTAAAATTATGAGAATAGGCACCCATAATGACAGGCGGCAGAAGCAAGCAGCGGATCCGTCCCTCCAGACGTGTAGGCTAGACATGTGGAATTGTAGAATTAAATTATAGTTATGTGTGAGTTAAGCTCTTGATGGTAAAGGTTCGTTGATTTAAAGTTAATGGGAGGTTAAACGTGTCTCTGTAAGTATATCGAAGTGGCGTGTGGGGTATTCTCCCCGGTGGAACATTTCGAGCTAATAATATGTGCCTTTGATCATTCTATGAGGAATCATGAGGAATCGTGTTAATCCTCACTAATCTAGATTGCTGATGCCTGTATCATATACAGGAGCAATCTCGTCCAATACATATACAATTACTAGTACCGCGTTCAAATCTCTATAGCATGAAGAATATTGAAATAGCCTTTGTTTTGGGTTTTGGGTATCTAAAATTGACTAAAATCTAAAAGTAATGTTAATTCGAACTTTTATCGTACACATACGATAAAAGTATGTTTATTGCAACCCCTTTACCGCACCTCTCAAGTTGAATGCACATATAATACATTACCCCCCCCCCACACACACACACACACCCCACCCACCGGAAGGCTGGCCTGCAACCACGTTGGTTGTGTCCAACGTGGAAACTGTTGTTCCTCAAGTTAGGAAGCACATAGGACATGGTCTTTCCTATGTTTTAAGCTAGGTGGCTCATGATCGATTACCAACAATTGGTAAGTGATTTTACGACCTCGGTGAACCTAAGTGATATAAGTGACTAGTGATGTAAATAGGGTGTAAGTATAGGGCTTTCCTATATTTGTCCTAATTTGTTAGGTAAGTCTGACTGCATGGTTCTGTAGGAATTCTAGGTAGAGTACTAATGCACACAAACCTAAAAGTTCACTAAGGACAGACCTAGGATTCCTAACTATGTTGTGTAAATATAGCTGCGCTATTCCAACATTAGGCATGGGAATGTACCTACCCCGATCATATTTGATATAATTATTGTGTGCACCCTTGGCAAAATAGTCATTAAAATTCAATAACTAACGAGCACTGCCTGACAAATTTGGTGACGAAATACGTGTTGATGGCCTCATTAAAATGTTATGATGATGCTATCGTTAAAAACGATAATGATACCATGAATAACGATTCCGCCCCCTTCCTATACTTCTTTTACTGAGCTCTATCAAGTGCTTTTCAATTATTTTTCTTTACACAAGGACAAAGAAACATAATATTATAAGAAATATATTATACCCAATGTTTCCTAATTAGGTTATTTCCCCCAAATTGTATGATATATATTATAACCTAAACGGGTCTTGAGATCTGGGCGGTTATTAAATCTAGGATCTATATAATTATATTTTCTTGTACTCTTTTGAGTGCAGGCAAACATTATAAGTAAAACAATATAAGTAATGAAATAGTTTGTATTGAAGTTGTGAAGGATAATGTATTTGTATTTAAATATTTAAAAATGTTGAAAACAATCTGATAAATTATACATTAATACGTATTCGACATTAATATTATCGACACAAACGTAATATAGAAATATACGAGCAACATGAAAACATGAGAAAAGTAAAACTGAATCCCCTGGCGTCAAAAGGTAAACCAAAACTCTCCAATTTAGTGAGCTATTCAAACGAATCTTTCCACATCATTGTAACTAGGCAACACATGAAAACAACCAGTTATGCGTTTTAAGTAATGTATTCAATTCTTTGGCTAAAATGCAATAAGTGTTAAAAACAAAATTACATTTGTGATAACTCCACAAAGACCCCCGCGTCCCTACATTATAGACTATGCAATACAACACCTGCGGGGCGCGAGGTGGCGACTCTCATGCCCAGGCTTAACCCGGCAGTATTGCACTGTTGTTATACCACTGTTCCTCGTGAGGAAATACAAAGCTTAAAAGGCTAACCCGTGTTCGGATTCTCTGTTCTTCGTAAACACAATAACCCGGTTCACTACACATTTGAATATGGTAATTTATGTGAGTTTTTGAAGAACATGCAAATTCCGGTTTTGTAAGATCGTATTATTATAATTAGATCACGAGAAAAATGATTTTTTTGTTGGCCTCGTAACAAAGAGCGTTGTGGCATATCATTTGTAGGAAATGACACTGGGATTGGTGCTGAAATTGAATATTCTCTCTTCTTTATGCCAAATATGGCGATATAGGTACAGTTGTCGAACGAAACAAAACGGACTTTTTTAATTTTTAATTTTCTATTCCTTTTCAACTCTTGATACAATAATAACCCTTCGTGATGTTACCTTCACGTTGTCTCGGTTGTCTACATTGTGTTGAAATACACTGCTCTCCCTTACCTTTCTTAAACATAACTTTTTGACCGTATCATTGAATGAGTCTAAATCTCTTGATTACAATAAATTCCACCTCATTGTCATAAGCCAGTCTTTGTCTATAGCATTTTTGGCATGTGTGCATATCCAGTTGACAAAGTTGAAGGCCTTTCCCACCTCCGCCGACCTTAACAGAATTACATATTAGTTACCACCGGAGATAAAAATTCCCTTTCATTAAACCAGCTTTTAACTTTCATCCTTTTCACAGGTAAAGAAAAAATGTATGATGTCGTCTTTTTTCTTTACAGAAAGAGCAGACAGAAACTTCTTTAATGGGAGTAAAGTTTTAATGGAATGTCGGTAACTGGATACTTGGTGGTGTTTTCAGTGCATAACAAATAAACGGTCTTTCAGGCACTGAAAATTCGTTTCTGAGTAGGAGGTTTGTGTTCATGTTTTAATTAACCTTTTTAGTCAAGAACTCACGGCCGATTTGTAATTGAATATAATTATTATCTCTGAATCCACATTCAGAGAAGTAGAAAATGCTGTAACATGGTAATTTCAATAAGTTGAAGAAAAATGTGCTGAACATTTGACATCTCCATGTAGTGCAAACATGAGAAAGAAAATCAACTTTTACCAGTATAATTTCAATGCTCATGTATGTATACTATTGTTATATTTTAATGTCGGTCAAAATTGATCTGGGATTTACATAATTTATGTTTTACAGTTGAAGTTTGTAATAAAAAGTATACTGTTAAAACTATTTGAATTTCTTGACATCACATGTTAATAATCATATTACTTGGTTTACGTTATGGGTTTACGAACTTACGCTTACGCTTTAAAATTTCGTTTTTAGTTATGCAGTTTGTTCACGGCTCTTACATAAACGAACAGCTTCTACAATCGGATTACCCGATGTAGACTAAACTAAATGATTGAGACGTTCTGCCGAGATTTAGTTTCTTTTATATCCCGATATATATCTTTTGCTGCCCCCCCCCCCCCCTTATTTACATTCTTGAGTTTATCATAGTAAAATACTCCTATACCAAATTATTATCTGTTCCAGTTTTTATCATCACTAAATTTTATGGTGCATTAATCAGTATTGTATCTTTTATTTTAGTGATAAGATTTGGAACATACTGCTATGTATATTGTATCAAACATAGCGATCCAATTCGCCAATAACACCCTCATGTGGGCAATCAAATACATTAACGAAAACCTAAGACACTAATATTTTTTTTAAGTTTCATGTCCGAAAGTAGGGATGTACTGTCTATCTGGGGTAGAGACAGGAGACAGGAGACAGGAGACCAAATAGAAGCCAGCCTAGATGAACTTTCTGTTCAAACACCGATGAACTCTCATAGAACTCCGCACGGCCATTGCGCCTATGTCTACCTACCAACCATACTTTCCTCCACCCGTGCCCTAAGTAGGTCAGGCGAAGTATGATGTCCGCCTAGGTGAGTGCAGTGTCGACCGCTGGTTTGGTTTGGAAATTATAAAGTGGTCTTCATCTGGCGGCTTGAGCGCTTTTAAGCTGTTTGATCTTAATTAAGGGTATTTCGGGAGATGTATTGCCCTGATGTTTCGTTAGTGTTGCGGTTAGAATTGGGTGAACAACAGTACATAATTGGAGAACAACAGTACATAATGTGTTTGTTAGTAAAGAATTTGGAGGGGAAGTATGTGGATAGGTCATTGAACCAATGTTCGAGGCATGGTCATACAAGGAAGTAGGTGACAACTAAGTTAATACAATGAAGCATTCTGGGATAGAAGGTCATGTTATAACAAACACAAAATGACAGAATCTTCATTCATTTCACCTGACATATTGATTGGATTGATGAGGTGATGAGGAACAATGACTTCTATTTCGGGCCTGCAAGTACACTGTTTGAAGTAGAGTCCCCGGCTTGATTTGATTTTTTTAAAACGTGTTGATTTGAAAAATGTTATTAGGTTGAAGAGATTTAACATGAAACACTGAAAGAGATAGGAAGTCACTGGAGTACCAACTAGGATACAGGTGGAATAACCTTGACCCAGCTGTAAGAAACCTAGATCTTAACTCTTTTAAAATTATCAGAAAAGGTTTATTATACTCAGAGGTATCGACTAGTTTTACCCCTATACGCCGGTTACACACCAACCGTCTTTAATCTCCTTTTGAAAAGTCTTTATTATTTCACTCTAACCCCCTTACTAACAATCATTAATTTGTCATGTTTCATCCTTGACGGTAACCATGTTTCATCCTTGACGGTAAGTGCTGTGTTAAATTATATATATTATGTAATTATTAAATTATGTAATGATGATATGAATCGGATCTTAAGCTTTCTCTGACTGGCTTTTATTAAGGGAATTCAACAATGTCCGTCGTGTACAGGGGAGGTATAAAGGTATATGGAAGGATAAAGAACAATGACAATATATATAAGACAATGTGAGCGAGGTGAGAATAATGATAATATCTAACTTATTAACCTGTAATCATACACATTAATATGGGGGGATATGCAAATATGATATGATATGATGACGTTATAATAACTAAGGGTAATAGAGACTAATACCAATAGATAAATATGATATTCTAGGATGATAACAATGATAATAAGATTATCGATTGAAGTATTTTCGGTAATCTTGTGTGATTGGTTTAGAAAGAGTCTAGCATTGAGTTTATATAATTTACCTTGGCTGGGATAAAGGGAGAATGCTAAATTCGCTCAGCATTCATAAGCATCCAGCTGGCAACCTTAGCTTGTCTAGCATCTAATCCCGTCTGGGAACCACAAAGCCTTGACAGACAAGGCATTTTCGTAATTCTTAACCATTAAAACAACTGTCACAAGCTATAATGAATGTTGTAATTAAATTGACCCACTGCAACAGCTGCAGACATGATTTAAGAAATCTTCACAAAACACTAACACTAGTGGGTTCTAATCAACTTCGGGATTATGACAATTAAAACGAAAGAGGTTATACTAATTATGTCTTCAATGTTAAATTTCCTTGTACCCTTAATGTATTTAATGATAAATACTATTACAGTGATAACACTCACAATATTCAAAATGTCCTAAAAGTTCATGATAAATATATTATATAATATAGTTTAATTGAATAAATTCTCTGCTAAATACTTACTGATTTGTATATATGAAGCTGTTCTCTTTCTCTTCTACGTATGTTCTTGTTTGTTTTAAATGTGTTTATTCAGCCAGAGACATTATGCTTTTATACACTATTCTCAGTTTTAGCTGAGGGAAAAAAATAACGTTATAGATTCGATACATCAAGATATAATTCAACAATATGAACATAGGATTATAAAAATAATATTTCAGAGAAAAGCAATTTAATCATGAATAATAAAGGTACAATCGAAGCAAAATGCTTAAAATCCACCACCTGGGTATAATCATCGTTATACTACTGACCAAGGAGAGACAAAAATAGATCGAAAAGGCAGTTCTACATACAAAAAAATATTTCTGAAACCATTCAGACCATTCTAAGATTGTGCTTCCCAGCGGATTGTCTACTTCTATTCCTGTTTACATCTTGATAGGCATCTTTGGTCAGATGGAATAGTCTCCTAGTTTTAAAGGCAATAGGTTGCCTACCACCAACTCTCAGACAAAAGGGTCTATGTGAGGGATAATTACCCGCTTACCACCAACACAGTAAGCTTTTATAGTAGTCACTTTTAAAAAACCTCTAACATCAATCTAATCTCCCTGGGGCCCCCGACACAAGACTGCTAACAACAACAGATCAATACGACGTGTACATAAACCAATCTAAGCCAATTACCTTCCATCATCTGAACCATCATTATTTAGTAATATAATTATCTCATCTTTCTCACAAGGGACCAACGCTTGCAGCGTCCCCTGTGGACCAAAGAGTGGTAATCTTCTACTAGCCATTGAATTGCTGACTCGCAAATCCTGGTGAACTCATTTAATTTATTTCCAGTCTTCTCAATGGTTATTCTCCCCCAGAATAAAACATAATACTGCAAGGTTGTATGTTCCCGAGCCTGTTACAAAAAGAGGGCGATTGCAAGTAAGATCATGGAATGGGGAGGACCACGGAAACTTACCTCTTCTATGAACTTACTTGAAACAGTAATAGGTGATTCTGTTAACATGGAATCAATCCAATTTCTCTAAGTCCACCACCGTTATCAATTATTGATTAATTTTCAGCAATGATTCACCTGATTTCCTGATTCTTTTCAAAGTAGTTGTTCGCAATAATCGAACAGGAATATTGCTGAACCTTCTGTATTGGGCTTTCACGCAACGTAATAATGTGTATTTTCCTCAAAAAGATTAAGAACATCAGGGCATTTCACGTTAAAATAATTGTTAAGAAATGAACTTGTTTTCAATTCCTGAAATTTGATTTTCTTAGATAAAAGTTACCTCCCACTCCCAACCCCCACCTCTATCTAGTTTTATGCTGGTCACCGAAAATGCGTTTTTTTTACCTTACGCTTGGTCCAGAATTCCGAATATTGTATCTATACTAATATATATGTACATGATATTGAGAAAATACTTCATTCGAAGTAGAAAAAAGCAATTCTTGGCCATATATAACAACGTCGGTAGTTACACACGAGGTTGGTGATTTAGATCGAGTGTGTATTATAAAGACGGAACTGTAATTAATGTATTGACTTTCCCACTTTAATTCCTAGCAATAGGGGAAGTACCGGCGCCATAATCATCCTGGGTATTCACACAGCACTCAAAGGGATTTAACGTGATCGGCTAAAGCCCTATATCAAAAGATTTGTGCATACACTAATTAATGCCCCTAAATTTCTCCAGTCTTCGAGGGTTTACATGGTTATGTTGTTAGAAGGGAAGGTGGACTTCCGTCGAAATTGAACTATACAGGGCGTGTATAAATCAAAATATGAATGCGTGTGACACGGCAATATCCTTGAGTTAACCACCCTATTTCAAACGGAACGCCCATATAATGCGCCATGGCTTCTTGTATGGTATATTTGTGCCTTTAAATTCTTGAAACAGTTTCCGAAACCATGCATGATTTCCCTTATAAAACAGTGAAAATACACTGCGCCAGTGCTAGTATAAGACCAACGAGAGTGGAAGAATCATATCACTTTGATGTTTCATACACCATGCTCAAATAATCATTTTCATTTAGTATGTTTTGCCAATGAGATATCCAAGACCTCCTTGGTAAACCTCATATGAACCAATTACATCATACCAATCCAAATAAAGTCCTTTAATTATAAGCGCATACAAAATGCAAAACTCATCGTCAAAATAACATGGTTTTCAACTTATGTGAAGTGGGGATTAATTATTCTTTTGATGTGAACTGATGTTGATATAAAAGAAGCCTGAGCGCAAAAAGTATGTATGTAAAATTGACGTCACGACAATCTAAAGTAAAGGTAAGTGGCATGGCGACAAAGCGTTCACGCCTGTGAGGGGAAGCACCGCTCACCGTGTAAAACAATAGCGCCAGGGCTATTCAATCCTGCCTTTCAATCATGCGCTATTGTGGCAGTAATCCTGATTAGGTCGGGGATGTAGGTGAGGCGGCATGTTTCATTAATATCCCAGTTCCGCCCGGGGAATTTCCCTAAACTCCACTTATATACGAACGCAGGAGACATAGACTACCACTTCCCGAGACCACGGCAAGTAGGTAATTAATAGCCGTCTTTAATTCATACGAGGTTTGAGAAGTGTGGTGTCGGTCCGATTCACAGGATACAGAGGCTATATATGAACGTATAGTTTGTTCATTGTATTGGCCAAATTCACTTTTTAAAACTATGGATAACCTTACAAGCATCTCTCATGGGGATGGTTCACATATGCTGACTGTTCACACCGCTCACCTCTCGAGATCACCGGCGACTACAGACTTTGAGGATTACGAAGATTGCATACGCGCAAGGAAACCGCCTAAACCACCGAAGGCAATATCGCACCTAAACGATACATTACCGGAAAACAATTTTCCAGTTACCGCAGCAAGAAAGACAAAAAAGAAAAGGGTACGACGTCGGAAAGTTCCCGAAAAGGTCATTAACCATACGTCAGACTATGCCTCAGATTATGAAAACGGGGTGAGTGATGATTCTGGAATCATTTCTGGCAGGGAATCCGCCTATCATAAGACACTCCCATCGCCCCGATCACATCATTTTGAAAAAACAAGTACTTCGGAAAGAGTCCTGTTGGGGCCACTACACAACATTCCTCCTCCAGTTCCTACTGCATCCCCCTGCAGACCTGAGAACAGAAATAAGAAAACAATGCCACAACATCCGTTCCTACGAGAAAGCTTTGACTTTACCAAATTCAGACTTAAGAATGGACAGCTGGGTGTCGGTTCGAACTCTGATGAAGGAAATGATTCTAAAGTTAACATGAAAAGTATCAGTACATCCGATAGTTTGGGCTTTCGGCTTCCTTCAATATCGATTACACAAACTGTATGTGGCAATAATACGTGAACACATTCTAAAAACCCAACATTGTTTAACTCAGAGAATGTATAGTACGATATGCCTATGTAAGAATCAATGAGGTACTCAACATGATTTTGCATTTAGCAAGCAGTGCATGTATTACGGTAACGTAATGCAATGCCCTGGAGATAACATATCAGTGGTATGTGGTATATTTGTGTTGGAATTAAACCTTTATCTACCGATTCTCCAATGATTTAGATGGAGTCACAACATCCAGAAATCTACCTATACAGACAAAGGGAAAACACATATTCGTATAATGAATATTGTGTCGCTAATGTGTCGCCTCTCATATCAATAATTTATAGGCACACACAAGTCAATGAAACTTAATAATTGAAATAATTGGATCTATACTATATATAATATATAAGACATTGTATCCGAACTATTGTATATATATTCAAATAATAAAGATTACAACTTAAAAATATGTTTTATAACATTGTTGTTGCTGATGTACATGTCCAGTATAGCATCGAAGTACATATACATGTACAAGACAGGATCTTACTCAAATGTTCAGGTAGCTCAGACCCAATTAAAATTCATCATAAAACCCTTGCATTGTTCTTTAATCAATAGCCAAATGAGTTATTAGGTATATTACTAATGTTGTGAGTGATGAGAACTACTTAAACTTCGATTCGTGTTAGGTCTCAGTTGTTCCAACATAATATTGCCGCTCCTGCATAATATTATTATACAGGCGCGTCAGATTGTGGAATTGATATTTTTATCTTGCATCACTTGTTTAAGGCCCTAAGCAAATACATACACCCCATAAGATGTCCCTTTTTACACGAGAGTGATGATGCGACATTTATAATATTACACGTAAACACAACTCCATATTGGAGATACAATCGGGCTATAAGTGCAAATCGGTAACGCCACAATTCCATCGCTTAAAAATGCTGTTTATTAAATAAACCTTGATTGAATATAAAGGATCTATTTGCAAGAACCAAGAACATATATCATTTCTCTTCATCAATGAAAGACTAAGTTGCGCATCAAAATACCTTCTTGATATCTCATCAAGGGCGATACCATATTATTTGTTTGCATATTGAGGCATGATTCGAGTGTGAAGCCAAGGTGCAACATTAAAGTTTGGAAGGACTTAGACTTTTTAAGCAAGATTATTTACCTAAAGTTATTGTACTCGAGCTTTCATACAACTTCTTGTACTTTCATCTCAACAACAAAATTTCTACTATAATTACTGAATTTGACCTCATTTGACCTCATCATATCGGCGTAGACAAAATCAATTTGCCATGGCATTTTCTTTAAACAAATATTATAGTTTCTAAAGGATGGTAGCTGACAACCGAATTTTTCTCACATCAGTGAGATGACAGTTATCGCTTAAGTTAGGGCCTCAAAATTTCAATCATCGAATTTACGTCACGGGTTGAAGTTCTGTTACAACGAGGGTGACACAAAAGTTATGTTTATTATTTTAGTGAGGGGGATTTTGTGTCTATTTTAGCAGTAGACTTACGAGCGAATACATTCCACGTCATTGGTGTTGCCGAATATAGTTCTAATGAAGTCACATTTCGCTGATTTGAGTAACCAAAGTGGGAGAGACCGGATCATTTATATTTACATGATTGTATATATTGGTGGGTTCGTCTATTGGGTCTATTGTTTACCTGGTCGTTAGGACAGCAACAGGCGTGGCTTGCTCGCTCAACCTTGTACCGTGCGTGAACAAGCGAAGATAAACACTGCTGGTGCAAGCTTGGACACGCGTGCAGACTGACAGATATACCCAAGTAGATGATATGGCTGGTACCACATATTCTTTTGCGACATTCCTTTTCATGTGTTCCTAAGAACACATTTATACCCAAGGAGAAACATAGAGGGATATTAAATGAATTGAAAACAAGCTAGGTCAAATATGGATTTCAGGACACGGCGGATCAAAGCATAGTACGTAGCCTACGTCGAGTGCAGCCTTATTGGTCTGCTTAAATGCAATGCTACCCTGTCACATTAACAGCATGTGCCTGTATACATCCGAACAGACATGCTGAACAGACATGCTGAACACATTGGAAATTGTATAGGAATTAAATTTACCATAGCGCACGGCCTATAACCACAATTATGTCTTTCTTCAGTGACAGCATCACTTCTCTTTCCACACTGGAGACTATAGATCACCAGGACTATTTCAGAGAAAAAAATATAAATCAACTTCTCAAGGTACGGTTGCCATAACTCGTTTGTCCATTGAACCAAAGCGAAGGAAATGTCTTTTTTATACCAAAAATCTCGTGTTCCTATAATTATATATCTCCCTGTTTATAAAAGTGCTAGGAAAGAAACAGTCGATCACCGTCATATCAGAAATATTTGATAAGAAAGATCGTATTATGAATTGATTGGGTGTGTATAACTCAATGATTATAAATTAAAACTCTGTTTGTTTTCGGATGATTTTGTTTTTGAAAAAGAAACATGTAAAGTGTACGACCTATACCGGATTATTATAAGTCCCGAATATTCAAGGACCACTTAATTTATTTGAGTTTCCTAGTCTGAAATTGATTTTATTAGGACTGTCCAGCATGAAAATCTGTTTTTCTTTGTTCACAGAGTCTTTGGCTGGGGATTTTGTATCACAAGCCTGATGATCCAGTTGACTATCTAATGGCAAGGATAGAACAACTGCGCCAAAATCCGCTAGAGGTAGTTGCCCTCAACGACCTGAGCTTTCTTCCATCTGGTAATGGGTCTGTTTCTCTAGATTACTTACAAGGACATGATATTCTAGATAGCTCTGAGAAGAAAATGGTATCTTCCACCAACATTGGAGTTGGACAAGAAAAAGACAGACAAACTCATCAAACTGCCGTATACCAGCGACTAGACAGTGTAACTACAGCTGTCTCTACTTCCACCGAAACAACTGGAGACAGTAGTACATATGTTGGCAGGTCCAAGCTAGGTAGGTGATTTATGTTAATCATGTTCGAGTTATGTAGAATCCAGACAGGATATTCTAGATAGCTCATTGGGCGCACTGCAGTCTATGGTAGGCTAATTTGCGCATTTTTAAAAAAATATATTAATATGCGAAAATGTATCTGGAGCCTTTTGTAAGCATGTTTCCTTCCCTTAAGAATACCCTTTTCAATGCAGATGAGCTTATACATATGGATGATGTCTCAGAAGAAGAATATGATAGCGGTGTCGATCTCCACGAATCTCTCCACCCTGATTTTTGGAGGATATTTAAGGGTGACATGACAGATTTACCACCCTTGCCCACCAACATCATCAGGATATTCTTGAGTTCCACATTCTCAGGTTTTACATTTGTTATTCCCTGGGTTGAGGTTCCAAAACTGTCACATACGAGTACCTTTGATATTCTTTTTTTTTCATTTTAAGACCAAACATTTTTAACCCATTTAATCTGGAGACACAATCCCCTTCTTTCTCCAACAATGATAACATCATCCCCAAATTCCAATTCTGGACAAAGTTATAGCATGATAAACTCTGGATCCAACAGATTATCCGATAACTGTTTTCGGAATATGACATGCTCCTGTCTGATATTACTAATTTCACGAATAATCATAGATCGGGGACATATTGATAGTCTTGCAACAACTGCTTTTCATTGTTTACACTATTTGAGAGCAGTAATCTTATAGCAGTCAATTGTAACATATCCAAAGATTAAGGTATTTTTAGTATTCATGTGCGGTTAAAATATTTTTCAGTTTGGGATATTATTTCTTTATTCAGATCATTTTTATATTATGCACCTATGTTGGGAATATTTCATAGATTAATCACAAAAAAGTCATTTCTTAGTCACTTGTTTTCTCTGAAAAAATCAACTTGTAATTTTTAGTGCTTTTTTTTAAAAAAAAAAAACATTTTTCCTAAGTAATAGAACTCACCGAAATGAGATGATGTTATGCCAAACACAACAATTATTCCCTAATTTAAGTTAAGAATAATGTGACATTTTAGACATGGAAATTTAAGGGTGCTGGGTTTATCTAATTAATTTCATATCAACATGACAAAAATAGATTCGTATCCTAAATATTTTGTGCGCTAAATGTTATTTCGTACGCTACATATGCAAAGCATTAGAAAAGAGAATACAAAATAATGTCAGGTTTCATTTATATGCTAATTAAAAATGTATTGTGTTTACCACCAGATTTCAAGGCAGAGAGAAATAAACTACCCCTGGTGGCTTATCCCCACTTGGAAGCATGGTGCGCAAAACGCAATTTTGACTTCCAAATTGTTGACATGCGATGGGGAGTGACCGATGACGTTGTAGAGGACCATCAAGTGTCATCCTTGTGTATTGAAGAGATAAAGACTTGTCAACAACTCTCTCATGGACCAAATTTTGTGGTAATTTTCATATTCAAAATATTTTACTTATATTTTACTGCCTTCTGTTCTGTGTACGACAGTCTGTGTCCATTAATTACGTGCCGATAATATGAAAAACGAGCCTCTTATTGTGGAATGCAAAGTGGAACGATATGGTCAACTAAGGCCAAATCTTTTCACTGTCAGTCTTGGACATTCCAATTCAGCGATTTTACTGATCTCACCAATATACGTTACAGGTGCTGCTTGGCGATCGTTATGGATGGCAGGGCTTCCCTTCCAGAATCCAGTGGGACGAGTTCCAAAGCTTGTTGTGTGCGATTGAAAGGCTCGTAGGAGAAGAGGCCACAATGCTCCTCAAAACCTGGTTTCTCGAGGATAGAAATGCAGTCCCCCCGGAATACCTTTTACAGGTACGGTACAGGGCTTTGTTTGACCGAGATTTGCTATGATAGAGTCAACTGATTCACTCTCTCTTTTTGTACATAGGCCTATACTTCCTTTGTGGGAGAAAACTTACATTACCCTTATTTGTTTAGATCATATATGTTTTGTAATGGTAAGATATACAAAGCATACCTGATCTATTCTGAATTCTGATCTATTCTTGGGTATTTCTCAAAATGTTCAGCTTACATCTACTACTATGTACATTTGTACCAATCATATATATTTATATAAAAAAACAAAAACATATACTATTTATTAATATGAATAATATCAAATCAAAGATTTATCAAAACCCATTTAAAAATTACCTTGACCGTCAAACCAGGGTAAAGTTATTAACCCAATCAATAGCCCATACTGGTTTCTGTTTTATTTTATTATGAAGGTTCATGAAGCAGCACTCCCAAATTGTCCAGAAAGCTTCATTAAATCACATAACAGTAATCTTTGAAATTTTAGTCTTTGAAATGCTAACAAATATCTTACTATAATACGAATATATTACTATCTCGAGAATTAAGGTGTTTGTTATTATATAAAACCTTTTATTCACAGATTCTTCTGAATATTGTCTGTCTAAAGCTTTTTATTTTCTTCTTTATAATTATTTGAAGTGCGGTTTTTTCCCCTGAACAAGATTATCTACGAATAGCTGTCTCGCCGCAGTGATTAAATACGGAGTCATATTTTTCAGCCTATACACACGTACCTCAGCCACTATCTTAGTTCAGAGAAGGAAGCAAGAACCGCTGACAGAAACAAGTGGAATGAAATCTCCACAACACTTCAGAATATGTTACGAGTTGGTGCTAAAGCTTTAAGGGAGTGTGGTGATTTCACAGAAGAACAGGAGCGGAAATACTTCATGTCAGGTATAAATACTATTGACGTTTGTTTACGCTAGTAGATTTACCAGGTAATATCTTTCAAAGCAAAATTGCATTTACTTGATTCACAATTCTCATTTTTGATCCATTCAAGTGGCTTCAGTGAAGGTTATATCTATTGTTGTTCCAGTGACAGAAGAAGAAATCCAACAAGGTGTACTGAGCGCCTCTAAGCCAGAATTCCATACAATGTGCTATCATCGCAGTCTCAGAGGTATAGAGACTGATACAGAAAAACCCTTCCCAAAAGGCAAGTTTGTTGATTTAGATGAGAACAACAGGATAGATAAAGAAGGAGCTACACTTAAACGACGCCTGCTGCAAGAAAAAATTCAATCTAAGTTACCTGAGGAGAACATACGTACATATGAAGTTAAATGGAACAATGTTGCTCTACAAAATTCCCAAGATCGAGAACACCAAGACTATCTGGAAAGATTCTGTGATGACTTTGTTTCGGACATGAAAAGAATGGTAGATGATCACATTACCCGGAATGAAAAAGAAATGGAGCAGATGGATAGCTGGAAGAGCATTTACCATGAGGTTTTGCATCATGCACGATTTGGCAATAAAAAATGCGAAGTATTTTGCGGGAGGACAGACGAAGAAAAGATCATCAGAGATTACCTGACATCAAACCCAGACAGTCATAAGCCGCCATTGATTGTACATGGTGTCTCAGGTATGGGTAAAACAGCTTTAATGGCCCATGTTGCCAGTCAGATGTCTGGCGTGTTCCCCAAAGGCTCAGTTTCAATTCTTCGCTTTCTAGGAACATCGCCTCTGAGCTCCAGCATATCAGAAACAATAAGATCCATTATTGACCAACTATCTGCAATATACCGGATTGCAACCCCCATGACAGACTCATTAGATATGTTTGGCGGCATAAGGAGACGGTTTCATTCCCTCCTTGATGCATTGTCCAAACGGATTACTGCACCGCTAGTGATCATTTTGGATTCCATTGACCAGCTTTTACCACAGAATGGTGCTCACCGCATGCTTTGGTTGCCCAAACGCCTGCCCCCTCGAGTCTATATTGTTTTGTCAATGCTAACTTCAGACACATTCCAATGTCTCCGATTTGCGCGTGAAAGATTAGGCCAAACTGCACATTATCTCGAACTACCCCCACTATCAGAATTTGCTGGGGACAGCATTATGGATTCGCATCTTGCGCGCGTGAAACGAAGGCTTACTGAGGAACAGAGGCAGATAGTTGTGGTTGCCTTCAAATCACTGCGACATCCTCTCTATCTAAAACTAGTAATCGACAAAGCTAAGCAGTGGGCTTCCTACCTACCCACAGCTACTATCAATATTCTTCCACCAAACGCTGATTCTGACAAGGCAGTTCAGGCAGCTATCGTGAAGCTTTTCGAGGGTATGGAGTTGAAGCATGGGTCAGTTTTTGTGAATCATGCCCTGGGCTATCTCACCTGTGGCAAAGGTGGTCTCACACACATAGAGATGGAAGACATATTGTCCTGTGATGATGAAGTTCTTAATGAGGTCTACAAGTATCATGCACCACCATTAGAAGGCATTATACGGATACCTTCATTACTGTGGGCCCGATTGCAATATGCTTTGAAGGAGTACACTTGTGAGAAACGTGTGGACGGAAAAGTTGTTTTGGCGTGGTATCATCGCCAATTCTGGATGACTGCTGAGAACATGTATCTTTGCCCTGAGTCAGTGGCACAAAATCGTCACAGAGCCTTAGCAGAACTGTTTGACCAGGAATCCGGTATTCAACGAACAATAACCTTGTGCCAACTAGGTGGGAAAACTATTGAAAATGCTGATCGGAGAGTGAAAGTTCAGCCCCTGGATGTAACTAACCTTCGAAAATTACAAGCAACACCCTATCATTATTATAGAGCTGGTGCATCTGATGCTCTGATCTCAAGGTGTCTGGTCAACTATGATTGGTTATTACTCAGATTGCAAGCCCTAGGCATTAATATTGTCATTCAGGAATATGAACTAATGATAGACGTTCATCCAAGCGTGGCACTTGTTAAGAAGTTTCTTGAACTCTGCTTTGATGCTTTGAAACTGGACCCTTCTGGCCTTGCGTACAACATAGTGTCTAGATTTCAGGACACTACAAAGGAAGACATACTAGAGAAATTTATATCAGATGCCAGGCAGTGGCTGGACGTGACGGACACTCCTTTACTTGTTCCAACGCACAGCCTTGAATTTCAACCTGTTGATAGCCCGCAAACGTTCAGAATTCTACTTGGTAATAATGGAAAAATAACACCAAATGAACGGATGGTGGTGAGCGAATGGGCAGAAATGAATACAGGGGTTTCCAAAATTCAGGTTCTAGACATAAATCTTCGGGATATTGTGTCTTCAGTGTGGATCAGAAAACCCACGCCTTATGAAATTTGTCCCGATGAAAAACATTTTATGTTTGCTGAAGACGCCCAGATAAATATGTATGAGCTTGAAAGTGGCGATATCGCATCACAATATCGCTATGCAGATGAAGACTACGAGAAGGTGACAGTCAGGTGCATTGCTATTAGCAGTTGTGGCGAATACGTGTGCATTTGTGTAAAGAATGGCCGCCCCAAGAACCTACCCACTGAGGAGATGCAATGGAAAAGCGAGTGCATAATTTACTTGATAAGGCATCCGTCACAGGAGATATTGAAGAAAATAAAATTCAAAGGGAAGAAAATATTGGACAGGTTGTTCTTCGTCCAGAAAGATCAAGCGATAGTTGGGGTGTGCAGAAACAGAATCATTGTCTACGACCCCCAAACTTTAAATATTAAGCACGATATTAGCATCAGTGGTTACCATTTTGAACCAACAACCCTAAAACACATCCCCGAAAAAGCCATCATCATTGGGGCATGTTCCACGGGTAAAGAGACACACGTATGTTCATTTAATTATGAACAACTTGAAGTTCAATACAGTGCAAACGCTCATTTATTGGCTGACAATCACAGAAAAGTTGCCCCATTTGATTTATATTGCACAGCAGTAAGTAGTAAGGTTTTGGTTGGTTCCTGGGCGCAGTGTGGACCAAGTGAGAAACCGTCTACAAACATATGTCTCTATGATTCAGATGAAAATAAGAATGCCCCCACAAAGATCCCTCTAATACCTCGTGGTTATAAGCCGCCCCAATGTCTCATTTCCAGTCCAGACTGGAAGTATGCTTTCATTGGTTGGCAGGATGGTTCGCTTGGAGTGATTAACTTGCAGAACTGCCAGGAATTGAGATCCATGTCTGCCCACGACCATGCAATACAGAAAGTTAATCTACTCATGGATGGCAATTCACTTATAACCATGTCATTCGACAACACTTTAAAGGTTTGGGATCTAAAACGTGTACTGAAGGAAGCTGCATCACAAGAGGAGATCCAAGATTTAACAGACCTACCATTAGAACACCTTTGGCTTCATCGTCATGAGCAGTGTCTGGATATTGATGTCAGCCAAGGGTTCCTGGTAACTGTTCCCCCGAATAACCATAGCGCGCCAAGATTCTGGTCATTCGCTACTGGAAACATTCTCGCTGATACAAGTGTTCGATTCCAGAATCTATATACAGAGTCACTAAATGACGAACAGGTCAATTTCCCAAGTAAAATGCATGGCACTGTGAATTGCTTTGACAATGATATTATGGTTTATACGAGGCAAAGAAGAAATAGCATGATCCTACTTGTAACACAGGGGTATTCCCAGGGAAATGTGAATATTCTCGTCCATAAACTGCTCGACATGCTATTTTTTAAACTGCTGGTTCCCGGTAATGTTATCCCAGGTGTATACGAACCTGCGGATGTATTAATGTACTCCGTTCACGATGGATTCCTCTATGTATACGATGTTAGGTCTCTAAACAAAGTGAAAACAATAGAGATACCCAAAATTACTGATGAAATCCAAGACATCAATTCTACTGGTGGTAAAATGCGTTTGCTCTATTATAATATTGGCCTTACAGTAGATAACCGGTATTTCCTTATTGTTAATCCAGGAGGCGGAGCATCAGGAAAGTACATGGATATCATTCAAGTTCAAAAAGGAAAATACAAAAAACGGGTACAATTGCCCAAATTTATCCCATTCACATTCCTGGGGGATGGCGTATATTTTATGTGTAAGGACAAAAAGGAAGAAATCGCTTGTTATCCAGTCACCAAGTGTAAAGATTTGATTCAAGCGAAGGGAAGGGATTTCCACTACAGATGTCTAGTCTACACTGAGAAATTTCTATCAGGGGATAGAACTCTGGGCCTTAGTGTAGATAACAAAAAGCATAACGTCCATGTGTGGAACCTTGGGCCTTTGGAAATGACCTCAGTGCTGCGTGGACATACCCATCAAGTAACATCTGTTGAATTCAGCTCAGACAAACAGTATCTGGTTTCTGCCTCTTATGATAATACAGTCAGATTATGGATGCTTTCTAGTGGCAACCAGCTGGCCTTGTTCAATACATATGGAGCAATCGCTGGAGCAGCCATTACTCCTGATAGCAAGAACATTGTAGTTCAGGCCTACGCTGCACCACAGAAGAAAAGAGGTCTTATACTCGAAGTGAGAAATATAAAGAATCCACTGAAAACTGAAGTTGAATTGTAATCATTAACATTGATTTCGGTATCATTATTTTCGGCATATTATATGTAATGTAATTTAATGTTCATAGAATCCATCCTTACAAGTTAACGGTGAACTGCTGTATTTCTACTATTGAGAATTTGACAGCCATTGCTTAGGAGGCGACTCCCCGGGGCGACTCCTAGAAAATTAGGGACGCGTTTGACATACCTTGTTAAAAAAACCCAAAGGAAGCATGCAATGTATTTGGAGAAAATAAATGACGATAATGACGATGAATGTCTTTTTTGCTACTCTGTCTTATCTAAAGCCTCAAATCCACTGAGGCGATTTTCTGACAAGGGGGTGGGTGGAGAGTGTCATCATTGATGGGAGGCACTCGACTGATCGGCCGAAGTCAACTTAATTCATATTTCAGGCATCACCACTGGCCTAACTGCCCACTGTTTCTCCTCTGGCTGTCGCCCGTCAAGATAATCGGCTCAGTAGACATGGAGCTAGTCTAAATCACGAAAAATCAGTATCATGAGTATGATGATAGTAGTCATAATTGACTTGACATATCAATTTAAATAACATTGTCTTAGTTATTTTCAGTTAAGAGCCACCACGCGACATGCTGTAATCAACTATATTCGGTCTATATATTGTATAACCCTTTGGTAGAGACAGCTCGAGTAAACACGGGAGAGAAAGGAGGGAGGGAGAGTAGATCTAATATTATATATAGAGGAAAAGTAGATAGTGATGGAGAGTCTGGACTGAAAATTACTATTTCAGGAAAATCTGTTCCGGCATGGAAACAATCAAATAGTCTTCCAGTATAATATATGATAATGTTTTATTTTAAAAAACAAATTAGCCATGAACGATTTAAGTGAACATGAAAAATGAAAGGCTTTTGCGATTTTATCTACCAAGTTCTACTGCACTCACCTAGGCGGACATCATACTTCGCCTGACCTACTTAGGCCATGGCAATTACTGTTCACAAATTAAGTTATTTAGAACTTTCAAGTGCATGGTAGGCCTATATGGGAAGGGTAAATTCTGTTTCATCTCCCCCCCCCCTCTTTCTCCCTCCCTCTCTTTCTCCCATTCCCGGTAGAAAATCGGAGATGTCATTTCAGTTATGATCTAAGTATAGTATTATCAGGGAGGTATATAAGGGAGTTGCAAAGACTCATTTACTGAACCAAAATATCCGCGACTGGGACTTATTTTAGCCATTGCATGCCAGGTGACACTGCAGTATTGTTGTCACCACATTTAGCCCGGGTAGTTTGATTGCCCTTTACCAGGAAGAGCATAATAGGGATGCACGTATAAATAGTAGGCGCTAGTAGTAGTAGTGGGATTACTTTCAACTATATGCCACCCGAGCATGTTATTCGTTGCTACTCCCTTGTATATACCTCCATGGTATTATTAGGATCCGAAGTATCTAGGATATTTCTGAAGATTGTGCCACCTAATAAGTGAAGTTAAGATATTTTTAAGCATATTTACTATGGGATGCTAATTACTATACTAACATTTGCGACAAAGCACCAGAGGTGTTCTGCAAGAAGAACTGGAAAGCGGCCAACGAAATGTTATCAGGCCCTTCTCAATATACTTTTGCTAAACAATATAAAACGTGCCTCAGTCATAGCGGGAAAATAAACATCCATAAATCTGTCCCTTCATAAAAAAAACCAATGTTCGGAATCATGATTTTCTTTCCCGCTTATGCATAACAAACATCAAAGCTAGGGATCACATTTTGTATTCATGAATCAAAAGAATTTAAATTCTTAACAGTATACCATTAATGTCTACCTGTGAAAAGTGTAATAAGGGCATACATTATAGGATGCTTAAATATCAAGGGCTTAAACAAGCGTATACAGGGCATGATTGCATGCATTTGATACATTGAAGAGTTGTTGACAAAGTTATCATCTGCCGGTACGCTTTGATAAACAATACCTTCTTGGTGACCTGATTTTTTTCAGTGCTATCAGTGCTTTTTTCAGTGCTGTCAAGTATGCTGCTTCCTAAGACAATAGATGAACGGACACCAGCACCTATAGATCATCAGTATCCAACATATTTGGATGGAATACTGTACTTGCAGAAATTACTCCGAATGGGAGATCATGATTATTTCGAGAAAGTTTAACACCTACTTTTGTGGTAGAAACAAAATGAATGCGCCCATGTCCATTGCCACGGCCAGCCGTGTGGTTCATGTTTGCCGTGCGGCGCACGTTCACCAAGAGTACTTCAGGAGGCCGAGGTAATGGACGAGGGGATTTAAGGCATCCAAATACCAGAAAGGTATAGACATATTAGATAAGAATGTCATCTCCATTTGAGATAAAGCTAAATCCAAAGATCATGGACTTGGGGATGATGAGTAAATCATGTGTGTGGTGACAGTAACCGCGTCTATTTTGTTCCTCCTTCAAATTATATCACGGGTCTTATCTGATAAAATGTTAATACATTCTAGTGACGAAATTCCTATTTATAAACGGGGACAAGAATTGAAGTAAATCCTTTTGTCAAGAAAGACGATTGGGCCCCCAGAATGATGCCCATAACATAGATAATCGTATAGATGAATATAATCTGTATTATATTGGCTATTGCTTTAAAATATTTATATATAAAGACTTTTATTCATATGCTGACATAGTAAATGAAGATACGTGAATAGGAAACTAGTCCTCTGAAATCAGGTCTTCCTGGATAGCCCTATTAAATAAAACGTTTTGAACTCATAAATGTTCCGAAATAGTAATGTTTGTAGAGAAATTGTCCGTTGTATGGTATCGTAAAATGTGTAATGGATCATTTTATCTCGATAAAAACTTCTTTCTTAGGTTCCTCGATCGACATGATCTATCCTATTATATTACACATTGTACTGATATGAAGCTATGAGCAGGAAGAAAATTATGTTTGATAATGAGATAGCATGTGTAGACGCAAGTGCGCTATGGTGCGTGGCGTTTTTTCTTATTTTGATTCTATTCATTTCTTGTTCTTCCTCTGCTGTTTGTCTGCTAAACGGTAGATGTTATCACTACAATTGCTAATTTTATGTTTATATGCTCCTAATTATTACGTCATCTTGCTATGTAAGAGCTATCAACGAATATTACGCCCCCAGTGCGGGGACTTTTCGCTAATCATCTTAAATGTCATATACAAATGTATTAACATATGGTTCCTCTTAAGCCTTTTCCATTATACCAGAGACCCTCCCTAATGTACTGTCTCCGATTATACTTAGTGAATCGTATCGTAATTAATTCGGTAAACAGAGACTTCAGAATTGTTCGCTGATTATCATTGATATTTCTTCTCTGCTTCTAGCGCCCTCTCCAAAGGGATTATTGCCAACTGCAAATAACATGACAAATGTGTAGAATGTTATGGCGGAGGAAATACTACAATGAGAGATCAATGTCTTGGGAACAAAAAAGAGGAACACTTTTGGTTATACCTAAAAAAAGAAATAGACCTTGTTTTATTAGATTACTTTTCCTTAACGTTCCTTTGATTACATACAAGATCCAGAAATGCAAAAGAAGTTGTGATAGATTGTACTATATCGTGGATATCGCATCTTCAAACTTCAAACATATTCATGAAGCTGTAACGAGTGGATTCCATTTGTCTAGGTGGTGGAATTAGTAGCATCTACTAACCTCACCGGATTTCAACAGTGATGTTCTTCGGCAGAACGACATTTTCAAACGCATGCGATGGTCTGGCTCTATGGAATATGAAACATTTCATATTCACCTCTTAAACACAGAGGAGCATAACGAAAGCATCATCGGCTAGAATTATTATACAGACTTTCCATGCTTTTAAATAACAAATCTCATTGGGATAGTAATCATGTCGCAATATATACAAAGAATGTTCAAAATTCGAGTGCCGACGTAGGCGATGCCAATCAATCAATCAACTAGAATTTCTTAGGTTTTTATAAATGGTTCTGACGCTTTTCTGGAAACTTATCTGGTGAGTTATCTACCATATCAGAACAATCTGCAAGGGATGAGAAGCATTAAAACATGCTTAAAACTCGCTTTAGCTTTTATGAAACAACGGTACGGTATGTTATCATGTGTATCCACACACGATGTATGGCAAAAGGCTTTTAAATAGTTCTTCTAAAGAACAAGCATTATCGTCAAAGTTCAACACACAGAGGCAGAAGTAATCCACCTGAACATTGTATTAAAATATCGAAAGAAATAACCTTTCACATAGCACCGAACAGTTCGATATACTAAGACGGAGGTGAGTCCTTTCTAGGAGTAAGACTTGTTAAGTTAAAGGAACCGTAGCCAAATCAACGCAGACGCTCCCAGATGAATTTTTCAATCTTTCATTCAAATTGCACAAGAATAGAGGTAATCACCTTGTGTAATGTCGCTATCTGTGAGAGTCAATTAAAGAAATAATGTAACACGGGTACACGAAAGGAAGGGTTACAATCTTGGAGGTTCCATCACATTATTGCATGATAAAAATATTTGGCAAGTAGAAAATATATCACATTTTAATAACAATGATACCAAGCTCTTTATTAATCAACATTTCAGAAAATATGTTGAACGCCCACGATAGTAGTTTTCGTATAAACCACTGGAAATAGAATCTGGCATAAATAGCAAATACATTTCTGTAACATATGCAAAAATTCTCAATGGTACAGATTATAATTAATCATGTAATAGACACAAAACTAAGTCATCCACCATGTTCACAAGGCTAGGTTATATAGCATTAATACTCATGCAATATGTCCACATACCATGGCAACTTATGGTAATGTCATACAGGTGACGCTAACTCATTTTCTTCTTCAATTGTACTTAAATTAGAATTAGGTCTTTTGAAGTCCATTTGAAATGTGACACGTTTTCTTTCTCGGTTAAGTGGTGTATCTTCAGTCACTTTTTCTCTCTTCAGCGAAGAACGCCTCGTGTGATTCACCTGATGAGTGTAAATATAAACATCCCTTTTCTCGGGCCTGAAGAAAGCTTTGTCACTATCAAAGATTGGTTTGCAATATGCATTGTTAAAGTGTTTCTTGAAATGCTTCCTCGCTTTTGGAAGGAACACAGCTAGAATGATCATAGCTATGAACATTAAGTTTTTGATGATCCATAACATGAATGTACCGTAAACAGTACGATTCACGTCTGTGAACAGGATTTGAAAACGAGCAATTAATATAGGGATTTCACAGAAAAAAATGGCAAGGCCGCTGATGAGAGCTTTGTAAACAAAGTCAAAAGTTTTGCTATAATGAACCCCATCATTCAAGTCCTGAAGCTCACTGGAGGGGGTTAGGTATGCACACAGAGTGACTATGGCATAGCTATTGCTAATGATGATTGCTACAGACACAATTGTCTCTGTCGTAAAAATGACATGTTTGTATTCCTTGCTCAGCATGGCAGTCTCAAGCAGTTCTATGGCATCCAGGGATGCGATGAACCAGTATGCAAAAATGAGCAGTTGAGTGTTATAACGCATCTTACTCGTCCGACGGCCCATCGAGAGTGCCAGAAGAATGGGTGATACTATACTGATCTGAACTTGCAGGAAGTCATTTTGCTGAAAATGGAGAAATAATCAAATGTTATTTATGTCAATAACGTCACTATTTTCATACAACTAACTGCATTGATCTTTCAAAATTATCATGATTTACGGCAAGATTATCTTATTCTCCAAGCGCGAATGTTAAATTGAGATTCTCGCTGATTACGTCATAGACAAATACGTGATTAATAGATACAAGATAACGCACTGTAGGCCATGACCTGGGTCGTGAATTACAACAAGTGCAAAGATCGCTCAGATGGAGATCAAATAAGTGTGCCGTTCCTAATGCATTTAGTAATAACTTAAGTCTAATGGAGTGGTAATGATTACTGAAATCTTGAAACGAAGGCTATGTAAAGGTAAGATCCGATTAAAAATGCAAAAGTTCTGTTTGAATGTAACCTAGCGGTTTGGGAGATGACTATGTCTGGAAAACTGATTAAACAGGTACATGTTGAGAATGATTTTCGTAGATAAACATGGAAAGCCAAGGGATAATTATTTTATAGTTATCCAAAAACATTAATAATCAATCGAAAGGAAATGGTAACCTTTTTCATAATAAGGTATTCTGGATTCCATGGCTTAAAGCTGACATATTTCTGATAGTCCTCAGCTTGCGTTTTGTTCTCGAGACAATGTAGCGTGTCGTTACGGTTGATGTTGTTGACAAGGCAGTGGTATTCATCTAATACACCAGGCAGGTGATTCATAACCAACGTAGGAATCAATGTGAGACAGGCCAACACGGGGTCACAAAAAACGTAACCAAATCTACAATAGATGGGGTGAGATGATTAATGTTTAGCACGATTATTGGATTTCATTACAGATGTTGGATCCAAGGCGGTATGCACTAAATAATGATCATTTGTTTTATCAGTGGATAATAACATGGCTCTTCCTCGACGCCAAAAATGTCTTAACAACATCGAGCAACATGTACTCATTATTGGAAGTACGCCAAGGTAAATGTTTTCCCCATTCACGATGGGAACAGCATCCAACTACTGATCATAAAACAAGTACTCTCTATTAATTTATTTTGAACGGCTAGATAAACACATATATTTTACGCATCACTGATCAAGAAAATGGTGAATTAATTAAGTATATAGAAAGGTGTAGAAACCTCCTTGACGAAATTCAAAGGTGGAATTTCTCTCCAAGCCATCAAATAAAGAGGGTAACAAGGTGACAATTTACAACATAATTCATATGTTGAAAACCCTCTAAGAAAAGATCCTAGCGATTCTGAAAGAGATCTAGTCAGAGAATAATTTCCTGCATGCACTGACCTGATAAGAGTGGATCCGCGCCTTCCAGAGGTGTTGCTGTAAATAGCAGTGAGAACAGGCAGGAAGATGACAGTAACAGCGGCAAAGAAGTAATAGGCAAGGAAGTCCAGTATGTCGTAGAATTGCGACACCAAAGTCATTACAATAGACCAAATCAGCATATGCCACATGCACCGCCATTTGGCCTCTGAACTGGACAACATGATGATGGAGTTAAGCTGGTATTTTGAATGATATATCTCAGACCGCTGCCCACTTCATTTGGTTTGCTAAATTAGCATTCCTTCGAATGTCGTCCTCATCCTTGGATTAGGCGCCCAATATGCAACAATTTCGTCGCACTTTCCGACTATCCCATATACGAAAGTTATCTGTATATCCAAGTATCAGTGTGAATATCCTCAAGTCAAGTGTTCTCCAACGTATGGAATTCTGGTACATTTAACCTAAATACAAGATTCGATAGAAAGATATGCTTAGGAAGCGATCCTTTTATATGTGGGCTAAGTGGATATTCCAGAATGTGTATTTCGGTGATCTCTGCCATAAAAGTTGTTGTCGTTAATCCACTCCATTAATGTGAATTCCAAATATCCATACACATAATTAACTTTAGAACAAAACTTGCTGGCCATGGTTGACGCGACGGATGGTTTTGCAACTATATTTGCTTCACCCCGTTGGGATATCATAAAGTTGAGAAAGGTTTGATTTTCCCCAACCAAAATAACACGAATTATCCACACGAGGTAAGCACGAGTGTCTATTCTGAGCAAGCTCGTGGGAAAAACTAGTAAAATAGCAATACTCACTTATATCACTAAGATATAAGGAAGTCCAGTTTCATATCATATGACCTGGATTGGTAGTATTTACTACCTATATCGGTGAAACTCGTCCGTTCATCCAGTTAAAACTCGGTGGATTACCACTGGATAGATACTGGACCAGGTCACATCTATTTCGTATCGATGCAGTGACTATAATCCCAATATCCGGAGCGCGAGAAGGAGTAAGTATATATCAGTCTGTAGTGACATGCCCTCATAGAGAATGTCCTAGACCGGAGCCGTGAACGAGTGTTTGTTGTGCATCAACGACTCGGTGGAAGGGTCTCACGTGTGTTACAATTGGTGCTGGACTTGTTTCGTAATCAGGTAATCCAGTCATTCTTTTACACTGTTCATAGATTAGTAAATGGCGAATATGTTGAGATTGGACATCGTCGTTATCAAGGCAATCGATTAACATTTCCACCTGAAATTACAAACACCAGACTTTAAACACTTCATTTGAACGATAAGTATATATTTGGCATAGAACATATTGAGCTCATGATATGATAACAAGTGGAATAATTGCTGGTGCTCAGTAATGGGATCAAATTCCTGAGTAGTAGCATTTAAGCGATCATTGAAATTGAAAAATATGAATTTAATTCAAATGTCCTATCAATGAAAGTGGGTAACATATGATTGATTATATGAAAATGTTGCCATAATACTGCATTGGAATTGTCTATATCCACGTATAATATATTAAAGAAATACGTGCCATCCTCACGTGACAGTGATATCGGATTCGCGGTTGTACTCTATTAAATCACCACTACAGCCACAGTAAGTGATATTAGCGTTCCCAAGTTCACCTATATTAGCAGCATGTCTAGTTGATGTATGAAAAAGATTAGGCCTAAATTTTAAGGAATTTTCATACAGCGTAGGCCCAAAGTTGAGAGTCCCTTGAAACGAAGGGAAAGCCTTTCGCCTCAAACCGCAAAGTGCCATATATAATTCCATTAAGACCGCAAAATGTCATTATATTCTCATTAAAGCTAGGCCAGAAAACCGATTAGTGAAGTAGGCTGACATACCATTCTTATCTGATCTGAGGGTTTGGACCTAGAGTGCGACGACCAACTGGTGGAATTGTAAATTTTTTAATTCATTTTTAGATAGATGGCACATACCAAATATTTTCGATACTTCTTGAACCTATTGAAATTCCCCAACCTTTGTACCTACACGCACTTTTAAATTTCGGTGCGTTTGTATTGCCATTGAATAACAAATAAAATGAATGTGACTATTTATGAGGCAGACGGCGGTTGGAACGTTAACACAAATTTGATACGTAATTTTACATGCATTTCCGACTCAAACTGTACATTACTGAGTGGATGTATTTAGCTTTGCTATAATATATTGTATTCGTCTCTGGTTTGGTTTTAGTTAAACAGAAGCTGGGCCTTGAATAGAAGCGGGGCGGATGGGGCAGAAATATATAGCTTTCTTTTACAGTAGGACAATGACTAACATATTATTTTGATTAATTAAAGGCCAATATAATATTTAACAATCCAATAATATAGTGGTCATCCATGTACATAGGAGGCTGTAAATCCGTCCTCCATCCGTTAGATGAATATGATTGCATTTCCAGGTAGCACCGATACGAACTAAAGATTAACAGTATTTTATTTTACTAGAGGAAATGGGGGTTATTAATCCTTTTAATCACTGCCTTAGGTGATATAGCATTAAGACGTTCGAGGCAGTGACTAGCAGCAAGTTTATCCTCCTCCTCCTCGCGCTGGCCCTGTTTTGGCACAATCGTAAAGGTTCCATTGGTACGCTAGGGTATTGCATGATTGGTATGCTTTTTAATGCAGAGCTGCCAAAACTCCCGTTTCGACGGGAGATCTCCCGTTTTGGGGGATAATTTAGCCAGTCCCCCCGTTTCCAAATCAAAATCTCCCGCCTAATGCCGAAATCCATATATATCCTCCCGCGGGTACCAACAAAATCAAAATCTCCAATCTAATGCCGAAATCACACATGTAGCCTACCTCCTGAGGGTACCAGGATTAAGGCAGCATCTTGTATTTTTCTTATGACTGCCACCGTTCGGCCAACACATCGATAAGAAGAATTAATCCACTTTGATCTGGGTAGACCATTTGATATATAAATTTAAAACAAACTTTTCACCATGCACCATTTCACTCCCAGTTTTTAAAAAGAATGTCCGGGGGAGCATGCCCCCGACCCCCCCCCCCCCCCCCTAGCGGCAACTACTCCTACCTACGGCACTTGGAGCGGGTGTCACTTGGATCTGCCGCTCCCATTTAATACAGGTTTGTTTTATTTAGGATTTTCATGATTTACAAAGAAATTGGAAAGAAGTAAATAAGGGACAAAGTCTATGAGGTCAGATACAATTGTCTCCTGGTATATTAATTGGCTGATTACTGTAAGACATTTTGGACCCATACACATATATGCCTGTCTATATGGATCGATTATCAGAATATTTTCATTTGTTTGGGGCATTTATTATGGTTATGGAAAATAAATGCGAGATGTTGCTAAGGTAATTGTATAACTTAATATTGAATTTCATAATAGTGAAGTGAAAAAAATATTTCCAACTTTCTTTAGGTTTAAGAATACATGGTGTATCGACCGATTATAACTAATATATCCAGCAGTACAATAGCTCGGTGAAATGATGTATAACACTCGATTACATTTTTAATTCAATAACAATATGCATTTTACAAAGAATACAATTATTATAACCATGTTTCGAACATTTTCTAAAGCTCTAACTATTCCGTTTCCATGCACTTATGTTAGTATTTTTCTTTATTATATGCCCTCAAAATGAGTCTTAATCAAAGACAGAAGTAGACAGAATGATAAGGTCGAGTAAAGATATACATGTATACAAGGGTGAACTTTAATAAGTAAGAACAGATCTTGAAAAAATCGAAAAAAACGATAACATGCATGCCCGGTAGGCATGCTAATGCAATGGACTGTCATCATGACTCAAACAGTCTAGACTGGTGGTGGTGCTGGGGGAGGGGGGCGGGGCAGGGGCGCGCATGGAGGCGTTGGGCCTTTTTAGGCGACCTGACCCACGTATATCATGTACCGTAGTCGTATTATAGCTTGTATAGGCCTACATAATAAAGGATTAATGGCCGACATGCATTGAGGTGCTTTTGTTCTTGACGTATAAATTATAATCTCTCGACTCGGGATAAAGTGTGCACCAAAAGGCCCGAAATGGAGTCCCGTAATGTAGGCTATTTATAACGATACCAATCAAAGCTAATAACCTACTTATATTAAATCGTGGTTTTTGACCTGTGGGTTTGAGGTCAAGCTGCACTATGTAGGTCACGCCAGTGCGAATGAGAGGCTGCCAGTCCACTCACCACTCCCGAAACAACGAAGGACGGGGACCAGTTTAAGAGAGGCTGGGCGCTGACTGGTCCCTCCCTATTTTTTTCCTAAATTCTTCTTAAGTGGTGAAAACCTATTCTGTACCCTATGATTATTGCCAAGATGCGTTTTCATGTGTAAAAAAATAGCGGACATTTCCGTTGTCGCATTGTTTACTGTTGCGCAATGCATGCACTGGGAAACCCCCACAAAACCCCTCACTGGTCTATGACGTCATTGACTACCGTGCGTGTGTGTATGCTCTACGGCCAGGTCACGGCAGGCACTAGGCCCACCTACCCTCACTGGGTGCCTGCCTCCCGCCTCCCGTCCTCGCACTCTGACAGCCTCTGAACTATGGTGAAGAATTGCGCTGTTGGAGAGTGTAAAAGTGTCTCCCCAACCTGCGCCTATTATATTATATAACCGAATCGATATTGAATGCATGAAATAATGAAGATATATTTATTTCATCACTTTCTCACAGATTTTCATTAACAAAATAATATTGGTTGCTGTGGCACTTGATTAAGGAATCACAATATTTAAGAACATGTCCTATATATGTGTCCTTTTCTGAAACTTGATATCGACCTGAATGAAATAAAATATAAAAAAATAAACAACTTATAAAAAAGTTGAGGGCCAGAGTTGAATTGACGCAGAGTTTCAGTTATTATATACTATTCTGTGCCACAAAGTGAGTAAAGACAGAGGCATACCCCCTTTTCCAGCATTTCGCAGACTTCAGTTGGAAATTTGTATCTTATTCCCGATCCACGTTTGTGAGTAAAAAATGACCCCTTTCTCCGCGAAATTGGGAATGATCATGGGTATACATTTGACCCCTGTGTGTGTGGGGGGGGGGGGGGGGGGGTACATTGTTGTAGGCCTGTAGGTTCCAAACGCTATATCATATATAATGAAATAAAAGATTATTCAATTCAATTCAATTCAAGAGTCTTGAGGGGAGGAGAAGGAAAATTCATAGATATGTATAGGTATGTGTATGTGTGTGGGGGCGGGGGGGGGGGGGAGGGTTGCAAGTTTTTCCCATGAAACCCTCTTATATCAGTCATTCTCATCTCTCCTCTCCCTCTCTTCTCTCTCGGGGGCAGGGAGGGGGGCGGGAAGGAGGATGAGGACAGGAAGGTAGGAATGGGAGGAGGAAGAAGGAAGGGGATATATAGGCGGAGGAGGAAGAAGAGGAGAGGTAAAGGGGGGGGGGGGTAAAAGGGGAGGGAGAGCAAGGGAGGTAGTCGTGGAGGAGTCCTCCCTCCCCCTCTCTCTCTGTCCCTCCCTCCCCCTCTCCCTCCCTCCCCCTTTCCCTCCCTCCCTCTCTGTCCCTCCCTCCCCCCCTCCCTCTCTCTCTGCCCCGCCCCCCCTCTCTCTCTGTCCCCCTCCCCCTCTCTCTGCCTCCCTCTCCCTCTCTCTATGTCCCTCCCCCCTCTCTGTCCCCTCCTATCTCTCTCTGTCCCTCCCTCCCTCTCTCCCTCTCTCTCTGTCCCTCCCATGGGACCCACCTCCACACTAAATCATCTCCAGTGTGTGTCTCACTCTCTCTGTCCCTCCCTCTCTCTGTGTCTCTCCCTCTCTGTGTCTGTCTCTCAGAGAAAGAATGTACCCGTCCACACATTACTCCTCAATGAATTCATAAATTCTTTTTGAAAATAATATTAAATCCTCATTATTTCTCTCCCTCCCTCTCTCTGTGTCCCTCCCTCCCTCTCTCCCTCACTCTGTGTCCCTCCCTCCCTCTCTCTCCGTCCCTCCCTCACACTCTCTGTCCCTCCTTCTCCCTCTCTATCTCTCTCTCTGCCCCTCCCTCTCTCTCTGTCTCTCCCCCTCTCTCGCCGTCTCTCTCAGAGAAAGAATGTACCCGTCCACACATTACTCCTCAATGAATTTATAAATTATTTTAAAAAATAATATCAAATCCTCATTATTTCTGTCCCTCCCTCCCCTTCCCCTCTCACCCTCCCTCTCTCTCTGTCCCTCCCTCCCCTTCCCCTCTCACCCTCCCTCTCTCTCTGTCCCTCCCTCCCCTTCCCCTCTCACCCTCCCTCTCTCTCTGTCCCTCCCCCCTCCCCCCTCTCTCTCTGTCCCTCCCTCTCCCTCTGTCCCTCCCTCCCCCTCTCTGTCCCTCCCTCTCTCTCTCTGTCTCTCTCAGAGAAAGAATGTACCCATCCACACATTACTCCTCAATAAATTGATAAATATTAAATCCTCATTTTTTCTCTTTTCAAATAGATTTCCAATTAAATTTAGCAAGTCTAACATTCAAAATAATGAAGATATTATTCTATTTTTTTTTCTCAATAGGCCAATGTATGCCTACCCAGAGAAACAGGCAGAATATAGCACCAGGGTAAAGTTTCCTGACCATTTTGTCACATATTTTCCACATATAATGTTCATATTCTTTTAATGCTCAGGTACTAAGTTGTGAAAGATGAATAATAATAATATTTTTTTAAAGACCTTACTGTGCCCTGACGTAGGCACCCTGTGATTTTAGCCATTTTGGGCAATCAAATTAATATCTCCAAATTTAAAAAAAAAGGCCAGTAAATTGTCGGATTCCTATAAGAAATAGAAACACAACTGCCTCTACAATCCAAGTGCCGAAGGCACTTGTCTAAATACAAATACGTGACCATAGTATTGTACACTTGTCGGTACGACGGTCACACCATCAATTTTGTCTATTGGGCCTACTAGGCGGTCAGTACTCGAATTCAGAATTCAAGCAGAAATACTGGTACAAATGAGGTGTGTAGGGGACACGCATGCATATTAATTATGACCACCTCGACCACAGGACCGAAAAGGGGACAAGAAGCAACATCCTTATTATCTACGCAGATCACCAACTCGAAACGGTGTAGCAGGCCCAATTAAGACCGCCGCACCTCCACCACCACGGCCCGACCACCATGCAATGATGCACCCTTCACACCAGGACTTTATAACTTCACTTGTGACATTTGTTGAGTGGTCCAGTACATAATCAACCAAGTGAATAACTACCGCAGAAAAGTTCACAAATATTTTACCTTCCAAACACTTGCAATCCTAAATGACAAGAGCTTTTATGCACTGATCAAAAAGTGAATAACGTGCGCTGTCCTCTTCCTCAAATATATATATAGCACAGCTGTCCTTGTTTTGTTGATGTTTTCAGCGATGTAAACTGGAGCACGAGTGAAGTGAACGCGACCTCCTTCTAACCTGGAGCCTATCTGATTGGGGTAAACCAGTATAGCTCAGTATAGTACCCATATGATGCCCCTGAGCGAACGGTGTTTTTCCGCTAAGTCAAATATATACAATATAATTCCTACGTAGTATAAAACTCGATATTTTGTTTTACCATTTTTATTGGCCACAATTTTAAACATTAATTAAAACTTTAAAAAGACCTTATAGGCCTATGAACGGTTGTTTTCATACGTTGCCATTTAGAAAATAAACTTCAATATAGATTCCTTCTGATATCAATATCCAGTCTGATTGAAAGCTATTGCATTCTGAATAGTTCCAATATTGAATCGCTAAAAGTGATAGAGATAACAAATTTTTCCCTATAGGGATTCTCGTTCGATTGAAAGTTTCTCCAATAATGTCTAATATGTTCTCATGATTTATGATTTGAACTAATCATACCACAGCAAAATCCTAGCAAAATAATGGTATATTAGTAATAGTAGTACAGCCTACCACGGAGATTTACTATTTTGTTAGCAATGCACAGACAACCTAGCTCTTGGTTTGGTTTGAACGGTTATTGAGATTGAAATACTCAAGGGTACATCTGTGTTATTAATATAGTCTTATAATATTCCGATTAATATCGTAAACGGGGGCAACTTCGAATTTTTGGTAAGCATCTGGTATAGAGCCCATATATATCATTACATCAACCTGAATTATATTTGATATAGAGCACAGCGCTGCCCCGAAAGGATTATGGTTGAGGCAATGTAGTCCGTGACTTGGATGGACGAAACAAATAGGCCACCCCTCTGAATGACCGGATTATCAAGTATCTTAGTCCCGGGGTCTTAGGCGCGCGCGAGTGGCGTACACCATTCAGTGGCTCCATACATACACTGTGCCCGACACTACTATGGTAATTCCCGCTACTACTATTAAAGTACATGGCGTCGAGTAATTAATTGCTGTATTTAGGCTAATTACAGCAGTGTTACAAAGTGCACTGGAATAGAAGCTCTCAATGGTCAATATTGTTTTGGGGGTTAATATTTCACTGGCAATTTTTGAGTAGTATTTAGTATAATTGGTACATTGTGCATGGTAATTTGTGCTATATGGGCGTTGGGGTTTGCAGAAAACAATTGCACCCATTGCTCGTTCTGCATTCTTTTCACAAATATGTGTGCGTACATGTGCGAGCAAGAAATATTCCATGTAGCTTTTCTAGAATAAAATAACCATATCATTACAGTAGTTTTTTTAAGAATTTTATTTTTTCTGGTTCAATCAAAATACATAAATGCCTCATTGTGAGAACAGCAACTTTAAAATGTACCGAAATTTAAACTTAGCATATAGCTTAACGGATGACAATATTGACAGGAACATAGTTTTGCTAAGCACCTGATACCCCCGATGTATTGTCTCATTCAGTTTTGCAATTTTTTAAAATGTATAACTCTTCAGAGAATAAAAATGAAAACACATGTGCAAGTGGCTGGTCCCACAAGGTTTTCATTTTAAAGAAAATTAGAGATCATGACATTAAGACAGAGAACAAAACACTTGCAATTAAACATTAAACCAATCACTGATTGAAACCATGTATTTCCCTTATTGGAATTGTGTTTCAACTTCTCAAAATAGAGTACTATTGCACAAGCAAAAGGGATTCAAATCTCTACATGGAAAAATGAGTCAAACATAGGACAGTTCCCTTCGATATAGAGTCGCAGGCGCGGAATTAAATAGTCTAATTGATGCCCATTTAAAAAAGCGTGGAGAAATCAAGTGGGCTATCTTCTAAATTCTTGGTTAATCTAAACAATCAAAAAGGCAAAACGATCAAATATTGAGGACAAACTATCTGATTTTTTTAAAAATCTTGGGAAGGAATCGATATGGTTGGTACTATCCACGAGGATATCCGAAAACAGTCAATCACCACTCTGTTCAACAAGCTTGAGGAGTTCCAGCAGAACGCAATCGGAACCAAATGCGAAAAATCGCATTTACATACTAGAATCGGCGAAAGGTTTTACAGCCAACAACAGGTGCACTCGATCATTCTATTAATTAATACATTACTAGATGGCTAGGAACCCTAGATTTAGATGTTGTATCGCCTCCGGTGTTCGGCATTTGAGAAGAATTAAATATTTGAGAAATACAATTAAACAATGGCAGACAGGAAACTTCTCATGTGTATTCTACAGTCAAAGCCAATGAATACGATTTGAACACAGTGTTGCACTACTTTAAAGGATTCGTCCCTGTATGTACACCAAACTAGTATTTTAACCTTTATCGGTGGTTAGTAAAATAAAATAAACAACGGAGAATAGAGAAGCTTTAATTCGTATTGTGTCGTTGAAATCTACACACAGAGTTTTAACATGGTCTCGCACTGCCAGCGAAACTGTCCCCTGTACATACACGAAACCTGAATTTCGAACGTTTACTTTATAAAAACTCAGCCTGCGAAGAGGAACGGATTGGCATAGATGCCTTTGAGATCCTAGAAATGTCACTCAGGAGGCAATAAAAAGTAAATCTGATAGATGAGAGAATGAATTTATGTATCTCTGGAAAAAAATAGTTTACCATTAGACTTAGGCTTTTTTCCATTGATCGACGTATTGCTTAATAGTTGTCTGAGCTAAACGGTAATACTGAATCACATCATTTTTTGTTTGGAGACACAGAGGTAATTTGGGATCAATGTTCTCACAATAAATGTAGAATCCTATAATCCCAGCGATCACTGACATGACAAACATAATGAAAGCACTACAACCGATACTGCCACCTGTGAATAGAAAATAATAAAACATAAGAGATTAGTTTCCGATAACAATGAAGCCTAATGAGAAATATTTAATGTATAAAGCGCGTATGTGATCTGCGATTAAATATTTTTAACTAAGTAAATTCACAGCGAAAATATTTCAAACGTAAATATGATATGGAAACAAACCTGATTTTGCAGATTTAAGAGCAGGCTTTTTTACCCCATTTGAGGTGTCTGTTGAAAAGTAAAAGGTTATTATGTTAGCTTGGCAACAATTATAACATAACAAGTGCTCAACACGAAAATAAATTTAAATTCAGTTTGGTTAAAACACAGTGACGAAATCATACTTTTGGGGGTTTTCTCGTCCTCTTTTGGCTGGGTACTTTTTCTGTCTTTCTCTATTTTAGCAGCTTCATACTCTCTTTTCCGTTTTTCACGTTCAGCTTTTTTGAGAGCTTTTTGCTGTTGCCTTTCTTTCTCTTCTGCCAGTTTCTTCGCCGCCTCAGTATCTGTGATAATAAGTTATCATAGGTCATTATACTCATGAGCCTAACTAGAATAAATAAAAACTATCAATATATAGTGACCGAGGATGTATGAAAGCCATAACCCCAAGCAAGTTATATTTCTTATCAGACATGCATATAAGCAAGGAAGTATTGTATACGGACCTCCCTAATATAGGATCTTACCTCTCTCTAATTTCAGCTGCTTTTGTTTTTCTCGTTCCTGGTCCGACTGCACTGTCTTCATATATGCAATTAGCTGAAAGTTATATAGTTGATATATAAATATATACACCTTATATCAGAAGAAATGTTGTTAATGATGAGGGTGCGTGTGTAGGGGCTTTGCCATTGAGCGTTGACATAGAATATCAAAGATCCAAATGACTTCAGACTGCCTTTTTCATTATTAATTAAAGACTACAGCAAAATAACTACATATAATGGGTTTTTTTCAAGAATTCACATAGTCTTAATATGTGGAAATGCTCTAGAACTACTGGCTCTGCGGAATTAAAAGATTTTTCCGTACGTTTTTTGCCGCTTTCCGACATTGGCTTTCATCGAGACAATCACCAACCACCTTCTTGAGCTTTTCGTCAAGTGGATTATCCTTCATATCTAACCATCGCAGATTGGTGAGTTTCCACATAGATACTGGGAGAGTTGTAAGATTGTTTCCAAGCAGGTCTAGATGCTGAAGACGCGAAAGATTACCGAACTTCGATGGTAATTCGGTCAAACTGTTTTTGCTAAGGTCAAGTTTCACGATATGGCCAAGGCTGCAGAATTCAGACTAAAACATAAATAAATAAATGGTTTACTTCGGCCTTGCATGTACATTCATATTCGCTTTCATGCAAATATCGATATATCAAAACGAGAAGAGGAGAATAAAGCCAATAATTAGAAGAAGATAAAACTTGAATAATCATAAAATGTACCGGGATGGATGTGATGAGATTGCATGACAAATCGATCCTCGTCGCCTTGGGTAGTGCAGTCTAAAAGAAAATAGGTTATATCACTTAATTCAACACACGTTTTAACTCAGTCACGAAATTTAAATAAGACTTAGCATATACATGCAGAAACAAGAGTATTCCAAGGCCATTTAATATATTCTAACAGGATTCAAGGCGGCAGCCCATATGATGATTTTCTAGGCCCTTGGACCAAATGTCAATTTTCCAGGCTTGTTCAGGCCTTGAATTTATTTGTACAAATTCAAGGCGTTTCCAGGCCCCGTGGAGACCTTGTAAAACGTGGGCAACATGTTGGTACAACCGTCACTTTTGATCAATTATGTTCAATTTTCAATTTGAGGGAATCGAATTTCTGTATAGATCTAAATTTGATATTTTCACATATTCTGTGGATAGAGTCGCCAAATTACGATGAGCTTTCCACAGTTTTGTCAAAACGGATCTGAAGGCATGTATATATATGGTTATCATTGTCATTGACGAAATCAATGTGGTCCCAAATCCCAATATGATGAAGAATATACTTTTCATTTGTACTGTTATACCTCCTTGTGTCATATATATGTACCTCAAAATTTTCATTCATAATTACCAACAGTCAACGCCAGTCCCTTCCAGACTGACCAGGTGCTAGTCGCTCATTGGCTGACTTGCACCTGGCCAATCACAGGTAGGGTTACAGATTGATTTAACATAAATGGTTCCTATAGACAGTATACACGTCAGTAAACCTGTGTGGGACAGGAAGAGCAGCCCGGACCTCAGGGATTCTAGGCCTGACAAAAGTCAGGATAGCTCTAAGTGTGGTTGGTAGGAGACTCCAGCTGACCCACTGGCACTGGCCGGTGAAAGCGAGCATGAAGCCTGACCCTATCAAGTATGTCCCTGACCGAAAAATGGACCCACTACAGACACATAAAAATAACAAAAGATAGGGAATCCTGAATAAGAAGGGGACTATTTCTCCTCGATCTTCCCTATCACTGTACAAGAGTATGTCCAGTATAATAATAATTACAATAAATATTAAATCAATATAAATATCCCTGGCTACTATTATAAGTGCCTGTACATTAAGAGTAGGCTAGATCTAGATCCACAGGGTAGGCCTACGACAGCTACGTGACACAGAGACGAACTCTACATAGTTTCAATCCGTTATGAGGCAGGGGAAAATATAAAGAAGGCCAGGCTCGATCTATGTCAATGGTAGGACCGGCAGTGGGAGGGGAAACACAATTTGAGCGATAATAAGTATGTCTTACCAACTCCTTGACAGGGACTGTCGTAATATCACTGAGGCTGAGGTCAAGCTCATTACCATCAAGTTTATCTTTGAGGCTTTCCTTCGGCATCTTTAGACGTGTTTTCTGTAACTATCAGCAAAGGCAAGGCAATTTCATCAACCGGTATATTTCTCTGGCACAACCCACGTCAACCGGATAAGGAATAACCGGAACAACCAGCCTGACAATTTAGGATTGACAACACACTTTCTTTCTGGATGGAAAATACTTATAATAATCAACTTAAAATGACCATATTCTTTCTTAGCAACCCATATTATATGACTTATATGACAGAACACACACCCCTGGTTCAAAGCAGGTGGCATAGAGTGATATAAATTAAGCGCACCTGTTATATTAATCCTCGTCGTTCCAATCCCTAAATGTCCTTCACGTGCCCCCATTAGCTGTCAACATCCGCCTGATGTAACCTCGGCCGGCAACATGGTAAGTCTAAGTATAAATGTTATTACTTTTAACCAGAAATGTGTACAGCAATTTCTGTGTAGGATCTATGTTCGTATCAGTTGATATATAGTATTCTGAATTGGATTATTACTCTTTCTTTCTTGTATCTCGCAAACGGGCACAAACCTCCCATTATCGCTTACGGTACGGCTTTTATGGAATTATGCCAGCGGTCAAAACCTTCTCTCTAGGCCCCTAGTAGGCCTAGTGGTCACGCCGTAGTCGCGGCCGTAAAGTTACGGCCGCGATCGCGGGACGTTGTGGCTCCGGGACGGTAGGGTGGGGTGCAGACGTTTATTACAATCTATTACACCCCTGTTCTGTTGCTTCCTATACCTTCAGCATTGTATGTCACACTTGGTCAAAGTGGTGCATAACATGTGAGTTATGTCACCCTGGGCCGGGGACATACAACAAGTAGGTCCGCCCAAAACGGAAATTACTTCTTTTATTTTTAATTATCTATATTTTTTATTTATTAATGGGGTGTAATAAATATGGAACAAAGCTCGGGTGAAGTCTGTACACTTGTTAGTGACCTCGGGAGCACAGAAGATCTCGGGCTAACGCCCTCTAACTTCCTGCGCTCCCTTGGTCAATAACAAGTGTACAGAGTTCCCCCTTGCTAGGTTCCATCTATATAGGCCCCGGGACTTATAGGCCCAGACGTATGGGCCCCGCGCATTGGACGTGTAGGCCCAGCCGTTTGGACGTATAGGCCTAGCCTATACTAGGCCTCGACTTCCCAGCGAGGCCTATCATTTAAAGACCAAATCACCCCGGACTTTTTTGGGGCACAACGGTGCACCCCCACACCTTCGCCAAGTCTTTAATGAATATCAATAAAAGTGAAATGCGCTTAATTTACTATGTCCGTCCATGCCGTGCCCTTTAAATCCATGTTTTTGTATGCTGAATGGAGGCACTGGCGGCCTCCGCATGCATGTAGCCATGTTGACCCTGTGGTCAGATTCCCGTGATTTTATAAGGGTTAACTGTCCGTCCCCGCTCCGGGGTGCGGGAGGATACGGGGACGGAAACTCTGTCTAGTATAGGCCCAGCTCTGGACTTATAGGCCCCGACCGTTACAGGGGTTTTGGACTTCAAAACTTAGTGAAATATTTTTTTTTAGTCAAATAATTATTTTATTAGTCAGTTTTTACTAGGGACAATCCACTACTACCTTTACTGACTTAGGACAACCAATTTAGGGTTAGGTTTAGGGTTATTTTTGGTATGGTTGTGTATTCTTCTGGGCCTATAAATCCTGGGGCCTATAAGTCCAACGCAAGCGGGCCTTGGGGCCTATAAGTCCAGAGCTGGGCCTATAGGTCTGGTGTTCGGTAGGGTCCCTGGACGGTAGGGCCCCGGAATTGGACAGTAGCTGAGTAGGGCCCCCGGCTTGGACGGTAGGGCCCCGGCCAAGCAGCGGAACCTTACATCAAATGTGACTTAACACTAAACAATACCAAAACTAACCTTAAATTGATGGACCTAAGTCAGTTAATGAGGTAGTGGACTGTCCCGAGTAAAAGTAATTACTTGACTAGTAGCCTAAATGCAAACCGTGTACACTAAGGTCTAAGCCCCACCACTGGCACCACGGTAGACGAGTTTCCGTCCCCCGTATCCTCCCGCACCCCGGAGCGGGGACGGACAGTGCTCATTCAGAAAAACGGCGGAATCTGTCCCACATTTCAGAATGCCTAACCTACCTCATTATTGTCAATTCTGTCTCTGCTTATAAGTCTAGTCCATGTTTAGCAACATTTATCAGTAATGTTTACCGAAATTCACATAATGTCTCAATATGGGCCAATAATAGACACAGTATCATTCCCGACTTCTCCCGAACATGATTTAAAAGCCAATTAAAAGGTATACAGCATGGACGGACATAGTAAATTAAGTGCATTTCATGGTTATTGATATTCTTTAAAGACTCGCTGAAAGTGTGGGTATGCTGCGTCCTGATGCAAAAAAGTCCTGGCAAATTCGCTTCTGAAATCATAGGCCTCGCTGGGAGTGCGAGGCCATTACATAGGCTAGCACCAGGAGTGTGGGTGGGTGGGTGGGAGGGGGAGGAGTGAGAGGGTACAAGTGATGACCGACTTTGAAACCAGAGGTCCTTTCCCTGGCCTTGGTACATTTTAAGAATGGGGGGGTTAAAATTGCTCTACATTGGGATGTAAAGTGTTGAGTTGTTATTTTTGCATCTTTTTTATGCACCTACCCCATTATCCAGGACAGATTCTGTGCAAGGATATTGTAGGTGTACGATAACCAATTTGCATGGTTAGTTTAGTAAGATAGAATCATCATCTCTCTGTAATTGTTATTTCGACGGGAATACCCAAAGGCTAATTGTTGTACTAAATTAAGTCTAAAAAATAAGGGATAGTCACAAACAACTGTGCAGAGCTGGGAGATTACTGGCTACTCAAAAACAAGGGTTGTCCAGAAAATTACCGCAAGACATTTATTTGTGGGAAGTAAATTGGTTATATTTCACCAGAGCTGAACGTTTTTAGATTGTTTTTATATTTAAAAATAAAGGATCGTCCCATCCATCCCCCCCCCCCCATTTCTCTACCCCTCCTACCTACAATATCCATTTGATTTAGTGTTAAATACCGAGCCTACACATCACCAATGTGCTGTGTAGGCTCCCACCCTATAAATAGCCTACATGTTGTCAACAAGCTAGCTGTGAGTGTGGGTGTTATGTAAGGGTGGCAGTGGCTAGTAAGGGTATAGTTGTTGGTGGTTGAAGCTATGTAAACATGGCAGGAGTGAGTGACAACAGATAGAGGGTGCATGAATGTTTTGAAAACAGCATTTCTGCACCATGAACACAGTAGTTTTTCCAGACAAAAGGGTAGCTAACTAAGTCAAGTTTCTCTCAGCCAAATTACAGGTCGCCACTTTCAGGGGAAAACATTAAAAATAGGGCCAGAAGGACGGGTCGTTTATATATAGGGAGTGGATGCTAATGGGTTGGGTGAAGTCACAAATTGTTGATGTAGGCTTATCCGCCCACAGAGGGCGGGTCGGTCACCTCTCGTCAAGTGTTTTGCTTGACGAGAGGCGACCAAAAACCGCCTTGAGAAAGGCGGTGCGCAGCAGGCATATTTCGAATCCTTCTGTCGCCCCGGGCCTTCACAGCTATGGCTCAATACCTTCCACATCTCAACCTGGCCGCGTCGTTTTCCTAGTAAACATACCGATAGCCGACATCCTTACCCAGAAATCGCAACGATAGGATGTCCTCTGCAAGTTTTGTCCAAAGAAATAATCAATCTACGCTGTAAAATAGATTTTCGATATTCCTATACTATTCCTATGGGGAAGCGTTGGGAAGTGCACACCGCCATTTACGCCACCACGTTGGAGCCCTAAGGGAACCACTGTGCCAACTGCACGTGCACCCGTTCCCGGAAGTCACGTTCACGCTAATAAACGTAACCGGCAAATGGGATATATACGAAATGGATAGCTTGTTGACAACATGTATTGATAGGGCGGGTAGCGTAGACGTACACAGTGCGTCTACGCTTTTTAACACTAAATCAAATGGATATTGTGGGTAGGAGGGATAGAGAGAGCTAGGGTGGGTGGATGGGTTCTATTTCCGAATCAAAACAACCAAACAAAAGCAATACCGATACGGTAGTAGTACACTAAAGCATGTACACAAATAAATCATCCCGAAGGGCCATCTAGCGGTTTGATACTTCTGGATGAGGTCTGCACTCGATCTTATGGATCCTCCATAATGGCAACCTCACACTATCCGACTTACAACGAGTTGGGGGGTCTAAGACGGATTTTCCCATTGGGAGCAGCAGTCAGGAGCAGTTCTAGCCGACAAAACCCCAGATTCAAATGTTGAATCGGATCGTACAGTGTGAGCGCCAAGCGGGAGGCCTACGACTCAGGCTCAGCGAGTTGGGGGGCCTATGACTCAGAAAAGAGAAAAAAAACAAGCTGCACTAACCGTTACAACAGCTGTTGTAACGGTTATGACCACAAAAACCGCTCTTTTCATTCGCCATGCTCCTGGTGCCTGGCTCTTTGGGTCCGCGCCTTTATTTTATTTTTTTAGCATTTTTTAGCATCCTATAGAATAAATACCGAAACTAACCCTAAACCTAACCTTTAATTGGTCGTCCTAAGTCCGTAAAGGGCATAGTTGACTGTCCCATATAACATTTTACTTATGAAAGCACTGATTGAGCGATGTCCGTTTTTGCGCCGCAAGGCTAGCAAAATGGGGTCGCATGATTTGGGTCCTGAGTCCCAGGCATGACAGGTCTGCGCTATGAAAATATGGGTCCGCACTACCAGGACCGCGGATCCCAAATGAGCGGTCTCATTCCTTGACATGTATGACACTCCTTGGTTGAATTTCTGATCGGAGATTAGAGTTTCCCGCTATGAGTTTGGCGCTATGACATTATTGGCTAGTGCCTGTTTCTGGGCGGCTGGAGCTGTGACATAGTGCTTTATGATTGGCTGAGAGTGGCAGCGGCATGAACTATAATATTGGTCCAGATGTGTGTGTGGCAAGTAGGACTATCGTCACAATTTGATGGGAATGAGAATGGGAATGGCTTTATAGTATATAACGCTACCCCCCCCCCCTCCCCCCCCCCCCCCCCCCCACACACACACCCTACTGTTAAAAGCTGGGTACTGCTGCTCCTATAGTGCAGCAGTACCCAGCGCTTGTAGTGCAGGTTTACACGAGTACGGCCGAGTGCGTGGAAGAAGGCTTAAGCATTGGGAGCTGGTAGACATGCATTGGGAAATCAGCCTATGTGCATTACCAGTACAATATAGACACTATGAACCCTGATTTTATCCGTCTCAAACATGTTAAGGATGACAAATCTGTAATTCTTTTTTCCCGTCGACTGCGAAAACATACGAAATCGGGTGAAGTAGCCAACTTTCCTAGTCTAATTTCGCCGCTCCGAGTACCGGTGGCGCGTCCTGTGGTCAAAGGGGAGAATTAGGCAATCTCTTGGATTGGCCACTGGCGCCTCGTCGTCTAGGGAAGATCAAGACATAAACATGCCTAGTGAAAATTAGCCGATGGATTACGAGACGGTTTTGCTGGTGAGCATGGTCAATAGGCATTCAACATTGTTGAAACTAATGGAATGACTATAACATGGAATGACTATAACATTGGCAGAAATGGAAACTATTTCATATGTAATGATCCACCAAAATCACTGAAATCGTTAAAAACATATACACAAACCTACAAAATTCATATCGGAGATAATTTACAGATGAACTAGTCTTTGGATACAGAAGAAACCCAAATATCAGCAACATGGTAGTTTCATCTAAACTCAATTGAGGTTTATCTGATTTATATCATCTTCGATTCCTACTGCATGAAACAATACTGAACTGCAAGCTGATTGTGTAGTTATATTTAGTTTTGTCCGGAACACTCATTTGTAAGGTCGATCTTTGACCGAAAAAACTCAAAATCACACACGCACGCAAGCACACGCATAAAAAAGAATTAGTTCTATAACAATATATTGCCTGTTGTGTATATGTATGGAATAAACTACCCATATAAGTTAATGACATTCTGTCTTTGGATTATTCTTTCTGTGCTCTCCATGTAACTATGTCCTGGGTTTGCTAGACTTGGAAATATTCTGAATTAAAGTGAAACTTAGTGCGCAGTCATTTTTATTGGGACACATTTCTTTTCCAGGCTAAATATATTGCACAGATCATAGTGACTGGTTCCCAAATAGTTGGCCGAGCATTTGCTCGTGCCATTAGGAATGAATTCCAAGCCAGTCAGCAAGCTGCACAAGCACGACAAGCGCAAGCCGGTAAAACAAATTCCAGTCGGAAAGCAGCATCTGATGCCATTACCGGGATGTCATTACAGGTATGAGGAATTAATAGAATGGACCCCGCCCCCCCCCCCCTTCCGCACCCCACCCACCCTTCATCAAGCAATACGTATTAATTGTGTGTTCTTTCTTTGGTATCAGCACAGAGGCTGCCCACACTTGATACACACTCTCCTCTCTTCCCTCTCTCCTTCAATGGTCTGTGGCCCCCTTCTCTCGCACTTTCACACACTCCCTGATGTTCTTGACCTCTAGCTTACACCTCCCCTTTCGTCCCCTCCCCTCGCCCTGCCCCGCCCCGTCCCGCCACCTAAACACACACCTCCTTTCATGATTTGGGCCCTTTTATTGTGCTAAGTAAAAGTTATTTGGCCGAATTTTAGCCGGTTTCGACCAGAATTGACCATATTTCTGCACATCATGGAAACCCCCGGTTTAGGATTTATGTAGATATATATATATATAATAATTTTTATTCAGTAATCAATCAATACAGAATGGGATGTTCCTTCTACAGATAGTTCTTCCCGGACAACCTTAACAAATCAAATCGTACAGTAATAAATCATGACATTTTTTATTTCACATGGATTATGTATACAGACATAGTCATAGTTATTATTATAAAATTTCGATAGCTCCTTCTTATCCCCCTCCTCTCTCTCCTCCTCCTCTTCCCTACCTTCTCTTCGACTCCTTGGTGCCCTCCTCCTTCTCCTCCTTATCCCCCTCCTCTCTCATTTTTCCTTCCCTTCCCTACCTGTTATTCCTCCACCTTGCATCCCTTCGTATGCAATGCTAAACATTGCATAATCAGTACAATCCCCAGTTAAAGTAGAATCGAGGAACTAAGATCAATTGCCCCAATATAGGATTGTGGGCTTTGTGACAATTTTTAAAGTGTGTCATATTTACCCATGGAGAATACTTTTTAAAAGCTAGATATAATGTAGATGGATAAGAACAACTTCTAGATGAAAAGTATAAATACAATCACGCTCACACATTTAATAATGCTTTGTCACTATATGTTTTCCATGTGAATTTCATTGCAGGAAGCCAAACAAATATTAAATTTAGAGGATATTAACGACCTCGAAAGGTTCCAGACAAACTATGACCATTTATTTTCTACTAATGAGAAGGCAAAAGGCGGATCTTTCTACCTACAATCTAAAGTAAGTCTGGCTTCATACCTTTCCTTTCCATCATAATTAAAAAGTGTGATTCCAAGATGAAACAACACAATTCAGGACCAGATTTTTGTTGTAAACCTGTCGGTCTGTCGGTCACACAAACAACTTTGCCACACGTTTGTTGTAGTGGAAATTACAGGCTCTCTTCTCATTATTCGGGGAGACACGTTGTTCTGTCAGGTATGTTGACATGATAGGAAGGGGAATCCCTGAATTCTGACAGAACATTTTTTTTTACTTTAGACTGAAGGGACGGTATTACTTTGCACGTGGCAATGTTGACAAACCCAGCTTGGTCGGTAAGCTTTGTTCTGGTGGTCTGGGAGTCGGCACCTCTTTTGTGACGTAAGACAGTGTAGTCTGGGAGTCGGCACCTCTTTTGTGACGTAAGACAGTGTGACGTAAGCCAGTTGACAGCTCTCCGCTCGGCCGGTTGAAAGTAAAAGTAATGGCAAATGGAATCTGAATGAAGGAAATGGAACGGAATTTTTTTGGGTGTTTCTGCATCTTATAGAAATGGTTGAAAGTAAAAGTAATGGCAAATGGAATCTGAATGAAGGAAACGGAACGGAACTTTTTTGGGTGTTTCTGCATCTTATAGAAATGGTTGAAAGTAAAAGTAATGGCAAATGGAATCTGAATGAAGGAAACGGAACGGAACTTTTTTGGGTGTTTCTGCATCTTATAGAAATGGTTGAAAGTAAAAGTAATGGCAAATGGAATCTGAATGAAGGAAACGGAACGGAACTTTTTTGGGTGTTTCTGCATGTTATAGAAATGGTTGAAAGTAAAAGTAATGTGATAAATCATGTTTTAAATATTTAGATGTTTATTAGCAAATATAAATGATTCGATTTAGGGAATTTTATGATTATTAAAGTTGTTTAAGAACAAGCTGGATTAAACCATGAGGCTTTCATTTTTTTTACGAACGACTGACTTTTACGACCAACTTTTTTTTCGACCAACTTTCAACTCTTTTTTTCCGACCAACTTTCAACTTTTTTTTTCGACCAACTTTCAACTTTTTTTCCGACCAACTTTCAACTTTTTTTCCGACCAACTTTCAACTTTTTTTTCAAAAAAACTTTCAACTTTTTTCCGACCAACTTTCAACTTTTTTTTCAAAAAAACTTTCAACTTTCAACTTTTTTTCCGACCAACTTTCAACTTTTTTTTCAAAAAAACTTTCAACTTTCAACTTTTTTTCCAACCAACTTTCAACTTTTTTTCCGACAAACTTTCAACTTTTTTTTGACAAACTTTCAACTTTTTTTACGACCAACTTTCAACTTTTTTTCGACCAACTTTCAACTTTTTTTACGACTACCCTCCCCCTTCTTCATCCTTCCCCCTACTCCTCTTCTCCCCTTCCCTCTTCTCACCTCTTGCTTTAAGTTATCATTTTCCTCCGTTTTAACTCCATAACGCCACAACGATTGAATACTATTACTTATGCCCCCAAAACGATTGAAAGCCCATACTTCAATTAATTCAGAAAGTTCAACTGTTTATAAGTAGATCTGATCTATCTGTCTGATAGATATCATATTAAAAAATGCGACTAGTATCATGTACCACACAGTCAAACTAATATATCTGACACCAATTGATATGGAGGAATATGAACTGGACAGAGGAAAAGGCTGATAAAAATGACATGAGGGCAGCTGTATGGTCGACCCGAATGGGGTCGGTAGACCCTTCTCAGGAATGTTAATACAAAAACCGATTTCATGCTGTCTTGTTTATTTCAGGTGGTACGAGCAAAAGAACGTATAGAACAAGAAATGATGGACCAGAAAATAGAAAAAGAAAAAAAAGAAAAACAGCCGTCTAATGACAAGGAACAGTCTTCGTGACCACTAGCTCACAGTCTTAGTTAAATATGTATGGATATATTATTGTATATGTATAGGAAATAATACTATTTCTTTGTTCCCAAGTGGTTTTTATGTTGGATTCCTTGATAAAAGAATTTCCATGGATTTGTGATGTTCGTATTTTTTTGTGATTTGGATTCACGACGTAAACACCGTTCTATATCTTTGTTATACCTATGTTTTATGTGTCATCTATAATGTTTCGCTAGAATCTTATCAAAGTGGGGTGGAATTATTCGATTATTTGGAAGATTTATATTGTATATATCGGAGAACATGCTATAGGTATACAACCGGAGCGGGAACATGCTAATTGAATCCAATTAGGGGCCTGGCCCATATCGATGTATTGACTCAGAAGAATTTTTCGGAAATCACCATTTTGGACTGGCTAGGAATCATATTTAAGGCCTACTTCAATTTTTACTGGACCTTGGCTGGCTTATTTTCCTAGAAGTTAGGACTGGGGAAGTGTGGGTCCCGAGGTTCGTCATGAAACATAAATTTGTCAGTTGGGGACAACAAACTGGGGTTCTCGAGGTCCGGGATTCCGGCGCGGTCCGAGACTCTGCGACTCCTCAGTTTTCCATCCCGTTTTTAGACATTGATAAAAAGAGACAATGCTGTGCTCTGGGACGCCGGGCCCCTGTCAAAAGGCGTCCTGGACCGTGCCCTATCACGCCTCCCTTCTATTTTTTTCAAGCGCAGAAATTCCAACTTAGTAATGTTACTAACCTCTACCAACTCCGGGACTCCAGGACCGCCCTCTTTCGATAATGTATAAGTAAGGATTGACAAGGAGGTGCAATAAGAATACTGACAGATTAAGCTATGCAATTTAAAGAATAATTTATCACAGGTCGCATGTAACGAATTATGAACCTTGGTGTATATTGGTATTTTATTGATTTAAGATGCCCTTGTTATACCGACAGGGGTAACGGCAGGGACCCTTGAGGAGAGATGACTCCAGGCTTAAAACTTTTAAATCATCATTAGAATATACTTTTAGGAAGATTATACCCCCAGGATATAACACCCTGACAACTGTCAACCTGCGAAATAATACTTTGGAGCAGTTACCATACGAGGTTAAAGTAGTTGCCATACCAGGTGGAAAAACTATGCAGACATAATGATGCGTAACATTATAATAGCTACGTAATATCATTAATTAGATTTAAAGTAGAGCCGTGATATTGGTGGCAGTACGCAATTAAAATAATTAAATTTAGTGATAGCTTCCCTATAATATTTTGTAATAATTAAGCCTACGTAATTAAAATTTAAAGTTAACAGTGGCTGAATTGCCATGTAATATTACGTAATTGGTACGCAATTAAAATAGTTAAGAATCGAGAAAAAAGCTCCCGCTATAGTATAACATGATTAACGATAATCGTTAATGTTATACAATAGTTGAAAAAGATGCACGTCCAGTTGTTAACGTTCAAGAATTAAAAGATAAAATAGTTAAGGTGATTCTTTAAACCAGAAGGATCTGAGCTCTCGTCGCTCGTTAGGCATTGACGCTGATTGACATGGACTTAATAACGCGCGGCTCAGACTCGCGCGTCAAAAGTAAGATGGCTGCCGTGTTGAGTGCAGTTGCATGGTGCCCCAACCTCGGGAGATCTTGTTCAGCTTTAATGACCGCACGTTAAGCATTCTGCCCCTAGAAATAAGTGTCTAATGTCGATACAACTTAGACGGACATAGTAAAAAGAAGTTTTAGCTGGAGAAGATATAGCTATTCTACCGAGCTAGAAATCACGGGTATTTAACCCTGGAACATATTTTACAAATAGGCCTACGCGAGTATAAAACAAAAGAAAAGGATAGCAATAACATACAAATACAATACATGATAAAGTACATGACAGACTATAATTATGGAGTATTGTAAGAAGAGATAACCTCGAAAGAATCCACAATCCCCTTACAGTAGGTAGTAATGTATTGGATTTGACTTTAAGCTCGAGTAGATTAAAATGCTGTTTTAAATTATAGGATACGTTTTAAAATGGTCTCTGTTCTAAGCTATTGGAGATGTCGTATGGTGTCCTGCACGGTGGGAAGCTGTCAGAACAGATGGAAAGAAACGAGCATATCAGTATCTCTATTTTGATAATACAACAGACAATAGGTAAATGAATCAGGTATTCTCAAGACGACAAATGCACTGGTCAAATCGAGAGGGTTCTAGTGATATTAACGTTCTGAACGATTTGCAAAATACGTGTATCAACAACGGTGCTTGGAGGAAATAGGAAAGACAAGAAATTAGAAAATTATTATTAGTCAACACGGTATTTATGTTGCGGTTTTCCCGTGAGAAATTAATCCCCTCGCGGTCCCTTTCGTATCTTCTCTCAGGAGAACAAATTATTAATGTTGTAGAAATAATTACGTAGGCTAGCCTTGCCGACCTTTGAGATAGGGGGAAAACAATTAGAAAATATAGTACAATAGTAATATAGCTGCTGGTAAACCTGTGTATAGTATGGGGAGATAAGGTATGTACATTTAGAAATGAACGGAATATACATAGCATGCTGTAAAGATTATGGAATTATTATTGCTGTTTGGTAAGTTATTTCCTGTTTGGTCAGCCCTAACTAAAAATATAATTGTGTTCTCTCAGCTAAATAATGGCAAGTCAAAATGGGTGGAAATTATTAATGTTTTTCCCCACCAAGAAAAATTGGAGATCATTTCTATTATTATGCATTTCTAACTAAAGAAGCATCCCGACAAACGACATGTTAATATAGCGCCCCCCCCCCCCCCCCACACACACACACACTAAGCTCCTCTAGTTGGCCATATGCGCTTCCTCCTCCTTCGATCCTTCCTTCTCTCTCACTCTCTGCTCTCCCGGTCCCTTCCTTTCTCTCTTCCTCTCCCCTTCCTTCTCTCTCCCACTCCCCCGTCCTTTTCACTGTTTCTCTCCAACCGCTCTCTCTCCCTCCCCCCTCCTCTCTCTCCCTCTCATCTCCTCTCTTAAAGATAAACCTGCAAATTGTATCAATTTATTGGTCACACCCGACTTTCCGTCGGTCGTTTCATTTGACAGGGTGTAATCGGAAAAGTCTTTATAAACTATATCTTGTTTCAGATATATTTTCCATTACCTTCGGTAGGCTTCCCCAGCAAGGGAAGCAGGTGTTATGCTAACTGGTCATTGGCCATTGGTCATTTAGCACCTCAGTCAGTCATCCTTAAAGGATTATGGTCTCTCAAGGTTCTCATCAGTAAATGCAAATTAAAGAGCTACTGTGTTGTAGGCCACTAACAGGAGAATACAGCCAATTTTAGTCCAACTGGAAAGCTAAGTGTTGGGGTTTGTTTTGTTTTTTTAGAAAAAAGACCCGTCCAACACAAGATAGCACTTCAAACCCATGAATAATGTTACCTTTCTGTTGGATTTCTTTCTCTATTCACAACTTCCCAAAATCGGAATTAGAGACCAATAGGGCTGTACTGTTTGACCGGAAACCATTTTTCGCCAAGAACTGTTACTGTAAGAAACCTGAAGAGAGTGAATAGAAGATGGCTCTAGTTCAATTTCTCCGTGGTAAAAGACGAGAACCGTCTAAGAGACCATTAACCGTGTTTCCAGATATTCAGCGCAAAGTCTTGGCGTTATTACTCATCCCTTTACGCGCCATTGTACAACAATAAATCAAGCTAAACGGCGAACTTCCATTCTCCTTAACAACAAAAACAACTATATATACCTGAAAATATATTTCTTATTCAATATAACCTGGTCTCAGCTTAATTCGACAATAATTTTGCCAAGTCTGTACAGACGGTAATATAAATTATATTCACCATTAGCCACGAAATTATAGCAATGACTCCCCATTAGTTTTGAAGTAAGACCCATAATCTAAACGCCATATGAGAATCGTTTGTTTTGGACGTAATTATCAAAGAAGTTCACTCCTAAAACTGGATGGTGGATATTTACTGTTCTCTGATTGATCTTATTGCGATCATTTCACTGAATTAAAGATGAATCTTCAAGATCCTCTTCATTGACACAATTCTTGATGTAACCTATTTTGATAATGTACAATTTTCTTTTATCGGACAATGGAAAAATCTCGAGAAATAAGAATAAATAAAAAAAAATAAGAATGTTTTTTTATATAAAAAAAGAAGAGATGATACCCTGCTCTCCAACACGATTGATTTAATCTTCGTTCGTGGATTGGCTTGGTTGGGTATTCAAATTACAGGCTTTTCAGGCCTGATCATCAATCGATGCGTGATTGGATGCCAACAAGTCACGTAAATATCTAATCGGTCCCTTTTGTCCTTGACCCTGGGATGGGTAAACTTGTACCAGATACTAGTTTATTAAAGCGCTGTGTCAAGGGATGACAGGGTGGTATACATTCTGCGCAATGACACGTTTTCACTTGAATTATCCATGTTACCATTTTATCATGACGTGAAACATCGAACGGCGGCATACATGTGAAGTTAACCTAGTATATCTTAATTGTTCGACATCAGCATTCACCTTTCACCTCCAGATAACGTTTAGGATAAGAAGCACAGTACCCCTTGAGGTACTTGGAGACGGAACATAAAACACAGTCACTCCCCACTTGTCTTTTCCCCCAAACATATTTATTAAAAAAATTAGACAATATCACACTGTCATTATTTTCCTTCCAAGCTTCCAAACATTTATATCTCTGCCTTATCCGTGATATTTAGCGGCGGGGCGATCAGGCGTGACAGGAGGGCGCGACAATTATATTCACGAAGGGGACAGGGTCGAGTTCCCCAGCATGGTTATCCAACTTCAATTTTTTGTTAATATTGAGGTGACCATATCGGAATCCACCCTATACCACCCTACAACAACTAACCGACCAGTGACTGGTATTGCTTTGAGATATATGGCCCTATTATATAGTTATATTGGGCAATTCCTCACTCTCCCATTTACATAGTTTACAGCCGCAAGTTTTGGGGAGAATACTGGATGAAGAATTAAATTCTATGGATTCATTATTCGGCACTTCATTTCATATGATCATTGAAGTAATCTTTTCTAAATTCAATATTGTAACATTGTACCATGGTTCATACATTAATTCGCTCAAAGAAGAATGATGAAACAGTCATGGTCAAGAGAATGGATAAATCTGATCCAGAATTCCCCGGAGCAACCTAATAAGGGAGAGGTGGTAATTTTATAGGAGAAAATGCTATAGTCACTCCACTCGTTCTTAATGTGTACAAAGTAGTCTATTGGAAAGGCAGGCCTGGGTGACACTAATAAAGCGAAGAAAGGTCTGCTCAGCTGTGCCCCTCAATAACCACGCCCTTACATGTCCTTAGGCCCCTTATCCACTAAGCTGATTCGATGGTGGGGAGGCAAACGGCCCAAGTGACTCCCGTACATTGTATGTATCCAATGACAATGTACTGGCCGATTGACTGCCGTACATCAAAGAACCAGCTTAGTGGACACGGGGCCTAATGTAGCCGCCACGCAGAGTGCGTCTTATTCTTGTGGAAAGGGGTGGGGGATCTAGTATTCAAGCATTTGTTTAAAGCTTTAAACAAAATTTGCATGTGTTTTTAATTATAAAATCCTAATAGTTAGTATCCACTTAGCGGGCTACACTCTTGATATAGCTATATAAGTGTTATAGATCTTTTGGGGCTGCGCTATATATTGTTGCGGTCTATGTCGTCCTCCTTGTAGTATTGATTAATTAAGGAATTAGGTTGATTATTATGAGAGCTATTAGAACTTAAACTGCCTGTATCAGCCTTGTCCCACAAGTATTCCTGAGAGAGAGCAGACTCATAGGCTATTCCTTTGTAAATCTAGAATGTGGTAGCGTGGCGATTACTTAGAGAAGGCTTAAGCTGGCCTTCCATTTGTCCGGTAGCGGTAGCGGCAGCGGCAGCGGTAAAAATCGCGCATATTGAATTCTGAAGAGACCCATCCATTCACACGGTAACGGCAGCGGTAGCGGCAGCGGCTGCGGCAGCGGAAAAAACCCTTTCGCGACATGTAGCGAAAGGAACCGCTACCGCAGCCGCTGCCGCTACCGCTGCCGTTACCGGACAAATGGAAGGCCAGCTTTAGTTGTCCCCCTGTAGGAGATGAGTAGGGTCTTAGTGACCTTGGTCAGCGAGTAGGAGCATGCTAAGGAAGTGGTACAAGCGAGCAAATAAGTTTCCAAGTCAGTCAGGTTTCTTCCAAGTTAAAATCCAATACAAGTGTCCAGGCAAGGGTCAAGATGGTAAGTGACAAATAACGCGACTCACAATGAGCCTTATATAGTCAAGAGAATTACATAAAATTACCATAAAACAGACATAAAAAAGGGGGGACGGTTTAGCATGGGTGACGGCTCCTCCTAGGTGGACGGCTCGTCCCCTCGTCCTCTTGTCCCTATACCTGAAGTAATGGGGATGTTGACACATTTAGGGGCAGACTCAATGAACCCCAGAACACACAACTAACATAGCTGGGTGACGATCGTCACCCCTGTACCAACTAATAACCTGCCCTGTAACAATATACCCCCTTAGGTTTTTGGGGTTAACATACATTTGGACCCGTTAAGTGGGAGACTAGTTTTCCACAATCCTGTCAAAACGGTTTTAAACTTTACAGGGATAACAATCTAATTAAACGTAAATATAAATATATACGATTAAATTCCTCTGCTGTTTTGCTCTCATTTGTAATGTTTGGCTGGTCGATCTGTTACCAGGGAAAAAAATGTTGGAAATAAGAATGCAGATCTTATCGCCAGTGATGAGCTGTTTGGTGGATCGACCCTGTCAGGTTTGATACAAAGGGGTATACATTGTAGTAGAAGAATGGGAAGTGATAAATAACCAGGTATGTGCAGGATGCATCTCTACCTGTCCATATCTATTAATTGGTCCATAAAATGGACGTATGCAATTTCCTACCTCAAGGTAGGTAATAATTCATACTCTGAAAAAGGACCCTGCATTTCCGCACCACCCAATTAGTCATGAACAAAAAATTACGGTGGCAGTGCACCTGTGACCCTCAAATTTCACAATACACAGATTGTCTATATATATTTCTATAAAGCTTGAAGCGCGTGGGGGGGGGGGGGGGCTTATCAATCAGTACTAATTTGAAACGGTCATATTCCAATAGGATAATATAATTATATAGAAATGCAACTCTCTATATAATCTACAACGGACACATACATCATATAATTGAAATGTTGCGGTAAATCCGGTAACAAAACATCGGTCGCATTGACCTCATGTCAGATCCAATGCGTATAATTATAATAAATGTTGATGAACGTTGTAAATGGTGTTAGTGCTTCCCGGAGATCTGTTTCCAAGGGCGGTTATGATCACAATAGAACCACGGGGGAAATAACAATAAAGATCGGGTACTTTTGGAATGATAACCATTATTATATATCATATCGTCTATGGAACTCTTACAATTTCCTCTCGGTCTTGATAACAACGGAAATGGGATCAATTGAAAAAACTAAAGACACATACAATACAGAATTCTGAGCTGGAAACACTTATAATTATACACAATATCGAAGAATACTTGGTATAAAAAAGTGCCATCTAATCAAGAAACTAACAAGAATTGCATTGAATGGAGATGGAAATGGATGGGAATGGAAAAGACAAATTAACGATTGCGAGTTAAATAGGATAGCTTATATATCCCTGTTAAATAAAGACTACAAGTGAGAGCCAATTAGTAATGTTAATGATTACTGAGATAGGAATGTTCGCCATGATTATATATGACTTACTTGTATAATTAAGTTTAACGCCCATTCTATAACCAACGTTAAGTAATCGATAATGCAGTCGTTAATGTTGTGAAGAACAAATGGTTAAAGTAACGAACTGCCAGAACTGGAAGCTGTGTAAATGTCTCGACATTCAGATGTCGCTAAAATCGCCCTTGGCAAGCAGACCTCTGAGAAGCAGACCATTTAGGAGACTGCCTCTGTCAGAGTTGGGTTGCTCGCATTGGAATAGACGAGGGAGAGAGGGTACATAAATATTATTGCGATGGTCATAATGAAGTCCGGAGATCATTGCGTGGGAGCCATGACTCTATTTTTCCAAAACGAATGACATTGCTTGATTGCTCATTCAATATAATTTTAGTTAATATTTTCTTCAGAGATGCAAGGCACTAAGATCATGTTCACCAGGATATAACAAATGGACATCAGGTCAATCGCTCCGATAAAACGATTAGCCATGGCGAAAGGTGGATCATCAGATTTTGGGCGTGGTTTACAGATTACTGATGATATATCAGAGTTCCATAATTCGTTGTCCTAAGTTTGCGAGGTAATTATAAAGTTATATATATACGTTCTCTTTTTAGCCACCTTTGGCACCGTTTGCTGTTTAGTTTTATACCAACTATTCAATGATGTCTGTGCGTAGATCATTCAGGGTATCGTTAAGATTGCTGAAGTAGATGGGATGTAAATGGATAGTACCACATACAGGCATATATAATTAGTGTTTTAGTGTTCTATTAACGGTGACGGTGAATAGAAAACAATGGTTGCATAGTCGGAGTCAAATGCATGAGCGTTTATCGGGTTCATGCGATGGGTTTGAATCATTGTCGCTCCTATAACAGCGACTTTGCAGAGATCTGATATAAATTATCACCACTCGGGAGAATTCATTGACATATATTAATTGACATATATTTTGATAGTACCAAATGTAGGCTTTCTTCGCCAACAATGTTGAACTCTTTCTCGCTCCTGTTATATCATTATTTGTCTATCATCTTTTGATGCGCTGTCTAGGGACCACTGTGATAGAAACTTTAGTCGAATAAAGATAATTGCATCAGGCAGTCAGTCATAAATCACGCTGTACTGAAACAGAAGCGATTTTATTTCTCTTCCTTGCAATTCCATCTTCCCTCATCTTCGTCCACTCTACGTTAAGATGGCGAATAGGGGAGATTTGTCATACAAAAATATAATGACACAATGAAGACGCGAAGTTCTGCCATGGTATTTTACATAGATACGTGGAACCATGCATCAGTTACCCAGAAACACTTTCATAAAGTTATGTTATAGACAATGAGAAAGATTTTCCAAGACAAGAATCACAGTTTACTCTCAATGCCGAAAATACATCAAAATGTTTTGGAATAAATCGTTAAAAAGTACCCAAGTTAAATAGGAAAATAAATTAACGCGCTGAACATTTAGAATATTTCCCTCCAGCGAGGAACAAGAGATACCGTAACGCTCTTAACCCATATAGACCAACATGTAGGACGACAGAAAAAAAATCTTTTTCGAAACTGAATAATACTTCTACCAGATATGTACATGGACGGATTTTAGTATATTAACTTTTGAGAAAGAAATAACGATGTGTTGCCATTGTAACATCACTGCATATGAAGGCCCCTAAGGTGAATTGTGGAAAGTGTCATTTCTGGAAGTTCACCGCAAGGATTAGCAAATTTGTACTATTCTTTTTGTGATGAAACCTTTATCGGACCATAGTTTAACAATCAATGTCCCTGCCGAAAAATGAGTTTCTAGGTATTATACTTTTGGAGAAAATGGAAGAATTGTGTAGCCGTCCTACATGTAGGACGCTGGGTCTATATGGGTATAAAAGATTCAGCATTGGTCTGTTCATTAGCCTAAAGACTTAGACCAGCAGCCATGTGACATATTTAGCAGAACCATAATAACAAGCCCAATTTGAAGTATCTTATGTAAAAGTACATGGATTTTCAGAATCTGAAGAGGAAATTTGCTGACAAACATACAAAGGTTGTCAAAATTGCCCGTTTCTATGGTAACTGGTCAGTTTTTGTATTGTATTTTAGCAGAAAAAAGGTTTTTAGTGTCCAATTTCTACACTATTATAAAAAATGTGACCAAACGCCATTGATGGTGTGTATAAGGGCTATTTACAGACCCCGATCCAGTGACCTTGACCAAGGTTAAAGTCACCAGATGTGACCATCAAATACAAAAAATAGCAAAATTCACATTTTCTTTTATGAAACTAGGGTATCAGGGATAAATGATAATCTAATGCATAGAGGTAATAACCAACATTAGTAGAAAGACAAATGGCCCATCCCTAGTGACATTGAAAAGTCTGTTGCCATGATAACCAAGGCTTAGTTTTCACTTTATATTAAATTTTGAACAAAATTTTATGTTTGACCTTGGAAATGGTGATCTTGGCCATGACAAAGGTCATTGACAGAAATTCTAATGGCAGTGCTCATAGAGCCCTATCACTTGCTTAAATTGTGTAACTTAGGATAAATACTTCAAGAAATACAGACTGGTATAAGTAATTGTGATTTAACCAAAATTTAGAAAAATTAAACAGTAATTAAGCCTTAAGTTTCCATGGCAATGCACATTCCAATGAAACTGTGAATGCGTAATTCTTCTTTCCATTAATGTTGGTTCATATTTCAATGCATTAGATTATTATTTTCCCCTATTGCCCTATTTTCATAAGAGAAAATCGGGGAGAAAATAGCATGTCACTTTCCAGAATTTCGCTATTTTTGTATTTCAAGGTCATATTTAGTTACTTTGACCTTAGTCAAGGTCACTTACTCAGGGTCATTAAATAGCCCTTACACATACCATCGATAAACCCTAGTTTGCTTTCATTCCTGATAACAGTGTAGAAATGGGGCATTAAAAACCTTTGCTAAAATACCAAAAAGAATCACTGGAATTTTATTCGTAATATAATATGATTAGTCGACTATATATATTAGTAGCCCCTCCCTCAACTAGAGGTCGGCGCAGCATGACATAACAGTACATGTGTAGTGCCTGATACATATAGAGAATTCACTCTACTACTTACATCGGTATAGGCAACGTATATGAACTCGTGTCTTAAAATAGAGTATTAATAATACTATATTTCTTCTGCTTTGATAGTTTCTAGTTATTTCTCCTGCGTAACCTGCGGGTCATTACACATGTATTACTATCGTGGGTACCGTAATAGTAATGTGGCAACATCGAGCATAGAAAATGCGAGTAGTATAGGGAAATTGTATTAAATTAAGCTTAAATCAGGTATTGTATGTTAAGGGATTTGAGGGCGATATGAGCCTGAAGTTGAACGGGGGAATTCCCCCATACTCCTAAATGAGGAAATTTTCTGCAGTTTCCCCCCTTCCCTTAGCCAATCCTGATTGTAATTTCTCATGAGAAAGCCCCCTTTAATTGTAACAAAATCTACCCCTCATCCTCATGCGTTCTTGGCCTCATTCACAGCCAGACGGCGACTGTCCTGGCATTTGACCTCATCCCCTGCTTACAGACTGCTAATGATTATGTAACACCGGCAGTTGTCAAGAATTTGGCTTGGTTTAGAGGTCGTCTACAGACGCACACATCTGTCTAAGGAGCCCTAAAACGAAATAGAACAGACCAAGAGCCACTGTTGCTATATATACTTGCATGGTATTTCTTACTTTTCAGTCGTAGCTATATTACTTTAATTACAGGTTTTGTGAATATTGATATATATAAGGTTGAGATTGACATGATAATTAATTTCGTATTGGTACACTCTATTATAGATCATCCCTCATAAGGGTGTTGTAGCGATGGCCGCGTTGTTGCTTCCTAGATGTATAGATTGCTCCCTCAAAGTGTATGTGTGCTGGGTGATCATGTGTGCTGGGTGACCATCTTGACCTTTCTGTTTCTTCTTCAGGGTTTCGTACGCGATAATGACTTACACAGACGTGTTCTACAGTCCAATTAAATAATAGGTCGGCTATTTCGCATATTATACAGTATAGCTTTTTGTTTTATGGTTTCCATACAACTCATTGTAGAAAATAATCTGTACATACCTCTTGGTAGCCCACCTTTATATATCGTCTATAAATCGGCGATTTGGTCTAAGGATAGACTAATATAATTTTAAAGTCAAAAGACCTCTGCCGTGCAAACCAACAAAACGGATTATTGTCTACCCATATCAGTCATCTGGCCATATTAGCATTGCTTCCGAGAAGTTCAGTAACCTATGCAGCAGTAAGTTGGGGGCGGGACGGGGTTTCAGCACCTCAGGCGGATAGTTGATCTGCTTTAATTGATGCGTCTCCGTTAGGTAAATGGATTTAGGGACTGTTCATTTTAAACCACGGGGGGTGGGGGTGGGGGAGAATGACCACCTTTTTTTAGTGCAGACTTTGAAGGAGGGGGCATCTTTTTTGCACAGACTCAGAACTACAATGATGTATGGGGGTCATGAAATTTTTCCCAAACTTTCAAGTGTGGAGGACAGTGTGTGTTGGGAGGGGGGGGGGGGAATTTTGCACAAGACTTTAAGTAAGGGGGGTAATTATGAACAGTCCCCTAGCGCGAAATTATAACTATTTCCCTCTCTCTTATCCCACTATTTCAATAAGTATTTTAAAAGGAAAAAAAGAAAAGGGGGGGGGGGGAGAAAGGAAGAATACAGAATATCTTAATATTCCCCGCACATTTTCTGTTTTGCCTTGGCTGTCATCTTCCCCTCCTTAATTTGCAGTTCCCGGCAAAAGAATTTGTTCAGGGGCTGGTAGGTCCTCCCCTACCCCCTGGGTCTGCCACTGAGGTAAAAGGACATAATATTGCATGAGTGATTTTACGTGACCGCGACCCACGCGTCCTACTAAAAACGTAATTATTGGTAGGTTCCATTGCTTCTCATTTGATGCGGTAACCAGTAATCGTATTTTGTATAATTGTATCTTGGACATGATGCCTCCGGAGAGAACCATTGATTAGAGGTGAGGATCCAGTTTTGTCCCCTGTCATGAGCGGGCTAGCATAAAGCCATTCATGAAATAGGGAGGCACTGGGGCCGAGCAACGCTATAGACAATGAGCTGAGTAACCAATTTGTATATATAATTGGTTACTCAGGTCAATGTCTATGTATGACTGGATATGTTTTATATTGAAACGCGCTGATGGGTAATTTTGTGGTGTTTGAGAATCAATCCTCCCTCCTGTGTATTGAAGGGGAAAACCAAATCTCAACATGTCCATCAACCAATCTTGATGTCATGGTAACCGGTCGGTAACCCCTCCTATGCGGTGATATAGAAAGAGGATATATGATGGGGTTTCTCGCCGAGATTACATTCGGCAGTCCAGAAGCTTCCAGAGTCCCTGACCGATATGTATATAATAATTATGATTTGATTTGATTTGAAGTATTCTTTTATTTGCAAAGATGGTATATTACAGAAGGTAGTTGCGCCAATCATGATACAATCATATCATTTCCTCCGGCGAAGTCTGTTTTAGGTGTCGCCGTGCCAGAATATAGTTTGACGCCCATAATGATTATATGGAGAAATGATTAGGATAAAATTCATTGTACCTGTGATGTGGATGAAAGTAAACCTATGATTTACTATGAAATTATCCGCATAAGGAAGGAACTACCCAGGTAACAAGGAACGTCAAATTAACGTTGGCTAACGTCTGATAAAGGTTGATATTGCCAACGTTGGGAAATAAACATTATATTATCATTTTTTCAACGATGATTTTCAAACTGTTTTTATCCCAACGTTTATCTAACCTCAAAGTAACGCCAGAAAATTTAACGTTTTTTCAAAACGTTAAAAAAACATTAAAAGTATGATGCATAAATCGACCCATTATTACAGACGTTGAATTAACATCTGAATTATTAACGTTTTTCCATAGATATTAAATGTATGTAATATAAACGTTGCCAGAATGAACATCTTTCCCCAAAACGTTGTATTAACGTTAGCAAAATGAATGCAATAAGCCAGACGTTTGATTAACGTCTGAAATATCAACGTCTTTCTGTAAACATTAAGTGTCTGTTAAATAAACGTTGGTAGAATAATGATCTTCCCCCAAACGTTGTATTAACATTATGAAATTCAACGCAATAAGCCAGACGTTTGATTAACATCTGAATTATTAACGTCTTTCCATAGACGTTAAATGTCTGTGAAATAACCTTTAGTAGAATAATCATCATTCGCCAAACGTTGTATTAACATTATGAAATTTGACACAATAAGTCAGTCGTTTGATTAACATCTGAATGATTAACGTTTTTCCATAGAAGTTAAAAGAATGTAAAATTTACGTTGATTGGATAATCATCTTTCTTGCAACGTTGGATGAATGTTAGCAAAACAAATACAATACCCTAAATGTTTAATTAACATCTGAATTATTAACGTCTTTCTATAGATGTAAAATTCATGTAAAATATACGTTGATAAAATAATCATCCTTTTCACAAATGTTGTACTAACATTAGAAAAATTAATGCCAACATTCAAATGTTTGATTAATATTGAAATATCTATTCTACTTGGAATAACTTTCTGATTGATGTAAAACAGTCTGAAATAATATGATACCTAAATATAGAAACATTCATCATTTATTCAAAAATAATTAAACCATCCTAAGTATTTAGTTTGGAGAGAAAATGAAGAATGAATGAAGAAATGAAAATATGCTAATATACATGCAGGATAGAGCCTATATATATATGCATGTGTCTACTGTCCACTGAGTCTGACCATATGACTCAGCATCCCCGCCAAATTGTAACCATTCCCTATATAGTTCAGTACTTGCACCATAGTTCATTACTTGACCTTACACAAAATCCTTTGTCACCTTGAGACTAAAATGACTGGATATGGGTGACAACAGTATGAAAAATCAGTTTTAGTATATAAATACATCTGTTTCAATTATCTAGTAACTTTATGAAGGTATAGTAATCATCAGTGAATGGAATAATTAGGTCGGATGATGCCGAAAAATGGATAATTAATCAAGAGTAATATAATAGTAACAATAATAATGCATAATTAGGACGAATCTTAAAGTAATGTTACTCTAAGGTCGGATATAGCTGTGAGGTGTGGAGTGGTTGGTCGCCAACAGGTAAGTGAACCGACCCAGGTGAGAGAGATGTCTGGTCAACAATACATGTACTAGGTGGCGACCCAAACTGGCCAACCTCTAATTTATATAAATATATAGTGCAGGCAATATATATTGAAACATTTAGGATGATCACACATGATTATAACCATTTTATTTGAATTCCTTGGCCAAAATTAGAGTGTGGGAACTATACTTTCAAAGTTCTTATGACAAAATCTTCGCCGCTATTGGGATAAAAGTGCCTTTTCAGGCTAGAAAATATATAATAATTATGGAATTTGAATATAAAGTACAGGCGCATTTAGAAAATATATTACTTCTGCTAGGAAAAATGGTTTCTACACATGCACACATGTTCGTTATTATGAAAAAACACAATATTTATGTAATCACTAATTTAGACTGATCTGGACATGGAAAATATTGTTTTGGTATATTTGTGTCGCCGTTACGACATACATTTACTTTAAAACAATAAAATACCCCAAGAGTAACTAAATATATCAAACTGTATTTATTTTGTTGTGTGGGGAAGATGTATACGTGTGTATATTTAGATAAAAACAAAAGTTATTAGCCCACAACATCCCTGAACCTTTATAATACCTCACATAAAATTCCTTGAACTGGTATGGGAATATTTTATGTCGCGTTACGACATGTGATATATCTCCAATATTTTTTCTAAAAAAATATTTTCATGTAATTTCGACCTTCTTAATAATTATCTAAGCCTGCCTTAAAACGATGAAAAATATAAATATGATTGAATATTGGTGTTGTTAAGGTCAGGAGATATTGTGTACCAATGTCGCCGTTATGCCATAGTGTCGCCGTTACACCATAATCATTACAAACAAGAGAGATCCTCCTGTTCCAACACAATGATTTTATAGTAATAAAATGAATATTTTTACAAAATCAAGTCAAACTTCTGGTTAGAACCAGGTCCTCGTTTACCAACAAACATCCATTCTCTAGCTTTAATTTATTTATTTTATTTATTTTGCTAGACGAATTAGCGAGTAATATATGTATTTTTACACTAAATAATTTGATTAATCGGGCTTAATGAGGCTGAAATAAGGCAAAATAATAGGGAAAATATAGGTATCTGAATCATAGGTTTAGGATCGAAATATTGGTCCAAGCCTTCCCAAACTTCACCTGCATTATGCTGATATTCTCCGCTATATGTACACCAAAAATTGTAGAGATTCGACGAATTTTATTTTTTCTTAAAAAATGGCCTTCTGAAATCAAATGCTGCCCGTTTGGGAGAACTACTCATTATATATGCATATTATTTTAATAATTCAGTAAGGAAAACAACAGTCATATGGAGAATATCTTTGTATCAAATGCATGCCATGTATTTGAGACTTAGAATCTGTGCTGAATGGCCTTTTGCACTGAAGTTCAGTGTAATCTCATTTTGCACTTGAGATTTGGCACCTGGAGAGTTCCTGGAAAGAAAGTTGGGTCAAAGCAGGAAGGGAGTCACAGCAGCTAGTATAGGCGCATAGACTTGCATCTCCCAGGCATTTGCCATTTCTCTCCTTTTAAGCTTAATCCATATAAGGAGCATGTAATACCTATATTAGGAGCATATTTTTTTTAAGAATTATATCTAAACTCTATAGCCCAAGCCTCCTTCCCGGGATTTTGTACTTGCCCCAGGATAATTTGATTGCAGTTACATTTCTGTTTGATTATATCAAATCTATTTCCATGAATTTACACCTGGCTATAGAATGTCCACATATTTTTGTCTTATATCTAGGAATATTCAATAAGCAGGTAAGCATGTAATCCATATGGACATGTTCACTTTAATTAGTATACCCCAGTGGCATCAAGGATATATCACCAAAGAACAAGGATAGGCATATAAAAGTGGTCTGTTGCTATTCATTTCATATATGACTCAATATTACACTATGTCATAACTCCATAACAAATTATATCAATAAGCGAAATGGTAATATTTAAATGCACACCCATTTATGTTAATCAACATTATAATATTAGTTCTTCCTTGCTGCATTGTGTGAACACATAAATTAATTGTATGTATTGTCCCCTCACCTTGACTCAATTATTTCATTATGCACACCCAATTTTTTGTTTTAGAGAAAAGGAGTAATCCTAATTGAAGCATAAAGGGATTCTTGAGTTTAACTTTCCATTGATCAGAATGTAAATATAGTTTCCCTAATAAACTGAGCTCCTAAAACGAATAATCTTTGGGACATGTGTCAAGTCTACACTCCTTCTAACACTTCCTCCCACACCACTGCATGTGGTCCATGACCATATCCTGTAGGACCCTCCCCTGCTTCCACTACCAAAGTGGTCATGGCAAGGACTGCATCTACTCTTTACTTGCTACTGACTCCCAGATATCAACATATTATCCCAGCTAGAGACATCTTCTCTGTTCCAGTATGGTAAGCTATGGTAAGTATCTATAAGTATTACTTTGATTTTAATAGCTCATCACATTATATGAAATTTATGAATTCATTTAAAGTAGTTACTTATATAGTGTAATATATTATTGTAAATTCATACTCTCTCTCTCTCTCTCTTTTCCTCTCTCCTCTCTTTCCCCTACTTTCTCACTTTCACACTCTTTCTCTCTCCTCTCTTTCTCTCTCTTTCACTCTTTCTTCTCTCTCCTTTTTCCCTCTTGTTTCAGTCTATCTCTTGCTCCATCTCTCTCTCTCTTTATCCCTCCTCTCTCCATGCCTCTCCCTCTCTCTCCTCTCTTTCCCACTCCCTCCCTCTACCTCTCTTTCACTCTCTCTCCCCTCTTTGTCTTGCTCCTGCCTCTTTCTTTCTCTCCTCTCTCTCCCTCCCTTCTCCCCTCTCTCTCTTTCACTGTCCCTATCCACTCTCACTCTATCTCCTCTTTCAGTGTTTGCCTGCCCACCCTCTTCCAGCCTCCTCTTTCTATCCCTCTTTCCTCTCTCTCTCCTCCCTCTCCCCAACTTGTGTCCTCCCTCTCTATCTCTTCAGCCCTCTTCTCTCTGTCTCTGTCTCTTCTCTCACTCTTTCATCTCTCTCCCTCCTTTTCTCCTCTCTCTTTCTCTCCCCTCTCTCTCTGTCTCCTCTCTCCCTCCCTCCCCTCTCTCTCCTCTTTCAGTCTTTGCCTGCCCCCTCCATCTCCCAGCCTTCTTTTTCTCTCTCTCACACTCAGCTCTTTTTCGTTCTTCCACTCTCTCTCTTACTTTCGTTTGCTCACTCTTCCTCTCTCCCTCTCCTCCCACTCACTCTTTCCCTTCTTCTCTCTACCTCTTTCTCAATATCACACTCTCTTTCTCTCTCCCTTCTATCTAAATCTCTTCCTCCTCACTCTTTCTCCCTCCCACTTTCTCTCCTTCTCTACTGAGAGGGCAGTTCTTAGGACAAGAGGGATTAAATATTTTAAAAGAATTACCCCAAGATGTACCAATTTGACATACATGTCAAGCTAGTACACCTGTGGTCACTGATTGACCTGCATGGTATACACCAGGATGTGGTCTTAGTGGTCTTGGTGATGGGTGGGAAGAGGAACTTCAGGAAGTGAATCACCATACCACAGACAAGCTCCCTCTACTATCTCCATTCCTCTCTCCCCCAATTCTCCCAATTCCCTCTCTGTTTGCCTCTCTGCCCCTCTCTCTGCCTCTCCTCTCCCTTTCTTTTTCCTCCCCTCTCTCCCTGTTTGCCTCTCTCTTCCCCTCTCCTCCCCTCATTCTGTGCCCCCGCCCCTCTCTCCCCATCTCCCTCCCTCTCTCTCAGTTTCCCACTATCCCTCTCTGTTTCTCAAGACTCTCTCCCTGCCTGCCTCTCACATTTCTGTCTCTCCATACCTGTCTCTCACTTTTCTTGCATGTCCCTCCCTGCCTGCCTGTCTCTCACTTCTCTCACATGTATGTCTCTCCCTGCCTTTCTCTCACTTCCCTGCCTGTCTCTCACTTCCTTCACATGTCTCTCCCTACCTGTCACTTCTCTCTCATATCTCACCATGCCTGTCTCTCACATGTCTCTACCTACCTCTCTCTCACATTTTGCCAAAAGACATGTGAAACAGGCACAGAGAGAGACAGACATGTGAGAGACAGATAGGCAGGGAGAGATAAGTGAGAGACAGGCCAGGATGAGAATTGAGACGGGCAGGGAGAGACACATGCGAGAGAAGTGAGAGACCAACAGGGAGAGAGAGTCATGTGAAAGAAGTGAGAGATTAGCTGGGAGAGATAATCATGTGAGAGAAGTGAGAGACTAGCAGGGAGAGAGAAACATGTGAGAGAAGTGAGAGACTAGCAGGGAGAGAGTCATGTGAGAGAAGTGAAAACAGACAGGCATGGAGAGACATGTTTGAGAAGTGAGACACAGGCAGGGAGAGAGAGACAGGTAGAGACAGGCATGGATAGACATGTGGGAGAAGTGAAAGACAGACATGTGTAAGACAGACATTTGAGGGACAGGCAGGGAGGGAGAGAGACATGTGAGAGACAGGCAGGGAGGGAGCGAGACATGTGAGAGACAGACATTTGAGAGACAGGCAGGGAGGGAGGCAGACATGTGAGAGGCAGGGAGGGAGGGAGACATGTGAGAGACAGACATTTGAGAGACAGGCAGGGAGGGAGACACATGTGAGACAGACATTTGATAGACAGGCAGGGAGGGAGACAGACATGTGAGAGAGACAGGGAGAGAGAGACAGGCAGGGAGGGAGAGAGACATGTGAGAGAGAGACAGGCAGGGAGGGAGAGAGACATGTGAGAGACAGGCAGGGAGGGAGACATGTGAGAGACAGACATGTCAGAGACAGGCAGGGAGGGAGACACATGTGAGAGACAGACGTTTGAGAGACAGGCAGGGAAGGAGACAGACATGTGAGAGACAGGCAGGGAGGGAGAGAGACATGTGAGAGACAGGCAGGGAGGGAGAGAGACATGTGAGAGACAGGCAGGGAGGGAGACATGTGAGAGACAGACATGTGAGAGACAGGGAGGGAGGGAGACACATGTGAGAGACAGACGTTTGAGAGACAGGCAGGGAAGGAGACAGACATGTGAGAGACAGGCAGGGAGGGAGAGAGACATGTGAGAGACAGGCAGGGAGGGAGAGAGACATGTGAGAGACAAGCAGGGAGGGAGGGAGACATGTGAGAGACAGACATTTGAGAGAGAGGGAGGGAGGAAGAGAGACATGTGAGAGAGAGACAGGCAGGGTTGGAGAGAGACATGTGAGAGAGAGACAGGCAGTGAGAGAGAATATAATACTGATTGTAATATATATAACCTTTTATATTATAGGTGGTGTACAATCGTTCAACAAGAAGGATCATGTTGCTTAATTCAAGGCAGCCATATGGAAAATAAAAGCCTTGAGGAGGGAAAATATCACCCACACCATGAAATAGAATAAATGTTGGAGAAGAATTGATGAAAAATGATGTTTACCCAATATTAATAAAACGTTTATATGCCCCTTGCTTTAATGTTAATATATGGTCTAAGTAAAAATGAAAAATAACAGTAGATATTGCTTTTAATTTAACATCAATTTGATGTAGATAAATTGTTTATTCAACAAAGGAAATAACGTTCTGAAAAGCAGACTATTTAATATTATTTTAACGCTTATACCAAACGTTATTTCAGTAGATTCTGAACGTTTTTATAACGTCATTTTGAGGTAAATTTGTAACCTGGGAAACGTTTATTCAAAGGTTTTCTTAACGTGGGTTTTATGTCCATTTTAAAATCTAAATTACACTGGTAAAAACGTTTGCATAACGTTGTCTTGAGTCCACGCCATTTGACATCAAAATAACCATCAATATGAATGTTATTTTGATGGATTCCAAACGTTGATTTGATGAAGAATTTACATCAAATCCTTGAGTTATCTTAACGTGGGTTTCACGTCAGTTGTAAAATATTAGCTTACAAACGTTAGAATAACCTTGTTTTAACATCTTAGAAAAACGTTAAGAAAAACGTTTGTATAACGTTTTATTGAGTCCACGTCATTTCACGTCAAAAAAACCATCAATACTAATGTTATTTTGATTATTTCCAAACGTTGATTTGATGAAGAATTCACGTCATTTTGTTACCTGGGTACAGCACATGCATTGATGAATACACCTTTCCACTACCTATACACAACTTCGATTAATTGTGGGGTTCATGTCCTTTTTTAGATTGATGAGATAACATCAATCTAAGTAGATTGGGGTGATGTCTGTCAATCATTGATAGCATCTTGGCTCTTCCCATCCTGGATATCAGTGTGAAGAATCTGTTGATTTTGATATCAGCAGATGGGATCAGAATCATGGTGGTAATGGCTGGGAGGTGGAGGGGGTGGCGTTTAGGTGTGAATTAAAGGGTAGACCATGTGTCAATTAAAGTGGCAAGTTGAAATGTAAGATGCCTCATATGCAAAGGTGTTAAAGGGACCAACAGAGTGACCAGTCATATATGGGATAGGGATTTCATGTTTTCTGTCTCCCCTTCCTCTCCCTCCTACTATCCCTCCCTCTCTTTACATTTAACTGACACCAATCTTCGTTTCCCTTGGAAACGCAATCTTCTGCATGAACCGGAAATAAATAAATGTAAACCGATCACTGTTAACTAATTCTTGTTCTGTTATTGTTCATGAAATATACATTGGTCTACCCTGGAAATATTGTAGGAAACGCCAAAGGGAGCCAAATGGCGCCGTATACGTACTCAGGTTTTTTCTCGCCTCGGAATACTGCCTCCGGCTCCAACTTCTCTCTAAGGATTAACTCTTCCTACTTGTCAGAGACGGAGCATACAGTGGTTGGGAGCTTCCTTATGACAGTAGGTGAGTGAAGATGACTTTTGACATCCATTGTGAGCAAATGCCCGCGCGTGGAAATTAGTCTGTGATAACTGGAACGAATGTTACAAGTATTTAGTCATACGGTATTTATCATTATTGACCTCTTTTTATTGCAGGATCTTTTAAGTATCGTTCTCGAATTTTAGTTTGAATAATCACGCATGCACAATAAGTCTGTTTTGACACAAACCATTGATCTCACGATCAGATACAGAGTTGGGCGTTGTGATATTTATAAAATTATTTAACGTATTATTGTCAAATACTTAGCTATTATTGGCCGTTGTAAATTTTCGCCGCCTCTTTTCTAAATGATTTCCCCCTAGACGAATTCATAGGATACTTAATTTCGGCCAACACATTGCTGGTCAAAATGGCCCGCGACTCAATAGGTACCGTATACATGTCATTGGCACAATGAGGCAACCATTGGATTAAAGAGCAAAACCCCGTAATTTAAGTCTTCGTGCCATGCTCTACTTGACATTAGAGACGTTAGGCCTGTCTTCACATTGCCATGGACACAGCACATGCAGCACAGGAAACCCACTCCTTCCACACTAGCACATACTTGCCATTCAATACCAGCATATCTGCATGTAATGGTCATTCTTCAAATCACGCGTTCTTTGACCGAGAAAAGCAATGGACGCTCAATATATTATATATATATTATATTATGCATGTGCTACATACTTATTACAATATGTAGGGGATCGGGCATCCAAGGAAGGTGTTTACGGTACTTGTCACTCAAGGACACAGAATCGATGTATATACACTCCTACCAGTTGGTTACCTCTTATTAGCCAGCAGCCAGCTCTATGGTCCCCACTAGACAGAGGTGCATATTGAACCTAACCTCTTATATGTCCTCGTTGCATGAGGTTGCGTTAAGACTTTATTTTATTTATCATCTTAAGGCCCTGCTCCAATATGATCCTTCTGCCACTTGATTAAGTCGATTGGTAAAATGGAATTACCGTGGGATTTTGATTTTATTGCATATAATTCATCGATGTATATGAACTGCATAACATGTTTACATGTTATACATTCCACAACCGATCTCAGCAGAACGTATACTTACTTCGCTATAGCTAAGCAAGAAGAACTTACAGGAGTTGAACTTATAAGCTACAAGTGACACATTCACTGTGGAACCTATACGTGCAGTTCTGTATTTATCACAAAGATCTAAACATAATCTAAATGCACGTTGCTGAAATGATTTTTTGCTATATGACGCTTTGTATCCGAAAAATAAAATGAAAGGATTTATTTAAAATTCAAACATCATCGGAAGAAACAAAATAAAGTCGGGATGGGCCACATCCGACCAAAAAGGTTTAAATAGTTGACTAGAGTTGGTCCGATCAGCGCTCTGCCTATAAAAGCTCTCCAATAATTTAATTCTTGATCATTTTACAGGGCTGCTAGCAATAATAGGAAACTTCACACTCCTTCTACTCCTCATCTACTGCCCACGACTGCGCTCTCCTACAAGCTTCTTGTTGGCTAGCCTTGCTACTGTTGACCTTGGGATTGCGCTTCTCGGCTTTCCTTTCTCAGCATCTTCGAGTTTCGCAAACAGGTAAAGAAAAAGGAAATAGACAAATTGCTCATATTTAGCCCATGAGAATTTCGTCCACATCTTTTCATATTTTAGTGCTTACTATTGCTGCTGACCTTTCGACTTTTGACACGTGTACACTTTGTTTAAACTGTAAATTTTTTTACAATCCTTTATTCAAAATCAGCTGCCATCTGGGCATATATATACATGGGTAAATCATCATTATAGACCAAAGAAACTCTAGGTAACCACATAGTAATATCCCTTTGTAAACATTCACCATACATTTCACATTTTCCCCCTGTATTTCTGTTCTCCAGAGCCAACCCTTATAATTTAGAATTTGATTCGACCCGATTATAATTAGATTTGCAATTTCCCGACATAATGATGAAATTTCGAAAAGGTTTCTAGGCAGTGAGTGGATAAATCTTATTGAATTTAAATACCCACATCAGAAGTAAATGGTAGGTTACAGAATATATTTAAGATTTCCCCTTTATAGATTCAGGCAACCCTTGTAATAATTTAGTGTCCATATGAGTAGTGATACCGGTATATGAGGCTCATATATCACTATACTCATATGAAAGGGTGATTGAGTGGTGTCAAGCCGAGATACCAGTCGTTTTTGTATTAGAGAATGTAAGCGAGCGAGCACACTTTTTTTTATGAATGTACTTGTAGTTTACTGATGTCTAGATGCCAATTCACCATTTACATCTATCAACTACTTAAAGCTTTAGGCCACACATAACGTCACTTATCTCAAAGAACCCCCTCATGTAAGAGTAAGACAAGACCAGGGTGCCTTAACACCACACAGAATGGAGTGAATCCTCCATGAACATTAGTTATTTTCCCCATACACCCGACCCGGGCTAATGTGGCACGTCTTCACCTGGTACCCATTGGGTTGAAACGAATACTGTGTTACACCTATTTGATTGAAGAGGCCATTAGCTCTTCTTCTAAATGAATAGACCTGTGTATGCTACACAACACTTTCCCCTTACATATGCGATGGTTCTATAGGGTAGGGGATTCTGTCAAGAAGATCAATAGCTGCAAAATGTGACTTTGCAAACTAAACGGAATTAAAGCATACCAGTTATGTCCCCCACACTCTCCCGTCCGCCGTATCCGCGCAATATGAAATTAGATACGAATTTCTTGTCCCCACTTTTGATACGATTTTTTTCGTCACAGCGTTTTTCGTACCCGCATTTTTCCTACCCGCCAGTGCCAGACAAGCTGGCGTGACCATTGGTGTATGACGGCCACTATAGAGTAGAACCAAACAGAGAAAAAAAACTTACCCGTGCTTGGGTTCGATCTAGCAACCTTAGGACTCACAGGCGAGCTTCAACACCACTACACCACCGGATTTGATGAAGACAGATCTCATAAATGATGCATATATTGCATACATCTATAATAGGGCGACTCCACTATAGGTAAAAAACGGCGCCATTGTGATGGGCTTCTTGAAGGTGTTAAAGCATTGCAATGACACCCACTCAAGCGTGGTGCGTCCAAGCATGACCAGACCAACAGACATTGAGGAGCCATGGCTAACATCCAAAAACGGAGCGTGAATACGGAGCATATCATATTTCGTCTCCGTGATTCAAATGACCGTTTTTCGTATCAGAAGTTCAGGCAATTTCGTCACCACTGTTCACCAGTAGCGTTCGCAGTGCTCTGTAGACAAAAATCGTCTCACTGAAGACGAAAAAACGTGCCGCTCCGTATCGCGCGGGTACGGCGCGCGGGAGAGTGCATACGACACACACATCACACACTTCAGTCTGTCTCTTTATTTTAGAATTTATTTCTTTATGTTGACCGAAATCCATCTCGTTCATGCCACTGCGTTCTATTGAGAGGATATAATATTGAACACTTGGGAATAATAACCTTTACAGTAATAAGAGATGTTCTCATGTCCCTGCACCATATACTGCAAAATGGGACAGACCAGCAAGGTATAATGAACTTCCAATTCAAATGACACATAGCTCGTTATACCTTATTTTGCATGGTTGAAAGTCTCACATTTAAAATTGAAAAGCCTTTAAAAAAGGATTTTCTGAGAAGCAATGACATCGATTTGGCCTGGCCCTCATGAACTCTAGAGTTGAGTATAACGATAGACTTCGGTACTGCACTTTCCACCAGAGGGGTATTTTTCTTTTATCTTTACCTGATGACGGACCAGAAAGCCAGAAAGCTTGTGTAAAACATATATCAACAACACCGAAATATCATGTAAAATCGTCATCTAACCTCCGGCCTCCCCGATATATAGGCCTACAGCGGAATAAAACTCCTTTCTATCATCTTTTATCCTTTGTCACAGATGGCTCTTCGGATACTTAGGATGCCAGTGGTATGGTTTCAATGGCATGTTGTTCGGTTACTCAAGTATAGGAATGCTCACTCTTATAAGTGTCGATCGATATCTATGTGTGGTGAGGAGGGACAAAGGTAAGAAGATGAGAATATGCCCCTTTTTAAAACTAACTTGGGATGACTTCTGGCTATAGAGGACCGCTCAGGCCTTTTCTAAATACCATAGATGGTCAGGTTACTTCGAAAAAATCGAATAAAGCATAATTTTGAAAGCTATTTTGTATTATATGACAGATGGTAAACACACAGACAATCAGTATGAGTTGAATTGTCCTACATGTACGAATAATAATAATTAGGAAATAAAAGTTTATCTAAGAACGTTTGCATACAATTGCTGAAAGCCAATGCAATCAAAGGAGGCTATGGAAGTATTCATTCCTACAAAGCTTTTAATAAGAATGAACCAAATAGAGCATAGATTTTTAGCAAACCCAGTGTCACTTATCCCAGATGAAACAAACCACAAACGAAAGGAAATAAATGTAGATAACTTTGAATAATGCAACAGAAAAACAGTGAGAAATCGTTTCAAAGTGAATCTAACCGTATAAACCTTTTGCTCTACCTTGGGAGTGACCTGTGGCGTAGATGGCTATACAAGGTCTCTACAAAGGTAACGGCTGGAAGAGCTGGGACCCTCCCAGAGGCCTGTCGACCTGTTTGTCTACACCTCCTGTATTATTTGGACAAATAAAAAAATATTCTATTCTATTCTATATATCCTCAATTCATATATAATGATACATAAGGGACAGATCATATCTTGATGTAGAAAATGGCACAGTTGTAATGTTAACGAAGATAAAAGATCAACCCCAAACCATAGATATATCTTTGCTAATATATAATCAAATAAAGTTGTATTTTATATCACTTAAAATTTCTTTATCGAGATAGTCGTATCATAATCGCCATCCCACAATGGGAAAGTTTTGTTTGTTTGTTTTAAATATTTCATTCAGCTATGACATTATGTATAGTACATTTTTTTCAGTACAAGCTGATAAAGAGAAATGTGAAGATAGCTATACAAAAATCATTCTAGAATTATGCTTTTAAACTAACAGGTATATGACCACTTTCGCGAAAGTGATAAGAAGAAAACGCAGAAGTGCTGACCTAGTAAGGTGGGGAAAATGTTATTGGCCAGGGCAGGAATTTTAATCGATTACAAATATCGCATATATAACCAACAAAAGGTTGCCATAAATCGCCTCTAATCAGATCTCTAAAATTCAAGACGTATAGTAAGGTGAGGAAAAATGCTATTGGCATAACCAACAATAGGTTGCCATAAATCACCTCTATATAATCAGATTTCTAAACAGTTTCAAAGTGTATACACTAGATAATCAAAATATTTAACATAATCATGACTTCCTTCTTCAATTTTCTTTTTACCAGACAATAGTGATCTCTACAAGATGTACACCATACTTGTGACTGCAGTTGTTATATATTCCTTGATCTGGGCACTGGTGCCGATCGTAGGATGGGGAAGGTAGGACAATTACATCTTCTTAGCATACTAAATTGATATCATTACTTTATCTAATGTACATTAGATTATGCCCTCCCCACCTCGCCATGCACACACACGCATACCTATTTCTCCTATACCATGGTAAAATGATCAAATGTTGAAGGACTTGTTGATATGCCACATTCTTTAATACTGATTATTATCATTGAATTATTTTATTTCTTGGTATTTCCATCCTTGCTTGTTTGAACGAAATGAATTCCCTTCTATATTAAGGATGTTTTAAACAAGATTTGCGCATAATATTCCATTAGATTTAGTATACTAGTATACTGTGTAGTTGCTTTGTTTTATATGTATTTCCCTTCAAGAATATTTTTTTTAATTTCGAGGGTGGTGATATTACCCATAAACAAGAAGAACAGTGACTTTATCATGAGGGATCTTTAAAATTTAATTTTAGATCAAATTACCATAATCAATTTTTGCTTCAGAAATGAATTCATTGAGCTCAGAAACTTGGAGGACCAAGTAATCTTTGCAAATTGATAAATATATATACAAATTAATTATGAATTTAAGGGAAATTTATAAAAGTTGAATAGATAGATATGAAATTTGTTTAGTTTAAGATATAATGCGAATGAATTAGTGGATGAAAAATAGGAGTGGGTGGGTGGGATAAAATTGTATGTAGGTGCGTCATGGTAGACGTTTGGATCTGAAATGATGGTTTGAAGGTTCGGGGAGAGAGTTAATTGTTTTGTTATTGAGTGGTGTAGGAAGGGGAGCACGAAAATGCCATCCCATGGCTACAAGCCACTGCTAAGGTCATTGACCCAATAAGCGGCACAGGGGCCCGTTTCATAACTAGTAACGATATATCGCTAATCGTTATTTAGCGATATTTAATTAGTGCAACGATTAGCGCTATATTGCTAATCTGTTGCATAATTCGTTCTGCTAAATTATCGTTGGTTAAGGGTCATTATCACTCGTTATCACTCGTTGGGCTTATCGTTATAGATCATTATGCTTCGCTGTCATCCGCTATGAGTTTAAATGATTTCCCGCTAGGTGTCAGGGGTGATTCACACTGCTGCCACCTCTATTATAAGCTGTATGCTAGCAGCAATCGTGAAAACATCATTTCACATTATCACTCGTTGGGCTTATCGTTATAGATCGTTATGCTTCGCTGTCATCCGCTATGAGTTTATGAGTTTTATGAGCAGGTGAGGTCAAGTGACAGAGCCTATCAATAACAAAGGTGTACTGATTGACCTAGCTAGATAGGTGGCGATATAGGCCTAGATAAGAGATCCTTTGGAATAATTACTGTCACCGACTTCGGCTGATTGCCAATCATTTCAATTTCGCCTTTGGGGAAAAATATCCTTCTACATCAAATCAATATTTGCAAAGGGCAATCATTCATGTGGTCATGGCCACTACCCTTTCTCTCTGCAGACTACAGGTTTAATTGCAAATACTGTTAGGCATCGATGTATTTGTTGACAAATTCGTTACTGTATCACTTATACAAATATGTCTTTCAAAAGCAAAAGCTGTATTTTAGGGGTAAATTCATAAGATTGTCTGGTGTGAATAAATGTAACTTTTATTGATGATGGGCATGGAAGTCTAGTTTAAAAAAGTCAAGTACATGTAGTTGATTAGCCATCCTTTGAAGGAAGAGGCAGAATAGCTCCACATCTTGTACGCCAATTGATTTATGTAAGGGATATTTAGCAACCACAACGCGCCAACGCAACCCTAACGCATCCACTACCATTTTCTGGCTGTTTTATCATTTATAAGTATTATCCAAGGCAATAAGCCATTTAAAATACATTTATTGAATAGCGCAAAATTTAGCGGAGCCCCAAAAAATTTCCGCTATGTTAATGGAGACTTAGCGAGCGATAGCGATATATCGCTACCGTTACTAATTATGCAATGGGTTAGCGATATATCACTAAAATCGCTAATCGTTACTGATCGTTCGCTATCGTTACTAGTTATGAAACGACCCCCAGGAAGGCCTTTATCTCTTTAGAAGTAGGTTAATCAACAACACGCAGCAGCCAGCTCCTCACTGAAACTGGCTTTACATGTCCAATTCTTGTGTTACCGGGCACATGCAGGCGACCCTGTGTAAGCTACGGTAGTTGCTGTGTTACGACAGGTGAAAATAATGGAATATGGTCAGTAATCACTAGTCAAATACTATTGAATATTTCATTCACAGTCAGTTATCTCACAAATCATGATTGCGATCAATTGAACCTTCAGATAGCAATCCCGAGAGAAATTCCCGTTTCTGTATACTACTTAGTCAAACCTGATACCAAGGCTAATTTCCTAATACTACTTAGGGAAATGTGACCCTCGAGTCTCAATCCCCATTCTAAGTTTCCCACGGTGTCGATTCTAGGAATTACCCAAAACAGATAGCGATTTTGTTAAAACCTAGAGATAGCCTTTGATTCTGACTTGCTGTCAATTACGAAATATCATTTTTTGTTTCTAGTTATGACATAGAGCCAAGCGGAACTGCCTGCACAATAGCCTGGTGGCACAACGATCTCAGTTACACCACTTACGTCGTAGCAGTCTTTGTAACATGCTTCCTTCTTCCAATTGGGGTCATGAGCTATTGTTACATCAAGGTAATACGGTTTGTGCGTTTGGTCGGCGACGGAGGTAGACAGGAGAATCTAGAATGGACGAATGAAAAGGAAATAGTAAAGGTAAGTTGTTGGATCAACAACATTGAACATCGGTTATTCTATAGAATGTAAATATAGGTATTAAACCTACAAACGACAATCCGGTATGTTTTTTCTCTTATTTATTTTTCCCGACGCGTTTCGACATTATGGTTGTCTTCCTCAGGGGTAATTGACTGATACAAAAAAGTACATGCTTATATAGCGGCCGGGTGTCACACCGGGTGTCACTTGGTGTGACACCCGGTGTGGTTTTGCTTGTGTTGGCACTTTGGCCCTTGTTATGGGTACATATGGGTAAAATTCGACACGATTGACACGCGACACGGCTGCTAAATCATGGGCGACACGGCGACACGGTCCCCTTAACGTGCGACACACACAGCTTAAAAAATGCTGATAAAATGTGACACGAGACATTCATAAATGTATTAAAAATCGACATGAGACACAGTGATTTATTTAACAGGTGACACACGACATTGTATCGACCGTTAATATTAATTAATGTATTGCTTAAAAAGTGACACGAGACATCATTGAACTGTTTTAAAAAGTGACATGGGACATGGAAAAAATTCTTATCGTGTGACACTCAGACACAGTCATGAAAAATGGGACCCATATATACCCCTCTTGTTGACACTAGGGGCACTTCTATAGCACTCTATGGGTTTTTTTTATTTTTCTTGTTGGCTCGATTGGTATTGTCTTGGTGGCGTTATAATTGATGAAAGGATGAGAATAAAATTGTGTTGAGAGTTTATTAATACTGATTGTAAAAAAACAAGGCATATAAAATATGAGAAAGATAATTATAATTATAGGGTCTATAATTTTAAGCCCTGGCTTTAGGAGTCTATTGTAAGGTATCACAGTTTATAGAACCCAAAGGTAATAGCCACTCAACCAGATTTAACCATTCAAATGGTTAAAACTGAGGCTCATTTCCTACCAATTATACACATGTCATTGTACTCTGCAAGAATAGATTGTATATTATCATATTATTTTGTGTATCGATTAATAAACGTTTCTAAAAAAAAAAAAAAAAAAAAAAAAATAAAAGACACAAGTTTCATATTCAATATAATCATTATATTCATGTTTTCCACGCAACTACGACTTAATACATTGTGATTCTATATAATAATGGTATATATTAAATAGCTGGAGAGCCGTGCGAAAACTCCAATTCATATCGTCTACGCTAGCTATTATGTGCAGGTAGTAACTGCCATCCTATAGGATGCATGGCAATACGGAACATCCGAATTATCTATTTAGCTCAAGATAGCAACAGCTGGCACTCATTTCTTACAGAGAGCTGGGCCAGTCTGAGGGTGGGTGGGGCTCTGACCACAGCTGTATATGTGCCTCCACACACCCGCTCACACACAGTGCACAGCAGGCGCATGCATCATGCACTCAACCTGCACCTATATATATATATATATATATATATATATATATATATATATATATATATATATACATACAGCGCATCCAATGACCTGATGGCATTTGTTCTAATAATTGTTTTCCATAATCATCTAAGGAAAATAAATTAATATGCAGTTAGGGCATGGTGTTATCTCATATATCCTCAAGTTTGGTGGCAATATTATGTTTCTCTGCCTCTAAAATGACTTTTATTAAGGATCCCTCTCTGCGTCCATTGGAACCTGCACCCACATAATGTAAACACAGGTGGCTTGGCCCCAGTTCTGGTCAAACTTACCCATGACCCTCTGCTTCGGCCCCTCTCCACTAGTCACCAAATTCGAATTCGGATAACTCCCGCACTAACTTTGTGTTTGTGTTATTGAAGAGTTGAGTCTATATATAACTGATTCTAACAGGAGCGAATCACCCCTAGAGTCCACCCCCTGGATCCGCCCCTGAGAGTTTTAGTGAGCTGTGGAGATGTACATATATTATCTAGTCATGCTTGAACTGTAAACGATATTGTTATGTTAGGGTACCTGTATATTGATGAGTCGTCGGTGATGACCACCGCTTTGTGCAGGGTGTCTCCTCCGTGCCAAGGCGCCAGTGATAGAGCGATATGGATAGGCCCGCTAGGGGGCGGGGTCATATATTGTTATACTACCAGGTGGACAGACAGACCCTGAGGGCATGTCTACATAGTATGATTATATATTAGGTGTCATGCACATACATGGAGGTATGTCCACCAGTGAGACGTGTCACAGCTAGGAAACCAGAGCTGTGACCAGTTGAATCGTTGAATAAAAAGAGGCACTTGCCATTCGGAAGTCAGTCATTCGGCAGTCATTCAGAAGGCAGTGTGTGGACCATTCAGTCAAGAAAATATGTGTTGGACTTACTTCATTTAACATTAAGATTAACAGTAACTAGTATATACTCATTTAACATCAGAGTATATCAATGGTGGAGAACCAAGGCTCGATGAAGTATCTTTAAAACATTTATTGGATTTTTGTTGGTGAGATTATACCAAAATGCTAGTTTGGAGTTATACTAGCAAGCAAAGGATTGGTTAGAAATGGGCCCTAGAAATGGGCTCTCCTGCAGATCTCCCCTCTTCTCATGCTCTATACTGGGCTATATGATGAGCATGGGCAACCTATGAATGCAGGACAAATTAAGGAGTGTCCAAACTGGAGTTTTGACTGAATTAGTGAATCAGTGATTCGAACAATGAGATCTTGTATGGCAGAGCCGATGGCTAAGGTTTGGCAGGATAGAGAGAATCCTGAATCATTTCTGAACATTTCAAAAGTTGTTTGAACTTTCTACCATGAATATTAAGAAAGATATGGCTAATTTCGAGAGGCATGATATTCTAACCCAGGCAATGAAAGCCTAGGTGTTTTCTTAGTAGACTTTCAAACATTGCCCAGGAGTTTTAGAGAACTTTTTCATGTACTCTCAATGTCATTGGTGATTAGAGCATGGATATAAATGTATATATAAGTAGCCTTAATTGGTGAGATTGGGACCCTTATAGCTGTGTGATGTTGCTATGGAAACCTGGTCATTGCCGTGGGCAGATTGAATGGTCTGAATGGTGTACATTTGGATTCACACATATTACACACATAATATTTCTTAATTCAGCCACAGCATTGTCAATTCTGAAGCGATTTTCGAAATTCAAACAGTTCTGTGATGCTGACATTGTTGCGGAATTTCTCCTGCCATTTGCAATGTGATTTTTTTACCTTGAATATTTTGCAGCATTGTATAAATGGACCAGGTGTGCATAATCACCAGTTTATAGTTCATACCATTATGATTTGATGGCAGGAATGGTCACCACTAATTTATGGGTTACACCATAAAGAGCGAAATATTGACCGGAAGGTAAAATAAATGGTGTCAGGAGCATAGGTAAATGACAGAAATGGTGGTTTGATATATTCTAGTAGGACGGATTGCTAGATGTGTGACAATGCTACATTGTTCAGATCGCCATTAAATCAAGCTGTATAGCCAGCAGGAATGTGAAACAAATGACATTGTCACAGTTGCTGGAAGCATATATCATTTGTTTGATGTTGGTAGTGGACACAGAACAATTAGTCATCACTTACATTCCATATCAACACTAGACATGACTGTAGACAATTCACATGAATGCTTATGCTGCTCCAGGTGTGACAAAGGAATGCTGCAAAGCATCATTAACATTTTATTAACCAGAGGTGATGTGAATTAATTCACAATTGATGACGGAGGCCCAGATGTATGAATCGAGACATCAGGACAATTGGGACAATGCATTAGGACATTTCTCAGAGACTAAACTGTATATTGAAAAGATACAGACAAAATAGACTTTGATTAAATAACTCTGTCATTACAAAATGTTGAATAGACTAATCATTATTGAATTATATGTTAATCCTTTTAAAATACTATACATTTGCAATTGTTTATGAGGTTTGTAGTTACTATTTTATCATCAACTTTGTAGTTTTACATGTGCATGGGTGAGCTTTGATGGTACATTTGTATTGGGATAATTATATTACTTTTGCTTTATAGGTTTGGTTTATCCAGTAACATTATTTATATATATAATACTTTGAAAGACTGGGAAAACCATTGGCCTGCACAAATGACAAGTATAAATGATAATGATTAGTATTCAATTGCCAGAGGCAATGTGGTTGGTGGCTCATGCCATTAACATTTTATTGCAGGATAATTGGTGGCAATAAATCTGACTTGGTGTCCAGGAAAAGGGATGAATATTTCACAATTGATTCAGAAATGTTTCTTCTCAATTGGTTTAGGTATAAAATAACAGATACTTTGACATTGGCTGAATACTAGTATTTAAAATGGACTTCATTTGGTTAAACTATTAGACTTTCAATAGGCCATGTATTTAGTGCATGGATATCTGTTTGCATTTTTATTTGTTTCTTTTATTTTCTTTGGCCTAACTGGTTAGAGGTTTTTGAACACATTATTTTTCGTAGTTGGAGTAGTCAAAGATTGTTCAACCATGGCTCAAGGATTTAAGTGTAAATTAAAGATTGTATTTCTTCAAATTTTTTTTTTTTTAGACTTACAATTTAAACAATGTAACCAATATATATATATGTCTTTACTCTTGATGTAGGTATGTTGCCATATCCATTGGTGATTGCAGAATGTTCACCACAACAATTTTAAATCAAAATTTGATAGAAAACAATTCAGGATAGGTGCATTTCCAAAGAACAAAATTTTGTTTTTGTTTTTTCGTAAATTATAAAGTGGTTTGCAATGCAATGCAACCAAAACATATAATATCTCGCATATCTGCCATCTTTAAGATGGTGCATATATTAACTATATATATGTGTCGGGTTGATTGTGAAGTTTTCGTCTAGCCATATGTAGGAAGTAAATATAACATAGAAGTCAAGCAAAAATTAAAAAGTGCGAAATTTTTACCTTTATAATAAGGATTTTTACGTCATAAAAAAGGAATTTGATCTAAACCTTCTAATTAGACAGATCACGCTAATAGGGCGGCGTAAGCCCCTATGAAAACAAAGCTAATATTCAGTGTTGCAATTAATGGGTCACATCGGGGAGCTATTTTATTTTGAGTTAATTGGCCCCGTGTCTTTTGTGCCCTCAGGTGGGTCGCTAATCTTCCTGTGTGACTTGGAAGTCTGACTCCTATAAACCATTATGAGAGGGATAGTATTGTTTGATAAATTCTTTCTGATTCTTAGAAATCAGATCGGTTTTGGCTCCCTCTTGTGGTGGGACAAAGGTCCAAGGGATGATATTTTGATCCTGGGGCGAGACATTAGTGTCAACAAACGCCTTGAGGTGGCTCCCTTGTTTATGGGCAATCTGTCAGGTCCAATGTAGTGAGGTATTTTAATTGAGAAGCGACTACCACTTTCTTTGGTAAGCGCGGGATCGAGAAGATCAGAACTTGAGATCGTAACAGACAACAAGCTTTTCAATGATCTGCAAACTCTGGTGAGTTTTTCTCCTTTGGGATTTATTATTGCACACTGATATTACATCCAATGGAACCATGAGAGCCCAACATGTCAAAATAGGGAACTTCAGATCAATGGATCATGCTGAATCAAGCCGCTTTCAGTATGGTATTTTCCTTAAGACTTCATGGCATATGATTGAAACAAACTTTCAACTGGTTTTTATTTCCTATAAAAGCCACCAGGTAGCGATTGATATTTGTTTGGTTCAATGTAATTTGACAGTGTTGCAGAATTACTAATTTACATTTCTTTCTTTTAACTAGCTGTGTAGATTATAAAAGCAATTTTGGAATCTTATTTGGAAATAGAAAGAGGGTAATGCACCTTAGAATATTGATAGGTATGGACAGGTGTGTCATTTATGGTGTTGGTGGACTCTTACATTAGAATATTGACTCCATAATATTATATCTTCAAAACCAGTATTGTTTAAATGTCCATTTTTTTTTTGTGGTAGGAAGTCAATATTTTCAAGTATCTGAACTAAAATTGTTTTTACTCTCTCTGATATTGTCAGTGATAGGTATTGCAGTAATCAGGTGTGCAGAAAAAGAATGACCATACCATTATGTTGTAATTTTGAGTTTGGCTTATCTAAATTTAATTTAAGGGGTATAGAAATTCAAAATTCGCCTCTGAGAATTTCAATGTAACAGATCGGATGGTTTGTGTGATTTTATTCAAGCTATTTCAACCATTTTTGACTATCAAAAAGTGGTGTCGCATTTCGTGTCCCACTGTATTCGACCTTTTTAAAAATGAAACTAATTCTTTTATTCCAAGTTTGTCTAAAAGTGGTTCCATTTTTTTAAGGGGAGAGGGGGGCATATGTTATACTACCAGGTGGACAGACAGACCCTGAGGGCATGTCTACATAGTATGATTATATATTAGGTGTCATGCACATACGTGGAGGTATGTCCACCAGTGAGACGTGTCACAGCTAGGAAACCAGAGCTGTGACCAGTTGAATCGTTGAATAAAAAGAGGCACTTGCCATTCGGAAGTCAGTCATTCGGCAGTCATTCAGAAGGCAGTGTGTGGACCATTCAGTCAAGGAAATATGTGTTGGACTTACTTCATTTAACATTAAGATTAACAGTAACTAGTATATACTCATTTAACATCAGAGTATATCAATATTTAACGAAATACAACCTGAAATTTGGCCCTCGTCAATTAAGGACATGCGTTGTGCGAGTCAACCTGAAAATAAAGATATATGATCTTGTATTTCAATTAATTTCTTTTTTAAAAATCGATTTTATGGCTGAATGTTTAATCAAGAAATAAACTAACCTTGGTGATGTTTATTTCTGGTTATGCAGAGCATCGTAGTCGTTATAGACGGTAGTACAGGGGAGATACGTCACGCGTATCGATGACGTCACACTTTCCAGCCAGGGTGAGGGGACCCAAGTATCTCGTTATAGATCCCCATAATCGATAATCTGATCGATAATTAGCAGAGTAGTACAGGTAGAAATTACACTTAATTTCTGGGACGGGTAGGGTGGGCCCCTGTACTACCGTCTATAACGACTACGATGCTCTGCATAACCAGAAATAAACGTCACCAAGGTTAGTTTATTTCTTGATTATGCTTCGCATCTCCGTCGATAGACGGTAGCACCGAGGAGACTTTCAAGTCTTAGTCACCGAACCCTCAATACTATACTTAATAAAAAATGACTCCAAAAGTCAGATTTACACCTTTTTTGTTTAGAGGTAAAAAAGGCCTAACCTCCCTGTTTATTCATAAAACAGTTTATCATCATGATAATCAACATAACCCCATACAATCGTAGGGTAAAATTCAACAGAGAAATCTTTCTCTAACAATACAAATATAGTTCAACATTTGCACGAACAGGCTTACACAACCTGTCTAAAAATTTCATTTTTTAGCAAGTAACCTGTGAGATATGTCTTCTTCAGACACAACCGGTTTCCTATAAAACCTTCTAAAGGTGTTCTCAGAGGCCCACCGACCCCTTTTTAGAATTTCAGTTACTGATTTGGTTTGGTTTGGTTTGGTTAGTTTCACCTCCGCTAATAGTAATTAAAATTTAGCAGATATACTGTGGTTTTATTATCTTATTCTGTGAAATTCCCTATTTCATGAAACAGGGTTTAGCCTGACGAAGTCAGGCTTCATTTAGGTTACCTAAATTTTGTCGTACAATTTGGTTTCCCGTAGGAAATCAAGAATATTTTTGTTCCCAGATTCCCGGAAAATACTCTGCAGTGTCCTGCGATTTTGCAGGAATTTTATTCTGTTTCTCTTGGTTGCCTGACAATGTATTAAGAGATGCTCTACACTCAGTTGAGTGTTGCATGTCTGACATACAGGAGCCACTTCACCTTTTAGAAGGTGCCTGTGAGTCAGTTTGGTGTGACCGATACGAAGACGGGTCAGTATCACCTGTTCGGGTCTTGTCAGGTTATCATCTTTGAATTTTGGTGTGATTGATGGTGTGATTGCTCGCAGCTTGTTACTGTTAACACCATTCCATGTGTGCTGCCAGCTACGTTTGACATGTGCCTGCGCCACAGGTACAATGTCTGTGTATGGCATTTGGTCAGCCCCAACAGGGCGCCTCAATGCATTTTTGGCTGCAATGTCTGCTGCCTCATTTCCTTCTATTCCAATGTGGCTTGGCACCCAGCACAACACCACTTCTTTGTCCAGTCTTTTGTTTTCAGTGTATGTCTCTTGAATTGCTTGTATGATTGGGTTCTTAGGATAAAGGTTGGTCACAGCTTCTAGACATGGGTGCGAGTCTGAGAATATGATGAATTTCTTCATCCGTGAGACCTGTACCCATTCAAGTGCCTTAAGCAGTGCTTTTCCTTCAGCAGTGTAGATGCTGCTTTCCTTGTGGAGAGCCTTCTTCAAGTTCCCAAATGGTGTATGCACGGCAAATCCAACACGACTACCATCTTTGGAACCATCAGTGAAAATGGCTGTATGGCTTTCAAACTGTGTCCTGATTTCACTGTATTGTTTTTCAAATACATGCACAGGAGTCTCAGTTTTCTTGTTTGTGTCAAGGTCCAGGATAACCAGGGGTAATTTTTGTTCCCATGGTGGAGTCTCTGGTGGTTTTTCAGTCATTACTCTTTTCATTGGTACACCAGCTTCTCGGAATAAAGACCTAGCTGTCACTGCCATTGGCTTGATGGCATTTGGCTTCTCCCGATACACAGTGTTCTTGTTGTCAAATATGAGTTTGTGGGCTGGATTTTTGGGGTTAGCTCTGACACGTATAGTGTATTGCAGTGTGAGCTTTTCCCGGCGAAACTCCAGAGGTGGTATGCCAGCTTCAATATGAAGGCTTGGTGCAGGAGTTGTACGTAAGGCTCCAAGACAAAGTCTCAGTCCCTGGTTCTGAATGGGCTTAAGTCTGTCCAGGTAAGACCTTGGAGCAGAGGCATACACCATAGATCCATAGTCTAACCTTGATTGGATATACATTTTGTACAATGTCAGCAAGGTCTCTTTGTTACAACCCCAGTTGGGGTGACTGAGGACCTTCAGCAGGTTCATTGCCTTCTGGCATTTCCTCCGGAGGTATTCAATGTGTGGTTTGAAGGAAAGAATCCTGTCAAATACCACGCCAAGGAATTTTACCTCCTCCTGGACTACCAGATTTTTTCCTTGGAGATATAGTGTTGGCTCCTCTTTGCACCCTCGCCTTCGGCAGAAATGCACAACACAAGTTTTCTCTGCTGAGAATTTGAAGCCATTGTTGGTGCTCCACTCAGCTAGTCTTGTCAGAGTCTGCTGTAGTATGCGTTCAATTGTTCGCAAGTGGGTGCCCTTGTAGCAGATGACAAAATCATCCACATACAAGCAGCATTCAACACTAGGTTGAAGTTGTTTAGTGATGCTGTTGATCTTAACACTGAAGAGGGTCACTGAGAGGATACAGCCTTGGGGTACACCCATTTCCTGCTCTTCACTTTCGGAGAGGACTGACCCTAGGCGGACTTGGAAAGATCTATCCGTCAGGAAGTTTCCAATAAATCCAGTCAGTCTTCCTCTCAAACCCAGCTTGTGAATGTCTCTCATGATCCCATACCTCCAGGTGGTATCATATGCCTTCTCCAGGTCAAAGAAGACACTGACCACATGTTCTTTGTTAGCAAACCCATCTCGGATCCAGCTCTCCAGGCTCACTAGGTGATCTGTTGTGCTGCGTCCTCGACGAAATCCGGATTGGTGAACTGAAAGGTGCCCTTTCGATTCAAGAAAGTAGACTAGCCTGTTGTCAGTTACTGAGACGTCCATAGAGTCTAATAATTCATGCTCAAAGATTACAAACGGTAATCTCCATTGATGTAGAAAATGTTCTCTTTCGAGAATAATAGAAAAAAAAAAAAAAAAAAGTCACAAACTTCAAAGTCAACAATTTCAAAGAGATTCAATAACAATGTCAGTGTCCCAAGTCTCGACATATCTACAAGTCGAGGGGCGTTTGTTACCTGCTCCGGTAATAACACGCTTAACAACCTCATGTTTACCAAAGGTTTTACCTTCGCGGTCAACTGTAACAGTGGATAAAGCACATCTGGCTACATTTAACGAACTTAACGAATAGCCAAGATTAAACATCATACTTAGGAAATTAATTCCCACCGCAATATCACAATCGTAAGGATCTACTTCCTTTTCGGCACAATAAAGTTTCCATTTGCGAATGAATACATTATATACCTTTACGGTTGCTGGACGCCAAGAGGCTAAGTATAAATCTACAGCAGTCTCAGAGAGGTCTAAATTTAACAGTCTTTGACTCCACAGAGCGCTATTATTATCTCCGTTTCTCCTAGCTTTTCTGTTTGGGATTTGAATGTCGGGATCAGATTGGCCTTCGCTCTGCGAAATACCTTGAATCTCCCTTGACTTAGGTGTAACAGCTTCGGATACCACACTTGGTTTGGCCATGCTGGTCCTACTACAATCGCCGTGGCGTCTTCTGCCTTCAACTTCTGGAGACACTTGCTCATTAGACTGAAAGGAGGAAACAAATAACCTAGGTTAAATTTCGACCAATTGACAGAAAAAGCATCAACAGAAGTGGCTAATGGATCAGGTTTCCAACTGATGAATTTCTTCACCTTAGCATTCAAATGAGACGCGAAAAAATCAATATCTGGTTTGCCAATTGCAAAATGTCATAAAAAATTCGAGGACTTAGTTCCCATTCAGTATTGTCGGTAAAATGCCTACTCGCATAATCCGCTTCTACATTCAGAACTCCAGGAATGTGGCTAGCTAAGAACCAGACAGATCTTTTCTCCGCCCAGAGCCATATCTCTCTGGCTATGTCATTACATGCTCTAGATCTGGTCCCCCCCATCTTGTTTATATAGGCAACAGTTGTGCTGTTGTCTGAGAGAATGAGAATTTTCTTGTTCTCTACTTCTCTCAATAAACTATTCAGGCCGTTTAACACCGCTTGCATTTCCAGGACATTAATGTGTTGACCCTCCATAGACAGATCCCATCGGTATCCTGTACTGGAGCCTTCAAACACTGCCCCCCAACCTAGCAAAGATGCTTCCGTAGTTAGGGTTAGTTCTGGCCCTTTAGGTCTAATGAGGCGGACGGCATTATTTACTTTGTCGTACCACCAATTTAGATCTACCCAAGCTTTCTTTGTGATAGACATGAACCCGTCAAACCCAGCTGGGCCTGCTTTCCTTAAGGCAATGATCTTCTCAACTTCAATCTGTTTGTAATGTGCTAACGCATAATCAAACCCTTTAGTCATGTCGACCATGAGACCTACTACTTTGGCTACATCTCTGATTTTATGTACCTGTTTAGCTCTGAGTTGGTCAATCCAGTCTTTTAATCTCTGGATTTTTTCTTCTGTCGGTCTGACCGACATCTGGACTGAATTTAGAATATATCCTAAAAAGGTTAATTCTTGGGAAGGAATCTTTTGGGATTTTTCTTGGTGAATAGTAAATCCTAAACTGGTAATTACCTGTTCGATTCTCTCCACCCCACCTGCGCATTCTTCCCTTGTGCATCCTAGAATGAAAATGTCATCAATGTAGTTGAAGCACAAGATACCTTCCCTTCTCAGGGAAGCAAATACAGGTTTCAGGATTTTTGTAAAAATCCTAGGAGCAGGTGAAAGACCAAAGGGCATAGCATTAAATCTATACACTTTGCCCTTCCACTGAAAAGTGACATAGTCCCTAAACTCTCGATCTAAACTAACTGCATAATAAGCCTCCTTTAGGTCGAGGGAAGCCATGAAGGCTCCCTCTTCCAACAAGTCAATGGCAGATTCCAAATTGTCCATTTTGAAATGTTCTTTCTTAATGTAACGATTCAGAACTGTTAGGTCGATAATCAACCTCCATTTCCCATTCGGTTTAGGTCTTAAAAACACGTTTGCAATAAATTTTGCTTGTTTAGTACGGATTTGAGAAACTACTTTCTTTTCCAAAAGTTTGTCAACTTCTAATTTAAGAGCTTCGCTTTGAACTTCGTTCATCCTATATTCTCGAGGGACTGAACTTTGAATCGGTACAGTTTCAAAATCAAGTTTAACACCTTGGACTTGAGCGAGAACCCATTTATCACTGGAGATCTTTTCCCAATTATCCAAATGAAATTTGATTTTTCCCGGAGTAAATATATCAATAGTAGGGGGCACAATCAAGGTTTGATCAAAAACAGATACAGACCTACCTGAACCAGGCTCTACTCCTTTTGACTGGAGTCCCCCTTCCGAAAATCCGGCTTGCTTCCGTCTTTCCCTTTGTTTCCTTTGTATTTACGGTTCTTGCCTTTGCCTTTGCCCTTCTTAAAGCCTCCTTTGTTTTGCTTAGTGGACTGTTTGGTTTTTCCCTTCTTGTCCCAAGACTGCTTTCGCATGTCCTCCATCTTTTTGGCGAGCTTGGCCACATGTTCGCTTTCTTTTAGCGACCCTTCCAAGTTGTCGGAAAGAAGGTAGGTGATTCCCGGGGGGTTAGAATCATTTGCTAAATGTTTGTATTCAGCGGGCAAGAATTCACGTATGGCTTCACGTCGGTCTTTTACTAACTTGAACCTTATGAAATAGGAAGCCATAGCCACAGCTTCAGCGATATCGTGCATCGGAGCTTCTATCCAAGCAACCTCCTTGTCATGATCTTTCAGCTTTTGACCCGCTTCAATCATGGCACTAATAATTTTCATAAACAAAAGTTCATTTCGCCTCAACTTATCATCGTCCTCCCTTGCATCCTTCGGTAAGGCATCTCTAATCTTGGTATTGAGTTGGTGAGGGATAAGATACTCGAGGTTCTTGGGCCTTTGATAACGGTCCATGGTCTTTTTGAGACCTTCTACTGATAAAGTGGTTTTCATCCTTCGATCGAAAAAGTTTTTAATGTGCGCGTGCACAGGTTCGCCCACTTTTTCGTCGTCTTCAATTTCATCGGCCAGCTTCTCCCACACGGATCTGTGAGGAGTGGCCTCTGACTGAGTCGCCGAAGGCGTAGAATCAAGTTTTAGCTTTTTAGCAGGTGGAAACTCACTGTATGTACTCACGCCATCGTGTACTGAGAAATTTCTCACTGAAAAGTCATCCTCCAGCCAAGACTCTTCATCCTCAGAGTCTTCAGAGCTTGAAGAAAGGGGCCTCTTCTGCGGGGGCCGTCTTATTTCAGCTTCCACTGAATCAAGTCTCCCTGAGACTTTGTCCAATTTGGTATTAATACCTGAGATGGATCGTAGAAGTTCCTCATGAAGCTTCTTCTCTCTCTTTTCCCGTTCTTTGTTGTCATCCTTGGAAGAATGACTCGAGCTAGAGTGATTCGACCGGCTCGAATGGCTAGAGCGGTGATGGCTACTGTCATGGCGGTGACCTTTGTTGTCCTTGTCACGAGTGTCGTCGTGCTGAGAGCCAGTGGACGGGCTTTTAGATTTCCTGTTGGAATCGTGAGAATCTTTCGTAGAATTTCTTCTAACAGTAGACTCAACATGTTCTTCTTTCTTCTTTGAAACAGAACTAGCCGTCTTCAGATCGGTATTCGAACCTCTCTGATGTGAGTGACGTTTGTCATTCGAATCTTCAGATGACGCCATCTTGGATTCAGAGCAGTTACGCGAAAACTTCAGTTTTCAAAGCTCAAGTGACACTTAAGAGGCAAAACCTGTTTGCCAAAGTAGTCCAGAGGGTACTCGGACCCAACTGAGCCAAAAAAATCCTTTCAATAGGAAATTTTTAGCGATCAAAACCAGCAATGCTTCACCGTGGCCTTTGTGTACAGCGCTTCGAAAGGCGACTAAAAAAGTGACGTCATCGATACGCGTGACGTATCTCCTCGGTGCTACCGTCTATCGACGGAGATGCGAAGCATAAACAGAGGCGTTGATTCACGTTCATTTCAGATTCCTTTTAATTTTTGAAGTGTAGAGGGAAAAGTCGGGGTCCCCTAAAACCAATGATCAAGCCACATCCACTGAGTAAAAAAACACTTGCCTACAATATATATTGATAAAGATGATGTGCTGGAAAACCCCTGTGTGCAAAATTGTGAAAATCGGCCATACATGTTATATATATATTCAGTAGAATTTTACTTGATAGGGAGGGATCCACGATTCATCTCACGGTACGGGGGCTGGGGTGAGAAAAGAAGTATTTTATTCATTCCGTGTTTCGTTATGTGGGAGGGGCGTGAAGAAAGTGTGATACTCTGGCAATGGATGGGTTCCACTTTAACAGTTTACCAGCGGAACCATCCTATATTCATTGAAGCCAATCTTTGTTATTGTGTTTTGCGTTTTAACTTTCCCATTTCTTAAATTTAGTGGTGTGAGCACACGTCTTAACCAGAGTAAATATTCATGTAATGCTTTCTTTGGATTCTTTTCAGATGAGTGTGATTTGCGTCGTACTGTTTATGATATGTTGGTCACCTTATGCAGTAGTTTGTCTGTGGACGGTTTTCACCACCCCGTCTACACTACCTCGATTGATGTCTATTTTACCAGCTCTCTTCGCCAAGACGTCTGCCTCCATCAATCCATTCATTTATGCTGCTACCAACACTAGAATACGCCATGCCTTACTGGCACTCTGCAAAGGAAAAATGGGTCTGAGCAATTTAGATTCGGTTGCTATGGCGCCCATTCCAAACAACTGTTAAGAAATGAAGGGCACACATCGTGTTGTTTTGCTTCAAGAGCCATAACAAATACCTGTAAAATAGAGTATGATTGTATGATCATTCGGAGGGCGGGGCTACCGCTTATTCAACCCTTTGTTCACATCTTTACGATAATAGTAGTCATCGAAGAGATCTTTTTTCGCAGTTTCATTCGCCTCAGAGTTCTATATACATCATATAGGCCTATGATAAATCAAAGAAGTAGCACGGTAGATTTTGATATGGGAGTTTATCTCTGCTATGATATGATGAGACTATAGGAGACCATTCACGAGAGCACACGTAGGCCTAGTTGAACCATCGACCCTGCTCATCAATACATAGGCCTATATAGACTAACGGGGGGTGGGGGCTATGCATGGATGCGAGAATAACTATGTGTAGGCAACGACGAGGTAGTGCATGGGGACCACAATGCACTTGTCAGTTTCAGGCAATTTGTAGTGGATCTGGGTTATAAGTGACAGAGAGGGAACTGACTGGCTGCTTAGCACCCCCCCCCCCCCCCCCGAGGTCGTGGGCTACGATGGGTCAACGTATGCATCGACTCTGACCAAGAACTGCAGGACTATAAACATCTATCCAGAGGTTTTATACTAATTTTGATGACCCAGGTTTTGATCTCACAACCATAACTTGTATCTTGTGTTCAGCCACTTCACATACGCTTTTAGAGCATGATAATTAATGTGTCATGGGAGGGACTCGGCCTTCCTGTATTGAGGCTAGAGCACCTTTTCTTGCAGTATGAGGGAATGGTCATTAATGTACCACCCTCAGTCTGTGTCCCTGGCTCAGAATTCCGATTGATGTGATGGGTTACGACCACGGTGGGAATAAACCTTTACATATCCTTTGCCCTGCCTTTCTTTCTTCTGTCAAGTTGAATCTGATGAATATATAGTAGAGCTATGGCTCTGATAGTAGCGACCTCCCCGGTAGACACTATATATATACATGTATATTCATTTATATTTTCCTTCTCGCGAGGTTGCCAATTCAAGACAGATAGGAAGCAGGGGTTGGGGGGAATTTTGCAGAACGAATAAATAATAATAAAGTATGTGCCTGAAATGCTATCCAACTCCCACTATGCACCTAGATCATTCGGCAGTAATTTTCACATGTATGTATATATAATTCACGAGTTTTTTCTTTATAATTTAAGTTTGCGGATTTTGTGGACCATTTCATTCTAGAGAAACGTTTCTCCTTAGTGTGCTGGCGAAGTCCACGAATCCAGTGTTATTCCGAAAAGAACAAGAAGTCTGGGTTCATTTCGTATATTTTAGATTATCTGTGTTAATTTCCCCAGGATTATCTCTATTAAATATCTCCCTCACGCAAGTTTCACATTAATGAACCTTAAGTCTTTCTCGCTCAGTTTTTCATGTACTTTTTATGGAAAGTTTTTGTGTTAAATTGGGGAACATCTTAGTGGATTCAATGCAACACAAAGAAAGAAGCCAGTGATCATTGTTTATAATCTTCACATTTATAATACGTTTAGAATCTTAACATTTAGAATCTTCACATTTATAATACACAGTCGACTCACTTTCAAAACATGCATCCCTATGACACTGAGCTTGGATATTCGCATAAATTGTATTTGCCGGTGATCGTCCGCCTTATTTGACTGTCCCCGCACGGACAATACAATAAGATATACAAATTAACAGTAGATACGTACTGAAGTGCACTGTCGTTGCCTATATATACTGAGACCCTAGTTGTGGCCACTGTATGTTAGTCACAAATAAAGTCGGTACAAACGATGAGAAGAATTAACAGTTTGGTAAGTGAATATATTAGCAGATTTACACTGAATACATTTGACTACGATCGGTTTCTACGAGTGAAAATAAGCAGGAGTGAAAAATATGTCCCAGTGCCATTTGTGAGAATTAACACAAGAGTTAAATGAATACATGGCAGTATTTACAAAGGTATAGCACAGGGGGGAAGTCTATCAGGATGGGACAGCGTTATTATTTCCCAATTTACGATTGCGTCCCCTCCGACTGCCCGGATTTTTCTGTGAACGTATTGGACTCTTCCTCCCCCTCTTCGCTTTTTCTTCTTTTCGCTTCCTTAATGTGAACTGTATATTCTGTAAAACAAAAGGTTAGATGGGTTAGTTATCAATTATCAATTGGCATCCTCTATCTTCTGTTTAATATTTCTTTTAACTGGAAATCAACAACATCGGGTAGAAAATAATCCAAATAGAAGACAATATAATAAGGGGGTAGCGAAAACCTTGCCATGCAAGATTATCCACACACTTTCAAAAATCAAAAATCAAGATATAGTTTAAGATCAAAGGAGTTAAGTGATGCAAGTAATGGCAGATGAGAAACACGATAAACAATATGGTATCATGGTATGCAAAGAAAGGTAAAAGATCTGTGAATACCTGTTCGTCTAGAAAGTCCATGAGTGCCTCTGACCCAATAATAACACCAGCTGCTACAAGTGATTCTTTGAATTCATCGAATTCGACAGGCTGGAAATATGAAAAGTAACCTAATGCACCAAACTGAAGTAGGAGCTCACATTCGCTCCGTTAATTTTGCATGGAACGATAATTGCAGAAACCTGGCTGTTTGGAGGAAGTCGGTAGGGAGGCAGACACAGTAAATTGGGGATAGACTTACCATTGTAGTTATGTAGCCAAGAGAAAACTCATGCTTAGTAAAATTGGAGTGGGATTTATGGCTAGCCCTATATTAATAAGCCTCGTTTTCTAGATCACTGGTATGACGTAGGACAACAGAAAACACACCATTATAGATTAATGTTCAATATAAAGACCAACTGCGATAATGCTCTCAGAGATGAGAGTGGAGAAAGAATTGCCTGACAAAAACTGATATGAAAAGGTAATTATCCCGAGTCTCTACATATCAGTCTCGTTCTGATTAACAAAACGTTCGCCATTAGACCAATCAAAATATTCACCTCGTACTGCAGGATACGTTCATATATTGCAGGATTAGAGAAAAGGAACTGTCGAACCTGTTAGAAAAATAAATTGAACATATTGACTTTTACAACCTCTCAAAACTATCTAAAATGGTAATTGTAAACTAGTGCCCAACTCACTTAAATGGTCATTTCGTGAACTAATGTCGATGGTACTATCCCTCGGGAAGTAAAATTTAAAAATAGTTATTCTACATATGTATAAAGAGGATGACATTTTTAAAACGACGTCTGTCTCTATCTGACGTGTAAGATTTGATTGCATTAGTGTTCAAAGGACAGGGGGTTGTTGAACAGAATCTTCTACCTTTTCTCGCTTCGCGGCCACTGTGGCTGCTTTGTCTTTGGCCTTCCTCCCCCTCCCTTTCACCGGCGAACCAGACTGCGACCCCAAGATGCTCTCTTCAAGAACCACATCCTCTGATCTACAATTACATTTAACCATTATTAAAACATTTAAATTTATTAGACACAAGGGAATTCGACAAGTCATAGGTGCGCTTATTAATAATTACTATGCAAAGAAAGGGGAAGGCACAATGTTTGGGTGATTATAAAAGTTTAAAACAAAACAATCAGCAACCACCTCCACTCCCACCAAACCAAAAGCCAAAACCAACAAACGAAGCCACAGCTCAAACCACCACCGAGGGTTCCACACAAGACAACAAATCGAGTAATAAGACGTTGTATAGAACCTCACCTCCACACTGAAACATCCCTTTCCGAAAGTCAATAATTTTACCAATCGACTCACAAAACCGTATATGTAAAGGTGTGGTATTAATTAAAATTGTCCATTTACGTCTTTTCATTGTATCCAGGTTCAGTGTATGCATTGCCAACAATATTTTTGTGCCATGAATTTGAACGATCTGGATTGTTGGGATCAATAAAAGACAGTATTTTGGTTTTGATGTCAATATTTCCAATTCGGACGTTAATGGTCTACGCATTCTATCTAATAACAGTGTTATCAATTTTAGTAAAAGAACCTATGTCTGCAGATGAAGTTGGCCTCCTCTCAAACGGTTTAAATGAAGAATATTTTCAAAATTCTGAGACCAGTCTCTGCTGTGAAAAATGTCAGTAAAGATGAAAGTTGTACTCTGTTAAATTGACAACGCCATCGCCCTACCGTAATTAAACTGGCAGACAGAGGTTCAGTCGTAGTCATTCTAGATAGAGAAATCTATCTTAATGAGGGCCTCCACCAACTCTCAGATAGACATTATTCTGTCTCACTGACAACCATCTTTCGATGGTAGTGGACAAGGTGACAGCCATGGTTAATGGGGAAGAAATCCAACCAAAGACAGGTCGGGGTTTTGATTAGTAATTGATTAGTCCCACCAAAAGAAAAATATGCAATATCCACTTAATGATACGTACGCAATATGTTCCCTAAAGAGTCCATAAAACACCAAGGCAAGTTTAAACTAAATTGACGGGAATAATGTTCGAGAACGAAATTATTTTGCATGAACTGTCAGTGTAACGAACTTTCCTCTCATGCCCCTGAGCATTTAAAAAAGTTTGCTAACTAATGGTATTGATTACGCCATTTAGGAACACACACCGTCACCACTAAAACTAAACTTCCAGTAACAAAACAATAATATTCACGTTGTGGAGAGGTCAGACTCAAGTGGGAACAAGTCTACCTGCAATGGCAGCACCACACATCTACAAGGTAAAGTTTAATTTAAAAACTTTTATATGATTACAACATTCATCACCTTAGTAGTCCTGCGGATTCACTTTCCCATTCTTCTCCCGAATCTGTACGATTTCCAACTTGCGATTCAGGGTTTTCAGATGTTCCAGCAACATCATCTCGAGTCTTCATACTGACTTTTGGGGATCGACTTTGCTTGGAGCCGCCGCCACGCAGTGACTGACTACCTTGGTTTCCGCCACATCGAATGCTAGAAGCCACAGATGATGATGGACGTGGGCCCGTGTCACTGGAAGCAGGTACTGCCTGCTCTCTCACCTCACAATCAGAGTCAGTCTCGTCTGTTTCAAAATAAAACCGTACCTCAATCATCAATGCCACGACAGAAATTCGGCAATATGAGTTAAATTTAAATTGTGATGCGATTCTGCTGAAATCAAGTTTTCTTATTTTTATAGCATATGGTAGCGGGTGCGTGTTGAAAGCATGAATTAAACAGAGCTTTTTAGTCGGATTGGCAAGGCAGTCTAAAATTTGTTCACGACGGACTCTAAATCCATCAGTGAGAATGATTTCTATCACGATGGCCTACGAGCATCGTCATCCACCAAGTTTGTTTCTGTGTTGTCATAGTTTGTGTTTAACGCTTACTCATTCATGGAACTAAAGAAAACTTACATTGGTGTGTTTCGTGGTAGTAACTTTCCAAAAGTTTCACCATCCTTTTCTTGGGCATAGGTTTTACTCCAAAGCCCTGACATTGTTTCTGCATCGAAAACAAACGACAATCAATGCTTAGTTAGCACTGCTCAGATCTCCAGGAAATGGTAGACCATGATTGATTACAACATATTGTAGTGAGCTACATAAATGAGAAGAATTACCAAATTTTCATGGATTAAAGGCTTGAATTCTGCAATTTCCTGTATTCATTTCCAATGGAACAAATTCAAAGAGGAAACTTGCCTTCAACTCTGGCGTGGCCATATTTTTAAAGTCATTCATCGGGGTAAAGGGAGAAGGAGGAATCCAGGGGCGTACACGTGGTTTCTTTTGGATAGGTGCCTGAGGTGTCTGCAAAAATAATTGGTTCATTTTAAGGGAAAAACATACAGATCTGTAACTTCACTAAGAATGGGGCAGATACAATCTGTAACTGTTTTAAAGAGTCTTCACCTCGAATAGTGGGCGCTCAAGAAGGAAACTAGAGTCAGACTCCATATCAGTTGGAGGGTCATATTCACCGACAGCGGCCTCATCATTTGCATCTGAATGGGCAACCACCATGGCACAGCTCCCATCGGTCCCCTGAAAAAAAGCATAGGTCTCATCAGGTTATCGGACTGAAGAGAATGCATACCAAGTATATATTATAGTTTATTCTACATGCATTGCTCTGAAAACAACGTATCTACAGTGATTTACGCATAGTGCGTATTTCACTAGTGGTTTATGTGGGGTTGTCATGACAACCAATCTGGTGGGTTTTTTTTTTACTAAAATTACCGGTAAAATTCAAATTTATGACTTTATAACGTTGGTTTCATATTCATATTCACGTTCCTTCAAGCTCGTTAGTTGACCTGTATTTAAAAGGGTCATGAGGAAATTGCAGATGGATGTAAAATCCATTTAAAATAAACCAAAGATTTAATGCGCACGGTTCACTAGTGGCTGCTTAGTAGAAACCAATACATGAATACATAAAGATTTACCATAGATTTTTTTATGTTTCTCACCTTATTTTCCTGCGTGAATTTTACGCCAAAGTCTTCTTGAAATCCAGCATCATCAAAATCTGACCAAACGTCTATTCCGGCCATGTTATCTTCGCCTGTAATATATAAATCGGAATGTGAATAGCTCGCCTTTTAAAATTTTTTATATATAAATATATACTGACTCGTGGTGTTTTATTTCATACATGCAAACTCAGAAAATAACGGGTTTTAGAGCCCATTGCTGTTCTACTATAAGGGCCATTAACGGGCCTCCTAGCTGTCTGGTATTTATAAACATCGGACGGATAGCATATATATATATATATATATATATATATATATATATATATATATATATATATATATATATATCGTATTTTTATTCTGATAAGACAATTACATGTTTCAGAAAGGGACGCCAGCCTCTCGCAATTAAGGTCTTCCTGGGGTATCCCAAATAGTGGGTTCAATAGTGGATTTGCCACAAAAACTGTCAAACCAAGAGCAATATGAACATACCTGCACCAGTTGATGGCGCTGATGGGTGTGCCTCTTGGTCCTCCTGGGTAAGATCAATGGGGTCATCCTCTATGTCAACTTGACGACAGATGGGAGACTGCCCTTGCTTAGTTGACGGGTGACTGGCATTTCCGTACGTACGGTCCGACCTGGATGACCCTGGGATGGCTCTACCGGGGGGAGAGTTCGGTGCTAGGTCATTGTCATCATGATCTGATCCAATTCGACTACGTTTCGCCACATGGGAGACACTGGCGGGGGACATCTGAGAATCAGAATAATAGATGCTTCTCTTACGCTTATTATCATGTAATAACGTTTTATCGGCGGTTTCCTGGGTATTGTTCTGGGTTCCACGAGCATGGAAAACTGGAGAAGGGGTATTCGAATGACTATCAGATATATCGTGAACGTCATCAACACATCCTAAATCAATTGATCCATTCCCGATATCAGTACCGCATTGAACATAAACAGAACTTGGAGAGCAGGGATTGGGAGAAGCAGATAATGATGGACTGTCTGCGTATGTACTAGTATTACTGCAGCCGACCGAAGCCGGACGGTCAACAATCACACTACTTGGGGGCGAATCATAACCAGCAGCTACTTGGACCAGTCTCCGATCAGGTGAATCTGGTAATGACATGCTATCATTACACGTGCTGGCATTGCTGCAGTCGCTGGGAGGACACAAAGGGTTTCCTAAATTACAGGTCTGAAAGTCTCTTACTGGTGAATTTGAGAGCTTCGTGTGGTCAGGCACAGGAGATGACGATGGTGACAAACTATAATCACTTGTATGTGTGGCATCACCTTTTACTTCCTCTTCATTATCAAATAAATCAACGCTGACATTGGGCGAATCTATCATTGTCTGGCTTTTATTTTTAGCGGAAATCAAATCAAGGTCTTCTGTTTCATGACCGGCCTTGGTAATTGGACTGGGTGTGACTTTTGGAGTGATTCCCCTACTAGGGGAAACTAGTATGGAACAGTCATGGGGGGAAACATCCGATGTTTTGGTCATAACATAGTTTTCTTCATCAGTAGATACATTAGCACTGTCATGGGAGGAGACATCCGATGTTTTGGTCATAACATAGTTTTCTTCATCAGTAGATACATTAGCACTGTCAATGTCTCCTTCATACGATCTAGATGGTGATGTCTCATAGTCTACACCTGTTAGCTTATTCAAATCGAGATCTTGGTTTTCTTCTGGAACAGTTATATCACTGGTTATCTCTTGGTCCTCGTTGTCGATACTAACTAATCGACTAAGTATATCTACATGCGACATATTCAGATATTCTTCCTTAAAGATACCCTCCACATCTTCATTTTCATCCGTGAATATTTCTGCCTCCTTTGGTTCAAGATCATCTCCACGGTCATACCTATCCTTCTCATTGTCTTCCCGTCCAACTGTGTCCTCTGAGTCTACCAACCCACCTTTCTCATCACTACTACTCGAGTCCGGTTGTGTTAGCCTCCGTCGCTGAGACAGGACGTATTCACAAGCATCCACTATGTCTTGTTGCTGATTGTCAGCACCGACTCCAACCTTAGTGGTATCTTCACAGTCACTATCACTTTCCTCGTAGTCACTGCCCCATATCTTCTCAAGGAGGTTCTTCATTTGTGACTGATTCATAGGTACAACATCCTCATATCTTTCCGATTCAACCAACTGTGCAGTAGCCAGGTGTTCCGCGCAAATCTTCTGCAGACATGTAAGTCCAAATCTACAAAAATTCGAAGCAAATAGAGTATTATTTTATAGGGACGGGACAGGTTCAATATTCTAATGAAAAGACCAACTAACGGATGCAGTCTCCCTAATTACCGTGGCTTAAATTTGATAAGGTTCCGATATAATTCTCTGTGAGAACACTTTATAAGTTGGCAATAACAGTATTGACAGCATGTATGATCAAATCGAGTATTCACCTGCGACTTAAAACATTAATATCTGGTGTAATGTTTGGTAGGCATATCTTTCCAGTGTATACATATTCAAGTACAACGAGCACGTCGGACTTGCTGAACGATGAGAGATCAAGTTCATCACCCAAGTCCTGAAATGTGAAAATATTCTTACATGTTCAATGAAACTAGAAGGTATAATATACTGAAATACATGTGAATAAACGAGTTATTCAATGCACAGATAACAAAACGAAAATATCGCAGACCAATGATAATACCATTAATAGATCATTTTGATTTAAGATGCGTTACGACTATAGTGGGAACAATTTAGAACTTTTGATGGATTCGTTGCACGAGTAGGAGAAATTCATTTGGGTGGTCCTAGCTAACTCACCTGTAGAAGATTTGGACATCTTGCAGCAATCATGAACTTATGCGCTGATACGAATTCTCCATCCGCGGTGCGAAGATTTAAATCACTAGACAAAGGGTTGTTTACCATTTTTTTCAGTTGGATGATAAGAGACACAGAAGATCCTACGACCTAGAGAAAATCAATTAAATCTTACAGTAGAGGGGAGAAGTATCAATTTATATCGGGGTGGGCTGGAGATGAAGTGATGATTTCATTAAGTAAACATAATAAAGTTGATGTTGATTTTATTGATACTCTAGCTTTCGGGCTAGCTTAGCTTACCCTTCTTCGGGAGTGGTTACATTTTAGTTGGTCGAACTACACAGATTCAGAGATTTTTTAAAATTCTAGGGCATATTCAGGGAACCAATTATAACTTTCAGGACAGTACTAATAGTCAAGAAACAACAGTTAAAATCCAATAAGACGTAAGTACAGAAGTATTGGTGATACACTATTGTTTTCTGAAGGAAATATTCCGACCTCTACGCAAGGGATCGTGGAGATTGAAAAGATATATACTTGTGGTTCTGCTTCAGCTTCATCAAGAAGAAATCCCGATGTTTCCAGCCTCGCGTCTACGCCTTCTCGTGACATTTGAGTTGCACTTTGAGGGGCTGAGCTACACCCCTCTCTCATAGTGATATTGACGGTTTTATTGCCACTTTCTGTAGCCAATTCGGCAAGGAAGACAGCTGTTTGGGTGGAAGCTATCAAGGTCTCATCCTCAGCTGATGGAACAATATAATTCGACGACTTCCTCTGTGGATAAATAGTTTTGAATTTAATTACCATAAAGGTTCCAGTCCTCATCAGGCAATAATAATTGTTGTTTTTGACAGGAAGACAACCGACGAGAACAAGGTTAAGTAGCGGCAGAGATCAAAATAAAAAAATTAAAATATACATACCCGTTCATCAGTTGCGGTACGCCCACTCAGTTTGTTGCACGCCCCAGGAAGCTTCTCTCTGGAGTTGTAAGTAATTTATATTAATAACAGGACGAACATTTCGCGTCTATACTACGCTATAAGAACCACCATATACTGCACCAAGACTTTCTCGATTTCCATAACTGAACATGTCAAATGTGACGCATTAATAAACTATGTAGATACATATGTTATGGCTAAATAAATTTATGATAATGATGATGTGTGGGACATTTCGACAACAAACGACTAATAACCATGAGCTAATATAACACCAATGGAAAAATACAATTTTATACCGGTTTGCTCTGTAGGTGAGGGGTGGCATAAGAGACTGTACATAGAACACTTCCACGGGCATGGCATCAGCATCCAGCGTTTTGGGCGAATCCTTGCGATTTTCCCGCAGTTTACAGATATTCCACCAGGGAGCATTCTACGCAACAGGGGAAAGATGAAAGAGACGTCAGGAAAAGCTGATAATTCAAGCTACATGCAATTAGCAATTCACGGAATTGAGCGAATGAAATATCCAACAAGTCCGTACATATATATATATATATATGCACAGCGATTGCATCTAAGCATGGTTAATTATGCAATGCCAAGTGTGCTGAGGGTGAATCTTCTCGATGGGGTAAGGGTCATCTCTTAGGCGGGCCCATAGAATGGGCATCTCAACATACTTATCAAACTGTATCCCCCATGCCAAGCTATAGCTTGGCATGGGGGATACAGTTTGATAGCTAACCGGTGCTCTAAATGTATTAACGCCATTGAAACCACTCTAATAACAGCGTCAGCTCATAGCAATCAACCTGGCCCTACATTTTGTCTCTGCCTCTCTAATGGGAATCAATTAACTCGATCGTCGCCTTGGACTCCTTACATGTGTAAGTGTGTTTAGTGCTATGAGAAGGGGTTTTAAAAATAACAGGCAAATAATTATAAATGTGCATCAGCATGGGCTGGTTTGAGGAAATGGAAGTACAGCACGGAGTTCCCCCTAAACCTGCACGTACATATGAATCACTCCAAGATCATAATAATGAAATTTCTTAAGAGAGCATTGTTACAAGTGGTGTACACACAAAGATATACGGGTCTAAATGTTCTTCATTGTCGCTCAGTTTGTAGGCATATTCTAATAAAAGTGTTTCTCTCTACTTGAGTTAAAAATGCCTCTACTTGCCAAGAAGAGAGAATCACATTTATTAGAATACTAGCAAAGTACCCGTCCTCCGGACGGTCACCCTCTCTCCCCACAATTATTCCTCTCCCTCTTATCTGACTTTCATACCTGTTTTTGTCTCCCAACCGCATCTCTGATTTCCTCTCCCCTCTCCCTCCCCTCTTCCTCATGCCCCCCCCCCCTCCCCTCTCTCCCTTCCCCCACATCCTCTCCCTCCTCTCTTTCTCCACCCCTTCTTTCCCTCCCCCTCCCCTCTCCTATTCCTACACCCTTTTCTTCACTCTCCCACTCCTCTGCATGTAGGATTGTCACCCTCTCTAACCATACTTCCCCCTCTCCCTCTTTTCCCTCCACCTCTTTGTCTTTCATACAGGTTGTCTGTTTTTCTCTCCCAACCCTATTTTCGATCCCCCCCCTCTCCCCCCCCCCCCTCTCCCCCCCTCTTCTTCATGCTTCCCCTCCCTCCCCACTTTCTGTCCCTCCCCTCTCTCCCTTCCCTACATCCTCTCCCTCCTCTCCTCCCCCTTTCCCTCCCACTCCCCCTTTCCTATTTCTACACACTTGTCTTCACTGTCCCACTCCTCTGCATGTTCTCTCTGTATAACCAATATAAATACTTTTAGAGGAAAATCCCCTATTTCCATGTCCTTTAATAGAATAAAGGTATACCTCTAGGTATCTCCTCTGTGTATATAAATAGTCGTTTGTCCGATTTGTTCAGGACATTTTATGTCTATTCAATGCATAAGAAAAAAGAAAAAGTTAGGTCCCCCTGGACGTAGGTTGTGGGAAATGACGTAGTATCTCACAGGGGCTTTCCCAGGCTATAAATAGAGTGTAGAGATCCCAATTTAAAACAGGCTTCAAAATCATATTTCCACCCAAAATACCCTCACAAACCACATACGACGACATCCAGAGAGGGGGGATTGACATCTACAGATGAGTAAAGTAGTTTGTAATTCAACAAATTCCGAGAACATTCCGGACAAAGAAAACCTTCTTTCTACCATTTCTTTTCTACCTCCTTTCCTAGAAATCGCTCTAGCTTTATATTATATGGATGCCTATTATAAGAGGCTACAAACACCGAAAACCAAAAAAGCAGGCGTGTAAGTCCTGGCCCCAAAACTCTAAAAACTGCAAGGACACTTAGCCCTCCAAAAAAGTGGAATGAGGTGATGTACACTGTACGAGAGTCGAAATATTTTGTTTTATTTTATTTTATAAAATTGTAGTTAGTGATGTAGTCATAGAGGGTTTGTTTGGAAGAGCTGTCTGGGACAGAGAACAAAAACCCATTTCCATGTAGAAACCTTTTATCGCTATCTGTATAACAAAATGGAAATAAAGTTTCTTATATATATCCCACGAAATGTTTTGGCAACATTTCTAGGACCTGTTGTGATGATGTACTAACGTCCAAGATTCTGGCCCTAAGACACTGAACACGAGTATGATAGACTGCCAGACAGATCTTGGACAAAATGTATATCCCAAAATGTATATCCCAAAATGTAAGTATAATGGAATACGGCAGTGAATGGGTATTTCAACACTTACCTCTTCGACTAAACAGATATTGTTGTTTTCTTTGTTATCGCCGTTTTTATACAGGCGACTCTCTTGGAGTGGGGGAGTAGAGAAATCCAAAGATTCTGGCTAGAAAAAATGCAGATATACAGTAAAATAACTTGTGTATTAGCTCCGACAGAAGCAGAGGGGAAATAATTTATCTATAAACATAATTTATCTATAAACAAATCAAATCAAATCTAAGAATCTACGACGATATCGGGAGAATTGCAATTCTATAATGTCAAACTACATACCTGATCTATTATACCTGTAACTTTTGCCACTAAATGAGCTTGCAGTTCTTCGGTTGTTCTCAGTAGGAGCGCAGGCACCCGTCCAGTCCTGAGATTATAAGAACATTTTTTGATTGGATATTTTCATATTTTCGGACAAAATGAGCAGAGAAAGTAGTGTTCTTTTACGTTGGGAGATTAAAGTATTGCAAAAGCACCTGCCTCACCTAAATATTATGCACTAAATTAGATTATCTATACCCAAGCATTGTCACGAAAACTTTCAGGAAAACATACCTAATGGTTAAAAAATAGGATCTAAAACACACACCTTACTTATAGGAGTGAAATACGGTCGATGAAATATCAAAATAGATGCAATAATTATACCTTCCCTTCCTTCGTCTTCCTTTGCCTGTCATTTTCTTAGGGGTCATTAGAATGGAGAAGTAGTCTTTCTTTGGCTCCATCTGAATGTCAAGGCAGGCGTTACCCCTTGAAGATGCAGCGGGATCCACAGCGTTTTCTTGATCGTGGAGAGATCTTGATGTAGCCAGGGCTAATTCCATATCCGCGTCCAATCGGCTCCTAATATCAATATAAAATAATAATATTATCATGCATAATAAAATCCTGCATACATGTGATTTCAACAATCGACATCTTAACTCAGTATCACAACAACTATGGAAGCCGGTGCCTTAGCTAGTTACGCCACGATCAAATCTTTACCTGCTATTGCGCGTCGTCTGATTTGTAGTTATTGTCGATTTCGTTTCACCTGCTGGCCGTACTCTAAAAGTAAAAATCATGCGTCAGGGAGACGAGAAAGTATGCGTGAAAAATATAACCCGAAATATATAACAAGGAGGTCATTTCATGTGGCAATTTATAGCCACATATCGCGAAGCCTGGTTATTATATTAATAGAGGGGTGATCTCTGTAGAGAGGTGGTCTTGCATAACGTTATCTCTTAAATCATCTTATGTAATCGGTCAACTTATGACTTTAAAGTAAGACAGGGAAGCTAAATAAATCAGGAAAAAATCGTTCGTTGATAGGCATGGGGATTCTAGCATATTGATTATGAATATCTAGCATATTGATAATGAATATTGATATTTCGTATATCGATTTCAAATGTTTAATATGTGAGAAGGCATGATTAAAAGTGACACATAATTTTATTCGATGCTTTATTAACAAACTGTTGAGAGAATAATGCTCACAATGACAACCGTAGATAAATGACATTTAGCAGTAGTCTATCATAACCGATGATGGAGGCTATCATAACTGATGATACCGATTTAATTGTTTGTAATCCAAAGTTGAAATATAACCGATGATCTTTATCTGTATAACCTTATTCTGTTTAATTATTGTAATCGAAAAATAATCTCCTCTGAGAAATGTCCTTATTTGTCAGTCTCTTATAATCATAATTAAATGTCCTTTCCAATATTTAATGAATGAGAGGCATAGTCACTGAATGAGACATCGTCACTGAATGTTAATATTGTCATTATTCCTCTTCATCGAATTCCTCTTCTTCGTTTATGACGATATTGGGGGTATCCTCTTCATTGTCAATGGTGTTGATGACCCTGGTCGGATCAATTCCATTGGCACCGAGATCTTCGTCCTCCTCTTCATCATCATCATCATCATCATGGGTATATGCCCTGACGTCGTCGAGGACTGTCCCTCTGAGTGTCGCCATGATCGACCTTGGTAGAATTTCCAGCAGTTCTTCGATGGAACTGGTTGGAGCCATCTGTAGTGCATTGAGCAACATGTTGGCATTTACCTGGTAGCATTCTACCCTGTTTGCAACCTCCACTGTGATGTCAAAGTCCTCCGAGTAGGGATCTCTGTCAATGCCGACGATGTGCATAATCGTTTCAGCCACTTCCTCCTCCGGCATGATCTGAAAGAACAAAATCAAAATAACAATTTTTAATAATAATTTGAAAGAATGACAATAATGGGATAATTAGAGTCAATCACATTGTGAAGATGATGTTGAAATAAGAAGGTTGAAATTGTACATTACAGTCGATGGCTATAATTGTTTATTACTCTGTTAAATTATGTTCAAGTGATGTTTAAAATTGGTTTATGTTATGACCCATTCCTTACACATATTCACTAATCATTGAATGAAAACGCAATGCTGGTACTCAATACTTCAGATATTGCTATACCTATCATATAGGATTACACTGCCAAAGTTTCACACGATTCCATGACTACTCATTTCATGACTTCAAGAGCAATGACCACTTTAAATAGCACAACAGTCCTTCGGCCAGACTACTGAAATCCCCCACATATATAACATAGTACTTACAACGACTTGGTCTGGGTAGTTTATGGCGAAAACTGGGCATCGGTGGATCCTTGATAACGTAACAGTGACGTCCAGTAGCTCTAGGTTTTGGCCTATTTGCACGGCCACATACGCCGCAGCGGTGTCCCATAGGGTGCACACTCTGGTGGCAGTTCCGTCACTGATGTGTATTTCCTTCACCAGTTTCCACCTGCTATCTTTGCCCTTACCGATCTCGACTAACTTGGCTTAGTGAATAATAATAAACAAAACAGATCAGTATTACAGTTGAAGCTTATTTTAAACGTGTATGTGATTGAGATTGTTCTACCGGATATTTTAATCCAAATTCCGCGTGGAATGATTGATTTCAGTGTAGCTAACAGTTGAAGCTTACATGGGAATAACCAAGGGAATGGAAACAAATGTAGAAGTAGCAAGCATATAATCAGTTATATTTATTTAGATCCATACTGATCGCATAATATTTCAAACCTAATAGTTTGTGTCCTTACTCAATCTATTAAGATAAATCAGTTGAATGCCTAATCATAAATGTTCTTACCTGAACTACACGGCCATTTACAGAAGTCCGCGTTCCTGAGGGAAAGTTCAGGGCAGTGGGTATAGGTGAGAAGGGTGCCACTGGGGTGGTCATCTTTCTCTCTGCGTCAGCGAACTGTTTTGGTGTCAGCGCAACAGGTTTGCGACTGTCATGAAAATAACAAACAGAGTTTAACATATGATGTCAGTACATAGCGGTGGTGATCATTTAATAATCGAGGATATATAGACAATATTAACTTTACTGATACTGTGTAACTAAATATGTAGAAGACATCAAGCAACATTAGTCATCACAATGCGATAAAATGAACTACAGTGTATGACCTTGGAATCCAGGGTCTGGAAATGTCATTTCAAACATGAAGTGGTAAAGGTTGTATGTATAAGTATCTATTCTCAAATAATAAATACTTACCGAGTAATCTTGCTTTTGTCATCTATCCAAATGATGCCGTTCTCAACCTTGTAGGTTTTTACTGATATGGAGTCCCCTTCACCGAACAAGAGTGGCTTGGATCGCCTTAAGTATCCCACAGCCGCTCCTGTAGCATCGGCAATGACGAATTTGCGCCGAGTGCGGATGACCTGTTCCACAGGTTCAAACGGTTCCTGCAGACAAACTACCTGGGCCCGGGCACACATTGTCACATGCATTGTGGTCGTTATGTCCACGAGGTCTGACACAGTGACATACATGTCTTCGTCGGGTGGTGCGGCGTTGGTGGCTGCTGCAGCTGCAGCCTGAAAGATAGAAGTACTGTGTTACTGCTTGTTCTTAAACGTTACAATATTTACACTGTTCGGTAATATTAAATGCGCTAAACAGAATAATGCACTAAATAGGCTAGTATTCACATGATTTAGATGAACTTGTGTGAGCAAGTGTCAAAGCGATGACCAGAAATGGCACTCATATACATACAATTCAATTCCTACTCATTATTCAGTATTTCTAATTTTTGATAACATAATATAATCCTTGAAGAGTTGTATGATACTGAATTAATAGTGAAGGTGTAATGCTTATTAGACAATAAGGCCTCATCCTACACCATGTGCGCGCACTGTCCACATCGGAAACCATTTCTAAGTGAACAACACAGGTAAAACACAATGATATATATAATACCGTAACTTGTGAAATAACTTACCTGCGACTGATTTCCCACGGTTGGTGTATTGTTGTATGGCGTATACCGTCCTCGCCCTGCTCCCCTCCCGCGCCCAGTTGGTGTCCGCGGGCTGCTTTGGTAGAAGGCGCGTGGAGTTGCTTGAGTTGAAGAACTCGGGCTTGGTGTTCCACGGCCGGCAAAGTTGGGGGATAAAGTAGAGTGCCCTCCTGGCAATCTACAGGTGGCGTTTCCTCTACCTGCCATCGTGTAATATCAATATCCTGGTAAAAAGTTGGCTAAAACAAGTAATCTCCGTTCAAGGGCAGAATGAGAAGTGACCAACTCCTCCAGTGTGCGGGTATTCATATCCGCTGGTGCGCGCGTGCGAGGCAAGGCACGTGCCATGCAACCGGGAGAATTGTCACCCCATTGGTCCGGTGTGTGCGCGGGAAACCATGGCACGAGCCAGGGCACAAGGCAAGCAGGCAGAATCTTGACCCCATTGGTCACTTTCTTAATTTGTTCGTTACTGGGCAAACCACCCACGCTTTCCATCCAGGGCGGGTAAAAGCTGACCACCCGCCCCTTCTCATTTACATGAAGCCGATATGTGCCCCCTCCCTCTCCCCAGTACTTTTCCAGTATCCACTATGTAAAAAGTTACTATATATAAAGTTACTAAGAAATACTATAGGTATATACTGTAGACTATACTATAAAAACATATTGGAAATTTATTTGATAGAATTTGATATTTGTTTGACTAGACTGCATTTCAGTATTCCGTGCTAGATGGTGGGACCATGGGATATAATGAGATGATGATATTCCTACTTCTCCAGAGAATAAGTAATCTATTTTAGTTTTCCACCGCGTTGTTGGCACACCATTCATTTGGGATGGAGGTAAAAGGTTATAGACAGTTGTTAAAAATGAGTTATTCACTGAATCGAGAGCATTTACATTTAGATCACCAGCAAATGCTAATACTCGTTTCCCTGACAAAATGGATGATGCACTTCGCAGCATCTGAAGCTTATGCCGTCTACCTGCCGTAGGGTGACAATAGAAAACTCCTACATATGCTGTGAAACGTGGTATACACTCAATCACATGAGCCCCATATGAATAATTGTTAGTTATGATTACTTGTTTGTTCACTATCATCATTAGTCCCGATCGGATGTTCAAATTTTCGTTTTGAACTGACATCAACCCTGTATGTTCTATACATGTCTGGCTTGTACACAAAATCACAAAACTCTGTCAAGTGTGTTTCGTTCAGTAGGATGAGGTTTGCTCTTTTAGCTTGTGGGTTGCACACAAGGGATTCTTTATTCCTCAATGCATATTCAATATTTTGATAATAAATAACCAAAGAATCATCTTTGAATGTGTTAAAGTTCAAGGATAAATACGCAGTCTCTCTTAATCGGGACATTTCTAGCTTGACGTTATTGTCCAATTTGATTTTACATGGGTCAAAATCAACTAGCGTAAGACCAGATAAGGTGGTGACACGACTCATTGAAACATATGCAGCATGTCTCAAAAGGGAACCGCACCTTCCTGAAGTGTGCAGATCAACCACAACAGAATCGACGGTGGAGCCTTGTGATTTGTGTATTGTCTTCCCAGAAGCTTGACGTAATGGAAATTGCTTCCTGTATATATATTTACTGACTTTCTACGTATACTGAACTGAATTGTGGTTGGAAAGATTGGCGTCCAGGCAGGATCGATTCCTGGGCATACCTGTGATCGGTAAATACGTTGTTGTGTAGTCCCGATTTCTGGTTCATCAAATTCAATCCAGATACATGTTGGTTTCTCATAACCTGGCCTAAATTGAATAAACCGCAACATACCACAGCTACCATTGGCAAGGCCATCCTCTACATTTATGTTTGTAACCACGTCATATAACAGGCCAGTGCACAGCCTTAACTCACCTTGAAGGCAGCATACATTATGTTGTACAAGGAATGCCTCTTCTAATAATGTCTCTTTTAGCGTATTATTGAATTTACCCAACAGCCGGTCAAAACAGTTAACAACGCATTTTTCACCAGAGGATATAGTGTACAGAGAATTGTTCATATTTCATACCCTTTCATTGGTCAAGAATAAGAATGCAGGTGATTGGCCATTGGTTCTTATTATTGCTTCATCAATTGTTTGGACGTTGCGAGATTCCAGAATTTCAATATCAGATTGTGTATGCTCTCCCTCCCGTACTCTGTTCAGCACTTCAGCAAATTCTAGGTCATTTCTTTGCCTCATGATTTCAGTTAACTCAAACATTTTGAAACATTCCTTCCATAAGTTTACACCTAAACCTTCAATACCATGTAAACTCTGGAAAATCCAGCTGTCATTAACAGGTGGGAGTTGATAGAGATCTCCAAATCCGATGAGGTGGATGCCACCAAAGGGAATATCAACACACTTTATTTCCCTTAAATGTTTATCAATAACTGACAAAAACTTACTGCCAATTAAAGAAATTTCGTCAATTAGTATTGCATGTACTGGTTTGAAGGCCAATTGTACAGTGCTAAGTTTGTCAGCGCTGAGTGGCATATAGGATATTCTGTTGTTATACGTTTGGATGTGCAATCCACTGTGTATTGTTTTCCCTTGGATCATAAAGGCCGCTTTACCGGTATAACAAAGCTTAATTACTGAATCATGCGAGGGGTCGGCTCCAGGCAGAAGATTGTACGCCCGTGATAGACCTATGTAAATATTGCGTAAAATCCGGGTTTTCCCCGTCCCCGCCCCTCCACTAAGATAGACAATTTGTTGTTCAGTGTCCAACAAAATTGCCTTCATCACATGGTCAAATATCTGCCTTTGTTTAGAGTTCAATTCCTGAGTTCCTTGAATCAATTGAGAGTGAAGCCAAAGCTCGTCCATGCTTACAGTCGCTGTGGATATGCCTGTAGCCCCGACATCATTTCCATTATTTATGTAATCTTGACATGTCAGAGGGACAAAGAAACCATCGTCTGCAATATTACGTGATCCTTCTTCAATAGCTTGTTCATTAGCCTCGTCACATCCAGGTGCTAAATTCTCATCTAAATTCTCATCTGGAACCCTATTAAAAAGATCAGCCAAATTGTGAAGGCACTCACAGTTATACTTCGAATGGTTTTCTTGCATGGATTGCCTTGATTGTATTGTAAGGTCACCATAGGCCAAAGAATAACTCTCATACACATCTAGGAGTTCGTCCTCCAGACACCATGGCCAAAATAATTGAAATTGAATTCTGTAAAAATTCTCAGGATCGTCATCAAACTTAGGGCAATAGTAGGACAGTACTTTACATGTTTCTCGTGGTCGATATGCGTAACCCCCTTGTGTAATGCTTTCTGAACGAAATTTAGCTGAATGGTTTCGCGTCAATTTAATCCTGTTCACCGTACACATGAAATCAGCCATGCAGTATCCATATAATATAAAGCTAGAGCGATTTTCTAGGAAAGGAGGTAGAAAAGAAATGGTAGAAAGAAGGTTTTCTTTGTCCAGAATGTTCTCGGAATTTGTTGTTTTACAAACCACTTTACTCATCTTTAGATGTCTCTCCCCCCTCTCTGGATGTCGTCGTATGTGGTTTGTGAAGGTATTTGGGGTGGAAATGTGATTTTGAAGCCTTTTTTAAATCGGGATACCCACACTCTATTTATAGCCTGGGAAACCCCTGTGAGATACTACATCATTACTGAAGGGATGCAAGTTGTCCTTTAGTTGACAGATTTCCTTCAATCTCCTCTTTACCAAAATGTGTATATTAATTTCCCATACAATTTCCCCCAACCTACGTCCAGGGGTCCTAACTACATGCAGAGGAGTGGGATAGTGAAGAAGAGGGTGTAGGAATAGGAGAGGGGGAGGGGGAGGTACATTCAATATATGAGATTTACTGCCTGCATCTCCTCAAATGTAATATCATAGTCGAGAGTATCTAGGTATGTTTGTATAGCAACGTAATTCTCTATGTCTTCCGCTGTTGCTTCAGGTTTAGGAGACAGTATTGTCGTTTTTGAAAATGGAGGTAAGGGATAACCAAATCGGCAAACAGCACGCCCACCTTTTCTACATGTGTGCGAGTGCTTATGCACTTGGTATTTGACATATTTCTTTGTTTCCTCACTCACATCCAAAGAGCATGAGATGTATTTGTCAATGTATTCACATACCAATTCATTGTCTCCCCCAGGGACGTATTTTGGAGCGTCAGAACACCAGACTAACATGTGAATGTGACCCGTCCCTCTCTGTTGAAATTCGGTCCTAAAGAACGAATCTGACACTTTACCAATTGGACACAAGGGAGAGCAAATAATGTCTTTCAGAAAAGCCTTGAACCTGTTATCAAAATAGCGGCTGCAAGTTACAGGATCGGCATTTAGAAGCCTGCACTTCTCACCATAAGACATGTTCTCTATGTCGTCATCACTGTAATCTTTTTTGTCCACTGTTCTGCCTACAGCTTTCAGCAAATTAGGCCATCGGCTATCAGCTGCTGAAAGTGAAATGAAGAACGTTGGAACTCCAATCTGCCTAATGGTCGCAACAACCTCTGACCTTTTCCATTTAAAGTACATTGGGCTATTGCGCAACTGTTGATATAAAGCAAACCCATTATCCATACTGCTTATTGCATCTCGGCTTTCTGGACTTATAACATCAGCTACAGTATATTTATTATTTCTAATCTGCCTCATTGCGAATCCAGCTCTTTCATACACAAAATTAGTTTGATATCTCTTGTATTTAAAAAAAAATTGATTCAGGATTGTTCGCAATGCGCCTATCATCAGAGCGCAACTCCCAACATGTGCGATCTAAGAAATTGACTTCCTTGGGGAAGATTGAGCTGACAGCTAATCCGCCGTACAGCGTGGGGAAGCTCATTGCTTCACACTCATCATCATACACAATGTTCAGAGGTTGGTGCCCTTCCGATGGCGCTACATCTAAATATTGATTCTCCAAAAGTGTATTTTGGAAAGCTGCATTTGTATCGATCCCAACTTCGGAAAAATTGTCTGTTATTTCTACTTCCTCTACTTCAGGCCCATCTGGGCAAGCGGGGTTTCTTTCTTCACTTTCATTGTTTTCTAAAGTGTCAAGTTCATCGATTTCCCCATGACATAAACTATGATTGTTTTCTAAAACGTCATCCTCATCCATTGGCACAGGCCCAAATGTATCACCATTATGATCACTAAAGTTATCATTGTAATGATTATCCTCAAAAGTATCACCATTATCATCACTAAAGTTATCATTGTAATGATTATCCTCATCCCTAAAATAAGCATTGGAACAATTATCAGGGCCAGTCTCATTGTTATTGCTTTCACATTCAAATGCATCGGTCCCTTCCTCTATGGTAGGCTGAGATAATTCCCTGACAGTGCGGGCAAGCCATTCCTCATTAACCTCAACATCTTGACTTTTATAAATAGGGCTATTCTGTAGCAGATATTGAAGACACTGTAAAACAACATGAGGCCGCACATTCATGCGCCTATAAACTGAATTATACTGCAGCTTACGCTTGATGCGCACACAGACTGTCCCTTCCTCATTTATAAAGCGTGGCAGAGATGTAACTGTAGGCTCAATGTTTGTAGGTACATTAATAACATTCCCAAATAACTGAAGTTGACCGCCACGAGGCAATATTTTAATGTCCATAAAAGGTATTGAATTCTCAATGCTATAAGTTTTTCTTCTTCAGGTGTGAGGTCTAAAACTGAAAGCTTGGGTGGAAATCTCATACCATTGAGATAGCTCATAGCAGGAACATCCCCTCTCGTCACTTTCAAATTACACGAATGACATGCATATATATTGGTGTGATTGATAAAGTCAGGACGGAGGAATCTCGCAAACAGGGCATGCTTAACTTTAGGTATCAGTTTCACTTGACGTTTGAAGAGAATTATATAGCAAACACAGCAAGTATATACAGGGCCAGCGTTCAAATCGTTCAGTTTGACTGAAAAGTGGGCATAATACTCTTCAACAGAAAGGTTAATTGGTGCGTCTGGAATTGTGTCTGGAATTATGTCTGGAAAGTTAAGATTCTCATTCTCCTCCCACCCCTCATCCACTTGGCGACTATCAACACAGATGTTTGATTCTGGTGAAGCAACACCGCCACTAAGAGCGTCTTGGACCAATTGATAAGACGGACTGGGATTTACAAGGTGACTGGCAGTTATCGGCCGCTTGGGGTCACTGGCAGTTAGCGGCCGCTTGGGATCACTGGCAGCTATCGGTCGCTTGGGGTCAGCAGGCCTTTTCTGCACTGGCTTATTACGAAGACGTGTGACAGGTGTGTTGGCATGTGGTTGTCTATTCTTTGATGGGCGGGTGCTTGACCCACGTCCAGATGATGTCTGAGAATGGGCTGAATTAGGGGAGAATTCATTAGCCTGTGCGGCTGACCTCGCCCTTTTGGGCATTATCTTAGTCTTGACTGAATCAATCTTCCCCTTCCTCTTACGTACACTAGCCTTTCTCTTTGCTTTCTGGTCGGCTAATTCAGCTGGTGTCAATAGTCCACTTATAACCCTGGCTCTTTCATCAATTTTTTCTCGCATCCTCACCTTAAACCAAGCCGACTGAGGTAGTTTAACATTTGCATTTTGACCTACAGGAATTAATGTATCAGAAGTAGGCATATACACTGCTATTTCCGCCTCATCAGCTATCCGCCTACACCTCTCTTCAATATTAGGCACTACAACGGGCGTGGAACTTTTCTCAACTAGCGTATACGTTGAATTTAAACTAGCAGACATATCAGGCACTACAACAGGCGTGGAACTTTTCTCAACTATCGTAGACATTGAATCTAAACTAGCAGACGTAACCCGATATGCAGGAATTGATGTATTCAGGAATTGTACATTTGCGTGCGACCCATGAACCCTTCAGTTATTTAACTCAATTGGGACTATCTCATAGGCTCTACGTTCAGTGCTAATGAAAAGTCTTTGAAGGTGCCGAAACATTCTCTCAAATGTAGCATACAACATCATACATGCCCTACCATCGAGTGCAGGCATACCATAGGGAGAGCATGAGTGCGGATCAAAAATAGCATACCGGCCACTTTTGGCATCATGATTTAGAGCTATACATTTGCCATTACTCAAAAAGCACAATGTCCGTGATTTGGACAATGCCGAAACAATCTGCATCTTCAAATTATCAACTTCTTCTATATAACCTCCTAAAGAGGTTAATGTTTTCAGATTGTATTGGAAATAGTTAAAAATCAATTTCCTTGGCACTTCGTCTACGTTGAGATAATCATGTTAAAAAAGTGGGGCACTTTAGAATAAAGTTCATTGCCTTTTTCAAGAATACGGTCAATTGTCGAGACACAAAAGTTAGTGACTGTGTGATGGGTGGTAGTACAAAGAAACACAATGCTATTGGTAACACACTGTTTACCTGCATTATTACCGAAACGCCTGTCACCCTGGTTATAAGAACCTCGAAGAGATTTTACTTCAGGAATACGTTTGGGCGCTGACATAGTTATTCGATTTACAATTACAATTGTAGAAATTGTTATTTGGGAGATTGAGCTATCTTAGTATGTGGGTTTTTCTGTGAGAGGTCAGGTCACGTATCTTAGTATGTGGGTTTTTTTGTGAGAGGTCAGGTCACGTATGTTCAGTTGGTTTTCTATGTTGGGTATGTCAGAGGTCAGGTCACGTATGTTCACTTTGTTTTCTTGCGAAATGTTTGTGAAACGTATATGTTTAAGCGAAAGGGTTGTATTTCGCAAAAGAAACGTGAGAAATGTATATCAACGTATATGGATTGGTTTGTGAAAGGTATATGTTTGGGCGAAAGGGTTGTATTTCGCCAATATTTTATCAGAGCTTGGAGCTTGGAGCAGCACGTCTAGGTGTTATCTAAACTTATGCTGCAATGGAGTGCATGGCACAGCATGGTACTTTCGGGGAGCAGTTGGTTACAGGAGCAGGGGGTTACAATAAGGAGTGTCTGGGAGGAGGAGGAGGAGCAGGAGCAGGAGGGGGGGAGGGAAGACGCGCCACACTAGAGGGGCAGGGCTCCTATCTACAGGTGGTTGTTTTGATGGGGCAGGAGCAGGACGAGGACGATCAGGTCACTAGGGGGGGGAGGTCCATTAACCCCATTAGCCCATCCTCACATTCCTTAGCTTTCAGGGGTCAAGCAGTATCAGGTCAGGGTATCAGGCAGCTAAGGTGACAGGCTACAGTACTAGCCAGTCTACTGAGTCAGCCTACTAAAGACAGCCAAGTCAGCCTACTAAGAGACCCAAGTCAGGGTGAGATAAAGATCTCACTTCAAAGCCTACGAAGGTGGTTTACCGCTTTTGGAAATAACTCTTTTCAGAAAAACAATTTAAAAATTTAAATCACCCTATTCAACCACAATCGGTTTTCCTGGGCCATTTACCAAACATGAAAGAAATAGCTTGAAAAGAAAGGCATGTACTAGGTCACCAAACACACGCAATAGGTTATGTCTATATTTGTATCTATGTCTCTTTCACAGAAGTCACATGATAATCCGCTTCGCGAATAATAATTAGGAATTAGAGGTAATGTAACTAATGAACGATCATAATTTAAGTCCAGAAAGCACCGCACTGGCATTTAAACCAGATCTGTGGAATTGAGTGGAATATTATGAATATAGAAATGGGGATATTAAAGAAGGGTCGTGTCAGGAGAGATTATATTACGTGTCACGCACCTGTATGCAGGGGGTAGAATTCCCGCCGCCAGCTGGACCATATATTCCTCCTTTTGTTGATCAACCCGTTCCCGTAAAACTGCTGGACCAACATCTAACTTTTTTGCGCACGATTTCAGATGAGATTGCCGAGCCTTAATTTAGAAGACAGTATATCATTTATCAAATCGCACAACAAACGCCTTCAAGTAAGGTCAATACGAGATTAGATGTCAGTAAACAAAAGTGCATAAAATATCTTCAATAATCCCAATTAACGAATCCCTGTATTGATGAACCACTCAAAATTTTAAGCTATATTCTCAGCTATTAGGACAAACGAAATCTTACCATTTTTTCACAAAGTTATACCTCCCTGCTTTACTAGACAAGAAACTCCCTCTATTAGAATTAAAAGATCAAAGTGAAAATCCTCACCGCTCGAGTTTTAAGAGGTTTTCCACATAAGGGGCAAGGCAGAACTTCATTCTTAGCTTCCTCTAACGCGTGCTTCATTTCCTCTTGATGGTGGCTGTCTTTCTCGAGCTAAAAATCAATATGTATCAAATATATTACACTTGTCCAAAGATAACTTTTTGTCACCTGTACTTAAATTCAAGTGTGTGCATGTTTCGCTCGTATTAGACAAAATATACATATTATTCACCAGACTCGATTAAGAGGTATTTCATAAGATTCTAACAGACCTGTCACGTAAATACAAACCTTATCTACACAATGATTGACGTGCTGTTGTCGTCGGGTCATAGTAAGATGGCCTAAGTCCCGTTTACAGACATGGCAACATTGGCCGTCCCCTTTTTCTACCCGAGCATCAAGACACTTGTTCACGTGGCACTCTCTATCTTCGGCTGAATATTCAGATAAATCGATTTGACACACTTGGCAGAAGTTGTATTGAAAAATCTCTGAAGATAATAAAATCAATACATAAATCTACTGAGTGGATTATGTTGGCAATCCATTCCTAAGTTGAAAAGCAAAATGATTGCGGCTAAGGAAGAAAAACTTCTAACAAGGTAGCCCAAGTTACCAGCCTACAGCGGCTGGGACCGCCTTCGGTGGGCAACCCGGGAAAGCTTTAAATAGTCGAGATAAAAAAGGGAATTTTCATACCACTGCCTGAGTTCCCATCGCCAGCTCGAAGCTCTGTCTTCTGAGTTTTTCCAAAATTACGGCGTAAACACATTTTAATATGTCCAACTTTCTCTGATTGCGGAATTTTTTCTTTACAGGAAGCACACTCCCATAGATTAATATCAATAACATTTTCAGCAGGCTCATCGCTATTTTCCATTGTATGATGACATGTTTGTTGTCCAAGTGACGGCACTTCTCTCTCAATATAATTATTTCTTTCAACTTCGTTTGTTTCATTGGAGGTCTGAGTCTTTTGGGCTTGACCAGGGGCTTTTGGTCCTGTCGTAAAAGGTTTGCTTGGTTTCCTATTCTTGCTAGAACCATTATCTGAGACAGGTTTATTAGACGTTCGGTTAGACCTGGTCACCCTATACTGTGTCCTGTCATACTTCTTCTGAGCAAGTGCCTTGTAGGGAGTAAAACCACCCGAGAAATCTGATGTTTGGTCTAGCGATTCGACGCCTTTTAAAATATCTTCTATTTTTTTTATATTCTTGCAAGTATTTTTTGACGTTGATAAATTAGGGTTCTTTTGCTTCTGGACCCTGGGTTGTTTCATCCCTTTCATGTCGTTTTCCTCTTTGTTGATTGTCACTTTCGATACAGTTTGATCACGCGTTTCAGGGCAGGATGGGTGGTGCATTTTCCCTTCATCATTGTCTGACTCCTGTGTCAAATCATGGATCAGAACTTCTCTCGCTGTCCTAAAACGCCCATCCTCACCGCACACCTTGTTTTCTTTAGACATTTTTACCCACACTACTAACTAATAGAACATTCTAAATTATACATTTACACAACAGTCAACACATTCATATATATCCTATTGCTCATCGTCATAACTCATAACAAGTTCTCGTCGACGTTTCTGAATACGAGCGACACGATCACGTCTCTCAACTTCTCGCCGATCAAATTCATTAATCCACCTCAATGCTGCAGAGTTTGATTCGTTGCTAGTTTTACTGGAACAAGAAGAAAATAAAAGATCGGATTAAATTAAGAGAAACAATAACATTTACAAGAATGATTAATCATTTAATGAATCTGTTTTTGCATTCTAGTTTGCATGTGAAGGTTGTTTGCTTCCATGATTTAACGGCCCTCATTTAAGGCCAATTATAGCTTATTATGCGCCATAAAATTGTATGGTATACATGTACAGTACTGATAATGAGCATAACATTAAAAATTAGTGGTTTGCCCCTGGAATTGTTGTTTAATTAACGATTTTATCCAACATGATTAACCTAGCTCCACCCTCTCCGGAGTCCCACCAATTTAGGGTTAGGGTTGGTTTTGTAAGGTCTAAGGATTGGGTCTGGAGTCAAACCTGGCTAAAGTAAAGAAGCAGTAACTGGGGATGGACCAGGCCCCATTAACCGAAAGCACGACTTGGGCCCAAACCTCCAGGTTGGGGCTCAAACGACCAGTAGGGGTGTACTCTAGTAGGGGTGCAGACCTATAGGCGCCGGGACTTATAGGCCCCGGCAATATGACTTATAGGCCTAGGCCCAGCACACTGCTAGCGGAGGCGGGACCCAAGCGCCCCAGGATCGTAGCGCCCAGACTGAAGCTCCCCAGCCTTTGATCGAAGCACCCACGGCTTGGATCGAGGCGCCCAGACCGTTTACTAGTCAATTAATTACTTTTATTAGTCTATTTTTACTCGGGACAGTTCACTACCCCCTTTACTGACTAAGGACCACCAATTTAACTTTTTTAAAGGTTAGGTTTAAGGTTAGTTTTGGTATTGTTTAGTGTTAACGGTCTGAGCGCTTCGATCCTAGGCTGGGCCTGGGGCACTAGGATCTCGGGACGCTACACTACAGTAGCCTACAGTCCTGGGACGCTACAGTCCAGCGATCCTGCTATAAGTATATATATATAAAACTTTTATTCACGATCTTCACATGCAATTAAGACGGTACAATCAAGAATAGGGCGGAGCCTCACAGCAGTGATCTTCCATGAGGGCCCTTGGAAATGAAATGTAATAAGATAAATGATCCTTAGGTACTAACATCATGATAATACTATAACCTTAACAAAGTGATGTGATCTTAGCGGAGAGTATTAATATTAAATGTCAAGCGAAGGTCCATGTAGTGATTTAGCTATAATTTTATATATTTTGTCGATGTCCATCATTGTTCTGGAATAATGGCTTTCCATTGGCATTACTTATGAGTGTCCGCGAAAATTCATTGTTTTTGATTTTTCAATTTTGGGTGATGTTGGAATTTATCTTCTTGGATGATATGTTGACATGATGATGTATCTTTCTCAGGTTGGTGAAAATAGATGTTCATTGGCCCATGGGTCCTTTGTGTCGACATAAATCTTAAATTGTTATTTGAGACCGAAAAAGTAAAGTTTCCTTGATATACGATTTGACATTATTCTGATAACGTCCCTTTGACTAGGAAGACGCTTACAAGGTTAACCAATTATTACCGGTGTGGTTTTAGATCTGAACATAAAATGAAATATAACCTACACTATGTCTACAGGCTACACGAGATAGTGGATGGCAGAATACTATTAGAAAAGGACATGTATACGGTAGGTAAACAAAAATCGGCCTTTAGGTAATGTGTATCAAAGGACTCATATATGATGTAAAAGCTAGCGAAAAGCTACTAACCATTTGTAATAAAACATTCCTAGAGTCCACAATATCAAGGATGACGTGATCACATTTCTCCAACGGTACGCAGACGTCCCGTAGGCATAACCCCTTTCTCTTACTTTTTTAAGATCCCGTCCCTCAGGCATTGCTAACAAAGAAAACTAGCTTCACTCCAATCACAGTTTCTGTAAATGTCTTTTGGAAATAGGCCAAATGTTCATTCAAAACCATTCGTAACGATAGTCGCCCTCTCAATGTCAGTCATGCCTTCTTCGGCGGAACGGCAATAAGCGGAAGCGGGTCCCAAAATTGGAAATAGTAAAACACAGTTTTAAAACACGGGACAACGGGTTTCTAGTTATTTAATTTACCCACAGGAGGCGCCAGGCATGTACGCGCTTCGGTAGTGTTCCGTGGGAGTGGCTCACAGTCCCAGTCCTGCTGACTCGTGCCGTCGTGGGCTTTGTTTGCAAACTTTTTATAAGTGAAGTCCTTGAGGAAAGCTTCCAGGTTGTTATAAAAATAAGAATTATGTTTGTTGTCTTATCATCATGCATTATCTAGGTCTAATTATTATTTTCTAAAAAAGAAGAAAATATACGGTAACCCTTAATTATTATTATGGTAGGCGGCAATGCGGCAACGGTATTGTTAATTTTATAATAACTTATTGCACCACCGCACTGCATGATAAAGTAAGTTAGCCTACATATCATAATCAGATTGACAATTCTGCAATTGTTTGCCCGTTTATTACATTGTTTATATGATAACATGTTGATTTACACGTGCAAATGCGTGAGGGGCAGCACCCAGGGTAGTAGTTAGCCCGAGAAATTCTAACTGGCTCCGCTATCGCTACACACAGGTTAGGGTCTGGGAGCCCGGGCTAGGTAGTAGTATACTCAATCGCACCTTTGCCTCTGGGCCCATCTGAGTGTAGGCCTACCGTACCGTATGGATGTGTGTTTTTTTTAAAATTTAGAATTTTGATACAGCATCGGCTATTCTCAGGCAAGTGACATCATGCAGTGTTATAGTAAGGCACATGTTTTAACAAATGACAAATAAAAAAAGTGAGGTCATTGACATTGGATATGGGCTCACGGTATAGTCTATGTAAATCAATTATGATTCACCATGGCCTTGTGCCCACTGCTATGTCTATCTAAGTCTAATGACACATGTGGTATGCGTTGGTATAATTATGCTACAATACACTAGCTTAAACCGTTACTTTCAGTTCCCTTCGGAGAGCTGCTACCCCTACATTGAAGGTGTGTGAAGATCCATTATGGATCAGTCAAAAAACAGGAATCAAGCTGAAAACTATGTAGGATTTTTTTCTGCAAACGATTTAACATCAAAAGGTTAACAATAGAGGCCCCATGGGAATTTTGAATAGTAGGCCTACACTTGTTTAAAATGGGAACACTTATTCATTTTCTTTGAGATGTAGTATCTATTAGATAAGATTATTTGAGAGACTATATTTTACTTTTACTGGGTCATCAGGGTCTTGTACAGGAACCAGCAGCAGGCAAGACCAGTTGCGGTCTTGTCCCTTCATCCGTAGAACCTGTCCTTCTCTGGGTCCATGAAGTCTCGGTTGGGCCTGCCCCCTGGAGGACTGCAGTGGTGTCAAAAAGCAGCTACAGCTGGTATAGCTATGATACAGAGCCCTTCACTTCAAACAGGGCTATGCCATAGGAGCGCTTGAAACGGTGCAGCTGGATTTGCTGTAGTTTGTGTAGAGTTACAGAAGTTTGCAACCCCTCACTATGACAATAAAATCAATGTTTAATGTCTTATCTCCCTACTTGTTACCTTTCAATGATTAATGTGAAGAATTAATAAACTGTGGGCAGAGTTTTCATCTGCTCCACCCAAAAAACCCAGCGAGGTAGCCATTTTGCAAATGGGTTTATGTATATTGTTTATTTCCGAAGACAATACATGATAAAAATATAAGATAGTTTACATCGGAAATGGGTTGGTCCTCTTCTGTGGCAGCCACCCTTCTGTGGCAGCCACAGCTCTTCCAGAGGGTTTACAATGTGGTTCATAGTCTTGTACAGTCCAGTTGTAGCGGTGTTGTTTTGCACCATTTTTTCGGCTCATTTACATACCTTTGGTCATGCGCAATGAGACATAAACAAGTCGGGGCCTTATGTTTCAATATCGAAAAAGATTCTGGAACAGATTTGCCAATAATAAACCTAGCAGTTCTCTGTGTATTTTGCACATCCTCTCCCAGGAATGTACTGTAAGCACCACAAAATGTTACTGATTAAGGACACATATATATGACAGGCGTTGCTTGAGTATTTTGTCTGGACAAACTAGAGAACTTTGAGCTGCCCCGTTTTTACCGAGACTTACTGTCGACCCTATATTCAATAGTAAATGTAGGGTTGATGAGTTGGCTACTGCTGGTACTGCAGAGTCCACCACGTTGTGGCACAGCAGGATTGCAAGTTAGTTAAACAAAAATTTCCAATGTTTAATAAAGGCCGGCGTTCAGGCCATTAACTGCTTGAAACTAGAAAGGGCGGGTATAGAAGGCTACTAGAGCAAATGGTCAAACATTGCGGGCATGATCAATGGACTCCCTTGTTTACTAGCATTTATACTCGTCTTATAGCCATCACTGGACTTATATTTATGATCACTAAAATACTAGTTTCATCTCAGTATGACTCAGATCTTTGAAATTACAAAATTTGAAAAACCCACGGAAATGGACAAAAGGGGCAACGAAAAAAAATGAAGGTTTTCCTCTTTTTTTCAATAAAGATCTCAGTAAAAGTGGCTCCTCAGTTGAAAAAAATATTTGATAATACAAACTTGTTCTAATTTCCACCTCATATATTTCAAGAGAATTTAAAAAGGACCATAAAGCCGAACTAAAACAAACACTACAAATGGGATTAACTTTTCATACCTCTTTTATTCATTTGAACTTATCAGTCTATATTACAATCAGCAGATATCTAGTGATAAAATGTCAACATTCAGATTGATGTACACAGATAATGAAGTACAGACTCGGTTTGATAAATATACCGCTCACGTCACTTACACATTATGAGGAGTATAATCTCAATAAAAATATAAAGCGTAACAAAAAATCGCCATCGGTTTTTTTTTATGAACGTAGTCTTTAACATATCTTCCGCAACAAGTAATCCAGTGAGCTGGAGTCACAATCAAAGTGATCGATCCATTAGATCCCCGAGATTATGGAAAATGCATAGAATCAATTATATATAATGTATGTAAAAGGACATTTGATTGTGTTGGAAACTATTCATTCAATATTAAGCATGCAAAATAAATTATCTTTCAGGTGAGAACTTTCACACTTCTATAATATAATCATACTAAGCATAATTGGACAATAAAAACACGAAATCATTAATTCAGATTTGTTTAGGACTAACAAATATCACTTAATGCACCTGGGTTTAAAGAGCTGTACACAATTCTTTAAAAATATATTAAGCTTTCGTTCATTGCAACTATAAATGTATGTTTCCAAATAGAGTAATACTTCAAAAGATGTAGTTTTTAATATACGTCAATTGCTCCATAAATGGTGTTTGAGAAATGGGTATAAGTCGCGAACACCTCCCTGGTTAACATCAAGGGCGAGCGCATTTGAACATGGTCTCCAATAGTTGATGCACGATTGTACTACATTATGTAGTATCCAATCAGCTGGATCACTGCAGCAAAAACAGCACCAAGGAGAATCAGCATTAAGGTATCGCTTCTCCACGGAGGGAAAAATAGTCACTTGGGCTGCGTTCGCTTGACATATTGAAGCACCCTATGGAGGGAAACAAGGCGATCACGGAGATGTCTCTGAGCTAGAATTGTGAGTTGAGCGCGGTTATCCAGGGGCATGATGGCTGTAAGCCACCATAACCAAGAAGGTCCATTGTCCAGGCGTAGATGATTCGGCTCTAGGTCTGGGAACCAACCAAAATGGCCTCTGATGCGTGCTTGTGGCCCGGACTTGAGGGAAGAAAACCAGCCCCGGGCTTCTTGGTGAACCTCATCGTGTAGTTTAGCGAGCTCTGTTGGGAAAAAAAGAGAACGTATGAGAACAACACAAGCACAAAGGTCAAAAGTCTAAAAGACTGTCGTGTCTTACACCAGAAGGCGGTTTCTGACTACTAGCCTCAGTCTGGTGGGAGAAAACGTAGTTAAACTTTGAATCAAATTAGCATGGTGTAGAATGATATAACTGTGTATACGCTAATGCCTCCTCTTACCTGCAACCACCAGTAACCACACCCCACACACCTTGATTGACAATAATGACAGTAACCGAAGCCATGTGCACGATTTTGATTTGATTTGAAAACGTTTTTATTTAGCCATTAACGGACCGGTCTGAGCATAGTAATGGCCATACTGATAGTAGAAGTCGCTGATTCGATAAAATTACAAAACTACATCTAGCTTTCAAGTCTAACAGAACCCCCTCCTAATAGCATTGCCTCAGTGGTGACCTCGCATAAAGGAAACGTACACGCATAGCTATCTAAAATATGTCGATAAGTGAAACAGGGGGAGGGTAGCCACCAAGTTAAAGCCAGTATAACAAGGAATACCCCCATAGACAAACCAATTAACATATCATAAATAATACAAAACCTCTTTAAGATATTGGTTGGGTGAGAATTCGATATATTGCACCAAGCACACAAGGTAGCTTACCATCATATTCAGGCCCTTCTGGCACGAGTATATCCTTAATGAATTCGACTTTAGCAGTATTGTAGCCATCGCGATGACCGCGACTAATGACCTTAAATCGACGACCACCTACAGTATCCACAACTGAACGTCCATCGGGGAAATATTCAACATTCCGAACCTCTAGCATGGTCCCAAAGTCTGCAAAATCCCTGAAAGAGATAGGTCCAAGAATTAGACAACGAAGAACCGTCCCCTACATGTACATCACTTATCTGTAGGATAATTGGAATTCGGTATCAAATGAACTGATGGTGGGGTGGTATGCACCACTGAACTAGACCCATAGAACTACAGAACTTTCTACTTCGCAATTATGCACGTACACAATGACACTTACTGATCATTAGTAAGGCATACACACATGCCGAATTGGCGGGTTCCTGCCTCCATGCACTGCCGGATCATAAGGCGATAGCGAGGTTCAAAAACGTGCAGAGGACACAGAATCGTCGGATATCCAACGGTGCAAACAAAGATGGGGATTTCTAATTGGTCAGCATCCATTCTGCAACGAATCAGGGAAGTATCTTAGCATAATATCAAGGAAACAATCATGTCAAGTTAAAAATTCGCGGCAAGACAGATTGCGAGTTGGAAAATGTTGGTACGGTACGGTCTTGATAGATATCCTCCCCTCTCAACTCGAGACACTTTACACTTTTAGAATATAGAAATTATAAGGGGGCTCACATAGCAAGTGATGCTAACTCCTCCTCATATTGTTTTTTCCTTTCCAAGTACTCGTTGGGCATATATGACTGGATGATTGCCTCAATTGCCTCAGTGGTGACTTGTCTCCTCTCGGCCAAATACTGAAATGGCAAGATGAATCGTGAAATTTTGAAATTAGTCAAATAAGAATTGTTTTTGAAAAAAATGGAAGCAAAATGATAACTTCCAAAAATTGCATACTTTTGTAAATATCCACGATGATACAGACAAGACTGGTAATTGAGAATCATGTAAACCTCATGTCGTATAGCATGGAATATTCAACTAAAGACTTACCTCAACCAAAGTGCTTTTACAGAGGGGACATGTGGAGTTGTGATCCAGGGAGCGGTCCAGGCAGCCTCTACAGTAAGAATGACCACACGGTGTTGTGACAGGGTGGAACAGCAACCTGCAAAAGAAATCAACATCTAATAAAAGTTCTGTAAAATAAAGAACAACAACTTTATATTTCTCCATGAAACCATCAGTTCACAACAGGCCTGATCGATATAAAGCGATACCCTCCTACTCAAAGATCTAATAAAAGATCAGCCGAGATAGTCCAACATAGTATTTGTGTATGATACATTTCAAGTATTGGTTTGAACAAAACAAGGCCAGGGCGTAAAAAGTAAATATGAGAAAAAAGCAAAATAGCAAAAGATAGTATGAAAGAAACTGATCCAGTTGTAGAAGCTGTTCGTTTATGTAAAATATAGAATTAATGTTAGAAAAATGTTAGAAAAACTGGGTTATTATAAGTGAAAGTCGAACTTATCTTTAAATTTGTAAGGCCATTTAAGTATATTTTAACTAGGAATGACATGAATTAAAACGTCTTACATATATGGTCTATATCATTGGAGAAGTAATATAAGTCTAAAAAGAAGGCCTAGACAAAAGTCGTTCACACAAAAAATAATTTTAAAAATCCATAACAGGTACATACAATAGAACATGTCAACATTGAGACACTGAAGGCGATATACGGGGGCAAATGTAGAATGTATAAACTAGTATGCATTTAACAAATAACATCGCATTCACTGCAGAAAGATTTTACTTTCCTAGCATATCGAACAACTAGATTAATGGCAACGTGGGATGTAAATGGTAGGTACGTAAAATCAAGGCTTGTGGTTCAGAAAAGAAACTGACCGGTAACAGAGCGAACATTCTAAGTCATCCTTCTCAAGGAGTTCTAAAGGGACTTTCCTCTTGGGATCAGTGTATGCTGGACAATCTGAAGCATAAAATTGTTACTAAGATATAGAAAAAATAGAATTCGTTGTTTGATTTTTTTTCGAGTTTAATACGTATTTAAAAACCGTAGGGAGTAAATATCAAACTTTAGACATTGCATATTTCAAAGTCAAAACAAATAGAAAGAGGGAAAGGACTTGGCACCGTCAAAGCATACGAACATATTTCAGTAAATGTCGAAAAATCATGACGCTGTATTCGTTAAATATCAAATGCAAACTCTTACTCGATTTCTTCTTGGGAGGAGAGCTGGTAGGACTCATCCTACAGTTTTGTTCTTCGGCTGGAAGATTTTCGCACAAACGTTTTCTAGAAAGATTTGGGTCAGATCCCGAAATGGAGCACACTTCCGACATCATGATAGATGAAGGAGATGAGGATCTGGAGTTGGGCGCCGATTGACCTGGACAGGAAAGAAGACTGCATTAATACTACAAATTGAGCTTAAAAAGGCTAATTTCACAAAACACCCTCACTGGCAAAAATCTGGTAAATAGAAAGGTGTTTTTTTATGAAGCAGCATCATTTTATCGAATCAGATCGAATCATAAAACTTTATCTCATCGAATTGTTTGTAGTCATAAATATATTGATGCGTACTTTTCATAACTAGTTGACTATGTTGAACAGGTGTTGATTGGGTAGAAGGCTGTTTGGCGTTGGAAGTGTTTGGCGTTGTCTGAAAGATAAATAATCAAATCAAGTTTCGAATACATCAAGAGAAAACGGGAAACAGGATGAATATAGGATAAAGGGGAAAATTTATTTTCGTGATGAAACATTTCTTCACGCACCCGTATTTAAGTAGAAAAACCGACATACCACACAACATGAACAAAATGTAATTTAAAGCCCAATCATAAAGAACGGATAGGCCTGTATTTCCCACCTTTCTAAAACTTCTACTCCAATAGCTATTTAATTAATGATAATAATGAACGTTTTTGTTGTAATTGTATAGATCTACTATCGTAATTCTTTGGTTGAAAATTGTCTCCCAGGGCAGTTACTCGACCGTGCAACCTTATATGCTTCTAAATCCGAGTCCGTGAAATCTCTATGTAGGCCATCTGCATGATACTTCACGTCAACAGACCCATTGTAACAATGCAACCGGGCCTTCCATTAGAATTATTGTGTCATTTATTTTTTGTATCAGTAGGAAGATTGGTAGGAAAAGAATTGCAATCAATATAATGATGCGTTGTCAATGATGTTCGTACTCAAACAGCAACACAGAAGAGGTGTGTGTGTGTGTGTGGGGGGGGGGGGGGGAGGGGGGGAGGGCTCCACAGGATCCACACCTTAGCTACTTTCCTTTTATCGTCGTGATGAATATACCGTAACATGACTTAGTAAGATTGTTGGTTATTGTTATCCAACTGGTGTTGTATCAGAAAGGTTGTTATCCAGCTCTTCTACAACAATAATCAGATGACGCCAAACTACCAATGGGCTTATCATATTCGTTGGTTGACTAAGTATATTGTTGTAAAATGAATTACATGTAGTGATATCCTCAAAAAGATGAAATCTACGTCAATCTATATCAGCGCGATCCGCATACATAATTCCCATTGCATCGCTCATATAATTAGTTCGAATCGCTGCATATAATTATGTTTATAGTATTCTAAGCGAAAGCACCTGTAGCCCCGAATGGCGCCCCACAAAGCGGCCCCCATCGGTGCCTCACGTATCAAGGACAAGTTCACGGCTGTTTCATAAGGCCAAGGTGCTTGTATAACAGGGACTCACTGGAAACCTAGCTCGGGTTTATACACGTGTTTTTCGGCGGATACACCCCAATTACCTAGTATAGCGGGATTTAGTAACATATATAATAATATACATTTGTATCATTTCATCAAGTACATTATCATTGAGATATTGGAACGACATTTACAGCCTTAACTGCTTTATTATCAAAATGTCAAAAGCGTCTGTTTTAGCTAGTATTATTGGCGCGTGTGCGTTGGTGGGGGGAGGACTGTGGGGGGTAATTTGAATAAGACCACCTACCACCCAAGACGAATTTGCAAATAGTTATTATTCTCGAATCGATCCAGGATTGATATTTACAATCATGCTCTGCATGCATACATATATACATAGTAACATAATACTGATGTACATGCATACATATACTTGTATGCATGTTTGTATGTAGGTCCGTCCGTAGCCCCAACAGAGTAGGGAAACATCAGTTTAACTTTAAGGGAACATCGTGAAAGATGTCTGGTAGAATATCTACCTTGTGTATCTCCCAAGAAGTGCCACAACCAAACACGGAGTGGGGGAGGACCAAATGAAGACAATCCCACTACAATGCACTACTACTAATTTTGGATGTCTGAAAGCGTAGTCTCGATATACAGCTATATACATATTTGGTGAAACATATATGTAACCCAGTAATATATCCATTCAGTGATCAGGGTATAATGAAAGTGAGATACATGTGAAGCTACACGTACCCTTAATTATATTATCCATGCGTGTTTATTATTACCCCCACGTACTAAATACCATTATATATATTTCCTGACTTAACACAATGATGATTGGACTTTCCTATTTGGAAGTATATGCGATTCACATACTCACACTAGTCATCTAGTTGTACACCATTTGAATGTAGTTGACTCGAATTTGTTTAAAATGAATAAATAAAAAACCCTCAATAGATTACTTTGTACACTGTTTTGGGGTACAGACTTGAAATGATTACGGTTCAAAGTTTCGTATTTTTGGTGATAGGTCACGTTATTAACAACAATGACGGTAAAAGTATACCATATGCCATAAATTATCTTAGTCAGCTTTATCTCCGAGCAAAAGGACGAAGACCTAATGATAACAATTCGAACAAAAGAAACCATTTTTGTTATCTTTGATAAAGTAGTTTTATATCTCACTGACCCCTTCCATACTTGTAATCAGAACATAGTTTGCGGTAAAAATCAAAATTTCTAAGAGTTTTTATCGCAATGGATCCTTAGTAGATAGGACATCTTGCTAAAAAGGGTAGTATAGAATTGATCCTAATGCCCTGATCACCACCGAAATAACAGCTGGCAAAGAAAGTAGTGGAAAGACCTAAAGAAGATGTTTTGCCATATTAAGTTAATAGATGATTGAAATGAAATATTTGCACTTCAGTAACAACGAGAATCAAACAGTGTCAAAAGTAATCGCAGAACTAGACTTAAATTGTGAAGAAAGACCTGAATAATTATACCAACAGAACTGTGGCACACACTAGAGGAACACCATGTTTCCACCGTAAATAGCAACATAGCAGGTCCAGAACATCACCCTCCTTGTAGCACCCTAGAACAATGACATGGACCTATGGCGTCAGGAAGTAACGCAGGAGCACAAAGGAAATGCATAATGTCGATGTTTGTAGACGGCACTCACGGCACTACCCTCTGACTTGGGGAACCCTCGCCTCCGCGACATCGGGGCCCCAGGGGATCCCGCGCTCACGAACCCGGACTCAGGACAATTTTTGTTTTCTCAGCTATTTATAGCTGAGAAAACATATGAGTCACTATGAAATGTGCCAATCACTGATACTGGATCTACATCTGATAATATTCTTTAGCTGTCTGTGAGGTGTTTAAGGATGCCTTATCTGATCCTTTCGATCAGGTAATAGTTTCACACTTCACTGATTCAATCAGTCATAGATTTCACACCTAGACGTTATTGAAGGCTGATTGACAGCCTTTCTACGTTTAGCCAAGGGAGTTGATTGGCTGTTAGTTAGATGCTTCTCCAACCATGATAGGTCTGCAGAAGGCCCTCCCACCTCCCACACCATCCCTCTGGCCACCACCCCCCTCATCTGCCTCAGGTGCTCAAATGGACACTGCTGCCCAACACATTTTCTAAATTTTAAAAGTAAGTTACTAACTATTTAGCCTAGCCTAGCTTACTACTTTTTTATACAACCAACTTTTTTTTATGACCAATTTTTTTTTTATGACCATTTTTTTACAACCAACTTTTTTTTTACGACCAACTTTTTTTCTACGACCAACTTTTTTTTACAACCAACTTTTTTTAACAACAATTTTTTTAACGACCAACTTTTATTTTACGACCAACTTTTTTGAACGACCAACCTTTTTTTTTAATCGACAACTTTTTTTAACGACAATTTTTTTTCAACCAACTTTTTTTACAGCCCTGGCTATTGCGTTGCACACTGTTTCCCTCTTCAAGAATCAAACTACTGTATAACTATAAGTTGACATCAGGCACAAATGATTGTGGCTGAGAAAATCGTTTCCAGTGGAAACGCCAAGTATATGAATTAAGTTGACACTGATTACAAAGTTAAATATGTTAACAGTTGATCAAATCGGTGCATAACTTGATAATTAGTTAACTTAGTACTTGTTTAGATTTATAATCCACTACTTCCTTCACTGACTTTGATAGGACCACCAATTTAAGGTTAGGGTTGGTTTAAGGTTAGGGTTAGTACAGCCTATGTATCAATTCATGACTGGTAATCCAAATTCATTATTATTGAATGGTCATCTTAAAGCATCACATTGAGGATTTCTTATGTGGTTAAGTGGGGGTCCTCGACTCCCGAAGGGGTTAACTTGACTCCCAAGGTGTAAGGGAGGGGGCGCGGAGGCCCGGAGCCCCTGAAGAGTCGAGGGTGACGAGGAGCGGCCAGTTTTTCTGCACCAATCCACAAACATTGACATATCTCAAGAAATATTAAACTACTACCACTACTAATAAAATAATGAAGTCTTCCTTACCTCATTTCTTTGTGACTCTTCAACAAAGCCTTCAGCCTCTAGTCTTTGGTTGATAAGAGTTAGTCGCAGCCGTTCCTTGATTTCAGCAAGGAGTTTTTCATTTATGTCCGGAGAAAGGAAGGAACATGCATCAGCACTGAGATTGGCATCAGGGAACGGGCAAGCTGTTAATGAATGGGAGAGTGGTCCAGAAATAACGCTCTGCAATTCAGCCATTTTAACGGCCTCCGGGGGTAAAGGTGATAAAATTCTATGTAGGGTCTGAAATATGAAAATGTAATGATTAATTATAGTACACAAAGCAAGGAACCAGACAAAATCCTCGATACTCGAAATCCACTAATCCTTGATACAATTATAATACTCTTACCTTTGCAAGGGCAGTTCTGGCGGATGTTACGGCAGGATCCAGGGCTAAACATTGAATAAAAGCCATGGCAGCGGCTTTATGTAACTGTAGCCCACTCAATGCAGAGCCTTTCCTATAATATCCCTGTAACAAGCAGAGCTGAAGTGACTGAGGGGGAATACAATATAATTATAAAGGCAATGAATGCACGCTGAAATAGCTACTCAAATATATAAATAATAAGCCAGCACGCCCTTAAGTTAGAAGCCGGGCAACTCCTATAGTTTCTACATTTTAGGTAATGACTGCATGCAAATATGAATATTCCTAATCCCTTACCTTGGCCCAGTCAGGACGTAACATAATAGTCTGTTCGGCGTCATCTAAGGCTTCTCGATGTTGCTCCAGTGAGTCATAAGCAAACGATCGGTTACTTCGAAGTAAATGATCAGATGGAGCTATATTGACATAAAAATATAAGTGTCTTACAGTCAAAGTTGCTCACTATCAAAGATGTTAGCGGTTTCAAGATCATATCTAAGGCGCTATACTCGGGAAAATATTCAAATAATAAAAATAAAGAAATTTCACCGATTTCAATATCTGGGTTATCGAAATTATCACCATGCTACTAGTCATAACAGTTAGACCGGGGAACTAATTAATGGTCTCTTGCCAGTAAATAATTTAATACAATGGTTGTTGTCAGGAGAAAATTGGCCCGAAACCAAATGAGGTGTCACTTTATAATTTATATATAGCTATATTCCACCCAGGGAGGAAAAATTAAGGTACATGTACAAGGAAACAATATTATTAAATTTATAGTATAAACATTTTAAACGGGAAGGCCAGGGTTCTAACCAGAATTTTTTCTCAGAGCGGCGCTAGGTGGCGATCCCAGCCCTTTTGCGGGAGGTATGGGGGGGTTCTCCCCCCAGAAAATTTTGGACTCATACTTTTTAAATGGTGCATTCTAGTGCATTTGCGACGAATACATGTATATATTTTTAACACTTGTATTTGAAGGCTATTTTACAGAATCAGGCTCTAAATTTTTAGGAAAACATCAAACTATTAATCATGATTAATACTAATAGTATCTGTATCTGGGTGGGGTCAGGGCGGTTTCCCTCCTGGAAAATTTTTAGAACAGTTGGTCATGGTGTATTTGAGACAAGAACCTACCAGATTTTTCAATATGTTTTCATGTTGTTTATCCATTGGAACTATTCATATAGGAATTATCAATTACTAAATAAATAAATAGCTTAATCAAAACAGGATTTAATGCAATAAATTTAGAGAAAATTGTACAGGGAAGCATGAAATATATTCAGAATAAATCAATCTCAGGCTCCTTTAGATTCAGCATGCACCACTCAGTGTGCAACATAGTGAATTGGGAGACCAGAGACCGTTGGTCTCTGTCAAATTGTAACAGTGGAGACCGACATGATTTTACAGAGAACGAAAAAAAGGGGTGGGGGCATTAATATGGTAAATAACATGCAGAAAATAAGATTGTCTAAGACAGGGCCAGGTAGACTGTTACCTCTACCTCTACTGTTTTAGAGGTACTGTTTTTGTAATACATGAGATACACTCAACGACAGTTATGCCATTATTTAATATAGATATAAAAACTGCTCTGATTAGTCAGAATCTGATGCAATGCCCAGAATAAGAAAAGTTAGACAAGATAATTTTATCACTTGTTCATTTCATTGGAGACATGCGCCGCGCTTTAGTTAGAACCCTGAAGGCTTAATTGTCCAACCTTCATCATGCAACATTATTATTGAACATATTTTGAGAAAAGAATAAAAAGAAACCGTAAAATAAGATACCGTTGTAATGGCATTGTTTGTGTAGTCTTAGAAAATGAGTTGATGGCCTGACACAATTGAATTAGTATTGCCTAGGCTAATGTCCTATAAACACGGCTGGGACGGTGATCCGCGTAACGCGCGTTACCTCATCACATATGGCGATTTGGAGTCTCCCATTCAAAACTGTTTGCTAAGTTTTAGCACCTTTTCCATTCATATATGCTATTTATTATACGCTGTTTGAGGCACAATACAACGAGGAATACCGCATTTACTTTAACAGAAGCTATATATCATTAGAAAATGTGTAAGAGGTGTTTTTATTTTCATGGGTGATCCCTGTAACGTAAATTGGTGATGCCTGTAAAGCAGAAACACAGTTTGTAAAGGATGCCTGTAAAGCGTAATTATGTGAGAAGTGATGCCTGTAAACTGTTGTTTATTCTCAATATCATATGACTAATTCCTCGTGAACTGTCTTTAAAAACACTCTAGTATATAGGTGAGGACTTTGATGATCTTTATTCCATAGTTATGTTATTCTTGACTATACAAACACAATACTAGCATAAATGTGTTCCCCCCCCCCCCTTCAAGAGCGTAATGAAACAATACGTAAAAAATAATTTCTATCAAAAAGAATCATGATAATAACACCGTCTATATTTATAGATTCAGAATTTATTCTGGGGTAGGGAAGATGTAAGTGACCGTGCTAGAACTATATAAATATCATTGCAAATAATACATAGTGAATTTGACATGCCTGCTATGTTAAAAAGTCGAATTTCACATTATCTTGATGATGCAAAAATTAGTTTTGATATTCATTTGATGTCTCTGATGTAGCGTCATATTTATTGCTTAAAAATGAGCTTGGGCACATTTTAATGTAAGCGACCGTGTCATATGTGAACACCCATTTTATCATTTATTTCCTTAAAAAGTGTTAGTGACAATAATGCCCCTAGTTATAAGGAATGTATTCAACCCATAAATATTTCTGAAAGAGTTGTGGTTGTCATCATATTCCACATGTATGTGTCTGTGTAAGCAACCGTGTGCTGTAAGCGACCGTGGGTTAAAAATGCGATTGGAGTTGTTTAGTACATTTTGCCCAGTGGGAAAGTCTAATATCCATGTTTTAATCTTCGAATCATACAATATGGATGTTTGGCTTTCAGAAAAAGTTTATTTCAACACAATCGGACCAGTGGTTCTATATGTTTGGTTGATTTGAATAGCTCACTTTTATTCCCATATTGTTATTAACTCCCTATATATATAATGTTCCTCCTTCTCTCCGTCGATCCCAAAATTACCTCTCTTGAACAGTACTTCAGTTGATCCTCTTTGGGTTCATGACAAAATTGGTGTGAAGATTGGTTGAGAAGTCATGAATATATTATTTAAAAAATTGGGTAACTTTGCTCAATTGACTGCATTGCACTACAGCGTTGCTACAAGTCAATATCTTAGAACTAGAGACATTTAAGGGCCAATAATGGATGATATGTAAGCGACCGTGCTACACACTTTCTTCACCCTTTACTTTAAAATATTTCGAATATCATCAACTTTTTATTTAATTCACATCAAACTATACTTTTCCTGTTAAATGAAGCACACACAATTCTCATATTCAATTCAATTCAAGTATTCTTCATTATGCTGATCTTGCTGCACAAAGGATTTCCATGTCTGGTTCCTATCCAAAGCATATTATTTAAGATCTTATTTAGAAATGAACATGTCATTATGCTTCAAAAATGAAGCAAAATACCTTTAATTGCAAATATCTCTGAGTCTTAAAAAACTTGTTTTACTTTTTAAAAAGATAGTGTATGTATCCTAATATTTCTACTTAAACTAATATAACAAGATGCACGGCTATGACTAACGTCATATATAATTGCAATGGGCTACATGTATGTATACATAAATAAGTACATGTACACATAAGTACATGTACACATACATACATAAATACATACATACATACATACATACATACATACATACATACATACATACATACATACATAGAAGAACCATTCTAAATTACAAGTAAGCATGTGAATGTTAAGGAATTCTCCCAATGACACCAAGTAAACCCCACCAGAATACCTTAAAACAGCATATATTTAGAAAAAAAAATATTCAAATTATACATTTGTTAAAACAGATGTAAACTTTTCATGTTTAAATGATTGTAACCATACTACATACTAGGTCACCACAATAATAATAGCTGCTCAGATTGTAGTTGTAAGGTGTAACTATGTTTGCATGTACATTTTGTACATGTACATTCATACCTACATTAGTACATACATCCACTGTCACCACTGCCACCACTACCACCACTAACACTAAGCTCCCACTCAGCTGGCCAACGAACAGTGACATAGCATGACCAGCACCAGCACCAGCACCACTGCCACTACCACTGCGCTCAGACGAAGACGAAAGTGGTGCATAGACGACGGACGACGATTTTCTTCACAAATGTAGAATTCCAATGGTAACATTATACCTAAACACATTTAACTGCCCATTGCAATTAAAAAGTTTATAAATAATTTACTATAATTATGTTGTAGATATTAATAATGTATGCCCACGGTCGCTTACATAGTAACAGAAGCACCCAGATTAAAAAAACTCATAGAATTACTAATTTTCAAGATTATATCCCCAAATTTCGCATACATGTCGCCCAAGACATTGGTTATATGGTATCAAAATTACAAGATGGAATAAGCACTTCTAAATTTTGCTTGTTTTGGGGTCTTATGACGAAGGTTTGGTGGATTAAAGGAATTTATATTTGAATGGCCAATAGAAGGTATGGGGTTTAGGTTATTTTCGAATAATGAAAACAGGAATTAGTTGGTTTATTTAAGGAATCATTTTACGGTGGCATTTGGAGACATTAATTCCAATTGTTCACAAAGAAAATTGCATAGAAGTTAGGAATATATATATATTTAAGAAACCACTTTACAGGCATCAACCAGTTGCTTCACGGGCATCACCACAATCAATACTGGTTGGCGTTACCTCATCACCATCAGAATTGTTCACACATAATATAGAAAAACTGCTGTTGTGATGACCATAATAAAACAATTATCATGATCAAATATCGTTTACCATCTTTAGTGATGATTCACATGCATGTTCGAACTTTGTAAATACCTAAACTCAAATGTAAACAATGACCACTTTTAATTGCATTCGCCATATGTGATGAGGTAACGCGCGTTACGCGGATCAGCGTCCCACCCGTGATAAAGAGAGGTTGGGGTCTGTTGAGTGGCGGGTTCATACAGTTATACAACCCGCGTTCCATATAACAACTTCTCGTTTCATAATCTGGTCTGACATGGAAATGGGAACGGTCACAGAAATCTGCTATAGGGCCTATAGGTTATCGATCTATAGGCCTAGGCCTAGGCAGGCTATAAATTGCTATTATATCATGATATCAGTCTATGCTAAAAGTAAAACAAAAAACCGTGAAGAAAAACACAATATTTCAATTTTTCTCGGAGTCAGACTATAAAAATTACTGGAAGAGAGTAGGTTAATCAAGGAATAATCTATAGATCCGACCAGACATACATAAGTCATAACAATAGGGCAATGCCAAGGACGATTAAGTAAATGATTAAGTAAATGGTAACGTTATATATATATATAATCGTTATGTAATGGCCATGTGTACATGATTTGGCCTACGTGTATGCGCGTCGTACCTCAGCTTCAGGGCTGATCAAATGATTGGAAAATTTTAAATAATTCACAGCCTCAGACAAAAAGATTTAGAACATACATCCCTAGAAATAGTAGAATATTTGATTGCTGAACTCCCAATATAATGATATCCACAGACAGTCACAGTGGCACTCACCTAGTTTTATAGCTTCAGTGTAAACAACAATTGCTTCTTCATATCGTTTAGCCGCAAACAAAGCGTTCCCGTCTGCTTTCAACTTGACAGCTCGCACTTCATCAGAAAACCATTTGTCCATCACAGAAAAAAGAAGTACATTAGTCTTTAAAATAGAAAATCTGGCGTGGTTATGTAACACGCCACATTTTGTGCACGTCCGGGAAGCAGTTTTTTCAAGGCATTTTCGACAGAACGTGTGTCCACAAGATATGGTGACTGGGTCGTTCCAGATGCCTTTACATATATCACAGGCAAATAAATTATCCTCTTCTTTAACCTGGGTCCTAGCTTTAAGATCATCCCCCATTCTCTCCATGAGAGCAGTTACTAAATTGTTTAACTGATCTGGCCTAATATTTCCAAGTCGAAATGCTTTAGTATAGGATGAGAAGGCTTTGTCGAGGAGGCCAGATCCAGCGTAGCCGTAGGAGTCTGCTAGACCAAGGTACAAGTCGAGATTGGGGCCATATTCACGTATCCTCCGATCGTATATTTCCGATGCTAAATCATAGTTTTTGGTAGAGAACGCCTGACGCGCCAAATCCTCCATTTTTCTTCTTTCTGCCCCTAAGTAAAGTTACAGACATTTCAGTCATAGCCTAGGCATGATACAACCTGGCCGCTCAGTTGCAGACAACACTTGTATAACCCCCACGTGACTCTTACAATGGCGGTGATTGGTCAATTTTATAGGTCATGGTTTTATAACAGCCCAACTGCTATTGGTCAATTGTGGAAATGATGGTTTCATAACAAATGCTACTGACCTACTTTACGTAGCCTTATGAAAGAAACCTCTCGGGACTGTTCATTGTTAGGGCTAATCCTTTGGAGGTGGGCGGAGGCCGCCTTTTTTCCCGCCGACTATATAAGTCAGAATATATGTCAGAATGGGGGTGGGGGTGGGGGCAGGGCTCTCAAGTCAAGTAGTGACAGATCTGAAATGCCACCAACGGCAACGCTGGGGGTTTGGGGGTGGGGGGTGGGGGGGGGGGGGGGGATGTATTAAACCCATGCATCCTCAATTTATTTTAGATTTTAAGAAATGGCCATCCCTGAGGGCCATATTCTGGAGCCAAAAGTTATCCATAAACACGTTCTTTCTTAATCCAAAGTTTAAACAAATTTCCATGATTCCTTCAATAATTCATATTTTGATTAGGCTAAACACTGACATTTACCTTTAAACGTGCTCTAACATTACACATGCAGTCATAGACATAGGCCTATATATTGATGATGAATTTATGCTGATAGAATTACATCAATTCAATGGTCATCGCCTATCATCTTTTGTTCTTTGTTAATTCATTTTCCATCACATACATTAGCTACATTAAATTTAAAGGTATCATAAAATTTCAATATCATTGTTATTATTGTTATCGTTGTAACAAAAATTCAAAGAAATCAAGATTCTAGGCACTCCTTGGAAGACCTGGTTTCAGGGGTCTCACTCACTGTTACCAGACATTGAATTATCTGCTTTGTAAACAATTTAAGATCTGCAAATAAAGAATCTCTGAATTGAATTGAATTGAATGGTCATATATCATATCAAATTCACTTTTAAAGGAAAGGTATAAAGATGTTATCCATAACATAGGCGAACTATATATATTTCAGAACCTGGGAATATAGGGAACTTTGTCGTTGAAATATTTATGAAATTTGGTTGTCATGGTTACCATGCAGCACAAGCAAATTCATGAATTTTTTCAATTATTTACCATAAATTTGTACCGGTATCTAATTATGTATTTTAGCCCTAAAATGACATTATTTATTTTACAACTTCATGTACGGTACCGGGCTCATTGAACTAAAAAAAAGTTATACAGCTGAACTTGTATTACAATGAGTTTTCCCCATTGACATCAATAGTGAATGGAAGTAAACTTCAGACATCCCTAGAACACAAAATAATGTAAGAACATCCTGTTTTGTTTGCTTTTTGTATTCCCCCAACCATGTTCTTTCTCTAGACGACGTTTGAAAACAATATTAATTGTGACTTCTATTTTTTCATGCATTAGTTTCTTGAATTCCCGCCTGCTGCAGTGCTTGCATTTACCTTTAACTCTATTGGGTAAAAGAATAATTGTGAAAATCCATCCATTCTTTCAAGTTCTATTGGGATTCAAAAGTTCTATTGGGATTCAAAGTAAGGATCAAAATATCCAATTTTGACCATTTTTGTGCTTATCAAGTCCAGACCAGTTGCTATGGTAATTTCACCATGGATACAGAAAATATGTATATGATGTCATTTAATAAATAACAAATCAGAATGATAGAGGTAAACCAGATTTACATAGGAAGTAGAGAATATCACAAATTTCTTCTTATAAAATTGTTATTATGGTTCCATGGTAACAACATGAACGTAACCATGGGCTTTTTTTAAGACTTAAGGGGAAAACCCTTAAAAAACTATATTCTAGTTTGATTTAGATTTCAGAGCCTAAATTTTGCATTTTTTATTATTTTTTCCTTCCTAAGTACAACATTTTACTTTTAATCTATAATCAATCATGAAATAAATGTGATATAATATATACCCATGGCAAATGATACCCATTATGACGTCATAGATATAATCATGAATGTGACCTCTCCATGCCATTATCAGATGACCACACAGGTCAAAATGCAACATTGTTGAATATTATCATCAGCAAAAAATTCAGATGGGATAGAGGAGCAAACTTTAACAACTTTTTGGAAAATACTATGATAGGATGTAACGAGGTTGGTTTCTGACTTCCTGTATACGATGCCCACAAGTTTTTTTCAATCAGGGATGTCACGAGAAGCTGAGGCTTCTCGTGACATCCCTGGTCAAGGTGAGGTGTGACACCAACCCTTTTATGACCGCAAATGAGCCTAGAATTTCAAAAAGCCCGCCGAAGTATCTATGTTTTCTTTGTCTTTCTCTCCTGTCTTCTCATTAGTCAGTGGTCCCTTGGTAACATGTAAACTAATAGAGAGGCTTCCGGTATCAATTGATTAGACGAGACGTGGGTGCTTCAGCTCCCTTACAAATCTCTTCCTTTCAGGTAACCAAAGAGCATTGCTTTTCTCAAAGTTACTGCGGACATTTTACAATAGCACTAGTATCGATTGAATATGGACTGACTATCATTAGTATCGTGGAAAGACAAGAATTACCAAATCTAACCTGGCGTGGCCATCGGCCTTCATGTCAACACACCATTGCAGTGAGTTTCTGTATTATCGCCCAAGTTAATGTGGATTACAAACGGCCAATGAAGCTGCCGTGAAGGACAGTCTCTCTGACTTGCATAGGCCTATACTGGGATTAGAGTAGATGGATTTATAAAGGCTAATACTTGAAGACATACCTAGTGGATTTACATGCTTTATAATATTAAAGAGTGCCTTGGTGGTTCGAACATTCTCCATATTGATAACAGTGGTGCCACCTGTAGATTTAAATCAACATTGACCTCTACACTCAGGGCACTTATCCTGCCACCTACGTCCTTGGTTTGGGACCAATTTGAATAATTAATTGTGAAATGATGGAAGCTGAGATGGACCTAAAAACGTTGGTTCAGTCTATGGCAGACCAAGCCCAAGAAAGTTATGAAAGGCAGAAGGGGTACTTTGCTCAGATTTTCTGCTTGTTGGTTTCCATTGAGCAGAACCTGGAAGCTGGAGAGCTGGAAGAAAGTGAAGATGTCAAACCCAAGGAGAACGTTTTACAAAGACATGAGCTAGAGGAATGCAAGAAAGAGAACTTAGTACAAGGCGATATAAAAATGAATAATGTCCAAACTAGTGCTGAGCCAGTTTCAGGTAAAGAATGACAATGTAGACGAGGTAGGGCTACAGCAACAAGAAGTTGGGGACTTGTCTGTATTACAATACATGTTCTCTGTTCAGGGACAGTCAACGAAAGATGCTATAATTACTGGGGACTACTCTCTAGCCTCTGGCCTGAGTGAATCCTTATTCTGTAATGATACATGGAAAGCCAGAAAGCTGGAAAAGAAGGAGGGTAGTGAATCTGTATTCTCTACTCACACATGGGGAGCCAGATCCTGCATAGGGATCAGTTAATAAGGATAATTTGATCCAGTACTTAATATCTACAGTGTCCTTAAAAAGAAAGTATGGTATATAAAGTTCCAGTTTTAAAGGAGAAGATTGTAATTGTAACAATCTAAATCAGGAATAATTGCTTTATGGATGTTGTAAATTATGACGAATCACTACCTTTTATGATTATTTGTGACAAGCTACTTAAGTGATGAGATATGGAGAGATACATAATAGGGCCTACATGGTTTACCAATATTCTGTGCTTTAGTGCATATGTGTGAGTGTTCTATACTTCCAGATGAGAAAATGTGAAGCGGTTTATATGTAAACATTTATATTCATTATGATTTGTAATCATGATTCTTTTTAAATCGAATTGAACATGTTAAGCATAGTGTAAGTATGGATAGAGATGTAAATGGTGTTATTCACTTTGGTGTTTTGATGCTTTTTCTCTTATGTCTGTATATTATTAACCATGTGCTTAGAATTGTAAATGCCTCGAAGGCAGGTATCAGAAATAAAGGCTGTTGTAAAAACAAAAAACATGTAAACTAATATGCGTTGTCAGGTGTGCTCTCTATGGGAAGTCAGCTGTGTGCTTTTGTGTTGCTACTTACCTGAGTTATGCTTGTGAGCTCAATTTAGTGTTTGTTTGGGACTGGAGTAGGGTGATACTTTCTGGGTATATCTTATAGGTGTTCCATTGGATGATGTGATATTAGCATATTTGTGCTAAGCTTGTCATTGATTTTCCCTTGGTTGGGTGGGTGTTTTCAATAGATGGTGAAAATCTTTTTTGCTCATATAACAGGAGTAGAAAAGCAGACAAAAGAATTTGTATCAACAAATACAGACAGAACCAATAAGTATTGCCCTGGGTGTCAAGGTAACGCCATCATCAATTCGGTCGACAGTAATCCCATCTTAAAACGTTTTCCTCACAATTTTGTCTGGAATGGATGCATCATTACTGTACACAAACGATGGTAGAGACAGGTTTCTCACTATCCATCATTCTGTGATGATTTGTTCTGAGCAGCATTGCCGCCGATTATAGAGCTAGCTTTAGGATGGGCTCTTTCAAATTTCCTGAAACTTTCAAATTTTCCAAAGCTTTCTTATTTAGGAAACAAATTTTCCAAAACTAAAATTTTTCGAAATTTCAAATTTTTTCTGTGACTATTTGGGATTTTATGAGGGTGTGAAAATTCCACATCAGTCAATTTAAAGCCCAAACACTAAATAGGAAACTAAAAATTTGTTTTTGCAAATAGCAGAAACATTAAGTCTTCAGAGTATTTGTGCCGCATTATAGTGATCAACATCATTATTTACTGCCAGTCAGTTTCTCTTACAAGGATGAAGACATATTGGTGGCCACTGGTGCTGATTTACGTTTATTGATGACATCACTGGTCCAGTCGGTCTGACTGGTCACTCTACTCAGCACATATATGTAAACAAACATTAAACTTACCACTGCTTAGTTTGAAGCATTTTTATATGGTCAGTTCTCACGAAGTGAGCACACAGGTTATTTTGAACCCCACATGGAAACCAGTTTATTGTATATGAATAAATGTTATACCAAACGATGCACATTATATAGAACTTTCATGGGACATATGAGCAATTCCACCAAAAATGCATCATTTGGGTTGAAAAACAACAGCTCCTCCAGAGGCTAAAATATTTATCTGAGATCATTTTCTTTGGTATTTTCGGATCCAGGGGAGAAAAATCGTCTAGGGGGAAGTATCTCATGATATTTTTTTAAATTGTGAGGCCAAGAAAATGCTTATTTTCCTGCCATAAAAACGAATGTTCTAATATCCAAACCACTGTTAAAAAAATATTAACCAGTAATTTCGGGGAAAAACTCATTATTCTGAAATATTATGTTGGTTTGATTAAAAAATCACTATAGTCAACTTTTTAATTAATTTCTTGATGAAATAATGTAAGGTTGATTTATTGGGAAGCCCCATGTCACCGTAACAGGGGTCTAATTTTTTTTTGGAATATACACTGTTAAAACTCCGCGTACTTAGACTAGGATTGTCGCGGGTATGTTGGTGTTTGGTCGCGTTCTGTGTGGTTGTCGCGGTAAACATTCATGGCTCGAGACAGCTGCATTTAAGAGCGCGCTTGTCGCGTTTACTCAAACTATACCCGCCACAAGCCAAAATTACGACAAGCTTGTTGTGCGCGGTGGACCGCGACGGCTCACTGGCTTTCGCGGTCGCTTCCTAGGCGAACCCAAGCAGATTTCTTTGGTACTACTGGATTCGACACCTCCACTTTCTCACATTTACGCATAACATAATACCATAATATATTATGGTATTATGTTACATTATATTTAGAATAAGTGCTTCACAAACTGGTGACGTCGCTATATGTATGGGTCCAGATGAACAATGTGTCACTTGGACTTATGTATTTAAACCCCGTAACAATTGTGAAAGGGGGTTTCAATACGTAACTTAACAATTGTGAAAGGGGGTTTAAATTTAACAATTGGGAAAGGGGGTTTAAATTTACATTATTGTATGTAAATTGTATTTATTGATGACCGGATGAGTATTATTACAGGGGGCGGGAATTGACCAGGTTGGGGGAAGGGAGACTTAAGTTATTTGATTATATTACAGGGTGCGGGACTGGATGGGGGAAGGGAGACTTGATTGAATATTGCCAACTCTCATGAAGTTTTGATGAGCCCTTAAAAGGGCTATTTTCAGGGAAGGGACTAGCGGATTCTTCAGGTAATGACTTGATATTCATCATCAAGGCTGGCGATGTCATGCTCTTGCTTCTCCATTAGACGCACAGTATATATCCCATACATCTCTGCCACCCCTTTTAGTACTTGCGCTCTGAGGGCAAGGTTTTTTGCCACAAAATGACTGGTAATTGTGTTCGACTTCATGGCCCGTCTATATCTCACAGCAATATCATTCATGGCTCTTATGAGATGTTGTAGATGGTTGCCACCCTTGACGATCTTCTCTTCGGCCAATTGAATGTCCAACTGAATCTCCAACATAAGCTCTGCGATGCGGTCGTCCATGTTGAGGGTATTCAAAAGAATGATTTGACATGACTAGTGGTTTGGTTTATATAGGGCTATATAGGACGCCATCTGACAGGTCGCACTCATACCTTGAGTGTGAAGTGCCAATATCTTGAGTGTGAAATGCCATACTCAACGGAGCGACGACAGCTACCTGCGCGACAATGGTGTCACTTTGATCTGAGTGCCAGTCAACTTCATCAAAGATAATGTCAGTGACATTGTCGCACAGCTATAGTTTTGATGTCGCACAGTGTGGCATTGATGTCGGCGATCTAAGACTTGAGGGGGATATGTGTGCTATTGATGTTATCACAGTAGTAATAATAAACATGTTATGAATCAAAACTTCTTCACTCTCAATAATTCACAGTAATAAATATGAATAGCTATATATAGCAATATAAATATATCAGAATCGTCCCCGATACAACTCGCCTAAACAATCCCCATATTCTCCAAGCTAGAAACTCAAATTGTTTGCCTAAAAAATTCGAAAGAAATCGAGCCTAAAAAATTCAAAAGAAATCGAACATTTACTTAAAAACAACGTCAACATTCAAGAAGTACTACAACAAAATTCAAGAAGTACTACAACAAACCAAATAGCTTTTTTGTCGGAAATTTTGAAAAATCTAAATTTTCGCTGTCCATATAGGATTTGCATTGAAATTCATGACAACTCTAACAACACAAAATATGGAAATAATTTTAGAATCTTTTCATCCATATGGTTGGAAAATTACCCTAGACTACAGAACCAGTATACACTGTCATACCGGGCTCCCCGATTTCAGCCATCAAGGATTTATTCCAGGCCGTTCAACACTTTTTATCTGCCAACTCTAGCATGCACCAATAAATATTGGTCTTGCTTGAAGTTCACCATAAATTATGAAGGTCAGTCTGACAAATTAGTCCGAGAAGGCATCGATTAAAGTCTAATCAGTCAGTTTAATAAGGAACACCAGAGCTCATAATATTGTTGATTACACGTGTTTTTTTTATTTATTTCTGATTCATACAGTGACAGAATGTTAATAGTTTTTAGAATAAATAACAATGACTAACCTAACTTAAAATAAACACCTACCAAAACAGCATACCAACTGAAATTTTTGTTTACATATTATTTACTCTACCGGAAAGTCAAAATTTTCCCTGTTATTATAGTTTGTATTCCTATGGATTTCCCTTCCCAACTAACTAATTCAGGCGTATAGAGGTCAGCAGCAGACACCTTATGTGTCAAGGTGATGTCAGTCTGAGTTCCTTGTTCCTTCTTTCATGGCGTTTTGTCTGTTATAATTAATGGACAAGTTGAAGCATAATTGATAATTGATTCTTATGGTAAATGTAAGCATACTTTGCAAACGACCTTCAAGTGAACATTTTTCTACAGGCTTTATATATAAAGGCTACACCATTAAATATATATAGAAAAGAGATAGTTATTCACAATGTTTCTGAAGAACTAAATACCTTCTTTCTGGGTGGTGGTCGTGGTAGCGACTCCCAGCTACAAAGCAACGACTCCACAAATTCGTCGAATTCTTCATCTTTTGTTGTTTGCTTCTGAATTGGTTAAATTGATAAAGTTTTAGGCTGAGACTTGTGTTGATGGCAACGACACTTTACTTGGCTTACAATATTATAAATGCTTAATACCAAGGTGCTTCAGTCATTAGTTTGCACACATAATTAGGTTACCTGGGGTTCAACTGCAGTGCGCATTTCGGTTTCATGCTTGTCACCTTGACTATCCTAATGAAAGAAATAGCAACATGTACCCGCTATCTAAATAAATATCACATTTAAATTGAAAATGTTAATTCCGAATAACTCAGTTGAACGTTAATATACGGTAGGCTAACTACTCACATAATAGACCCGGTACTCGTAGCTATATAGTGGATCAGGTTTAGTAGTGCGTTCCATCTTGAAGTGATATGGAACTGACAATGTTAGTTCTTTTGTACTGGAGTTTTCCCCTGCAAGCCAAACCCCTGGGCCAATTACTGTTAGGTACAACCTTTCCACCAATTCGCAGGACCAATCACATAGGTCTTAATTACATCAGTGTCCAATTAGAGCTACCCCCTAGGAACTGTGTGATAGGACATCCCACCTCCCTCCCTCCCTTGCTAACCTCAAGATCAATGAAATGAAATGAATAAAGCTTGCACGAGAAGAACGTGTAACAGGACATCCCACTGCCACTTGAAAGAATGCGCTTTATCTGCGAAACCACCCCCAGGCTGCTCTATCCATTTCATAGCCACACTTATGTTATGATACACAAAAATGGCCAGTCAATGGAAACTTAACATCTATGTAATTCCATCATTAGCAAAATGTAGACTTAAAGGATATCACAATGGAAAAGGGAATCCTTTATGTGAATGCGTCAAAGATCTTCAGAGCCCTATATAGAATTTTAATTAAATGGCGATTAGGTTCTTTATACATTTCCTTCATATTACTTCATTTCGGTTCATATAATATAGGCAGGGTCCAGTACACGTAGGCTATGTGTTATCTCGGGGTTTCATCTATAGCAGACACACAAAAGAAACTACAAGTAATGACGCACTTCCCGATAATTTTACATACCTGTACCTGTACCTGTCAACTAATATTGTTTCCTTTGGCTGGTACACGCTGTCATTTTCCCCCGTTCTGATATCAATCATTCGCCATACTCCTATGGCCAATATTTAGCACCGTTGTTTAGCCTTGCTTATGACTGCCCCATATAGTTTATGGAGGTTATTATGACACATAATTGTATTACCTTAGGTATCATTAATTTTTCAAACATTATTTGGCATTGAGGGCGTAGCATACCAAATGTAACCATTTGACTGTCTGTTGTCAATTTTTGATAATAATCTGAATTTGAATTATAAGTTTTTCGGTGCAATGTCTGTTGGGAATGTAGGCTATTATGCTAGGCCTTGACCTTGTTCCCCATTCCTCATGTAAATTCCTCGTGCCACGAGGACCTGATTCAACGCGCCACGCCAACACTCGAGGCCCACCTCGCCGATACACATCCCTTATTCAGGCCACTTGGATGTCTCATTTCTCCCAATCATGGATACATGCAATGATTGGACTTGTGAACTGGATACCTTTCTACCTAATGTGACAAGTCTCCTTATTTCTACAAATACGCCCTAGCAGTCAAAGGAACCCAGAGTGCAATTGATATTGAGTGCATTCCGCCAATGTAAGTAGCAACCGTCTCGCTCGTTCCCCCACAACCATCACCTTCATTCACTGCTTTTCTTTACTATGCCTAGTGCCTACTTCATATACTAGTCGGCTAACTTGTGATATAATTTTATTTGAAAACTAAGCCAATTTACCTACACTAGGCCAGTAGACTTACTGTACAATATTTACCACATAACATTAACTATGCCCTGACCTACTTTGAATGCCCTCCTCTCGTGCACTTTCTTGTGAATCTGTAAGATCAAAGTGGCCAGAATTAATTTGGATTACTATCAAGCTGATTGGTACTTTCCTTCTAGCCCGAAACACTAAATAAGGCCCATAGACATTATGTTTCCAGACATCTCTCCAATTGAACCCTGAGCATAGTTAGGCTGAGTTGGTCGTCAGGGTTACATAAGTGATTTTAATTAAGAAAAATAATTCAAATCTCAAGTATGGCTCTAAAATTATAAGTATACCAAATTATCAGTTACACATTCCAGATTAAAGAGTTGAATTTTATATTTCGATAAGTGACCAAGTTTCGACCTAGACTAGACTAAGAGCAGATAATTACAGGTGATGTCACCGCGATAACTATATTTGTACCGTGAATACAAGTACTCGTAAACCTCAATCTCATTTAATGAGATCCTGATGCCCGGAATATTCAAATTGTAACTTGAGGTTGTAACTTTCAACATGAAACGAATGCGATATATATTGTACATCAAACAGGAACACTAGAATACACCATAGAAATATCAATTTTTACTATTTCACCACAGGATGTACAAACGTTAAAATGTCCATTCTAACTATAGACTACGAAAGTCATGGCTCTGCTGTGGTGGTGGTATAATCACTGCGCGTCAGGACACCTTGATGGTTGTGCATTCTGTGTGGGCCTGGTGGTGCTGCCTAACTCATGGCTGCCTCATAACTCTGTAAATGATAAAACTGCAATATTATAATGTTGGCCATTTGATCACAAGGAAGTCACAGTCCAATCATTTAGAAAGTTAAATTTCCAAAGATATTAAACAAGGTCTTTATACAGCATTTTGTAATATATATCACCTTGTGATAGACAGGATAACACCGATAAGCTATAATCAAAGATTGATATGTTTTTGGATAAATTAGCCACAAGCTTATCAGCAGATATTGTTATCACTAACAGATAAGCTCTAGATTAAGGTCTAGAGCAGTGGGTTGTCTGTTTCAATTTAAGAAACAAACATTCTTTGGTCTGACTGACATATGAATCGTGTGTATAATCAGTGAGATTATATCAACACAGATTATATTAACACAGAGGTCTGACTGAGGGGCCCTATCTGGGGATACCTGGGTCGAGCTTTTTTTCGGTTCTTATCACTCATTAAGTACTAATGCTAGATAGTGGTGTGTGGTTTTCTTGGAAGTCGGGTGATGTGGTCACCTTAGTGAGGCTATATGTCTCCCAACTACAACTGCTTACCAATGGCTCATGCATGTTGTCCCTACCTTGGCTCACTAAGTGTTAAATATAATCTCGTTGGTATAATAGCTTAAACAAGGTGTTCAAAGTTATCCCTTCATTTTCACAAGATCAGAAGGCTGGGCTCGCGCGATTTGGGATACCCTGATACAAACTTCAACTGGTGCCTAACTCGGTGGCTGCCTGCATCTGACAAATGCTGTAAATAATAAAACTGCAATATTATAATGTTGGCAGAAAATTTGTGGAGATTTAAAGATATCAAAACAATTATTGTACAATTATTATTGAGTCTGTTTCGGGATTGTTAGGAACTTTAAAAACTATATCAGGTCCAGAAAATCTTCGAATTTTATCATGACTACAATTTACATTTGTAATTGAATGTTTCCTAAACATTTAGAAGTTGATTCGGTTTATTATAAACACTTACGAGTACCAATACAGGGCAAATTAAAACGATTCTAAAATTCTTACACAAGGTTTCATGGAAAATGGTGCCATCAGCTGATCGATATTATATAAGTAGGTCAATCATTACATGTCAGTTGTCAGTTTCAATCAAATTCTACTTACCTAAAACAAACTTCAACCAACTTCAACTGGTGCCTAACACATGCCATCCTTGAACCGAGGCAAAACCTCACCAACAATGACAATTGGGCAGATTTTTTTCAGACGATGAATCATGGGTTTTAATTCAAAGAGCATTTCTTCAGTGGTTGATTTTTCGCAGTTGTTACTGCCCATTTCTATGTATATAGCTTTGGGTGCCATTGCTTTCAGTTTGGATAGCCATTTGCCAAGATGTGAAATCTTGGCACCACCCTTGTAGATGTAGCGTATGTCCATACCATCAACATGATGGTCTTTCTCTGTCACATACTTATGTAGCCTTCTGACAAAACTGTGCCCGACAATAGCGACGAGATGTTCATTAGTTGCTGCCATGATTGACAATGCCAGTCTTAACATGAGCGACACTTTTATACGAGTCCAGGTGTACGGTATGTGCTGACAACTGCTTTCTCCCACGTCTGCGCTCTGACCAGCCAATATATATATAGCCCATGCAAAAGCTGTGGATGACAGTTCCTCAGCACCACCTTGCCGACGAAAAAACTCCGCGAAAATCATCATACACCACGAAAAACAACTGCATATTCTTGAACCAGTCTACAGACTCTACATTAGGTAAGACACACAGGTTGACTAAACATGCAGCTGCAATATTACCAATTTTCTTGCCAGTTGACTGTCGCATATGTTTAGCACATAGTTGTTTTGTTCTTTGTCGCATTAATTCCAGTTTTTGTATATCAGTAGGTGTAACCACACGATATTTGCACTTCTGAAGCAGGCATTTTGCCAGCTAAGTTGCATTTATGTACCAGCTCTGAGGTATGTACTTTTCTATAATTTCATCATGTACTTCTCCCGAGCGTGGACAAGTGGCTGAGGCGTGACATAGTTTCCCATGTAGGTTGGGCCTGTTATACAAACATAGGCATGTATACATGACCTATCATTGCAATTTATATTTTAGTCATGCAGGCCAAGCATATGGTATATCCCACCGTTCTCATGCCCAAGCATGTCATGTCATGTTATGTGGTAGGCTTATAGGCCAAGCACATGGTACATCAACACTGTTCACATGCCCATGTTTTTGTACGTCGTGATAAATGTAAAAGTTATCCAGGTTAAGAGTTCTGTATATACTTTTCATAAACTGAATGTATTGGGCCACTTGTTACTTTATATCAATTGCCACTCAACTTGCACAATTCTTCGGTTTAATTGATATGTTATCTTTTGTTTGAAAAAGTTTAGGTTTTGTGTAACAACATTGTGTTTGATGTTTATACCTTTCGATGATTTGTGTTTTTAGTAGGATGAGGATGCTCAATCCGTTGCTTTGCGGCAATCCAGATTCTACAAGTATTTGTAACGAAGCTATGTACATGTAAAGCCTAACAGTAGCCATCCCATTATATATACCTCAGCTGCTTTAATAAGAAATGATACGTTATATTTTGCAGGTACAATGTTGCTGTCATGCAGAGAATGTACATTTAGTACTAAGGTCTTAACAAAGTACTTCCATCATTGTAAAGTGAGTCACCGTAACGACGCCAAATATCGCTTCCCCTGCCCCTACCCAGAATGTCATGTGGAACAGGCCACCTTATCGGGATTGACCAGCCATGTTCGCAGATATCATTCATCCCCTAACTCGGTGCAACTAAATGATCCACTCAGCATGATCAATACAAAGTTTAAATGCAAACTGCCAATGTGCCAAAGCAGCGTTACAGGAGCAAAACTATTCCTTGCTCATCTTCGGCAGCACAGTAAAGATGGAATGAGAATCACATGCCCATTTGAATCATGCAACGAGAAGGAATTTCAGCATGTATCAACATTCAAAAGCCATATCAGTAGGGCTCATAAGAGTTATGAACAAGTAGATTTTGCAACTAATGTATGCACTCCAGCCGAATTTCATTATCCTGAGGTTTGTAGCATGATAGTTCAAGAAGAAGAACAAGAAACAGCCACCTCCGAGCATGAAGATTATGACTCTGAATCAGAGGAAAGCAAACAAGACATTGGCAATAGCATTGCACGCTTCTATATGCGGCTAGAGGCTAAATGTCTTGTTCCTGCTTCCACGATTCAGATCATTGTAAATGAAATTGGCAATTGTTCAAGCATAGTTAACAATGACCTCATCAGTACAGTATCTGCTGTACTCAAGGCAAGTGAAGTTGGAATTGATGTCATAGAGAGAGTTGCCACTGCAATTTCTACTGGTAACCAGATGCTCGCGCACAATGAAACAAGTTTGCAAAGTAACTATACACGAAAGAAATACTACAGAGAACACTTCCAATATGTTCCACCCACGCAAATCAGATTGGGAGTCAACAGTACTATGAGGGAGTGCTATCTGCACTATGTGCCAATGAAAGAAACACTCAGTGTTCATCTTGGTCACCAATCCTTCAAGAAGCATGAAAGAGTTGTTGGCTCCAACAGGTCGACATTCTTACAAGATGTCGATGATGGTACTCTTTTCAAAAGCAAGTCCTACCCCCCTGATTCCATATTTCTGATTCTTTATCAGGATGCCTTCGAAGTTGTCAATCCATTAGGATCAGGCAAGACTATACATAAGTTGTTGGGCGTCTACTACACTCTTCTCAATACACCGGCAGAATACAGGTCAAAAATCGATAACCTGCAACTAGCTCTGCTCTGCAAAGAGATCCATGTAAAAGAATTTGGCTTCGATAAGATATTAGAACCGTTGATGAAGGAATTAAAAGACATGGAAAAAAATGTCATACTGGTTGATGGTTTTCGTAGTATGTATTGCGGGTGACAACCTTGGCGCACACCAGTTAGGTGGATTGGTGGAAAGCTTCAGCAATGGATATGTATGCAGATTTTGTCATGCAACTAGTGAAGACATTCATCAATGCGCTTATAAAATCCATGAACCAAGAACACTCGAAACCTAAAACCAGTGTCTACTAGATTTGGAACGAGCTGGGCCCGACACATATACACTCTCAGGGCATTAAATCAGATTCAATATTCAACCAGCTAAGCACATTCCATGTGATGGATCCTGGCTTGCCACCATGCCTTGCACATGATCTCTTTGAGGGGATCTTAAACACCGATGCCTTAATTCATGTGCCTTGAGTATTTTGTCAAGGTCAAGAAGTATTTCACCTTTGAACAGTTGAACCGAAGGATAAAGAAGTTCAAGCTCAAAGGCAATGACAGGGGCAGCTTACCAGCAAAGGTGAATTACAAAGGGAAAAAACTTGGTGGGCAAGCCATGCAGAATTGTCAATTCATGAGATTTGTACCATTTTGGATTGGTGACGACATCAAAGATAAAGATGACGAAGTCTGGGAGATGTTTTCGCTGCTCCACGACCTAGTACAATTAGTGATGGCGCCAAAAATATCAAAAGAGCAAATTGGTACAATGCAGTGGATCATCAATGAGTATCTGCATTTCAGACATACTCTTTTCCCGGAAAAATCCACGAAACCAAAACATCACTTCATTGCACATTACCCATCGTTGGTTTTGACGTTTGGGCCTCTTATCCCATTGAGGGCGGGGTGATGCCTCAAGGCATCAACATCAAAATGGCTTAGTGGACGGGCTGATGCCTCAAGGCATCACACATAATTTGGTCCAGGGGACGGGGTGATGGGATCTTTTATATAAATTGAAGGGGGCATAACTTAATAAAAAATGAACGGATTTTGATGAAATTTGAAATATATGTATACAAACATATTAGAAATATTTTTATAGGTGTGTTGTCATGGAGACAATAATGATGACGTCATAACTAACATATGTAAATGCTGGAAAGTGAATTTGGAGCAAGGTTGCCCCCATATTGCACCCAATTGAGACCCATTATTTTAATTATTGAAGACCAAATTCTAGAAATTATGAAAAAATATGATCAATAACTGTTTACACCTATTAAACGATGTACATATGACACATATTATTTGAAGAAAATAGTCCTAAAGTGTTTTTAAACCCTAAACCTCATGTTAAACACCCGTCCTGAAGCCCAAAAAGGGGGAAAGGGGCCCCTGTCCACCAGGCAAAAATATGTGTAAACTGCCCCCGCCCTGAATGGGTTATACGGGTTTGGACGATGAGGTTTGAGTCCAAGCACTCATACTTCAAACGATGTGCCAGGAGTGGTCAGAATTATACAAACATCAGCCATAGCCTGAGCCAACAACATCAAGTGCTACAGGCATTTCTCCAAACTGGTCCTCTGTTTGAGGACAGACCAGAGACCAGCGATGGCATGAAGTTTAATGTACATGCTTATTCTACTCCAATACAGCAGGCAGTGCATAAATATGGTATATCAAAACAATATTTGATTGCTTCAACTGCTGTAACTTGGAAGGGAACTAAGTATGCGACAGGCATGGCCTTAATCTTTGATGTAGAAATGAATGATATAATCACAATAGGTAAAATTGTGATCATCCTTACCTCTGACAAAGATGCATATATGCAGTTGTTCAGTTATTTGAAATTAAAAAGGATAACTGCATGTGGGCATACAAGTTGGAACAAGAGTCACAGAAAACCACCTGTTGTCACCTTAACGAGCTGACCGATCCATGGCCTCTCGAAATATACTCCATTGATGGTACAGAATATGTGACCCCAAAACATACACCTCCATGGAATGGTGGCATCTAATAATAGATCCAGCCAATAATTATTTTGACCCACAGGTAAACTCCTTATCTGGATGCGCATGTGATTGCATCTGGAGGCCCATTCAGTGTTATCCCCATTCAGGTTAGGTAACTGTTTTATGGCAGCACTTTTCTTACTGATACAAATATATACTATGTGCGCATCAGATTGCATATTGTGATATAGTTGGTAAGAATGGTGAATGTGCCTTATGAAGTATGAAAAGTGTATGTGAAATTGGTATCAGGTCAATGCTACTGTCACAACTGACAATATATACAATGTGCGCATGTGATTGCACATTGTGATATAGTTGGTACCAAGTGGCTAAGTTAGTTACAGATAGAATATTAATTATGTGTGTCAGATGGATGTTGCAGTGTACTGTTAGCGCAGGATTTAAAATAGTATTGTTATTACATCCCGCTCAAATCTAACCTCATAGGCTCACAGTAGTCCTGTGAATAAGAGGGCTGAAATGAGCCTTTCCTGCAAGTATATTGGCGCTCCAACATCAAGTCTGCTGTAGTACCTCCTCGTGGTGACGCATGGTAACTATGTCATTGCAGACATAGGCGAAATCTACACAGGCAACAGAAAAGGGAAAGGAAATGGGGTAAAATGACAGTGATACAGTATGTAAGTAAATGATATTTCATGTTCACTGAGACAAATCAGGTCACAAAACAGATCACATTTAAATTAAAATTAATGTAACCTCTTGCATGGTTAATCTAATTCAGATTCATAAAATTTGTAAGCGGCACCCTGGCGACTGTGGGAATTAAACATAGAATTTCCCAACCGAGAAGCCCACACTATACCACCTGATCGAAGGAGGCCAATTATGTCTTGAATTTTACCCTTATGTGAAAAGAAAGGTATGGTAAAAGACATTTTTTGGTAACATGTATAGTCATTTCTAATTGTTGCTTTTATGTATTCAACAGCCTAATATATTACAGCCTACTGGCACAGTGTGACAAGTGTTGGAAGGACAAAGTAATATGTGTATTTGAATACTGATTAACTGCAAAACGTTTATAAACAGAGCTATTCCCTTGAGATATTGGATGTAAAAATGGACATGATCCCACTTTCACTCCTAATTATATCAACCCTACTTATATATGGCATTTTACTCCAAGTATTTATAGGAACAAGGCCGAAGTGCAGAAAATAGTTATGCTGCTCTGCTGGGAGAACGCGACGATATGGCCGAATGATGTCACCAAGCCAGAATAAATGGCCAACCTGAGACATTTCTGACAGGCAAGTGTACCCAATGGATCTAGTATTACTTTAAACTTTTACCGGTACAGAAAGTCAGAATTCCTAATTAACACCTATCGCAATATATAGGATTTTTATTTTGAGCATCCCACCTGAAGAGGATGAAACCATGTGTACACATAGCAGAGATTCGGGAAGTACAAATAGTATTTAATTGTGTAAAACCATGGTAAGTACTTAATTTCTGTACAGCCATAGACTTTATTTGTGCATTTGGTACTGTTAATTATTAACATGAAATTATATAGTAACATGCGGTCTTCATGTATGGGTAAATATGATCCACCAGTTTTATTTAAATAACATTGGAGCTTGTTTGTGGACATGACACCACATATCTGATACTTGCATAGGCTAAAAATAATTAGGGGTTTCATCGATCTAAAACATTCACAGAAGAGCAAATTAATATCCTAGGCATATCAGGTAGATGAACATGACTGTATTAGCGAAATTAACATTCTCTTGTCCACCCCCCCCACCCCCCCACAACAGTTAGCACACCAAGCCACATCCCCTCTGTGATGCTGCACAAATTGTCGCTCACCCTCTTTGTTGTGAGGTGTGAGCTTCCAGATCTAAACAAAGTAATGCCGCAATCCTGAATGCCTAAAATTCTGAGCGACAAATTTTCGCTCACCCTCTTTGTTAATAGGTGCGAGCTTTATGATCTAAGGAAAGTCAAGCCAAGCTACCATGCCATGATCTGCTCAAAGCTTCACTGGTCCTCTTTCATCTTCAGGGCCAGAAAGCTAAGACGGCATATAAATATCAGACTGGTCCAGGGATTGACCATTCTACTCTTGAACTACAAACTGACCTCACCTACCACACGAACAACCAACGCTCAACACACCATGGAAGTCAACGCTTTAGCCGCCATTAAAGCCATCCTGCCGGGCCTCAGCACGGACCAGGAGACGAGACTGAGCCACATGTTCTTCGAGCCACATGATCTTGGTGACTACAGTCTCCAGGTCGGTGACATCCACATACTGTATGTCGTCCACCAAGATCAAGGCCCGCAAACTGATCGCCAAAATTGGGGGTTTGTAGTAGATTTGGATTGGCTTAAAATTTGTCGCTCAGAATTTTAGGCATTCAGGATTGCGGCATGACTTTGTTTAGATCTGGAAGAACACACCTCACAACAAAGAGGGTGAGCGACAATTTGTGCAGCATCACAGAGGGGATGTGGCTTGGTGTGCTAACTGTTGTGGGGGGGTGGGGGGGGGGTGGACAAGAGAATGTTAATTTCGCTAATACAGTCATGTTCATCTACCTGATATGCCTAAGATATTAATTTGCTCTTCTGTGAATGTTTTAGATCGATGAAACCCCTAATTATTTTTAGCCTATGCAAGTATCAGATATGTGGTGTCATGTCCACAAACAAGCTCCAATGTTATTTAAATAAAACTGGTGGATCATATTTACCCATACATGAAGACCGCATGTTACTATATAATTTCATGTTAATAATTAACAGTACCAAATAGGACTTTGTAGTGGATTTTTTATTGTTTATTCCTCTTTCAGTATTTATATAAATCTCTTATTCATAATAATGGTAGGCCTAGGAAACTTGTCCACACGAATAAGGACTCAGGTTTTGATACTGATCTTAATTGACGTTTCAGAAACAGCAGCAGAAGGTCCCACAGCCACGAGCCCACAACCCACACCCACAGCCACAACCAGCGCTCCAACAACCGCCAGACCTACAGCACCCCTCTTCCTTCCCCCACCACCAACTCCAGTGTCGCCAGCGCCCATACCCGAATTCCAGGCCCGATGGAGTGAGACACTGACGGTGTCACTGTCGGCCCACCTGAAAGGACACCTGAAGGCCGGTACTGCCACCCCTGCCCACCGCCGAGAACTGGTTCGAACAACCATGGACCAGATGCTAACAGTATGTAGTATTTTTCAGTTTAACCTTGTTCCATGTCCAATGGCTTCCCAATAAGTCTTTGCAGTATACCAAATATTAATGCAAGGAGCTTAATAAATGGATGATTATTGATATTTCATGAATGTGTACCATGTAACTGATAACATTTATAATCTTGTTCTATTAGACTCTATCTGCCTGATAAAATGCCAAATAATCACAGCATACAGGTGAGAGAATGTGTTGCGTATTTTATTAATGTGTACACATGTAACTGATAACATTTATAATTGTGTTCTATTAGACTCTATCTGCCCGATAAAATACCAAATAATCACAGCATACATGTGACAGAATGTTTAGCATAGTATAGCTGATTATAAAGTACCTGGTCTACATAGTGTCTGATTTACTAAATTAATGAAATGTTTTATTATTGTATTATAGGTTGACCAGCACCCTAGGAAAAGGGACTTAGACACTGTTGCCAGCCGACTGGTGGCGCAGTACCCAGTTCTGATGGACGTGATCGGGACCGAGAGACTTGGGACCGGGATAGCAGGGCTATCCAGTCGGTTGAAGAACCGTTACGACAACATCCAACGAACAGTCGGGGGTTCGAACAAACAGAAGAGAACGACACAGGACCGGACCACCGAACCTGCCACCAAGAGAACCCGGAAATTGGACAGGTAGAGCTCTTCCCAAACATTATGACTATCTAACAACATATATATTAGAAAGACTTTTACCCAGGTGATTACGGTATTGATGATACCAGATAGTGCCTGACTATACTATGCATTTTTTCATACCACTAATATTGCCTAACTTCCATTAGGAATCAGCATATATATATAATAGGTGAGTTAAGCATAGATTTGAGTGAATATAAAGTCTTGGAAAACAACGTCGAGTGGTTGGGATCATTCAAATATAGATTATATAGCACTGTTAGTTATTGTTGTATGCCTGAAGAGGTATTTGAAGAGTTTTATTAATTGTGATGCACTGTCTGAATAGATACGGATGTCAGGATTGGATGCCTGCAAGCGTGCCCAAGGGGCACACCTTGGCAACCCTGGAGGTGATCCACCAGGACCTCAACAACGCCTATGGACAGGATGGATTTGGAAACCAGGTTGCAGAGCTACAGTGTACCAGCTACTACCTGCAGCGAAAGGATCTCCTTCGACCTAAGTGTCTTATAACATGGCAAAAGAAAAGGTTCATATAAAAATAACACATACTTGCATAGTTAGCGTTGCCGCAATTGAAAGAGTATGGGGAATAAAAATTTGCATGCATAGGCACAATAGTTGGTTATACATAGTTATGTCCATGTACGAACAAACATTGATATATATCTTTGAATTTACGTCTTTATTCAGTAAAATACTACAGAATACAAACTTGCATAGTTAGTGCTTCCAGAATTAGAAGAGTAAGGTGAATACACATGTGCATGCATAGGCCCACATGGTTATACATACTTATGTCCATGTACGAACATTGAAATATATCTCTGAATGTATGTCTTTATTCTGTAGAAGAAACTGCAGCAGACGTCATGACCAGCTGGCCCAGCCTCTTCTCGGTGGAAGGGGCCCTGCTGCATGCCCAGCAACTAACCGGTAAGTAATTAAACTGTGTCCCTTATCATGTAAAAAGTAATGAAGATCAGTGAGTTATCTCCTACATGTATCTTGCATTAGTATTAATGTTATTATCTTTAATCTCATAATTATCAGTAGTATTATATACAATTTACTTTATGTATGATATGGTGTTTCAGGAGTACAGATGGCCACGGAGATATTCGCAGCGTACCACCACAAGGCAGGCAATTTGTATGCCTTCCTGCGTGAACACAAGAAGACCACCAAACCAATGGAGACAGTGATGGGTAGGGCTCCCGAAAATGTCCATTTTACCAAAATCACACATTTTAATTTCATAATTTATTCGGATTTCATTCCACGTTTGTAATTCTTCATTATTTTGTACCTTTCCAATTGTCTAATGAGGACATATTGAGAAATATATGAAAAGAAAATGATTTTAATGAAAAAAAACATATCTTATTTTGGAAAATGGCCCTAAATGCATGTCCCTGCGTTTAAACTCTTTTTTGTTTTTTTGAAAAAATATGTAAACCTTATTAATTGGGTATTTGCTTTCAATTCTCCATACAACATATGTAAGAACCTCCTTCAGAGTTTATTTTGAACATTTATTTTGTTTTATTTAATTTTTTTCTCTCTTTTCATTCACAACTCTCGAAATAGCTTAAGAAGATCATTGATAAGTTTGATAAATTGATAAATAAAACAATAAAGCTTCTACCTAGGAAATGTTTTACATCCGGCCTTGTGTTATTCAGGAAGTCCCATAACACATCAAACTTCTATTTTTTTATTTTTACCAATTTTGACCATACTCATGGTTCCATAAATTTGAGACTTAGAAATTCTGAGTTTGACTGCCTTTTCTTCTCACAGTGATAAAGTGCATTTTTATTCAAATATTCATGAAAATACATTTGTTATTATGCACATTTATTTGATATTTACCCATCTTATATGTTGACTTTGAATATATTAGCAGAGAACCCACCTTCTGAGTATGTGTTGTGTTCGGGGAGAGGGGTGTTGTGTTCGGGGAGAGGGGTGTTGTGTTCGGGGAGAGGGGTGTTGTGTTCGGGGAAACAGAGATTATGACCAAAATATAATGAAATTGAAAAATAATGCAAAAATCGACAAAACCCTTCATTTATGCATGCAATTTTGTATATATCCCATTGGTTATATTTCCATTGAATGCTTATCTTCCCTTAGAAAAAGGGGTTGTTGTGTTCGGGGAAGGGGTGGGGTGTTGTGTTCGGGGACAGGGGTGTTGTGTTCGGGGACGGGGGTGTTGTGTTTGGGTCATAGAAACAATTAGGAAAAAAGATAAAATTGAATAATAAATCCTATACAATTCATTTGTGTATGCAATTGTATGCATGAACTATTGGTTATATGGCCATTAAATGCTGAGTTTCACATAGAAAAGGGAGGTGTTGTGTTCGGGGACAGGGTGGGGTGTTGTGTTCGGGGACAGGGGTGTTGTGTTCGGGTACAAATATGCTATGACCAAAAAATGATAAAATTGAATAATAATGAAAAAGTAAACTATTCTAATCATTTCTCTCTATAATTCTGCACATAAATCTTTTGTTATATTCCCATTTACTGTTTGGCTTTTACCTTATAAATGGGGTGTTGTGTTCGGGGACAGGGGTCTTTAAGCAGCATGAGTAAATTGGTAATTAAAGGAAAAATATGATTAATAGAATCAAAATTAATCCGAAATAGATACCCCTGTGGATATAATATGTATATAAACATAGACAATGGCAATATAATAGGTATTTATAGGTATTTTTGCAATATTTGTGTGTCTGTTGTGTTCGGGGACAACCCAGAAAATAGAATATTTTTTATAAAATCGTAAGAATATATGAATATAGGCCTGAGTTTTATCAAGTTAATTCAATATATCTAGTTTGAAAGCAGAAATAATAGTTAAATTCCATAAAAATTGACATGTGTTGTGTTCGGGGACTATAATAGCATAGTCTTCTTCCTTGGGTCAATAGATTCATGCTTTTTAAGGAGATAATGATATAAATAGGTAGAAGTGCAGAGAAAACCCCTCCAAATTCTGAGTAAACCCTTAAAAAAGCAGAAAACATGAGATATTTAATTTTACATTGGTTAGCAGGAAAAACTTTGGAATAGAATTGACAGTGAAGCAATAGTCGTTGAAGGAACAGGAAATAGAAATGAATAAATACATGAAATATCAAATAAAATATATACTTCTGCACCGAATACAAGAAAATTCATCTAAGTCTAAGTTGATGAGGAGTAATTGCAACAATATAATATTATTTTCCTTTTTTATTCAAGTTTATTCATTTCCTCCCCGAACACAACAGGCACTGTGGCCAAAAATGGACACTTTTGGGATAGACTTTGTAGGAAATCAGAAAATGCTCCGAAAGATTTATAATTTTAGTATGTTTAAGCTTGTACCATTGGCTATGATCAGGAGTAGGCTCAGATAAATTAAAAGAAAAGAAAATTTTGACTTTATTTTTTGTGAAAGTGGACATTTTCGGGAGCCCCGCCCTGATGTAGGTCAATTTCCTCAGATAATGAAATCAGATAACTAGACTAGAAAATTATCCTTGGTACTTGGAATGTAAATTACAGCCACAATTATATAAATGAATTATGGAGTTAATGAAAACGCAATTAGATGAGTAGACTTGAAAGTTATACTTGACAAATGATAGTTACAAGTAATTAATGAATTCGATTGTAATTTCATGATTTAACATATATTGAGTTGAACATTGAGTCTCAGAAACTGCGACCTGCTGATTAATTCATTTGATTTCCAATAATATCAATGCTTCTAAATCTAATTCTAATTGTGTAATGTGTACTAAAAATATGTCCTAAACATTTTACAGCGCTGAGATTGAGGAGGCCAAGAGGAAGTTGGAGTCGGAGACACCCCTGTATGCTGGACTCTTCAAACTGTTTGCAGTGTATTTCCACGAGCCCGTGGAGAACATGATCCTGCAAGCAAAGGTAAAGTGGCATGTAACTAATAGTTCAGCCAAGTTATTAGTAGACTAAACGGTATTACGCTTTAGCAACTACATTGTTAGCCAAAGAAAGTAATGAGGGTAATCAGTCCAAAAATGACGCCTTTATGATCATTAGCTGCATGTATTTCAAAGCGACATTTAATAATATCATTTTCATATTTTACAGGACACCAACACAGACAGCGACTGCCATGAACTGCCGGCAACACCGTGCATATTGTACTGTGGTAGGTACCCCTCTTATTTCATGTACAGAATTTAGAATCAGTTTCTATAACTATTCTGTAATCAAGTAAATCTATACAACGTAGCATTAATAAGTTAATAGGAACCATACAATCAGGGAGTCGTTGTATATGGACGATTTGACTTACTTGCTCCCTAGAATAAATTGTCACACAACTGATTACAGCTATGAATGGTGACTGACATTCATTGATTAATATTTCCACATTTTTAGGTCAGTCTGTGTGCACAGCCATCCGTTTCATGTTGGCGGCTGACGGCGTTGTGGTCAACAAGAACGTGGCAACGTTTCCACAGGCCCTGGCGATGCTATACGCCCTCTACTTCAACCTCGGTTGTAAGTACGCCGCTGGGGCCAGCATCACACTGGATTTTTTCCAGTAGTCCAGCAGCCAAATGGGGATTTTTGGGTGAACCCGGCTCTGGAGGTCCCACAATGGTTTTTTACTGATTTTATACCTTTGGACCCTGGAGAATCCAAATCCGAAGAGTGCCAAGCTGTAACCCTTGAGGGTTTTGAGAAATTCAACATGGCCGCCATGACCACACCCAAAAAGTACCAATTTCACTTTTCAGCTCATAATCCAATAAATAATAGGAGTAGAAAGACAATTCTTGCACCAAAATGTTCCATTTATGATGGGGAATCATAATCAAAAGGCCTTGAGTAAACAACTATATCCTATTTTTTCATATTATAATATACCTGTAAATTTCTCAAGATTTTTGATACCATTTTCCAGCATTTTGTGGTTATTTCTATCAGATTAAAAATTATGTTAGTTACTATCATACAGCTGTCCAAGGGAATCATAAATGGATTTCCTTGGTATCTAGAAGCATCTACAACCACAGGTGTCCAGTTCAAAGTGCCCCCCTCCCCTCCCTCGAAAAGGCAATGATCCAACAATTATACAAATTTGGAGTACTATGTTCCTATGTTCCTATGATGAGGTTTCGCATATCTGCTGCCTGTGCAGCAAGGCATGTCACTGACGGGCTGGTACATACGTCGATGGAAGGTGCTGGGCTAGTACAGGTTATCGCTGATAACTTTGATGCAAACATATCCAGCCAAAATGGGTTACAGTCAACTCATGCCCTTGCAATGCTTTTGACACAGACTAATGCAAGTATGGAAAGAAATGCACCAATGAAGAGATGATACGTATCAAAAAAGAAGAAATGGCCAAAGGGGTTGATGACTGTATTATTGTACAACGATACCAGGGCCCCCAAAAAACAGACATGCCAGATATAAAGGCGACAAAAGTGGACCCCACTCTGAAAGTTCTTGCAATGCAAGCAGTATCAAGTCAGAGGGCTTATGAAAGGGATTTTGATTTTCTCAGGATGGTTACCATGGAGGAAAGTTGTCCAGAGTGGAATGGATTAGGTGCAGGACAACTCAACTTTGTGTTGATTCCCTGATAAAACCTGTGTTGCTAATGATGCTGTTTAGCAGAGCAGAAAAGGAAGGTGATTGGCCTTTCCACTTGATGGCGGTAAAAGAAATAATTCCATATTTTTTCGCTGCTGGCCACCACAATTATGCCCGATATGGGCTGTATTATCTTTGATCAATCCAAGCATAGCCAAATGATGTACTTGACAGATTCCTCAAGGGAGAACATGTGACACGTCATAATCCAGGTACATGGAATGGAATGAGATATGGGAAGGGACCAAGTGGAATGATGGGTATTACACTTAAGCCAAAAACTCTGACCACTTGTGCATTAAGCCTACATATTTGCAGTGTATTAGCAAATGATATCCAACACATGACCACTGAACAGAAAGGTATATCCTCAACACAAGGAAGAACTCAAAGGCCGCATCAAAGCTGATGCAAATGATCGTCTCAAAATCAAAGAGAAATTGGAAATAGCAATTGATCCTCTTGATCCCTCAAGCCATCCAAAGGACAGTTTACTTCAAATTGTGAATGGCAGAATTGGAAATCAAGAAGTGAATGTCGACAAAGCTGTGTCTATTGGCCAGAAACCGATGAAAAGATATGAGGACTCATGGCCAGGTGGCTTCCATGATGCCATTTCCAAAGAGGTGCAAACAATGACCATCATGAAAAAACACATCCAAGTTGGTTCAGTGAAGGTGTATGACACAAATCTGATATACTCAAGAATCATAGGTCTGCAAGCCTCAGGACGGGAAATAGATCTAGAAGATGTTTTCAAGTATGAACTAGCACCAATGCCCACATCAATGTTCACAGATTCAGGTGAGATGAGAATTGCAAAGAACAAATCAGCACTAAAAAGAGCCCTACAGGTGGAAGTTCCAATAAGGACAGTTACTCGCACAGATTACAAAATAATAGATGGCCCAGCAATTCTGTGGGTGGTTCATTGGCCTACAAATGGAAATGTTCAGGACCTGATAGAAAACGTCCTGAACTACATCTCTCATCATGTTAAAGACTCCAATGTATACTTCATCTTCGATAGGTACATGGAATATAGTACCAAGTGTAGCACAAGATCAGCAAGAGGAAAGGAAGCAAGTCGACAGCATAGACTTTCCAATCAAATGCCATTGCCACCACAAAAAGTGATCCTCACTAATGCATATAATAAAAGCCAGCTGATAGAGCTCATCATAGAAGCCATCAAGTCAAGAAAAGACACCATTACACATGGGAAAAATAAGCTCATTGTAACTGGTCCCAGGCCAGTCCCCATTGAAATATGTGGTGGCATTCTCATCTACAGGCAAGATCTCAAAATCCTACAAGAGGAAGCAGATGTCATCATTATTCAACAGATGTTGTCCATAATAGAGGAAACACCAACATCATGGCCAATCATAAAGGTCCTCTCTGATGACACAGATGTTTTTGTCCTACTGTTGCACTTCTTTTTGGAAAAAAGGCTGACTTCACAGCTAATAATGGAAGGGACTGCAAAGGAGAGGAAAGCTAACAACATAGGTACAACTGCAATGAAGCATAATAAGATCATTCCTCACCTTCTTGCTGCCCATGCCCTGTCAGGTTGTGATACAGTTGCCCAATGCTGGGGCATTGGAAAAGGGAAAGTGGTCAAAGTACTTCAGAAAGGCAAAGGATTGCCAAGTCTTGGGGACAAAAGTGCAACAAGAGCAGACATTGTTCAAGAGGCAACAGCCTTTATGGCTGCTTGCTATGGTTTCCCAGATGCTTCTACATGCCATGAGGCAAGGTTCAGAGCTTGGAAAGGCAAAACCATGCATGCAAGCCTGGTATCAGCACCTAAACTGATGTCATTACCACCAACAAAGGAGTCCTTTGAGCAAAATGTCCTGAGAGCTCATCTCCAAACATGCATTTGGAGGAACTGTCTAGAAGTAATGCCACCTGATCTAGACCCTCTTCAACATGGATGGTCACAGGACAGGGAAAATTGAGTTCTTCAGCCAGTGATGGTTCCCCGCAATGTACAGCCTGCTCCAGATGCAATTTTGAAACTCATCAAGTGTAGTTGCCAGGAATGTAAGTCTGCTAGATGCTCTTGTTCACAGGCAAGGCTCCCATGCACCATGTTCTGCAATTGTGAAGGGGCAGGTACATGCCAAAATGATAATACCAGGATAGTAGAAGATGAGGAGGATGAAATACCAGGGCCACCACACAATGAGTAGATATATTGTTGTACACTTTGAAGTAAGTTTGTATTATAAATTGATACTTTTCAGGCTGAATTAACTGTTCATGTCCTTCATTGTATTAGTTAATAAGTACTGGATATAATTAAATTCTAAAAGTTTTTGAATGGAGGAAAAAACATGGAAATTTCCCCCCAAAATCATTTTTTTGGCCATTATTGTCAAATAAATGAATTTATTATTAATTTAGCTTGTTTAATTGATTGATGAAACTATGCATGTAGTTTGTACATACTTCAGGGAGCATTTTGGTGCAAGAATTGTCTTCCTACTCCTATTATTTATTGAATTATGAGCTGAAACATGATAATGGTTCTTTTGGGGATAGGTCATGGCGGCCATCTTGAATTTCTCAAAACCCTCAAGGGTTACAGCTTGGCACTCTTCGGATTTGGATTCTCCAGGGTCCAAAGGTATAAAATCAGTAAAAAACCATTGTGGGACCTTCAGAGCCGGGTTCACCCCCTTGGCTGCTGGACTACAGAGGTATGTAGTTATAAATGTATCGTAATGAATGAACCCGCAACCCGCACAAAATTTTATTCTGATTTTATTTATGAACATTACTGTAGGACAGTAACTTCCAACAATAGCACAAAGCACTTTATTTTGTATTATTAAGGTAGCATATATCTAGTTATATTGACGCTGGTGGTACCAATAACAACACAGACAGTAAATAATTAAGTGTGATACATACTTTTGTCAAGTGCAATGGTGCTTCATGTGCAAGAATAATGAGGAAACTGGTGAAACCTAACAATTACTTTTTATTTCATTACAGGACGTTTGTCGGAATTACGCACGAAGGGTCCAAGTCCAGTAACCGACGCCACAGCCACACCGTCCACCCTCGGATAACCACCTTCTACCTTCAGTATGGGGCGTTTGTTGCAAATGGGAATAAATTTTAAATATAGTGTCGAGAGAGGGAATCGAGAGAGCGGATGCGGGTATATTGCACTGTGTTTCTTCTTGATGTTTTGTTTTGTGTTAACAATATTTTTATTTTTCAGCCGGAGGCGTTTGTGTAAGGGGCGTTTGTTGCAAATGGGAATAAATTTTAAATATAGTGTCTAGAGAGGGAATCGAGAGAGGGGATGCGGGTATATTGCACTGTGTTTCTTCTTGATGTTTTGTATTGTGTTAACAGTATTTTTATTTTTCAGCCGGAGGCGTTTGTGTAAGGGGCGTTTGTTGCAAATGGGAATGAATTTTAAATATAGTGTCTAGAGAGGGAATTGAGCGAGGGGATGCGGGTATATTGCACTGTGTTTCTTCTTGATGTTGCGTTTTGTGTTGACAGTATTATTTTTCAGCCGGATGGTACATGTTAAAAGATATGGTCATTATGCAGTTGGCATGTATTACTGACCAATGTAAGTCTTTCTGATGTAGTAGTGTTTAGTCCTTAAGAAGTTCTTCTGCAGACATTTTCAACATTTTTTATGTATATTTTTATGTATATTTGTATATAATTACATGCTTCATATAATAAAATGTATTATAATTTAATCAAATATGAGTTGTGTTGTACATGAGCGTGATACATAACAAGCTGAAATAAAGCTGCGCATGCATTTAAGTGCATTTAAATTTTAATTCTTCATTTTAGCGGCATTTCTATTTTACTATACTTTTCACTTCTAATAGGATAATTGAAACGCGATATGATATTCATTCATTTTAATAACCCCCGAACAACCCTATAAAGCTTTCCTCGCTTGACTGAACCACACCCCCTCCCACCCAGGCTAGCTTGAGCTTCGTCATGGTTCGCCGCCCCCCATCCTACTGGCGCCTGTGACGTCACACCCCTGTGTTCTAGCTTGAAATTAAACGCGACGCGACGCGTACAGAAGGCACTCACTAACGCGACAGCATAATAGTCACGTCCTAATACACGGATGGTCTCAGCATAAAAGTTGACATGCCAAAAACAGGTAAATAAACGTGACTACCGAGTTATTACTCGCCACAGTGTATAGACCTAGAAGAAATTAAAATGAAAGCACCCTCACCACCGTTACTTATAACATTGTTAATGATTAGTACATCCATAATATTCATCGAAAATTCTCCAGCTAATTCTTCCCAGCTCAATAATGGGGTAAGGATAATAAGAAAAAATGGTGGGAATATTAATGTCTCTGTAACGGGGGTCTAGCTTTCATTAATAAATAAATTAATATTAGCATAAATTATTTTCTATAAGCATTATAATGTGTAAGAAACACAAGGGAAAATAAATAAATACAAAAAAAAATTGTCATACCTGTGATGGTAGCAACAAGCAAAAACAGTATGTCGCCGTAATGGGGGTCTGGAGGGTGCCCATGTTGCCGTAACGGGGGTCTAGAGGGGGTGGGAGTCTAGAGGGGGGGGTGAAAACTATTTTTTTCCCTACTAAGTTTGCGTCTAAATACTTAGACATAACTTATATTCACCTTCATAAACAACCAGGCCAATTTATTCAGGCCAATTTAACAGGAACACAGCGTGAAAACAGTGTTATTAATATTTTTGTATATATTCTGAATATAATGGGTTATATGAGTCTATCCACCAAACCTTCGTCATATGAATTTTGTTCCATAGTGATGTTATTCTTGTGCATTCAAATGCAATATTAGCATATATGTAGTCCCCTTATCAAGAGCTGTCGATGGTATACCACATTTATATATCTATATCCAAAAATGTTTCTTCTAGGGTAGATAATGTGTGTTTTATTTGCATAAATTGCTTTAAAAATCTGACTTACTCATTTTCGAATGCATATAGAATATATAATATGGCTGCATATTATTAACTTTGACAAATTTTAATGTTTGAAAATATATCAAAAATAATTTATTAAAAAATAAATTGTGATAAGAATACTCTTTATAGTTATAGATTCAGAATTTGTTGTGGGGTAGGAGGATGTAAGCGACCATGCTACAACTGTTTAAAACAATTGTAGAAAATAATATAACATGAATTTGGCATTTCCTTCTATGTTAAAAAGAAAAATTTTACATCATCTTAGCAATGGAAAACATTGTTTTGATATTCATTGGATATCTTTGATATAGCATCATTTTTAGAGCATAAAAGATGAGCATGGGCACAATTTAATGTAAGCGACCGTGCCATATATGAATACTGTTTTCCCATTTAGTTCCTTAAAGAAAATTTTTAGTGAAAATATGTCCCCCATAATAAGGAGTATATTCAACATTTTCATATTTCTGAAAGAGTTCAGATTTTCCTCATACTCAGTATTGGTTTATACATGTAAGCGACCGTGTGCTGTAAGCGACCGTGGGGACGAATTTAATTGGATTCGTATTTATAACATTTAGTCAGTATTAAAATAAAATATATATATGTTTCATCTTTAAATTGTAAAATATGGATTTTAGGCTTTCAGGAAAAGTTTATTCCAACAGAATCGGTCCAATGGTTCTCTATGTATGGTTGATTTGAAAAGGTTACTATTATTTCTCTATTTTTCAATTAATTCTGTGATATAATGCTTTGGAAAATTATTCAATTGGTGCGATTCTGTTGGAATAAACTATTCCTGAATACCCAAAATCCAAATTTTATCATTTGAAGATGATTCGACATGGATAGAGATACTGCACAATCAGCCTCCATCTGAGCATTGTTTCATGCAGTAGGAATGCCTTAGAACAGGAGATATAAATGGTTGAAATGTAAGTGACTGTGCTACACACTTTATTCGTCCCTAGCTTAAAAATATTTCCAATATTATGAACCTTTTATTTGATTTGCATCAAACATTATTTGTCCTGTTAAATGAAACACACAGAATAATAATATGCAGAACATATTATTAAAGATCTTATTTAGAAATGAACACGTCATTATACTGCAAAAATGAAGCAAAATACCTTTTGGTGCAAATGCCTCTTACTTGAAGAAAATATTCCTTTTCTTTAAAAAGAAAAGTGCATTATGAAGAGTAGTGTTTATTCTAATATTTCTATTCAAATAACTATAAAAAGCGTGTAAATTATTTATTTTAATGATGTTCAAGGAATTATAAATGTGTGCCCACGGTCGCTTACATAGTAACAGAGCTACCTAGATGCAAAACCTCATAGAATTACTGATTTTCAAAATTAGATTCCCAAATTTCACATACATGTCACCCAAGCCGTTGGTTATATATTGCATAAAAATTACAAGATGATATAAGCCCTTCTAAATTTCGCTTGTTTTAAGGTCTTATGACGAAAGATTGGTGGATAGACTCATATATGTGTATAATGGGCCAGAGGGTCAAAGACCTGTGACCTGTGCTGCTGCCATGACTATTACCATTCCTGAATGGTTATTTAGCTGTAACTTTTCTTCTAGTTGGAATATTTTCTCAAACTAAAGAGTGTTATGACCCTTATATAAAGACCTATCAAGTACACACTAATTCAAAACATTATGCATATATTTTTATTATTTATTTCTAATTTAAATCCTCATTTATGTACAAATATGTACCTTTCCCCTGTGCCCATGATATCAGACATCAGGTCACAGTGTTCGCCAAGCTCCCCATACCACAATATTCATTATTAACGTTCCCAATTACGTCTATATTAGCAGCAATATATCTAGTTTATGTACGAAAAAAAAAATCAATGGAAGCAATTTTAAAAAATTGTGAATTTTCAGCCCTGGATGGCCAAATTTGGCATTTTTGGTGGAATTGCTCATATACTTTTATACAGCTAAAATAAAAAATGGCTGCCCTGTAGGCTGAAAACCACCTAAATTTCACACTTTTCTAAAGAGAAAAAAATAATTTTGTCAAATAAAGTTTACTCAGCATTGTAAACTGATTATAACATGCATCCGTAATAATGCTCCCACCAGTTGGCTATACATACATAAAAAATATATTGTTTCAAAATATTTTCAATTTCTTTTAATTCACTTTTTGATTTGGGGAATTTAAACATTGCCATCCTGATGCTCTTTTAAAGTGGTTGCCAAAGCATCAAAAATGAATATTTAGTGAAAATTTGTTCATGGATTGTAATCTCCAACTTCTCTTTTTTAAATTCAAATATTGACTAATCACATACTCAAAAAACTGTTTCAATGAGAACTGAATCATTGAAAAAAGGTCATGTTGGGGAAGTCTTTAATGCACTTGTCAATTGCAACCCCCACCCCCCCACCCCCGGGTAGGTAGGGGAATGTCCTTGGCCTTTTGGGAAATTTGAGGAAATCCCCGACCCCCCAGGGCAAGAAATTCTTGTAAATCCCCAACCCCCTGGGGCACATTTTTCGGTGGACATTTTTTTTTTGGACAAAAACTATCGTTTCAAAAATATAAATGCTTTACTATCATGGCTATGATTTTGATAGAAAAGAAAACACTTTGAATAACAACTCGGGAGACAGTCTTAGTGTTGAGGTACAAATGCATGGTAGCACTATACCTCTTTAAGAGATAATTGAAATGTTAAGAACATAATAATTCAATGTGTACACCATAATAAGATAAGGATTTGTATATAATCACACATTTTTTGTCTTTGTGACAGTGCTTCAGGTATTGTATATTCTGTGGATATGTATTTTATTTATTCATATATATTACAGGTATATATAAATAAATATAGATATGGTCTATTCTACCATTGCGAATAATTTACCATAATGAGTGATATCTTTGGAAATGATTCGTTTATGATGTTCTAACCGTCAGAAATGGTTTCTGTTGTGCAAATGAAGCAATCAATGCTATCCCCCCTCCCGCCCCTCTTATACATATACATGTATATACAATGAATATTTAGAAAATTAGTGCAAGGTAATAATTTTGTTCACCCCATTTGTCTTAAAAAAATAAAGTATGAATGTAATGAAGGTTCATTTAATTGTCTAGCGCTAGTTTAATGTAATTTCTACATTGGTATTCTTATGATGGCATGAGTATGAATTCATTAATTCATATATTGTATTCTGGCTATGTGTCAAAATGTATTGGTGTAGGTTTTATATGCTAAATTGATAATAATAGTTGGTATCGATATTACTCCTGTCATGAATGAGCCCTACCACAAACTGCAATATGATATTTGTATTATAGATAATTGCTTTGCTATGTAGAAATGAAGCAAAAGTCCCTATTCACGATTTTGTTGCCATTCAACATATTTTTAATGTGTTTTATAGATTGCACCATAATAATGGAAAAAATCAGTGAAATTAGATTTTGTGACATAGCCATATGAATTGAACTTCGAAAATTTTAACTACCATGAGAATTTGTTCTGCTAAATCAATTCTTCCTAAACACATGATATTTTAAGATAATTGAAAATTCTAATAATAGTTATTGTTTGTTTGATAAATTAATTCTACCCAAACATTATGTCCAGAGGGATACTATTCTCAGTTTGATATAACAGTATAAACAGTATAGAGAACGAATTAATTGTATATTCTAAAGATAGCATAGTTCACATTAAGGTAATTTATCAATAATTAATGAGAGCTGGACGAATCAATACCCAATATTAATCATTTTTGTCACTGGAAATCCGGTGATAATTTTCAGCAGCCCAATATTTTCTTAATAATGAGACTATCCTTCAATAATACCCTGGGCTACCATATCTATGTACAATATAAATAGAACTGCATTTCAAGCAGTTTGAATTTTTGGCTAAATTTTGGTAAATTCTTTCCAGCTGGGTTATGGCCTATCTCCATTATTTTCAAATCTGATGGTATCTCAAAATCCATCTTTTGTGACTTATGACTCATCTTCCTGTGACACATCACATATTTCAACAACAAAAAATGTTTACAAAAAATATAAAATGTTTGGCATGTGCAGAGGGAGAATGGGCAGGCTTTTACTTGGCAGCTCAGGCTCTGCTTAGTTCAGCCATTCAGCTATTGTCTACATAGCATATATCAAGCATAGTTTAGGTGTGATGATGGCCCAACACCACTAAAACCTTGTCATGTTCAAGGTTGACACTTTTGGTGTATGTATAGGGGGAGGCTCTGCTTAGTTCAGCCATTCAGCTATTGTCTACATAGCATTATCAGGTCTAGTTCAAGTGTGATGATGACCCCACACCACTAAAACCATGTCATGTTCAAGGTTGACACTTTTGTTGTATATATAGGGGGAGGCTTGTAACTTTAGACCGTACTGGCTAGCCAAGCCCATGCCCACTGAAAATCACCAAAACTCTCTTGGGAACAGAGGTTTATCTAGGGATAGGTCCAAGACACTGTATTTGCCCCCCACTCACTTGGGAAAAGATAGCAACACCTCTGCTGTAGAGTGGGCACTGGCAGACATTCCCCCACCCTCCAGTTGATACTGCTGTAAACTAAGGGAAATCTCCGCCTGGGTGGGGGAATTTTTTCTCAGACATTCCCCTACCATTCCCCTACGTACCCGGGGGTGGGGGGGGGGTGGGGGTTTCAATTGACAAGTGCATAACGTTGCCAACCCAATGACATTCATTTTGAAACTGTGCCTAAACGATTTTAGACTATCTAATGAAACTTAGTCATTTTAAAGCATCTATTAAGAGGTCCATGCTATAGAATTTTTAATTTCAATCTAACATTTTTTCTGCTATTTTTGGACTGAATTGCTGGTGTTGCCACGCCGATGCTGCATTGGGGTGGCAACATAAAAAAGTGGAAAAGAAAAATTTTAGTTGAGACTAATGAAATTTGATATAATGAGAAAGCTATGTATATATGTATCATAAGAATCAATACAGAAATATTGATTTTGAGAAATCTTGAATATTTGACAAGGATTAGAACAACGCCATGTCCTTGAGCTTTGGGTGTGAACAAAATAAGATGATTTTCAAATGAAGTGCCTCAAACAAGAAAAGTTTTTTTTTCCAATTTTCAACCAAATGTTTAGTTTGAAACGTTAACTTAATGATACAATAATAAACAAGAATATTGAAATTAAAAAAATGGCCCTCATTACCTCTACAATATTTCTATCCAAAAGCGTCGGGGTGGCAACGTTAGAAAATGGATTCCTCACCAAATGCAGTTTTTAAAATTAGTGTGCCCAATTTTGGTTATGAACCCTTGAATATATGTACAATGATATATGTTAATGGCAACTAGTTTCAATGCATTTGAATTTTTTAGCCAAAATTACCCCCTGTGTACCCAGTTCGTGAGAACTGACCATACATATGATGTACTAGCATAGTATAGCCGTCATTTGGACGGTTAAGAAACAGTAGGTTTTCTATGGAAGGTATGGTCAAGTATGGGTAGGAACCATAGGAATTGTTAGATAGATATCTTTCACCCTCTTCCTCTCTCCCTCCCTCTTCCGTGACTTCTCTCTCACTTGCTCCCCTCCCCTCTTCCCTTCCCATGTCCCTCTTCTCGTCGTTCACTCTCCATCTCCCTTTCTCATCCCCCCACCCTCTCCTCCCCACTCTTCCTCTCCCTTCCCAACCCTTCTCCATCCCATCTTCACTCTCCCCCTCACCCTCTTCTCCCTTCCCCTGCCTCTCCCCACTCTTCTCTCCTCCTTTCTCTTACTTACTTCCCCTTCCCCCCATTGTCAGGGATGTGGGACATGTTGCCACAGATGCTGCCAGGGCCACAATGTCTTCCCCTTCCTTTCACCCCCCTACCCGCCTTTCCCCCTTCCTTTCTTCCTCCCCCCTGCTGCCCCTTCCTCTGGCCCTCTGCTTTCCCCATGCCTTTCCCTTTCACTACCGTTCTCTCCCCAGCCCCCTGCCTCTCTTGGCTATACATGTAGTCACATCTCTGGGTCGCATGTCCAGGGACACTACTGTCCTCTGCATCTTAGAGTTACACTGACTACGCACAAAGTACCATGTAACACCTATTATTGTATTCAGAACATTATTATCGTATATTATATACGCGTTGCCGTTGAAACAACGTATTGTGGAGTTGTATACGTTGTGTGCGTATACAACTCCACGCTCTGAGTTGTGTCGTGTACAACTCCACGCTCTGAGTGCCAAGCCAAAGGGGCTTATGACAGCACCAAAAGTAGACACTCAGCAGAATCACGCCATTAGCATGTTTAGCTTTCTACGCAGGCAGAACGGGAGGCAGAACGGGGAAATATAGATCAAATGAACAAAATAAACTAAAATACTTCATATTTATTTTAGTGTACCCTTTGTTAAAGCATCAGTATGGTTTTAAAGCTGTGGAAAGATGTAAATTCATTCAAAAACGTCAGCGATTTTCCAGCCGCTGCCGGCTGGTCTGTAGCGATCGTTGTTACTTCCAACGCAGGTAGAGGTCTAATATACCTATCAAACGAGCTAATAAACTAAAATCCTTTCATCATTATCGATTCCTACCCCTTTTCAAAACATTACTTTATTTTAAAAAGATTTAAAACTGTGGATGTGGCTGAAATTGATTCGGAAATATGAGCTATTTCTCTCACACAAACTTTCTCTCTCAGTGTTCCTTCATGTTCATTTGCTGCGCGTAGGAGCTTGGTGATAATGGTTGAAATGCAAAAACAATGCAATTCAATACAAATATGATTTTTTTAGGCAAAATATCCATTGTCCTACCTCTTATAAAGCATATATAATAAATCATATAAATCACTCGTGGGTCTTCGTCCCTTGGAATATCGCACTCGTTGCAACTGTGCAACACACGAAGCCTTCGGCTTCGTGTGTTGCGCGGTTGCAACTTGTGCGATATTCACGCTCCTTCAGACCCACTAGTGACTTATCCTGTATTTAAAAAATTCTTGAGCTTGCATTTTGACCAAGCTGCCTCTAACAAGACCGTATTGTAGGGCAATACCTAAACAAATCTAACTAGTAATGAATAGTTAATCAATAATGTAGCTATTTTGATGGTAGACATAAACAATTTTTGCCAAAATAATTCTGTGCACAGTGCACTAGATTTTTTTATTGCTCTCAATACAATAATTCATCATGTTGATGATCACAGGTATTTACTAGCCTTGAAATCCTTGCAACCAAACTCACGGAGACACTGATGAACGTATTAAACCTGAGTTCAATCCAAGACATCTTTTCAATTAGCATAAGTAATGAATAAAAATATACTATGTAAACAATAGTTTTATTGCCTCACTATCTAGTTAATAAAGATGAAGAAGACAAATCACATATCCTGTATACAAAATATAATGAAACACTACATTAATGTTCCCTTGGAAATGATGAGGGAATGATTATAACAATCGCATTGTTTGAATAGGCCACACACTAGCACCAGTTGTGAACAGATTAGTCTTGTACTTTAAGTATATTTCTCTTCTCTAGATTTTCTATATCTTTCAGCATGAAAGCGACATTGTAGCGGAGCTGGTGGAACTTGGAAACAGGTACCTATAAGATTAAAACAAAGGAGATTAAACAACTCATTGAATAGTCGTGATATACAGTTGGTGCAGATGTATCTATTTATACGTTCTTGATAGCACAGGGGAAATCTGGAGGCTTTATGGCCTTTTTGAGCACGTCTCAAAGCTTGTGTTTACCGTTGTATGACTGTGACAACCTTTAGGAAGTGTAATTAACTTCTACCCCAGTCTGATTGGAGACCTTAGCTAACAAGCCAAAGCGGCACACTAGTTGGGAAGACCAAATATAGTCACATGACTATATTTATGTTGATGGAGTGGACCTTGACGAGAAGTCGCCAAGTGGCCATGCCATGCATAAAAACCTCAACTCAGCAATTCGACCCAAGCTCATTGGCCGACACCCATTACGCAAATCTGCAAATAACTTCCAAAAATCCCTTCGTTCCCATATGTACACACACTTCAAACCTGTCCCAGTCTCAAGCTTATGGATTTTAAGAGACATTTCACCCAAGATTTTAAGCTCTTACTCATATAATTACGCAGTTCCAGCATTACATGCTTATGCCTATGTATTTCTGTTTCTCCTCGTTGCCGACATTACTCGGCTCACGCTCGGCCACACTCGGTGAACTTCGTGTAATGACGTCATAGGCGCGGGGATTCCCCACCGGAACCCTACCCAGAACGAGGCCCATGTAATGACGTCATAGCAGCGGGGAATCGCCGTATCATGTGCATTCATGATCGGCGATGATTAAAGCTAAAAAACGAAACGATTTGGAAGGCGTCGGGAGACGCCATAGGAGGGAGGTGGTCGGGATGGTGGGCAATATCAATGTACAAAAACATTCCATACTTATGAAAGTAAATAACCCAAGACATCCCTTCATTCCCATCAAATTGTGACGATAGACCTAATCTGGTGCCACATACTCTCTAGATGAATTTATCTTGATGGACCTACATGTATATAAGGTACAGCATAATCTAACTACCACCACCTGGTGGTTGAGGTAGGTGATACAACCGGTGGACATGAGAGTGGTCAGCTGGATGGGTACTAGCAGGAGATTTTTTAAAAAGCCATAATATAAAATGAATAAAAGTCAATTGGTAAGTCAATTGGTTACATTCAATTGTAATAATGGGAGTTTATTATTTCTCTCCAAATGTTAAGGCAATGTCCCCTAGCTGCTAAGAAAACTATACCCAAGCTAAAACATGTCTGTTAATTCCAAGATACAATAAATTCTGATATCTATGCAGACATATTCATAAGTATGCAAAGGTATTTATTTATATATTCTTCGGTTGAAAATATCCTATCCATATGTCATAGAGAAGAAAATACAACATTCGTTGGGTTGGGATATCAAGTGTTTCCACTGGTACAAAATCACAAATTGACATGTTCTCAAGTTCTCATCAGATCTTCCATTGTGCCGTTATTTATACAAACTTACCTCAATTGAATGAACAGTGCCATCACTCAATGTTAAATCAGTCATGATTGAAGGTTCCAGTACACGGTTTAAAACACTGCAAAATCAGTAGCAATCATGTTAGATATACTTGAAATATTACTTCAATGGAATATAAATTAATTGTGCAATAGAAAAAAAAGAAATCAAAAAGTGAAAGAAGGCTATCCACTAATATTTAAAATCACAATAATGGTCAGAACAGTTATTTCATAAATTATTACTTGCAACATTATAAATATATACATAGTAATTTTATATCCATTCGAAAAATATGGAGCAGGAAAAGGCTTCTACCTTTATATTCTACTAGCAAAGTACCCGTCCTCCGGACAGTCACCCTCTCTCCCCACACTTCCCCCTCTCCCTCTTTTCCCTCTGCCTCTTCTCTGACTTTCATAAAGGATCTGTTTTTCTCTCCCATCCCCATCTCCGATTCCCCCCTCTCCCTCCACTCTTCCTCATGCTCCCCCTCCCTGCTTTCTCTCCTTCCCCTCTCTCCCATCCCCTACATTCTCTCCCTCCTCTCTTCCCACCATTCCCCCACCCACCCACCCCTCTCCCTCCGCTCTTCCTGGAGGAGAGGGGAAGTAAGTATGAGCAGTTATGAAGTATGAGCAGTTACTATTGCACCTAGAATATTTATTCAGATTCTATACATGGGCCTATACCTGGAAATCTTTACCCAATGTTTTAAATCTGTAAGATTTTGGTTAGGTCCCCCTGGACGTAGGTTGTGGGAAATGACGTAGTATATCACAGGGGCTTTCAAGTGTTTCCACTGGTACAAAATCACAAATTGACATGTTCTCAAGTTCTCATCAGATCTTCCATAGAGTGTAGAGATCACAATTTAAAAAAGGCTTCAAAATCACATTTTCACCCCAGATACCTTCACAAACCACATACGACGACCTCCGGAGAGGATGGACGGACCTCTATAGATAAAAAAATGGTTTGTAAAACAACAAATTCCGAGAACATGCGACATCAAAAAACCCCTCTTTTACCTCTTTTTGTAGAAATCGCTCTAGCTTTATATTATATGGATGTTGAACAAATAACCTCCGTCATGAAAATTTACAACATGTGTAGTGTTTTTATATTTTGCAATAAATCTGAGCGACATGTGGACCTGAACAGTGAAACTCACTTTGTGGATATTGCAACATCAGTTCTCCATTCAAAAGCTTGCAATTTCGGCAGTGATGGGCTACCATTAAGGGCTGTGACATGTGGGGGTATTTGCCTGAAATTAGAATATGATATTTTGAGTCCTAGGTTTGATAAGACCAAACTCCCGAAATAGTATTTCTTACAATATATAATCGGTTCGATATCATACAACATTTTAGGCATAACTATTCTCTGAACATCCATTCATCTCTAAATCTACTGATCCACTATATAGCATCATAATATAAGAGGAGCTAAATGGCGATTATGCTGCATTGAAATATACACACTATAATTAATCTCAAATAAAAACTATCAGCTTTGAATTTATTTATTGTTTAATTCTGCTGACATTAGGATTTCTCTATTTTCAAGTCAACAGTTGTATCAACAGTTGTATTAAAAAGAAAGTAAACTAATTGCATATTTTAGTACAAGAAAACATAAAACAGCTACATACTATATCTATCGATATCAGTTGGGTATGGCAGCTATAGCTATAGTTTCAATTTATTATCGCTTGACTATTGAACCTTTGATTTAAAGTCAGTGGTAATGTCAAAAAAGGCAGTCATAAAAATCAGTTGTAAAAGTCAATCTTAATGTTGTTAAGTCATAAATTTGTAAAGTTGGTCGTAAAGTTGTAAAAGTTTGTTTTTGAATAAAAAAAAACGGTCTTAAATTAAAAAAAAGAACGATTGTAAAGTTGGTTGTTTAGTCAAAAAGGTTGGTTGTTAAGTAAAGAAAGTGGGTCGTAAAGTAAAAAAAGTCAGTCATAAAGTAAAAAAGTCAGTCGAGAAAGTCAGTCGTAAAGTAAAAAAAGTCAGTCATAAAGTAAAAAAAATCAGTCATACCAACACATGAGTCTATCCACCAATCTTTCGTCATAAGACATCAAAACAAGCGAAATTTAGAAGTGATTATATCATCTTGTAATTTTTTTCATGCAATATTACCAATTGCTTGGGCGACATGTATGCAAAATTTGGGAACCTAATTTTGAAAATCTTTAATTCTATGAGGTTTTGTATCTAGGTAGCTCTGTTACTATGTAAGCGACCATGGGCATACATTATCAATTCCTTGAACATCATTAAAATAAATAATTTACAAGCTTTTTATACTTATTTAAATATTTAAATAGAAATATTGGGATACACACTACTCTTCATAATGCACTTTTCTTTTTAAAGAAAAGCAATATTTTCTTCAAGTAGGAGGCATTTGCATCATCAGGTATTTTGCTTCATCTTTGCAGTATAATGACACGTTCATTTCTAAATAAGTTCTTTAATAATATGATTTGCATATCATTATTCTGTGTGCTTCATTTAACAGGACAAATAATGTTTGATGTAAATCAAAAAAAAAGTTGATAATATTCGAAATATTTTTAAGTTAGGGATGAATAAACTGGGTAGCACGGTCACTTACATTTCAACCATTTATTATTCCTGTTCTAAGGTATTTCTACTGCATGAAACAATGCTGAGCTGCAGGCTGATTGTGCAGTATCTCTAAACATGTTGAATCATCTTCAAATCATAAAATATGGAGTTTGGGTATTCAGGAATAGTTTATTCCAACTGAATCGCACCAACAGAATAATTTTCAAAAGAATTATATCACAGAATTAACTGAAAAATAGAGAAATAATAGTGATCTGTTCAAACCAACCATACATAGAGAACCACTGGACTGATTCTGTTGGAATAAACTTTTCCTGAGAGCCAAAAATTCAGAGAATCTACTAACCTCACTATGTTCGGTGAAGTAGATTTGTGATTAGTGGAGGAGACAGCCGCAGGTGGTGGTGTAACTGAGATGAGACAGCTCGTTTCGCGGCAGACTTTTAACCGGGTTGAAGCTAGCCACATGGGGAATTGCCAATGAAGATCCAGAGACGGAGTTGACGGATATGTGATGTGGAGATAATGAGACAGCCGCCCTAACAAAGGGATGGGTCGGGCGGGCAGTTACACTACCACCTGCGGCTGTCTCCTCCACTAATCACGAATCTACTTCACCGAACATAGTGAGGTTAGTAGATTCTCCGAATTAGTGTGCGTCGCCATCCGCTAGGTGGCGGCACACCTGAGACTTTAACAAGCAATTCCCCGGACACTAACTCAGTGCATTAAAGGCTAGAGGCTCACAGGTAATTTGATCTGGGAGTGAAGAAGACGTAGGAAGCGAAGTGAAGATCAATAATATATAGTCATAATAGGACTAAAAGTTCTATGGTGCACAAAACTATCCTAAGGAAGTGCAGGATAAATGTAGTTCACACTTGGGGAGGATCATAACCCTACGAGATCCTCCAACATATATACACGACTAGAGGAGTGTCACTAATCCTTCTTATGGCGTCTACTCTTAGAATGATCTGAAAGTAGGGTGGTAGAAGTAGAAGTTGTGACATTGATAGGTTTCTGGTAGAAACGTCGGAAGGTGTTTTCATCCCTCCAGATGGCTCTGTCCATGATGGTCTTAATATCCACATGGAGTGAAGCTAGTTTTGAAGTAGTGGCCGATCTAACACTATGGGCTTTGAAGGTATCCGTATTTAGGCCACTGGCGGCCATGGTGCATCTAATGTATTTTGCAATAGTTGCATTTATGGACTGGTTTGTGTGGGGCACAATAGGAGATGAACAGGGGGCCCACAATGTCCCCTGCATCGTCGAGGGGTCGAAAACCTTTGGTGCGGAACAAATAATGCCTTAGGATGGTTAGGATGCAAATTCCCTTGTTGTCTGGGAATGCTTCCAGAGATAACATCCCTAGGCTTCTGCCTACTGAGCTGGTCTTGATGACTTCAGAAAGGAGAATAGATGCTTTATCCTTGCAGGAGAAAATAATATCCTCACATTTGAGGGTGCGTAAGGTTTGCACTCTCTGACTGGTCACAAGCATAAGAAGGGTAGCTGTCTTCTGAGTAAGTTGTGCCAGATTTAGTTCATGGAGAGGTTGGAGAGATTCCAGATAGTCCAAGACAATGTTTGGGTCCCAAGTTTGGGAGTAACGAGTTTTTGGAGGGCGAGAAGTGAAGATTCCCTTCATGATTCTGCACACTGTGGGATGTGCGCCAAAAGAATGACCTTCAATGTGACCTCATGTTTGAGAGAGAAGATCGGGCAGTATTGATGGCAGTGTATGATTGACCATCGTCATACAGATCGCAGAGGAATTCTATGCCATGGTTGAGGTCGGTGGTGAAATGTTGGAGATCGTGCTCGTAGCAGTATCTCTTCCATTTTCTGAAGTAAATCTTGTATGATTTTCTGGTGTTCTTGGCCCAACCTTGATGGAAGAGCGCTCGTGTGCGGCTGGAAAGGCTTTCCAGACCTGGTTTTCTGTCTAGAAGAGTGTGCAAATTAGACCCGTCCTTTCTATTTTCGGATCTTGTTTTTTCCCCTTGTTTGGGATGAGATTTCCTGCTTGTTTCTTTATGATGATTGTCTGCCTGCTTGTCTGTAGGAGTTGGGAGAACCAAGGTTGACTGCTCCAGTTGGGGGCTATCAGAATAGCCTGTGCCTGCTCGCTGTTTATCTTCTGCAGGCACTTTCCTACAAGCCTAAAAGGAGGAAAGATGTAAGGGCGATTAAAGGCAGCCCAAGACAAGGTGAAGGCATTAACAAAAGTTGAGAGAGGGTCAGGGAACCAAGATGCAAAAGTAGGTAGTTGGAAGTTGTGGCGGGAGGCAAAGAGATCCACGTCAGGTGTACCAAACTCTGAAGAGATGTGCAAGAAAATTTCTCTATTTAGTTGCCATTCAGTATCCTCAGATAAATGTCGACTTGCCAGGTCGGCCTCGACATTATCTACGCCAGCTATGTGAGAAGCAGACAACCAATTGTCTTGTTGTTCAGCCCAAGACCAAATTTCTCTAGCTATGGCGTCGCAGTTGTCAGATTTGGTGCCCCCAAACTTATTTATATAAGACACTGTAGTGGTATTATCACTTCTAACGAGGATATGAGTGCCAGAGATGTCTCTGAGCAGGGAGAAGATGCCATATTTGACTGCTAAGGTCTCCTTTGCATTGATATGGTATCCTTCCTCATGATCGTCCCATTCACCCTTAGCTGTCTCGTCATCGAGAACTGCTCCCTAGCCGGTGTCACACGCATCGGTGAGTAAGGTGATGGTAGGAGCAAAGGTGTGAATTTTCCTGACTCTCCATGGTAAATTCCGCTTCTATGGCCCCGGGCGATAGAGACATTGGTCCCTCAAGATTACCTCTGCTATGAGCCATAGCTGTAATCTTGTCCCTTTCTATTTGCTTATAGTGGGCTAATCCATAGTCCATGCCTCGGCAGAGGTCCACAAGGGTACCCACGATGGAGGCGATGAACCGGATGGTGAAGATCTGATAATCGTTGCTGTCAATCAAGTTATTTACTCTCTGTAAAGCTGCTTGACGTTTCTCCTGAGTTGGGTACACCTCCATGGTCTCAGAATTGAGAATGAAACCGAGGAATTTCATGGTTTTTGAAGGAATTAGAGAAGATTTTTCTGGGTGAATGTAGAAGCCCAGACTTCTGAACACTTGTAGGGCTGTAAGCACTGAATGAGCACAAGCATCCTTGGTTTGACCCCATAGGAAGGAGTCGTCGATATAATTATGAGAATCCGTAACCCCCTCTCTCACGAATGGTAGAGAACACAGGTTTCATAATTTTGGTGAAAATCATAGGAGCTGAAGTTAGGCCGAAAGGAACACAAATAAATTGGAAGAATTTTCCCTCCCAGGGGAAAGTAATGAAAGACCTAAAGGCTTCATGTAGAGGCAAGGAGAAATAAGCCTCCTGTAGATCTAAAGAACACATATATGAGTGTGGGCGGATCATTTCAATAGCAGTCTGAAGGTTGTCCATTTTGAAATGCACTTTATCTAAGTATAAGTTTAGTAAAGTAGGATCAATGATTAAGCGCCATTTTCCATTTGGTTTAGGTACCACAAAAACATTGGAGAGGTAAGAAATGTCATTATATGCGATTTCTGAGACAATACCCTTTGTGATTAGTTTATCAACTTCAGACTCAACGGCAGCCTTCCTGGTAGGGCCGAAGACGTACTGATATGGTCTGAAATATTGCACAGGTTCTTCATTAAAGTCCAGAGTGACTCCATTGATGTAAGAGAGCACTGATTCATCTGAGGTAGCCTTTTTCCAAGCTTGAGAAAAATTGCGTAGGTTACCTGGTCTGAAGAACATTGGAATAGGACCATAAGTAGCTAGAGTCATGGGTATGTCATGTGAGAAATGCAAATGAACAGAATTTTGTACCTCTAATAGCGCTGAGAGCGATTTCCTCGGTCGTCTCTCGTGTCCCGCTTCTCGTAGTCGTTGTAGTCCTTCTTGCGGTTGTTGTTGTTGTTGTTGTTTGGGATTCCTGTTGCTGTTGACCCTGATTTTGCCCCTTCTTCCCTGAAGGGGCTGAGTAGTTTTTTGACTTGCCGTTGTACTGGCCTCCCTTTTTACCCTGGCCTTGATTCTGTTTTCCTTTGTTTTGGTTCGAATCTTTTGATGATGATGCCTGGGTGTCGATGATGTTCGAAATCTTTTTGCTGGCCTCCAGCGATTTCATGTTTGCCTCCAAATCCTTTCCCAGGAGGTTTGAGGCTGTTGTAGGGAACCTAGAGAGGTTATTGTCCATATCCTAGAATTGCTCCTTGAGATTAGGAGCCACAAATTCACGACGTTTCTTGTTGATAACCTGATGGTTATAGAATACAGAAAGGGCAATAGTCCCTTGTATCCTTTAAGGCTTGCTCCACAAGGGCGATCGTTTCAGGTTCAGTGACTTTAGACCTGATCTTGAGGAGAGAATCACCTACTTTTGTTGTAGCTGAAGTGGCCGAAAGGAATAGGCGTTGGAACTTTTGAGCGAAGGTGTCCTTGCGTTGGCTATTATGGGACATAGCCTTCCAGATAGTTTCCGGGAAAGGAATCTGTAACTCCTCCACATTGGAGGGGCATTTCTGGCGATCTCTGATGTCATCCAGTAATTTCCCTTTAGGTACATTATTGAAGATGTAAGTGATGAACTTAGTAAGTTCCTCGTGAATTAGTGGGGGTCCCACCTCCTTCTTAGCTTTGATTTCATCGAGCAGGGACTCGAAAATCTTAGCCAACGGATGTTTTGGTGGCGCCATCTTGGTTTGGTCCGTGTCGTCACTTCTGGAAGCGCCGGAAGGTGTTTCCCGGGACTGAGCAGAGCCGGGGGAATCCCCAGGGGAGTCCCTCGATGGGGAATCCCCGCGCAAACGAAGATGCCTCGTTCCACAAAGCGCTCCAAGGAGGAGGCTCTGGAGCTGATGGGGTGGTCGCTTACCGAATCTTGCGGGAAGGGTGAACAATGGCGACTGTCCGGAGAGGCACTTCTTAGAGTTGATCTCGACCGAGACCGTTGACGAGACCTTGAGCGTCTCCTGCGGCTCGATTTTTCTGGGGAACGTCTCTTTTTGTCCCTAGAAGGACGATGAGAAGAGTGATGGTGATAATAATCCTGATAATCCGCGGATTGAGGATAATAATGGTAATCCTGGTACTGGCGGGAGTCGTAACCCGATGAGGACGCATGGCCGGAGGCGGACTGACCGTGCCCCTGGCCGTAGTAGTAGTTGTACTGTTCCATCTGTGAGATCCTGTTTCCCATGGAACTGATACTAGAATTCACATTCTCGGAGAAAGTTTCGAAAGACTTTAAGAAACTTTTTAAATCGTTGGTTGTAGTAGGGGCAGGTGGAGTTAGGTCAGGGTTCTGACCAACTCGGCCCGGTGGCTGACCCTCTCCACTACCCAAGGCCTTCGACTCGGTACTTATTCTGCGTGAACTACACGAGAAATAACCCAAAAAACCAACACAACAAGCCTCAACGGGACGGTTGATGGGTGAGTAATGATATTCCGAGCGAATGACGAAGAAATAAGCGTAACGTCTGTGTACGTCTTGCCTGGTCAAGCGTAGTCCGTAAAAGTGCCGCGAAACGAGCTGTCCCATCTCAGGTGTGCTGCCACCTAGCGGATGGCGACGCACACTAATCCAAATTTAATGATTCGAAGATAAAATTTTGTTTGTATACAGGCGGTGTCGGAGTTTCTGGACCGCAAGCGACCAGCCGGCCGCCGACCGGGCTCAGGCCCGTTGAACTCCAGCATCCTGGATCTTTTGAAGATTGTTTCAGAGAAAAACAACTTCAGGTTCAACGGCAAAAACTATATACAGGTAGGAGGGACCGCCATGGGCACCAGGGTGGCACCCTCCTATGCCAACATCTTTATGGACTGGTTTGAGAAGAAGTATGTCTATACGTACCAGCATCAACCTGCTCTCTATGGAAGATACATAGATGACATCTTCCTACTTTGGGACGGTGCTGAAAGTGACCTCAACCTGTTCATAACACACCTGAACTCAGTACACCCTCAAATTAAGTTCACCGCTGAAATATCCAAGGAATCAATCAATTTCCTTGACACCACTGTAAGACGGGCCCCTGATAAGACCCTGTATACAGAGGTCTACAGCAAACCAACTGATGCAAACAACTACCTCCACTACCAGTCCGTACATTGGAAGAGGTGCAAGGACAGTATTGTGTACAGTCAGTTCATCCGCATCAGAAGGATATGCACCCATTTTAAGGATTTCGAACGCCATTGCTTGGAGAAAGCAGGACATTTCCTTAGAAGGGGATATCCTCTAGACCAGATCACAGAGGCATTCGCTAAGGTCTCAGCAATGCAACGAGACACACTCCTTCAGCCGAAAGATAAGCCCTCGACCTCCACAGAGAGTGCAAAACCCTTAGTGGCGATCACTACTTTCCACCCCAGTTGTAACATCTTTGCAAAAGGGATTAGGGGGAATTGGGATCTTCTAGGCAGGTCTACTACAACGAGCCACCTATATTCAAGGAAACTACTCGTTGCCTACCGTAGACCTAAAAACCTGGGTGACTCGCTTATACGAGCCAAACTGCCCTCCGCAGACTCGTCCACCGCGCAGCCGATCCCTACCGTCAGCTCCACAGCCAGAAGCTGTAGACGCAAGAACTGTAGGTACTGTCCCAAACTGGACATAACAGGCAAAGTCACCTCGAATGTCACAGGTAGAACCTACATAAGTCGACATAACATCTCTTGCAAAAGCAACAATCTCATTTATTGCATCAGCTGCAAGATATGTAATATACAATACGTAGGCAAGACCAAACAGTTGTTAAGCCAACGGATGTACCAGCACTTCAGGACCATCTCTCTACCTGATCGACCGCTACACGACACCACCATCTCACGTCATTTCAACTCCCCAAATCACTCAGGGGAATCGGATATAGAAATTCATGTCCTTGAATTCATTCCGTTCAGCAATGACAAAGAAATCTCTGATGACATTCGAAACGAATTAGAACTGAAGTGGATCCACAGAATGAAAACGATGTCCCCCACAGGACTCAACATCATGGACGCAATTACTTGGAAAACGGTCAATCAACCGGTCTGTACCCCCTGGGGCCCCTCGCAATCAGCTATCTAGCCACGTTGAAAATTTTACACATAACGATAGCTTTGTTGCGAGACCCCACGGGGGACTCAGATTGACCCCCAAGTACTCATAAAAAATAACAAATATCAAAAATAGTTGGGGGCTCCCCCGACCTACGGTTGACACCCCACCTGGTTTTGTAGGAACTGGGTGATGATCTCATTCAAAATAGTCTATTTTGCATGCTGATTAGCAATATCCACCACTGGGCCTGGGCTTTTGTGAAGATATTGCTATTTATCTCCTCCCTAAAATAATGGGAAGAACTTTTGGAAATATATTTGTATATTTCCCACAATAAACACCCCCCGTCGGCATCGTGATGCCGATGGCCTGACGAGCTATTATTAGCGAAACCATGTAGTGCCAAACCAATAACATTCCTATTGGGAAGAAGGAAACTCATACTTTTATTATCTTTTATCATCAATTCTCTTGTGGGGGAATTTTTGAGGATATATACATCAGTTTTCCTTGTTTCTCTCACTTGTATGTACTTTTACAATGAAATGAACACAGCTGGGAGTCTTTTCCTAGCAACGAGCGCACCCCTTGTTGATGTCACTATGACATCGCCAAGGGACTAAGGAGGTCTTGGAAACCTATGTCTGAAGAACGTAACGTTCTTCAGTTACATGGTAGCATTCGAGGGGGAAGGGAGCCGACATTGCCACGTTCAATTATTTGATTCGAAGATAAAACATATATATATTTGATTTTACTCCTGGCTAAATATCATAAATACAAATCCAATTGAATTTGTCCCCACAGTCGCTTACAGTACACAGCCGCTTACATGTACAAATTAGTATTGAATATGAGGGAAATCTGGGCTCTTTTAGAGATATGAAAATGTTGAATATACTCCTTACTGTGGGGGACATATTTTCACTAAAAATCGTCTTTAAGGATATGATAAAATATGATCGTTCATATATGACACGGTCGCTTACATTAAAATGTGCCCATGCTATTTTTTTAGGCAATCAACATGATGCTACATCAAAGATATCAAACGAATCTCCAAACAATATTTTGCAATACCAAGACAATGTAAAATTCTACTTTTCAAGATCTTTGACAAATACCAAATTCATGTTATATTATTTACAACGATATTTTATATAGTTGTAGCACGGTCGCTTACATCTTCCTACCCCACAACAAATTCTGTATCTACAACTATAGAGGGTGTTATAATCAAGATTTGTTTTTTAAGAATTTTTTTTTTTGTATTTTCACATATCATTATGTATCAAAATTAATGATATGCAGCCATATTGTTTATATTGTATGCATTCAAAAGTGATGAAGTCGGATTTTTAAAGCAATTAAGGCCTAAAAAATACAAATTATCTACATTAAAGAAGCCATTTTTGGTGCTACATATATATAAAAGTGGTATACCATTGACAGCTCTTGAAGAGGGGAATACATTTATGCTAATATTGCATTTGCATACACAAAACTAGCATTACTGTGGAACAAAAACCTTATGGCGAAGGTTTGGTGGATAGACTCACATGCTCCGCTCTGATTTCTGTGATGTCACAGGCGGAATAGGGTTGGTCAAAAAGTCTCCTGTAGACCGATTTCAGACAAGGAGTGTTTTATTCTAGATTAAATTATTACACACCATACCCTCCTTAAATAAGGTATATGACCGCTTGCAATTTCTAGGATTTAGGTAGATAACCATACACATGCAAACTGGATAATTTAGCACGATAATCACATATCAAATAAGGTGGTACTAGGCCTACTATTAACACTACTACAAATTAAAATGTATTGTAGTGTTATAAAGGAAAAAGTTACTTTGCTTTAACGACTGCTGATGCCATGTCGGTTATGAAATTGTCCGGTAACCTGAAGACAAATTGTATTAGAAAATATAAGAATCCATCAGAATAAGAATAAAATGTAATGCAAATGTATTTTGGATGAATGACTGATTGCTCTACTGAAATAATATTACTAGTCGTACAGCCGGCTAAATGTGATATGAAGCTAAGATTAGTAAGAATGTGTACTTACTTCAGGTTCTGTAAATCTTCCTTCATCATCTGAAATGTAATATAATATATTGTAGAAACTAGTGTAACAACTACCAAGAGTTTCTAAATAAAGTTTTTATTACAACTCTACGTACTCTGCCAGAAGTGGACGAGTAAAACGCCTTGAAAGGGTCTTTCTGCACCCTGTCTAAGAGTATAACGACCATCAATAAGCCCGGAGTGGAGCTCGTCAGTGGTCTCTCGGTCTAGGGTAGCTATGATACACAGCCCTTCACTATCGTGTGCAGGGCTATGGAAGACCTGCCATGCCCTTACAGTTACAATACGATTGAATATATATGCAGTATAATGTCTTGAATTTTAGCGCGGTGTAATGTTGGCATATATATTGTTCAGAGATTATATATTGTCTGATGACGATTGTAAAATTATGAATTGATTTTATAATATATATATTGTCATTCTTACCTCTTGCTTAAGAGACTCCGCCGGAGCGCGCATAGCTTTTTGCATAAGTTTCAGAAGACCAGAATAAACAAATGCGAGTTTCTCAGCACTGAGCTCTGAAGTTTCTAGTGATGCTATCTTTTGGTATTCAATTCGATCCCCTTGTATGGACATCGTGATAACTGTAAATTTGATAATAGATTTTTTTTTTTTTTACCTCTTGGACTAGTTAGTAGCCTCTCCAAAGTATATAATATCAAACTGAATCAGCCTAAAGGCAAAAATGAAAGAACAGACCCGGCTAGCTATAATTATTCAGAGTCATATACAGACATCACGTGTCATACTATTCTCTCTGACTGTGATAAAAACTAGAGTAGTGATAGTGTCATTTTAGTAAATTAGCTAGTGATAGGGATTAGGGCCCACCGGCCCGTACCGTAGCGTAGCCGTAGGACCTACTCACTTTGCAGCATTTTCCTAAAAGTTGGTCTGTCAATATGTTTTAGATTTTTCATCATGGCTTTGATTTCTTCAGGCACTTTGCCGCCATAAAATGGTGTTCGGTCGGCGGGTAGACCAGATTTCTTGCTATCAGTAACATGTATAATTGACATCTTCAATGGTTTTCAGTCCCAACTGCACCAGCAAAACAACATGACCCCGCCTCCAATTTCCGGTAATACGCAGCAAATAAACTCCAAAAGGACAGATTTTCTTTATAGATATTTTAATAATATATTCAAAATATTGTACCACTGTATTATAAAATAATGTCTCTCTTAAAAGCGACATAGTTTATTATATATTCATTCTTGGTAAACCCTCTACATTTACTTCGATACTTCAACATGGGTGACGTACGCCCTGTCCCGTGAGTTCTCACCGTATTGTATTTTGATATTTAGGGTTTAAGCAGTTTCCCGTAGGACCACACGTTCTTCTTTCAGACATATAGATTGTCAACAGTGAATCTTAGAGCAAACCAAAGTACCTCAGCTCATTATCAGTTGGGAATTTACTCCCAAGGCCAACCCATTTCCTTACTTAGGGTCCTAACGCCAGACCCTGACTGGACCGCAGACCGGGCGGTACCGGTCGGGCTGGATGCGAGGGGCCAACGCTGGGGCCCCGGGCTGGGGCCTGGGCGTATAGTCTCGCGTTAGCGTTGGACGACATTGGAGTGGCTTCTATGACTTTGTCATATGATTTTCTTGACGAACGGCGATCCCCGCTTTATGGGCCGCTTCCACAGGTCGGAATGGGGTTGCGACGGAGGCGCCCCGAGATCGAGGCGCCCAGATCGAAGCGTCAAGCGCCAGGACCCAAGCGCCCCGGTCTAAGATCGAGGCGCCCACTGCTTACATCGAGGCGCCCTGCCGGTGTTAGATCGAAGCGCCCCGGCCTAAGATCGAGGCGCCCACGGCGGATTTAATTTTTTCAGGTAGGGGTTGCAAATAGAAAAACGGGATTCCAAATTGAAAACCTACGTGATTCGGGAAATGGAGCTTATAAAAAACGGGAAACGGGATTCAAGAGGGGGTCTTCCCTACCCTGAAGCATGGCTCCGATTTAGCTAATGATAACCTGCAATATGCATACCCGGATACTCGTTTCGTTGTCATAAAACCCTAAATTAAACAGCCTGAAGTATATCAGACTACCAGAGGGACCGTATTACAATACAATTACTAACCACATTGAAACAAGTGTGAATCTCCTCAGTTCGAAGTATATCGTACTAGATCAAAAGCCTGTCTCAAAACTATCATACTGTCACTCTAAAATGCTAGTATATATTGTGATAATGTAACATATGATAATGTACTTTATTATATGAAAACGGGAAAATACCCCTATTTTTTGACTCTCTGTCTCACTGCTATTTTTTATGTATTTTAATGTATTTTCATGTATAACTAGTCACTCGACTTTTCAACCGCCATGTTTAGCCAAAGGTAGAACCCTAGATATTATTCCAAATTAAGGTAACCGCTGGAAGATATGCGTCGGACATAAATCTGATGCATAAGCATGTCGACCTATTTGTCTGCAACCGACTGTAATTGAACTTAATTTGGACAAATAAAAGATTATCTATCTATCTATCTATACACGAATATAAACAATGAGTCCACTACTGCCTTTACTGACTTAGGACAACCAATTTAAGGTTAGGGTTAGGGTTATTATAAGGATTTGTTCAAATATTCGGCGATTTTATAACGACACGTAAAAAAAACGGCCGTCCCTACCCTTATAGCTGGGGCGCTTCGATCTAAGCCCGGGCGCCTCGGTCTACGGGCGGCAGGGCGCTTTGATGTATATGGTGGGCGCCTCGATCTTAGCCGGGGCGCTTGGGTCTCGGGCAGGGCGCCTCGAACTCAGGGCGCCTCCATCTCGGGGCGCCTCCATCGTACAATCGTCGGAATAAGGGCCGCGGGACCCAAGGCCAAGCGCCCCAGGATCGTAGCGCCCAGACCCTAGCGTCTATAGTGCCCAGACTGAAGCTCCCCAGCCTTGGATCGAAGCGCCCAGACCGTTTACTAGTCAATTAATTACTTTTATTAGTCTATTTCTACTCGGGACAGTTCCCTACCCCCTTTACTGACTTAGGACCCCCAATTTAAGGTTAGGTTTGGGGTTAGTTTTGGTACTGTATTGTTTAGTGTTAACGGTCTGGGCGCTTTGATCCAGGCTGTGGGCGCTTCGATCCAATGCCGGGGCGCTAGCGTCTAGGCCGGGGCGCTAGGATCTCAAGACGCTACAGTCCCGGGGCGCTACAATGGTGCGATCGTCCAGAACATGGTTCTCTTAACAACAGAAACTATCGCCTTCATCACTTTATGTTCACCCTACTGTCTGATCTTGCCCTTTGCTCATCATTTTGTCATATTAAAAAAATATAATAGTATTAATTGATTAATTTTTACATTAAATTCATGGTTACTTGCTGATTACAATTAATCAACAAAACTAGGGGTTGCATTTTGAGCGGTATTGGATGCATGTCCCATAGAGCTCCATAATAAACTTTGGAGATTTAATAAAAAAAAAATATAAAAAAACATTCATCAAATATTAATTGCTTTCATTGACACTAAGCTTGATATTGTAAGTATCACATATGTTGAGAGCGAAACAATTTCTCATCGTTATCATGTAGAAACAGGAGTATAAACTTTGGGATTTTAATATGGGCGCTTTTGAGTATGTTATAAGACACTAAAACAAATGGACATTAGGTAGGAGAGGACCCCGGGTACGTGGAGGGCGTTGTCATTGAAAATGAAAAAACAACCCATAGGTATACCATTATAATAATTTAAATAGCCTAAGACTTCCTCAGACTTAACATCAAAATAAACATCTAGCAGTTATACTTCTGGACTAAGATTCCAACTCATGCTCCCTAGGCAGGTCCACTACTCCTAGGGCTAGGCTAATTCTTTTTCTGGAAGTTTAAATTAGTACCGGTACTATTACCTTGCATGCAGGCTTACTCGAACATTGCAGGGATCTATAAAGTATAATCATTATTCATACCTATTCATAATGAATCATATTCCGGCCGACCTACTGGCTAAAGTCTCCCGAGTATCAGTATGCTCAATTAATTTCCAAGTCTTACTATACTCACAAATTGGGCTCACTTGGTTTTTGTACCGGTTTCAGCCTAGGCACAATCTCATTCATGTTTAATATTTTTTTATTATTTTGAGGGACGGATCGCTATAGTGTTTGACTTTGTCCTACTTGATCCTACTACAATCAGCCCTCATTTTGCCATGACCCATATTTACGCTGTACTCAAGGCTCAACTGCTAAGTCACACTGTTTAGTTTTCGGTCCCGGAGTGGTGGTGGTGGCTCACCAGCCACAGTGTAAATGTGTCCCAGAGTGGTGGTGGTGATGGAGCGGAGACCAGAGTTAGCTGGGAGGGAATTCGAGAAAATCGTGCACTTGGTGACAAGGATTATGCATGGTCATTGACATGAGCGTTAATTTAACCGTCTCGATTATTTGTTACATTTATGGAATTTGATCATCTATGAGACCAACAGATAAAAGCTCTATCTTGTACATTTTCTGATGATCATTGTTCATGAGAAGTGGCCGGAAATGTCGCTCGTTCCTCGTTACTATTAAAGTTATGGCTGTCCATCTGCACTTAGGGAACTGTCAGTTCTACGGAGTGTATATGTGTACACTGTGACTTGTATGAAGGTATATATTTATATATCCATATATAACATGAATGCCTATGTATATATGTAGGCAATGGCAAGTTTATCTGACCAACTTCCACTCTCGTTGATCTGACATTAGCCATAGCTGTGAATCTTGTTAAGTATTCAAAATTCATGCGGTAGTATCACCTAGTCTCTATAATATATTGTCCCCATTTCAAAATGATGACATGATCTCCAATAACATCACTTAAAATTTTATCCTTGTACTGTTTTATCACATGAGCTTAAGTGCTTATTTTTATCTTTGTCATTTCTAGGGTAGAGGACAATTTATCCACTGTCTACAAGACGCTCCTTTTTTTCACACTGTTGATGGTGACCATGCCAATTTTTCTTTATTTCTTCTCCAAAGCATTTGTCTTTGAAGGTAAATATGATATATGATTTAGTCTATTTATATTTCAATTAGGCGTATTTGGATCGTGCATCTTATATAAATTATAAATAAATGATTGAAAAAAATCCCACGTCCTGGTTGTCTGCAACACCTATTGTCAGTCAGGTGGACAACCAAAAATTGATATTTGGGCGTCCTGCAGAAAACCAGGTTTCACCTTACTTTAGTGGGACAACCACATATTTTGAAAAGTGGAAAACCACTTTTTTAAGCGATTTTTTCAACCCTGACCATCCTGTTTCTACCAATCCAATAAATGGATATTGGGTTGGGATGTAATGATAACATCCACTAAGTTTAATGATCCACAGTATGTTACATTATTTTTCAATTATTCTTTTTAGCCTTCTTCGGAATGTCAAGTTCCAACAGCTATTTCTACGCTGCAATAGTTGCCATCGTTGCTGTTCATGTGGTCCTTGGAATGTTTATCTATGTCGCCTGGAACGAAGGAAGTTTGCCTGCCAAGAAGGCTGAATAACCCCTTCAAACGAATGATAGATTTTGTAGATGTTTCAACGTTGTGGCAAATGTAATTTCAGATTGCTTGTCAATGACATTTTTTGTTTTTCTTTCGCTGCAGAATTTGTAGCGAACATATTTTTCATTGAATAAATATTCCAAATGATTTATACGATTAAATTATGAAAAATGTCTTTTGGGGCTCCTCATTTACCAAATTCGTTCACAAGAAAAACAAGGATTTTTTTAAAATTTTAAACGACTTCATAAAACGGATCCCCGTAGAGTAAGATCGAACAGATTTGAGGAGAACGACCTTGTTATAATGCTTACGGTTCGGGTAGTATTCATTTGGTTTGACCTCAGTTACATACTCAAGACTGCAAGCCTCTGAAGAATTGTAAATAAACCTCAATTGTGAAGTCATGTGCAGGCTGTAATGTGCTGTATATCAAGCCTCCCTGATTTGCTTCCTGTAGAAATTAACGTTCCGAAAAGTGAAAGCAACCATTTTTCACTGGATATGTGAGGGAGTTTCCTGTGTGGTATGAAAGCTAATGATATGTCGTATATATAATGTATGTTTGCACCATAGGGTGAAGTGACTTATTTGTAAACAATTGAATAAAACGAGAAATTATATGTTGTCACTCAATCTTCTGTTATAGAATACGATAATTTTATTTGTCCTTCAGACCTCTATTGGTTCCCTCTTTGACAAATCGTATACTCTCTTTGTTGAACAGAACATTCAATTAGATTATTGGTTTTATGGAACGAGTGTCTCAGTTACACCAAAACCTGTATTGGCTACGATTAAAATTCATTGGGCAAAGAAAGAAACGCTACTGCAGGAAATGGATAAAGAAGGAAATATAACGTCTTTATAAGCTCTGGTAATTTTATTGGATGCAATTTGGAGCAAATTAGAGAATGTAAAATCCCTTGTCATCCGAGTGATATTATCTTGGATATCTACAATAGAGGTGCAGAAAACAGGGTTGTGTAAGAGGTTATTGCTGTTCCTCTAAACATACATTACCTCAGCCCGCCCATTGTATATTTTAGTGTATAACTGTTTACGGCTTTAGCCTAAGTACGTGGGACCACTTAAACAGACAATGATACGTGATATGAGCTCGATAATATCTCATTAATTCGGAAATCTTTACAGAGTATTTTCCCGGAAAGCTACGGCAAATCGTAAGAAGAAGCTTCCTGAGCCTATTACGGGCAAGAATTTCACTACAGTATGGGCACATAGCGCAAGCCAAAAGATCTCCATAAGCTCATTGTATAGGATGTTTCCAAGAACTCACTAGTGGTTGGAGAAGCATCAATATTTTGTTTCAGGTACTCGCACCCGTTTTAAACATCGGAATAAGTATTAAGTATGAGACAAAATTTGCATAACGTTAAAATGAACCATTAGGAAAAATAAAGAGGGTAATACCAGCATTTGGACAGTTCCGAAAACTGAGACGCCTTTTCCTCATGAATCTCATTTACCAAGACAAATCCCCAACAACTCATTTAAGGCGATCTTGACATTGTGCTAATAAGATGTCGAAGCGGACTCCACTGCCCGTTAATTAAGGAGCTAAATCAACAGTAACATTATTGATCTCCCACTGCATTAAATTTATCGATTCAGTCGCTGGTTGTGGGAAAATTAAAAACATGTACAACGACTAATAGACTTTTAAACCAATTAATATCAACAGCTGACCACTCGATCTAGGCTATTGTAACACAATGGTAGAAAAATTGCAAAAATCCATTTAATGTAGATATCTTTACCACTGAAACCTTATCTAAACGCAGTTTTAACGGCCTCTGTAGCTTGAAAACTGGACGCAATGGGAAACCTACTTTTATCTGGCTCGTTGCAGGCAAGAATAAGAATCATAATGAAAAATATTTTGACATTGTACTTCGGTAGGAGGAATGGGCGTTATCACACTCTTAAAAAGATGGTTACGTGATGACCCGAGATGCCTGTATAAATAATTTTACTTCTCTCCGCTTTGTTCTACCTATGTAATGACACGTACACAGATATAAAATCTACGAAAGACCACACTGTAGTGGATATTTTGTTTGCATGTGCTTTTAAATATTACAAGACTACCCAACGGGTACTTCTCTGCTTACCCATCAATACCTCCCCCATTAATCTTTTACCAAGGAGTTCATCAGGACATAATATCCATGGAAGTATCAAATGTCTCAAACCTCATTGACGATGGAAGATCAAAAATTGCAAACTAAAACTTGCTACCCAAGGTACGGCCATTTGGTAGGAATGGGCGTGGATTATTAACATTCAATTTGAGAAAGGAAATAATAATTCATTATACAGATCATTTTCATGCCATATTGCCTATATTCCATACAAGGTAATCCACATCAAAAGAATTAGTTTTTAAGGCAATACATTCTTTAATTTACGCTGGTATTGCCCATAAAAAAGGTGGACTAAGTTTGATGATTTGACGCTCGTGTTGAAAATCCTATGATATGCAAATTCAAGCAAAGAAGTTGTTAGTTTTTTTGAGCAGTAGTTTGAAAGTGGGGGAAAACCCAACCTCAACTCAACACTTCATGGTATACCTACATTGAAATGAAATTCGTGAGGTTTCTAAGCCTTCCACCAATTTAAAAGATCAGTGGTTTGGTGCATTGGCAAATCCCCATAATTCGTGGTTCTTGCAAATTTCTCTATCACATTCAAACATAACGCAGTTACTGATATATGTCTTCAGTTTCTTTCCAAGTAGGTAAAAATACACACTTCCTATACATTCTAGAAATAACATATATACACACCATTGTAAGAAGGGAAAGAACCAATGTGCTATATTTGTTTAACTTCCTTAAGATTGTACCTGATATTTATATGGACAAACTAGGCAACGCATTGACCGTTAATTGTTCTGTAGAATAGTATATACTTAAAAGTTTTCGTGGTTCTGAAGGCGACCAATATTGACAAGAGGCTTCCAAAATTCACAAAACTAATAATACAGCAGATTAGCAACAGAAAGGTGTAAATAACAAGAATATTTCACTCGCAGGACCGTAATAGTATGTACAACGTGTGGGTAAATGCTTCTCCCAGGCTGGCTACACTTTGCATGGGTACGGAGAGGCAGGTGTCGATTATGGAACAGAGAATGTCAACGATGACCAGGTGAATGAATCGAAATAGGGACTTGGTTTCCTCCATATAGGTTTACATGAAAATCTTTTTTTTTTACCGTTTAGCGGCCTGATTTTATCGCACATTCCAGATAAGAGCAACATTCCAGCGCGTCAAGAACCATGACATAACGAACAGTAGAGGCAAGGATGACGTGCCGAGTGCTAATTGACAAATAACCTTTCAGGATGAATAGTGACCACACCATTCAAGTAATATCCACTGAAGATATGGCCGAGACAGCTTTCTAGTATAGAAAACGAGCATTTCCTTGATGTTAACGTCTATGGAAGATCCCAGAAGCGGGTATAGAGCGCAAGAAGGAACCGCAGGTCTACAAGGTAGTTAACTGATAACAAATACACTAGATATGCTGAACTGTGCTGCTGCTTGAGGCCCATTCCTTTGTGAAGCTAAGTCTAGAGATAAACCAAGTCCCTAGCAGTTATCTGATGACCGTAATGGGGATGTCCTTCCGTGGATGGGATGGAGTGGGCATTCACTTAGCCATAACAAGTCCTAACTCTAGCTAAGTAGCTGTTCGGTTGCTCTCTCCACATCCCAATTATGCGTGGATAGGGCTACACGTGCTTTATGCTAAAATGAAAAAAGATAACACTATCATAGCATATCGATTCATTTTGATGGGATTCAGTTATGAGACATTTCACAAGATAAGACAAGAGGGCCGTGGTAAATAGGTCCCAACAAGAGGAGGTTTACTGGTTACATAAAATACCCCGGGCACCTCGTACTCATCAGGACAGGTCTATATCATATATTCATTATCAAATTTATAACATTTCTCCTGCTCTCTCCATAAAACAGAGTTCCTGAGAATACTTACCTCATCAAATCCCATGCTAATTACTTGTTGAACTTTATTATCCAAATCGGATATAGGTTTGTTACCTAAAATAGTGAAAATGAGTGTGTTATACATAGGATATACATAAATAGGTCAACTTAAATTTGGGGAGGCATGCACGCAGACACGCGGCACTCTTTGGAAGAAATAATTTTTAGAAAGGAACGACCGAATTGTAATAACATCTGCAGTAAAGAATTTTTTAATTGAATTGAATAGTTTATTGGCGATATTTATTTCAGGGTTGAGAAGATGAGCGAATGGCCTCATTATCAATATACTTCCCATGTACACCAGGGTTGAAAAAAATCCCGCGGCCTGGTGGTTCGCATCACCCAGGTTAGCCAGGTGTGGACAACCAGGTTTCACCAAGTCCAAGTCCTGTGCACAACCAGGTTTCACCTTTCTTTGGTGTGAGCGGACATCCACATATATATGTCGGACAACCACTTTTCAAATCGATTTTTTCAACCCTGTACATACATCAAATTCATAACATTTCTCCCGCGATGTTTCCCTTTATAAAAATAAGACAGAGCCTTCCACTTGCCCTGGGCCTTTATTGACGATATCGAGAGAAAAAAAGGTAACAGCTGCCTACATTATGCATATACGTTCATCCATTTAAAATAAACACGGTATTTAAACCTATTAGTGTTTCCTTTACAATGTAAATAAATATATCTTACCCCCAGCATATCTATTAGCCCAGTGTTGTGCAGTCTGCGCAAATATCTCATACTTTTCCTTGTACTGACGAGCTACAACTGCATCTTGAGGATCATCCGGCTCAGCTGCAGCTAGTAATGCTTGCAGGGAGAGTAACACTGTCCGTAGAGTCATAGCCGCAGCCCTAGAAATGTGAGTTACAATTTTAGTCAGGATCGGCAATCAAAAAAGACATTTACTCCTAGTAAAGGGCAGGTGACCCGGAAAGCTTGAGAAACCCAATAAAATCAACATCTTTAATATGTTTTCTTCATGAACCATCATTTCATCTCCGGCCCACCCCGATAAAGAGCGATTACTCTCCCCTCTACAACCATAAAAAGAGTAAAATCTACATAATCCATACCATCCAAACACATATGAACTGATATAATGCTGATCTTATCATCTCGTTAAATTACGTTTTATACAGTGGTATTGGAAAATAGCTAGACGAAGTTTCAAATGGATAAGGGAGGTACGTACCATTGGTCTTTCAATATATCTAGACATATAGCACCTGTGACTGAGCTTATATTAGGGTGCCAGATTTTTGTAACAAACTGAACCTGGAATGAGAAAGTATATTGCCTTTATAGGTTTCATTCGATCGCAACCATTCTCAATTCAATAGAGGTATAGGCCTACTCAACGTCAATATTACAGAAAGAGATGGAAATAAGCTTCCGCTATAGTACCATAATCAATTGAACATCTTTACCTTCGGAGGATTAAAGGGGTAGGTTTCTGGTATTTTGATGTCGAGTATGTAGGTTCCACCTTCATAGGGAGTATCTGGTGGTCCAGCGATCTGTCCAATTAGTTCTGTATAGCTATCGTTTTTTAGTTCTACCTTTATATTACACTTAGCCGCCTGTAATGAACAAGACAGGAAAAAGAGAGCATTAGTACATCAAGATCTACATAATAGCCTTTCGAACACTTGAGATAAATATTTGCTACTAAAACAATTAAATCTAACATCAGACAGATGATACCCATCAGTGAATGGCAAAAGATGTCCCGCCCTACTTCATACCTCCAAAGAGGAATGGTAGCAATCAAGAGGTACAACTTTCTTCTTGGCTTTCTTTCTTTACAATTTTCGATATAGGACTCTGCATTATGTAAAAATCACACCCTGTAATGACATAAACCCCTTGTCTGGGAGTAGGGTATTAATTGGGAAGATATCCTTTTGATATTATTACACCCCTGTGCTGTTGCTTCCTATACCTACAGCATTGTATGTCACACTTGGTCAAAGTGGTGCATAACATGTGAGTTATGTCACCCTGGGGACATACAACAAGTAGGTCCGCCCAAAACGTAAATTACTTCTTTTATTTTTAATTATTTATATTTTTTATTTATTAATGGGGTGTAATAAATATGGAACAAAGCTCGGGTGAAGTCTGTACACTTGTTAGTGACCTCGGGAGCACAGAAGATCTCGGGCTAACGCCCTCTAACTTCCCGCGCTCCCTCGGTCAATAGCAAGTGTACAGACTTCCCCCTTGCTAGGTTCCATCTATGTATGTGCTAATGTACCTAAAATCTGACTGACTAGTTTTAAAAAATGCATTCGTTATACATGTATTAAAATACCCTTGGTTCTCTTCGACAAACTGTTAGTTATGCTTTTGATAAAATTCTGGTGAAATATAATTATATTTAATTCATCTGGAGCATACCAGTTTGAAAAATGTGTAATATGCATTTCAGCAGACAGCGACCATTGAAATCATATGATCATATACTATTACTTGAAACAAAAATTACTCTTTCCATTTAGATTTATAAATACAATGTTAAGTAATGAGTATTAAGTTCCATTATAAAAATACCCAAGACATTTGGAACATTTGTTTAGCATTGTAGAAGAAAAGAATGCCGTATACTGAATAAACTTGATTTGCAAAAACAACAAAAATATTGGTAAGGCATCTGCCATCATCAAGATTTTTGGTTCCATACAAAATGTGATTGAGAGTTGGGTTCAGTGGTTGGATTTAAAGTGTGACACGTCTCGCTGTTCTGGTGTTGTTTCAAGAGTAACGGAATCTCTGCTCAATCTTCTAGTGTCTGGTACATCTTAACCTTCCTAACTAATTCCTGGTGATATCAAAAGTATGTTATCCATAATTTACAAGACATTTGGTTAAAATGGTGAGCAAATTCATTTCGATGTGCACATCAAAATACAAACTGACAGTTGGGTTGACATCCGGAGGCGGAGTTGGGCCCTGGACACTGGTTCTATTTTGGGGTGTGGTCAATGATAGAGGGTAGTGATTGGTCAAGAAGACACAAATTTGTTTCTTTCCTCTCCATTTTGGGTGTGGGGGCAGCACCTTATGTTGGCTGAAACCTTTACTCTGTGAACTGAAATCGGTAGATGCTTCTAGCCCATTCATTACACTTATTCAACTCAAGAATTATTGAATGAAAACACAAAGTTAGTCCTTTCTACTTCAGATATTATCAGACTTATCCTATATGATTACACTGAAAAAGTTTCACGAGATTTCATGACTACCCATTTGAACTAACTTAGCCAATTCAAAAGTATCTACGGTACCAGAGTTCAATGAAAAAAGAAGGAATCATGGATTTTAAAAAAAAACAAAAAAACCCTTTGACTTGAGAAAAAACATGGTTGGGTGAAACCCAAGAGCCAATAAAAACAATGTCTCTGGATACCGTAAGTTTTTATTTCAGGAACCACTGGAATTAACTACCGTTCACTATCTATGGGGAAAACAAAAGGCATATTTTCTCAGTTTCCCTGCATATCGGAAGAATCGTGCATATATCCTTTAAAATCTATATATGCATCGCTGTATGAACCGCATAAGTCAGGGGGTATCCGGACCAAGAAAAACGTGATAGAACTAAATTTGTATTTTGAATAGTTTAAAAATATGGGTACCGGTACCCGTACGGTAGATTGCCTCATTTGTCATCTTCAAAGCCGAATAATATTTTTCAAAATATGCTGACATCCTGTTTTTTTAATCTGGGAGGACACACCTCTGGGGGGGGGGGGGGCATGACAGCTATGTTTGGAGAGATTTAATCATTTATACAGAGGAAACATGAATTAATGTCTGAAATCGGGTAAAAACTGAGAAAGTATGCTTTCCCCCTCCACATAGACATAGTGAACTTGAACGGTAGGCAAGTAAACTTCAGTGGTCCCTAAAATAAAAAAAATATTTAAATGTATATGCCCGATGGTGACATCCTTCTTTCAAAAACAATAGCTATAGTATAGGTTAGCTTTGGTGTCCACTTATTGTCAGACACCTATGATATACTACCGTAGAGTTGAAAGCGCTATAGATTATCATTATGGACCTAGTCGTAGGCCAGTGTGATAGATGTTAGAACTCAGCAATGCCAATGATAATAATACAGCATGACTCATGTGGCAATGCCACTGGCACGTCTTCAGTTCAGGCTTCATAGTATCTTCATGATTCGACATCAAAATTAATACTTTTAAAAGTTAACTCTGAGCCTGAATCTGGGCTGCCGTGCAATGACCGGTTGGGGGAGGAATGAGGCGCGAAACAAAAGTATGGTGTCATCGAGAATCTCGGAGTGGACCAAGTGTAACAAGGTGAATTAGGCCTAAGCTAAGCCTAAGCCTAAGGTCTACGAGAGAGACAAGTACCGTACATACCTCCTCGCTTGTCACCACTTCTTTGAACTCTCTTTTTATTCGAGCGACGGCTATGTTTGCCATGATGAGTTGAATCTATTGCGAACTCTTCTGATTAATTATCTTTTAGTGACCACAGCTACAAGATGAGAAGGAAGCAAGTTTTAAATAATTTCGCCAAGTTTTGTACGTTCGCTGTGACGATTTCAATAGAACATGCAGAATATGGTAGTCACCGGAAGTTGATAGCACGCAAACTCCTTACTTCCGGAATATGATCTCGCGAGGATATCTCGTACATTCGAGACTGAAAAATAATGTGATTGTGTTTTATTTTTTAATAGAATATAATTTAAATTGATGAAACCAGCAATACTTTTTAGAACAAAGCGTCTGGAACAACTTTTCTTATTAAAGTATTTTTGCCACTTGTCTTTTGATCTTGAACGCACCTGCGTAGCCGTAGGATGAGGCCAGGCACAGCGCGAAAACACATCCCCTTCTTACGGACTAATCGAGCTGGGAGAGACAATCCCAACAGCACAATGCCTAACATAAAAATATTTAGTGGCACATCACACCCAGATCTAGCTCAGAAAATTGCCGACCGATTAGGAATTGAACTAGGGAAGGTTGTCACGCGAAAATTTAGTAATCAAGAAACATGGTAAGTGACATTTACTTGTGGCCATGTGCAGCCCCAGCGGCCATCATTTCTTGGGAGATAATATTTCTATCGCTGTACATTACCGTCGTTATCTCCCGTCACGGGTACTGTCACTATCAGCTACTGGTGTTATCGTAATATTTATGCTATAGGCCTGGCGAGCTGGCTTATTATTCGGGTTCTTTCAGTGTAGTTCTATGTACTTATATATTTATTATGTTCATTCCTTGTCACGCCTCCTCGTACGCGCCTTCATGCTCGTCACTCGTGCCGTACGCGACCGACTTCTCAGCCTGCCCAGCTTCTGTTCTGGCTTTACGCCTGTCTGGTCACGGACTACTGACTATTATCCGTTTTTATGTAGGCCTCCATTGGGTACAAACCGTCTAACTACAGTGTCTGTCACATGAACTTAAAGCACTGCAAGGTCAAAGGGTGTGCGTCGATACGTCGATCATTACACCCTATCCCGTGACTTGATACCAGTGGTTAAACTAACCATTCATGTCTATGGGTTTTGTTATTGCACTCAAAGAATGGCAAGATAGAAAGTTGACTTATTTTCTCCACATTGTCTATAAAAATTGTTATAATGTGAACACCTTTTTGTGCAACATTTAGGGATCTCTATCTCTAAATTCTAAGGACTTGCGTATGTTCATGATGTGACTCACGGGTTTAATCTAAATCAGTGAACACCTCCTAAAAGAGTAAACTAACACTAGTAGTAGTAACAGTGGTTACGCCTTATCCCAGCTTATCCCGTGCAGGCCCTTACTTCGAAGTATTTTTATGATAATCACAGTTAATTACTTAATTAATGAGCTTTGAACCCCATCTGTTGTGCCCGCTTATTCAAGTAATCTCAGACCTAGATCTGAAAGCTTCTGAACTAGATGACCTGGATGATTTCGGCGTATTAGGCCTACCCTAGCCCGGGCTCACAGACCCTCTCACAGACTGACAGAGGTGTAGAGGTGTATAGCGACCAACTAGGGCAAAATAGAGCGTAAACAGTTAGAATTTCTCGGGCTAGCCTACTTAAGATAAGATAAGATAAGAAGTTTTTTATTTGTCATGATCAAGGGTACCGTGCAGGAGTGAGTACAACCCAGCTAACAATTTTCCGTTGTATTCACGTTGTGGCGACGTTATTTGCTATGTTTTGGTCGGTTGTAATTACGTAAATCTGTATGGAAGAAATAACGTGAATACAACGTCTAGAAATTGTTTTTTAAAAAAATTATTATTCTTTAATTTAAATTTTCTTTTGTTTAAAAAATGTTTACGTTGCATTCACGTTATTTCTTCCATACCGATTTACGTTGCTACAACGTAAACAATCCCAACGTAGAAATTATATTCGCCCTCCAGAGGTTTCCCATAATGCCTTGCGCGCGTGCAGGCAGACGCACCTTGTCGCAAGGCCTAAGCCATAGGGGCCAACATATTTAGATGCTCAACACATAATTAAAGCTTGATAAACATAAATAAACTGATTTAATCTAAACAATACCCCTATGTCTTTCTCCGGACACTTGTTATATATTATATGACTCCTTAAACTAAATTTATATCATGATCGTCGACTGAACTGAACGGCCGACGTCAAAACTTTGTTTTGGTCAACAACCAATCTGGATTTTACGTCATTGGCCATGTTCATAATCTTATCATATTTTCACATTTATTATGATATTAATGTTTAGAAGTTATAAAAAAGCATTTCTAAGGTTGAATGGATTAGAATTTCTTTTTTTTCCTGTTGTCGAATGTTGGTAATTATTTTACGTTACTCGTAACAGGACCCAAAACTTGCAAGTCAAGAGAGAAGGGCTCTGAAATCCTCCCTTCGGTTTGACAAGTGATGTTTTTGGATGGGTACATATGAAAACGAGCAATTTTCTTATTATTTCTAGAAAGTATCTCCCTTAAACTATAATATATTAAAGTAATTATCAACATTCTATACAACATTGTACTTAGAAAGGATGATTTGCAGAGTTCTCGGTACAAGTCAATGGCAATTCAATGACCGGAACATGCACATGAGATGACGAGATTTCGCGAGATCTGTAACCTCTGGAGGGCGAATAGTGTGTTAGCTGGGAATTGAATAAGGCGATAAAAATAGACGGTCGACATACCTCTATGGTACCGCATGGTACCATTTCTTCCAGTAGTTACCAGACTTTGACAGATTTTGAAAACTAGTAGGACAAACTGAGAACTAAACTAATTAAATGACTTAGAAGTAAAATGACTTAGAAGTAAAATGACTAAAAGATTAAATATCAGATCTAATAAATTGATCTGGTTAACAGAGACAGCTTGATAAATTGGGCAATACAGCACAACTTTTACAACATGTGTGTGACTTTTAAATCGTGGGCACATCTATAATAGGCAGTACAGCGCAAGTTTACAATGTAAAAGAAAGTTACATTAAGCAAGAACCGACGACCGACAGTCAGGTTTATAAGATTAATAAAGATTAATAATATCAAGGTGAAAGGTTAATAAACCTATGGATAATGACAATACAAAGGTGACAAATTAATATACCATAAGAGAGATCGTCCTAGAGGGTTCCTAGTTCCTAGTCCTAATCTTGGACAAGGTTAGGACCTACCATTAATAGAAATGTCAAAAAACTAATATTGTTGGGACTAGTATTGTAGTTCACTGTAGAAAAAGGATATTATTCTATCTGTGCCCTCACAGTTCTTCCAAGAGACCCATTGGTCTCAAATAAATGTGAAGCGAGACTGCACAACTAAAGGACTGGCAATTTTTGTTTAAGTATGTAAAACATGAAAAAATATCCCATTTTCCCATAAGCTCCTATAGTAAACCATGTATTTCTTTCAAGCGACTAGCAAAAAATAACATGTTGGCCTACAATTTTCAATGGTTTAGGCTACAATACTGGTCAATAACCGTAATACAGTCTAGGCCCAAAGATGGGAGAGCCCCTTCAAACGAAGGGAAAGCCTCTCGCCTCAAACTGCAAAGTGCCATTATAATTACATTAAGACCACACAATGTCATTATATTCCCATTAAAATGCTGAATCTTAGGCGAGGAGACCGATGTGTGTAAAATTGACTTTTTTTTCTTCGCTCACTAAGTTGGCAGTTGAAATCAGAGATTTACCCGACCACACAGAAATTTACCCTGCATAGCACGGGTATTTGCTAGTTGAAAATAAGTAATGATTACGAGATGTATGGGAAGTATAGCTTCTCCCCATCACATAAATAGTGTTGTCATTAGCAACGCACTATTTTAGATCACATCACCATCCCTGCCATCTGCTTGCTGCAAATGAAAGATGTCGAAATGGAAAAGAGGATTAAAAATTGCATTAAATAAAATAATTTTAGAAAAATTATTTACGGTGCGTGTACGCCCATAACTGGTATTTGTTTAAACTGTTAGGTTGGGAGCACCTATGGGTTACTTGGCTTTTTGTTTTATTTCACATCAGGGAGGTATATACTAGTTCATATTCACAATCATTGTTAACTTGTGTGAACTATTTCTAATTGATTCTAAACTTTATCGAGGTAGGTAAATAGTCACTTGTTTATCGAGTAGCCCGGTTGTCTTGGTGGTGATATTATTTTGCGTTGGAAATAAGACTCCTAATTGTTGGTTTCAATATCTAATTCACTATCTTTCCCACACGTTCCCCATAATTCACTATCTTTCGGGCTATGTTTGCCCTTCATCAGGTCATCATTCTAAACTTAAACGAGCCAATACAAGTTGATTTTGGGATAATTGCTTTGAGTTTTGATTCGGTAAGGCACCATGTTTACATGGTTTCTGTACTCAGGGCAACCATAGCATCCCATATTTACCTAATCGATCCAAGGACATAACGTTGCTGTTTCTTTTTCACAGTGTGGAGATTGGCGAGTCAGTTCGTGGGGAGGATGTGTATATTGTACAAAGTGGATGTGGAGAGGTAAATGATATGCTAATGGAGCTCTGTATCATGATAAACGCTTGTAAGATCGCCTCAGCCTGCCGAGTCACCGCTGTCATCCCCTGTTTCCCTTACGCCAGGCAGGACAAGAAAGACAAGGTAAGTTTCCATACCTTCCCCCATATCTACAGTATATTCATAGAGATATGTTCAAAAGTCTTAACATATAATAACTACTTTCTATCAAGATCGCATTACCTACCTTCATTTCTTAACGGTATACTCCATTCCCATGTCCCAATTCGAGAATCAGAGCTATTTGATGGGTTCATTCAATGATTCTACTTAATTATGGGTGGGCACTGCCTGTTTCTCTCTACTTGTATATCTGGTAATGTGAAGGTTAACATGAACATTTATTCCATAGAGTCGGGCTCCTATCTCTGCTAAGTTGGTAGCCAACATGCTCTCCGTCGCTGGTGCTGACCACATCATTACCATGGACTTACATGCCTCTCAAATCCAGGTAAATTTTTGTTTTTGTTTCTGTTCTCACAATATCTGTATTATAATTATGCGCAATAGAGTTAATGGTTCCATCAGAGCTAATTGATAAGTAGTTAGGGTCCCGCCCTTGCTATAACCATATTAGATGTGTTGATAAGGGCGTAAAGCAACCAATCTCACTCACTCACTCCATATATTATGATTATTAGGACTCTCTAAGATAGTTCATCAGCTTTTTTGCTTCACACTATTTTCAGGGGTTCTTCGACATTCCAGTAGATAATTTATATGCAGAACCTGCTGTGTTAAAGTGGATCCGAGAAAATATCCCGGAGTGGAGGAACAGCATCATAGTCTCTCCTGATGCTGGTGGTGCAAAAAGGTAATTAAATTCCAGGATATTATCATATAATTTTTTTCCAGCTGTGGTGCAGTGTTGTTTCCTTCGGGAAGAATACCTATTATGACAGAATAGTATGTGTCACCTGTGAAGACGGTGTCCTTTTTGGTCATTTCGTTCATCCCTGTCTATTTTTCATTTCAGGGTCACATCGATTGCAGACAAGCTGAACGTAGATTTTGCCCTTATTCACAAGGAACGGAAGAAGGCTAATGAGGTTGCGTCGATGGTGTTGGTCGGAGATGTGCGGGACAAGGTTGCGATCCTCGTGGATGACATGGCGGACACCTGCGGCACTGTATGTCACGCTGCAGAAAAGTGAGATTTACTAATTTGTGTTTTCTTATTTTTTTTTTATTTCTTAAGTTGAAAGTAGAGCCTGAGTTTGGAGGCAGTAGTATTGAAATAAGAGACGGAATTCTTGTCAGAAATAATTGACAGCTTAGCGGGTGAACCCATCTAGGGCGGTTTGGGGGCTACACCCACAAACCCATGAATTAGATTATCCACCAGAGTATATAACTATAAACTCCAACTGCTTAACCGGACTTACCCTCTAGGGTCGTAAGTATATTACATTTGAGAGATTTATGGCATTTTTGCGCCTAGCTGATAATAATAGTGTAAATTGACCTACGGGAACCTTATCCAAAGTTACTATATGAGGTTGATACACAGTTATCAGTAATATTATTGTGGATATTTTAGGTAAGTTTTCCTTTACTAATCAAGCTTAATTACCCTTTATCTTCATCAATAACCTTCCGTTAATTGTTTAACTATTTGCTAAATTTGCAGATTGTTGGAGGCTGGTGCCAGCAAGGTGTACTCCATCACCACCCACGGTATCTTCTCTGGTCCCGCTGTCTCCAGAATAAACAACTCTATGTTCGAGTGTGTTGTTGTGACCAACACCATACCTCAAGATGAGAAAATGAAGATAAGTCCTAAGATTCAGGTAAGACCATCACAAGGCACTCGATTAGACCACCTCGTGTACTCTGGTTATTATCACGATAGCAATATCAGGAAACTGGCCATAGGTTCATTAACAGTATTTAAATTCCAGTGACCAATCGTAAGCCTGCATTGTCTGCTAGTATTGCAAGACATTCTATTTAAGCCCATTCTTTTCCAACCGATGGTCAAGTAGAGTATTAAAGGATGATTCCTAGAGCTTAATGTAGCTAGACACAGCAGTGGGTGTAAGATCATGGTTATTCTGTATTGAATTATGCCCGTGAGCCCATTACCTTCATATGTAATTGAACTCCATTGATTGTAACATCCATTGTATACTGCATGCCCGTCTACGATTCAATTGTCATTTTACAGAGGATTGGCTGCATACAAATTCTAAGTATTAAAAAAAGACATGAATTACATTGGTGGTGACGGTGGGGTACATTAAAAAATGGTTGTGGTATATTGTTAGTGTCACCGTTAATTCTTCCTAAAAGTCATATCTTTTTTTTTTTTGCAGTGTATTGATATTTCGATGATGTTGTCTGAGGCCATCCGACGCACCCACAACGGGGAGTCCGTCTCCTACCTCTTCTCCCACGTTCCCCTCTAATATACTCAACTGGGCCTGAGTGAACCGAGAAACAACTAAAAGCTACTGACAACATAAAACGCGAACGTATGGTCGTTACCTGTGTTCTTCAACTGAAAGACATTCTAATCTATCATTCCAATCCCATTGCTTAAAGAAATTAATGAAAATATTTTCCTAAGGCTTGCACATTCAGCCCATTGCAATACTGCCAACCTTAAATACCAGGGTTTGTTCTCTTTCTCCATGTTAAATCAAATATTAAGGAGATGTGGGACCATTTATAACCGGCTGATGTTCGCCAAGAACATTATAGATAGCGAGATAACTAGTGAGGCATTCTTCTCTTGATAAACACATAAATGAACCTCTGATGACAGACGTAAAAGATAATCACAGGTATTAGTGTTGTGATTGGCATGACGCCCTTGTCCTTCAGTGGAAAGTAATACTATAAAATTTGTCCTGTCCCGAATGAACAAATCCATACTGTTTCCCTTGATTTTGTATGTAGGAATACTAGGAACACGATTGCTATAGCATTTAATGTAATTGTTCTTTTGACAATCAGTTATCAAGAAAGAAAACGTGAATGGACAGTCACGCTACAAATTCAGAGCTGTTTAAATGGGCTGAAATTTGATGTACACATCCACAGTCATTTCCTAGAATCCATTCGTTTCAAAATGTAAAATGCTGCGCTGGAAAATCTTACGTGTTAATAATGCTCCGATGTAATGGCAATTATGTAGTTTGAGTGTGTGTGATGTTGCTGCTAGGTTCTGCATCTTTTTTATCACATTGGTCTTGGTCACACACTGCGGCCAAGCCGTCTTGTTATTTTTTTAAAAAAAAAATTCATAGAAATTCAATATTAGCAATGTCAATCCTTATTGGAGGAATCCTATAATGTTTTAATTGAACTTAATTCCTGTCTATGTATGTTTCGTCCGAAACTTATCGTTTTAGTAATAATACATGTAGGAAATCATGGATTGTTAATAATGACTTCCTCCAGAGACTACCACTGAAGTTTTGCTACCCTTAAGAATCCGGTGACTTGGTTCTTCCCTTTTATTATATTATCTTCTTTATGCAAAGGGACTAGCTATGTTGCATTAATTACTGGGGTTATTCCATGGATCTTATAATATCCATAAAAGTTGATTACACAGTTATTGGGATTATCCCTGAAGCAAATTATTTTACTTCTCACTTATGTGGCTGCGTTTTACCAGTTTTGCAAGTCCAATGTTTTCAGGGGAATCGCCCAATTCAAACTGCTCTACTTTCAGAATCTTCTCTTTGAAATGAATATTTTCTGATAAAAACGCTAATCATTATCTATAGGTACGACCTAGATGAATTATGATATCGGAGTTTACATTGCGTCTTGCCATAACCCATTATTTTGTATCAAAATGTGAAGTGAAGCGAAGAAAAGCAAATAATCATTTTCTGTGTGCGCGTGAGTATGTCTTGTCTGTGCACTTAGTCACCGTTGTTTCACTGTCCCTAGGTGGGGAGGCAGGACAGCATTTATACCGTGAACAGATAGTTGTAGAATATGTCGGGGCCGAAAGCATAATAAATGTGTTCGGGAACATAGAACAATTATTCTGTGGTTTGCGGGAGTGAATACAGTCTGCGAAAGGGAAGATGTGTCTTAAGAATCTGAGACACCTCTACCCAGATTTTGCTCGTCACTATCGACTGTTCTTCGTATCTAGATAGAATAATTTGTGAAACTGTTAGTCTAATTTTGAAGTTACTTTCAGATTTAGGTATCCTGATCTCAAGAATAATGTGTAGGGGTTGACAAATTCAAGAGAGATGCTGAACTCTTGTGCGAACTCCTAGTTCATACGGGCTAACGTCCCATATCACTTAAACATATTTGTGAAAGGAATTGTGAACGTGTCAGACCTCCTTCAGTGTTATGAATCATGATGTACACCGTTATCATCGTAAAACGGTAAATTAAAAGAAAGAAACGGTGGTTATTTGAATAGAATTATCTCATGATTGAGATTAGGAATGACGGGTAAAAAAAGAAACGTGCCAGTACTTGTGGGACTAAATTGTCGAGAGATGCACACTCGACTGGGTTGGGACAATCTGCTTTCTCTTAGAAGTCTTTACACCGTTAAGAAATCACCTGGTTATTGACACATTTTTGTCCTCAGCAGATGGAGTAATAAAGGACAATTTTGAGAAACTGAAATGTTTATTCATTTTATGTCGTTACAGTATTACATCGTAAAGAAAATACTTCTTGTTTTGTAGGAAAATAATATATGTCAACAAAGTAAAAATACACTCAACTAATTCCAGATACGGAACTCAAGGTGTTAGAGGTTTTCGTTTTTATTGAGGAATTGGTTGGTCCCATCGTTCTGGTATTCGCTCTGAGGACTCCAAGCTATTCCTGCGTGAACAGTAGCAATTCACGTTTTATCTTCCTCCTCCACGTATTAATCCAAGCGAACATACACGTTCCATTCCAATTATATACTTTATGGCGATCATGCGTTGCTCTCCACTTGGTCTATTGGAAAATGTTAAACATGCATTTGATATTCCTCTCTTGACCTAGTTTCCGCGCAATTTAATAACGCTCTGATATGCCAAACCATAGAGTATTTTCTTCCATCAAATGCATATACATAGCCTTGAGGAATGGACTCTCAACTCATTTTGATTGTTATGTTACTGGGAAAGTTTCCCCTGTTTTTTGTATGTATTCAGCCCTTCACGCTACTGTGACAATGTCATCCGTCATTACACATGCTGTGGGATAATCCTTATTTACTTCGATACCAGCTGGGCAACCTGAAACAGAAGATATCTCCTTTTATTACGGTACATCTAATAAATAATTACATTTAACATACATATGAGAACAAACGAGAAATATCGCCTTTAGATCATGGCTTAACAGTTTTTCAATTTGGTATAGACCTAGCATACACTATATTTTCGGCCGACTACGCCCGACGCCAAATCGTATTGTATGTTTAATATGGACTAGCATGAAGAAAATCGGTCACAAAGATCGTCATACACCCCAAACTAGAAAAAAACTACTCACGCTTTTGACATCTGTCTCCATGCCATCCAGTGCCTGCACACTCACAATACCAGCTCCTCATACCATGGTGAAGGATCTGTGTGCAGAATCCATGCTCACATGGACTCCCAGCACACTTGTTATTCAGGCCTGAATGTCAAATATTAACTGCATTTTGTTAGGTACTGAACTATTATAATTAATAACGAACCCGGCTCCTTTCCCAAGTACTCCAGTTTCAAATAAGGACGCTAAGGCAAGAGTGCATGCAATCCATTGACTTAAAATCTAGCTCCGAGTAATGACCAAAATCTACCATCACTCTTACAGGCTAATAGCTGTATTTAGTCAAATGTGATGTGTGGCAGGAAAATGAAAGTCTCAAAAATAGACTGAGACGATGAGATCAATGATGGTAAACATTAAGGTGACTCAGTAGTGATTTTGATTACTGATGAATTTCTCTAAAATTTTAATCAATGATACTTGACATGAAATAATGATTATTAAGTGAAAAAAAAATATAGGCCACCAGGTTATTTTTCATGCTATGGTGGTATGGAGATAGAAATAATAAATCATATTTGAGTAATTTTACTACATTTGAGTTGTTTATAAACATAATTCGTTTAAATTGGTTCTGACATGAATTCAGACATCAAATTTCACCCAGACATTCAACATTATATATACTTATCATCAAATAATTTCCCCCCCACCCTCAAGTCCTGAATTAGCCTCCTAGTGGCAGTATGGGGCACTAGCAAAACTGACTTTGGCTAATGACAATCAGCGTTTTAAAAAAAAACTGTTTGATGAATATTAATCAAATTTAATATGAATGTAAATATAGTATTTGCTAACTCATACACACAAAAATCAGGATGGCTTTCCAGGCTAAATTTTTCTATATTACGACTTATTTATGAGGAAAAATGGGGAAAAAATGAAATTCCTGATAAATATTTGATTTGAAAAAAAAAAATGGCTGCATATATCTCAATGAACTTCAATATGGATGCAGCTATCATAGTTACTATAACTCACACACAAAAAATCAGCATGAATTTCCAGGCGGATCGTTTTATATTACAACTTAATTATGAGAAAATTGGCTAAAAATGAGAAAATTCTTGATAAATATTTGTTTTATACGAAAATGGCTGCATAAATCTTATTGAAATTTAATATGGATCCAGCTACCATAGATACAAACTCACCCACCAAAAATCAGCATCAATTTTCAGGCTGGAATTTTAATATTAAGACTTATTTGTATACATACTTTGTGTGCATAATGCTTATATTATGCCCTGCTATGTGTATTGAATACATATTCATGGTGCGTGAAAAACGGCAAAAGTTGTAACCAGCTACTCACGCTAAGCGTTAAGGACATCTAAGAAGTGTTTCTATAATTTATGTTGGATATAATATTTAGCTTGAAAAAAAGTTTGCAATACTCCTGGGTGGGTAAAGTAATTAAATGTATACTCCATAGGATGACGTTCGGAACGCAAGTATACATTTAATACACTGTCTTGAAATTTGGTACATTCATTCATATAATTTAAAGCGCTAAACCCTCCTATGAATAAATTACTTTGGAAAATATAATATTTGCGACTTGTGACTCATTTTCCCGAAACACATCACAAATGGTAGTCGGGTGGTAGTGTCCGTCAAAACATCCCCAATTCCATGAAGACTGATTAAGATTACCATGTACTATTCAATAAGAAAGTGTCAATTTACCTTTCACGTCATCTATACATTCCTTCTCTGTGTTGTATGGGAAAGGGTTTAGACAGGCCTTCCGCTTTTCACATCTACACTGACCCTTAAACAGGCGGCATCCCTCGAAACGGTGTTTTTTACAACGATGGTGTTTGCCAGCCGCCAACGCCGAAACTACAATAATTAATATAATTGTTATGGTGTTGACGTAATATAATTAGTTTTGTGGTAAGAGAGCTGCATTTCAGCTGTCCCACCACAAGTGCCTGGCATCTTCCATTAATCTAGGATAACTATCAGTGAGCGATACCAGCCTTTGGCAATGACCGAAAACAACTATAGTACAATGTAGAACCTATGCTGACTTTGGGGAACAAAACTTTTCCTAAAATTATGTTTGATAGGAAAGACGAACATCTTTTTAAGCACAGGTATCTCACCACTTGGAACAAAACTAAGACCCTGGATATAAGAGTAATAAATGAAAAAAGTGATTATAAATTTTATTGGGCGAAATCTGTAAATGATTAACAATATTTGATCAAAATTTACGTTTAATTCCTTAGGTTATTAGTTGTATATGGCGATTGAATTGACAACGAGTAGGAACCTGCTATTTTAGACGAAATAAAGATCACGATATGATTATAATTATTAGATGTTTAGTAATTTTCTTAATAAATATAAATATGTGAATGTGATAGCCGCAATACATTTGATAAAATAAGACAACCATGAGTTCTGGCGTTAAATAAAATTAAGTTTGGGGAACATTTCAAATGATATATATTTATGCAGGCTCAGCCCCCAGCAACAATATGAATTTAGCCGGTTTGGAATATCTTTTCAAATTTATCATAATCAATTCTTTCTTAATCACGCATAGATCACCATGTTGAAATACGATAGTTATTGAACGTTAACGTTATTTGGAATATGAAGACAACACGAATTGGTAGGCGTATGTATGGGGACGTATGCCTATGCATTGACTTAATACATGAAGACAACTTGCAGTTTCCCCCATGGGAATCTTGGTAAGAATAATAGTCACTATTGAATATTTTTGCTATACCACATAAATAAACAAGAGACATTTTCCATCAGGCCCCGGTCCGTGAATAATGCAGATCTAGTATTCCATACATAAAGATCCTTTGTCTCCACTTCACCCCATCGGAGAACACTCCCATGTGTTTCTATCCCCTGCATGTTTCTGTCCCATCCGTTGGGTTGAGGCACGGTTAAAACACAAAGGTATTAAAATTCATTATCTGTCCACCGGTTAGAATATAATTATATAGGGGAAGAACTGTGTCAGGTTATGAAGTATTATAAAGAGGCCAAAGACTGCGTTCGGCTTAAAGTTTTCCTAGGCCCGATATATAACGGAAAATCTTTCCGCCTGCCCCGCTGGAACTTGAGCATGTAAACTATACTATAGGGTGGAATTTAACATTACTTGAACATTCGCCCTGAATTCGTGACAGCGAATCTATAGATCATGCATTCGCTAAGTGAAGATGGACCGCGTGAAGATCTGAGACACTGAACAGATCGTCCCATAGAATACCGCGTACCCTGTAGGCCTACTACAGCCACACATGGATCGGGTGAGCCAGGGCAGTGCGCTTGGTTTGGTTTTAAGTTAGTTGGCCATTGTCACTTTTTAGCGAAGGGGAAAGTGTGTCAATACATATCTTGTTTATGTTAAATTATCTAAAATCCCCATTCTACACCCATAAAGCAAAGGTGTACAAGTTCAATTAAGTCGAAATACCGGGGGAATACCCGAGCAGGAGCCCCATATATATCCTATACTTTTTGAGAAAGGCGTATACAATCATCCACCTTTTATATTTAGGCCTACCCTTGTTCCCTAAACAATGGGCACTGTAAAAGGGATTTGGGGCAAACCATGCATAGGCCTTTTTACGGTAAGCGAAGGATTTGGCACAACATAAAATAACATTTCAGACTTTTTCTTTTTATATGTGTCTATTTGTCCGAAATAACCACTATAGAGAATTAACGACAATAGTGTACCCTGGATTCGCCCGGTTATCCCCGGTTATGCCCGATTTCTTTTAAACCCATGCAGGAAAGAATGTTGGCAGTGAACCAGCATGTGACACCCTTTCATTTGTCCAAGCTTCGGCATGTTCCACCGAACGGATGACACATCGGATCTTTTTTATTCCATATTTCATTGCACAAGAGGTGCAATAATCGTATTGATGGTACACGTACACGTAGGCCTACCGGTACAGTAATAAATCGAAATTTCCGGTGCCAACGCACAGTGATGAATTGCAGAATCAGTGTACAACACATAAATGAATATCGAATATAAGAATGAAGAATTTGGCACAAATTAAAATCAAATTTCAGACTTATTCTTTCTCTACACCAGAGAATCCGGACAGGGGAATTCATTATCATCTTGGTCTCCATGGGGGTGAATCAGAATGTCAAAATGTGTTCCCATTCATTTTTCTAGTTGTGCCCAGAATGGATAAAGTTGAAAAGGAAATGAGGCAAATCATCCTTTTTGGTTGCACAAAGAACATTCACCACTGTTTCTCACCTAAGGAAATTGCCTTAGTACCACTTATGAGTTTGTTTGTAAAACACACATATCGCCTTTCAAGTAGGCCTATTTTTGTTTGTTTTTGGAACATCAATCTTTAGGACAATATCCTGCCATCTGGACATTCAAGCAGGCCTATTTGATTCTTTCGTCTGATTTATCACTTTAAATACATATATGCAATAAACGTTGCACAATGTACCTGGTTACAATTATTGTATACAGTGTATTGCCTAAACATGAAGTCTTCAAATACACGAAGTCTTTCAAATACAGTGGTAGACTGTGCAGCTGAGCCCCTCATCAGGTGGATTCACCTTCCTCAACCATTTCGGCGCTTTCCAAGAATAGTCACAAGGCAACATGTTTTTTTGACATCAAGGTCACGAAGCTGGTCAGAGGGTAACTTGTATGATATCCACAAAGCCGCGGGCTGAATGTCTGGCCGGGGGCACATATATATGAACAGAGGGTGCACTAAATACAATATACGTGTCGCTCATCTGTCGATCTTATTCGGGTATTTTCGATTGTATTTCCATATTAAAGATAATAATGATGATATAGCCTATTCACCCACTATGTTTAGAACTGAAGACAAATATACCACACGACGAGTGTCCTCATGGGTATAACTATATAAGAGGAGATTCTTTTGCGGATGGGGATGCAGCTGGGTGAGGTAAATATTTGGATTTGGGTTTAAAGCACGGCGCATGTCGTTAGTATTATTTATTACATCTCGCTAAATTTCCAATAAAACGCTTTAATAACCGATACATTTATAAATATTGTATGACCCTATATTGATTTCTAACCATGGATGAATATATATAGATTGTTGATTGATTGACCTCGATTTGTGTTTTCATTAAACTTCACTTTGCTGTTTACCTTATATACACGAATTTCTACTTTTATATATATCTTTAGAATACCCCCCCCCCCCCCCCCTCTCTCAAAATGGCTTGACGGATTCAGTAGCATTAGATTCGAAGCATTCAGGGATTCAGGGATTCAGTAGCATTAGAAGCATTTATATCAGACAATTCGACAAATAAACGAGAAAATCGCCCCAAACAAAGTGCGCTAATTATGAAAGAACCAACGTTTAAAGTTGGTATACATAGATGAAATAACTAATACGTATACTATGGAGCACACATATACAGGCGCGTATGATACGGTATATATGTGTGTATGTATCAAACTATTTAACCGGAGGGTAGGATTTAGCACATCTGCTTCCCAATTAGTCAACTGCATATGGTGGTGGAACTGTAACTACAAATTATTATACATTTGTCCCCGGTGTCCCTCGGGATAGTTGACCAAGCGAAATGGTGCTTCTTCTGGCACAGTTTCAAAGCCAGGCGAAAAAGGAGAGGATATATATAGAGGAAACAGTGGCGGTACCAGTGGGGGGGGGGGGGGGGGGCACCGCCCCCCTAGACCCCTTAAAATGGTCCCTGTGCCCCCCTAACTCAGAGGGGCAGAGGGCCTCTAAAGCAATGCCAGAATTTGCACCTTCCTTCAAACCGCTGACTCTACATGTACAACAATCCCGATAACCCTATTATTTTATTTTAACTTAATAATTATTTTAACATTAAACTATATTTTACTTACTTTCTATCACATAGTTCATTTTGCTGTAAAATATGCCTATGTAGGTGTTAGCACCCTTTTCCAGTGGTAACTGCCTTGTTGTTTCAGGGCCTCTATTCCAAAAGCACTTTTAGACTCAGAATGTCTCAACAGTTTACAGTTATGATTTGTTCATAATTTGTACAATTCAGGGTTTCCAGTTATTTCCGTTTCCCAAAGGAAACATGACAGACTCCAGTAAAATCTAAACTCTGGACAAAATAAACCTATATATCCCTCAAATGTGAGGACTCAAGAGGGTCTCAATAGAGGCAATTAATTTCGTTAATTTTATTTTCTCAAAGGGTTTTTTGTGAAGCAAGAAAATTGGATTGTCATTTTTGTCAATTTTTGTCAAATTAGAGTTGTGAGGCTTTATTTCATTGTCATTAAGCAAATTAACTGTTATGCATTGCAATGACATTCCAAACAGGAAAATTCAGACAATTCTGACCTCAAATGTGCCCCCCCCCCTAGACCTGCCTTCTGGTACCGCCCCTGGGAAGGGGTGAAGACGGAGAAGAGAAAACGTTTAAGGATTATTCCAAATTCTAAAAGGACATGCCATCATTATATCCTGACCCATATTCTCACTAATTCTATCCCTTTTTGTGAAACTTCATATACATGCATGAAATTCCTGATTTACAGTTTCCACGGTATTACAGCATGGGTGTTGATTGAACAACAGCTAAAACAAGAACGTTATTTCAATAAACATCAGTAAATTAATCAAAACCATCGTTGCTCTCAAGTTATGTGGGATTCGGGTACACTTTTTCCAGATTCACGTGAAGGTTACATTACTTGTGAGTAGCTACGATATGATTCACATACGAATATCTAAAATGATCATTTTATTAAAAGTAATGCTTAGCTTGGGGAGATCGTGATTACTAATGATAAATTCAATAATAAATGCAGCATAAAGTGAAAATAATTAAGGGAACCTAGAGAAGCCTAGAAATTATGATGAAAATAAAACCTTATTTTAACGAATTCGTTACACAGTTTCAAGTGGACATTAAACATGCACACATATTTTTACATCATAAAAAGAGTTGTTTTAGAATCGTTTTGTATAGGGAATGGATCTCTTTTCACTGACGCTTCTGGATATGCTTTATCTGATCATAGTGCAACTTGGGCTAAATAAACATATGTGTTAATACTAATTAATATACTAGTGTGTAATACACTAGTGTGTACATATACTCCAGCAACACCAAACAGGCGTTAATTCTCCACAAATACAATAATTAATGATTCCTTGATTAAGGGCTAATGAGCCTGAAACGTCGGACCCCTCAATAAACAAATACCTACAACTCACTCCTCCGTCCCTGTCCTTCTTCTGTTCTGGGCTAAATCTATACCTTGAGATTTACAATAAGAAATGGTTTCTTCCCGCTTTGGTCATCCAAGATTTTTGCTCCCTCTTTTACTATTAGGTTGCTCAAAGGGCGGTGGAATCCTAACCATGCACATGGGAGGAGAAATAACATAAGCATGATAAGGCACCGTAGTTTATTCAGAGTATGTCACCAAGTGCCACAGAGAGTGAACCCCGAGGTGAGAGGTCATGACTCCCCGCCCCAGCTCTACAGGGGGTATACCCGTAAGGCACCCCCAGATGGGCACATAAATGAGATGCCAATGTCACGTATCTCAACTGGAGATACATATGGTAAGGTATAGCTAAATTACCCAGTATAATATCTATTTTAGTTGTGAGCTATGTACTTAGAAATAAATAGTTTCAAATTCTTATACTTTTACTACTACCCGGCTCTACACGGGACATACTCAAACTGATTTAATAACACCGCGAATACTTTGCCTTTATGCCCATGCATGTACAAACGGTGGCAAAGCTTTCTAACTTCCCAACTTACTTTGTCAAAAGCGAATACCGGGACACCTACACTATACTAATATATTGTGAACGTTATCAGATGAACCATAGTGGCATTATCGCCTATCCTGATGGGAAAGTGTGATGATTAAAGGGTCAATGCTAGAATGAGCAGTATACATTGAATGGATCAATTACTCAGTCATGCATGTATCAATGATCATCATATGCGAGAGTTTCTTTAGAATGGTGAGTATTTACCGAACACGCTTGTATACCTAATAACAATTGGGAGTCATGTCATTCATTTGAATATGTGTTTGATTGACGAAAAGTCCAGATTCTCTCCGTTGATGGTTCAATTAACGATGCCTTTGCAACAAGGTATGCATTTTCGTCCCTTTCTAACTTGCAGCTCAGAGTAAAAATTTCGTTTACTCTGAGATTACAGCATGGAGCACAGAGACGTATTTAAATTCTTACCCACAACAGCCAGCACCAAACAGGCGACGAATAAACCCTTCATTCTGTACCCGTCCACGTATTCCAGAGAGATTCCCAGTCTGATCCTACCATTCACGACTGGCAATCTGACATACGCCTGAAAACACAAGCCCGGAATGAGGTGAGTTAGTCTGTATACCCACCCCTTCTCCCCAGGTGCAAACGTCTAAACTACACCCTGATCTTTCTGACACCGAGTCTATAACATTTAACAGCACGTACAGTAGTCGTCCTGGGGTCACCCTCCAGCAAGATTTTAAAAGCCCCCAGATATGCTTAGGCTACTATAATAAATATTAAAACCTAGGTCCAGGGATGTCTTAGTAACTCCCCTACGAGTTGCCTCCTGAACCAGTTGTCTAAACTTGATGTATAACATGTACTCCTCAAAGTGTGTCTACCCATGAAGAATACAACCCTGGGCCAAGCGGAGTACTTTTATCTGTTCCCAACGCCAGCTGCTCATATAAGACGAGTTAAATACCCAGAAAGACCACGTGAAAGTGCCCTTGCAGAACTGGACATATTCAGGGGAAAGGTAACATCATAACATGTTAAAAAGAAATGGCTACCTATCATAGAACTGTGAATAAATCATGTTAGTCTGATAAGAGTAATAAAACTAACCTGGTCTCTACGCTCGCTCCAGAGGGAATGAAGCTCGACGCTCCAGCCTGTCTATAGTACAAGTGAAGGGAGGAGAGGAGGAAGAGTGTCAGGAGTGGGAACGGGTGGGCTATGCCCCCCCCCCCCCCCCCGCGAAGGCAACGACTACTATAGTATAGATAGGCAAAACAAAAATATGTGTCTCCCATATATAGTTGCTGAAAACTAAGTAACTTTTTAAAAAGGAAAGAACACCGTTCAGGAACTGGGGGTAATTATGTCTATCACTTAACAGGAAATGTAGGGTGGTATTGTTAGGAAGACTTGTGTTCTGCTTCATTTAGTTTTTTGGAGATAAAAAATAAATAGGCATCTAAAACTAAGTTGTCTCCGCTTATTCTATTCCATTCGTGATAATAACTTTTTATACCAAACTCATATTTACATATACATGTATATGCCGAGATTCATGGCAATCTGCATGTGTCTGAATAACAAGAATTACTTTTTATATTAACAGCTATTTCAATGATAACCATAATGAAATGTCATGAAAGCCATCTGTTAACTGTTTTCTATGGCAATTGCTCTGAGCTAATTGGTTCTGCAGTGCTGAGGGCCTTGTTCATAATAGAAAATTAAATTTGCCAAAGTTTGACATGCATTTATTATACATGCATTGCTCTGAAAACAACATATCTAGAGTGATTTACGCATAGTGCATATTTCACTAGTGATTTACGTGGGGTTGTCATGGCAACCAATCTGGTTTTTTTTACTAAGATTACCAGTAACATTCAAATTTATGACTTAATTTGTTTTTATTTTCATGATTGAAAGCATGTATACTAAATCTGTTAAGTAATTCGATTGTTTCAGTCGCTTAGAATATTGCACTCGTTGCTACGCAACTCGAGCAATAATCACGCTCCTTCAACCAACCCGTTAGTTAACCTGTATGTATATTTCAACATGTATTTTTTAGCGGCGGAAATGGTAATTCCTAAGAATTGAATGCCGAAATGTACCAAATTTCTGGAAAATGTTCGTTTTAGGGACAAGTTGGAATCATGAGGAATAACATGGCTCCTTTAAGGCCCAATATTGTTTGCTAACTCTTTTGAAATGATTCTTTTGGCCACCATTAATGGTCTCTGTAGTAAATTCATCATTACAAATAATACTAAAATGGTGCTTAAACTTTAAAACAAGGAAATCCCTTCAACTGTCTTTAGTAAGTCTATGAGTAGTGAAAAACCACTACTTATAGGGTAGATATCGTCCTTCGAAATAATATGATTATTGTCTCAGAATATATATTAAATGAATGATAATAATTGTAATGGACCACTTTTCCGGGACTTTTCTAGGACTAAAACTACCCGAAAAATATAAACATTTGATTTGAAACCGTTATTAAGATGTTAAATCACCTCATACTTTTACCTTATAATTGAACATGTCATAAGCGTTAGACTGTAAACCTGGCAATCAATACGAGTATTAAACTAAATTTATTGTAATCAAGATGGTATCTAAATACTGTCGACCGTCTCTCTGAGAACAAAAGCAATAATCTCAGAAAAGTATTATCTTGATATAATTTGACTACTATGAATATTTATTTCACTTCATTTCATTTCATGGCTAGCAGAAAGATCCTCGAGATGCAGAAGCCAAGTTAGATTCCTGTAAATGTTTGCAAGGAATACAAAATCAATATATCTATGTTACACCTGTCATGAACCCTATCACCAACTGCAATATGACTTTTGTATTAGGGGTGATAGCTGGTAATGGCATTGCTATGACAGGAAATGAAGCAAAGTTCACAATTTTATACAAGATATTTTAATTGTAATAGATTGTTCTCCTGCTCCGTGATGATGGAGAGAATCAATAAAACCAAATTTATCAACATCATCATATACAATGGAAAAGTACATTTTAATAAAAATGAGTATTCTTTCACATAAAGTCATTCTTATTGAACAAATCATATTCAGAAATTATCTGAATTTTATCCTAATCATTATTATCTCAATATAAATAGTTCACTGAGAAATAATGACCATGAACACATGACTGTGCAATATCGATGGAAAACAATTTCCCCCATCCAACAGTACCGTACCTTTTCGACCATAATTATTATGGACTTGCACATGCCTACCTCTCAATATGTGGATCTGACAAGTTGATGAATGGCTGTTCATACTTCTTAAAAATTGTTAGCGATAACTTCACTTTTTTTTTGTTTTTTTTGTTGGTCACGGGAAGTTTAAACCACAAAAATGATGCTTAAATAGAGCGAATTATAATAGTGTGAAAGCGCGCTGTCACCAATTGATCAATTCATATTAATTATATCATAGATTGGCGCTTCAGGAAGTTATACATTATAATTGTGAGAGGGGACGGAGTAGTAAGGATTTCCTCCAGTAAGCCCCTATAGGGGTGTCTGTATGCACATGTTAAACGGGTCACTTTAATGAGATAATAACAAGAAAACCCCCTTCCTAAATTCGTTCATACATCGTAAGACTATAATCATAATATCATTATGGCACAATACACTATCAGAAGGACATCCATACTATATGATACAGTACATGGCACCAGGAATAGCGATAACACGATACCGTGCATGTAATATAAGAATATATTTTTATAGTAGAAAACATGTGATGCATGGGTGATAAATTTCTAAAGATGAAACACTAATTACCATACATCATGTATGTTTATTACTCATTATTTTATTTGAATTGTGGGTAAAAAATCAGCGAATTCTCAACTTGTGACTTCGTTCTATACGTTTACAAAAAGAGAATTTCACAAGTCTATTTTGGTTCTGATCGATTGTCAGATAAACAAAGTGTGTGTATACATGTACCTAATGCATAAGACTCGCTTGTTCTTTACTTGGGGTAATTTCAGTCGAGAAGTCCCTTCCCTGTCTCATAATTAGTGAATTTTTTAAAAGAACTCTTTCCCCGACACAAATTCAGTAGTTTTATGAACTAGTATTTTCCTCTAATGACTGAAAATGAAGCTTACCAATCAAGTTAGCAGTTAACAGGTTTTGTTACTATAAATCTTCATATCAAGTCTAAATCCTGAAGTACATCCTTTTTGAAACAAGACCAAACATCCTTTCTAGACAATTTTGTTGTCTGAGAACACCATGTCTTCCTATTACGACGAACAATAGTATATACTTAAATCGACCCTTGAATGGTTTGAATTATACTCCTATATTGTCTCCGTGGGAATAAAATTAATGGTTGTATCCCTTATAGTTTGTGTGAGCTAAAACATGATTATCGTATCGAACACAGAAATAAAAGTCTAATTACATGATATTACTCTATCACTTACTTTACATCAATATTCTACTGAATATTCTATACCTTCTAAAAATATTAATCCTTTTATCATATCAACATCATGTAATATAATTATACCAGTGGCAATTAGGGATTTGTTGTAGAACAGCAGAGGGAGTTGTTAGCCATCACAATCACTTTTTACACGGTTATGCTTTTAACAAACATGCTCATTCTCGGTCTCCTCTAATTTTAGCCGAAACAAGAAATAATGACACAATAGGCCTATAACTGAGGAGTCGCACAAGATTGCTCCATTCCCTTGTACATCATTATCAAGCCAAGGTGACACAAGGTTTGATTGTCCCGGGCTATCTTGTGCGATTATCCCTTTTAGGTTTACCCTTGATATTGTTTGAGTTATTGTTTTCATTACTTTTATTTTGGCTGTTTCTCCGAGACTGATCAGTGCTTTTCTCTGACGATCGTCTCCTATGGTCGCTTTGTCGATTCTTCTTAGAACTTGCATGTTTCTTCCTCAACTGAAGCTGTTCTTGTCGGCGGTTCTGGGGTCTGCTCGCCTCTTTGAGAAATTCATCCTCCATGAAGGCTTCAGCAACATCTGCTGGATCTACCCCTCCTCTGAGATAAGCGCCAGTTTCTATCTGGTTCTCCTTGGCAAAACCAACATTATCAATTCCCGACTTTTTGTCACGTTCTGAAATCTCAGCCGCAGGTCCCATGATAAAATTGTACTCTGGCTCTGAGTTGGCCTTCTGTTCCTTGTCTCTGCGCATTTCGGCAACACTTACAAATTCATTGCCTTCGTCCATCCGCTTGGTCTCAGCGGCAGTGGGAAGATGGCCCAAGCTGACTCTACCAGAGGATTCACGCTGATGCGAGCGATGGTTATTATGATGGTCTCTGTTTCTGTAATGCGGTGGTTTGTTCTGTGCCGCTGCCCTGCGACGCCTTAGGCACATGTATGTCACCAAGACGATTATGATGACAAGTGCAACGGCCAAAGCACATACACTTATTATGATGATGATCTCCTGTTTTAATGCTGGCCACCAAAAAAAGACAAACAAAAACATGAAATATTAGATGAGCCGATGTGGATATGGTTACGATGTTTTGTACCAAAACAAAGCGGAGGCTCCATTAATGCCGATGCTCCGCTAGATGAGAATAATACTAAGCTAGATTGCTATTTAAAAAGTTAATTAAATTACTTAAAGTATTTGAAACATAAAAGATGATGCTATAGGTTACATTGGTATTGAAGGATCCGTCACCTAAAAAATATATTGGTCAGGTATTGCTCAAATTATTGCTAAAAAATTCCCCTGAGCTGAATGACCAACCGGGATATTATTTCCTAACATTATGTATAAACATATATATTTAAGAGCATTCATGTGAATAAACTTCTAATTCGCTGACAACTTAATTATGTGCATAGAATATTACTATTCAAATGCTGACTCGCAACTCAAAGTCCCAATTCCATTCATTGGATATACACATATAATTATATCTACATGTACTCCAAAAGCTGATTTTCATATATCTATATATATCCCTCAAGCGATATGTTCTTAAATTTATTTTCCTCTATCCCTCAACCTCAATGGCAACAATCTAAAAATGCCCAACTTACTCCCAGGAATTGATATTCACAACCACGTACACTTACCCATAGTGAAAACTAAGTCTATTGGCAGTTATTATTGATTCAGGGCTAACATGGATCAACCTCCGTCATCCAGATATATAAAGTCCCCTCCAATATGACACGAGACTCAAGTCAAGGTTTGCCTGGCCCCGTTTACTGGCCTCACTGAACTCCACCCAGTTGCATCATGGCAAGGAAGTCTGAAGTGTAAGAAAAACAAGTCATATTCCATGAACAGATATAGCTACATGAGAAGAACAATGAAGATATAAGTTTTATTCATATTAATAAGGATTACTCTACATGAAGCAAAACTTTTCTGCAGATTACAAAATTTAATGTCCCTAATATAGCCTACCGCCATGTCATTTTGACATGTTAGCATGATAGACCCCAATAGATTTATCAATTTATCAGTATATATAATTATCATGTATAGATTCATGCATGTCATGACCCCGTCTATGTACCTTCGATATTGTAACCCATGTCCATAATAGTTCTTAGGAAATATCACAGTATTCTCAAACCCGTTGGTAAAGATATCACGCACGTGGATATTAATAGATTCTTTACCAGGTGCTCTGCTTCTGGTGCGTTTTTAACCTTAATTCTATAATTAGAATTGCATTCGCGAACACCAATCAAACGGATCATCGTCAAGCTTGGGAATATTAAAAGCTGATGGAATAACAAGAAACTACACACAGGTTTAGCTAGTGGTGTGCCAGTTAAACCGTTTCCTGAGACGATCGAAAACGATCTACTGGCTAGCTGCCCTGGATTTTGATGGTTCCAAACTTCTCGGTATTCTACACATTTATTCACCTATGTTTTAACGGATGGTTTCAAGGTGTTTTGGTATAAGATAATGTTATTCAACTCGAATCAGCTGCTGGAAGGAGGTTTAGCTTGACATTACTATAACTACAAAACTACATAATTATAGGATCTTTTGCGATGATGAACCTGTGATTATAAATAACAGCAAAAAAGCAACTATACCGATAACCAACTAATTTCTTACTTTCTATATTTTTCTCATAACCTATGTGTGACATAATACTGTCCCAGCATAGTATATGAAATATAGGATATTTCCATTCAAACAAATAAAGAAGAGAGCGCTGAACTGTGTCGGGAAACTTGCCTGTATTCACGCAACGTAATGAATGTACCCTTTATATTTTTTTACAACATGAGTCACCTAGTTTGTTCTCAAACTTACTTCCCATTCGTACATATCCTATAATCATATTGTTGTGAAATTTTACAATTAGACTTACCTCAAATTTAATTATATCTCCTGTTTTCGCTCTGGCTTGTATTCTGACGAATCATTTGAATCTGTGCTCCTGGATACGCCCTGACCACGACTAGGACTTCCATACTTGTTGGACGTTTCGTCTTTGAAGGACCCATATACATGTATATACGTCCCACCACGGGCACTAGAGCATGACACAAAATTATCATCCCAGGCCGGGCCACGGCGACATTTATACATACACCTGTATAGTCACTATCTTTCATGGTCCACTCAACTCACCTAGAAACAGTCTATATAGTCTAAAATTAATTTTGTCTCTTCAATTCAATTTAAATTAGTCTTTTAAAAGTACCATTACCGAGGTTGCCAATGGACTTAATGGCCTCCGTCCATGAGGAAGTTAGGATATATCTATGAAAGATCGATAATGTGGTCGAGGCATTTCGATCTCGTTTTCTTGAAGGCAATTTGTATAATTCAAAACATATATCGGTGCCAATGCACTAATTCGCAATCATGCCGACCGGAAAAAATACACATGCTTTGAAATCCTTCTTGTGACCCCGACCGCACCAGGATACTCGTTCGTTCTGCGGAAGTTAAACTATGGCCCTTTTATGTTCAATAGTAAAATGTATAATTATTATAATTTACTATGGTCCATGGGATCCCTACGAACTATTTAAACCCCCTTACTGGAGACAGAAATGCGAGACAGAGGCAATTGTTAGAGAATAGGCCATCTCACTTTTTTCAATCACTAAATCAAACATTCATCCACGGAAGTTTCCCGACCACGATTTTTATACATTACAAAAATCACCTAATATATCGCACCAAAATTCTCACCTACTTTTTAGTGTCATATTGAAGGCTATATGTGCTGCTCATATATAAACTATAATATGTTATTTCGTCAGATCTACGTACAAATTTTAGTGATAAAATCTCGTGAAAGTTTTGAGTATACTGTCAAAATTTTAAAACAAAAATGTTATGTTGCAGCGAAAGTTCTTTACTATTATACGCTTTGATATCAATCATAATAAGTTTTACTGCATGGTTCTTATATTTATTATATATAATACAATTACCAATGCACTATAATTGTATTAGTGGCTTGTATGTGACAGTGGAACTGTCGGGTAACTTTTGAGAAAAAAACATGCAGAAACCATAGGTTTATGATCAAGGGGGACTAGCAGAAATCCGTAATAATTACAATGGTTCTAGCATCCCGTATCCCCCAATTTATCATTTGTAGTTTAATTTACATAACATTTTTAGTTAAGCATTTTTCACCCAAAATGTTAGATGATGTGAAAAGCTAATATATTGATACAATTATATTTATACAATGATATTTCTAGAGATAAAAAAGGAAGGTCCATCTATCTGATATCAAAAGGTTTATGATCAAGGGGGACTAGCAGAAATCCGTAATAATTACAATGGTTCTAGCATCCCGTATCCCCCAATTTATCATTTGTAGTTTAATTTACATAACATTTTTAGTTAAGCATTTTTCACCCAAAATGTTAGATGATGTGAAAAGCTAATATATTGATACAATTACATTTATACAATGATATTTCTAGAGATAAAAAAGGAAGGTCCATCTATCTGATATCAAAAGGACCAATTATAAAAGTAACCGATACACAAGTAAATATCAATATAAATAGGCTGCATGGGGTTCTAAATCTTAACTAACACCAATAAGAAGGTCAAGTTCAGACCAGTGATAACCAAACCTTTTGAATGTCTATGATACAAAATTAACAATTATCTCTGGTTATTGAGCGATTACAATGTAAATAACATCATTTAAAGGCTACTTTATAAGTATTAAACATTTGTACAGTATCATTATAATGGCTTTCTGTGAATGAACTGCTGGACAAACTCCTAAATCTATCTTCGTTCTCCAACAGCGGGCCGTCTCGCGGTTTGTGTTTCTCAGGTTTTTTTTTAGATTTGGAGAATCTCACCCTGCCTTGGGCATGCCCTGCCTTTTTGTATAGCCACATGCACATGTATAGACCAAAAGACTATCTATAGTTCGTAGGTCTCTCTCAATATGGCGCTGCATGGCGTTTGTTTGAATGTTACTGTAGCAACTGCTGGTATGAAAGCTCTCGCTCTTGAACGAATGATATTTGTTGCATGAGTAACTTGCCTAATCAACTGTAAAAATGGTCACACATGAGGATGGATTTGAGATTGAGCGCCTTAGGGCAGAAGTGGCCCAAGAGAAACAGATGAAGTAAGTATTTATAATTATGGAAGGATCTAACACATTCCTTACATATTGTGTATGCTTCTTGGTAAGTGTATTTCTAGGTTTTCCTATGACAGGTGTGTTTGTGTTCAGGTAAAACCACCTTACTCCATCCACAGACGGCGCACCAGTTTGTTTACAAACTCGCATATGCACGCACGTCTCTTCGTGGATGAATAATTATATATTGCATAAATGTATTTGAACATTTTAGATAAGTGCTTCTACCAGTCAGTTGATATCCACTATAGTTATAGTAATTGTGCTTCTTTAAACAGAACTATTGTCCAAGAACAATAATGCGAATTAATTCCCTAATAGTTTTTGGAAGATATACGTTTTATGCGTAAGATTTCAAATTAAAGATGGTCACAAGTGGTACGTATTACTCGATCACATGTTGAATTAGAACTACATGTATTGCATTTAATATAATATATGCATTTATGAATCTGATTATCTAGTCTACACTTATAAAAAATGATAACGCCCGGTTTCACAAATCTGGTGGGAGTTCGCTCAACCATCTGTTCCCACCAACAAACTATATGGCAATCAATGAACTGGTTTCTTTTTGTTCGTTATGGATTTGGATCCAAGGAAGAACCAATGCATATCAGTCTGGTCAGACTTTGGAGAGCTTTAATGAATATGAAAGAAATACAATTTCAATTGTTTTAACAGACATTGAATTGAGCATGATACAAATATGGCAAAAACTTATCAAAACACTAAAGACGATGTTTCGTAAGAATCGATTAAATACATTTTATGCATGAGTAATAATTATATGTACGTATATATTACATAGGACCATATATAGTTGCAGATAGAATCCATATCCATGTGCATCCACTTCTGGATTAATCTAATGTAACTGCTCATTAACATGATTTTTAAAAAATATATATATTTGTGATTTCCATATCAACGGTTCTTAGTGCTAACAACGAGCCTATTTCAATATGTATAGATTAGTTACAGCCTTACCACTTTTTTCCTAATAGGGAGATGCTAGAGCAGTCCCTGAGCGAGTTGCAGGTAACTGTTGAGGAATTGGACAAACGGATAGACAGCATAGATGATGAAAGTTTGTGTGATTTTTATTATGCAACCATACTATCTTACTATACCTGTATTGTTGTTATTTCATCGAAAGTGGAAAAGTCAATTAATTAGCGGCATTACCATGTTTTATATCAAACTATATCTTTAAAATGTATCATTTAATTATACCACGTGTCTTTTACGGAAGCTTGTCAGATTGAGGGCGCTTGTCCATAACCATTTCTTTTACCGGTTTTATTATAATAGTATAGGCCTGCACGTACACATCGAAGTGAAATAATGTCAAAGATAAAGATAGAATGTATCAGACTGAAAGAGTATACGTACACGCCTCTCCTGTAAGAATACTATAAATATTATAAATGCACATGTTCATTTCTAGATAGCGAATGGAAGACAAGGTTTGATACGCAAACGGAGATGAATCAACAATTGGAAAAACAGATTTTAGTTTTACAAGATAAATGTGAAGATGCACGGAAAACGATCAGGGAAAGTAAGTCAATTACTTTTTAGAATATCGCATTACATCCGATTTATATAATAATCATTCTATAGCGTGAACCTTCAGATATTTCACCCTCAGCAAGGAGGTATATATGTGTATCTATCCACCTGTCTTCTCTAAAGCTTCTTATGCCAGTGATATTCAAAATAATCTGTTTGAATTGTGTTCACAACTTTACAGGGTTTTCAGACTCGGTGAGTGTATTAAGGCGATCCGTTTCCTAGTCTGAGAAAATTCCGTTTGATTTCTCTCCCCGAGTAGCATGTCGACCCAAATTCTAAATACCCCACCCCGAAGGTATCGTGTTGGTGTGGACACATTAATGCCCAATGTATGTAGTAAACTAGTCAGTTACAAGATCAAATTATGCATTCTAGCGCAGAAATGGCAATGGAAATGTTAGCAACTTTTACAAATTTACATTGGATACAAAGTTACATGAAAGACGCACATATGTGGACGTTCTTCAGCACGCGTTGCCAAGGTTGATCGAAAACAGTTAAAAATTTACATTTAAAGTATACACGAAATTCTCTATAGAAGTACAAAAAATCATATTATGCCTAGGATAATATAGTCATGTAATGATATTGAATCAGTGTACTTTACTTATTCCTTTCCTGTCATAAATAAGTAGGATAAACATTTTGAGCATTAATGTCCACCAACACACCCTTGCTCGTAACAAGCCTTGCCCACTACTACATGTTAATAATTAACTATAGGTTAAAAGGTTCGTGTCTTTTTCAACAAGAGCATGTGTGTCTCCTCCTAAGTTTGGCTTCGTATAGGGCTAAAAATCTAAGTAGTGATAGCCGATGAATTAACTGTAACCAAATTCATCTGCAACTACAATAAACTTCTGACAGGTTTATATTTGCTGTGCTTATAGACGTTTAAATTCATTATTAATTGTGAATAATAAAAATATAACCAATCCACCCCGAAGGCAAAGGATATAATTAAGAATTGCATGAGCGTGGATTACGATAATTGATATCGATTTCTTCGAAAAAATACCATGATTAGATCACAGATGAGTTTGTCAATAAACTTGGCGAACAATATTTCCCAGTTTCAGCCTTTTTCATCTGAAAGTTTTCCAGGTGATTAAAAAAAACTATCAATTAATTTTAAATCAGATACCGTATGTAATTTTAAAATCCATTGGAGTCTTGGAAATTAGAATTCTAGAGCTGAGATAGTTGACTACATATTTGTCAACATTTGATGCTCGCGGTTCCTCGCAATATACTATGCACTGTTTGACTGGGGATTGATGACCCGAGAATGACCATACATTGGTGAGATTTGAAGAGAATGCCGGCTTTTCTAGGAACACATCTGTATTCAATATTAGTCCCCAAAATAACGTTTGACAAATTGCTAGCTTTTACTAATTGCATGCCATGATAATTTATGCATCGCGCTATAATATTGCCTGCTTGTGTGGTTCCAGCTAAGGCACCTAAAAGTCATAGAGATGCATTTAATGAAATTGCCGAGGTAAGTCTTTTCGTAGGACGTAAGATGCACACATAGATGTAGTCCGTGAAAAATAATAATGTGTAAAATTCTTATTCGACTCAGGTTCTCCCGGTCGATTATATAGTTTTCATATTGTGCTCTGTTTCTATGTATAGCTTCTAGAACACGTTAGCACACGATACACAATAATAATGTAGAGTAAATGAAATATGTGTAATTGACTTTAACATGTAATAGAATGTCCATGACTATATCTTGTATATATGGGTGTCATCCTATAAATTGATAAAAGAACATTATTATAATTATTATTTCGTAGCTCAGTTTTTCATTTAATAAATCATCATACCGATTTTTTCGCCGGGCTAGGGAAAAAACGCGATTCTTTAGAATTAGCAGGTTGTATTTGTTTGGTTGGTAGATTACGAGTCAACATTTGGGAGCATTAGCGAAGGACAAAGACGCATTGGAACGGCAACTAGGCGATCTTCAGTGGCGGCTAGACCAAGAATCGAAGGTGATGTACTACATTTCTTGAAAAGTATCTTCTTATTTTCGATACCACTCCTAACTATACATCATATAATGCAATGAGATAATATCCACATTGCTATTAAAAGAAAATCAGTTTGATCTAACCCTAATCTGTAAATATTACCGCAAGTTAAAGTTAGCAAAACCTATGACATTACAACCCAATAATCTATGTCGTAGAAAGAACAATCCTGGTGTTGAATTTGAACATTATGAATATTTCATCCATAGGCATACCACAAGGCTAATGAAGAACGCAAACAATTTGTACTTGAAATCAATACAGCAAGGGAGACCCTCAATAACATGAGGACAAAACAGAACGCCTTATTGTCTCCCGGTCGCGACGATGGCACACCTCGTGCTTCTCAATCGTAAGAACTGTTCTATGTTAACTAATAGAAATAAATCAATTAATCGATTATATAAGAGAATGTGCTCGACTGCGTGCAAATACGAATCCATGCATTTTGTCACTGAAATAAGTTAAAAAAAGACTTGCATTGATGAGACCAATTTAATATGTTATTCACTGACATACAATAAGCACTTAAAACGCCTATCAAGTAAATATTGTTCTTTTCTAGTTTAATGAACATTCCCCAAGACCACAGAATTATTGATCCAAAAAGAGGTCCGATCAGGAAGACGGCCGCGGTTAAAACCCTACCTCGTCTGGAGTAATCTGCACAAGAAAATGGGAGAGAATTGAGACATCGAGAAATCGCCGTATCACATACGATATTTCTAATTTGTGACAAATAAGGGATATATAATTATCATATTCAATTGCTGAACAGATTATGGATTGTATATTTATATTTTTATTCATATATACATGTATATTCATACTTATAGTTATACAAAAAACTAATTAGGGTATCAAATATATATCTTTCGACGTGGATACTCATGAGTTGTCTGAGAACAAATCATCAGGATTTAAGAATAGTTCTATGATTATTCTGAAACTTTTCCTTTGAGGAAAATTGAGGAATTTACTGGGTTTACCAACAATGACTGAACACAGGGGAATAATCGTCCTCTCGGAATTGCCCTAAATTAAATTCCTAAAGAAGGAGAGCTGAATGATAATGTCAGTAATGTCAAAGCAATTACAATTGTGCGCGCTCTAAATGGAAAAATGGAGCGCAAGCTGATTTTTTGAATAATTATATTGAAAATAATTTTACATTCCCTGTGGATCGTACACAGACTCTAGTCATTGATAATTTTGTATACATGTACATATCTATAGTAGAAATCTAATAAATAACGGTCTTCCTCAAGGAAGGACCCAATTAAGGACCTCTTTTCGTTCTTAATTTATCAACGGATATATTGCGGAGAAAACCAGGCACTTAATTAGCATGATCCTCGATTTAAACGGGTTGGCAAATGCTATACCCATTTATGATTACCTGGATAGATAAAGTATTAAAAAAAGATAAAAAAAAAAATAATCTACAAAATTAATATTTGCAGATATCGATAAATATTATGATTATATTACACAATTTATGACCCTATCCTGTGGCTCGCCATACTGGACAACCTTAGGCCTATCTATAATTCTCACAGCCAAATCGTGGAATAAAAATCGGATATACGCCACTCTCACAACCAGTGAAGTATTGTTGCCTCATACACCACTAGTATGGGAACTATAGGCCTAACTGTTTTCCGTAAAATCATTTTTCAAACATAAAATCATAGAATATAAGCAAGAAGACCATATAGTGTGAAGTAATTGGTGAACAATACTCACCGTGTAAGCCCAGAAGCAACTCTGCCTATGTCCTCTTCGCCCGGCCTCTTTGGTTCTGGGCTTACTCAGTGAGTAGGCCTATTATCCACCTCATACTCCACACTATAATTATGGTATTCTTACTAGAGGACCTAATTCTAGCCTGATATCCTAGCCCTTCCTAAGTCCAGTGGAGATGGATATACTCAGTCTATCATTATACCACATAAATTATACTGCGTTATAAATTAAGATTAAAAAATCATAACATCAACACAATTCATAACAACTCTGACAATTTGAAAACATCCCAAAACTGGTTCTAACTGCATAATCCCTCGGGTTCGCCTCGGGATTATACACCAAACAATGCACTGACAGTGCCTCAATGGCGGCAAAGTCTCTATAAACACCCCATCTGGTGTCAAAAGTTATGACTATCCAGTTAGTTTGCACTAAGTCTACAAGATGGCGGTACGTATAACTGAACTTCCGGCAATATTTTAACATTAGGGAGGAATAACATTAGAATTTAGACTCACACTCTAAGGTAAGTGCTCATAGCTTATCCGATTCCAAAGTTGCTACATTGAACTGGAATTATTATGTTGATGCAGTTTTATCTGTAGCTTCGCCTCACTATGTTTAGGCTAGCTTCCTGCTACAGTGTCAGTGTAGGTGAACGGAGTCGGACTCGGAGACCACTACTCTCTCCACGAAGTGACGAAGGGAATGGTGCTCGAGGAGGCTGGAGGACGAGGAAGATTTTGATCTCAGTATAATTTCAGACCCCCGGTTCAGACCGCAACCTGTGTAAAACCTGAAAGCTATCGTCTCGGGATAGGCCCACTGGCTACTGCACCAAACATAGACCGATTCTCTAGTGGGCGAAACTGATAGGCTTTTACAGCCTACACCAAACTAACCGTACCCCTAAATAATACTAATAGGTAAACCAGCCGCCTCTCAATGACACTGTCGCCAGTGTCGGTCATTAATCCTTTAGTTTAAGACAGTAAGTTAGCCCGACAACGGCTATAGTCTACATTTAGCATGATTTCCCCTGGCAACATTATATTTGGAGAAGTCAGTGGCGGATCCAGGATTTTTGTTTCTCTGCTATTTATAGCAGAGAAACAAGTGTGTTACTATGAAATACGCCAATCACTGATAGTGGATCACATCTGATAATATTCTTTAGCTGTCTGTGAGGTGTTTAAGCATGCCTTATCTAATCCTTTCGATCAGGTCCTATATTTCACACTCCGGCGTTATTGTTACACTGATAGCTACTGATTGACAGCTTTTCTATAGCCAAGGGAGCTGATTGGCTCTTAGCTGATTGGTCAGCGTGAGCGTGAGTGACAGTGGTGGAGCAAGCCATCAAGTGGGGTTTGTTTACATCCACACACACTCTCCACTGTAAGTAAATGTACAATTAACCTCTCCACGAGCGGGGCTATGCTCCGCCCACTGTCTCACGGGAGTCCACGCGGTGGAACCTCAGACAAACAGACCCACGACGGCCACTGTATAGCATTAACGCTGCCTATATAGAGGAGTGTTTTGATCTTAATTTCGACCCAGATACTAAATTTCTCTGATATTTTCTCAACATACAACATATAGGCATATAGACTAAGCATACGATTACATACTCAGTCTTATGGGCAACAACAAATATATTTGATAGCATAAGATATAGAGAAAGAGGCCAAAGTTTTACCTTGGAGAAAGGTATGAGATTAGTTTTAAACTAAGATCAGTGCTGGTATGACCATGGCTTATTGGAAATTGAAATTAACAACATCCATTGTGGAGATTGAGTGAGTCAGTATTCAAGCATATTGCATTATTGTTTTACATAAAATGCTATGATTAATGTTAGATGTGTTCAGATAAAACGGATACTTCTATACTCGAATACTATATATAGAAGATTGATATCAAGGCAACACATAATGAACAACTGTTTAACTTAATATAACAATGTAAATTGTTTGAATGTTTGGCCTTAATTGAATTAAGATAATTCCCCATGATGAATAATACCATATTTATCAGCAAATATAAATATATTTAGTGGAATATTTAAATGGTCAATAGTTGAATTTTGAAAAGAGGGATTGAGGGAGATGGATAGAGGTTATTGCCAATGTAAGCTTTAAGTTAAATCTTAGTTATCTACATTTGTCTCTTGAATAAGGAGGTTTTTAAGAAGGGATCCGACTCATTCTACAAGTTTGAATTGTTATTTTGATGGTTTTCTTTATGTTTCCTAAAACCATCCACCCTGATAAGGTTAAGGGGCATTGGTGGGTCCATATCATCCATACGAATACGTGGAGAGGTTAATTAACCTCTCCACGAGCATCGGAGGTCCACCCCCCTTACATAACCGATAGCCAGTCAGCGCGCTTGAAACCATAAACAGATGTGGCCCACATGGGTTGTTTTGCGCGCACTGCATGTTTACAAGTCCAACCTCAGACACAGATGTCAACACCGCCTATACTTTAACATAGAAATGTACCATGTTTTGCCACAAATATAGCTTTTTTCATTGGATTTGAAGTGTTTTGCCTTGTTCTTATGGGTGTAATATATTACAATGTTAATTGTTTGAATGCACTAGACAGACTAGTCCTTTTTTAAAGTGTTGCCTTGATATCGACCTTCAAGTATTCAGTAAAGAAGTAACTTTTTATCTAAAAATATTTAATATTCATCATACCATTTTAAGCAAAGTCATGTACAATGATTGGCCTAAAATATGCTTGAATATTGACACACTCAATCTCCACAATGGATGTTAATTTCAGTTTTCAATAAGCCAGTCATACTGGTACTTCTATACAGTGGCCGTCGTGGGTTTGTTTGTCTGAGGTTGCACCGCGTGGAGTCCCGGGAGACAGTGGGCGGAGCATAGCCCCGCTCGTGGAGAGGTTAATTGGCAGATCTACACATTCACTTAATTCTGCTAAATTAGGCTGGAAAATGATGAAGAATGGGTATATCTGAGTATATTTGGTATCAGATTGGTTTAAAGTATCAGTTCTGTTACGTTAAACTGCATTTTGAAGCTCATTTCTGTCTTAAATGGGGGTTATTTGAGAGGATTGGTGAAGGCGAATTGTACATTTTCTGAAAATCTGACCCATATGCACCCCTCACACAACCATAGTCTCCCGCCAACAGATCGACTGGGGATCGGCGGGAGTGGGGGTAGGGGGTTCAGCTGGAGTGGGTGGGGTGGGGGAGGTCGGCAGGAGTGGGGGGAGAGGTCGGCAGGAGTGGGGGGAGGGGGGTTGGAATTGCATATAATTGCGATATAATCTCATATGGTACTGTGCCCTGAGGGAACAGTGTTATGTTTTTTGTGCAATATTTGTACTTTGAAATGTTCGGATATAAGTTAAAATGTAAACTTTGTAGGTAAATATTTTGCATTTTCAGTCTAAACATGCCTAAAGTGCAATAACAATAAGTTGACATCAGGCACAAATGATTGTGGCAGAGAAAATCGTTTCCAGTGGAAACGCCAAGTATATGAATTAAGTTGACACTGATTACAAAGTTAAATATGTTAACAGTTGATCAAATCGGTGCATAACTTGATAATTAGTTAACTTAGTACTTGTTATTCCCAATTTTATCGGGGATTTTGGGTGGGTGGGTCCGGCCGGGTGGGTGGGGATGGGGTCGTTTTTTTTGGGGTGGGGGGGGGGGGGGTGGGGGGGGGGGGGGGGGGGGCACAGGCAAGATTTTTAGTGCTAGGATATACTCCAGGGCCAGAGATTTTGTTTCCAACTCGGGAGTGGTGCATCCATTCTATTTTTGCATCATAGGCCTATTCATATTTCAGAAATACGGTATGAGTCATGTTTTGATATAGACTATAGTCAAAATATCAAATCAAAATATACCTGCGTGTGATTGGTTGGAGGTAGAGAGGCAATAGTGACCAGTTTGCTAAAAAAAAAAAAAATGAAGGTACACTATGGACTTTGTCAATTAAAATGTGACGGGACCACTTCAATCATATGTTAAGGCCTAAAATAAATTTAACTTTGATTCCAGTCCCAGACCAACCAACACAAAATTACGCTGACTCAAGCGTTTTTTTAGGCATTGAACATTTTTAAAAAGTCCCTACCGACCAAAGAAAAATGAAATGAAAAAAACAAAATAATGAAAAAAAAACCCATAATTCCCAGGCATCACAGCAGTGACTCTCTTAACACGATGACGAGGTTTGCTACATTATAATGCGTCGCCTTGATTTCACATCACTGCTACCAAAACCAAAAATAATCAAATAGGCCTAAATTCCCCACCGACAGACCCAAATTTCTACCATGAGGTGACCGGAAACAAATAATTTCATTTTAGGCCTAAATGATAGTCACTGTGAAAGTTTCATTTCCATGCATGAAGTAGAAAGACGTGCAAAAAAAGAAATTTTGTTGTCAATATTGTTTGTGCTAATTTGAGTGGCAACAAATTAGAAACGTCTTATCTGGGTGACAATTCAGTGCCTTGTGCTATACTGAGTTAGTGAAGGAGGACCATAGGGCTTGAAAATAAACCTGTGTCCGATCATCCAGGCCCAGGGTGACTAAAGAATGTCTTTGGGCGACTAAAATTTAATGTGTCGATGTTAACAGACTGCAGCTTTAAGGTATATGAACTTAGAATTTGTAGTTTATTTGGTACCAGTAACTAACCATATTTAATATAAAATTTTAAAAAGTCTCAAAAAATACATTTGGGGTTAATTGGTTGAGTTATGCGAATATCATGTTATGTTGAAAACAACAAGCATGGATTAAGGGTCAGGGCCTGTTGCTAACCCTCACTTTATTTGCCCCCTGCCATGTTTCCCCGGGGAAACGGTCATAGAAGAAAATACCTTAAACCAAATTGATGTAACTGATATGTCATTGGATACTTGTTTCGACTTACATATAGGTCCCTTCACATCCACAATCTGACATAACCAGGTAAGGGATGGTGGCGTTTTGACAAATGTATTCCCTTGAGTTGCCTCGGAGATATCATCATTTTAATTCAACTTACTGCTCAACAGGTTAGTCTCTCAGAATTCTAAAATATATACTGATTTAAAAAAAATAACAGTTCTCTTGAGCATTCTGCACTTCCTCTCGCAAAATTGTACCGTAAGCATCAAGACATGTTTTAGATTAAGTTGCCTTCCCAGGTATTAAGATTGAGTGGTTCTTCTGGAATTACATTTATATTAGTTCCCAAACTCCATATCATCAATCTCTTACTTAATGAAAAGTACTATAAATTTCTAAATTCTTTTTTTTAAAAAAAACCCGTCTGTCCCACTTTGTGGGTTACCACAGAATGAGTATAACACTCGTCATGACGTCATTAACTCTGACGCGGTGGAACACTGGGTTGCTCAATCCCATTGGTTAATGCGTTGGAGAGAGTAACCAGGGGCCCGTTGCACCACTTTTTGGTGATATTGTAGCGTTAACATTATATTAAGGATACGTTAAGGATATATTAATAATACGATTTTGCCACTGTTGCTTGAGACCTGTCGTATCCGTAACCCGACGGGTTGCAACATACCCGTACATTTTGTCATTTTTGTACATAAGAAAATTATTTCAAATCATGAAATCTACTTATCATAATTATGTATCATCACCATTTCTGAGAAAAAATACTTTTGAAAATACTCACAGTATTGTATAACAGACAACGGAAATCATTTAGCGCTACGATCCCCATGCAACGGGCCCCAGGTAACAACTTTACTGCGTTACGTTGTTATGAGTAACGTTTATTGGAGACGAGTATAGATCAATCCCTCTACCCAATCTTTGGGAGGAGTAAGTGTTATGTGGTGGTAGGCTCTGTGTGAGTCATATGTAACAACTTTGGAGTGATAGAAATTTTATACGGGGGAGTTGTATATTCTCACTTACAGTAGGACCTCGGACGACAGAATTTTCACTCACTCTGAGTGAGATGGGGATTTCCCTTTCTCTCCTGACAGTTTTACGAGCCCCTCGGCAGAAACGGGTAATCTGATAATGACTTAAACTTTGGACCCGATGCCTTTGATTTTTCTGGGTATAGTGCAGGACAGATACAACACATGTTGAACCATTTGGCATTCTTCTTTACTCCATGACAGACTTCTTTTGGTTGTGTTAGAAATTTTCAGACATATCACTATTTAGTTCCCCAATATTTCAAGGGGTCTTGGAATACTGTGAAAATAAATAGTGACATTGAAATCAACACCAAGGACTTGATCTTGCCAGCCAAGTAACCATATCAAAATTACACCACTCAAAAACATTAGCCTCAGTGAGACCCACACACAATTCCGAACACAACTATTTATAGGGTCGAAAGCTGGCCAGAGACATTCAAGCCAGCTTTCACACTGGTGTTACACCCACGTCTGTAACTGGAGTTACAGATGTACAAGATGGCAACTGGTGAGGTTCAATCAGTATAGAAAATGTTGGATTTTGACTGTTAAAAGGTATTTTCTGACTCATGTATTCTGTGAGATGCTAATGGGATCATTTCTAAAATATATCAAGATAACATTTTGGTGTAATAACGGCAGGGTTTTGTCATGTGATTCCTGCCCAACATGGTTATTTTCCATTATTATTGAGTTGGTCTATTGGGCCGAAAAGAGTGCCAATGTGACTATGAGTAGCTATAAGATGTTGGGACAGGAAAGGAACATGCATGTATCTTACATAATTATTAGCCCACACCAGTTATTATAATAAACTGTCATGGTAGTGCACCACAAATTCTCACCTGTACAATTGTAGTTATAATCTTTTGATTCAGGTCCAACCTATCCTTAAACCTAGTAAACTTTCTAAGATAATACAATCCTTCCCATTATGTTGGTTTCAAAACAACTAGAAAATGAGTATTTTACAAAGAACATCACCAACGCTCGACAGCTGATAAGAACAGCACACATTAGGAGGTAACATAATCTACCACTGACATTCCAACAAAACCACAATGACCATCGATGCCCCCTAAGTCATAAATCCTGCCTACACTGGAAGAGTCTCAGATTCGGCTGGATGGTATTGAGAGTTAGACTGCTTAGCTAGTCTAGTCAGCCAGATTGAGCCCTTTTGGCACGATGGATTACAACCTGTGCATCCATCTCCTTTCCTGTGAATCCCTTTCCTGTTTGCCCTGACCAAAAGATCTACCACTAACAGGAGTTAGTGTCTCTCTCCCCTGTCCAGTCTAACTCTCAATACCATCCAGCCGAATCTGAGACTCTTCCAGTGTAGGCAGGATTTATGACTTAGGGGGCATCGATGGTCATTGTGGTTTTGTTGGAATGTCAGTGGTAGATTATGTTACCTCCTAATGTGTGCTGTTCTTATCAGCTGTCGAGCGTTGGTGATGTTCTTTGTAAAATACTCATTTTCTAGTTGTTTTGAAACCAACATAATGGGAAGGATTGTATTATCTTAGAAAGTTTACTAGGTTTAAGGATAGGTTGGACCTGAATCAAAAGATTATAACTACAATTGTACAGGTGAGAATTTGTGGTGCACTACCATGACAGTTTATTATAATAACTGGTGTGGGCTAATAATTATGTAAGATACATGCATGTTCCTTTCCTGTCCCAACATCTTATAGCTACTCATAGTCACATTGGCACTCTTTTCGGCCCAATAGACCAACTCAATAATAATGGAAAATAACCATGTTGGGCAGGAATCACATGACAAAACCCTGCCGTTATTACACCAAAATGTTATCTTGATATATTTTAGAAATGATCCCATTAGCATCTCACAGAATACATGAGTCAGAAAATACCTTTTAACAGTCAAAATCCAACATTTTCTATACTGATTGAACCTCACCAGTTGCCATCTTGTACATCTGTAACTCCAGTTACAGACGTGGGTGTAACACCAGTGTGAAAGCTGGCTTGAATGTCTCTGGCCAGCTTTCGACCCTATAAATAGTTGTGTTCGGAATTGTGTGTGGGTCTCACTGAGGCTAATGTTTTTGAGTGGTGTAATTTTGATATGGTTACTTGGCTGGCAAGATCAAGTCCTTGGTGTTGATTTCAATGTCACTATTTATTTTCACAGTATTCCAAGACCCCTTGAAATATTGGGGAACTAAATAGTGATATGTCTGAAAATTTCTAACACAACCAAAAGAAGTCTGTCATGGAGTAAAGAAGAATGCCAAATGGTTCAACATGTGTTGTATCTGTCCTGCACTATACCCAGAAAAATCAAAGGCATCGGGTCCAAAGTTTAAGTCATTATCAGATTACCCGTTTCTGCCGAGGGGCTCGTAAAACTGTCAGGAGAGAAAGGGAAATCCCCATCTCACTCAGAGTGAGTGAAAATTCTGTCGTCCGAGGTCCTACTGTGTCTCTCCTCTCTCTCCTCTCTCTCCCCTCTCCCTCTAATTTTCCTTACAAACTTTATGCAACTTATGCAACTCACCTATAAGATCAATGTGTATGTAGTATATGGAATTGGCAATTAAGCAGCATATAGTGGCCACCCATTGCCGTCCTTCAGGGCTCATTAGTCGTAGAAAAAAAGAGCTTGACAGACTGTCTCGACGTGGATTAGAATTCCGTCCTCTAAGAATGTCCTAGACCAAACTCCATTTTGTTTAGAGCGATCATGCTGACAAGTCAGTGACTATTGCTCAAAAGACCCATTGCACATGGGTATAAATATAAGTATATAGATACAGGCCACAGCTTCTAATACAAGGTCCATGTTTATCAAGGAATTCCCCCTTCCCAACCAATCAAGGTTGATTGGGTGGGAAAGGGGTCGATTGATTGGTGACTTCCAATAATAGAATTAATATCACGAATTTCAAGGGGCAGGTAAAGGTGGGAGCTTTCTACGCCCCCCCCCCCCCACCACACACACACATACACCACCACCACACACACATTTTTTATTGCAACTCAATGATTGCAAAAGCCTAATTTCTGGTGCATACTGGCGTGAAGATGGGGGGACTTAGTTGTTGCATTTTAAAGAAATGCACTCTTCAGCAAAGAAATACCTCTTTACTATTGATAGATTAAATAGTAAACTGACGATTCCATGAAGACCAATTAGACCCATTTTCAAGATGTTTTAGAATGTAAGAGTGTGTCGATGTTCTGAGTTTTTAAATCTTAATTACGGTACACAACATTAGATTCATAATGTGTGCATATATATTAATGATGATAACTCTTAACGATGAACGCATCAATACATTTAGAGACAATTAGCATTTAGGGTAATTTAATATGAAGCTATCGTCTACATGATTTGCTATAATAAATGAAGACTAATAGTGTCTATATCTCGGATTCCCTAATATTTTCAATGATTCCTTCTTTTCTCTCTTCTCTAAGGTTAATTGCATAAAATCTCTTGTCTAAGGCTCTTATCACAAGCGCCATGTGAGATTAAATACGCCTATCCTTGCCCTCATCATCCTTTGTTACTCCCAGGCCTTTATTTTCTTTTGTTCTGTATAAATAGATTTACACCCGGACCAGTCGACAATAATGATATCGATTGGATAAATTTGACATCGTCACATGTCTCTGAGAAACATGATTAACCCAATATTTATAGTGCCAGTATCCCTGTCACCCTTTAACATCAGTCTGCCTCCGTCTATACTGCCGTCATACTTCCATTGTCCTAGCTATCGCTTGTCCCTGGATTAATACCGGTAGTACTTACATGACGCGTCGGGCAGTGATATAGTAGTAAATGTCACCGTGTCATGATATGCCCCTTTGTATTGACCTTGTTTTTTGTAACCTATTACTAGTATTATATGGAAACTCGTGGTTTTACTCATAACCTTTACTCATAGCTTCATGATGTTTTTTTTTAAAAAAAAGATAAAATTGTATTCCATCTATAATAGTATATTATATCTGACTATGGCTATATGCTCATCGTTACCGTCTCCTGCCCCCAGAACCCCCTATCTAATCAAATAAATATTTGGCTATTATGTCCTTATGATTTTCTCATCCAGTCAGTTGTGACTATGACTCGCCCTCCCTCATCATTCTCTATACTATATATGTAGGACTTTTGATGATAGATAATTAATCCCCACGTGTCCCCTGATGTATCCTTCAGTGATGCTCGTATCACCAGGGCCACTCCAGCACTGTAACAGTCAACATGACTGAGCGCTGAGCTGGTAGTTCCAGTGACTCTGATTGAGGTCTTGGGGCACTTTAGTCTCCGCGTGGGTTGAATGTGGAAGATACAGGAGAGGCTTGTAGATGCGACGACATGGTAAGGAAAACAATGTACATAGATATGGCTATATGGCGTATGCATGCTACTTCTGAGTGATAGTTAATGATAACTATAATATCTTTTTCTCCTTTCAACACATTATATTGGCTTTCATCGAAATAGTTTTGTATCAATTAACTACATGGATAAATTCGTTCTAAGTATGACTGCCCTAGATGCTTTTGATATAGTTAATATACGAGACTTTCCCGAATATAAGTATATATCATCCTTTTAGTCTCGGCATAAAAAGTTGACTGGCCTACATTTGATTAGGATCGAGCTCCTACTTATCTCTTTCAAACTATCGTAGATTAATTATTATACTAGGAAAATAAATGCTGGACCGATTATTTTCCCTTTAATATAACTATGGAAAGTGGGTCCCAGACTGGCAGTAAAATTAAACTGCTTCCCAGTGTAAACAATGTAGGTTACGATTGGTAAAAAGTAATATCCTTCATTTTCGAAGCAGGCCTAGATTTCCGGACTTATACACTGAGATACATGTGACACCATCTATTATAGAGTTGCTTGCACCCGTCTTAAAATTGTCAGTAACGATCTATTTTAACAATTCCTCTGTCCTAAAAAGATCTCATGTTATAGAACAGTTCCTGGCACGACTGTGATATAGACATCAAGGATTGTAATGCCATGCACAGTCAAACTGGGTGAGTGATGGTCTGCTCCAGATGATGGAGACAATACGAGGACCAAGCTCGAGGTCTTATATCCTGTAACTGCTCTTGACATTGTTCGACCAAATGATATTTCTGCTTTAGTGCATCAGTTATATATATTTGGTGAACCCAAGACCAAGTTGTGATTTTAAGGCAAAATATTCCACACAAAACACCATTGAACGTTATAGTGTGTAATCATAAATCGCAAATCATTTTGAATACACATATATGTTGATTTTGTCTATCAATATACATTATCAATCATTTGTGGATAAAAAGATTGCGTTTTACATAATAATGTTTATTTGAATATGAATTGCTTTGGCGTGTTCTTCACGGCGCCATGCTTCCCTTATGTGTGGAGTGATGCCAAGTTCAAAGCATTGATTGACGTGACTTGAAATCCCTCCTGGAAGTGCCCCCTCCAATCTACTTGCCGATCATCCACACAGTGAGTCGTACATGCTTATTGTTGGGCCAATCGGGAAGAATTGTCAATGACAGATGCTCAACACCCTTTTCTGTTTATGTATCAAGTTGTAAAATATTTTTTTAAAATATAATACTTTGATCATTACTTTGATCCATGGCTATATGCTCACAACTCGTTTTATCTCATAAAGCTTTGATAGTGTATTCATGGTGGTTGTTTATTGTAATGACTAAACAAGCCACCTAATTCACTCTATATATACAGTATGACAGAATGAATCCAGGGTTTAGTGATAATGATTGTACATCCAGATGCACTATGTAATTATATCAATACCAATAATGCATGATCACCCAAACTGTAATTATAACCATCCCCGTCTTTTTTTGACTCAATGAATCATCGTTTTGAAGAAGGGTTAATTGCATATGATACATGTTTGTGACAAATTAAAGAAAATTATTCTAATCGGCTAACCCCCATCCCACCAGAATTCTTTTAGTAGCTGTAAAAAAAACGAGAGAATTATCTGGATAGTGATGAAAAACGAAGTTGTATGCGGTAAACAAATAAGCTATTACAAAAAATATCAGTCCTGTATAGACTTACAGTCAGAAGGGGAAAAGTAAGAGGTGAAGATGTGGAAAGTATGGTGCTAAGGGAGGTAATCTGGTGAGTGTGTTGATGAGAGGTGAACTAGTGAGACGTTCAGGTGGAAAATAGGACTATCATCTTTCATTTCCAGTGGTTATATATATATATGATAGATTTTGGCTCAGTTACCACCGTTTCTCAGGCAGTCTGACTCTCGGAGATCCCTAAATTAGTTTCGAATCATGATTTTTTGGCGGAAACTCCACAGGTGCACTTTCGTGTGAATACGACTGACAGGAACATGTGGATAGAAATAACCATGGAACAAAACAAAATATAAATAGTATATATATAAACATTGTTTGAAATTCTATTTCACGCAACGCAAAACTTGATGAACTATGTATCTATTTATGGCGTCTTACATGCTGGCAATTGTCTAGACTCGTGTTTCTATAGTCTTGCTTTGCGGATAAATTTTACCGTTCATTTATTTCTTAACTATCCTCTTTTTCCATCTTATCTTTATCGTTGTTTTCTGTTTTGATGCAGGCACGTTTTGCTACTGAAGAATTTGAGGAATTCAGCTATACGCCGAACTACGTTGTAGTTGCTTCCCCGTCAATCTAGAACTTTTCTCTAAGGATCTCATGACTGCGAGGCGATTTACGTACCGGACTACCAACATTGATCTGGAACCAGCATTGACCATGTAATTCTCAATATCTGGTCGCTATGCTAGCCTGTATCGTTCAGTCATGTATTGGAGCAGATGTTTGCAACAATTCTCGTTTATGCTGCCAACCAATTCTACAATCGCTTCCAGACCTAGTACTAGCCTAGTTCACAGTGAACACTGGTGGTTGAGGCGGTAGTAAGTAACACATGTCTCATGGAAAGAAGGCGGAAGAGCTAGATTATTTTTTATTTTTGGACTTTTTTTTATGAATGCAATGTCTGATAGTCCTGATGCTAAGACATTATCCCCTAAAGTACAACCGACGTCTGTTCCTCCAGTACCAGCACGTCGTGACTCGCTCGTCACAGTCACCCATCGTGACGTCACCAGAGCATTTATTGTTGCCTCAGTTACCACTATGTCTCAGGTAGAGACATTGATCGATGAGTCTCACACAACCTACGTATTCGAGGCCAAGAGTCTGTATAAAGATGCCTTTAAGATTCTGTATGAATTTTACCAGAAAAGGATCCTGTATGACGTCGAGTTGGTGGTGGGAGCCAAGTCTTTCCGATGTCACCGTGTTGTACTTGCATGCTTCAGCCGATATTTTAGAACCATGTTTACATCTGAAATGACGGAGAGTCGAAAGACTGTCATACCAATCAAGGACATAGATGAAAAAGCATTAGCCCAGCTCATAGTATTTGCCTATACCTCCAAAATAACATTAACAACAGATTCTGTCCAAGCTCTACTTTATGCATCCTCAATTTTACAAGTAGAAGTAGTTGCCCAGGCTTGCTGTGATTTTATGAAGAACCATCTCCACCCCAGTAACAGTATTGGCATATATACATTCGCTGAGCAACATGGCAGGACCGAGTTGATGCAACGTGCCAATACCTATATCCAGGATAACTTTATGTCGGTGGTAGAAAGTGAGGAGTTTCTCGGAATTTCTCCTAAACACCTCGAGCAACTTACTGACTCAATGGACCTGAATGTCAGCGAGGAAGCTAAAGTGTATGAAGCTGTGATGCGATGGGTAAAACATGATATGATCAAACGAAGACAACACCTCCCTGCTCTTATTTCTAAAATAAAGTTGCCCCTCCTCCCTGCCACGTACCTCATGGAAAAAGTAGCCAATGAAGAATTAATTAAAACTGATTTAGAATGCAGGGATCATGTCGATGAAGCCAAATATTACCAGCTTTCTCTCGCTCAAGTAGTCCCAACCAAGAGTGCTAATTCAAGATGCAGGCCAAGAAAGAGTTGTGCAGGTGAGGAAATGTTTTATCATCAAATTTATTACTATCAGAGACCTGTGACGGGCCTCACTTTTTATTTCGTTTGTGCTGAGAGATTTTCCAAGTCATTTAAGAAAACCTGTAATAAAAGCTGCTTGTCGTCGTAGGACGGTGGTTCATTTAATTCTTTCGGGTATGACTTCAATTCAAAAAGAGGGATGTACAAAAGTAGATTTGAGAAAAATCCAGGATATATTGAGTAAAAAATATTTGGGAAGCATTTTTGTGTAATAACTTATAGGCGTGAAGGGTGATGTATACTGGATTTCGGGGTACTCGTTGGCAATTTTTTAAAAATATAATGTTGTATCATACTATATTATATATAAAGAAAAACTGCCAACGAGGTATCCATTGCCCTTTCTCTGCTTTTAGCAACATTGGGAGCGCCCATCCCCAAGGGTGGGCAGAATGTACGACTAAAGTGTCTAATATGGTTCCTGCGAACATTTCATCTGGAGTTTTACATGTCAATACCATTCATATACTAATATTATAATAGGCACATTGAGGCCCTCGTGGATGTATATTTCCCTTGTCTTTTAGACAATGGTACATGGGTTCACCCTGTGACTTGGTGTCCCATCTTCGCCCCTCCAGCCTCCACCCTCCCACCTCCCTCTTAACCTTGGCAACAATGCAAATTAAAAGAAGAAAAACATCACTTGATGGAAAGCGGCTCCCCCTTGTGTGGGGTCCCTAGTGGTCATGAACAAACTGTTCCAAGTAGATCCCTGGCAATTTGCCAGCAAATATAGGCCTGCTTCATCGCATTCATTATATATCTTGGTCGATCTGCCCCTCTCTCTGCCTTATTCCCCTTGGTTTGTGATATTCTGGCAATTTGCTTTTCCTGGGAAACGTTCCAGAAAATTAATAAATTGCGCCAATCATATATTAGTATATACACGGGATTGACATTTGCATCTAATTGAAAAGAATTGAGGGATCAATGCTGGCTTTTAGCTTTTAGTCTTTTAGTCGTTTATTCTACCCTCAACTACATGTTATTTACATTCTGGTGAGATAGTTATAAGGGGTTTCAATCTTTGCCAATGATGGGTCTAAATAACCAAGTGCATCTCAGTACTATTCCTTGTTTTCGCCTTGCTATTATAATGTTTGACTATGAATATGCGATGTCCGCTTAAATACTGTACTATAGTATATGGGGTTGAGCCCAAACACGGAGGGGACAGGAGGGGTTTATGAGTTTTGGGTCTGAGTTTATTGGGTTCCTACGTTTCGGGCGAACATTTGCCCTTTATCAAGGATTTTAAATATTAACCTTGCTCATATGCATAGTTGGAAGAAAATCCTTCTGATGCTATTTGTACGCTCCGACAGAGCACTGTCGTGGATAGCGTGAGTGGCGTTCAATATTGAAGCTATACGAAGCTTGTTTAATTTGGAGGCAGTTGATGGGCTGGTGGAATGCGGGCCAGGAGATGTTGGTGTTGTATTTCTTGCATGACAAATCGTAACTTACCCACCTTTGTAAGCTCTTATTTATTGCACTGAGCCTCTTGCATAACTTATCCGAATCCTTCATTTGAGGGTGCCTGTGAGCTTACGAGTACCAGAATTTAATTAGAATGTAACATCAATGTAACCTGTGAAAAGTTAGACAGACATTAAAAATTAGCTAATTGAAGTTGTCCCGGCCTGAATAAGCCAGTGGATTTCCTGGTGAGGACCTAAACCGTGTACGTCAACCGCATTAATATAAAAACTATTTACACTAGAAATATTTGGAAATTGAATTTCGTTGTCATTTCTGAAAGAAAATTGTGCCATGTCTTTTTTTCATCACACTTGATTCATATCTTAATTAATGATCGTAAAGCAATTTTGCTGTAGAATTAAAAACGCTTGGTACCGTAACCCTCATTAATTGTAACAATTTCACGAGAATATACTGATAGCTCAGCTCAGACTGGTTATTCCCCAGCTATTGTGAAAGTAATACAATCATCCCTATCACTTATTTCAGCCCTAAAAAGAATTTTTGAATTTGAATTTGAATTGAATCCCCTTCAATAGGACTAGAAATGGGATCTTTACCCTAGAAATTTATGAGAAATATAACTGGCTATTCGCGATCACTGGCGAAACCTTTTAGAAGGACCGAATTGTAGTTCGTCCCCAGATTTATTACCAAATTCTTGCTTGGCAGTTCCATGTTCAGAAGTGAACAGTAGGGACTAATAGATTTTTTTCGTCCTACCAAAGTTTCTCATGAACTCAAATGAAGAATCATCATTTTCTCAGTCGTCTCATGTCACACGTATGCTAAATTGCTTAAACACTTTTGTAAATTTGTGTTTGATTTTCCGTTTATTCAGGTGTTGTATTCTGCGTAGGTGGTCGCGGGGCCTCCGGTGACCCATTCAAAAGTATAGAATGTTACGATATACGACGTGACCGCTGGTTCCAGGTGGCAGAGATGTCCAACCGGAGACGACATGTTGGGGTAGTATCGGTGAATGGTAAGAAAAAACATTGACGCCGTGTAAAGTTTTCCCCTTTAGTATTTATGGAATGATTGAAGGGCCATTGACCAAATGTTTCATCTTTTACCAGCGCGAATGTTGTGTTAATACGCAATTTTGTGAAATAATCATTCCCTTCTTTCCAGCTAATGTTTCCTGTGTTGGCACAAGTTTTGCCGTGGTTTCCCTTAATTTTTTTTAAATTAAAATGGATTAAACCCTGATGTGGGAAAAATACCTCGTTACGTTTTTCACAGTGTTTGAAGTCAGGTTTTTTTACCCCATGTATTGTAAAAAAAATCAACAACTTAATTATTTTCCACCTTCTGAAGGAGCCAGACACCATTTTGTGTTGTAGAGACGTTTTTGCGTTGTAAACACACCTTTTTATGTCTGTCATGGGAAGGGGAAAAAAAGTTCAGAAATCCTTAAATAATTTATTTGGCACTTTATTGATTGCAATAAACACTGTTAAGAATCGTGATGACATGCCATACCTATATGATATTGCTTCCTTGGCGTTAATGAACAAAATTGTGTTTGTCACCTATCTGTAGGTAAATTATACGCTGTTGGAGGCCACGATGGATCAGAACATTTAAAAACCGGAGAAATGTTTGACCCCACTACCAACAAATGGAAACCAATTGCTTCAATGGCAACTTTGAGGTACATTTTCACAATAATCCCTGATCATATGGGTCAGATCGTCAGAATATGTACAATGGGCAGCTCTACACATTTAGTAAATTGGCTAAAACAGGCTGAAAAATGATAAACGTTACGCTTATCTGAGTATTGTTGATATAGCATTGATTCAAAAGATCTTTACGATTATGTTGAACTGTATTTTTAACCACATCCTTGTCCTACATTTGGGCCATTTGACAAGATTGTGGTGAAGGTGAATTGTACATTTTCTGGCGACTTCACCCATATAAAATCATCATAATGCTTATCATAAAAATGTAATTTATAGCTAACTCGGACATTACAATACATATACATATAGTTTCTTTTATTCAAACATACCAGAGACCAACGCACAATGAATTTTAAAATGGGCTGTTGTGGTTAATATCCCTCTTTAAACGAATCTCTATATTATCTCCAGGCGGGGTATAGCGTTGGCATGCCTAGGAGGACCTATATACGCTATTGGCGGACTGGATGACTCAACTTGCTATAATATTGTGGAGCGCTATGATCCAGAGAGTGACTCATGGAGTTTTGTACAGCCTATGCTTCAGCCACGAGGTGGTGTGGCTGTAGTGCCCCTAAAGGTATTAAACATAGTGAGTGTCATACTAATATTACTAACCCCTAAAATCGCCTCTGCTTTATTTTCTTTATGCTATATATAAATGCTAGCCCGTGCAATAGTCACTTACGTTAGTCCTAGATCATAGATTTGTTTTAATTTAATTTGTTTCATTTGGTGTGGGATTCGTCAATGTAGATATTTACTGAAGCGTGAGAAATGCGCATGACATTTTGCCTGAAAGCTTTGTTTATTTCCATGTATTTTGGTATACCTTGTAGTATCCCTTTTACATATTTAACCCCCAATGGTTTTTCCCCCTCGAAAACACTTATTTCAGCCCTAACCACGCAATGATCTGTTTGATTTCTAGGGTTATTTGTATGCCATAGGAGGTAATGATGGTGCTGCATCCTTAGACACTTGTGAACGTTATGACCCGCACCTAAACAAGTGGACTATGGTTCCCTCCATGAACAAACGTAGAGCCGGTGCTGGTGTCGCAGACCTAAGCGGACTACTCTATGTTGTCGGTGAGTAACTCAACCTTACTGGTTGTTAGATGCATGATTCATATCAAATCACATCCAGGTCCTCTAAACCTGAATGCCTCCGTGGCACAGTTTACGAGACATTTGGTATTGATTATGACCTGCTATAGTCATGTGTGGACAGTTGTTAATTCTGAAAGTTAGATTAACTCACACTCAAGTTAATGGAATAACTCTAACCCAGGTCGACGATATCCTCATCCAATGTATTGAATCATCCCTCATGCTATGTGTAGGTTTGCTTTATATATTATACATCCTCGTGCTATATGTAGATGTCCTTATATATATATATATATATCTGTAATACAGCAGAATAGAATTCATCTTGAGGTGGTTGCCTAGGCTGCTATTACTCGATCATACTTAATGTCAACTAAGCTAACTAAATCTAGGTTAGATTAGACTTAAGGGCTAACCACCTTGTATTTTGAAGCTCATATTATCCCATTGGGAAGATGACCTTTCTTGTTCTTTTATCTTTCCCTTTCTGCGTCTGCCCTCCCCCCCCTCTCTCTCTCTCTTTCTCTCCACTTTTTCTAATATATACATTTATAATATATTAATGATTTGTTCTAGGTTGAATATAAACAGAATAAACAGAAATGTGGTATAACTGAAATGGACATAGGACATACTTGAATCCATTTGATAAGAAAGTTGTGGTAGAACGAAATGTAATCCAAATGAATCAATGAAAAATGAACAATTTAATACATCATTATTATAAAGGATTTAACCTTATTGTGCATATAAATCAATTATAAAACCTGTTCGATTAAAAAAGTTCTTTCACCGAAATATAGTTAGGTGTAATGTTTATATCATGAAATAAATTGCGTACTAATTGCCACCCCCCTCTTGGTATAATTATGCAAACAGGTGGATTCGATGACAACTCGCCGCTGGATTCGGTCGAGTATTTTAACCCAATAGATAATACTTGGACGATGATTACTAAAATGTCGTGTCCGCGTGGCGGGGTGGGCGTGACCGCTCTAGGTGGGAATATCTATGCTGTGGGCGGCCACGATGGCAGCAACTACCTCGCCTCAGTGGAAGCATACGATCCCGTATCAGACACGTAAGTTTATTTGCCATTTTTGTGTCATAGCCCATTCACTAATTATTCAGGGCTTGATATTTTAGAATGCTAATTCGTTGAATCCATGACCGTCTAATCGCATTAAATGATGTTGGCATCCCATTAAATCAATGGTTTTCAATTTGTCCTCTCAATTTTGTACTTTACTGTCTGAAATCGGTCCCAATCGGTTCCATGGGCTTTAGATATCATTGACAATATCTTGATTCGGTATCAATCAAAATATTAGTATTATATGGACCAAAGCGTATGAGTAGTATCATATAGTATATTTGGTAGTTTAGAAGTGTATACGGTATGTAAACATCCTAGCAGTAGAGGAGAAAGTTCTTCAAGTATCGTTTTTGTTTGGAGCTATAATATTCATCTCGAATAGAACTTAAAGCAGTTTTTATGTTATGTTGTGCAATTACAATTTGGAATTAACTCCTTACGAGAAAATTCTGTTTGATCTGTGTCTAATTGGTCAGGCCAGGCACTCTACGTTTCTATGGATTCAGTCAGATAAACCTTATTGTACAGAGTAAATGGTCTGATACAAATACCTCTTACCACCTCGGTTCAAGTAGTTAAGCTGTAGCGCCCTTTTTATTTTATAAATGGTGGAGGATCATCGGTATGATTTTAACTTTTAGATTACAGACGGTATTAGATGAAGGGAACGGGAATATAACATTATGAAAGAGTCGAAGTGTTCTGGTTAGGGACTCTTCTGTCAAGGATTAAAGTGTTCGTCTTTCACCCTGTGATATGTCCATACTGTGTCTGGTATTTTCATTTGATGTTTCACTGGGGAGGTATATAACACTAATTGAGGGAAAATGACAGGAGACAGGGTCGTTGGGTTTTGGAGGGATTGTGGCCTTTGTGGATGGGTGGTGTAGGAAGGTGTTAGAGTGGTTTAGGGGTAACTGTTTGCTTGTTCCATGTTCATATTTTAAGGAAAATATGCTTAAACCAGGAACGAATATCATATGGTTGTTTTAGCTCATAATTAGACCTTGTTCTTTTTTCATTGTAGAGGCAACCATAGCCCTAATTATGTTCATATGTTTAATTGTTATGTCCCTAGATGTTAATTGCTTTGCCATGCACTGGCTTGATAAGCCCTGCTAATAATAATAATCCGAGGTTAGAGAATTTACCTTGTACATGTATGCAATAAAGAGTGTGTGTGACAGGACTAATGCTCAGTGCTACCCTCTACCGGTTTATAGATGGCACCAAGCAGCTAACATCAGCGTATGTCGAGCAGGGGCAGGTATTGCTGTGGTGGCTTGTCACATTGAAGACCTGAAGGATATTTCCAAAGTGAACCTCGCACCAGCAGGTACAAAGACTCAGGAACAGTACTTTAAATGCTTCCTTTCTTGTCTTGTGCTAGATACAACCTAGGTTTTCTTTCGAAAAAAAAACGCCTCAAAATGGCACGGTTTGTTCAAAGATTCATTATTACGACTCGGCATTCAAGATATACATATCTACTTTTGTGTATGCTGAATGGAGAGAAACTTTTAGTGTCACTGATTCTAAGGCTTAAATCTATACGCACCACTTCTGCATCACATTGCTTCTCTTAATACTGGACTTCCCCTAACCGCTTCCACATGTATTAGGTAATGTGTCCCAGGCATTGGTGCATAAGGAAATAATGATTGCTAATACATACACGATTGCCTTCGCCAGTTCACAAAAGCACCGTTTTCTTCAGGTTTCCTGCCATGTTCTGAGGCGTGTTGATTTTCTTGTGTATCTTTCTCATCTATAATAAGTAACAGTCTCACTGATAGGCGTGGCGATATCACCCGCCTCCCCCCTCCCCACCCGGTTATTAGGCTTCCGCGACTTCAGCTTTAAGAGAGACGATAAGACGCATCTTTTTATGCACTGTATTAGCTAAGAATCTCAATAGTTTATGAATTGTAATGGTTGAATAACAAAAATACCTATTGCTAATTCACCAAAATCACGTGCGGTTAAGTATAGAAAATGAACACCTCATAGTAATGTGGATACTATATAAATATTAACCCAAGAAAAATCAATTTGTTCGTGTAAAGAAGTGGTGCCTAGGCCGTGTAACACTTACTGCATGTATATAGTTACTGATCAAATTTAATTTAATTTAAGTTTCTCTTGTTCACAAACATTTATTCTAATCCGCCTGCTCTTTGCATCATGCTTCAAAATGGGTCCATATTTTATGTAGAAATCAGATTTACCGATATTGACAAATGAATAATCCCCATCAACAAGTATGGAAAACATCTCTACTAAGAACACCGCTACACCGCCTCGAGAAATATTTTCTCTTTAACATACATGTTTTATACTGATGAAAGTTTGGTTAGTGTCCTGCTATTAGTTAGATTTTGTGTATGTGCTCTGGAACAAGAATGTTTTACTCTACTCAGTTTATTTTTCGACACTTTTTGATATTTATATCATGTACTTGATCCTGTTTCTGACTCCTGTGATTGTCTACTAAGAATCTCTTCAAATTTGGGCAAAGGATTAGTGGCATGCATAAAGAAAACGGTTTGTAGCAGGGAAATAATATTAATAGGATATCAGCGGGTACATACCCTGTTCCCTCCCTCTCCCTTCCAAACCCTCGCATTGCAAATAAAAGTAAAACAAACAAACAAGTTCAAACCTAAAATTGACCTTGATTCAAGGTTTGATGAAAGCACTAAATAATCTGAAAATCATCCCAAATCAATATCGTTCTGTGCGTAATTGTTTGCCAGAAGTTGTATTTTAAACATTAGGATTAATTTTAAGAGCATTCAACTATTTTCCTTAGCCCAATGCCCGATTTCAATATATTTTTTGAAATATTAAAGTGACATTGGCAAAATTCTTTGTTGTATCTAGGGTAATAGAAGATCAGACAGTTGGTGTAGATATCTATAGGGCTATACATTTATGTCATCAGATATAATCGAACAAGTCCATAGCCTATTTATAATGTTGCTGTCAGTGGGCTGATTTACAACCATCTTTCTTTTTAATGAAAAAGTTCAGATAGACATATCTTCTAATAATAAGGAATTCGGATTTCCATCAATAATCTGCAAAATGGCTTATGGCAAAATGGCATATACTGTTTATTTTTTTGATAACTAGGTGTAACGTTTCGAAACCTTTCAGTCGCATCAGTAGGCCACTGAAATACAGGTTTGTTTGAAGTTTAGTTGCTTGACCAATATTGGCAATAAGGCAGATTTTAAGGTCTACAAAATTCCGAAATTATCAATGTTTTAGGGTTTGATTTCTAAACTCTCAAAAAAAACCCGGAGAAAAGCAGCTTTTAAGGGGTTCGAATCCGGAGGCCAGAGATGGGAATTTTAGGACCCCAAAAAGCCGGAACCTCCGGCCAAAGGCCGTAAAGTTGGCAGCGCTGTCAAGACTTCAGTTCTTTTAGAGAGTGGTTACATATTATTGGAGGCACATATATATGCCCTTTGCCCTCACCAATGAACAGTCAAATATGGAACTCGAGAAAAAAAATATCTACAGCGACATGCAGCTAGGTGCTCTAGTAAATTCAGTTTGTTTGCGCTACATGTAACTTTTTTGTGGTCTTTTTTGTCAGGATTCCCCTCCTTTCCTTTTTGGGATTCCCTATTTTTGGGGGGTTTCTTTTTGTATCTACTAACTAGCATCCATTTCGGTTTGGGACATTCTTGATAGGGTCTGGTTAAAGTTGTTGATATTAAAAGATTTCTTGTTCAGCTTTATTTTTTTTTCATGATTTTTGGTGAATAATATTTACGGAAATGCCATTAAATGTTTGGATCGCATTGGGCATCATCGTTTTTCCTTTAATTGTTCTTTAATGTACTCGCTCTTCGCTAGTTTTTATTACTAATCTTTATGGATGTGTACCTAGATATTCCACCACTGAACTATCCCGATGCTTGCGATAGGATAGCCTATTTACTATATAATATATAATGAAACATTTTGTGAAAACGTGTAAAAAATGTATTTCTTGAAGGCCATAATTATCTACCGGTATTCCAAAACTTGTATTTGCTCTAACCAAAACCAAAACCAAAACCAAATTAATTTTCCTACTAGTACTATTTTTGACACTATCCAAATGATAAGGAAATGTACCTTTCATATTTTCAATTCGTAATGAGAATACGGTAGATGAGAGATATGGTTTAGTAGTATGGTATGCTGAGGTAGTATGTTTTCTTTTGCCTGCCCGGGTTAAATCTCTCAGGTGAGATGTCATTGGAAGATATCCGAATACTCTCCTCCATGTAATCACCCTACTCTTCGCTCTGCTACGACAACTGCTTGTTTATGGTGCGTGATGAGTCCATGAGCATACATATAACGTAGATTCACGATTAGCCGGCGTTGTACTGTCACTGCTATACTCAGTCGTCTAAGGCCAGTCTCAGTTGCATGGTTGTTCCTTTAGCGAGGTGAAGCGGAACTCTGACAATTTTTTCCCTAAAAAAAATACGCTCTGAAAAAATAAACAATTTTAAATAAATATCTCAAAATTGTAAAATCAGGACTCTTCGGATTTATCGATTTTTGGGTTGCATGCTTTAGCGAGGCCACAGATCATATTTGATTGGGAAATTCCTTTGCTCTGCGTAGTAAATGTCAAACTCAAGTGATCACCGATGTTGTATGTTCTACAACTAAGCATGTTTGTGTTTCTCTGTATCATATTGTTGATATACATTGCATCTGTATTACCACGTAAGTTGTGTGTGGAAATTCCATGAAAATCATTCGTCTTCTTTTAATTGTCAGTTGTTCTATTTATGTTCTATCCTCGTGTGTTTATCTTGGCTCCTATGAAATTTCGAGAATCCCATAAATGAGCTTTTATGGTCATTCAAGTCTTGTGCTTTTTCACTAAGAATTCTGCACTGCTGGATCATACACATTCCTCACACACTATTGGGCGGGGTTCCTCCACAGTCCACAATTATGTGGATCTAGCTTTTTTCAAATAATGCAAAGAGAAAGAAACGCAGACAGAAACTTTATAAATAGTGTCTTTAATGGAAGGTGGACTGAGTAAGTGGCCATATTGATAGGTTTCGTCCTCTAAACCTAGGGTATGAATGAGTACTTATTAGTACGGTATTTGGTCCATATGTAAATTCACACTTCCAAACTCTGCAAGTTAGCCTCCATGCGAATAGAGATATGCTCATTGCCACTGGAATCCAAGCTATGCTTTTTTATTGCATTAGCATAAACTAGGCCTTCTGCATTTTCCCCTGGAATCTTCTCTCTTTACTTAGTATGCATGGGCATATAAATATATGATGAAACAGTTAAGCATACAGCTAAATAACAACGCACACACGTTCAGAAAACCATACATTGGCATGATGTCTGTAAGCTTAAGATATGTCCTTCAGTCCCTATTTGACATATTTTATCTTCATTTTGCAGGTAAACCAGGAAAGGTTTCCTGCCTAGTGAAGTGCAGTATATATGCACGAGCTCGCACGGTCTTAAACGAAGAATCCGGCAAGGAGGCCCAAAATGTCGCCTGCGCCATTGAATCAACATAACCCACTGCTGATCTAGCATCCTGTATAGAAGTAGTTCACTGAATGTAAAACTTGACTCTTCCTCTTAGTCTAGGAATCAAAGGGGGGCAGGGAAACCTTGGCATTACTCCACCCACCCATTTCTTATTTATTCCTGAGGTTTGGAACCTGCTGAATCCAAGTGCAACTCTGGTAACCTTAACGTAAAGGTGAAGAACGGTAAAGGTGAAGAACGTTAAACTTGATATTTAACATTGCAAGATTCCCTCAATATTGAACACTCCCTTATCAACTTTTAAGTTAATTTTGTTTGCAGTTTAACGTCCTATGAGCCTCTATTTTTAAAAAGTATGTGAACATGGATCTTTATAGTTAACCTTGATATATGTTATGGTCTATCTACCTTTTACATTAGAGTACTTAACGAAAACTTATTAGTTGAAAGCCTTTTTCAAGTCATATTTTGCATCTGCCCTAATTTCTCTTATATTTAGGTCTTCAACAACAAAGTGTACCAATCACAGTTGGTTCAAATTCCTATCAGCAGGTTCCAAACCGTAGAAATCGATCAAAAAATGTTCGGTGGATCAAAGTGCGAGGGATCCCTTTGTTTTTGGCATTCGGAAACTAAACGATCTCTTAAAAGCCGGAATTTATACATTATACAATATTTTTTACGTGTTTCCTTCTTTACTTTCCATATTGAAGTTTGGTCCAGTGCTTCCACGTTATTTTACTTCAGGTTATCTGTAGATATAAACAATATAGGTTGTCATTTAGTCAATGGAATATTTGGTTAATTGTGTTTCCTTGCTATTGATGTCTAATGTCACTCGAAAACTCTTTCATTCGCTCCTTCTCATTATTTTACCGTCTTTTGTCAAAGCCAGGAATTCAGAAATATGTACACGTTGCTCAACAAATATATACTTATTTAATTTAAGTGGTTGATAGATCTTAAGGTATATGTGTTCCTGTAAGTCCGCTTTTAAAATATCGACATAGTGATCAAGGATGTAAAACTCTGATAAGTTCAAATTTGCCTGTGCATGATACGTTTCTATTCTACCTATGTAATGATAAGTTTCGGATCACCGTTACCTACAAATGTGTATGAATTGAGTATCACATTTCTCCACAACTATTTTTCTTGCCTGCCCATATTGTGAATCGCATGAATTCTTATAGTACTCTGCTCAGAGAACATTCGGCATGGCTTTTTAGTTTTATGCCTATTTTGGTAGCTATTTATTTATAAACGTTGCCAATGCATCGCTGGTTTGGAAGTCACTGGTCCACTCCGACTTTGAGAAAGCAAAGAAATTTTTGCGTTCATTTTTGCCATTAAAGCCCTCATATTCCCATGGTTTAGAGTCCATGCTCTGTCGACATTTATACGACAAAGCTTGCCGGATGCTGGATTCTTCGTTCTGGTCTACGCTTTCGTTTTATTCTTTCTCCATCCTCGATTTTTAAAAGACAATACTTCCTTCTTTTGCAGATATACCTTGAGGATAGAACTAGTTAGGAACATTCTCTTTTGGCTGAATATATTCCCTGGCCCATCTTGTTTATTGTGTTTCATCCAGACATAGTGGTACAAACTATACATATATCTGGACCCTTAGCAAAGCATATCCTTTTTGGTAGGGGTGGGCCGGGGGTGAAATGTAATTTAATGGATAGATGCATACTTATGATTAGATAATAATTCTGCAGATTAGCCTACCCACGATAGGGAACTGGAGCCTACTGGGGCCCGCCTCCCCCTGGATCCGCCAATTCAATTACCAATATTTTTGTTTTTATGCTATAAATCTCTAATATCCACGCCACAGTGGGGGAATATATTCGCTTTAATCTCTTCTAAGACTCATTTTCTCCTCTATATTAAATTGTTTTTCTTTGCATGAAATAAGCATGTCTTCTATTAGAACTCTTGCTTATTTATCCATGTTTGTTTACGGAGATGGACTTTGTGTACATGTTTGATTGGTTGACATTTCGTAAAAACTTATCACACTGCAAGTTTGATAAGTCACGTCATCAGGTTCGCGATATACATGTATGCATTTTCCCTCTCTGAGTGGTTGATTTGAGCTCTCAATTTCACTGATTCGGAGTTATTCTAAATTATTTATTGTTAACGAATGGTCTGAACAAATTGACCTTGAGTCAGTATTTTCGATGGATTTGAATTTTTAACACATAATTTTGTGCTTCACTTGCCTAAGATTAACTTTCAAAATTTCAGTTTTAAACATGTTTACCGTGTTTTAAATTAAGACATGCATTGGTGTTAACAGGGTGACATAACTAACCCCTGCTACAAGTTTAAGAGATTGACTGAACCCAATTAACAAAGCGCCAAGCGTTCCTTTCTCACGCAGGAGCCTCTTTGCGATTCTGTTCTGAATAATGTTAAAACGATGTTTGCTTGTAACTTATGACTCCTTATTTTCTTCTCTTCCTTTCCATGTGCAGCTGGCAGGCTGTGAGCGGGTTACCGACGGGGCGCGCTGGTGCTGGTGTGACAACGTGTGCTATTCCTTTGGGTACAATTGCCAACAAAGGCAGACTTAGTGTAACAAGCTGCGTTTGAACAACCGTGTTGCATTTGATGTCGCTTGTAGTCCCATATAGCGCCACGAACGGATTCCGAAACTATCCTGTAATATTTAACAGAAGCTGAACCGGAGATCGGTTATTCATTTCGTATTGGGCCATTTGCATGAACAATTTGTTATCTCCCAAATATTGTTATTTTTTTCAATTTTATTTATCCATCACAATGAATAATGTAAATATATACAAAGAAAGAGTTTTTGCACCATATGATTGATGAATTTCCATAACGCTGAAATAGATTAAGTTGCCAACATTTGGTTGCTATGTATAACTTCGTGATATTCATGAATGAAATGAAAAGTATTGTATTTCATGTCTGATATGATAGAAGAAATGGGCCTTATATTTAATGCTATACTAGTGGAGTATTTGTCCATGTACTTGCCTATCATTTATTTATACCAATTTTACTTTATATTATTTGTTTTAAATCAGCCCGTATAATTTAGCATTAAGGTAACGTGTACCTATGTTCAAACAAAGACTTCTCTCGTAATTTGAAGATTATGTAGTGATAGATTCGCACGGCAGGTGTAAGAATCCTTTTCGATTCGTTAGTTATTTTAGTCACCACATATTAAAACCTATAGCAATGATAATGAACATATCGCGAATTGTCTGGAATAAAAACGTTATTGACTCCCCTCTTTTAACAATTCCCCAACTTCTACAGTGCCATAGGTCGTCCCTCGTCCCTCGTCCCTGATTCTGTAATAACAAAATATGATGGATGGTCCCTGATTCGATGAATGCACATTTGATTTGAAAATGTGACTTTTATCGGAAGTTATTTCTTATTTTGTGATAGGAATTTCTCTTAGATACGAGGGTGGGTTTTAAGGATACAACTGATATTATAATTGTTTCTTAGGTGCTTAGTTATTGCCTTAATGTAAATTATTTTATGACCACAGGGTTTAGGTAATACGGATCTTGAATGCTAGGATCCGTCTACACTACGTTAGCCTACTTCTGGTACGGTATATAACCGTTCATCATTAATTTTTTTTTTTTTTTTTCATTTATACTGTTTTATTTCTGATGTAGTTGGTGGAATTTGTGCTGTATTAACTATTATTCAAACTATCAGATTCGTTCTCTTTTGTTGACGATGTTTATTCTTACATTCAGAGATGTTTTGCTATGGAATTTCGCATAGAAAATGTTTTAAGAAACAATATGCTTGCTTAAATTCTTAATGTTCGTAACAATGACTCATAATGAAAATATAAAGAGAAATCCACTGGTTTGTGTAAATATGCCGCCTTTTCTATGATTTTTTGTCACATGAATCGTGCGATTTATAGTCAGGTAAGCAAATAACAATGTGTGTATTCATTGTGGCTATACCTGTCCGATGTTAGTCAAATATCATCTCTTATGATTTTCTTTTTGTATTTTGTCATTCCTAATGTATTGAGTGCCCATATTGCAAACAATGGGCATCGAGATAAAGTTTTGCTTGTACTTTGTGAAAATAAAGACAAATATAGACATAACTGTCCTTCCACTGTAATGCCTTTTAATTTATTAATTCATAATCGACGGTGTTCATTCGTGATTCGTTTACGATTCGGAAAAGATGCTATGGAAATGAATAAGAATCTTTTGGGCAAGGACGTGTAGCCATTCGAAATTGGAAATCCTGTAGGTTGTGGTTGTGTTGATAGATGGGTAACATTTTGGTTAGAAACTCACACTGAGAAGCCTCAGAAGGTGGTATACAAATACTAAAATAAACTATAGTGATAGGAAGAGAGGAATAAAACGGGTAGTTGTCCCTGTAGCATCAGCTGGCATGCCTGAACGGGGTGAGGAAACTGGCTATACTCGGGTTATACTGATATCAGAGAATCCACGACCACGTGGCTTTGTTTACTTATGTAAAACGGAAGTCACTCAAGACATCAAGTACCGTAACATATATTAGCACAAGGCGATTGGATAATAAAATACAATTAGCGTGAACCAGAAGATATTAATAATATAAATGTTCTGTTTAATCTGTCTAGCAAATGTTTATGTGGAAGAGCGGATACAAAATATAATTGAGGAGCCTAGAGACTTTTCAGTAGTCTACCATTCTCTGCGGCATTGCTGAAAACATGGCGGGGATCTCGTCGTTCGGCTTGCGGCTTGTGTCACTTCAACTCTACACTGCTGTGCTGGTTAAAAACGGATAAGCTCCTGACGTTGTATATCTGCAAAACTATGCAAGACTAAAGCAGGCCCGGAGTTGTCATGGGAGTAACGGATGGCTGAGGAGTACATTATTAAGTTAAAGGTAAGACCACCGCCGACTACCGACGCCGACGGCAACGTGAGGTTGAACAACACAGCAAACAGTAGCCCAAGATATCTTGGGCTACTGTTTGCTCCATACTTTTGGCTAGCTTGTTCATCGTTAAAATACATGTACAAACACCTGCACAATTCATATCAGAGACAATTTAGAGATGAACTAGTCTTTGGATACAGGAAAAACCCAAATATCAGCAATATGTTAGTTTCATCTAAACTCAATTGAGGTTTGTAGCATCTTCGATTCTTAATGCATGAAACAATGCTGCACTGCAAGCTGATTGTGCAGTTTAAATTTAGTTTTGTCAGGAACCCATAAAACACTTATTTTCATGAGCAAGTGGCGGGAAAAGACTCCAAATCGGTTCTCCGATAAAATATAATGTACCGTAGGTCCACCTCTTCAGCCCTAAACTTCTAAGGCAGAGTGTATACCTTATCGGGGATAATTTATCTAACCACAAGCCCCACATCAGAGTCCTCCAGTGCCACACAGCATAAAACCACAGGCCAGGCGGCAATCCTTTAGTCCCGAGCTTGTTTTCAGCTCTAAATTCCATTTTTTGAAACTCCCATAGAAGCCCCTGACCCACATAAACTTACTAGAAAATAGGGTTACTTTGGGCCCAGGTTGTGACCAGGTTGCTTATGTTATCTACATGTTAACCATTTGGTGTGAACCCCATTGTCTTTAGCATTTAGATGGTATGTTCTCCTTCTCAAAGGACCGATATGACCCGGATCTATTGAGCTTAGTATTAAGGTCTCAAATTATCATGAATATTGTGAATTATATAATGTTCTGATCTGGTGAAAGAATATTCATTACTTGGACATGTGTATAATAGTTTGAATTAGCTGTTCAAACTTGTCCCATCATTTTCACCAGATCGGAAGGTATCAAAATAGCAAAATTATTGGGCCTACATGCAACAGCCATTGGAAAGCAGCTGAAGATGGAGACATGTGGAGTGACCACATCTGCCCACTTCCAAGAAAACCACACACCACTATCTGTCATTAGCCCTTAATGAGTGATAAGAATCGAAAACAAGCTCGTCCTTGGTTCCCCCCATATAGGCCCCTCAGTCAGCCCTCTCTTCCTCTAATCTCGTTGCCTATACTAAAGAAAATCACACTTAGAGAGATTTAGAAGGAAAGAAATATGATTGTGTCTGAAATTTTGGGAAAATGGATGCAATATATCCTTTCCCCCGTACACTTCTATACTATATAGTGAACGGTGGTAAATTTACTTGGTGAACTAGTTTCTCAAAAATATTTTCTCTTTTTTTTTCAGATTTGTGGTTAAAACATGGCTGTCCTAGAAAACATTTTCTACAAAACAAAATATCTGCGGATAGCCATCCAGAAAGGTAGAAGACAGATGTCCTGCTCTGCATACCATCTTTTATCCAGAGGATCATGTCCACCTGTCGTGAAACACACATGTACCCCTGCACAAACTGTCAAGTTTTCTCCATGTCAGACGTCTATGAGTACTTTTCAGCCGACGATCCCTTTTCTTGGGAAGACTGTGTATGCCTTGTCTTCGGGCCATGGTAAATGTGGAGTCGCCATTATACGCATCACAGGACCCACGTCTGGAAAAGCCTTGATGGAAATAGGCAGTTTCTCAAAATTACCTAAACCACGTACTACTGTATTAAGAAAGCTTGTTAACCCTACCACAGGTGTAATTTTAGATAAAGCTCTCGTGATATGGTTTCCAGCCCCAGCTAGTTTCACTGGGGAAGACTCTTGTGAATTGCATGTCCATGGAGGCCCTGCCATTGTGTCCATTGTGTTTGACACCCTGGCAAGCATCTCAGGCCTTGTCCCGGCTGAACCTGGAGATTTTACAAGGCGAGCTTTTGCTAATGGAAAGCTTGATTTGCCGGAAGTGGAAGGTTTGGCAGACTTGATTCATGCTGAAACAGAGCTCCAGAGGCAGCAAGCCCTCAGACAAATGGACGGGGATCTGAGCAAAATGTATTCACAGTGGAGATCTGCATTAATGCAATCAGCTGCTCAAGTATCTGCTTATATTGACTTTAGTGAAGAGGAACTTATTGAAGATGGTGTGATGGCAGAAGTAAGAAACGGTGTAGAACTTCTCCAGAAACAAATTAAGTCACATCTAGATGACCATCGGCATGGGGAGCGGCTTCGTGACGGCATTCATTTGGCAATAATTGGTGAACCGAATGTTGGCAAAAGTAGTATTTTCAATAAACTCTGCCAGCGACCTGCTGCCATTGTGTCACCTTTAGCTGGAACTACTCGGGATGTAGTTGAGAACGCGCTCAATATCAGTGGCTACCCTGTTGTTCTGTGTGACACCGCTGGTATGCATGACACTGACAACCTAGTGGAAAAAGAAGGTGTTAAAAGAGCGAGGCAAAAAGCCAGCGATGCTGATATTCAGTTGTTTGTTATTGATGCAAGTAAAGTCATATCTGATCCCCGGCAAAGTGATGATTGTGTTCCTATAGACAAGTATCTCTCATCACTTGGTGTGAAATGCCATCTTAAACGGAATAGAACTACGCCGTTACCCATCGATGGAAGCACCATTGAAAATGGGGGGGATATTTTCATACACCAGGAACAAAAGAAAACGGAGAATTGCTATGATTCCAATTTGGGCGAATTGGATAAGGATTGCTTGAGTGCTGCATTTGACAGTGAAACTATTGTCATTTTTAACAAGTACGACTTGATTGATAGAAATAAGTCATTAATTAAAGATATGGTAGTGCACAACATTTCTAAGTATTCAAACGCTTGTTTCCTTTCTTGCACTACTAACCACGGAATGGAAGAATTTCTTTCGCTCCTCAGCATCACGGTAAAGAAGCTCGGTGGGAACCCTTCAACAGGAAATCCCAACCTTACCCAGGCTAGACACCGAACATGTCTTGTGAAGTGTAATGCGGCTCTAGACTCATATTTAAAGTATGAAGACGATGATATTGTTCTTGCTGCTGAACTGCTGAGGCAGGCGATTTACGAAATGGGAAATCTCACTGGTAAAATAACATCAGAGGCCATACTTGATATTGTATTTAGGGACTTCTGTATTGGTAAATAACATTTTGCCACTGTACTTCACTATATTTATTATGTTCGTATAACTCATACACCTGTAATAAAAAAACATCGTATTATGGAATTAGCTTTGGCCTGTAAGTGAATAAAAAAAAAAAAAAAAAAGATTGAAATTTACTACATATAGGAGTATACCCAATCGTTTATCAATAAGCGGTAGCCTGAAGGCTCCATGAAACGAATTTATTATTTTTATGTTGAGGTAAAATGAAAAGTATTTGGGTATGAGATTTTTCAGCTCGTTCGTCAGTACCGATCCATGTATGTATGCCTATAGATACGTTTGGATAATAGCTGGTTTCACAAATTGCGCTGTCAGTTAGTGCATAGCTAATCTGTATCACTTTAAGCATTAGACCATGCATGGTCATTGACGGGAATCGCGCATACGCCTGAAGTATGTCTATAAGGACTCTGCTGCAGTTTTATCAGATTGCTAGTTCACTTTTGACGGTTATGTATTAATTCTTATTTGCCACTGAGGGCACACTTTTACACCTAATTTGGGCAGGGATGGCCTAGTAGATACTATTTTCGAGTTATTAATGGGAATCCGAACGGTCTTCATTTTATGTCATGGAAATTGTCTTGTTTCATGGAAATGGTGTTGTTTTAGCAAATAATTTGTTAAACGTTTGGAAGTATGAACTAATTAAAACATTACATTTATTAAAACATGAAAAGTTTAAATCCTGGTGTAGGCGGTGCAGGTGCAACTTGTTCTGTAATAATTCCCAAACCTACATGTGAGTAAATATTAGACTAATAAGAATGACCAATAATTATTCGTATGGCTTGTATATATTATTGCCTCACTTTCACTACATATACCGTACTCGGTACTTATGGGAAAACTTAACGACCAACTTTCAGAAGTTAAAGCTATGCTAATTGTGTAAAGAAACAAGCACTTTTGCGATTACACAATTTGCGACATACAAATATATACTCGTCAATAGGTGTGCTCCCTGTGAAACTAATTTTTCCGGGCCACCTTCGTCTCCTACACAGTGATGACACCAGAACATGTTATCAGGATCGTATTTTCTCTTTGTCTTTAGCAACCTCTGGTATCGACTATCACTGCCCCAGTATTCTGTCTGCCAGGACTGAAGATAGTAGTCGGGTTCATTATAGTAAACTCCTTTTCCTAACTTGTATAATTCTGTACTGTATGACTGAAGGGCGTTGATATTTGAAGCATCATTTACTTCATAAATCCAACCTATACCGCAAGATATGGAGCCAATGGAAGATCTGAAGTCAGGGCTCACTGCTGCGCTTTCAGCTGCGGTCCGGCTCACTTTGCCTGTAAAATGGAATACAAGAAAGAGGATTGACCTGGGGCATAATTCTTGTTATTTCATTCAAGGCCAATACGATATTTAAATATATTAATCAGAAAAAGCAAAAATCCCTCGGGTATATTTTCGTGTGTCGCCTGTTATTTTTATAATACGGAATTAGCAATTGACCTAGCTGTTACGTCAGTTGAATACCTAGTCAAAATACTTAGTAGGCATTGAAATTGTTACCCTCCCCCCACCCCCCACCCACACACCTATATTTCTCAGCTATATACATCGGAAATACACATGCTATAATTATATAGCCTATATTTTTTTATTTTTTTTAATATCTATTCAAATGTTTACAGGAAATTTAGATACGAGCTGCGTATATCACAAACATTTCCTTATATTTCGTATATACATGTGTGTTAATGTCCCCTATGGGTTTAATATGTTTTATTACCCTAATGATACTTGTGTTACGCTGTGATTTCCTAGGAACCGGCGTGAAAGTATCGTTTCAATCTATTTCATTTGTTACCAACCTATTTAAAGATAATTACGATAAAATAAGTGTTTATTATTTTATAAAGAATGAAATATTTTTTCTGATGTCAACACTAACCTCCGAGAAGTATCCAAGTACAGCCGACTTGCTCTGCTACGTCAGGGATTTTTGCCACTTGGGAGAGAATATTTGGTAAACGAGATCCTGGCAGAAGATCCTCTGGCTGAAGAAAGCGATTAATTATGTAATTTCTGTACCCTACATCATCTGTTACTGACTTTTCGTAGTCCCAGAACGTTGCATAACTTGTACGTGTTGGAAAAAATTGATATTGAGGATAGATGTTAAGAATAGCATCGACTCCCTCTTTACCCTCGAGGCAACTTCCAAAATGAAGAAGAGAGAAATAGATAGTTCCCTGTATAGTCGGAGAGGATGGATCAGAAACATTTCTAAATGACTGGCCTCTTAAAAGAATCAGCCCACCCCACTTGTCCGTGAGTTTCGTACTCATGTAATCACTCCAAGCTCTGAGAACTCTATCTCCAACATTACCATATGTGCTGTGGAATATGGGATAGGTAACAGCAATATGGCAGAAACCTCCAGGTGGTGGATCATGAACTTGGAAAGTATAACTTGTGACAACCCCATATGTTCCTCCACCTCCTCCTCGTACGGACCAAAATAAATCGGGATCATTGTAATCCATTTCTGTACTGCTCCCAGCTCTCCGAATCTTGCCTCCTGAAAACGGAGAAATAATAGTACCGTAATCAGATGTTTTAATAAGATTTTGTAGCGAAAAGGTACGTCGCGGTGAAGCAAAGAGGGGAGTCTCTCGCTCGTTCAATATGTATAATGTAAAATTCAATATGTATGTATACGTTCTTGATGTATATGATACAATGGGAAATTAAATTGAATACCGTCTTTCGTCATCGTGATGATGCTGCCGTCAGTTGTTACCAAGGTAAATGCTATGGCGTTGTCTGCCCCAAGTCCAAGCATACGAGACATTGGACCATGACCACCTCCTTGGGTATAACCTCCAGGAGAAACGGTGTGAGCACTTCCCCCTTGTATTAGCTTTCCCTGGTCATGTACCTGAGGGTCAAAGTTAAAAACATTATTAGCACTATACATGGTTGACAAATGAATCCCTCCTTTCATATGGTCGCATAAACTAAATCACATGATCTGTATGGTTGGTTAAAGGTGTCCTCTGTATCTTCCCAGCTGTAAAAGTAAACTCGACTTAAGGCCGCCGTACACTAAAATATTATTAAATCCCCACTCCATCTCAACTCAACTGATGGATCAGATATTATGGTGTCTGGGTTTGCGACTCGAGAGTGGCAACATTTTCATCAGGATTGAGATAGTGGATATGATCTCTTCAGTACAGATTTGCATGAACTGTTGAGATGGAGCTGGGCATTCATTATTATGAGGGACAGATTAGCTTAACTGCTAAACTAGTATATAACTGGATCTAACTAAATCTGGACCTCATATTGCTCTCTCTAAAGTGAGGTCTGGTATGGCGCCTCGCACATGCGTTTGTTGTCATACTCCATATATGGCATGCACCGACCCATATCCCCACGCATGCGTCTCACTGCTCGGCGATACGAAAACAAGATGGCGGCCACGGTAACGTAACGAGCCAAGAAAATAAAACTGCTTTCTGAGCGCTTGAAATGATTTTACACAATAATCCTGGCATATGAGGTTGAAAACAAGGTTAGATTAAACGTTGAGGCATTTATATTCAGTCGATGGTTAATCATTAATTTATTTACGGCTTCGGTAGTGTCCCAGATTTTGACCCAGATTTTGATGCGCATGCGCAAACCGATTCCACCCGTCTTGGCCGGCCAGGGCCCGCTCGAAGCGTGTGGAATAGTGAAAGATGTGAAAAATATACTGGTTTGATTAAACAAATAAAGAGGTTGGTCATATTTCATTCGATATGCTTCATTTCGTTCGATTTCCAAGCCTTTGTCAGTTGTATTTGCCTCGAGAACGTCTCCACGTCTGCCCAGGCTTAGCGAAAACATGGCCACGCTATATACGTTAACCAGCCGAGGAAATTAAACTGCTTTCTGACCGCTTTGAATGATTTTACACAATAATCCTGGCATATGAGGTTGAAAACAAGGTTAGATTAAACGTTCGGGCATTTATATTCAGTCGCTGGTTAATCATTACACATTCTTATGCCTTTAATAGAAAAATCCCCTATTATCGTTCACACATAACTGGCAGTCAACTGACTGTCTGTGTGCGTGCTTCAAATCAACTTCTGTTAGGAACATCAACATGTTAAAAAATGAACAAATATGGTTGGAATCTGCTAATATATAGGCTAGTATGACTCAATATAAACTCTTATGAGCCACGTTGAATGATATGTCATGTTGATTTGACTATACATGAATTTAGAATCTGAGATATTGTATAATTATTGCAAGGTTCGATTCACATAGGCCTAGGCTATAAATAAGGTTTGGAAATTGTTTGGTCAGCAAGGATATATTATTATTCGGGAACTAGTTCAAGCATTATAATAAAATTAGTATTTTAGTATTCTCCAGAATCATTTCATGATTCTAGACCTAGTCGATTGACTATTTCCACTTTTCGATTGACTATTTCCACTTTTCAATCGAGTTTTCTGACTTTATGATTGACTGTTCTGACTTTACGATTGACTATTCTGACTTAACGATTGGCTTTTCTGACTTACAATTCCAACTTTATGATTGACTTTTTGATTGACCGTTTTGACTTTTTTGATTGACTATTTTGACTATTCGATTGACTATTTGACTTTTGACTTTATGGTTGACTATTTTGACTTTTCTGACTTTATGACTGACTGACTTTTTAATTGACAATTCTAACTTTTTGATTGACTATTTCTAAAAGTCAAAATAGTCAACATTAAAGTCAATCATAAGGTCAGAAAAGTCAATCGGAAAGTCAAAATAGTCAACCATAAAGTCAGAAAAAACAATTGTTAAGCCAGAATAGTCAATCGTAAGTCAGAAAAGTCAATCAGAAAGTCAAAATAGTCAATCAAAAAGTCTAAATAGTTAATCAAAAAGTCAGAATAGTCATAAAAAAAAGTCAGAAATGTCAGTCAGAAAGTCGAAATAGTCAGTCAGAAAGTCAAAATCGAAAAGTCAATCACCTTCTCATAGAAATAATATAATTCATGCATCTCATGAGTAATTAGTTCAAACTGCAACAGATAATATACTTCTAAAATGAAGGAATGCTAAATAATTAAACTGTTAAACCGTAGCTGATGGCATAAATCTGTCCCGATAGGATCGTGAGATCCAGATAAAACTGTTATAGTTCTGACTGCCAACTTGTTTTTCTGGTGTGCAGTCGACTTTGTACATCGGACTTGATCATTTACAAACCTCCATCGTTTAGTATATATTTTGTTTCCTTGCACATTCGTTACACTTACATGTTTATATAGCTTGGCAAATGGAACTCCAGGCTGCACTACCATGGAATAGCCTGTCTCCGATCTGTCATCTTTTATTACATTTCCAAGATATCTCAAACGTCCCAGGTTGATACTGAATGTATATTTTCCACCGGAGCGACCTATGTAATCGTGGCCTGTGCATTTAACGGTAGGACGTATTCTGTATTTCTTACAGAATAGCAAAGACTTCTGCACATCATCTGAAAAAGTATATTGATTCATGTCATTTCACTAATGCTTGATCCTAGATGGATGAAATGACTAACAGCGTTATCTACTTCAAGACAATTACACATTAGTTACATGTAAAAAGGCTAATTTTCTTACCTGTATTTTCCACCATGACTACCACACCAAATTGACTATTCCACCTGGAATTCATCATGATTGTACCATTTAAATACCCATCTGTGCCAGGGAAGTAGACATCTCCCTGGATCCTTTGTGCGAATTCAGCAAGAACTGTTGGTGGCGGCCAAGATGCATCGTTATCGATTGCTTCAACAACTAATGTGGGTGTAAATTGAGCTTGGACTCCAAAAAATACCACACAATAGAGGAGATACGCTGCTAGAACTACCATCTGCAATGATAATTAATCAGTATGCCTATATATATATTGTATTTTTACAATGTTATGCACGAGCGGTCAGTAAAAGAGCAGTCGATGTGAGAGTAGCCAGGTTTCTGCCAGGCTGCACTGACCACGGCAGCCATCATACTTTCGCCGCGCACGCCATTCTGCATCAGCAGGGCAGTGAGCAGCTGGCAGATCTTGACTCTGTAGAATGGCCCGGGGACATCAAGGTCCGCGGACCACCTGCCAAACTGGCCCATCGGTATGGTTAGGGTCAGAATTCATAATCTGTAGGGCGCTGGGGCTGCAAGATTACTACACGTACGTCAGTAAATGGCATTTCATCTAACAAATCAAAATTCGTCCACAAGTACATAAATTAACCTAGACACATGTGGCAACTTATTAGTATGAAAGATTATCACTTTCTCATTACTGGTAAACGCTACTTACTGGACATATTATTATTAACTATAACTATATCCAGATGACTGTGTTAGCGCGATATCCACTTGCACGTCGACCGTCCGCTAAGCGGTCACCGTCGATGGGGTGGTGGGATGCTGCCGTCCAACAGTGACTCGACGGTCCCTCAACGTGACCCCAAGGTTCACCGTCCGACGGTGAAAAATGACTAAAACGTCCAAGAAATAATTTTCACATGAACTCGATATTATACATGTCCAATGGGCACTAATATAGGAGGCCATTGAGCTGCTAAGATTCGACATAAAGGAATTATTTCTGTCGATTTTCCATACGTCAATTCATATCACGTTGGTATCACACACATTCTTCCATTATTTAAACCTCCATAACTTTTTCAGAAATTAATCCGATTTATACAATTAAGACCTGATCTTCCTAAGACATTGGACAACAGGTTGGGTGAAAATAAAAAGAATTGGACGATTGTTTATTTTTTTAAAACACGCTGGAAATGACAGAATTGATCCATTTTTTAAATTTTTTTTGACCATCTCTATATAAAAAAATTGGTATCAAGTCACATAATCTAGAATGGGATTATAAGAAAACATTAAAAAGTATAAGCCCTATTGATATTACCCATTCAATTATTGTTGATACTAATCCCGTTTAAGTTCTACTGTTCTTTGATTTCTTTCCGTAATGAATCGCCTCAGAATTTAATGGTGATATAGCTTGATTTTTCCGCATACTATTCTAAAAAATAGCAACTAATCCGAAAAACAGATTCCAAATAACTAGCTATGATAACAGTAACTGTAAAAACTAAGTGCAACTGTAACCAAGTATCCTCATATATTTAACTATTTTGCTAATTCATAATCAAGCCTACACAAGTTATAATATCATAGGGTAAGAAGGACACATATATGTAAAACGACGTGGCAATGAATATGGCCTATAATTAGCAATGAAATAAAACTATAAATTGTGTGGAGAAACCTCCCACGCGTCAAGGATATATATACGTTACAGAACTAGATAACAACTATTTATAGGGACACAAATTGGCTTTTAAATGGACTACCGTGTTTTTAGTATAGCGGTGTATATGGTGTATTAGATAATATTAATGTAGAAGTAGAAGTATGATATGACTCTGTTGCTACAAAAGCAAGTTTTAATATAGCCTGTATGAATGGCGACGCATGGAAATAATTAATCACTGTCATTGATTATGCGTGTTTCTGTAACAGTATTAAAATTAAAGCATCAGACCAACAAAGAATTTAAAATAAAATATTTCAGATAAAGAAAGTTATGAAATAACTCATGACCAGGGGAATAAAGTAACTTTGTCATCCATTTAGCTAATATTTATATTCACTAAAATAAAACGAATTAAATACCCGACGCCCTCTATGAACTTGCAAAAAGAAAAATATAATGGCTTCAACCTGCAAGATGTTCTATGCCTTCTATATATATAGCGGCTATGAAATGGCTCTATATAGCCAACGTCACGTTCGCAATGCCTCTATAGCTTTACTCTCAGTTTGACACCAGATTTGCAGTATGTGAAGCACAAACCGTTACACATTAAATGAATATCGATTTTCATAGATCATTTTATCAACCGAATTTTGCACGGATCCGGATCTTACCTTATACAACTGGTAAAAGGTGTAGCTTTCCCACCCTTTCTTCTCCTCCTAACGTTGTTGAAAAAGTATGTCAGACTGGAAAGAAATGTGTTTACACTGCCATACCTTCGTTTCTTCACTTCAAGTTGGATGATGCATTGGCGACAACTCGAGGAATGGGATTCCTTTTTGTGCTGAAGCGTGTCCCTGTCAGACAACAACTAGGGGAGGGCTCGTGGGTTTGGGGGCTCCTCCTAAATTTCACTTTCGTCCTTTATTCTTAATAAGTATTGAACATAATTGTAAATTTTAACCTCGGAAATATTTGTACACATTCATTAACACTGTGCCTAACCTCATCATGACCAATAATTGATGATGTGATATTGGAAAGTTTTAGTCGATTCAAATCAAACAAGCTTATCCTGCGTGCGTACGCAACTCCTAACTCCCCCACCCAACCCCCTTCTCAAATTTTATGGTTATTGTAACTGAGATTTTTGATATAATTGAACTTTGGCACTTTCACTCAACACTTGACACTTTCACTCACGTACGCACGCAGAATATGCTTTCATTTTATGAAAAAACAACAACCATAGAAATGATTAGTAAAATAGGAAAATACATGACGTGGGAAGAACTTTTCGGGTATTCCGATTTACGGTACTGTAGGCTAGTATTTACTAAGTGCATGCACTTTTTTAAATTTGTGTTTGATGAGTGGATCCAGGTTTACTTTGATTCATATGTTTACTTTGATTCACGTGTTGAGCCCTAGTTCAACCCACATAATATGCCTTTATATATATATTCAGATTTTCGCTGACTATACCTTGTTTTACCATTATTTAAAAATAGATCCCGATCGTAATGTGAAATATTTAAGCGTTTTAACTATATTTTTTTTTTTTTTGCGACAACTTTTTATTCAGAGACTAGCCTGCCATCTTGGCGATACAATACTAAGAGTCTGAAACGAAGGAAATGTGTTAGTGCGAAATGTTATCACCTAGTCACAATTTTTTTTCTAAAGTAGAAGAGTAGGTTGTGTACACTGATTACTAAACAAGAATTCAAGTGTTTCTTTAATTACTAATTGTTCTTTCTTAACTCGATTAATTCGAGGATATCCTCCAATACTCTTTTCCATAATTTCTTCTCCTCGCTGGGAGTTTTCTTTATGGAATGGGAACATATCATAACTTTTATTCTCATTTTCAGCTCATACAGGGCTGATAATGGATCGATTCTGTCGTTGGCAAACAGTTTTTGTCTTTGAATAAAAGCTTTAGTGGCTAGTATGACCCAATTTACGATTTTTGAGTTGAGGTTGTTATCTTCAACACCGAACAATATATCTTTCTTTTTAATGACGACATGATTTCCAACTCTATGGAGGATTTTTTGATTGCTCGCACCGTTATTCAAGTATCCGCTATCATAGATCCATTGGAAGATAAACTTCCAAAGGGTGTCTGCGTTGTTGCATTCTACGAAAAAGTGGTCTATACTGTCCACCTTTTTACAATAATTGCATATGTTATCCTTTCTTTGATCTATATCTTTCAGGTACTTGTTACAAGTTATTGTATTGTGCAAGATTCTATATTGTAGAACATGAAGTCTAGTTTCGTGCGAAACCTTATATGATAGAGAGAATACATCATTCCAGTTTACCTGGTCGAACTCTTCGTCATTGAGGTTCAATCTATTTTGCCATTTGTTGAGTTTTTCTTTCTTGGGTACTCTTTTTAGGGCTAGCTGTTGGTGTATTGTTTTGGAGGAACACCCTATTAGATTGATAGTTTTGTTGCCAATCGTAAAATTAATAGAATTGCGGGCATCTGACGTGTCCTCATTCCTAATTTTTGTTACCCATTCGATCGGTAGAGCTTTTTTTAGTTTTTTTCTTTGTTCGTATGGGGGATAAAATTTGTAATTTGTTAATATCTCACGATATGACATAAGGTGGCCTCTTTCGTTGAAAAGGTCACCTACTGCCGTAATACCGCTGTTCCTCCATAACTCCCAGTTTAACATACGGCTCTTGTCTTTGACAAGTCTATTCAACCAGATTCTTTCTTTTAAGATTTCATTAATGTTTTCAGGTTTGCATCTGTAGTAATACCTGTTCCATATTTTAAATATGTCCTTATAGAAATCATTCAAGTGGGTTGATGGCTTATATCGGCACAATAAAATATCTTCAACGTTTCTGTTGTGGAAAGTTTCCAGCGCTTTAAACCAGTTAGAACGAGAACCTGCTAGGAGTTTCTGAACCCACATAATTCTATTTGTTTCATATATGTCATGGATAACTCTAAGATTAAGGCCGCCATTCTCATGCTTTTGTGCGAGAAACTCTTGGCTAATTTTTGGGCCTTTGTTCTTCCAAACAAAATTCATCATACTCGTGTTGATTTCCTTTAAGAGAGGGAGTTCAAACGATATACACGACATTGTGTGTTGGAATATCGGTAGGAGGAAGACATTACATATCAAGATTCTCCCTTTAATAGTGAGAAATCTGTTGTTCCATTCATTTATGGTTGAATTCACCTTGCAAATTAACTCTTCACTGTTTACTTTATACATTTCTTTCGTGTTCCGAGGGTACAATAAATTAATACCTAAGACCTTCATGCGATGGGTCCAGTCTATCATGAGTACATTTCTGTTTGTCAGTTTAATATCACCAATGTTAAAACCTTTCGATTTGGATGGGTTTAGTGTTAAGCCCGATGCGGTTGCAAACCGATCAATGATTTTAAGAGTAGACACCAAGGAAAATTCATCACGGGAGAAAATAGTAATATCATCTGCAAATTGTACAAGGCGGGCATCATGGTCTTGTAAGGGGATACCTTTAGAAAATTCATTTCTTCTTATTTGCTCGGCTAACTTTTCGACTACAATGGTGAACATTAAAGACGACATTGGGTCGCCTTGTTTCATACCTCTTCTTACTTGGAACCAGTTAGAAGAAGTGCCATTATTACAGAAAGTGGCTTTCGAATCGAAAAGGAGGGTTTCAATCCAAGAAATAAAATCAGGATGGATGTTGTGAGATTCTAATGCTTTCCTCAGAAAGCTCCATCCAATAGAATCATAAGCTTTCACGAAATCAAGGGATGTTACCAACCCTTGATTTTTGGATGTTTCTAAATAAGAAATGATGTCGTCGATTTGACGAACAGCAGTACTTATATTCCTGCCCTTAACAAACCCAAATTGGTCTTCTTTGATAATATTGGGTAAAAAGGAAGAAAGTCTATTAGACAGGGTCTTGGAGATGATTTTGTAGTCTACATTGAGAAGCGTGATGGGCCTCCAGTTTTTAATAAAGGTTAAATCGGCATCTTTTTTTGGAATAATACTTATGATACCTCTTTTTTGGTTCTCCGTCATCTGACCTTCTATTAGACACCACTCAAACATTGCCATGAAAAGGCCTCTTAATGCATACCAAAAGTGTTGATAAAACTCGGCTGTAAAGCCGTCACACCCGGGCGATTTGTTTTTCTTCATTAATTTTATGACATTTTCGATCTCAGATTCTGTAAACGCTCTACACAAATATTCATTTTCCTCATCACCAAGTTGTGGAGTATGGTCACGTTTAACAAACTCATGAGCTACATCTTCCTCTAATATTTCTTCTGTATACAACTTTTCATAGAAGGATTTCCCTTCTTCTAAGATATCTTTGGGGTTCGACGATAGCGTACCATTTATATTCAACATAGTTATGGTTCGTTTTTCCGCTTTGTATTTTTCTAGGGCGCAAAAGTATTTAGATGGTTTTTCCCCTTCCACAACCCATTTTGCCCTGGACCTGACCAGGGCTCCCTCCGCTTTGTTTAATTCAAACTCGCGGATTTCGTGGATCAGAGTGTTTCTTTCTTCGACTTCATTAATATTTAATCTTCTTTTTTTGTCTAATATTTGTAACCTGGTTTTTTGATTTTCTAGCACTTTCTTTCTAGATCTGTTCCTCTGTGCACATGTTTGGATGGCTAATTCCCTTACTTTCATCTTGAGAAATTCCCAGCGGAGTTTAGGGTTTAAGGAGTTGTCTAAAGATTCAAGGCAGATTTTTTCTACTTCGATATTAAAGAAATCGTCGTGTAACAGCTGGGTATTGAATTTCCAATACCCTTTACCTCGAGGGATTGACCCAATATGTATTTCCGCGTGGACTTCTCTGTGATCAGTATGGGAGTTAGTGACAGTATCACATGACATTACATTATTCACCATATTGTTGGATACCAGTATATAATCAATTCTAGAGCGAAGTTCGAGTTTAGCCCAAGTAAACGGAGGGGGTTCTAAATTTTTGACAGCAACTGCATCACACATATCTCTTTTATCAATATAATTCAATAACTCTTTGCTTGACGTAGAGGAGCTTTTGGATGTTATATCTGCGTTAAAGTCTCCCATTATTACTAGCTGGTCATATTCTAATTCGTCAATACATTCGTCTAGGCGTCTTAATAGTTCAGTTTGCTCTTTTGGTTTATCTGCCGTAGGGGCGTATACATTAAAAATACAAATATTTCTTTTTTCGATTTGTAGGATAACATATTGCCATCTACCGTTAGTATCCGCACCAGAGCAAATTACTTTATGCATTAGATCTTTACTAATAAGCAAGAGGACACCTCGAGAAGCAGAGGTGCCGTGGGCATAGAAAATTTTTCCAGGCCATTGTGTATTCCACGCTCTTTCTTTGTTCACAGTTGAGTGCGACTCTTGTAACCCTATTATTGTATCGGAATTGTTAGAGAACTGATTGAAAATTATTTTCCTTTTCTCAACGTTATTTAATCCATTTACATTTAGAGAGGTAAACTTAGTTGGGTTCTGTTTTTCATAAGATGGATTGGGATACATTGTTCACATTTTATAACCACGATATCTTTAATCTTCAAGACATAGTCCATTTATGGAGCAGCAATGTCCATGTCTTCAACTGGGCCAGTTGCAGCGGGGGTGTCGGGGGCTGGATCTTGTGGGGTTATGGGTTGCTGTTGGACGGGAGCTTGGGTCATGTCATCTGCGTTCTTGACAGGTTTGGTGTCAATGTTCATCTTTTTCATGACCTCGGCTCTCACTTTCATCCAGGTTCGGCCAAGGAGGTTTCCTTTAGCCGGCCACTTGGAGGAGTCGAGGACTTCGGGGTCAGTTAGGCCTTTTCCAATGCCCCATACTCTATCTGTCGGCGAAGCCTCACCGATTTGTCTGTCTCCAGTGAATATTAGAAAGTCTCTAATTGATTCATGATGACGAACTTTAGCTCTGACGGCTTTGAGAACTACTTCTTCACGATGCTGGGCCCACACCCCGTTCACATCAGTTATGGCTGACATGAAACGTTTGCAGGCTGCGGGATCTTTGGTGTTTAGGGCGATGATGGGTTTTTCTGGGTCTCCCACAATTTTTGCTTTACTATAGTACAGGCACTGTTCGACATTTTCGAATTGACGGCTTTCAAGTGTGAAGGGGGCTCTGTAGTGGTTTGATAGGGGGTTTTCAGCAGTAAAGAAAACCATCGTGTGCTCATCTTGTCTCTTTGTGAGGGAGGAGAGGAGTAATTCTTGCGGTACAGCGTTTAGTTGATCATGTCTATAGAAAATCCCGTTGATTTTAACATTTTGACCATAGTTTTCCGCAGTGTAGTTGTTCTCTGGGTGGGTAGCGGCGGCTATGATGGTGCGAACTCTTGCAAGTCGTTGCCTTACAATTAAGGGAGTGTCTCTTCTGATTGCCATGTTGAGGCCATCTTTCCCGGCGGAGTTATATTGCTTGAGTCTAGATTTTACCAGGTGAACTCTAGTGGCTTTTTCTAGGGACTCGAACTCAACTTTGAGGGGGCCGTCCGGTTTCCAGCTAACTCTTGTGACTCGCACTACTTTTATATCTGATAACCCCAGGCAGTCCTCAATTACATGCAGCGCTTTTTCTTCTAATACAGCGGGGGTATCGTTCACTGTTGATTTTAACCCCAGGAATAGGAGGTTTCTCTCTAATTTCTGTGTTTCTCTTTCGATTAGAACTCTATCTCTCTCTCTTTCTCGCCACTCTTGGTCCATATAATCCGTATCTCTCGCTACAGTTTCAGACCTGGCTTCTCTGATCGCTGCCATTTCTTCTTCCTGATGTCTTAATCTTTCTTTAATGTCATCTATATCGGCATCTCTGTGGATGTTATCTTCCTTCAGGCCTTGAACCTCGCGAGAATTTTGGTCAACTTCTTGACTTAAATTCTCCAGGTCCTCGATCCTTTTGAATAACTCCGCGAAGCTCTCATCAGCTTTTCTGTTTGTTTCTGCTCGCTCAGTGATCATGCCTTGAACGAGTTGTTTGAGACCCCTTTCAGCTTTCACGATTTTGGGGGGTGCGTTCTTTTCATTCTCACCTATTGTGTTGGACTCAGGTGCCACGGGCATGTTATTTTGTGAAGAGGAAGTGATTATGTTATCCTTCATTGCAATGGTTTTATCGTCGATTCTTAGCGCTTTATTCTGCTTAGGTTCAGGCAGGTCTTCACTGTCTCTGTCTTTCCGTTTCGGGGTAGAGGGAGAGATATGCGACATGACAGAGGCGGGAACCTCCGTTGTATCGGTTAGTCACAAGATCAGGTTGGTTGTCACAGTGTTAGAGATTTGTGTTTTGCCTTTTCAAAATGGCGTGTACAAGCTTCCGGTTGGGACTTGTACGTACGATGCTGCAATGTTTTGATGCGAATTTGGGTCTTTAAATTGTCACAAACACTAATTTCTACCAGGGAGGGTGTTTTTACCCAATGTTTATGCACTTGTACTATTTGAAAGTCTTCGCAAATACCTTTAGTAGCTGGAGTAAGTAGTTGGCGTAGCGAGATGCTGAATAGCACTGACGCTACGTAGTATAGGTCACGTGGCTCTAGGGGTCTAGATTATACCGCAGCTCTTGTCAAGCGCGAGAAGCGGTTGAAGACAGTTACTCAGAGTTTCACATACAATTAAGAACACATGTAGTTATTTTTTTGGGGTATTTTTCATTACATTCCCGTTTACTCACTGTGGTTTGAAGATGTTTTTAGTCCCAGAGCACAGATTTCGTTACCCACGTGGGGTTGGTATATGCGAGGTTATACACGGGTTCGTTATGCCCATGCCGCCATTTTTCCTCCAGGGCGGGAAAGTTGAGAAGAAGAATTTGCTAGTTAATACACGATGACACAGTTAATCCTTGAGATGGAGTTCACTTTTGCTGGTATTGCTTGTTGAATATAATTCATGAGCTGCTCTTGAACTTTGAATTCACCTTTATATGTCTGCTCCTTTAGTGCGGCGACTGAGCGATGTTAGGGAGGCAGGAGGTCCGAATGGCTGCCTGCTCTTCACTAAGCGTGGTCGTTCCGAAAACGTTGGTATTTCCTCAGATACTTCGTTATCAGTCCAATTTAGCTTTCCTGGTGGATCTCTATATGGATATGTAATTACTCGAAGATTTTCCTGGGTTGTTACTGGTGTTTTCCTGAAAAAGAACGGATTAGAGATGGGAGCGAGTCCCGAGCACACTGTTCTCTTCTAAGGATCGACCGGAAGTCCGTTTTAACTATATTAATATAGTACTTGTAATTAATCATTTCCTGCATAATTATCAACATGCAAGATCAAGATTTTTCTAGCTTGTCACGCTCGGAACGGATGCCACACACAGGAAGACCAGATTTTAAAACTGAAGTGCACGACCAACTTTGTACTCTTTACCATGCAGATGCAAAAGAAAAGATTTCTCATCCTATTTTATCTATCAGAGTGTCAGGTCTAGGTGTTAATTAGACTTAGGGCCCGAATAAACGATCAAGGGGTATATTTGCTTAGTAAGGATTGGGCCGTAATTACTGAAATTCTACCAATATGCACATACATTATCTCCATATATTAGAAAATACATTTTACATAAGGCTTACATATAGTTTGTCGCCTCATGAAATGATACTATTAATTCTTTACACTATGCACAGGCACATGTTTCTATACCTCTATGACATATAGATACACAAATTAATTCCTCCTCCCATACTTTTTTGACATTTGAACGTACCGGATACTTTTATCCAGAAATGCCTTGGATTGGGAGTGAGGATGGAACATCCTCTTACACGTTTGATATATCACCCTGACCAACTAATATATAAGTTCACCAAAGGGAGGAGGTGAAAGTATAGCCCATGGCAGTGCACGTACTGCGATCTGATCCGTTGTTTACACGTTCATGGGAAGATGCCAGAAAGTATTGCCCGTGCAATTTCGCAATTCGCCACATCAGATTATGGGCGATTTTGTATGTTGCGAGAAGGAATATCTCCGTAAAATAACCTTCTCACTACTTGTGCAAATATTAATTTCCATTGCGGAGCCCACTTGTGGAGGAATGCAGGCTTACTGTCATCCTGCGATACCCTAGAAACCTATGTAAACACTATAGGTACATGCATTAACGACGGATGAGTGTACGTACATATTTGTGTGGTAAAAGAAACATGGTGAAACATGAAATTAAAGTGCACTGGTCCACCCATTGTGAATGATATTTCCATTTGTTGATTTGTAAAGTTTCATCGTTTGTCTGCAATATAAACTATGCCAATACATCGGGAGGATGTAGCATTAAGAATAACCTACAAGAATATGAATATCATTTTGTCAAGATTCGTACCGTTTAATTTAAAGTACTAAGACAGTAGAACTTATTGTATTATTATTGTATACATACTGAATAAAGAAACCATTGTACCAATATGCTCAGAATCTCATGACGATTGCCTATTTGGCTGCCATGGCACCCGAATAAAGCAAAACTATAATCTTACACCGAATATATATATCCTGTCAAAAAATAGTTTATTACAAAATTAGTTGTATTTCGCAGACAATGAAAAATTCTGTGTAAGGAGATATGTTGCTTTTGCCATAGTAAACACGTTATACAGATTGCTCAATTTCTTTTTAAACCCCCAGTATTACCGTATGCTGGGTATTGGTATGAATTATAGGCATCTATGGTAATATATACGGTATTTATCTTAAAGCATTGTTGCCATGGTACCCCTGGTTCTGGAATCTTCTGAATTCGTTATAATTATTGTTAGATACAATTTTAGAATTGATAAGTTCCCCCTATTTTGTATAATACTGCACCACAGCATTTATCTAAATATAGATGACCCATTCTCACGAAAGTAGTGCAACCCCCTGTTTTTTCGATTCATTGGCCAATAACTTGGTCGATTCTGATCTTAAAGACAAAGGAATTGACTAGATACATCTGTCTTGACATAAGCATCATTAAAATATATACTTTTGTGTATCTGTGATGTATATTTTTTTAAGTACATACTATCAAATGAAGGAATATACCCAATTAATCATTACCAAACTCATAGTTATGTTGGAAAAAAATATAGCTGAATCAAAATATAGATAAATCGAATTTGTGCCATAGAATGTAGGATGAAAACCGAATAAAATGATATATTAAGGTTGAATATATCAGCAGAATTAATGCTCCTAAGTCAATAAATGTGAAAATGGCTAAATTAAGGTGTAAAAACGTCGCCAGACAAAAAGGCTGTGCTTTCTAAAATAATTAAATCAATTTTGTCTAAGAAGTCTGATTTCATAAGCATAGCTTGGCAGACACATGTATATCACCATTGGAAGATTCTCAGACCTTAGGTGACACTGATACTAATAATAGGTGGAAAAAACGTCGCCACCTGGCAACGTTTTTTCTACATTATGAGGACGTTTTTACATAAGAACATGAGGTAAATATTGGCCAAATTAAATAATTTTCCATTTATTTACCATTATATGATCTTAAACTTGGTGGAAAATGATCTACAGTAGCTGTCAAGATTATAATAAGTAAGTTATTTAGACTTTAGATTGGGCGACGTTTTTACAGTTTTCATTCAATATATGACTTGGCAGTGTAAAAACGTCGCCCCTATCAGAATCCTTGTATTCAATAAATAATTTGATTTTGATGTTTGTATCCTGCTGAGTTTTAAGGAACAGGTCCTTGGGTAGCTTCCTCTACCAAAATTAAAAATATTGATATATTTCATGTAGATGAGTGAGTATGATACATTGCATGAAAGAGGTATGGACCTGACAGGATGCAACATATATTCTTGTTACCATTCTTTGACAAGAATGCACAGATATATCAAGGATATTTTTAATGCACTGTCCTGAAATTTGGTACAGATATTGTCATGATCATTAGCACCAAGCACGTCGAAAATGAGAATATTCCAACAAAGAGATCTGAGGATTTAACCTCTTTGAATAACATCCCTTTTGTGACTTGTGACTCATTTTCCTGAAACACTAAATCATATATATGACTCTACTGCATGCAAATGTCACCATCCTTGAGTGGATATTGTCATGAATGACAAATTTTCAATAAATAATATTAAAATGGTCTAAAATGGTGTCAATCATGTATTAAAAACATCAAAAATAAGAATCAAGCTTTATATAATTGATTAAATTTGGTATAGATTGGGCGACGTTTTTTCACTCAGAAAAAACGTCGCCCAAATTTGAAGTCTTAAATATGGATAATTACCACAAAATCTGGGTAACTAATGATACTCAGGGGTAAAAGCTGATATTTGATTATATCTTAACAGAAAAAATGGAACGATTTGAAAATAATAAATAAAAATACAGTCAATGATAGAATGTTTCATCTGATTGATATGGGAATCCAGTTTCTGACTTTTTTTGTTGTGCCCGATTTGAAAAGTTTTTATACAGGAAAGAAACATTTTTCTGGCCTATTCCATTAAGAAAACATTTAGTTAGAGTATGGGGATAGAAATAATAGATGATATACAATTAGATAAGATAAATGATCATTACTAAGATGTATAGGGATGTGCGACGTTTTTTCACCAATTGTTCTACACCAATCTTTGATAATCTCTTGTACAAAAACTAATGGTCTAATTCAATGGCAAACTGAGATATATTACCGCCTATATATTACCTTCAATCCTACCAACTCTCAGATTGATCAAGCAAAATGTAATTTTGACCATTTTAGGACGGGTTGCACCACTTTCGTGAGAATGGGTCAGATATAAATAAACACTGATATATACCCGTAATATTTGATAAGTCTGTTGCCAAGCCTTGCAAATTATGTTGTCTGATCAGGGTGCCCTACATTATGGAACCTTGAAAATGGTTGGTACGTTGGATAATTATGGTCATTTATTTTGGGTAATATACTTGTGTATATATCTGGATTGATAATGATAATGTAATTGGGGTCCAGACACTAACCAGTAAAATACTGGGGTATGGTTTGGTGTAGATAGTATGTAATTCAAATCTATTACTCGTAATTAATCTGTGATGTTCTTAAAATTATATTGATATTTAGCGTAATATATAATGATTGAATGTAATTAGGTACTGTAGTAATGAGAAATATCTTTTTATATGCAATGCTCGAAATACATCCATGGCGGATAAGTGTTCTTTCAATTGAAATGATAATTATAAACTATCTTTTGGCCTTTGATAAAGAAAAGACTGCCAACATTGCAGAAGGGCGCAGTGGTGCCACCTGGCTGCCACCAGAGCCATTGCTCAAGGCAAACGCGGAAGCGTCTAGATATTATAGGCACCAGCTAGCTATTAATACTGCTATATCACCATTATGCACTGGTTTCTTATATCGTCCTGGAGGTGGAATGAAGTACATGAATTGATAACAATGCTTATTATAACCCTAAACCTAACCTTAAATTAGTGGTCCTAAGTCAGTGTAGGTAGTAGATATATCACGTTGGAAGCCTGGCGCCTAGTATTTAGTCAGTACCGGCAAACGCCTCACAGTAGGAGGATGGCGGCTATACCCACCTCTGAGCTTAACTCACTTGTTTGTATCTTTGCTGTATCTGTTGCTGTACATAAATGTACATTTAGTTATATTTATGTATTGCTGATATGAATTTAGACTTGTATATTCATTGGATTGGATCTTATCATACAATTGTTGGTTGATAGTTCATAAATAGCAATTCATCTATGAGGTGCAAATCAGCAACATTGGTTTATATTGTTGTTGCATAAATATGAAATGAAAACATTCTTAAGTAGTTCATTTATGTTATATCATAAGCACTGGGACCCATATCTTAGCACATTTTATATAATCATATAGTATGTGGTGAATTTATATATATATGTATTCCTGCAACTATTTCTCAACTTAATATACTACTTCAAATGTAATTACCCTGAGTGTTTAGTAGTAGGATTGGCATTCACAACCTTTAGTTATTTAAGAATTTGTTCTACTCGTTTCTGAACCGAGCATAGCCTCTCAGTTTCCATGTTACTGATACTTATCATATTCCTTGTATATAAATTTGTATTTTATGATCAACAAAACTACAGAATGTAACAGTTAATTCACTTTATTCTGGTAGTTTTATCATTCTTCTGTGACATACATATACTTTGCCAGCAGACTCTTAAGTCATGCCTTAACATCATAAGAATACCCTTTATTCGTCTGGCAAATAGAAGAGAACTTATTCTTGTATGATTTTTATTATGTTCAACAGTCCTGTTCGGTGGTGTTTTCAGTTTTGCATTATGGGATCGAAAATTCACATCGTTGCACTAATATATATACAGCATAGACAAAGTAATAGTATAATAATTATGTGTCTACCTTCTCAATAAATGAGCATGTAATATGCATGTAAATAGAAAATTGCATTCTGTACAGTTGAACATAATTGATCTCGACATGCTGGACAAAGCCCATTGATACACCATACGTCGTTGCACGGAAGATCACCATATATATATATATATATAATATATGTTTCAAGCCTATCATAATATGAGAAAAACCTTAATTCATTTATGCACAAATTGTTGATATAGCATCAGCTTGCGTCGCAGATAATGTCGATCCTTGGTTGTAATATGAGGTAGATGGCACCAAAGCCTCTGGCCCTACTTTGGTGGGTGATCGTGACAGGTGCCCAGGGATTAAAGTGCTCTGCCTGATGTAGGTTGGGACTTTCCGAGAGCTGAATGCCGATCTTCTTTTCCGGACAGATGGCATACTACTTGAAGAGTGGTACAAAACGAATACTTGACAAGTGAATATTATAATGCTTGCAAAGAAAGTCGTGAATATATCACACGGAATCGTAATTTTCATTTGAAAGCCATTGAGATGATATGACAGTGTTAAAAATCAGTTTTTGAAATATTAATATTGTTTCAATTTGGTCCATACATAGAAATATCCTAAACACTTATACGCAACACCAAGACTGACTGGCCAAAAGGTTTACGAATTTCTGATATTTTCCCAAAACTGTATCTACTTGTATGCGGGGCACTAAGGACATCCTCCCGAGGTGATTCATTACTTCATTTCATGATATGTGAAATGCACAATGAGCTTTATCTTATATTTTATAGTTACAGTCATTAACTGCATTACCTCGTATTGTGTAACCTGCTTAATCACTACTTGATTATGAATTCTCACAGATATTTAGCCCATGCTCGAGCAGTCAATAAGAGAGCAGTCGAGGTAAGCGTACGTAGCCAGGTTTCCTCCCAGCTGCACTCACCACGGCAGCCATCATACTTTCGCCGCGCATGCATTTTCATATTCAAATCTATTATGTTATCTTGTAATTTTATCTCCATAATCTTTTAAATCACGTGATTATTTTGCCTTTCTATAACTCAAACACCGTAGTAAATATGTAAACTTGAATCTGATTTTTCTCACCGCGTTTTATGCCCCAACACATGTGATAATAATCTCATAAAATTGTGTGGTTGGTTAAAATAATATGTAAAGGGATGTCCTAGCCTTAGAACGATCTCATTCGCTGAAAATGGAGGTGTAGTACATATAAATATGCCTAGCATTTCTGGCTGTTGTATTAAAAACAAATGGACATATCCCATTGCATCAGACTACCCGTCCGTGGATTTTAAGATAAAGGGAAATGGCAACAGGTGACATCCAGAATAGTGTGCAGCACCAGTGAGATGTGAGAGTTCTATGTTTTCCTAGGCCTATATCGTTCTCTTTTCATTGTTTATTGCTATGCGCATTTAGCCGTGATGTTGATGTTTTAAATATCGTTTGTCCCCCCTCCTAAACAATGCAAACCCAACGCCATGCAGACGCATCCTATGTGTCTATGCGGCAAGACCTGAAAGAAAATGTTGGACGTCTCGGCCGAGGTTTGAACATGTGATCCCATATGCCCTGTAGGCACGTTTTGTGCCATTGAGCTCTGTTCCCTGCTTGAGTGAGTAAAGCTTAATTCTGCTAGTGTTGTTTCAACACAGGCATACATAGCTCTATCTGTAATGGTGGTAATAACAAGTGGAAGACTTCGTTAATGGGACATTTCGAAAGGGCTAATGTGCAGTTGGGAGACACATAAAACCATAAATACTGGACCTTTTCTCCTAGGAAAGGCTATGGGCAAGGCACTCTAGGAGGTTTTGGACCGATTTGAAGTGGAATGTGGTGTTTTGACAGGATCGAGGGAGTTTGGGTTTATTATAGCTTCCTTATAGAAAAGGGGGCATGGTACGAAGCTTGAGTGTATGCCTATGTATATGAATATGCACACAGGGACACCGTTTCATCCAGGAGAGCGTATCACACCAGGGAGTGGTGGCTGGCCGTAATAGGCGTGAAGCCCTTATATAACTCTTTTTTTTTTTTTAAAACATTTGTAACTTTATTTCATTTTCCTGCCATCTAGGCTTTTACAACTCTAACGCTCTCATGCAACGATCTTACTTAAACCAGTTAACTTTTGTCTTAATTCTAGAGAACTTTGTGTACTCATATTTTATATTTTTTTTGGATTTTCTTATTTTCTACATCTCTGCCTCCGACAGCGAGGCCTTCATATTATGCATTATCAGTTATCAATAAAGTGATCTCGAAAGTCATTCATATACACTCTCCACTTTTCCCCCCTTCCCCCTTTTTTTGAATAATTTTTTCCCCATATCTAATGGCCCTAAACTTCCTGCATGTTTCTCTGCCAAACTGAACCACACAGATATTATTTTTGTGGAAGTGACGCTGCCTATGAATAAAATTCTTAGCTTGAATGAGAATCCAGTTGATAAAATCATGCGTTTTTCCTACTTCCACCGTACCCAATAAGACCTGGGTCGGCGTTACAATTTCGTGAGTTATTTCATTGAATAGTACATGAAACCACGCTCTTATTCTGGTCCAGAACTCCTGAACCTTCTCACATTGATAAAAGAAGTGGACAATATCGTCCTTGGCCCCACAGAATTCACACAAAGGATAACCTTTTACAGTGATGTTACAAAGGTATTCGTTACAACAAATATTTCTATGGAGAACTTTCAACTGTAAGGCCTGGAGTCTCGGCTCCAACCCAATTCTTTTAAACTCTAATTTTAAACACTTCATAGTTTGGTATTGCATTTCGATCATTGAGTATCTCATTCCATTTAAAGAATTTTTCAAGATCCGGTCTACTTTTTTGTGCTAGGGCTTTGTACATTGTATTCACACTTGCTGTATAAATGTTGATGCTTTTTTCATTAATTACAAAGTTAGCAATCCCCTCCCGGGCTTGCCGGGGCAAAGGATCTTCTTCTACCATATACCACCAGGCTATGGGCGAATTGTTTTTGATTCTGTTCAAATCTAGAAAGGTAAATTTAACATTAAACTTCCGCCTTATTGCTTCAGCTGATAGTAAATTATTGTCACCATCAAGTAAATCCCCAATTCTCGATAGTCCCGCTTGGAACCATTCTTGATTTTGGATCATTTTACCCTTGACTGTTACATTTCTGTTAAACATAGACCTTTCCCCACGCAGGTCCTCTTGGGTTTCCGGCCCTCTGCGATAGTACACTCTATCCCACAGTTTAAATATTTCTTCATAAAATTTGCTTAGACACTCTGAAGGTTTACTTCTACTTAGTACTACTTCTTCTATCTTCCTGCCATGAAAGCATTCAAGGGTCTGAACCCATTTAGCCCCAGGCCTCTCCAGCATTCTTTTTATCCACGACAATCTATTAGCCAGGATCACTTCTTTAATATTAGGCAGGCCTATGCCTCCCTCTTCGGGCTCTTGTTTTAAGTAGTCCCACTTGATTTTGCAACCCCTCGACCCCCACATCAATGTTTTGGCTACTTTCTCTACCTCTTTAATAAACGTTTCCTCCGTCGCCGTTACGGCGATGGTGTGTTGGAGGATGGGCAACATGAGCGCGTTATTAATAATGGATTTACCCTTCAGTGACAGCTGTCTGGGGGCCCAGGCCCCCACTTGCCCTTTCATTTTCTTGATTCCCTCTTGGAAATTCAGCTCTGATTCTCTCTTCAGAAATTTGGGGTGAGCTATCCATGCTCCTAGTATTTTCATTTCCTTCTGAAACGTTACCGGACATTCTTCTAACTCTCCCTCACTAAAGGAACCAATACTCAGCCCTACAGTTTTTTCCTCGTTGAGACATAGTCCTGAGGCTTCACCAAACGTTTTTAGCACTTCGAATACTCTGCTGAGGGATTCTGTGTCTCTAAGCAAAAAGGTAGTATCATCTGCAAATTGAGCTATCTTATGCTCAGCTTTGCCTGTTTTAATTCCAACTATTCTGGGATCGTTTCTAATTACTATTCTCAATGTTTCGACCACTAAGGTGAAGAGTGCAGGAGAAATTGGGTCCCCCTGCTTAACCCCTCGTTTCAGATCGAACCATTCTGAGGCGAACCCTCCATTAGTAAAGGCAGCTTTCAAATTATTAAGTAGGGTCTGTATCCACGATATAATATACTCAGGGAACCCAAAGAAAGCCATGGCCTTCCTCAAGAACTTCCAACTCACCGTATCATAGGCTTTCCTGAAGTCTATTGCTACGATTAGCCCCTTCTCTCCCCGTTTGTGAATTAAATCAACAATAACTCCACTCAACCTTTCCGCAATCGTTTTGGACACGATCTTGTAGTCCACATTGAGCAGAGTTATGGGTCTCCACCCCTTAATGAATCTCAAGTCGCTACCCTTCTGGGGAATTACAGACACTAGCCCCTTATTTTGTTCCCACGACATCAACCCATTCTCCTCCACAGCCTTCAACATCCACATAAACATGACTTCCAGCTGTGGCCAAAAGTATTTATAGAATTCAGCTGTCAGACCATCACATCCCGGGGACTTGTTGTTTTGGAGAGATTTGACTACTCTATATACTTCCCTTTCTGAGATTGGAATTTTCAATCTATTACGCTCAGTTTCATCTAGCTTTTCTGCCTTACATGATAAAAATTGCTCTTCTGCAGATGGTGACGAGTTTACCCCCTCGCCGTAGAGGTTTCTATAGAAGTCTCTCCCTTCGCTCAGGATCTCCTCCGGTTCATTAGTTAACACCCCGTCGATTATTAACCCAGAAATACACTTACTCCTAGCTTTACTCTTCTCTAAATTTAGAAAGTACTTGGAGCACCTCTCTCCATCCGACATCCATTTGGCTCTGGACAGAAGTAGTGCCCCTTCCGCTTTATTAAGTTCGAATTCTTTAATCTTACTCATTATGATTTTCTTCTCAGCAAGCTGCTCCTCATTCAGCATTTCAGTGTCATCGAGCTCTTTAATTCTATTGTGTAACTCTTCTTGATCTTTCTTTCGCTCTCTTGCTCTATTTTTACTATATCTAATAGAGAACTCTCTACACTTAATTTTGAAAAACTCCCATCTGAGTATGTCACACATTTCCCTCTCCATGCCTTCTACATCTTTCGCAATAATTCTGACTTCTTCACAGAAATCATCGTCATCCAACAACATGGAGTTGAATTTCCAGAAGCCCCTACCTCTCACGCTGTCTTCAATTCTGATGTTAACACTAATTATCTTATGATCAGACTGAGCTGTAAATACATTGTCACACTTCACACTCTTACTTTGTAAAAATTGATTCAAAACAATGTAATCTAGTCTCGATTTCTGCATATTTCTGAACCATGTATGGCTTGTGTTGCCCAGGCAACACAGAGCGTCGCTTAGATTAAACATAGATAATATTCCCTCCAGCCTAGCGGAGTTTGCACTGTCGTGCTTGTTAACAAGATCAATATTAAAATCACCTGCTATGCACAGCGTATCAAACTTCAAATTAGATATGCATTTTTCTACTTCTTCTAACTTAGCAAGTTGTTCCTCCTTATGACATGCAGTTGGGAGGTAGACCGACACACAACAGTATTTAATATGATTCAATTCAAATATGACGTACACATACCTTCCCTCACAATCACTACCTTTAGACACGATTTTGATATCTAAATCATTTGTAAATAACAACATAACCCCATTGGCATTGGACCTTCCGTGGCTGAAGAAGGACCTCCCCTTCCACTGGTTAGTCCATATTTCCTCTGCCCCCGCTGTGGAGTGTGTCTCTTGCAAGGCTATCACCGATCTGTCCAGTTTGAGAAATTCACTAAGAATTGCCTTCTTTGTTATAATATCAGCCATGCCATTAACATTCATAGACACAAAATTAATGAAATTACACTTATTGTTACACAACCTCTCTCTATCGCCAGTATCGCCGCTGGCATCGGCAGTCCTATTTAAATCCGGCATGTTGTTATTGTCCGAACCTCCGATGAGTGTAGACTGATCCACCATCATTGCGGAGAACCGGAAGCGCACAAGATTCACATACAGTCATGATCCATTCACCGAATCCTAATTCCCGCCAAACTTTGGCCCTTCTTTTTCTTGCACAACTCTCTCACCTTCTCCCACTGCCTCCCCATCAAGTTGCTATCTTAGGGCTATTTGGTCTTGTCGAGCACACTTGCATCCTTTAGCCCTAGGCCAATCCCCCAGAACGTATCCGTGGGGGAAGCCTCGGCCAAGGATTTATCTCCTGTACTTAGCAGGTATTGGGCGACATATTCATTATCCGCCGCTTTGGCTTTGAGGCCATTGTAGAGGATATCTTCTGCTCTCTTCCTCCACTCCTCATATAGCTTAGATCCTTCTCTCTTAGCATCTCCCAACATGGCTTTCAAAGCCATGGGATTTCTAAGGCTCATAACTGCATTAGCCTTGGTAACACTTCCTATTCCCACCATACAGGAGTAAGCCAGGTATTGCTCCATAGAGGAGTAACCCCTGCCCTCTACCTGGAATCTAACCATATGATGGTTGGAAAGGGGGGAATCGCTTCCAAAGAAGACGAAGGCCTCCTCGTTCTCTTTCTTTGCCAAGCTCTTGCCGTCCAGATATATGTTACCATCAATCTGGTAGGGGTTGTCGTATTTCTCAGATGCTCTGGCTCTTCTAATTACAAACTCTGCTTTTGCCACTCTCTCTCTAAGTATTTTGGGCATGTCCTTTTTGATCCAAACTTTGGCTCCAATGGACGAATAGTCCATATTCTTGAGACTCGCTCTCCTCTCCCAGAACTCCTCCGCCTGGGCTATGAGAAGGAAAGCAAGCTTCACCACTGGACCGACTCGATACACTCTCAGTTTATCCGGTTTGGGGAACCCCACCCCGTGATCGAAAATGTACTGAACAGCTTTGTCTACAAATACTTTATCATCCACTTTTTTTTTTGCACAGGGATCCCTTCAATAATGATACAATTCTTCAACAGATCTCTATCCTGCTGAATTCTATCCTCTTCAGACTTCTTTGCTTGTTCTGCGATTTGTAGTAAGACTGGATCGTCTTTGCACACTGTGTTAGCTTTAAGGCTTTTAATCTCCTCTTTCTGTCTCTGAATTTCTTTTTGCATAGCTCCATGTTGTGCTTTTTGCTCTCTTTGGACTGTCTCCATATTTTGGTCATAGGTATCCATTCTGGTAGTAAGGGTCGCCACATTTTGTACTACAGCCAGGCAGGCACCTATTTGGCGTTCAGCCTTTCCTCCATGGCCGACATAAATCCCTCACTGGCTGCAACCCCTTCCCTTGCCTTCACACCATTTGTCTCCATTGATTCTTCTTCGTTGGGCATGATTTTAGAGGAACTATTGTCAACCTTAACCTTTTTGCTAGGAGGAAGGACCTCTTCTGATTGAGCACTGCTCATACGATTCTTCTCTCCGCTCTTTCCCTTCATGTATATTGACTCACTAACCTTATGTAATGTTTTTTCACTCAAGCTATCGCACTGTTAAAGCGTAGTCCTGCTATTGAGCTGGCTGCTCGGTGTTATTATGCTCCTATTCCGACCGGCTCTATTGCTCTATAGAGCACTCACTAGTCTGTGTGTCTCAAGGTGTTTTGGTGCTAGTTGACCTAGCTAGATGGCCTATATTCCTCCTTTGTGTGGCCTACTCCGCTCGCCTCCTTAATGCGCATGCGTAGCGGGATTATTCAAATGTTTGAACTTTTACCAACTTTAACCCACGTAATCCACACACCTACTTAAGGATTCTTCAGCAGGAACCTTAAATAGATAGTCCAAGATCAGTTTGTCACTATTTTTGTCTCTTAACTCTCCGTATTCACTGTTATACGATCGTTTGCAGTCTCCGCACTGGAGGAGCCCTGGAGCCAAGATGGCGCGCTCGGACCCTCGTGTAGCCGTTGGTCAAGCTGCTTTCGATATGTTTAAATCCTACTTTTTTGGCTTTCTTCCTGCACTTCTGTATATCACTTTAGTGAACCAGGGCACTTTATAATCCCCCTGATTAAGTTTTGTCAACTTAGAATCCTGTCTTTGGCTGAAAAAAAAAGATTAACTTGGCCGTAGCCACACAAGCTTCTTTCTCTTTCTGCTGAAAACCGGAATCCTTATATAACTCTTAAATTAACTAGGATGTTATAATGTTGAGCAGATAATGAAACCTTAGGCTATTTAAACAATTGCCTGCCTTCCTCCACACCATAAACAATGCCCACCCACACGCTGTCCCAGCCATGTAGACGGTCATACCATCTACATGGCACAATGGTGAAAAATGGAACAGGAGCTTGTGTGTCAGCCTGTACAGGCCAGGAGAGGGTTGTAACCTAGCATTGAGTTGCCGTGTGGAATCCCTGCTGCTATGACGTCATTGCACAGACCTCGTTCTGGAGCATGTTGATGCGTGTGGGAGTTGTGCAAGGGTGTGGAAACAAAATGAAATGTCCAAGATGTTTTCGCTTGCTTTGAATGCATGGTTTGCTGTCATTCTTTATTGAAGCACCGTAAGTATGTATGACCCGTTCATTTTAGATGGTAAAATACCTTAGTTATGTATTGGGGGGCATAACAAGCAAGTTCACATGGTGTTTTGAGGCTGTAGGGGCTTTATAACGAAATGCTATAGGCTATACGAGGCTGTTCCTAGGGAAAAGGGGTGTGGCACTAAGTCTCGGTTTTGCCTAGCAGCTTACAGCCGACACAGGACACAATCTCATCCAAATGTAATTTAGATATACTGTATTTCCTTGAATAGGCGCCCCCCCCCCCCCCCAGCACTAATTAAGTCAAGGGACTTTGTACCAGGCGCCTATTCAAGGCCCGGCACTTATTCAAGGCCCGGCGCTTATTCAAAGAAGGTAGAATGAGCATGGAAATTATAGAATAAAATAAATATTTGTATTTCTTTCATCTAAAACATACTTGTTTTAATTTGCCATAATTATGTTCCAAATCTTTCAGAAGGATCGTCATAAAATGGCATATAAACAGTGTAAAGTTATTCCAGTGTCTGGTTACTGTTACCATAACATTAAATTCGAACTAACCACCAGCATGAAACTGGATACTTACTTAGGTCTGCTGGCGGGCATCCTAATTAAGATTGTTTGTTTAATAATAACCTCAAGAGACTTTGTATCCACAACAGAAATGACACTACTGAAGATAGACAAAGCCAAACCAGTGATAAATCATTACCACTACAGCTAGTTATAGTGACAAGTCCAAATCGTATTGCATCATTTGTTTTGATACATTTGTGATGTGTTTCAGGAAAATGAGTCATAAGTCGCAAAAAATAGATTTTGAGATATTATTATATTTGAAAAGATGAGATCAAGCCGATTCCAATGGTAGTAAACAGTCTAATAATCTAATAAGTATTTCTAGATTTTAAGTTTGATATTTTCATTTTTAAAAAAAAGTTTCCAATATTTCTCGGGGGCAATAAACAGTAAAGTAACTAAATATACTCCATATGAGGACCTTTAAAACGAAAGGATATATAGGGGCTGCAAGTCGCGTGACCTCATTCTAACTAGGTTGGGAAACCCCCACTGACGGCACCCCACTTGGGGACCAATGCGTTGGTGACCCCTATATCATAACATTACATCGGAAATGACAGCAGTTTTCTCCCTAATATAAAGATCAGATAATATATGTAAATGCCTAGAATTCATTAGCAATGTGTTAGTTATCAATAATCAAAAAACAGTGAAGAGTGTGACCACCCTGAATGATGTATTAGATTTTATTATATGCGCATGCTATATGAAGGGTGCTATAAGTGGGGTGCTATAAAAATATTCATATAGGACGCGTCCTATATGAATGTAGTTGTCTAAAAATAGCTCTGTTTATATGCTTCGCGGAGCTTTGGCTCTCCACGAAGCATGTAAACAAACCCCCGCGATCGGTAATCCACCCGTGATACTGGTACTTTAATTATAGAAATATATAATAAAACCCACACCATTAGATAGAGCATTAAATTCTCTATTGAAAGATATAAGATTTATTAATGTAGGCCAAGAAATGGCTGCGATATGAACGTTTTAAGTCAACAATATAAGTAGGCCTAAAAACTGCATGATCACACAGTGGGCACTGAACATTGTATACATAGGCCTACTAACGGGGCTGTCAGCGGGGCTCTCTGTGCTTCTTTAATATTTCTTCAGTGATATTTGATGACATATGATCAAATTTTATGCACATATAATGAATATAGAATGGAACTCGCTGGCAATAATCGAAAATTTATAGGACTTGATTCGTCCACATAAGCACTCTGCCTAAGGCATCGTGCTTATGTGGACGAATCTCGTCCTATAAATTTTCGATTATTGCCGGCTCTTCCCATTCTCTCTATATGTTCTTTATCTCCCATAGTGACTCTATATACCTGGCATTTTGACAGGACCCGACACACCCCTTTCTCGGCCAATCTCGGCCACTCTCGTGACACACTTGCAGGCCCTATTGTATACATTGTCCTGAAATTTGGTACATCGATCGATATAAATATAAGTGATAAACTCTCCAAAAATCAGAACATTGCAATAAAGTGATCTTGTAAAAGAAACACTTTGAAAAATAACATTTTTGCGAATTGTGGCTCATTTCCCTGAAACACATCACATTTGATAGCTTAACCCCAGCGCTTATTCAAGGCCCAGCACTTATTCAAGGCCCGGCGCATATTAGTAAATCATGCTCTGCCTCCGGCGCCTATTCAAGGCCCGGCGGTATTTCAAGGAAATACGGTATATAATATTAGGCCGTTTTTGTTGGCTATTACGGATATTTTGTTTTTCAATATTGCCTGCCTTCCCCCTCACCATAAACAATGCCCACCCAGCCGCCGTCCCAGCCGCGTAGATGGTCATAGCGTCTACGCGGCACAATGTGCGAAAAATAAAACAGCAGCTTGTGTGTCAGACTGTACGTGGGGCATAGATAAGGAGGCCGTTCCTATGGAAAGGGGGTGTGGCACTTAGCTTCGGTTTTGCCTAGCGGCTTTCAGCCGACACTGTCACTGATTAGTCCAGGAAGTGTGTCCCACCAGAAAGTGGTGGCTGGCCATAATAGGTTTGAAACCCTTATAGAGCTCTTTAAATTAACTAGGATGTTATATTATTGAGCGGATAATAAAACCTTAGGCTATTTAAAAGATTCCCTGCCTTCCCCACACCGTCGGTAGGTCCTACATAGAGCCCACCCACCTGCCTACCAAGCCATGAAGGCGCTACTGTCATATTGCCTACATGGCACCCTGCGCTAAAAATGTAAGGCCAGCTGTGAGCTGGTTTCAAATGTGCGACCGTTCGTGTGTGGGGTGGACGCTCTGCCCCTGAGCTAGTTTCCACAGTTGAGTGATCCACACTTAATTCTAGAGCGTGTTTGAACGGACGGGTAAGCCTAGTGCCGAGGGTTGATGCCCAGGACGAGATGTGCACAGGACTCAACTAGTGGCTAAATGAAATATCCGTCAGTGTTTACATTCATTGGAATAACATTACTGTAGGGTTTTGCTGGCATTATTTAGTGAATTACTGGTGGTATGCAAGACCCGGTGTGTTTGTAAAGAAAAGTATCATAGGTAGGTTTTACAGGACATGACAAGGGAGTTCACATGGTGTTTTTAGGCTGTAGGAGATTTGCATTGGTTTTCCATTATTAAGTGAGGCAGTCTTGTGTTGAGGCTTTGATTCCGGCAGTGTGGTGCTGAGCTAGAGTGTAAACCCTTATGGCTTATCAGCCGAACACGGCACTGCTTCGTCTAGCGGTTCCAATTGAACTGACTTAATTAATCAATGTGACTCAGAAGCGTAGACAGTTGAGAAAAGGATTGGGGTCTTAATCTACCCAAGTTAAATATATATTATGTATATATATAATATGATATATATATAATATATATATAATATGTGGAGGGTAGAATTAAATAGAAATTTAATTAAAAATAGTGGGACCTCTCCACCTACAGAATCAGCTCAACAACAACAATCAACATATGCTACACCAATCGTATCAACAAAGAGGAACGCCGCCTACCTTGCCTGACTTGATCCCGTGGCCGGTCTTACATTAATAACATTATTGCAGCTATCTTGCTCCTCTTCCATCCCAAGGCCATGTTCAACAAGATCTGCTCCCAACATCTCCTCCTCTTCACTCATCCTTAGTCCCATAAGACGATCAACCAACTTAAAAAATATTTAAAACGCAATGATAGGTATCAGAGAGTCGCTGATGATGGTGGCAGAGTAGTTGCGTTGGTATTATAGTAGTCATGGCATGCGTTAAACATTTAGGAACACCGTTGTGCGTCACCGACATTCTGCGTTCCTCCAACGGACCCTGCTTTTGTGCGTTATGAGGCCAAGAGTGAACACATGCATTTGGGACTAAATATACAAGTATGTACGTATAGTCGGTTACCAAAGGGATAGTGAAGTGTTTTTCCTAAATAACACAATCAAAGGGGTTACTGGGGTTATATCCTATATGGTCGATTCTCACTAAATGTCGTCAAATGGGCCTTTTTCTCTCATATGGCCATAATTTGTAATATGTAATTCAAAAACTAATATGGATGTGACAAAATGATCGGACTAGAGCAGAGGAACATGCGGGTATATACTTTTCACTATCTTCATTGTATATTTACGCTGCTGGATGCCTTAAAATGCCATTTTGTAGGCATTTTAAAGAAAATAGATATGTAAATCAACTTTTGAACATCAATATTCCTGAGATATCATGTAAATTCAAATTAAAGCAAATACAACATGAAAGTATAGGCAGGCTCCTTTTTTATGAATGAAAAAAAAATCAAGTTGGTACATTTGCTATTTTTCCAGAGTCATTTTTCACTTTGTGTAATTAAAACGTCATTGAGCGATACCACAATCATGAGGTATGCTAGTGACCATTGGAATTAAATTCAATGAGTTCTTGATACTGGTATCATAGCTCAACACATCTATTATTAATTGGTATATTTAATATTTGCCTAACTGGAGAAGCCTTATGACAACATGCCTTTTAATAATATAAAGGGCTTTTGGTGTAGTTTTGGCATCATTGAGCGATACATCTTTATTGATGCATAACTTATTTGCATGTTAATATTGATAAGTGACAATATATACACATGTAGCCTATTTCAATCTCTATTGTTTTAGATATATTTTTGTACATAATTCCCATCATGTATGAAGCTTCTGGGTATCTAATAGGAAAAAATCATCAAGCAATACAGTCATTGAGCGATACATATGGTATGATATGTATGCAGTTAATCCATGAGAAAAACAAAATGCACAAGTTAAGTCTGTATGTATGCATTTCAAGTTACATCAATTCTGGACATACTTATGGCTAAATTCACTATAATAGTCATAGAATTTCTGCTTAATGTTAATTATGCATGATTCTAGATGGTATGAAACCAGCAAAAACGTCATTGAGCGATACCACTTCTTTGTTTCATTATACCCCAGGTATATCATGTATATATTTAGGTTATAATATTTTGTCTCTTTGAAAGCAGATTACACCATTATTCAAATAGTAAAACCACATCTAAATTCAATATTTGCCTTTAATTCCATGGTTTCAATTTCACCCTGTATCGCTTGATGATGCAAATAATTCAGGCCTCAATATACAAGGTAGTTTTCAATATTAGTGTTCCCAACTTTGAACATATCAAGTATAGTACTATAACTATAAATAGATAAAATATTTAAGGATTCAGGTATATTTAATTTTTACACCAATTTTGTTACCCATATCAACCAATTGACGACGTTTTGTGAGAATCGACCATATAGTGCTCCAAATGAGAACTTTCTTTGGACATTATATGCTACAGATATTTATCTGCCTAATGACACCCTAATTATCGGAACCCATGTTCACAATTGCTTTATCACTGATTAGAAAGAGAGTAGACACAAAGCCCAGGATTCTGATTTTTAAATATACTTGGGGTTACTTACGAAGAGCAAAAGAAACGAAACAATACCGCTCCATGCGATAATTGTAATACATGCAAGAGTCTGAACGCCAAGCAAGTAGAAACCTCCTCCGTGAAAGAGGCCGAGCTGTCCGCCAGTGATGTTTTCTAGAGGGTCGTGCCCAACAAAGAGACCTACTGCTAACATTCCCTACAAAAGCAGCCAAGAATTCACTAAAATAAATAATTAGCAGATTACAATGCAAAGGAAAATATACTAACGACGACACTAAATGCATGGCATTAGGAGATTTAAATTATTGTTATACTTACCCACAGGCCGCCGCCGCCGTGAACGGCGACAGCTCCGACTGGATCATCTATTTTCAGTTTCTCAACTCCTATTGCCACTAATATGGAAATAATTCCACCTATTGCACCGATCACCAGGGATTCCCACGGCTTCACCATGGCACAACTTGCTGATTGGATAAATACCAAGAGGAGTATATATATACAATAATATTGTGGGTTTTGTGTGAGTCTGTAGAGTTAATAAATACAAAAAAGAGTATCTATTGCAAGGCGATTTCTCACGTTCTTCTTTAATAATTGAGGTATGTGCATATATGTGTTAATGCAGTGAGTTGAACATTAAAACTAAAGTAAGAATTAACAAGAGGGGGAGGGTTAATCGCTTTGGGAAAGGGGTTGTTATTACCTGTAATTGCAACCAATGCTCCCAGGATGCTGTTCACGATGTCGCCAATGATGATTTTATGTTTGTTATAAAAGAAACTAAAAATAAAATAAACATACATCTCACTATATTATTTTGAAATGTATAGATAATGAGTAATGGACCGTTTAATTTGGTGGTGAATTGATAAAATGTACCGTGAAAAAATAACCATTTGCATGAGAAGAGAATGTAAACCTTTAAGTCCTTTGGGGCGCTGATCCAACATTCTAGCACTTTTTCCAACTATTCATATATGTATGGAATAAATATTTCCCGCCAGGAGAAGACATTGAATAAGAAAATGAGCGCATGAGATTAGCATACTTACGTAAATGTAACGCCTGCAAGTCCCCCTGCCATCGAGGCATTGAGCGTTGTCACCGCGGACCTATATAGGATAGTTTAATTAACACTGAACTCTCAGGTGGAAAGTGTGTGACACGCATGGTCTTCTTTGAAAGTATAGAAAAGCTCACGTCAGTAGTGGGATCTTCGCGATCCCGCCTTTATACTGGGATGTAGCTGGCCGTACACTGTTTTACTGTTCTAGATATATAAACGTTGTGATGACAACTATACTCGAATATTCCCCATAAAATAAAGCATGAATATGAGTATAATAAAACAGAAAGTAGGAAATAATGTCAAGCTACCGTATGTTTTTTAGCATATCTCTTTTAGAATAGTATTATTGTACTGCGACAAGTAGGAAACTATGCACACTTACTTGGCTGCTAAGATCCACTTTCCACCAGAGATACCATAAGTGCTGCCACAATTGAAGGCCAACCATCCCCACCTAAACATAGCATCTTCATAAATCAAACGGAGCATCTTTATACATTTGATCAATTTATTAGATAACTGACGACCATCCCTCCTGCGTATATATAGGTCTATATAGGCTATATCAAGTTCGTTGATATCTTATTTTATGTGAGTGTTGAATGTTTTGTTTTATAGATGAGACAATGGAATTTATAGAATTCCTGGTATGGATAATGTATAAACATAACACCCCGTATTCAACACGATAATCCCCGATAAGTAGTACATGAGTAGTATAATGTCAAAAGGCATTTTTGTGGCTAGACTGAGTAGGTGTTCAAATGATTTTGGAAATGGAAATGATTTTCTATTTAAAAAATGAAACTTTCCATGCGTGAGCACTCTCGTCTTCCGTACGTAACAGATTTTGAGGTTTTCCCACAAAATGCGATACTGCACAATCAGCTGGCAGTTCTGCATTGTTTCGTGCAGTAGGAGACAATTATGCTATTAACCTATCAAACTTCAACTGAGTTTAGATGAAACTAACATATTACTGATAATATTTGGATTTCTTCTGTATCGAAAGACTAGCTCATCTCTAAAATGTCAATGATATAAGTTTTGCAGGTTTGTGTATGCATGTGTTTTTAACAATGTCAGCGATTTTGGTGGAGGTTGCACTATATATACCGCTACAAATGAAATAGTTCCCAGTTCTGGCAATTTTGTATTCACTGCGGTCACTGTCACTGGGAGAGGTTTGGATGGATGTATAAATGGGTCACAACTGGTTGCAAATGGCATATCAAATTGGATGAATTGCAATAAACTCACTATAAATTCCAAGAAATGTCTCCTCCAGGTGCTTGGTTCAAAACATCGCTTGAAGAATTTAAATCAACTTTGTAAATATGGCTGGTCTTTACATAAACGGATCGCCTGTTTCAAAATCAGAGCTTTGTAAATACTTGGGCTTTACGATAGACCCATCCCTGTGTTTCAATGAGCATTTCTCTAAGATGAGAGGTATTGTGCAAGCCAAAGTAAACCAACTAGCCAGAGTAAGCTTCTACATCGATAAAAATATCTCGAAAATTATTGTAGGCCTATATCTAAAAGAAACATTGTGATGTTTGACTTAGTAGTGCTGAAGACTGTATAATTTCGTACAGTGTTGCATATGATTGTTTCTACACGCTATCTATGGTCGCGTAGTTTTATTTTTCGCGGATAACACTTATGTATTTCTTTTAGTGTCGGCCGAGAAAATCGAAAAATGTGTAATAATATATTTTGCTCATCCACCAAACCCTCTAAGGGGTGATAGTGCTCCTATGTATGTAAACAAAATTGTGTGTGTGGGGGGGGGGGGGGGGGCTTCTCACGATAAAGACGAACCACGGAAAAGCCTTTTACATATTATACTATACTAATATATGAATGTAGAGCAAAGACAAGTGATTTCTAACCACAACATGAACATTCCCACCAAACAATTGGCGGCATTTCCTGCAGGAGGGGCTGGCATGCCTTCATCAAAACGCCCGCGTCTAGGGCCCAGCATGAGCGCGGCGACGAGGGCAGAGACTGCACCCAGCATATGTACAACTCCTGAACCAGCGAAATCTAGCACTCCAAGCGTTTTGAGAAATCCATTATCAGCCCACACCTAGAAAATGAAATAGTGATAGGTCAATGTGAAATGTTCGACTGGGGAAAATAATTTATTTCCACCACCATTACATCATTGAGAAACGAAAAAGTGTAGATATACATATTTCTTTGCGATTCAGCCAAAGTAACTCATTTTCAGATTCAGTAGTCATCATCAACTTTTATGGAACAATTGAGTGCTTCATTCCCGGCTTTGACTAACCCAGTGGGCCGGTATACAGTAGACTACTGTGTTTAATAATGAGAAGAGGATGTAAGAGGTGAGGCGCGTTCGTTCTGCCATCGCTCCAGACACAATTGTTGTGGCAGTCGTCGCAAAAGAAAGCTGGAAAATAAAAATTGAGGGAGATGAATGAGTCTCCTGATTGTGAATCATAGTTGTCTCACAAAATTCAAGCTAACTCCTAATAATATTATAAGTATAATGACCCCGTTCAGAGGATTATGGAGTTTTCTTCTCAGCGGTATCATTAGCCTGTTTGGATTTCACGGGCAGAGTTATTTCAATACAGTCTGTTACAATTACAGAAGAATGTCTTAATTACTTGAAAAACAAAACTTGGGAAGAGTTCGCCCATCAGTATAGGATCCTCTGTATCCACAAAGAAATAGCCCCAACCTATGAATGGATTAGATCCTGGATCTTCACCAAAACTGAAGGCATAGCCAAACATCCAATAGGTGAGGCCTCCGAAGACAACATCTACAGCATTTTTTACCATGATGTTAACCTCGTTCTTAGAACTAACACAGCCAGCTTCCAGCAATCCAAACCCTATAATGGGATTTTAGAAAAGAAGTTTAACATTACATATTACTGTTTTTTCTATAGGAAGAAATAAAAAATCCTAACTGATTATGGCTTCCATATCTAAATGATTGATAGCTGTAGATACTAGGACATTTCCTTATTGCAGTATACCTGATTGCATGGTAAAGATGATAAAAGATGAGGTTAGAATCCATGTTGCGTCGTCCCAGCTTTTCGTACTGACATCCGAAGATGTCGATGTCGCATTTGTAGCGTTTGCGGACAAAACAGTTTCATTTAAAACTGCCATCCTCGCGTCCTATATGTTAATGTAAAAAAGAGTTTGATAATACTCCATGCCATGTGTTGTTCCTGTTTGACATTCCTACTATCACAAACATTGAATTCTTTTATAACGATCACTTGACATAGTTGAAAGATTACACTTTTAAAAGAAATGGTTAAGAAAAGCCACCTACCTTCAAGTAGAGAACCACCAGCACAATGCCTTAAACCACCGGTCTCCACTCGTCACTATGTTAACGGTGGGGACGACGAATTTGACTAAATATCAATTGTTGATACAAGCCGTCATATGCATCCCCCCCCCCTTCCAGTATTTGTGCGCAGATAAATTTATGCGCGAGAATATTACCTATGAAAAATCAACCCTCAATGTTGGTCGAGCTCCATCCTCCCTTGGGAACAACTTCTTGGGTATGTGCTCATTAACCTTCCATACACACATAACATCATGAATCCTGTTTGACAAGCATTTACAAAACCTCTAATTATGGAGCGCGTTGACGGCAATTTCACGTAATATTGTTGTATTGTGGTACTTAAGGCTTCTTTCTTCCTATATATTTGCAGACAATAGTTTTCATTACTGACAAATTGCAGCACCGTGACCTTTCGTTTGCGCAGTGAGGCATACGGTTAGTGTTTTAAACTAAAACGTGGGTATAGCGAGTTCCAATTTCACGTCACGTGGATTATAATATACAATTTAACACTCATCAATCATGTAGAATGTTGGGAACTCGAATTTCTGTGCAATCTCATCCCTCAATTACAGGCGTCTTGTATGATTTTGTGTATGTATCATATGCCTTGTCATAACCCCACGCCCCATTACCCCCTAGTCCAATTACCCCCTAGCCAAACTACCCCCTAGCCAAACTGCCCCAATAGCCCAGTACCCACTTTAGCCCTATTACCCACATATCCCTCTTAAATGCAAAATTGTCCCAAAATTGTCTACACATATATTGCTGGTTATATACTACATATAAACAGGAAAAAAATACATGTCATCGCGTTAAAAAAGTTTTAGCTGTCTGAAATAGACATGTTTGGGGAATAGCTCAGTTGTACCATTTAGTATGGAAAGTCTATTGGGAAATGCTGCATTTTTCTTTCACGGTTTTGGGAATAAAACAAAAATGAAAACTACTAATGTCCCAAAGTTTTCTACACAATCATATAGTGCAGGTAATATTCTACACATATATAGGGAACAAATGTACGTCATCACGTTAAAAAAATTGCTTGTAGCGGTCTGAAATAGACATGTTTAGGAAACATAGAACACTTTGAAAGCAGCAGATTTTTGGGTTGTCACCCATGGTTCAAAGCTCCATAATTCAGAAACTAGCACGATGACCCATTTTTTTCAGTTTTATGAACACACATACTTCAAGAATCATATAATATATATGTATGTATACTAAATAATCAGAAAAATGACATTTATTTTCATTTTTCACTAGATAACAGCGTTTGCCTTTAAACCCTAAATTCCATAATGCACTTGTCAATTGCAACCCCCACCCCCACCCCCAGGGGTAAGCGGGAATTATAGGAGGAAGTCAGAGAAAAATATGCCACCACCCAGGCGGGGATTTCCCTTAGTTTACCGCAGTATCAACCTGGAGAATGTCCGTCAGGGTTTATATTTTTTTAATTTGCAAAAATAATGCGAAAAATGTTCCCCATGGGGTCTGGGATGCAATTGACAAGTGCATAACACCTTAGCCATATTGCATAATACTATATATGCATAGTACCGAGGAGGAATTCCTAATTAAGGTTGGATTCACCAACCCTAAACCCATAAACCCTATCAGTATTTTCCTCGTGGAGTTGACACAGAGCAAACGCAGCGTTACCAACGTTTACCTTGAGACAGTCACTAGGCGCTATTGAGTTGATATTTCACATGTCGTGTACTACCACTACCCGGCCACCACCACTCTTTACCACCGCTTTTTATCACCACCACTTTGCACCACCACTCACTACTTTTGCACCACCACCTCTAGTTCTATTTCCCTACTTACAACCACCACCACTTCTCACCTCCACCCACCGCCGCCAGCGCCAATCACCATCGCCACCACCACCACCACCACCACCACCACCGCCGCCGCCACCACCATTCTTACATAGCACTGAGATCTCTGCTTACAAAAGATTTTGGTCCGTCACCATCTCCACCTAATGTGGTGGGTTATATTATCATTTTGGATGTACACGCAATACTCCACCTAGTAGTGGGTCATATATACTTTGCAGACGTAAGATTTTCTATCTCACGGAGTCGACAATACCTGTATTAGTTATTTTCTTTGATGGACGAAGTACATGTACTTATTTTACCAGATGTATGGCAGCAGGCTGACATGACAGTGCGCGCTTAAAAATGAAAGCGCGCAAAAGGTATTGGAATTTACTATGAACGAAAATAGTGTGTTTATAAATAAAGGTAAAGAACTTTAGACTGAACTTAATTTAATGCTTATGATAGCGGAATAAATAGAAATGAGTTGGATGAACGTTTACTATGTGAAAGACGAAATCTGAAAAACTATCCGGGTTTGCTCTTATAATTCAAGGGGCATCTTGGATATATATAGGAGAGGGGATGATTGAGTAAGCGATCCTCATTATAGCTGGAGTCTGCATACGGTTTACATCAAAGCAATTGCAATTTTACAGAAGATCTTCATGGTTCGTATCATGGAGAAGCTATTTGTTGCGATCGCAAGATACAATATTGGAGAAGTCACTGAAGAGGACATTATTCCACACTTGGAAGAGGCACTAAAGGTAAGTAGAATTATATAATAAATTTTGATTTGCTGAGATAAAAAGGCAATTAGAAAGGCGATTGCATGAAATTGATTTTATTTTTATGTTTCAGTTCTTAAGACAAGGTCGCAATCAAGGGCCCAACGAGGCGACTAGGGCTAATTTTCCAAAAGAGGTGTCTAGGTCTAATTCTGTATCTAACTTTGACAAATCCAATGTGGAAGACAAAAAAGACGCGACTAATTTTCATTTCCTTCCTAAATCTCCTAAATCTACTCCTCTTCCTTTATATTCGGCATCAGCTTCATCTGTTGGTCCTCAAGAGCCTTCATGCTCGGCATCGGCTTCACCTGTTGACTCTCAACAGTTAACTTTTGCAAGCTTCAATAACTCTAAACTTGTTTCTAAAACGAAAAAACGTCAAATTTCGAAACAGCGAGTTTTAAGAGTGAACAAGGTAAGGCCCCTGTAGAATTGACTTGTTTAGGAAAGCCCCTATTTTATAAGGCGGCGGATTTTACCATTTACACCCGTTTAGATCTATCAAATGTTAAAGTTGAACCGGTTTTATCTAGCCCCAAGCTTCCTAAACCGGTTTTATATAAATATAAACCTGCTAAATTGAATATGAATAATGTTACTCCCTCTACTTAAAAAAATCCCCGAACTTTAAAAATATAATACACCCAATCATTACTTAAAGGGTCAGTAAACGGGTTCATAGTCACTTTTAGGACAACAAACTTCATGCCGCCATAAATACAACATCCAAGTATCAATTTTTTTACCTCCATTTATGTCTAACTTATAGTCACTTACAGGCCCGAATTGAGAAAGCTTACTTGAAAAGGTCTGTTTAGCACAAGAGGGCACTGAGAGTGCTGTGTGACGTCATAGAGGCACGCCAGAAATGTACATAATATCCCTACCTTCCCCCCCAATCTCACAGCAATTGAAGCAGTTATGCAATACAGCTAATACCTATTCAAGAACCAGTCATGAGAGGTCAATAATTGGGTTGGTACACCCTCCTTCTTTCTAGCAGCAATTATGAGAGTTGTTTATTATGTTCATTGCATGTACATTTCTAGATTGGTGCACCTTTATGACGTAGGCAAACAGTGGTGCCTTGAATGGAGTGTTAAAATGTGGAACTACGTTTTCACTCATTTAAATGGGTAAAACTCACTAAATAATAACTTGGATTAAGTAAAACCGGGGTGGTTACATTTCAATAATAGCAAGTAAATGGATTTGCTCATAATATTTGGGGGTTTACTGACACTTTAAGCCTTCGCGATTGAGATTTGCTTCAGATAAATTGTTATCAATGGCCGCAGCTTCTTCTCCGCCCGGTTCTCCTCCGTTTTCCCTATAGCTTTAGTCCCCGTTGGTTGGTCTGAGCTGGCCCGTTATAGACGCATAGAGGGCCAGTGGTCACTACCGGTCCCGCTGGCCCTCTATGCCTAGAGAACTTCCGGTAAACAGCCCAACCAACGGGGACTAAAGCCATTAGAGCCTTCGTTTATTGTCCTCGCTGGCCCTTTATGCCTTCGGGAACCTGTCTCGGCCTCCGGCCTCGACAGGATTCCCGTCAGGCATAGAGGGCCAGCTCGGACAATAAACTCAGGCTCTAATTGCCCAATAGTGCTCCTTCACTTCCAGTTCCATTTGCTCCTTCATCTTCATCATATTTTCATTGATCCATTGTCCCTTTTACCTGACTTGCCTCCACTAATCAGATTCCGAACTAACCCCATTTTCTTCTATTGCTGCTGACTTTTTTCCAAGTCTGTCTCTTAATATAGTATACAGGGGAAGATTTACATCATTTCTTGGCAGATCAAGAGACCAGCGAAGATTTACTACTTTTCCTAAGGCAGCAGCAGCAGGGAGCACTCTTAGTTTTTCGGAGGTGAGAAGATTATCTTTACAAGGTATATACCGTGTAATGCCAAATCGTAATGATTAATAGAAATAAGACAATCAGTTTATAGTAGGTATTGTTTATATACATTTGATATGAGTACAGATTGATATTAGTACAGATAATACATTAATGTCTGATATTAGTACAGGTTGATATTAGTAAAGATAATAAATGTCTGATATTATAGGTAGAAATATAATATTCGTGCAGTGTACAATTATAACATTCTTGCAGTCTAGAATTATAACTATATATATATAGTAGCAGTGATGGTATATAATATATTTAATATAGAGATTGTAGATATAATGTTTTGATAATTTCAGATATTAAAAGAAGTTGATTTGTTGCCGTCTGGGGGTGTTGAGTGCATAGCATTAAGAAGATGCCAGTTAGGACACCTGTCACCAAAGGCGCTGTTTGATTTGACGTAAAAAATGTTGATATCTATCTCCATACGAGGGTGTAGAAGATGAACCAGTAACACTTTTTTCTTGCTGCGGTGAAACCCATTAAAATCATCTTCGGGTTGATAATTGACAGTTTCCTTTGAAATAAAATGCAATAGTTCCCCATTTCTCCTAATTGTTAAACTCTGTGTATTAACATCAAAGCAATAGTGAACTGAAACTTTTGCTTAAATTGAAAAGTCCGCAGATCGACGAGAAAAGCCCAAATTAGCAGCGATTTCAAAATTGTAATATGTATATCCCCTGGGTCTAGCAGTAGCGCGGCGTAAGTCTTATCTCGATGTGACCCCCCAACCATGTGACCATGTAAATAAGCTTCGAAGCAGGAATATTTCAAACAAACAAACAAACAAACAAACATATAGTGATATGTTTAGCATTATAAAGGCCAAGAAAGCAGGATTACGGTATATTGAATAACCGTTAATCGAATAAAAGTTTTGCACAAAAAAACAATAATAAATTCATTCACATATAAATCAGCCTGGATTAAATTGATTTATCATTATAGTTATTATAGTTGCTCTCATGCTCCCCCTCCTTGCTTTCTCTCCTGTCCCTCTGCTCCTTCCCCTGCATCCTCTCCCTCCGGCCCCCCTCTCTCCCCACACTACCCCCTCTCCCTCTTTTCCCTCCGCCTCTTCTCTGTCTCCCATACCTGTTTTTCTCTCCCAACCCCATCTCTGATACCCCCTCTCCCTCATGCTCCCCCTCTTCGCTTTCTCCCCCTTCCCTCTGTCCCTTCCCATACATCCTCTCCCTCTCCTCCTCTTTTCCCTGCCCCCCTTCTTTCCCTCTCCCTCCCCCTCTTCTATTTCCCCACCCTCTCCCTTTGCCTCACTCTCCCCTCCTACACCCTCTTCCTCCCCTCCCCCTCCCCCTCTCCAATACCCACACCCCTCTTCTTCACTCTCTTCACTCCTCTGCATGTAGTCGGGTCCCCCTTGAATTGTATTTTTGTATTTAAAATATTTCTATTCAGCACAAAACACTATGTAACGAATACACTATATCTCAGTCATTGCTGACTATACTATAACTCAAGTATATTATGTAGAAATAATGGAAAAACCATAAATTGATCATTTTAGTTAATATACACTTGCCACAATGATATTAAGGGCAATATAGATTGACACAGTAGCTTGTGGTTAATGACGTAGTGTCTCACAGGGGCTTTTCCAGGCTATCAATAGAGAGTGGATATCCCGATTTAAAAAAGGCTTCAAAATCACATTTTCACCCCAGATACCTTCACAAACCACATATAATGACCTCCAGACAGGGTCGACGGACCTGTAGAGACCAACAAAGTAGATAGGGAGACCCCAGATTCCGAGAACATGTGACACAAAGAAACCCCTCTTTTGTACTTCTTTTCGTAGAAACCACTCTACCCGTATAGTATATGGATGTACTAATTGCAGTTGATTAACCTCAAATTCCGTCATAACAAAAGTCGGAGGTCTATCTGTTCCAAAAGCAACAAGTCATGAGCAAGAGATACAGTTTCCTCTCTCGATGTTATCTTCGCTTCCTGTGTAAAAACAGGTGATACAATTTTCCACTCCATAGTGATATCTTTACTTTAAATTCCTGAAATACAACAGATCTACAGATTTCCCACCAAAAGTTAAATATTTACCGCATATTTGATGTGAATTCTCATTCAAAAGTGAATGTTTTTATCTCTCAAAATCATAGAATGTAAATAAAGCCAGTCGATAATCTTGAATAATAACGTTAATTCCAAACGCACATTTATATCAATGACCCTATAATAGTATAATATGGACTTGACTAATTTGTACTTTTATTCAAAGCCTTACAATTTGTGACCAACCAACGCCTCGGTGTGAAAGGGGTTATAGGTATAAGTGCATGGCCGCACAGGGCAATCGCAACAAAGTATCCTATTTTATTTCTTATATTTACTTTATTAACATTTTAACTTCGTGAGCTTAACTGAAAATCGAGCTATATATTTTAAATACTTCAAGTCTACACCTCTGGAGGGACGGAATCTTCTGCCTGACTGATATTGCTGCTGCTATCTAGCCAGATAATGTACTTCTTAATATGTTTTTCATGTCTACCTTTCGGTAATTAGCCTATGTACTGCTCAGTATAGTTTATTTCCTTTAAAACGGGTATTTTACCCTATTTTTACCCTTATATAATTCATTAACTACCTCGAACTTTTCTCACTAAGCCTCTAGATAGCTCCTTTTGGGTCTCTTTGACCAGCGTACTCCCTCGGAGTTATCTGCCTCCTTATGCATGGTCTATTGTGTATTTTTGTATTTGTACTTTCTACTACTAATTTGTGTTCAGACCGCTCTGCGAGCTCTTTCTGACCCTTTTCTTTATCATTTTGAACAATTATATCTTCTCCGCCTATGCGATGGATACTTCCATCAGTATCTAGTGTTCATGTTCTATCACTTCATTACGTGATATTACATACATTTCGACCATTTTAGGCCTTTTCCCATAATCCCTGAATTCCAAAACCTACTAGAACACTAGCTATATTTCATTCCTATACCTTAGCATAGGCAGAAGGCTTCGCGCGGTGTATCTGGCTAAACAGTAGTTCCCTGGTTGAAGACGTCTAAACGCACTCACCTCGGCAGCCATCATACTTACAAAACCGCGCGAATCTAGGTCATCTGTTTGCATCACCTCGCGCGCTAGATATCAGCGTTGCGGCGACGGGTGACCATAGCCTTCTATTCTAAACATCTCTATATTAATAAAATAAGGGTTTGGAGCCTTAAACCCCTATCTTCTCTGAAACCGCTGGCCAGATCTCCATTATATTTCACATGCACATTGCCAAAAATGGTGCCGAACCAGTCCACTATGTTTCATTAACAAATATGGGTTGGAAAGGGGTTAGAAATGGGTCTACATCGAGCCCCCCCCATCCAGGGCCCCCAGCACTGCCTGAAAACAAACCTATCAGTGCCCCTACACCAGGTTTCTGGGTCACCCAAAGCATGACGTCATGGACGGGCACATCATTGCTTCACTATAGGACAGGAGTTGATATATTCCCATCAAAAGGAGCATTGTCAGAGTTGAATCAGTTCATAAACTATCACAAAATGAAAGATGGAACGGGAGAGGGAGCGGGAGAGGGATTGGGACAGGGACAGGGACAGGGACAGGTAACGGTAACACAACAACAGCGCAACACTGAACAGTGACCAAAAAAAGCATCTAAACAGGGTTCCATTTGTGGTATGAAGATACTAAGTTATAGAGACAACTTGAAAGAGAAAGATAGTGGGAGAGGGAACAAGGAGAGATGAGGATGTGGGCCCCACTGTCCCACTAGCAAATCCTGTGTGTAGCACGGGTATTTGCTAGTAATTCATTAATCTGTTAAGACGCCTGCATCTTTTAAAACTTCTTTTGTGCAGTTTTTAAAAAAATATTTTAATGGTTACTTTTATTTTATTATTAAGTAATCTTACGTGGCAATTTAGCCACTGGTGCTCCTCAATGATTTTAAACCTCAAAGTATAGGAAATAGGACCAGTCGTGGTCAGGTTAACGTTACACTCTTTCATAGTTTATTCCATAATGATTTGGTAATGCAAAAAGTTAGTTAGAGATTAATATTTGGTTCGTAGTCGTCAGGTAGCTTACGTTTACTTGGTCCATGTAATTTCATTAATGAGATGTCTCAATTATTTATTTTGTCTTGGTTATGCTTAAACTGGTGCAAAAGTATTAATTCACACGTGATGTATACGTATTATGGGTATCATTTATCTATATGTATTCGTATGGTATGGTGTGTAAAGATATACATTATCTAATGTAAAAGACAGAGAAAAGATTATTCTCTGATTGAGGTAAATCTCTACAAGGAACTTGATTAGCAAAATAGTAATTTATCCTTGGAACTTATATCTCCTGATGGTCAAATGCATGTATACATTCATTAGATGCAGAAAAAATGTGCAGGGAACACATCAATTTGTATTTAGACCTCCCCTCTGGATATCAGAATCAATGCTATTGTTTATTTTGTCAGAACATACAGAATTACATCGCCGATACCGTAAATTCTGAACACCTTTTTATGAGTCCCAACCTAGGATATAACCGTCAGTGCACCATATGCGAGTTGCTTGGGTCCATCTTAGAGGAAAAGGATTACTATAAGGATCCACCATACTCCCTAGGCAGGGCGAGAATTTGACTGACAGCCTGCTGTTGGAGGATGGAATCCGAGGCAGGTCTCAATAAAGTAACAAAGGATATCTCGAGTTTATTCGTTTAATAATTTATTTTCTTACACCACCAGGGAATCCTTTCCACATTAACTCTCCAAATGGGGAATACACGAAGCTTGCCTTGCAGCTTTAATTTTTCTGACACAACTTCACTCTTTAAATAATTATATTTAAGTACACCATTTTTAACAGACACTATGGAGTAACCAGCATTCAAGAATAAACAAATACATGTGAGTCTATATGATCCGATATCCGACTACTGTATCCCTATACAATCATGTGTAGTACGACGTTTAGAGCATAGGTAATGGCTGGATACTATTCGCCCACATCAAAAAGCATTTTTACGCTCTCTGCCACCCTTTCCTCGCTGCTTCTTGTGATGCTCTGACATCAACAGAGGAGTTATGTGCATTATTCTCAAAATATACACAGAGTATATATGTGATTTAAGATTAAGAGGATAAACCACTCGTCACATTTGTAGGATTTTATTAAGTATACATATATGTATACCTGGTTCAAAAGATGATACAACAAAAGATGAAACACATATATATGAAAAATAGGCAAATGGACGGCTTTCATATAATTATATACATATATATATACCTCAATTTAATAACATTGCTGGAAAATCACATAAGATTTATGTTCCAACAATATACGTCAAACCTAAAAATTCAATTATCACAAGTGCACAAGAATATAAAATAACAGAACTACCAGATATATAATCTGGAGTGGACGGAATATTTTGTCAAAATGTATTACAGGTGCACAGATCAATAAAACAATTCAAATGTAGGGGAATGATACCCTGTAAACATAAATTATAATCGTATAACTTTGAGATGCTGGTCTTAACTGTTGATCTCTTTCCAGCATTGCACAAAAGGCGGTAGAATTGTATGGTCAAAATAGTGTCGGTTTCAGATCAGGAGCCTGAACACAATATTTCCTATATTGGGAAGGATCTAATTGTCGTATTGGAATATATTCTACAATTTCACATAGTTTTATCAAATTCTCAAAGGTTTTATCAGTTAGTCATTCATATTGTTAGTTACTTTTGACTCGAAGAACTCGATGAGATTCTGTAAGTCGTAGCTGTCAAGAACCTCGAGCAGGTTGGGCACTTTACTTTTCACATTCTGGCCTTTGAACTTGAATTTATCGATGAATAGGTCGGTGATCATGCCTGTCAGATGAAAAGGAAATAATGTAAAATGAGTAATGAAAGCTGAATACCTTCCAACTCACTATATGAGGGACAAAAGCTTAGCCTCATATATAAAAGTGACTATACACTTACACCATATAATACTGTAATGTATTGTATCAATCATATTAAATTAAAATAATGTATTATATCAAACAGGCAACTCTTCCTTTATGGGGAAATAGTTATTCTATCGGTTTCCCGACAAAAGCTTTTAAAGAGTCATACCATAAAGCCGTTCTAGATGACAAGGCTGTTTCTTGAACTCATTTTGTAATTTATCAGCAGTATCGAGGATTTGACGATATTCCGGGGAGAGGAAACTAATGTCATTCTCATGAACCTGTAGTTCCTGCAATAGGGAGATATTATATTACATGTGTATTATTGTGCAGTGTGTGGCTGGATGAATCTAGGTAAGTTTATATAATTTCCTCATAGAACACGAATTAGTTTTTCACGGCGTCGACTGACTATGATTAATAATTACTATTTTAGATTCACCATACCTTGAGAGCCTCAATCAGCTGTACTTTCTTGGCCAGTAGGAGTTGGTACTCTAGCTTAGGATGGATCAGACTTAGCGCGTGGGCAACAGAGTCATCGTTGATTTCTTGTAACAAAAATAAAGGAATGTCATTATATAGAAAATGTGAAATATCATATAATTGGATAAACGTGTATGATATTTTCATAGAAAGCTATCATGAAATTTTCAAAAGAGAAAATAGATGAATGAAGATAGATGTATTCAGTTTTGATGACCATACCATAAGTGATATCGAGCCTTATTTTCTTTTTGGTCGCTTCCTTGGTGAGTACATCCTTTAAGATGGATATAGTAGAAATGTTGTCGGACCTAAAACAAGCTTCTCCTTTCTTGTAGCTACATTCTAACATAGTGTCGAGGAAGGTGGACACGAAATGGAATGTAATGTGGTCCCCAGCCGGTGTACGTTCAGGCAGCTCAGGCAGACAGAATGATACCCAGGAATGCATCTCCGCCAAACTGAACTGTCCCGTCAAGCGCAGCGTGTTGTATGGCCTGAATAGGACATCAATGTTACTTTTTTACTGAGTCATTACCAACATAAGGGTTTATAGGAATCACCCAACCTGACCGCAACCCCCAAAAGCTGAACTTATTATATATATTTTTTACGGTACATGTTAGTGATATTTGTTTTAGGAAAGCACGTAAGTAGTTATGTTTCAGAGTTGGTGGTTCTATGGTTAGTAAGTCCAGCTTATGATTTCTTATCCCTAGTTTCAAATCAGATTTTCAATTATGGATAATGTCGGTCAATATTTCAAATTGTTTTAGGTACTTTAAATCAAGCCACTCGCATTTGTTAAATATTTGGTTAAGACCATTTGTAGTGGTATATAATAATGTTTATATATTTCGAAATTTCACCCTCACTTCTCTTATTCGGAGGAACCCCAGTTGTTGGTCTGAAATATCACGACATAAATGATTTTTCAAAAGAAAAAGATACACATACCTGGATTCATCGAACACATGCGTCCGTTGGTGGAGGGACAGGGGCTTTATTTGGTACTGACGGGCCTGACATGTTTTGGGTTGTACCCGTGGAGTGATATATGCCTGTAAAGTTCCGTATTGACCTTCAATAGAACGAATCTTTAATTCTAGTCGTGTAGTATTTGCCTGACACCGGTATGTGGCCAACAAGAAATTCCCTTGCTGAAAAACAAAAAGCAGTGAATATGAAGAATCAACATGGTAGAACTTGCGAAGAACAAGAAAAGGGTCATTGTTCAGGAGCAAACTATTTGATGTCAGTTATTTAAAATATCCCTATCAGAGCTGGCATCTTGTACATATAAAAATCAAATCAAGGCATATCACCTCCGGGTCACAGGAACTGTAACTGACAACAGCAGAATTCTTGTCAACGTCGAGCAGGTCAATAGGTACATCACTCTGAAATAAGGGCAAGTTCGGATAAATAATGAATAACCCAACTTAGTGAGGAATCTACTAGTCTAACGTTAGAAATAAATTGATATATGAAACAAGTATTGATACTATTTTTATCATAATCAAATTATAATATATATATTATACAGTCACTTGTGCGGCGGAATCTGTTAGTCATTTAAGAACATACCAATTTAATCATCAAGAACCGACGGGAACAGATGAGATGAGAGACACTGACCTGTAATAAGATGTTGTCTATGGCCATTTGTACTTCCAGACTGAGTGTGTAACTCGCGTCTTCCCGTGTTAAAACAAACTTGTCGTTTATATTGAACTGGGGGACAGCAGATATAGCTTTGCTATTCTGAGCCGTTATTTGGTAATTTTCCCGTTCTGACAAGACACTTTTTTGTAACTCTTCTATCTCACTTCTATTAGGATAAAAAAAACAGTCATTAAGTCATGAAAAGCACATCCAGTCATCTACTCTGTCAATGTATTTAATGATGCGATGAATTTCGGATTATTTTTAATGACATCTCAAGTATTAATTCTTAAGTAACTGCAGAACCAATGCCAAACATGCAAGTGTGGTAGTTTGATACATGAAGAGGAACAAATAACAATACAATAATTTCACATCAATGTCAAAAATACATACATTATGAAATGAAACGAAATACACTAGGGTGTTCTGTGATGTTTCATTAATAAGAACTTTTTCTCAAATTATTCAACACATTTTCTATTTAATTATGAAAAACAGAAACATAAGGAAATGGAAACGTGCTTCAATCTTAGGAATAAGCGTATCGGGGCATGAGCCAGGCCAAAATTCAACAGATGAACACTCTTTAAGTAAGTCATTAATTAATCAGCCCACTGCCCAAATAAAGGAAACAAAATATTTCAAGCCATCTGAAAATGATAATTATACATGGGGAGAGAGGCATGTCGGGAATCAATAACAGCTAAAGAAGACCTAGTAGGGGACCCATAGAGTTGTTGACTTATCTTTTACTTATGTATAGTGTTACCGACACCGATGCCTTGTGAAACACATTGCTGTGAATGAGCACGATTCAGTTATGATTAACTGAATTATGTGATACATTAAGCACTAGCATACAGGATTACAGATTGATTGTTAATAACATCCTACTGATTGATATCAACTCAAACAATAACCATCCTATTCATCTATCGCAGCAGTGAGTTAAAATTAAAGCAGCCAAACACATATATGATTGATTGAAGTTTACATAGAGAGGGCGCGAAATGGGATTTTAATCGTCTAGCTTAGTTTATGGCGACTTACTCCATCTTGATTATTTTTTCTTTATTAAAATGAAGATCGTCTTTCTCCTCACGCTTCATGCCCGGGCCATACTGGCGGGACGGAGGCTCCGTGGTCAAGGCAAATACATAACCTAATATAGCAATTAATGTTAGTTCATGGTAAGTTTGCTCCTAGCATACACATTTATATTTGCGTCAACAACATTTTTATCCAGAGAATTTTCTCTTAGGAATATGGAAGGTACTGAAATAGATCTATACAGTAATATTAGTAGCATCCAATGTCAGTCAATGTATCTTTCTGGTGCAGGTTGTAAACAAGTGCAGCATGCGATTAGTTTCTAAAAGTGAATCTGTTAGAGACATTCTAAGTGAAACCTCCGGCAACTTTCCTTTATACCAATTAGTCTATTATCCATTTATTTGGCTAATAAAACGTTTTGAATAATTTAAAGACAGGGATTTTACCAAGGTTTCCGAACACACGACAATCATTGCAGTGGGGCATTGGAATACTACCGCAAATTGTGCAATAATGAACTTTTTGAGGGCGTCAAACGTACAAACCGTAAATTTTATGAGGGAATTTACAGTTTTCTATAAAGTGATTATGAAGAAATTTTGTGGTGAGAATCAAATGAGAGGGAAATGACCAACCCCGATATGGGCCAGAACGACAAAGTTTGATACGGAGGATAGGGGCCTGGAGGTTTCCCTTTAAGAACAAAGACAAATACACAGCAGATCCTAATCAAATGAACAACGTCCTAGTAAGGAATGGGCGGGTAGAGGAAATATGAGAGAATAACAACTAGATTCTCTAAACGGACTAGGGACTACATGTCAAGGTGTTTTAAATAACTGTAGGAAAACTGTTAATTCAAATAATATGGATAAACAGAAGAAAATGGTGTGACAACGTTGTACAATAATAAACGAGTTGATTATTCTCACACGTGATTCCTCAAGGAAACAACTTACTTGAGGTGGATCATTTTGTTTTGAACAACCTCATCTACTTTAACTTGGCCACCAGAACTGATCTGTTTGGTTTGTGGTTCAGATGTGAAGGACATAACCCAGCCTGTGAAGATTGATACAGTGAGTAAGCAATAGGTGAAATCAATAAGATGTACTGATAAGCACTTCCACATAGCCAATTCATCGTTGAATGCAAAGTGGCTAGGGATTTTATTGATAACCAAATAGATATTGTGAGGCATCAGTAAGCGCTGTGACCTGTTATGTAAATGATGGAATAAAGTTTGAAGAACATGTTGCGTGGTTCTACCGTGAATTTACATGTGAGATAATAAATGCCTTGGATATTCTCTATCGATAGTGTTTCATATTATTTTTTACTTGCAATTTCAAGAAAAAGAATACCAGCTACTAATTGTAATTCCTAAAAATAATAGTATCTTAAGAACACCAAAATCAAGGGCCGTAATGCAGGCTCAGCGATAAAAATGCATTTAAAATCACAGATATACTGCGTTTCTATATAATTAGTAAGAAAACCATTGTGACAAATTAAACATTTGAGAGAATCATTGGATTTTTACCCATTCTAACCCTTCGATAAAAAAATACATTCAGAGATTCCGTGGAGCCACAAAGGTCTATTCTAAATAAAACAATTAGATATGACAATACTCATTATTATCATCTCATAAACGACAAAGAGCACATAACGTACCCGCATACGTAGCACACACAATTTCATCGAAGCCCGCCGTGGCAACCACACCGCCCTGTATAGCTGTGATGCTTTCAGTGCTCGTCTGAATAAAATATATAACCGAAATATTAGCAAAAGCAATTAAATAGCATCATGGCGACCTTTTTGCCATAGTATCATGGCGAGATGATGCCTGAACGCCACTGAATGTCATTTGCTTAAATATTTATAAGAATAAATGGCACACCTGGTGGTGTCTTAGAACGGGTTCCTCCATTTCATCAAAGCCATAGACTTCCATCATGCCATCGTCTCTGCCGACTAGAAGATCCAGTACCCCGTCGCCTATAATATCATAGTTATCCAGGCACAACACTCCTGCAAGTATAAATGATACAGTAAAGCATAATAAACTTGATCTTGTGTTTATTGAAATTCCTCGAGCTTTCGGGCGACTTGCCCTTCTTCACGAGAGTGTATTGTATAAATGATTTTAATTTGTAAATAAGCGTAAAACATTGCAATAAGTTCATAGTATAGATTGCCGTGCACGAAATGTTTAGTCACCAAACTGGTGGAAGCTTCAGATAATTGAAAAAGTTATGCTACGAATGAATACAAAAATACTTCCACATACCTCCATTTCTTTTGTCATTAGAAATCTCCCATCGATGAGACGGCGAATCTCTGGAGTCATAAAAAGAGTAAACATAGATTATTCATAAGGCGATATATAAACTTGTGTTGTAATCGTGAAATACATTGTTCAGTCGATATGTTTACACTGCACCACTGACCTAGTCAGTTGAACCAAACCGATTTTTCCGTCCGTTGTTCCGTAAAGAACTTCATCTCCGTCATCACCTGCCAAAGAAATATTGTCACGGAATCAATTAAAAATCAGACAATTGAATTATAAAATTGAAATCAGCAAAAGATAGAGATCTAGGCCCTAGATGCAGTGGAAAGAGGTGAAGCATTTAGCTTTTAAGTTTGATCAAAGGACGACAATGTAAATTGTAAATCAATTAAACGTGCACTGAAATTACCTCCATTGTTACCATACAAATGCAGGACTTGTGGCGGACCCGGTACCTCAACCTCGTACAATAATTCTGACTCCTGCAATGTATCCGTGTTTAGATTATGTTACATTTTGATAAAACAGACCAAATTTCAAACCTAAGTATTAACAGAATAATTAGAACAACAATATTTTATGAATCTATAATTAGTGGTAAATTTGAATTTGCAGGGGAAATTCGCACTGGATTTTGCATACATAGAAGAGGGACCTATTGTACAATAAATTTAATGCCCCTTATATCACCGACAAATTACTTACCTGCAAGACCCTAAGAACTCTATCCTGGCAAGCTAAGACTGGTGTCACATCTTGAATCTTGTCAGTGGGTAAACAGACGACGTCACTGATGACATCAGCACATAGATAATAATTGATATCTTTGCAGTCTCGATAATGATTGTAAATATAATTCCCACAAATAAATAAGTCGGAACTCTCGACGTACCTGCAAGTTAATAGCAAACAAATGTTCCAATTAATGCCATGATAGTTCGTCTCTAAAAGCTGGCATGAATTGGTTACTACATGGTGGAAGACGACAGAATCATTAAGAATAGAAATTGAAATTGAAGTGACACTGGCAAAATGAAGGAATGATTTCATTCTTAAGGATTGAGAATGAAATACTATTAATATTTCATCAGATTATCCGTTAATTTTGAAAGGCCATTCATGCCACATTCAGGTCACATATTGTTTTAAAATTCCCATTACTCGTGGCAGCATGTCTTTTCAAAATCTCGAATTTAGTTGAACCAGTTAGACCTCAGTGATACCTACATGGATTTGATGCTTTCCGTCATGTTTGTATTGAAGGTAAGGAACTGTTTGCCTTTCTTGGTGAAGCCTCTCACTTCGGCACCGGCTGCTGAGAATATACGGTCACGAATGCCTCCTACAGGACCACCCAAAACAAGACGATTGTATTTTTGAGGAGATGGCAGTGTCTTGTAAGTATGCTGAAGAAAAAGGAATATGTTTGATTACCATACAATGGGTTCAAAACTAAAAGATAATAATTCGAAACACTTTAGGTCAAATTATTATAACCAAATATTGAGGTAGGTTGTAAAGAATTGGCATCTTTGGATCCCAGACCCGACCTATTTAGCCCTGATCATGGTCAGGGCACGCACGCCACACGTGGCCTGGCCAGGAGGGAGGGGGAGATGAGCCACTCAGGGCTCACCCCACCTCCCCCAGCCCGACCTAATTACTTATACACTGCTCTGGGGTATCAAGAGGGGGGAAGGGCCAAGAGGGAGGGGGGGCTGGCACGAGCCATGGGATCCATGAGTAAGGGGTGGGAGGGGGAAGGCTGAGGAGAGGGATCCGACCTGCATGCATTCCATATATGGTCTCTGCCTGGGGAGCAGAGGTCGGCGTGTGGGCAAGGAAGATTCTCTCTCCCTCAACCAATTAGAGGGAAGGGGAAGAGCTAGTGGAATATTTCCTGGGTTTGATTGTATGAATAATTCATGATTGTGGAGTATAAAATAAAGTGACCATTCGGACCTAGGTACTCTGTTACTCGCTGAGTCACCACCGCCTAGGCCGAATCCAGACGAACTACAACCTCGGACTTCTTGTCTCACTTCTTCATCTTACTGAACCTATGGGCTAAAAACCCTTAGTCTTCTTTACACTGGCGAACCACTTCTGGGACATACAAACGTATCATCGGCATGCCAGGGTGATTTTAGAAGGCGGTTGTCTCCTGGTCGGAAAGGATTGGCGTGTGAGTAGCATCCAACGCCATGAGTCCCATATAACCCTCCCCATCCCCAAGATTATGCCCCTCCCCGGGTTTAATCTGACTTATGGCAAATTATCCCTTTACCCCCATTTAGATCAGCAATTGACTTTCCTGCCAAGAGCTGAAATACCCTTACTAGCCCTGACAGATTTTCCTAAACCAATTTCCCCCCTGATTTCCTCCACCCCTTGGTCCGAAAGTTCTATCTGGGGTATAGCCACTCTCATCCCCACTCTCCTAGGAGTCATGACCCTGGGAATAATCTACCTCCGCCGAAAGGGGCTCGCCCCAAGAGGCAAAGTCAACCTTTTGTGTTGTCTGAGAAACCTTAAGCCCCGAGAGAATATCCCAATAGGACCCCCAACCCACCACCCTGTAGCCCTAGCCCTCCAAGACCTAGATCGAGAGGAGGGAGAGGCCACTCCAGGCGCTAGGACTGGCTCTCGTTCCCTCGAGCATATCCCTGCCCCCTCCCCCGCCTCACCATATTACGCTGCCAATTTCGGACTGACCAGGATGAAATAATTAGTCTACCAATGTTTATTGGGTTTCTCTGGGGTAACAAACACTTTTTGAACTTGTCTGTAACTTACTCTTGTTTAATATTTACTATTAATTTTTGTTCTGTCCTCTTCTCGGGTGCGAGGGAGATCACAGAACACAGAGTAGTATACCTGGGTGAAATCCATTTTCTCTCTCGGGAGGAAATGGTGGAATCCGTGAACAAGGATCCAGCCCAAATAGGTATTTTTATTTCAACTCTCATTGTGAGAAGTTGTTTTTACACAAACAGAATCGGTCGAGACAGAGGAGCCTGAGAGGAAGCACCATGGAATCGAAGCCCTCACCTTGTCTCCGACCATTCTGCTTTGAAGAGGTATTTTTCCAAATAATAAGAGTTTATACGTGATGCTACAGTAAAGTCGACATGTGTTCTGTAGTATTTGAGGTTAGAAATGGAAATATTGTAGTGTTGACTACCCAACCGCTCTCACTCTCCATGGCCAAAGGAGGAGAGAGAAAGAGACGGGCGTCCTGTCGGTCAGCGACGAGGTCCAGCGGGGGCCTCGGCTGACCGGCCGGGCAGAGGAGACGGCGGTGACGACCGTATTGGAGAACTTTGTGAGTACTAGCTCAGTACAAAGGAAGACATTTAACAGTGTTCAGAAGCACACTTAAAAACACAGAGACTTCTCTTACATAATATTCGACTAAAAGACTTTTTAGTGCAGGGTGATGGCCTCTGATATAAATGAACACTCCTTTTAATAGAGCCACTCCCTTTGGAAACTTTCTATCTTGACCCGTTAGGTCTACAGATATAATAATTTATAATACTTTTACTTTACCCTTTTCTATGATTTTGTGTGTGAAAATTATGTAACCTTATTTCTATTTCTCTTGTCTGGTTGGACTGGGTTGATCAGTGGCTAAATATTTTGTTCGAAAGAAAGCTTTCAACAAAAATAAAATATGGGACGAATGTAAAGAATTGGCATCTTTGGATCCCAGACCCGACCTATTTAGCCCTGATCATGGTCAGGGCACGCACGCCACACGTGGCCTGGCCAGGAGGGAGGGGGAGATGAGCCACTCAGGGCTCACCCCACCTCCCCCAGCCCGACCTAATTACTTATACACTGCTCTGGGGTATCAAGAGGGGGGAAGGGCCAAGAGGGAGGGGGGGCTGGCACGAGCCATGGGATCCATGAGTAAGGGGTGGGAGGGGGAAGGCTGAGGAGAGGGATCCGACCTGCATGCATTCCATATATGGTCTCTGCCTGGGGAGCAGAGGTCGGCGTGTGGGCAAGGAAGATTCTCTCTCCCTCAACCAATTAGAGGGAAGGGGAAGAGCTAGTGGAATATTTCCTGGGTTTGATTGTATGAATAATTCATGATTGTGGAGTATAAAATAAAGTGACCATTCGGACCTAGGTACTCTGTTACTCGCTGAGTCACCACCGCCTAGGCCGAATCCAGACGAACTACAACCTCGGACTTCTTGTCTCACTTCTTCATCTTACTGAACCTATGGGCTAAAAACCCTTAGTCTTCTTTACAAGGTATTGCAAATTATATACTACACCCGGCAGTGACCTTAAATTATCTATCCAAAATGGTTTCTAAAATATTAACTTACATTAACTACATATAGAATGAGACAACATTTTTTATTCAATCATCATCATTTTCAAGAACTCGATATTTCCACCTGTTGGTTGGCTGATTAAAAGATTATTTATTTTGACATCTATGAAATCTTTTGCATGGTTCAATATGACTCGAAAAGGCTTGAGCAGGAAAGGTGGAGGGCATTATAACCTTTTAACAAGCTTCACTTTATCACTTTGCCCAACACCTTCCATCAGTAATAAATTCGATCTCATAATGAACGGAACATATCTTAAGTGATAATTAAGGATCCTCAATACGTCATTTGCTTTGGGAAAAGACCTGCAACGTTGTTACTGATTTGACCAATATATGCCAGCCCCTGAAGCTGGAACTTATTTATTCTATAAACTTAGTTAGAAATGAAACATGTGTACACATAACATACATGTTTAAAATTGCAAATCTTTAGATATAACTGTGATTTGCATGAAGCCATACTTATCTCCAACATTTATCCTTTAATGGTAATTTTTTGATTAGTGTAAACAACAACGAGGGAAGCAGTGGACATTTAGTGTATTTAGTGTGTATACAACTGTCTATATGGATGTTCATTGAAGGAAACCTTATCAAGCTAGTATTACTATTAGAACTAATAAAACTAAAAACGAACATGTACTGTTTTTGCATACTAAAGATCATGCTGTGGGTGGGTGCGTTTTGATATAGATTGAAGCTTGTCGTATAGGTGTTGTGCGCTATCGAGAGTGTATTGTTCTATATTTTCTATATGAACGAATCACGATTTCAATGGACGTAAGACATTTGTCTTTTAAAACGATGAGTACCCTAATACTCCCTATCGACTCTCAAAAATGTCGCATGCAAAAGTACGACAACTAAAATACTGCATATCATGCAGGACGAGTGAGAATTCTCAAGTTGTTAAACCTCTTCGTCCACCGGTACAGAGCCTTGTTTCTTTTTCCCTTTCTGTTTGGGATTGGGCGGAGGTTCAGGCTCAGACTGGAGCGATGGCAGCGATTTGAACAGAAACTAGATAAAGTCGAAGCGGAGAGAAATATATCTTCCAAGAACAGAGACTGTCGCATAGAAAGTAATAGTTAGAAAAGTGAATGAGATATATAGCGTTATAGTAGAGATAGTATTTTCGCGAAAGTAGGTTATGAATACATTCTATTCTCTACGTAGTTTGGAAAGCTGTCTTCTATGTTTGTGAAGAAGTGGTTAGTTATCTTTAAGTCTATGTAAGTCTTACCTGCGGTTCCCCTTTCTTCATTGTGAATAGCTGCAGGATCCCTTCCTGGTCAGCGATGGCGATCTAGATGAGTTGGAAGGCACAAAGTAAAAACAAAACGCAGATGTCAGTGGAAGTTTCAATGGAGTTCCAAATGTGAACATGAAAGCATACAAACTTACAAAAAGGAACGTCATTAAGTTACCGAAACGTTTGATTCGAACACCAGCATGTGATTTTCGATTCATGATTATATTGAGTAACTTATTTTGATTTTGAAATATTATATAGGCCATGTGATATGAACTCTGAGCATATTTGTTTATTTATATATATGAGCATACACGATATCTGTATGCCATGTTATATCGTTTTTCTATTGATATTAGCATATGGATTAATAGTGATCCATAGTAAATGTCCCTTAGGAGCAATTTGTATAATTATTATTGTCATTTTCAACTTCACTATAAGTCATTAGGTATATAAGTCTTATTAATAGTGGCCTGAAATTAAATATATTAAAAAAGGCAACTCATGGGTGGTACATTTTGACATAAAAGACCCGAGTTTTCCTCTATGTTTTAGGTCTGGGTTTAAACTCAATTCACACATATCAAAAACCGACAAAGTCAGTTGTGCTAAATTAAAACATTAATTGCAACAGGGGCAGATTTAGGGGGAAGGAGCGCGCGCAATTTTCAAAATCAAGCTAGGGTATTTTACTATTTGTGATTTGTGAGCTTGTATATGATTGTCCCAGAGCTGGGAGATTTACCGATCTTAGGACAATTTGACAATTCCTCCCGACCTCTTTAATCAAAATCTCCCCCAAAGAATGAAATCACAGGATCCAATGTTACATCGAATTACAAGATGAATGGGAATGTGTCTGTACTTCCTGTTGGTAGGCCTGCCAACAATAGAAAGATTTAAGGCAGCATCCCATACTTTTCTGCTGCCCCGATACGATGAACAGCAAAAACACTGATATGGAGAACTAATCCCCTCTGATTTTGGTTGTACATTTGATATATAAACAAACACGAGAGGGGGAATTAATGTCAGCGCTAACATGTGTAAGGCCCATATACAAAAATCCTGGATCCGCCCCCGTGCAAGGCACACTATAAAATTATAGCAGTTTGAGAATGAATCGGAAGAAAATTCCTCTGTAATTGAAAGTGTTGTGAAAGAATAGCGATCGATATCTTTCACAGATACCAACAGTTACTTATAAGCACAGAGGCACGAGAAGGTTGGGAGAGATAGAAAATGTCCCACCAGACATTATTCTGATCTACAGGTTATGAGATGTTTTAGCGAGAGAAAATGAAAAACACACTATAATAAATCTATGGCCGTGATGTACGTGAAGGTAGGAAAGACTATAGAAGGTACAACGTTTTGGACTTGAGTAACTTATATATTTATATATCCCTACAGGCTGCACAGGTCCCTTCCTTAAAGATTTGAAACTGGCGATAGAGGAGGCTGAGCTCTCTTCCAGGTCGACCTGCTTGATTTAGTAAAACACACCGTAATCTTTAGTTAGTGGAAAAGCAAATTACAAATTAGAATACAGCACAGTATTTACATAACGAAACGCTGTTCGTATGTGAAATATTGCAACGTCCCCAGCCAAAAGTGATGATACAGAGAAAAAAGTCACACATTTCATATTATTGCTTAAATATTAGAGAACTATTTATAAAATATTGAATTAACAAATAATCATTCAAAAGATGTGAAATCTATTTTACATGCAAATCATCGTGTTAAAGGTCATTCCATTTGATTATATTGTAACAGAACAAACTTAAATATACATGTATGGTTACGAATCGCTGAAATTTGTGTACGGTACACGTGATATTAAAAAGTATTCCACTTTATGGCTCAACGATGAAATTAATCTTTTTCTTTTGTAATTCTATCTAGGCAAAATTTCTTAAAGTTATTCCACACCACACTTTTTATGATAAAACCTACCGTGTTCATGCCCTGCAAAGGCGCAAATTGGAACATTCAAAATATTCAAGAGATGTATTATCAATTATATAATCAGGGCGAATTCACCAAGTATTTATCAAAGTATGGATCTAAAAGTAACATAAATGTCTTTCATGATTAATGAACACTGAATGTAATCTGAAATATTATATCAATGAAATGGTGAACTCACTTTTTGTGTGGAATCTTTCTTTCCAGCTGGTGGCAGTAGTTTCATAGAGTTAGGTGACGTAATTCCAACCTAAAAAGTTATGGATATCTTTTAATTTCAAAATAATCCTATTTTAGATAAAACAGTTTCGTATTACACAATGTTGAAAATCCTAACTTTTATTTCATAATTTGACAGGTAGGGAACGGGCAAACTCACTTGGAGATAGTCCACGCGGGTAAGATTTAATTCCATCATCTTGAAGGCGTATAATTGACAGTCCAGATAAAAAAAACCTACAATTGAAGAATGTATATGTGATGAAAACGAAGTACGGTAACAATTGATCATCAATTAGACCTCCCCATCCCACAGGCAGAACAGAACCAACATTATTTGTGGGATGTTTGCTGCAGAGGGGTGTAGCTGAAATCCTGACACTCTGCTACAAATTGTGTTAATCAATTTATAAATACTTATACACTCTTATTTTTTTGAGAATTTTGAACATATATGTTCGGGGAACTCAGCTAGGGACAACGAAAGATGTATGTGCTATGTGAAAGCGGGCTATCATTATATTGTGGCTTTTGGTACAAATGAAATGCTCTATATAAATTACTCTTCCAGCTGAGCCTGAGCCTCTTCCACACTTCAACCATTTCTTCGATACGGTAACGTCCCGTACCTCCTCAATGACAATATGTATTAATTACAGTAAAAGTGAAGTGAAGACTGCATGAATTAAGTGGCACTTTTTAAAATATGTTTTTCTCTCTGATACAAATTGTTTCGGCTGAGAGAGAACATAATTTAGATTTTGAATAATGTCAATGACCCCCCTGTATCATAGCCACCATATATTATAGGTGGGGGCCGCGGGGGGGGGGGGAATATTTTGAGTAAGATGAGTGCTGTTTGAATTATGTTGCAGGGCTCTTGTCTTGAGCCTCAGATCGAAAATTACTGACTTTTTACTGATGCACTTCGAAAATCACAGACTTTTAAGTTCCTTAAAAAATAAAAATTACTGACTTTTACCCAGCCCTTTAAATAAGTTTAATTTCTTCCATAGGCATATATAGCATAGCCATAGCATAGGGTGACTGGATCTTTTAAAAATTAAATTATTAAATTGGTTTCCCCGATTAGATTTTGATAGATCCAGGCGGGTCGAGAGAAAAAGTAGAGCAGGACAATTCAAGATACACATAAGAATACATTTATATGTCTAGAGAGATTATCTTATCTTGTAGCCTACTTGGGAAGTTGTAGAGGAGTAGAGCCAAGGCAAAGGTACTTGCAGCAGGCTAGGCCTAGGCTTTAGTGATAGCCTTTACTTTTTTTTTAGTACCGTTAGTCGTTACCCGTACACAAGTCAAAGAAGGACCCATTCCTAGGAGAGATCAGATGCAGGCTTAACTTTTCAACTATTGAGTGTGCCCCATAAAGTAAATACAGGAAGCTCCTACAAGTGCCTATACAAGACAACAGAAACAAAACAAGAAATGAAATGAACTTACTAACTGTTTACCTGGAGGCAAAACCCGGTCCGTCACACACCATCAACAAACTATTTCAATATTAGTCCCGCAACAACGGCAGGCCATTCTGTGCATTGGTAATATATGAAATGACAAATAAAAATGTCGATTTAAGTGAAAATAAACCAATGATCTATTCAACATTTTCTTAATATTGTGATCTATGCATTATTATTTTGTTTAGTTAGTCGGTACTGCTCAGCAGATCCGCACATCACAGCTGTACTCCATTATCGCCCACGTTTCTGTTGTCAGGGGTCGCGGTCGTCGCGCCAGTAATCCTGCCGACCACACTGCAGTCGCTCGCCGGTAGGCTTCACGGAGACCGCATGGTCTCAGTGACCGGCCACGCCCCTTTTCTTTTGTGGCACATGAGTTTCATTACAGGTGGCAGCACGGTATTGGTAGTAAGATAAGGCATGGGGTAGTAGTACATACAATTGTTCATTTGGGTCTAGTCCTACATGGCGTCGACTGGTCTACTGATAGGGATATAGTCTATACTATAGCCTACCGGTACCGTACCGGTAGGCTATAGATCTATAGACTTGTATTATTTATTGGTTTCTTTATCCCTATTGTTCAAAAACAATTTAAAATCCTGTTTGAACAAGCAATCTCTACCGTACCTTCTTTAGGCAGCTTATTCCATATATACTATTGTAGTATTGGTACTATCTGTGAAGGATTCACTTTTTTACTCGAGATCTCTCCGAGATTGGTAGTGGTAGGCTAACGTTACCTTCATCCTTTTACCATTTGTCATCGACTTTGTATTCAGCTCTCTGCTATCATTGTATTCTTGCTTCAAGCTTATATCAAAGGCCAACTCCAGCATATGATTTTCTCTCCTTTTTTCTAATATGGGTAAATTTAATTTCTTTATGCAACTCTAATACATTTTCTATTTTATCCAATTTGTTTGGATTAATATCTGGTGATCATCGATGGGGCTAAAAAAAAAATAGGTGTGTTTCCAATTTACCCCCCCCCCCCCCCCCCCCGCCCTACCTAGAAAAACCTTACCCTACCTAAAAAAATTTTTACCATACCTGATTTTTTCCCCATCATATCTTACTTTTTTTAACCTGAAACTGTCAAAAGGCACATTTCCCATGTTCAAAACAACTATTGTTATGAAAAAGACATTTTTTTCAGTTCCTGGGAGGAGGTTTCCAAACAAAAAAAAATAACAAAAAAAAAAAAGTTACCACCCCCCCCAACCTAGTTTTCAGCCAGATAAATCGGAAACACACCTATTTTTTTTTGGCCTGGTATCAAAAAACGGTATTTTAAACTTCAGAATAATCTTGTCTTCCTATCACCGGATTTAACATATGTAGATATATGCTACATACGGTAGGCCTACTTGGCATTATGCATTGTCCCCAAAAAGACAATATGCCAATTTTGGAGTAATGAATGTTAATTCCTCTATAGTATAGGCCTAGGCTATTCCTTGGAATTAACTCAGGAGTAAATTTTTCTTTTAAATGGGACTTTACAAGTAAATTAAAAACAATTAAGAGCTTCCTGAGAGTTCCCCCATGCCCTCTATTTTGCAATGACTATCCTCTTAATCCCTGCTACGATATATTATATTTATGACTTCAGGGAAAATGTGACCCCAGGAATAAGATCAGAATTTTACCACGTTTTAAAGATTAAAATATCTCTCTCTAAAAAAATGATTACCACGGAGACTTGCAGTTGTAAACAAAATTCTATGATGAGCGATTTGGTCGAAGTCGGCAGAAATACAACCAAATCATTCAGTCTTGGTTTGTTTACAGGCGACAGGGCCCATCTTCTCTCACCCTACCCTCCCTAGTTCTAAAAGGAGGCAAATATATAATAACTAATACACTTTAAATACAAAAATTGTTGAGATCATAGGTGAGATCATAGGTGATGTTATATCGACTTAAATATATAATAACTAGACTTGTACTTATTGCAGATTGTTCAATAATCCAACACAAGATTGGAGAGGTTATGAAGAAAGAAAAGAAGCAGGACACGTTGTTATATAGATTTATTTTTATTGAAACATCATGTCAAGACTATACCTATGTCGGTGAGGCTGGTGATAGTTCATTAATATTCACTAGGTAACAATATCTTCTTCCCTATAATACACCATTATTGATAAAGGATAAGCAGTCTCTCAATTATAATAAAATGTCTCAATAAAACATGAGCCGGGTAAAACATGCCAGTTTTCTCTGGTTGTAACATGAGTAAATTATTTCATTTTTGAGTGACAGTTCTGATATTTCGCTTGATTCATAACCTCATAAATGGAGATATCTTTAGCACAAATAAACACCAGAAACACAGGCCAGTGGAATGAACATAACAACAATATGCAATAATATATATAATTATTATAGGCGTAATGTCATATACAAGCAACTTGAAAGACCGAAACGAGAAAACTTAGGCACGATTGCAACCTTGAAGGTGAAGTCCCTACACCAAGGTTTGTGCTTAACAAAGTTAACATCATGTTGCTACCAATAATAATATTGAACACTTCATTGATCAAAGTCATTCCTGGTCCATGTCTTAGGATCCTAAAGTATTGAAACAGTAGCTGAACTTGCATTGTTTGGATTTAAGTTTAGTTTGTATATTGAAATAATTATTGGTCCAAAAGTTTAGAACGGTGAACTATCAACTGGGGCTCCAGAGTGATTACACATCGAGATGACAAGAACACATAATTCAATTCTGAGCATAAATGTACATTTATTATGGAATTCAGTTGAAGTATAAATTTATTGCTTCAATAAGTGGTCTCAATGTGTTGCGAAAATAAAATCTTAAAGTAAGAATTCTTGAGGGAAAATGCTACAAATTATGAAATCACAAGACATATTGAGCGTGTTATAACTTGGAAATGAGGCAAATGCTTGTTATGATTTTCAATCAGAGTAGCATTATCAAAATTCTACTTTTACAAATGGTAATCTCCGTTTTTATATTAGAATGCATTATGCCATTTCCACGACCCTTCAGTAGACCATAGTAATATTAGCATAACTATAGTCCCAGTTACATTTTACTATATATGCCATAGCCGTGGTTTTGTGACTATCTATGGCTTCGGCGTCATTTTAAATTATAGGAGTAGTTTAATAATTTCATTTTGTTTTATACATACCTAATCCTATATACACAAGTAAGGTCAAAATACGTTCCCTAGTAAGCCTAAGATTTAAAACCAGATTTCAATCAACGTGCCTTTTCCATGCTATCCTCGGAATAAGACGAATATATTCACATCTTATATACATCAGATATATTTACAAAGTCAAATGTAGAAACGTTTCTACATATTGCCGAAGAATGTTTACGTATGTATATAATATAATATGTATGTACGTACATGTATAACTGATTACATGCATGAATGTATGTAAGTAATGTATGTATGTGAGTAGTGGTGTGTGTGTATGTGGTGTGTGTGTAAACATAAACGTGAGTTTGCAAAAATGTACAAGGATACATGATGTGCGATATTTTCTCTAGAATACAGGAAGATGGGTATAATGAATGGCGTTTAAGTAGAACTGCATTGACATTCAAATTTAGTTTCATAGGTCTGCAATACATGACAATACATTTGTACTAATCAAAGATTGTGACCATGCTCAGGCAGAATGTCTGATGTAAAAATTCATTGCACACATTTCCATCCAAATGTTACACGTTTAAACGATACACACCCTTTGTCCTTTTTGTCATAGGATAAAATGAAGAGGTACATACAGAGAACAGAGGAAACTCTTTGTGCCTATTCATGTATAACCCGAAAATAGTGAATCATATGTTCTTGGTTTGGGCGCTCCATATATTTAACCAGGGAGATATTATATACAATCTGCACTTCCTGATTTAATTGATAAAATACATGCGATTTCGCTTCTTTTAAAAAATTAGCAAGACAAGCAGGTCTTGTATTATGAAACAAGTAACCTAATCAATTTGTACCACGGATGTTTGCGCCTTCGCTGGTCATATAGCATGAACAGTAAATTCAAGAGGCGCAGAGGAAAGTTTATATATTATATATATAGAATAATCATTCCCAGAATTCAGCCTTAAACCTTACCCACATTCATCATCTCCTTCACAACCTTTTTAATGCATATCAGATAAAAATATGATCTCTGTATTTTACAAACATATTTCTTATAATAAAAGAGTATTAAATATATTTATTGTACCGTTAGTCCTGGTTCACGACTTTACTATCACTGCACAGTCCGTCCCATTTCATTTTTTGTGTGTATTTAAATGTGTGAGGAAAAAGGTTCAATTACAGCAATGCATCATATTGATCAATACATTTATTTACATTTTTGCAATGTTTTAGAATTTTATTTTATTCTACGAATCACTAAGTGGGACAGCTATATGTGGATGATTAATAGTTATAATAATATATCTCAGGCACAAATGTCAATATAAAGTTCTCTTAAAGGGAAAATCTTTTCTGTGGAAAAATGCCATTCAGCCTAAGCACTCGGGTTCAATGTTTGAGGCACGTTCTTTCAAGTGACCATTCTTTTTTTTAAAAAAAAACTCAATTCATCTGAGCTTTATCGGAGAGAATTAATCCAAATTCAGGCATCTGAATGCTTGTGAGTATAAGTATTTGAGAACCGAATATTTGTAATATAACTTTTAATATTCCTCTATGAGATCTGTCTTTAAGGAGAATTTGGAATTGATATCATTTACCAAACCTTAGCGCCCATAAAACATCTCGTATAATAGTTGTATCATATTAAATGTGGCAGTGACCTCAGTCAAAGTTCTTTCATTACCGGTATTTAAGGATACAATATACTTTGAAATATTTGCGCATCAGAATGCATACCATCATCGGAATTCCATTCCATAATTCAATTTTGTGGTGAGGCTATCGTAGGTGAGATGACTTAAACCATTACTTGAGTATTCCAAAGTCCTTTCATATAGAGGCATCATTAGTCAATATATGTACATGTGTGTTCACAATATATACTAATGAACATGTGCATGCTTCCTTAAAATTAGATGCACAATGACTCACTGAAATGTATAAGGTGGTAAGTCTTCATGTCCATTTCAACTTCACAGACAGGCTTATGGCTAAAACACCATCTCAAAATAATGATTCTAGTACGTAAAGTTACAAAATATCGCGAACCTCTTTCAATAAGAAAACTCTCACTTCATGAAGAAAATCTGAAATTATACTGCTTTGAAATGATATTTTCACCACAATTTTTTAAAATGTCATCAATCAATTTCCATGCGAGGAGCGAGTCTGTAAGCTTCACATACATTGCAGCATCATAAAATTGAGATGCACTAATAATAAAATGATAACATTGAAATTAGTTTTCATTTTAAAAATACTTATATAAAAAAATCCAAGAAAATAAAAAAGGATAAGTTTTCCACTCGATAGCTACTCATATCAAACGGCAAGATTATCTGTGTACTTCATTGTATTTGGACATTCAGAGATAATGCCAAAAATATAGCGCAGACAACTGGTTCTTGTACAGTATGTTTGAGTCGTCACTTTCAAAGAAACAACCATGCGCTAAAGACCTTTCAACTGACCTGAGCAACCTGTGAAATAATAGCTTTAACTGTTTTAATTACGTGGACTTAAAAAACCTCATTGCACGGTATAATAACTTCAGACTACACACTTGTGTTTATTGTTCGCTTGACACAGGATGTTTAAGAACCCTGTAAATAACATACCTAAAGGACTAACTATGACGCATAAGCCATTGGTAGAATAATTTACATCCCAAAGGGAAAGTCCTAGCCCTAGACGAATATTCACATTATTTAAATCTAGAACCATTAATAATGCTTTGCATGCAGAGAGGTGAACTATGAGCATCTTAATGAAGACAATTTATGTACAATAGTTTGCAGCTAGCTAATCAACGCTGCCGTACTTTCCCCGCCAAGACCAATTACTAAGGTTACATAGCACCACACTTAAATTACTCAGGTATATTTTATCCTTAAAAGCAAAACACGGTATCAATTACGATACAACGGCGAGTAAAAAATTCTGTTCTTCAATTTACTTCTCCCGGGGCGGGACAACTGAGCGAATATATGTATAGTATACATAGTATTCACTGACGTCACGGCGCTGGCAGCGGCTTGCCATAATGTGGGTCAACTTTAGCTGGACATGAGTGCTCCAAGCCTCAAAAATGCAGTTTTCACCTCCGAAAGTTTTAGAGAATGTTATATACAGTATGCTGATAGGTTATATGGTCATTTTTAGTGTGTCATGATTGAATAATGAGTATAATTGCCATTAGCAAACATTTGACACGGGAAATCCTGTCGATCTAGTGTCTCCCGCTATCTATACTGCCACACATTATGGCCGCCAGTGAGGATAGCCGCTGACTGGGGTGACGTCATGTGAATACTATGTATACGGGATATACCTAATGGTTTAAACGTGTACTATTCAACTTCGCCATTGAATACACTTTGCTCGCAAGGTAGACTAAATTAGCATATACCATAATTTTACCAGACAAAGAGAATACGCTTTCTTAATCATCTGGTCACAAAGACATCAACCACCCGAGAACATATTCTCTATAAAATTTCAAGACAGTATACGGTACCTGACAATCAATGATGAACGTGGTTCCGGTTTTAATTCGATCAAATAAAAGATGAATATTTAAACAATACACACAACAGAATATTACAATTAGCCATTGAAACCTGAGTTGAATTGTTTTCAAATATAAAAAGTCAGTATCTTCACATTTTTTTCAGGACCTATACATAGAAACCTAAAACACTTCAATACAATATTCATAATCAACGATCCCGTTCTATTTTCAAATGGTTCTCATCCGTCTGTACAATGAGAGGTAAAATTAATCAATCTTAAAAATCAGACGCTATTCAGCGACTATACACGCGTATTGACGCGATGAGACAATTTCAAGCCAATTCCAATCTATCTCTTCTATTAACATTGCCATAAAATATTTCATCCATATTTAGGTTTCTTCGAAAATGACAGCCTCTTTCCTTTTGGGACAAAATCATCCAATTCGCGTTAGTTAAATGAAAAACACTTATGAAGAGAGCCAAATATAGGCTAAAAAAGGTGCCAACTTTCACAGTACTTCCTCACAACTTTTCATTATAGTATGCAACATAATCCATCGAATATATACAGCAAGCTTGCCAAACATGGGAATCCGCACAAGTATACCAACAATCTTCAATGTGTGCCTGCACTTTGATCTCAGGTAGCATCACAAGCAGCGAACTTGGATCCTGGGTATTTTTAAAAAATATTTACCAAGTCACACATCACTACATTCCTTCCATGGTCAGTCCACTCACTGTCCTCAGTAGCTCGTCTGCACCAAATTCGCTAGTCTTTGAGCCAGTTCAACTGGTTCTGGGCTAAATATACAGTATAATCATTAACAACCCCCTGATATTGGTCTCCATTTGTCTGTATTAAATGAAGCAGGGAGTTTATTTATAAGCAGTCATTCAAACCTACATCCTGCAATTTACAAACTATTTAGTTATGGTTCATTCAATCTTTTCATATCTGTAACAGCTCTTTACTGAAGGCATTTTTGTCTAAATCAGATAGCGGGCACTAACTAGGTATTTACTGGCAATGTTGTGCCGTCACTAATTGCTGATTATTGTTAATCATTTGTGTCCCAAGCAGCAGATTAACACATCACATAACTACAACAATCTCTTCTTATTCGTAGAATTTAAAGTGGTACCAGTAGGTTTGGTGGGAATATTGCCTAACTGACTTGATTTTGGAAAAGTTTGGCCATATCCAGAACCTTTGACTGGCGACTTGATGCTGAATTGCTGCATTTTCCAACATTCCTCAATGCGGGCTTGGATTCCTGCAAAATGTATAATATTTCATTCGATAGTGTCAAACATGAAATGTAAAGCTATATAAGAACTGAACTCGGTAGTGAATAAGAATTGAACAGACACTAAAATATGTTAATAGAAGGTTACTGAGTATTGATATTTTAAATGAAATTTTAAATTAAGAAAGTCACATAATTCAATAAAAACTAGAAATTAATACTCGATCTATTTAACATTTGATTAAAAACTAAAGGATGAGAGAAAAGGTTATGAAGAAAAATAAGTTTTAAACCTATTGTAGGCCGGTGAGGTTCATAGAGGAACGAAGGAGGGAAATGGATAGAGTTGTGGAGACAGAGGCGAGGGAAACAAAGCCCAGGTTGAATTATTGGAGGTTTGATAAATTAAATCAAATAAGAAATGTGGTTTTGTTAACACTCACTACAAACTACAAATCAAGCAATTTCGCAAGTTGAGAACATTCAATTGGTTATACGATTATTGTATCATTGTTATAAGTGGTTTTTATGGATATTAACACATTATTGGTGGGAAAAATATGTTGACTGAATTATGTTGCTGTGTACTCGATCAGATGTGTATGCATATATACAAGGATCTCATTCATACCACATACCGAACTTTACTAAGCTCACCATGTTCTTATAAGTGTAAGTTCTGTTTGGTAATGTCCAGAGGTTGAAGAAATGTATGTTTATAATGAATAACATCAAAAGTGAGGTATGATAGAACATTGGCATTTACAGACATAAAACACCTCCTAGCTATAATAAATGATTTGGCTAATCTACAGGGACATATGGCTTAGTATAATTGTATGGTGTAAAAACAAATATTTATTACAGATTTTCATCTAGATCGACCCTCTATACAATACAATCATTATTTTGTTTTCCATAAACAATCCTTATATTTCGCGAGATCAATTTTCGACTTGCGAGAAACTGAGAAACAAAAATCTCTATTAGGGTCTTCCATTAATGTTTTTTCTTTTTTGAAATGGACCGACATTAATAGACCAAATAACATGCGAGCATACAAAAACTAATACTCTAAACAACAAACATTTTAACATACAATTCAAATACATCAAAGAAGTAAAGTCAAAATATAAACAAATGAATACAGATACATCAACAGGCATTTCAACGCATTCGGCCAGAATCTTTCAAATATAAGTAATATAATTATTACTATTTCATAATCTTAATTTTTGAAATACTAATCATCACATAATTTATATCGGTTCTCGCTTATAAAGTTACCAAATTGGATCTTCTCTAGAATGATTGAAAGATTCTTCACAAATCCTGCTTCCGTCTACTTATTCCATGAAGTAAGCGACAAAATAATACAATCAATCAATTGTTATCAATAGAAATACCAATAACCAATCTAATGGGGTATTGGAAATGCCCCTCACTTCTATTAAAAATATATACATGCTATATGGCCTAAAATAAAATGTACATTCATGCAAAATTTATAAACCATTGCTGGTATGCACTAAAAGTTCCGGCTCGAGTTACACCCCCAAAAAACATGCGTAATGGCAACAACAATGACACCTTTTCATGATTTTCTGTTGTAGTAATATACGAGGATTGTGTACAGGAATGTATCTATGCATAATATTGTGGTCCTAGAATATACACTCATGATATTTCAGAACTAGTATCTTAATGAATTGTGATGTGTCTTCAGGGGATCTATAGCAAGTTTCATTAACGATGACAAGAGATTAGTAACGACACGGTAGATTGTTGACTGTATTATCTAGACCTACATATTATATATATACATCTATTAAGCTAGAACCTCGGGGTAAAAGAAATGTAAACCGATAACAAATCTAACCGATCTAAATACTCTTCCAGTTGTACTTCTCAATATAAACAGTAGGTATATTTACAGATTTGCCAGATTAAATTGTTGGAAAACTTTGGCCAGACCTATCTTGAATAAAAGCCGCGTCTATGCCAGCTTAATTTTAAAATTTAAATAAAATGTCTAATGAAAAATTGATATATATGTGATATATTTTAGGATGAGAATATGTCATGTAATGTTGATTTGAAATTCAAGGAACTAAAACAATAACCATTATGACTGGAAGTAAAACTGCAAGAGAAGGGCTTCATGCATACACCACCAGAAGAAGTTGATGTGAGTTCCCACCACCGACAGCAAATTAAGCTATGCAATACCTGCATCTAAGCAATACCACCCAGTAGGTCACTAACTGTAGCCCAAGCTAACTAACATACCTCCTTAGCTGCGTCATCGATGGTCAATGTTACTGGTTTTTCTTTCGAACCAGTGTTCGAGTAGGCATCTCCCCGCTCTTTCTCGGCTTGATTCGAAGTCTCCTTCTTCTCTTTAATCTCCCCCTGATCCTTCTCCTTCTGTCCCCAATTTGCTGTCTTTCTCCGAGCCAGAGTGAACCAAGCTGGTTCACTAGTCTTACCCGATTCTTGGTTAACTGTAACTGGAGTTTGGGTGGCCGTGGGAACAGAAGAAGGAGGAGAAGAGGAGGAGGCTGACGGTGAGGCCCTTTCCTCAACACCATCTCCATGTGAACTGGATTGTCGAACACTTGTTGGTGCTGTCTCATTTTCTTTATTGGCACCCTCAGTGGTTGGTTGCTCTGTAAGTGTCTGGTTTTTATTTCTACTCTTTGTAGTAGATAAGTCTTTCTTAGGTATCTTATCCTCTGCCTTGGTCTCGGTCATAGCAAGTTTTTGTTCTACCTTTTCTGCAACTGGGAACCTAGACTCTAAAGGCTTAGGTTTCTCTATAATAAGTGTCTTTCCAACAGACGGCTCAGGCTTTTTGACAGTTTTATGTTCAGACGTGGAAAGTGCCCGAGCCTTAGAATCACTAACAGACACCGGTTTCAAAGAGGAAACCGTTTCAGACTTACTTACTTCAACCTCAGCCCCTTTAGGTTTACCTGCATTAACATGTTTACTTACTATAACAACCTCCTTCTCCTTTACTTCAGTGGTCTTCTCTGATACGACGCTTTCTTTTGGAATTTTAAATGTTTCTTTAGGCTTTACTTCTAACTTCTCGGGCTTCTTTTTCTCTTCAACCTTCGCTATAGGAGACTTGGTCTCAATTATTACCTTTGGCTTAGAGTCAGCAATTTTAGGTTTATTTTCAGCAATTTTGGGTTTGTTTTCGACGATTTTAGGTTTACTAGAAAAATCTACTGTGGGCTTGCTATCTGCTAAAGCGGGTTTAACATCGGCTTTTTTAGGTGTACTTTCAGCTTTTTTAGGTGTACTTTCAGCTTTTTTAGGTGTACTTTCTACTGTAGTAGATTTAGCTTCAATCACCACAACCTTCTGGCTTTTCTCCACAGGTTTGGGACTGGGTGTTTTAGCAGGCTTGTGTTTTGGCTCTACCACTGCTGGTTTTATATCAGCAGAGGTAGTTTTACCTTCAGCCTCAGTAGGGATGAGCTTTTTGCGGGAGGGTTGTTTCTTAAGTCTACTCAGTACCTGAGTAAATTCGTTATTTCCACTGTCAGAATCCTTGGCTTCAGGACTGTGTGACATTTCCACAAACGACGAACGCTGTCCTGCTTTACGGTCACCGAAAATCATGAGACCAGAATCGCCCGCGATTGTTTGGCGTTTAGTAGGATCTTTATCAACCACGTTGTCTCGCCGCCGAATGGTTCCAGCCTCATCTAAGTTTGCACGTCGACCGGTCTTCCTAAGTACCACCTTGAAAGGAGAAGATTCGTCATCTGGATTTGCAGTCTTTACTTTTTCTGGTGGTTTTTCTTCCGATTCTTCTGGCTCCTTTGGTTTCTGCTCAATTTCCTGTCGGTCAGGTTCTTCGACCTCTTTCTTTTCTATTGTTTTTGGAGAACGAGGGGTTGTAAGTGGGGATGATTTCTTCTCGGGCCTTGGAATAACTATAGTCACAGGCCTTTCTTTTGTCTTCTCAACTATAGTATTTTCAAAGGCCTTATCCTCCACCTTTTCCACCGGTGCCTCTATTTTCTTCTCGGAAGGAGACTTAGGTCGTTCTTGAGTTTCGGAGCCTGATTCTGTGGAGCAATATGGGGGTAAGATAGGTTCATTGAGAAGCAGACAAATGTGGCAGACAGATGTACTATACAGCAGAGGCATATACAGAAATCTCCCATACAAGACATTATATTGGCTTATAATAGCTGGAAAGACAATCAAGAATTGGAATAATTTTCGATTTAGAATTCATGACAATTAAAGATTTCAGGTAGGCGGCAATTGATTTTTTAAAAAATCATTGTAATGAAGTAAAGTATGTTTGTATCAATTTGTTCATCCTGGACCGGAAAGGTAGCATGCACCTCTCGCTTACTGTACATGCTATATATTTACACCCGGAGTGCATTCCAATAATAAGAGACATGCCATTTACTTACATTCTATATGTATGGAATATATTTGCAAGAATGATCAAAGCTTTTATCAACACACAGATGGCCAAGTATTATTTACCCGATGACTTTTGCTTTTCCTGCAACGGTTCATCTTCTATTTTAATATCCACATCAGATTTCTTTTCTTCCTCTACTTCGGGTGTTTCTTCCTCATCATCAATGTCCTCCTCTACTACTGCTCGCTCCTCATCTACTTCGGGAAGTAGTTCAGCCTGCTCTTCCTCAGCTTCAGCAACCGTAGCATTAGCAGAAGGTGGACTACCATCTTCCTTGTCGTCTTTTTCTTCTGCTTTTATTTCTTCTTTTTCCTCCACTTGGGGCAAGGATGTCTGTTAAAGCAGAGGTTTACACGTGTCAGATACATGAAGAAAGGCATGCATGCAGTGCAATGACTTAATTTTGCATTCTTTTGCAACATATTTGACACGAAACAATATGGAAAGTGCAATCTATCTCCATGTTTGTATGATTTCGATCTATTACCCTTAATGGAAAATATGGGATTTATCAGTGAAACCTATTTAAGGGAATCCATTTGGAAACATCGCAACAGCCAATAAAATTAGCCGTGGACGCTCAATTGATACCCCCCCCCCGCCTATTTGTTTAAATCCAAGGAGAAATAATTACATGACTCTTCAGCTATATAGTTATAGTTATAGTAATGCTATATAGTTATAGTTATAGTAATAGTTACTATAACTATAACTATATAGGCAGCCACCGCATCTTCACGGGCATAATATGTGCATACCGATGAAAATGATTCTTTTCCTACTTGATCCGTCATATTGCTGCAATTTTATTTTAATCGAAAAAAAGATAATTCATTATGCTTACTGGTGTTTGTGCTTTTGGTGGCCGACGGAACTGTGTCGAAGGTCTGACATTACGACGCTGGGAGACTTCTAGTTTATGTTTAGCTCCAGTGTAAGATAAGGACGAAGTACTGCTACTCAATATGTCGAAGTTCAGTTGCTCTGTGGAATCTGAAACTGTAGAATATATTGGTTCTTCATATTGGTACCATGAAATGAAAAATACACTGTCAATTTATATCCTGAAATATATTCGCGGGGTCTCAATTTATTTTTCGAGTTAATTTCAGCTACTACATGAGAATGCTGTTAGGAAAGATATATTGTGGGACGAAATTTTGGTTACCTCATTTGACTTCTAGGAATAATGCAATAAAGGTTGCAGGACTTGTGAACTTCTTGACATTTTACAAAATGATGGGAAACGGGAGTCTTTTGGTAAACAAAGCTTTGGTGAAAATTAAAAGAATTCAGAGTTTGGTTATTTCTTTGTTTGTATGAATCTTTTCAAGTTCCAAGATTACTAAAGGCAGAGAAGGAAATCTCGGAAATGGGTAAGAGTAGTTCATGGTTGGCGCACCATTACGCTTCACAACATTGATTTTAAAATGTTATAGAAATTATTGGCAACGATGTTTCATAAAAGCCAAAGGTTCAAAACGCCTAGTATCAAGATCTGAACAGCTGTCAGTTTGAGGCTGCGGACAGGCGCAACAAATTAAATCTACACTTTTACCAATGATTTAAAAATTGGGGAATCAGACAAATGCCGCTGCATGAAGACGCTATATCTTCTGCAACGCTGCCCGACATAAGGAAAACGCAGAAGCCAGGGGAGATACCAATGACGGAAACTTTTCGTCAGCCTATACTGAGAGCGTACGACCGCCTTTGTTAGGTAGACAAGACACAGGACAGACCGTATATGAAAGCGAACAAAAATATAACAGCCAGGCAAGTTTCTTCGGGGTAGAGCTAAAGCTCAAATTATTCACATCCTTGATGACAGTCATTGAATATTTGTGCACCGAAAATTAGGGAGGTTTGATAGCCTCTCTTGGATCTTTTGCGTGTTGTCGATATACTTATTATGGCCTTTTGCAGAAAATATAGATCTACAATTCGGGCTAAGTACTCACTTGTATGGCTTGATTTGGAGGCTGTCACTGCCGTCCAATCTACACCGAACACGTCCTAATGAAGAAATAAAAGTATTTTAAAGGACTATAAAATGAATGACGTTTCAATAATTTCAATAATGGTGCAATGTATTGAATATTTGATAACAAAATAAAACAGTTCTATCTTTATAGTGGTCTTGATACTATTTCATGGAAACTAATATTTCATTTGTAATATTGAATAAACCTTTTTTTTGTTTTTTGTTTGTTTATTGAATAACATTGTATTACATATATGGGAATAAAAATGATAACCAATATCATTATCATAAGCATGTACCCTATCCTCCAATTCGTCCTCAGAACTCATGCTTGAGTCTACACTGTGTTTACTGTCGTGGTGACGCTTGGGTTTCTGCTAGACGAGAAAAAATATTATAGTGTCGGTAATCCGTAAATCTTATAATTGTTATTGTTAATATTTTATTCAACAGATGTTAGCTCAGTGGGTCTAAGCTCCCTGGTAGTAGGAGGAGTTCAAGCCCTACACTGAGTGGTGGTTGACAGGGAAATAAGGGAACAATTCACCATTATGTCAAAGCCTTAATGATGGCCCTTATTCGATGATATATAGTGTAATAACATGTCATTGCCGGATTGAACCTAGATTCATTCATTAGTCGATTAGGTGTTTCAGTGAGTTACATTATACTTATACATGATAGGCGCAAGGCCATTAGCCTGCTGTAAAAATCATCAGTTGATGTGACATGGTAATGTAGTTGGCAAACAATCAATATTCTATCAAGTGTAATTATTATTTACCATACTACTAAAATAACTTGGAATACTCGAGATTGATTACAAATAAACCATGATCTAGTTTAATTAACTATCCAATGAATATTACAATTGTATGTCCAGTATTACCTTGAATTCGTCTAGTACATCTCGGGTTGAAGGCTGAGTAACCGGACTACGGGGTAGTCCATCGTCATCTTCGTCCTCACTCCTCCGGCTTTTGAGCTTCTGGAAAAGTTCGCTCTGAAAATAGTAAGTGTTGAGAGTAAGAGTTTAATTCACACACACACAAATTCATAATCCTTACATTGATGACAACAGGTTGTAGGCCTATCTATTGTAGTTCCCCCATAGTACCTTATATTAGAGGGTCAAAAGAATACAACCAGAGTAGACTAGCAACAAGTCCCTCTCAATGGGCACATTAAACTGGGGCCCCACTGGACTGATGATACTCACTGGACTGATCAATCAATAGTCGAGGCCGTAGTGACACTAATATAATAGATTTATTTGTATTTAAAAAAAAATCAGAGACTTGCAAAAGGCTAGAATCAGAGCTGTACATACAAACAACGTAGAGTGATACTGGAATCGACATCTACATTGTCAGCCATCAACCTGCCCGCATCCATTATCTTAATTCGGTATAAGAACATAACCTTCCAAGATAGCCCCACGCAAGAATATAGAATTAGCCAACCGTCTTGTACATAATAATGTTGTTGAGTTATTGTTTCATTTGTAAATTATAACTATAGGATACGATAGTGGCACAAACCCGATATTTGTTCATATGGGAGACCTACACTGACCATTATTCCCAATTGTAGTTTCTAATGACTATATTATATGGTTGTGACTATTTCTGTGACAGTCTCATAAGACGTTAGATATTTTCTCAGCTTAAATTTGTTGTTATTGTGTTATATATGCTATTTTATTATACACGCATTGCTCTGAAAACAACGTATGTAGAGTGATTTACGCATAGTGTGTATTTCACTAGTGATTTACGTGGGGTTGTCATGGCAACCAATTAGTTTGTTTACTAAGATTACCGGTAAAATTCAAATTTATGACTCGATTTTTTTCTATTTTCATGATTGTAAGCCTGTATAATAAATCTGTTAACTAACTCGTTGGTTTCAGTCGCTTAGAATATTGAACTCGTTGCTACGCAACTCGTCCAATATTCAGGCTCCTTCAACCAACTCGTTAGTTAACCTGTATGTCTTGTTTGTAGTCAACAGGCGTGGTAGGGAGGTTAAAACTACGGAAATAAAACTCGAGATTTTCATGATTATTTCTGATCACGAACAGCATTAGTCACACAATATTATTTAGAAAATGCATCGTATTCCAGCCATATAAAATCTTTCCTGAATAAAGATGGTTAGAATTAAGTAGTATACGTTTCTCATATAGCGGTAGATCTAACCAAAACGTCGGATAAAAATAGAGATGATGAAAGGCGACTTGAAAGGCAATGATATATCATAAACTGAAACTAGTTACATTGTACAGAATGCCAATGTTACTAGCGTAAGTTCTCAACTTCAAAAATTAAATTACATCTAATTGTCATCATTTTGCCATTCATATTGATAAACACGCGAACAGTGAAAACCAGTCCACATGCGTTGTCATATTAATTGTAGGATTATTCAAATACACATGAATAAGTTCAAAGCCTGTCAGATGGAAGAGAACCAGCAAGCAGAGAACATGTGCCTGTAACGTGCACATATATGATGAACTAGGAGTGCCAGCTGGGCCAAAATACTACATATTTGCCAAAGTGCGCTCTTACATACACGACCCTGGAATATATCATGAATAGATGGGATATGAGCTGAAGAGAGGAAATGATTAATATCGGAAGCCATGATGGGCGACGCATGAAAATTTCTGTTTTGTCAGAAATGCGTTATTTGTATGATATTTATTTAACTATTAATGTTAAATCTCTTCAGCCTAATAACAAATTTCAAATAACAGTATTTGGGTCCTGTCCCATAGAATAAGGAACATTTTCCATATTTAGCATGTACACACAACTAAAATGTATTGATATTATAGGCTATTACAATATTGTACAACTACAGAAACAACTGCGCATGATCGGCAATGACAATTGGCAGGGCACCCAATGATGATGATTGCACAGCGCCAATATAAGTTGATTTCGAATTTAAAGAAAACTAGCACTATTTATTCTTTCCTATCTTTGAGTATATACTAAGTGTATAGATACGATACTAAAGTACACGCTACAGACAGAATATTTGATGTGCATGACCATCTAAAAATAGAGCGGCTGTAAATTCCCTTATTTCTCTTGAAGGCATATATATTGCATTAATTGGTTATTATACACAACTAAACAAGATGCATGGGTCAGCATATAATCTACAGAGGGGATTATTTGGAGGTGATTCATTACTTGGGACAATTCCAGACTCTTCTTAAAGACGGGAATTAATTACTTTCAATGAGATGTTTTTATTACTACATTTGGTGGCTTGGTGGATCCTGTCCATCGTTTAGACATGTTATTTAAAGTAATCACTGGAGTTTTAGGGTATAGAATAGCAAGACCACGTCACATCCCGAATATGTATACTCGTGGTTAGAGAACTATTTTATATAGCACGATAGTCCCACAATCCCATCCCTTCGTATTTTCAATATTCACGTGATTTTCTTCACCCGCGCTGTAGAAGGTCTACACTGCGAGCAGTCAGGAATCTGGTCGTGCGATATGCATGTTTTTATATCGCTCTCGCCACCTTTGCACGTCAACCAGAGTGTGACAACTATAAATGTAGACAGGCTGTATTTATCACAAAAATGTTAGTTAAAATTCACTCCGATCGTGTACGTTAACGCGTATAAGTGACAGAGTAGCAAGAAGTGCAGAACCGCTTGAAAAAAATCCTAATGAATTCTAAATGTGATTAAATGCGTCGGTACTTTTGGTTAAGTCGAGCTAATTCATTGGCTGCAAATGCATTGCACTAAATAATATATATTCTATAGTCTGCTGTGGTACTTCCCCCCTTTCAGAATACCAACGTCAGATGCACTGAAATATTATTCATATATACAAACTGGTTTTGAATAAATAACAAGTTCGGGAAAATCCCAACAATATTAGATAGAAAATGAAGTTGTTAATTTCTTTAGGTAGCAATGGAATGTTGCACAAGTTTAATTCTTTTAAACATCACGATATAACAATAAAACATACTGAAATATATAGCTGACAAAGCAGTTTGAATGCTATATTAGATCCAGGGCTCTATATACCAACAGCTCGTGACTGTATAATATATTTTAGGTATATATCCACACTTCCTTTCCGTTCAACAGTAGGGTGGGGCTCTGTTGATTTCTTATGATATTGGAAACGCGTGTACATGAATACACGAGAGGAGCAATGGGTAGGACCATACAATATTGTGAAAAGGAATCTTTATCGAAACTGAACCAAACACAAAAATACGATTGTATGAACCTTTGGTATATATCCGTATATACAGAAAAGGACAAATAGCTGCTTACTGAACAAACTAAGGCAATCCTCAATCGACCTATTTAGTGTCTGCAGGGCAGGCCAGGTAAACATCAGCCACACCAGACATTCACCCCTCATATGAGGGTATCCTTCCACATAGACTCAAAATATAGCCACCATAATACTTTGGGTCACATTTCAACGTCTAAAACATACACAAATTAAAACTATAGGGCTACTTAAAACCCTTCGATCCTGTATGACATACTTTATCCTCTTATTCTGCGGTTCAATCTAGATTTGTGTTTCAGTCAGATTTGAAAGTAACTAAATAGGACATAAGTATTTAAGCTAGTATGTGTGAAACACGCATAATTAAAATTCAGTGAAGTAAATAGGATGGGATTTCTTATCTGTGTCTATCATGGTGTAAACAATATAATCTCCGGTAGCTTTGTACCAACAATTATTCATCTGAATATCCCGGTATAATAAGCCCCGAGACAATTGTTGTTTGTTGTTTAAAGTGTTTATAATAAGAATATTAGCCCCCCCCCCCCATATCGGGCTTAGTCATTTTACAAGAGTAATATTTTTAGTGTAAGTCCTGACAATAGCTATCAATAGACAAAGAAAAAACAAAAGCAAATGTTGTCATTGAGTCATCAATTATCTCATTGTTGTGTTAACCCTGGTGCCACCAGTACAGAGTGAGTTAGACTAGAGGAATGAGGACATCTCAATGGCTGGCTCATTGGGTTCAACTTTCATAGCATATCTAGTTTGTGTAAATCCCTTCTGGAAAGGTTAACACGGTACTTAAAAAGCAGTGAAACGTATCCATGTCATTTGATTGATAATGTAATACAACCTATGACTCCAACATAAACATTCGCATTGTTATTACACCGATATACTTATAGTTCTTGTGGTATAAAGGAATTAGTTCCATTTGTCATTTGATATCTGAGTGTAGACATATCGGTTACACATCCGACAAATTCTCTGATTACTATATCGCACCAAACTTATGTTTCCGCATCATGAATCTGTATAATTTGTATACGGGTATGAACAAAAAATGTCTACACTAGGCCAAGGAAAATAAAATGGGAGATTCTCATTGACTAGACAGAGTATCCGTGACTGACAAAGGGTTGACTACTAACACCGATGCACCCAGGATGTGATACACACACATGCAAAAACGTGGGCGTTAACATAGTCATTGTTTACGATTCATCTTCGCATAGCGTTTCACTTTGGTATTTTTATATAGTATGCCTAATATCTCAAAATTTTCCCAGCTATGCAGAAGTAAATCAGGCATACATTTCTTTTGCCCAAACACTAACAGCTAAACAACATTCCAAGATATGTTTCTATGAGTATGACGTTGATATGCAAGTAAAAACATAGAAAGACCAAACCATTCACAGGCTGGACTCTGATGTCATGATTTGATTTGATTTGATTTGACAATGTTTATTGATCGTCAATCGGGTACAGCTGTGGAGATATGTGTTCATTGTTCAGTTTGTAGCTTCTTGGGGAAAGCGATGATCAGACTACTTAATGCTAATTAAAGGGTGTTGAACCTTTTTTTTGTTTTTTAAAAACATTTTCATGGGTCACAGTTTTAAACAAACTAGTTACGAAAGCATAACCTTATATATAGATGCGCGTTTTCATGCGTTGCTATTAAAACAGTTAAACTACAAAACAAAACAATCCAGACAAAGCTACGAAGAGATAATCTAACTTTACACCCACTTAAACATATTATGTAATTTCACCTAGAGTAAACCCAAATCAGGACATGCTTCACGCCAGTCCATTCCTTCTCATATTGATTACTAGTCTTATTGATTGCTAAATATTTCTAACATTAAACCACCAAACCTAAAAAGTACGGACAGCAAATAAAATACCGTAAAATTATGACCTATAACGTTAACTGTCATCAAACTTCGTCAATTGTGTCAATAATTTGTCAGTGTATCATCAATGGTCTTATTGTTATACCGAAAATCCAAAAATATTTTTTATTAATTTTGTTTTATCGGAAAGTTAATCTCTAATTATCTGTGTAATTGAATTGATAGGAGCAAGCACGAAGTAGGGAGAAATGCTAATGGTGTTATATAGATTAATTTAGATAAGATTAAAATTAAAGCTGAGAATATCGTTGTACATGCCGAGAGCATATTGAACAAAAACAAACAAGCAAACAATAATTATAGGGATTATCGTTCGATTAAAATGTTCTCCAATGTCTAATAATTTCTCTGTTAAATGTATAAGTGGATTATAGCTTCAAGGAAAGACCTATTGATTATCAGTCTAAACAAAGGGCAATGTAATAGCTATTATGACCTGGAACTATAATAGTTTTCCACTGTTGTAATGTAGAGTTGCTTGGGTGGGAAGCTATAACTTAAAGCCAGTTACACATATGACTTTGTTCTGATTAGGGGAGGGGGAGAGTGCAGGGGTGGGGCTGTTTACCTGTCGAGCATCGATAAAATAGTCTACCTTTATTTGATGTGCATGACCATCTAAAAATAGACCCTGTGCTTGCGCATGCATGGGCACGGTTTCCCCCCTCACGGCCAGACCTGAACAGGGCATAACAACCCACAGCCACAGGTATGGCTATACAGCGAAGAAAACATCTATAAATAGTTAGTTTTACTCAGCACGCCCCCCCCCCCCCCCACACTTCCCCCTGCACACATTCGACTGGTATCTCCTGACGGTATGGTGAATTTAGAATGTTTATAGCCACTATATTGTAGGTGTTTTCACAGCTGACAATGCATCTATAACATTGAGTGAATCCATTACACATTTTTTATTGAAAGACATTTATCATTTCTTACATTTCTTTGAGAGAAACAGGCATACTGCTGGTGGATCAAATGATGGACTTTTTACTTTAGTTTCTGATAGAGCCATATGATGATATAAAATGGACATTAAACAAACGGGATATCCAAATCCTAGTATACTTATATATTTACTTTTGATTTCTTCCATTATAAAAGGCATATTGACAGTAGTACTCAGTAGTAGTATAGGAATCTAAAGCTGCTGTCGTAAAACTAAATCGCCCCATACCAGTAACCCTGCCCAAATAAGGAAGTGGAGTATTACGAAATAATGGCTCACGCTAATTAATGTACAAACAGGTAAAATGTAGTAATAGATTGTCATGTTAATCACAAGTCGATATTACATAATGCTATGTTATACTTTTGCGGGCCTCACAATCGAGGGATGGCTGAAAGGGGTGACCTAATTTAAAGGATGCATGTAAAAGGTGTGGAGTGCATGTCACTTATGGCAGTCCCATTATCCGTGAATATAATTTGAACTATTGCATGTCATGCCGTATTTATTATAGTGTATAGTGTAGTGAATTGTTAGCGCAATGGCACATGCAATAGGTAATGCCCACAACACTATGGAATTGATGTCAGACCAGCAACGCAACGTATAACACATTGCACCTCAGAGGTCTGTATAAATTGAGTCAACGACATATATATATTATGCTCCCAAGACAAATGCCCACACGACAATTGCTCACAGTGTTAGTCATCTTCGCGACGATTGCTGACTACCATTTTGGATACTGTCAGTCTACGAAAATATTATGTGATAGACAAATCCTGGATTGAATAGTCATGCATATAATATAGTGATTCCCAATCACCGTGCTTAACTTGGGGGTGTTAGGTGAAGGACTTATCTAGTTTATAAGATATAATCCCACCTATTAGATTTAAAAATGCACTAAAATTAACTTCTATAGTAACGCCATTTCACATAAAACAAAAAATGAAATGCTAGGAAGAAAATAGGTTGTGAGCAAATGTCGTCTTTTGATTTTTATGTGTGAGCATTTGCTGTGTGCGCATGTCTGCGCCCCGTATAAATCCGACTACGGATATCTAATTCCTGTCATGTACCCTGAGAAAAAAATGCAATCATTATTTACCATCACATAGTCATTTCAGCAGACAATTGATACAGTTAACATGGATAGAACAAAACAATGTCAAAATAATAGGAATACTCAAAAACATAATTGTAGCAGTATAGGTCTACCATTAAAATATTTTGAGGAACTTGGGAAGTATTATTTGAATTGTTTTAATGTTCAATAATACTAAAGACCACCCTTTTAACGAATGGCTTGAAGTAACTGCCAACTAATTCTTGGACTGATCAGGCGTCGTAATTGTTATACTCAACATTCATGTAATATTCCCATTTTTACAGTATTCATTCGACTTTCGTCCTAATAATTAGCCAATCCCAATAAAACCAATGCAGTTTCACAAAAAAAATATAATTCACTATAAACTGCGAAGCATAAGGTCTCAAGTAAGGGACTTGTCAGGACAAGTTTCCCATGTGGCCATTTAGAGCTTTGCATTATAATCCATATCATAATTATATCTTCATTTTCAAAATAACATCTTCAAAATATTTAGTTCTATCTAATTTCACGTTTGGCATGCAATGCCTGTCTCGGAATCAATCCATATATAATGCTTATGTTGCAGAATCAATCCTTACGCTCATAATTTTACGATCATACCCTGCCTACAGTATACTTACACTTATAGATGGAATTAAAACAATGCATATGAGTTATGCTTTATCATAAATAATTATTGATATAGTGAAAGCATGATTGAACAACCGAATGCAAACACATTGATAATCTTTGAGACTATAGTAATAAATAAATCGAGCTGTATAGGGGGAAAATTCCAGGATATAGAACTGGTTCGAACTGCGCCTAGTTATAACAGCTCGACTAGCGGGTCAACTAGGCTAGATACTGGTGACATGGTATTATAAACATAGATCCTTAGTATGTCACCTACACCAAACCGCCGTTCCACCCCTACATATAGAGACGAAGTAAAACATGGCATATATAGACATTATAGGGGAACACATGTCGCTGGCCTACAATCCCCTGGGTATGGGACAGATAGTTTATAGCATTTATATATATGTAGAATTATAAGATATGGAATATCTTTTTGAATCGCTATAGTCATCATGTCAACATAAGAAGAACCAGCTATATATTATATAAACGCGAATGAGTTATATAGGCCAAGCAACAATTACATCAATTGCGTTGCAACCCAATGCATTCAAGTGAATAGCAAAGCATGTATATATTCATTATCCAATTTAAATGACTTCCACGAAAAACCTGGCATTGCCATGGCATGATCGTGGTTCGAATAGCGGTTTGTAGTTTCAATGATTAATTAACAAACTCACCAGGAATTTGGGTTTCCCAAAGCAGCACATCTTCATGGTTGTAGCTAGCAAAGTTTAATCCAATGTTTTGATATATCGAAATGAAATTATTATTGGCTTATATGATAGCAACTCCTAAATCACTTGTTTCCATGTGATCAGAAATTGCAACTTGTCATGGCGACTCATAAGAGGATATAAATCATCCTCTTACTACCATTAGTTTATATGGTTTTCGGTTTCATGGCACAGTCCAACATATATCGGGTCCGGTCAGAGTATATAGAATGTACGGTATTAGGAGAAACTTCAGAGTAGTTATCTAGAAATAGCACCAAATAATGTTGGGGTCTATTTCTACAATAAATCGGTTGCAAATGGTAAGAACCAAACGCGTCTGCCCGAGGAAAAGGAGGATGAAAAGATTGAACTAATACCATCCGGATATAAAGAGGACGCTCGCAGTGGATCCTTCAATGCCAATGGAACTTCTCCAAATACTACATTTACAAGGCATTCCTTGTTTATCCCCACACATGATGTTGCCTGTGATGGCGTCTATCATTTTTTATTATTCACATCCTTAGTTTCCTGGATCCTGTGATATGGATACACTTCAAATGTTAACCGGCACATGAACTCGTATGAATGCCTCCTCCAATTAAATTAAGAACTTCAGTTTGAGTTCCAAAATATATGGATAGCAATTGGGAAGGTAGGTAAATCCCACGGGAACAAGTGAACCAGGAAGGAGTGGACGGTTTTAACGTTGCGAGGAAGCACAGTTTATCACAAGGTCCTTAGATTTTACAGCTGAAGAAGAAATGGCCAATGATCAAACTAGTGTTCGCCCAGTGTCCTCAATATAAATCCATACTGATGGCAGTGATCCCGGCTGTTTAACACTGACCCGACCCGGCCCTTCTCCACGACCACCACCTCCTCCAGCACCACCACTACCAACACAGCTGGGATCTAGCGCTAAATTTGGACAGACTTGTGTCCTAATTTGGTATCAAATTATAGCAGTAAGAGTGAGAGTATAGTACTGGCGGTGTCCTGCCAAACTCAGTAGAGATATACAATATAGGCGTCAGATAATGGTGTCCCAATATACGAGGTATACATGTACCCCGATCGAGTGTATATATATTCTTCTCTTCCTTTCATCAGTAATTACTCGAGAAGTATATATATGTGCTTCCTCCCTGCTAGTATAAAGGGTGGGTGTTAACGCCCCCGGTGAATGACTGCACAGGAAGGCACAGGGAGTTGTAAAGACCCTCTTTTTACACGCCTGAAAAGTGGTGGCCTTAATAATGGTGGTGGCTAGGTTGTGGTGGAAGGAGTAATATAGGTAGCACGATGCAACCAACCATGACCGTACACTCCACATACGCTATGAATAGTCTACAGTATACCAATGGTTCCTCATGCTTCTAGCATGACCCATGTTGATTCACTTTAGAATTTTCGTACAGCGCTAAATATTCAGTGCATTCCGTCAACGCTACATAAATAATGATGGGACAGTTATTTGGAACCTCACAGAGATATGACTAGTCGCAAGGGCTCAAAATGATTTGCCACAGAAACAACAGCTGGGAATGACAACAGACCTGCCAGGTGTTTCCATAGCAACCAAATGGCAAGGTATGCCCACCAATATCGAGGATAAAATCGTATTTTCATGTTTTCTTTAAATGCCAATCATGTTTGGATGAGATTTCACATGGGCATCTAAGACATGATGAAATTCTGATGATATGTATTGTTTATATCCAGTATTTATGCTTATCTTGTTAAAATCATTTAACGTTAAGAAATCGGCGTTTGTCAATCGTTCTAACAACTAACGACATCCTACCTGAGTTGTTCTAAATCATATCTCAGCCAATAGTGAAAAGCCTGTTCCTAATGAATTGATTTGATATTAGTACAATTGTTGAGGTATTGGACGTAAAACCATGAAGAATTCATACCGAAGCTAGGTGCAGATAAAACAAAACATCATACAATCATTTATCTATTATATTATAACATTATATATTATACTCCATTATATTATAAAGATACATACATGTATTATATACATGTACATACATTCATGTACATTACATTGTGTGCGCGCACACACCAAGCATTTGAAAGCAAAATGGTATACTTCAATGCATTATAAGGAGAGGAATGGACCGATGAACATGAGATTCCGATATATACAGTGCGTTCTGCAAAACACCTGGTGATGAATAAAAGAACTGTATTGTGTATGGTTGCTCTGTCTGTATGTATGTATGTCGGTCTCCCCCTCCTCACTACTATTGTTATTAACTATATTTAAAACAGCTCTTTGGGCTAGGTAAATTAGAGTTGTCATTAGATAAACATATATATGATGAGGATTTGATTACATCATAACATGTATTCCCTGAAGTAACACGCACATGTATAATGTGTTTATCATATTCCCTACAACATAACAGAATATGGCATGGGTCCCTAACATGCAAGGGGAGTGTGGGGTGAGGAAGAGGAGGAGGAGGAGGAGGAGGAGGAGGAGGAGGAGGAGGAGGAGGAGGAGGAGGAGGAGGAGGATTTAAGCACAACTTGGAAACCATGAAACCAAAAGATGCATAAATTTGTTTTAATGAAGCTGTAAAGTGAAGTATATAATATATATATATATATGTATACTGCATGACTGATACAACACTTGGATGGTAATACCACTTTGTCTGTATAAGTGAAGCATTCGAGGATGCTGATAGTTTATTCATGTCAATCATGTCAAATGTCAATAGCTGTAATCTTGGGGAGATATTAATTAAGACGGTCATTAATGATTATACTACAATATAAACATTGATGAATACAATTTGCACCTGGTATTGAGTTCTTCAGATACAACCTAAATGTGTAGTATTAGATCACGATTGAATATTTATCATTTACTTTAATAATAACGGATAACTAAATTTGCTTACTTCTTAATATCATCTTACAATCCAATTCTTTCTCTGAATTGACTGAGTTATAGATCAAATTCTCTAAAATCTAACACTAATTTTGAATATTCAATCCAATCTTTTATACAGAATGACTAGAGTTTTTGATATATTCCTTACAATCTAATACTAATTCTGAAAATACAAACCCCTATTGTAACTTACGACATTTTCAAACGCCACCCTTTTGTAACCTATGACATTGACAACTGGGTAAATTGTGCTGCGATCAAAGTAATGTCAAGCCAATGTCATAAACTCATTCACCTTAATGAAACTCTTAAATAATAACAGTACAGTCCCCCTATTATAACCTCTAACAGTGTATCTTAAATTGGTCTTTGACCATTTAATACATTCTGTATGGATGATACTGTTAGTACTAAGATGGAATGCAATGAGAGGTTAGTTTGTGAGTGGTTATCAGTCGCACAAGGAGTGGAAATATGTGTATCATCTTGAGCGCTGAATTGAAACTATCTTCTGCGGTACCGTACTTCTACCAACATTTACATTGTTGACATGGATCTACAAGATTAACAAGCACCTTCATTCTCCGTGAAGCATGTGAAAACATGTGTTTTCTCTAAACAAATTAATGCATTGCGAGGATTTGTGTGGTTTGCCGATGTGATAACAAGCTAAGTTGTGATATTAATATATGTAAGTCCATGAAGTTAATATTCATCAACAAGTCTCGTGGCTATTAATAACTTGAATGCCTTTCCGCAAGCTATAAATGACTCCACTAAACAAATTGTCAGAGCCCCCATACCAAGCAATCAATTTTGATCAGGTGTAACAGCATCAGCGTCCTTCCCACGGAAGGGGGAATTCCTTGGTAAACATACCGTAAACCCTGTATTAGAAGCCGTGGCCTGTATATGATTCTATAATTATGATAAAAAAACATGTGAGTGATGGGCTAGGAACCAAGTATCATCAAGATTCAAAATAAATGAAATATATGTATGTATGTGAGGATATTAGAACTGCAACTGTATAATACAATCGGCGCTTCTATTACAAATATTCATGCCACATCAATTTTGGTGGGAACGTTTCTTTCGAAATGTGGTAAAGACACTAACGTTCCACACATTTAATAATAAACATTGATATAACCTACACGAAGTTAAATGCAATAATTATAGTCGCTTTGCCTATTGTAATAGTGATGTATGTTGATATAAAATCTGCAAAAACTTACGAAAATTCTAATTTAGTCAATACCTGAACTTTAATGTTATAGTTTCAAAGCTGACCTTGACACTTAATGGCTATGATTTATTCAATTATTTAGGTGACATGTTACATTATTTAAATCAGTTATTGGTTTCTAATCAGGACCCTGAGGATAGTACCGTGTGTAAACCTGAATTGTTTCCTGAATAAAATGTTTAAATGGTGCAAAAATGAAATATGTCAGGCAAACGCATGTTAATGTATCTGTTCTGTGATATGTGACATAAGCGCATCTCTCAAGCACGATAAAGGTTTCCCAGGCGGTCAACTACGAGGCTATTGGAATACAGATTTCATTGTTATGGTACGGGACTGTAATTTACTAGATGTCGCTCTCTCATTCAAAAACCGGTTTCATTGCCATATAAGTTGACAGGCACCGCTCAGCAACTTAACCTATCATCTATTAATTTCAGTACATGTTTCTAATAAATACGTTCGTACACGTACATTCCATCATACCAAATCTTGCAATAAACACATCAATGTGCGAAACAACTGTCTGGGTATGTCATAGGAGTTGTTTACAGTATTTCTGGGAACCATCTATTCAAGTTTGGTCACCCCTTCCTACCAGTTTGTCCACACCCCCTTCCCTTCCCAGTGCAATTTCGTTGGTAGACTGTGAAACCTCAGGGCGGTACTAAGTACTAAATGAGAATAAATATAGCAGGTGATATACACGAAGAAAAAGACTTTGTAAAAAGGGTGGAATCGACCCACAACGGCAAGGGCACATGCATTTCCAGCAGCTCATCGCACCTGTTAGACCTTAATACCTGGATGACCAGGTGAAGTATCATGATACTGCATGGGTGTGTACTAGTTTATACTTCATATGAACATCACTGTTAGAATAAAATATAATCAATCCAGTTACCAGTGAATCCCTAGTAATGGCCTCTAAAATAAACTTGAATGATTAAGTTTATGGATAGTACCATAACTATTGAAGCAAGGTCCTTGTATAAAAGGAAGATAAGCTAGGGACTGAGAGAAAAACGATAGTCCTCAGTTCGAAAAAAAAAGAATTCCGAAGATAAAATTAATGTAAATGGCCTACTCTTCCTGTAGACCACTGCTCATGCATACCGATTAGATCCGATTAGATAGTTAAGATCAAGGCTAATGGCATAAGCTACATTATAGAAGACATCATATCCAGATGTGTAAAGAAAGTGACTGCAGTAATAAAGCTGCGCATGACATACTTTAGAATTGCACGTATTAGATACAGTAATTAAGTAACTGGAAATCTACGTTGTGATCATTCTTTCTTAAATAAAAGAGTCTATACTGCAATGTCAAAGATTTGGATCGAAGCATTTAACACTTAAAATATATGGCAACGGAATAACGTAGAATTGTACTACAGTTAAAGACAGCATGAACAGAAACGCAACAATAGTAAACAGTGTACTCCCAGAGACAATAAATATGAATAACGTTAATGAAAATGACAAGATAGTTGAACGTATTTATGACAGACTGTGACGAAGACAATTCCCAAATTTACTGTAGGTGTCTCGGGTGGGGATCATGTAAACACAGAGGAGTAATAGTAGAATGGAGTCTTGACCACAAGCCCCGCCCAATAGGCTATCTTGCCATGCATGGTTAATAGTGTACCCGGTGTGAATGGTGTCTTGGAGTGTATGTACATACACATAGAAGAGAACAGAGAAGGGTGTGGTTTTTAACACTATTATCATTAACACTACACCTGTGTATGGTAATAAGAAACATATGCTAAGTAGCTGTAATCTAGTTGTATCTGAATAATCCTACCGTACATTATACAACGCAGCAACATTATACAGCATAGCAATTACAATCATATTTCCTAAAAGGACTGAGAATGGGCGGACTAAAGGAGCGTATCTATGTAAATGTCAACAGACAAGTCCAAAACATAAGAACAGGGTGTATACCAAGAAGATAAACTTAGGTAGATTCAACCTTTGATAGTATAAGGCTAAACAATTCATGATCGTTTGCCCGCCAACAACGTAAACTGAAGGCATCAAAACACCCGCATTGATTATCCATCTTGGAGCGGCTGCACCAAACTCTCTCCCTGCTGCATCTTCTTGTGCCCCACTGTTTATACATAAACAGACCAAACATAGCCCTTAAATGTCCAAATGTCCATTGAGATGCTGTCAAAAGTCTTACCTTGTATCAGGAAAAGGTACAATAGATGATATGCTGTTAAAATCCTTGTATGTCAGGCTTTCCTGTCGCTTGCACGCTCATGTACACACGCGGGGCAGGAAACATCAGAATTAGACACTGCTGGGCAATGTAATAAAATGCTGAGAGTTGTAGTACCAGAAGAGACACTGAGGTGGCGTTGTGGTCGCCTCATTAGCATCCACTTGGGTATAGCAGGAGCACATATGAAGTTTGTGATAGCATGTTCATATGACATAACTACTGGTATATCTTAGTTTATGGTAATTATTGTTTAGTGGCATCATGAATAAAGTTTGTCTAATATTTTAGTGCAGGGCTACAGAAATGTAGACGGGATTTTATGAATGTTTTACTATCGCTCCTATCATAAAACCCCGGTGTATCAGCAGTTGGTATGAGGCCTCCTTCAATGAGACTATCAGAATGAGCATCTGCTCCGCCATCTGCACCGTCATCTGCAGGCCAGCAGTGAAAACAAGCAATCAGGTCACGCTTGGAACACAGCTATGTTTGATAATTCGCCTCACGTTGACTAGCGGTAGAATAATAGCCATTGATTACATTCATGTAACTTTTACATTCACGATGTAGTAAGTTCTATGAGGCCTCTTTAAACATATCTATTATAAATAGTCTCAGATCGCATCGGAATCGATATAGATGCATATATCCTTTATGTTGAGGAATTGCTGTCAGTTCTGCACTGTTGATAAGTATGTGCGGAAAGAGTCAGTCCCTGCACGGCCAGCTCACTAGCTTGCCCAGTTACAGAGCTACATTTCCTATACTACTATGAACCGCCATCCACACCAAGCAGTACCTGTACAGAACCCTGAATGACCCCGATACACTGACCACAAGGGGCAGGGGGGTGAACTCGAATAATTTGCTATCCACACCCAACTCTTACCCCCCCCCCCCCCATCACCTTCCCCTTTCACACACACCCATCTCGAGCCAACTATGGCTTAGTTTGCAATAGCGTCCCAGTGGAAAAGCGCTGACCCAGTTTTCTGCATGGGGTAGGGATTGTTAGCCCGCTGAGAGATGGGGTATGGGAGAGGGGGTGACTGCACAAATATAAGGACAGCCTGAATCATTGGTGTAGGGTGCTGCATGGGTGTTTGTGTGGGTGGGAGCGGGTGGAGGGTTGGGATGCTTCGGGTGCTTTTCATTCCTCTAAGAGTCTTAGGGCGTGGTTAGTCGTGTTCGTGACAGAGATTAATGGGAGAGTAGCATGGCTATGGCTGGAATGGAGAGCCCGGGAATGGAGCTGTGTAAAAGACGCGGGGCTACGTATTGAGCCAAGCCTGCAGGTCTAGCGAGTCACTCCACAGAGCAAGTACCTTGACCTACTAACTCACATTCCTGGGCCAAATAGGTTCATAGAATAGCGTGTCTGGTGATAATTCCAACCACCTCATCATTTATATATAGATGTAGATTATCAAATATATAAACATCAATGTTTTGCGACAAATGAAAGATCAGTATCCGAATGACATGTTCAGATATTGAAGGTAATAAAAGTAAAACTCTATCGTTTTATTGCATGCCTCGAAGAGCCCGTGAGAGGTGGGATCTCGTTACAACGATGATTTCACATGGAAAAGAATAAATTAGAAATATCGATCCCATTTGGCTGCAGTGTCAATCACATCAACCATATGTATTGCTTCACGTTGATACAATCATGAAACAACATGGCATAGCATGCCCTGCGTGGGTTAAATGTATTTACCAATATAAAAGCAAATGTGTAAGTATAATTATGAATGTTTTGAGTCATAGTTGGGGTTGCCATCACAAGAGGCATCTATAATCTGTAAAGATACTTCAATAACTGAATAGGATTGATAATCTTGCCATAATTATATATATATTTGCATGCGTGTAAATGCCATATCAGCAACTTGGCAACAGACCTGACCAGATTCCTATGTGGAAATTGATTAACCATATCAAGTGTGACATTTCATTATACTACTCATGATATTTCGTACCGGGATGCTGAACATAAACTTTGCTGGTGAGGCCGGACGTACTGAATGTATCCACAAGAACGACAACGGGTGAAGTACTATAGAGAACAAGACAGCTTCAGCTATTCTAAAAATGTAGCTACAGTGGAACCTCACATAAATACCACCCCTCTATAGAGATCAACCCTCTATTAAAACCAGTTTTTCTCAGTCCAGAATTTTCCCCCTCTATTAGATGTTTAACAAACGCCCGCTATAGAGACCACCTCTTCATTTAATAGAGACCACTTCACGTTGTGACCATCATTTCCCAGTCCCAAACAGCCAAATACAATGTACTCCCTGAATTAAGACCAGTGTCGTCCCACCCATCCTGAGGTGGCACACAATGAATTCACGTCGACAGAAAAACTAGGCTGTCAGTCAGTGAGTATTTTCACTCTCAGTAAGTGTGAAGGTGTCAGAAGCTAACAGGCTAACCAAGAGCGGACAGCATGGAATAATTTGGGTAGAGATATCAGAGATAGCAATGATAAAAATGAATTTGTACGAGGGATAAAGGCTATCAAGAGAAGTTCCAAGAATTGGACGACCATGCTCGCGCGGGTATGAATATGTCGAAATGAATTTGAGATTTTTGCCTCTAACGAATATGATATTCATTTGAAAAAAGAATTGTTTTTATTCTTTTTAATTTTTGGAGTTAATATTCATGTTAGTCGTTCGAGGTGTATTATGAATTAATTAATGAATAGTATATTGTAAATTTGTAAATTGTTGGCCGTAATAGCAATAAAAAAAAAGCCATGCCACCACTTCTCCCCAGACACAGTCACACATGCCTCTGTATTAGGCTAGGAAGTTTTGCGGTGCTTTTTTTAAAACTTTAAATAATTCTTAAACCTATATGACATTTATAAAGCAAAATCTAGTAGGTTGTCTAGACATAGGCTTCGTTTCATAATTTGTACCTAAGATACCATCGGACTTATATAGAACTCCGACCTAGGCCTGGCGGGGTTCACAGCATTTAAATTGTGATAAGTCGTTGGGTTAATACTGGCATGGAAGGGCAGAGTACTTGCTTGATAGAAAGAAACAGACTCATCCGAACATGGCTATGAATCAATCACTGTTGGTCTTGTATTAAAATATCCGAACGGACTACTTCGAGGCAAAGGATAGCAAACTATAAGTATTGAAACACAAACCTATGGTGAGCCATTGAAGATGAGCCAACTAGTTGGGCTTGGTATTGACTAGGGGTAAAATAATCGTTCGTGTAAGACCTACTCCACCCTGTCATGTAGAAGTTTTACAGAAAACTTATTTACATAATATATAAATAAGAAATACTTAAACTACATGCACGTACATTATATAACTCGGTGACGGTTGACTTATAAGTACAACTGGTATAGAAATAAGTTAGTCTTCAACGTGTGGGGTACATCAGCGCAAAATAGATATTTATAATGCGGTGGGTGGTGTTAGAGTTGTCTATATTTAGACTCGCCTGTGTCTGAGTCACTTTCTTATATACTACTTATAGTCAGTTCCCGAGTGTACCTACAGATGGGTACAGAGTGAATACTCATTGCATAAATGAGCGTCTGACATCATAGACATTCTCGATTAAAGAGACCAGTTCGCACATGGAAATCTGACATGGTTTATATAGGAGGCCTTCCCGTTCTTTATACTATAATAAGAATGCATCCCTTAAATGGAATTTGTACTTTGTAACTTTGCTGCAGCATCATGCAAATAAAGAATGTTTCAATTAAATTAAAATCGACTGATGACACTAATATAGTAAACTTGTATGTTTGGGTATATACACCCAGTGACTATGCCTATATAATATAGCTATGCCCACACACTGGCTGAGTTTACTTCCAGGTCAGGACAGGGGTCAGGGTTCACCACTTTCTCCTTCTCCCTCACCACCACCATTGCTACTTGAGTTTTATGAGATTCTATGCCATAACGATATATAAAATATGTGAAAGCGCGTTCAATAAAAGGTATTTTAAAAAAGTAGACCCTGTAACATGACCACTGATGGCTGTTAACCAGGTAAAGATCATAGTAGGCTGAAAATAACACGCATGCATAGTGAATTAGTCACATGAAAATCATCCAGATCTTGGCCTACCCAACACCCCATTTTCTTCCATTATTCCAAAAAGAAGGCTGATGAGTTAACCATTCAAAAGGTAAAAACATGGGTTCCTAAAGCTTATATTACTAATAGCAAAGATTAGATCTGTACAGTATTTACGCTCTTTGCTAATACATTGGGTAATCTGGTGAGTCGATTTAGATTATTCCTTCGGTGAGCATTATGAAAGTCAAGCTTATGGCTAACTAAGAGGATGATGAATTCCCTTCAATGTCTACACTAGATAAACTTCCGACACACCATTTCCAAGTCATGCATGCACAAATCATGCATGACTTAAATGTATTGGAGTCGTGAGTCTTGCAGTTCCCTTTTCCTATGTAGTGACTTTAATTTAGGTATGTCCTGGAAGACATGGACTCAATTCCAGAAGGACATCTCTTGTTGTCAAACTTATGGAACAAATAAGATATATATTATATTATTAGTAGTTGAACCCATGATTTGGGTGTAGATCCGCCAAGGCATATATAGGGATTGGTCATCTCTCTATGCATACCAGTAGTGATAGCACTAGTGTATAGGTCAGATATGGCTGGGTACCAAGGCATAGCTCTTCCAGGCGTAAGTCATCTAGGATTCAGCTTTTGAAGAATCGGTAAACACAGGCGTTTCATGTAGATATGTCTGCTCTGCTTCCAACTAACGTGAACCTAAAATTAAATGTCTAACTGCATGTGAAAGGAACGATTCTAGCACTCTAAGTAGCAGACCAGTTAAGAGGATATCGTCATTCCGATATTTCTAGGTATGAAAATACATGTGTAAAAAAGGTGTTCATGCCACGCGTATAGGAAGCATGTAGATTAACCAGTAGCTGAGGATCGAGTCCATAGGTGTAAATATTAGCTAGTTACATAACCGATCGCCACCGAGCTACTATACACTCCCATAGAAATTGTGTGGATTTTTATCTGGACCACATTGCAACCAGTACCTAGTCATTACCATATTTGGTCATCACCATATTTGGTAAACGAAAAGGGGCACGTATAAGAGGATTGACCCGAGACTCAAGCCGCCTAGTGGTGGTCATTGGTACCTAGCAGTGCGTCCATAGCATATACATGTAGCCTATTAAAGCTAAAGCACGACCCTTAAATTTTACCAATTGGTCATCGCAAGGCATTGATGGGCGGAGAAATATAACACACGTGTGCACGACAACTGCGCTATATTATTAGGGTTGAGGCTGATATTATACCATCAAAGATACTATAATACATTTGATTCCATTGACAAAACTCACTGGGGAATGATAGCAGATTTGAGAGACAGGCTAGTTAGTTCATGCGTTCCACGACAGACGACAGCAAAATCCACATGAAGTTTCACCTGAGGCGTGTAGTGCCTCCAATGAAGAGCATTGATGCTCGGCCAGATATACACAACATTCGTCAACACTTAGTTAGAGAGTTCTTCCCGTGTTGACCGAGAGAAAGTTATATTAAATGATTTATAGTGAATAAAAGGAAGAGAACAATGGACATGGGTAAAGATGGAGGGTCGACGCTGTAATTATCAATCATAGTTTTTAGACGTCAACAGACAGTCTATGACCATAAAGAAAATAAAAAATAAATGATACTAGGGATACATACATATAGCCAGTGCAAATGAGGGAGGTACTATCTAGGATTTATAGACATAATCTCCAACCTTCAGAATGTCTCAGTTATATATGTGCTATGTCTTTAACACCCCTGAAATAAAGTTGACACCATTAGCAAGAGCGGCTGTTTATGTTAATCATTCTGCATGAATGCACTGGAAAGTTATCTAAGTATAAATCACTACAGTGAAGTAGGCTTAATCGATGAAATAACGATTAGCTCGCGATACATCTTATCGAACCGGTTCTGTTTTGAAAGGATGCAATAAGAAAACCATAAATCTACACAGCATAAACTGTTGGTGCAAACAATGCGACTAACTAAACCATGAATCATAATGATAATTTATTATTATGTAAACTGAATTTTTGTTTGTGAATTTTGTTATGTTCTATATATCTATAATGATCTGAAATTCATTGAAAGACTAAGGATTGGAGAAAAGGTAGATCTAGATTAAGATTATCAGGATTGCCTGGAAGTCCTGTGTTTCTCACAGAAGGTTAAACTCCTATTTCCAGAAATGTAAATTGGAAATGAGACTATTACATGTATATATACATACTACGTTTGGCGTTATCCGCTGCGATGGTACTAATATCCACACATTTCTCTATCCTAGATAAGAATATATATATATATACACAATCACTCCTGTGTGACCTGACCCCATAGGATAAGATTCCGAAGGCAGCAAATACGTTACGTACACCCCTTTCGCCCTCGATTGTCTCATTCAGATGACAAACGCTAGCTGCCTCCCTATATTAAATACCCGGTTGTCCGTCTATCTTCCTCAAGACTACACATGTATATGCGGGAAACTTGCAACCCCTGCAATGTTAATTTATATATATATATATATATGCGACATTTTAGGATTACCGGGAGTTTCACAACTGATCACTTTCACTGATAATAATTTAGAGTTTATCTATTACAGGGGGCGTACCTAAGTTCGTAAGAATGGGTCTTTGGCGTCGGTAAGGTTCATACCATTATGTGTGAGTGTGTATAGAAAGATGTAGCAGTGTTTCATATAAGAGACGAATTCCTCTCAAAAAGTATGGCTTGAATAAGTTGTAAGATAGATAGACCCGAGTCAGACTTAGCCCTCTTCAAACAACTCCGTCTTTAAGACCCTCGATTCACCATCCCCCAAAATTGCTACTAGTCTAATGTCAAAGGCTGTTTTATATATACGTATATATCAATCCCCGGCAATACATACTAGTGTATACGTTTGTTAATGCATGTATAGGACAAGTCACATGAAGATCGATCCATAAATCGATCGATGGTGAAGCTGTGTGATCGTTTTATAATACATTATGTATTACATATATGTACATGTTGGCAACAACAGTGTCTGTCGGGTTCAGTTTTTCACTTTACATATTGACAAAATTGACAGCAATACAAACCTAAAGTGCGCACTTCTAATACGTCCATACAACTAGGATATATATTTTACTAACGAAGAATGATAGTTTGCTAGATTCCTTGGATAATATTTCAGGAGTTAACGAGGACTAACCCATTTTCCGATAGTATTTGATTAAGTGATCATGATTTCCGTTATGTCCTACAATTGTAACATGAAATGGTTACGTTTTATAGGCAAAATATATGCACATAAAATCACGAGAAGTGAGAAATAACTGGAGCGAAAGTACGGGCTGGAGGCAAATAAACCTATTAAAATATAATGTGCCTGGCATTATTTTTTTCCGCATGTTTACATCCATGAGTCCTATTAATTTCAACAATAAAATAGCTGCCAAATTTGTAACATGAGTAATACTCCAGATTTAAAACCAAACTAGCAGTGCTTATCACTCAAACTTGTAAACCTGTTGATTCTTATATATATATACGAAGCAATAGCGTTAAACGAGGGGTTGCAGTTTGAATACAGTTATAATTCTACATTAAGAGGACGGAGAGTTTGACCGTTCGTAAGTTGGCTTTTAACGTATACACAGAGCCGTCAAGCTCTTAGAAAATCAACGTATGAAGGAGTAAAGAGTTGGTTATTACATGCTTGCACAGTAAGTTTAGGGATCACCTGTTGCTACTGAACGCTCCATATTGGTGTAATACTCTCCCTGTACAGCAGTAGCTAGCGCCAGCTTCTGTTTGCCGTGCTAAATATTGCAAAAGGCTTGCAGGAGGTTAAATCCCTCAGCTTCTGGGCTACATACATACATAAAGTTTACCAACATACAAGCATGACTCTCTATGGTATATATCTCACCTTTTGTAGCCCTGATACAGGAGGAGAGGGCGTCTTCTTTTTCCACATGGTTTTAAAAGATTGTATATTCCAGACTATATATATCCCTGTTAATGGGAAATACGCATCCAAAAATAGGAGGAAAATAAAAGCTTAAGTTCAACGTTTGTCTACCACTCTCAAGTCATTCTGGATCTAAAGGCCGCGAGTGTAAACATGAAAGTGGCGAGTCAATGCTGTGCGTATGACCCCGATATCCCACGGTCTGCATGAAAATCAATTGTTATGGGCGTCCTCGAGCGCTAGCAAAACCTCTCATAACCACCAAATATCGGGTGTGTTCGTAAACATTTTCACATCATTTTACATCAAGGTAAACCTCCATATTCAACACCTCTAACGCACATTCCTATAGAATGTGCAGAGATGTGCCTTAATTATGCAAGGGAAATGATACCGCTATAATTTACATTTCCAGGAATATTAGATACTCCGCAAAAAAACCATTATATTGTGTTATAGACCGAACACGCAAATTGTAACATTAAGTCAGGTTGAAGTGGAAGGTATACAACACGTAATAACAGTAGGAGGAAGTAGTTATTAAATAGTTCATGATATAATTGATAGTTCACATAATATACAACTAAATGGCTATTTCATTTATTTTCTCTCATGTCCACCATACTATTTAATATTGAAACACGAAAGGCAAACGTAAGAGAACTTTCTGATAGGGGGATTATTATGGAGCGGAATAACACGGAAATATAACAATTTCGAAGAATCCAAAAGAGAGCTGTTAAACTTAGTAAACAGTGATTGTTCACCCAACCGTTTTTTGTCGTATGTCCTAGTGTAATAATTTGTTTTCCTATTTGATAATGTGAATATTGGCAGGAGGAAATGCAGATGTCAATAATTCATGCCATTTCAATTTGTACAATGTACTCAAGTTGAAATAATAGTAACAACATTACTGTTATTATTATTGTAACAGTTTTGTTCCTTCGTGCTGTCATAACTAACCAGATATATGCATTGAATGAAAACATATAATATAGCTCTTCAAGTTAAATCAAATCAAATCAATGAATGGAATCATATCTTTAAAGTTTCAACCATATATCATAACTTGGGTGATAAAGGGCGTCCAATAGAATGAAGAGGATCAATTTGTCCAAACAGAGACGGCAAATAGTAATATAATTTGGGGAAGGGGTTGCTCAATATGGTCTAAGATGCTGGATTTAGAACAAGAGTCATGATATGAGTGTTGTGGGCTCGAACCCTGCTGTGGGCACCATTTTCCCTCCACCTCGGCGCTTGCTGATTGGAAAAGGCCAGCCGTATCTATGGTTTTCGGTGGCATTATGCTCATTACATATCTATTGCTAATATTCTAAAATACTAAGGCCTGTTAGTGCGCATCCTGTCAACAATAGATGGTAGTATACTACCCCAGGAGTTCGTGGAAGACCAACAATAGAACTGAACTAAACAGGTAAAACATCATATAATACAAGGCGCGGACTTCATACCTCTCCTCTGTAGAACCCAGACAAAGACCAGTTTGATCGAACATTGTATTAGGGGAGGAGCGAGAGTTGGGGGATAGATATTACTTTCAGGGCACTGTACGCCTCCTCATTAAGTACTAAGCGATGCTTTAAAAACTAATTCTACCAAGATCCAAACTGTGGACTTTTTAACAAATCTTTTGTATGACCAGGGAGATATAAATACTAAAGATACCTCCCTGATATGGTTTACTTGTTCACAAAGTATAATAAAATCGAACTGGAAGCTCTAAGTTGTGAATCACGTAAGGTTATCGGGAATTATTATGTTAAATTGTGAGTGTACACGTGACGTTTCGAGCGGTAAGACCCCAGGACGTGTTTCATACACCTATTAAATAGCTTAATATAACATCTAATTATACACCAACATTATTTTGGAGGGGCAAAAAGTTCTCACATACTAATCCCAGGGACGAAGAAAAGGGAGACAACTTTCTCCTATACACAAATAGGGCACGGCGTCTACTTAGCAGAGCCATATATGCCTGGATTGATATACAGCGCCATACGAAGGGAATCCCATTCAATTAGCTAATTCCCTACATTTGTCGCTATTTTTACCTTGATATCAGCAATAATATAGCAATCACCGAGGAAATCAATGCCCCCAGTCAATGCCTCTGTTCCTGCAGGGCGTTCCTTAGTAATATACATTATATATAAATATAGTATATGAGAGAGAAAGGGGGTGGGGAGCGCATGTTGGTGTCGGTGTGTGAGGGGAGGGGGGGGGGTATTAATGCCGAACTTCAGAAATTATTTCAGGACTTCTTTTACCAGCAGAAGCATAGGGCCAAAACCTAAGAAGTATGAGCCAAGTATTGGAAGTTCTGACGAGAGGTACGATGAAACCGCTTTGGGAATACATTCAGTAAATACGAGAGAACCAGTTTTGTAGAAGGAGGAGTTTTTTTTATCTCTTGATGTTGACATAAATGGTGTTAATATTTGTATAGCAGGCATTACCGTAAATACACTGGGTGCCTAAAATGAGCTTTCACACACATATATATTATATATGTTTACAGGTAATGTCACACCAGGGAAGATACTGGTACCTACTTATATTACCTATTAAGCCTGTATGGCCTTCAAAGCAAATTAAAAACAAGTTACTGAGAAAATTATATCAGAAGGCATTAACTGGTCATATTACTTCCAAAGAAAGCGACAATTAAAATTGAGCGATCTTCCCTAATAACCCAATCTTAAATAACATGAAACGTGACCTTAATGCTCATATATATATACGATATGTTGAAGAAATGACGCTACATTCTTTAATGTAACAAGACTTTTTGAATTTCAGATAACATGTATGTGACTACATGATAAATGGCGATGGGGGAAGTTGGAGTGGAACATCGACAATGACGACTTTGTTAGGCCCCTACTACTATTTGGTCTTGCCACAGACAACTTAGAGCATAGAAAGGGAAATGTGGGGCGGGACAGTCTGGCACACAGGAGGCCTCATGTAACACACATGCAAACATTTCTATTGCCTATCTTATACCAACCCACCATTCAATATAGTTTTAATGTAACTCTTGGATCTAAAACCTGTATGTATTCTAAAGCTATCATGACCACCACCTCCGAACATCTTAAAAAGTAGGCGTCAAATAAACCACGATCAAGACAGACATCCAATGGTACATAGCAATGTCTTGTGCATGGTAATTTCAAACAGCCATGGGTCGAAGAAAAACATTTACCGAGGAAACATGTATCGAAAAAATAGGCTTTTCGACCTATAGTATAATGTACACAAGCCGCTGAGAATAAACACGATATTTACTCTAATTATATAACTATATATTTGTATGGAGTCTTGAAACTAGATCACGTGAATAGATATGAAGCCATAAGACATGGTGTTGATACTAATCTTTCCATAGAAGAAAAATAAAAAGGACCCAACTCCGCCATGCTAATTAACTGAAAACCCACGTTTTAAGCAGTTTTGGTTTAAAAGATTACGTGTAATATCCCAATTCCAGTTTATATCTATGGACGACGACAAAAGCGACGAGCTAAATCCCTACATGGAAATTTGAAATAAATAAATTAGTGAGAGGATAAAATGAACCGTTATTAATACTGCATTATAATGCATGCATTGAGTACGTCTTTGCGTCGTGTAAGGTAACAAAGTACAAATTTATCAAAGTCCACGCGAGAAAACTTGGATGTCATTGAGTATGACTGATAACAAGAACAACTAAGATTCAATTTGACTGATGGTGATAACAAGAACTGAGATTGATCAAATTTCTAGATGAAAAAAAACAACGTATTCTATGATATTTAATCAATGTTTCGGGGGAAGACCCCACTAGCTTTTCAATAAAAATATCGCACACGATCTATAGATCTAACGAAGCGTATTGCATGTGCGTGCTCGGAGCATATTCAATAACCCGATTGGTATTAATTTTGAATTAAATGATAGAGACTAAATTAATAGTCTGCCCAGCTGCCCAATTCTCATAATTGAAGCATTTCAGATGTCAATACCAAACTTAGAACATACGATTTTGTTGACCACATAGCGTTATATGTATGTCCCAGGGTACTAATCCATTGGTATACGGTACATAAATACATACATCCACACATTTATGACTCTTTTCGAAATTACGATTATGTTTTTTTTAAAATATTCACTAGAGGCTAATAAGATAATTTTAATATGATATCACTCCAATTAACCCATCCCCATATTCTCACTTCAGATAAAAACGAGGTATCTAGGGAAACGAAAGGAAACACCTAAACTGAATAAAATATCTAATATGAATACTAGAGCTCCTACAATCAACCCTAAGTTGTGATAGGGGAGGGCACAATGCGCCTGTCGCCCACATGATTACATGACCAATGTCTGTGGAGCAGGTAACACTAGGGTCATTTATACTTCACAGAGATAACAAGGCAATTTTATTAGTTTACCTGACAGATGTTATGCTCTGGAAAGTAATATTAGGTCTAGCATTCATCCTTGTTGTCAACGAGTGTGGATTCCAAACTCATGAGTATTATATGACATAAGTAGCTAAAAAAATTCCAAAACAGCTACCTGCTTATAGTGCTTAAAATATGACACACATTCTAATCCTTCACATTTGTTTTGCATCGGATATATTTCCCTTTAAGTAGCCAACAATGCCATGTCTAAATGAGTTATGCCACACTGCTTTTGTTCTCGAATTCAATCGTAGCATACAAGAGAAAAATCAACTGAGTTGATTAACTTACCGTTAAAGCTGGCTGCCCCAATTGTTCCATGGACCTGGCTGAAGCTTTAAGTCCTTCTATTTGATTATCCTTAGGCCTGCTATCCGGAGTAAAGACACTGTCAGCAGACATGGACAGTGTCTTGTTGGACACAAGGTGTGCAGACCTACAAATAGAAAATTGTAATCATGAATAGACAAGACGTCTAGAGACACCATGTACACTTTAGAAGGGGTCTTAAGGTGATCTCAGGAGGCCAGGATAGCTTCGATGCATCGATGCATATCACATTAGGCCAACATGAAATCTCGATGGAAACACTTTCTACTGTTCATCATGCAGAAGCCATATCATACAAAAAGGATATATTATATCCTATGAAATATATCATAACCTGAAAGCAATATTTGGACTGAATTTTGCAAACAGTAACCCGTGTCAAATATACGGTTAGGAGGCTTGGGAGGTCGAAGAACATTAAAAGCACAGACGTTCTTTGAATGTGAGCTAAATCAGAATATGTGTCTCTCTCATGTGTACATGTGTGTGAGTATACAAATTACAATATCTACCTTACTGTTTTTGTGACGAGACGAGGGGAATGAAATGTGTTCATAAGCAATCTCTCCACAGAGCCTGTGAATGCAAGAGCTAGCTTTCCCAGCTGGAGAGATTAATATACGAAAACCACGAGTTCGCTGCTGGTGTGTATGTGTGGCGTGGTGTGTGTGTGTGGTGGCGGCGGGGGGGGGGGGGAGGAGAAAACAGAGGAAAAGCAATAACTATACCAGCTATAACATCTACGTGCAAAGATGTCCTCAAATACTGCGAACATCGCAATATATAAAAGACGATGGATCCAGATTGATAAAAAAAACCCCATTGTAATGGTCAACAATAGATAAGACCTATATTTCGTGATTTATATGCGATGCTATTATCTGATTCTCACATCCACTTGGATATTGTTGATGTGCTTCGTTAATTTGTGGAACTTCCTGATTAGCATTATGATTTACAAGAGGATGCGAATCCTCAGATCTACAGTGAGGATTATTCACCCAAACCCTAGGATAAATTAGTAATGATGAGTATTTCATCGTAGAACAGCATGGCAACCAAGTAGATGGGACGATAACTTGGTTATTTAGTTTCAATCTATGGATATACTATTTCCAAGAAAATCAGATCAGATCATACTAAATAACACAGCAATATGGCAATGGTCTAAACAGTTCTAGGTAGTCTTCAAGTAATCAATTAGACTATAGATTATTTAGCCAATCGGAAAGTACTAGAGAGTAGCATCCTATGTACCATTGAGCAGGTCGATAAAACAAGTGACATCGAGTCATCGAGCAAACTGGCTACCACGTTATTGAGCTGGCGGATAAATTACTTAGAGATATCAGTTAGAAAGTGTGTTCTTGGGATCGGTGCTAACATCTTCAGATTCCTTCTTTATTTGCGTCCTTTACCTAATTTAACTATAAGCAGACCGGTATACTTGACGATGTATGTTCCTGATAAACTTTTCTTTTTAAACTGTTGTTCTCATGAGAGGCCAAGCCCCACACCCTTATTATATATGAAGAAGGGTAAAAATGATAGGAATGAAGGGGCCAGGCAGGAAATAAACAAAAAATCTATTGGTTCGTCCTAATTGTATTTTCTAATATGTCCACGTACGTACTACAACCCCATGCACTTGGGCGCAAGGGATACATCAATACAACCTTGTGCTACCAGCCTTGGATCTCCTATAGACACGTGGGTAGTTGGTAGAATCCTAGCAAATGCTGTTACACTATCATTACCCGATACTTAAGTTAACTCATAGCAATGCGAACTTCCCACGACTATAACCTGTTCTGAATATCATTATCCCTTTATATTAAAGGGGTTTATCTCCAGCCTCTAAACCGCAACAGGACTCCGGCGTTTTCAAGCTTAGAACGAGGATAGGGGAGAAAGTGGGAGCATTTAAGCCATCTAAAAAATATAGGAAATCAATCAGATAATCTATTTACGGAGTCAGGCATGCGAGAAAATGGTGTTAATGCTAAGTACAGCATACACATGACCTCGTTTTGTAATACCGATAATATGTCAAGTTACCACCTGCAGGTTAGACGTGGGGCTCCATAGGTGGATATAAAATGCCTCTAATGACATCTGTGAAATATTTTGAATTATGGATATAATACATTATATATATATATATAATTGATGGAAGGTGGAAACCTATATCCATATCATAATTACCACAAAACAATTGTACTTTTCAGACGTTTTACCACAATTTGCAATGTAGCGCAAATACATCCAAAAGAGCAGCATGCCAGTTAGCAAAATAGCAAAATCAGACTCTATCATGCCACGTGTGGTCAAGTAGAAGTGACTATGAGGGTGGGATTTGACTAGCTTTGACTGAAATGTTCGCACTAGCATGAACCCCTGAAGCTAAAGCTCATAAGAGTCTGACACATGATTCAGGTGTAGAAATCGGGCGTGTTTGTATCGCGTGTTTGCAAGTGAGATTGATTTGTATGGCGCCCCGAGGTGACCCCCCCCCCCCCCCCCCCAATATCTCCTACCATGTAGCAGGCATATGACGACACGGCCTCTAACCCATGGCATTGAGGTGGATGAATCAATGTGCACTGATTTTAAATCATCAAACCTCTGCTTCCCTAGTCTAATATAAAACCTGATTGGAAGCACTTTCAATTGTTTATCAAAGTAGAAGTAGCGTTCACATGTATGATCTTGGCGGTAGAAGAGTTGCGACACCATATACAGGATGAAACTCTAACCATCAAAGAAATTAATATAAGCTGGACGAAATGCTATATAGCTGAATGATCTATGGATGGGTCCAGGAGACACTCAAAATTTATGTTCAAAGGCATATCTATTGGCAGTAGAGGATGACCGCGGGACGGCCAGACAAGATCGTCTAGGTCGGACGGCATGACAAATCACTGACTGGTGTAAAGTATCTATATTACACTTATATTATATCTAGCTGTCTGCTGGAATTTCCAAAGTGGACCATACTTATACAACAGGATAATTTGTCGAGGGGTGCCATGTTCCTCAAGAATCATATATATTTCTCAAGAATCATATAATGCATTCACACTATATGGACGATTTGGGACCTTTAATTGGCACCCACTTGTGACCTATACCATGTCCTGAGTTGATTGGAACTGGAAGGACTCTTTGCTTCGTCATATATGTCCCGAGGAAGTATCCATCCGTGTTGGCTTATATATATTATGCCAGGAGAAGGTTGTGCATAAAAGAGGGGGACATAGGAGCCAACCTAGAAAGTTCATTCCTACAATGTTCTCTTTGAATAAGTGCCAACATATTTTTAGGGATAAAGACTTTACCCATGGCGATAGACATTCGGACTAAAAGCTGCTTCAATCTTCCTGAATAGTACGATTGGATGTGTCCATGAAAGGATTCTGGTTCTACATGAGGCGACACATCATACCTTAACATCGCTGAACACGTACCACTGGTGAAATGAGAGTCCACTTGTACGCAATATACATCTACACGGTTTCTCGTGTATACCGTAGTGGCCAGTCCTTAAGCCCGGCTTGTATTTCTTTTTAATGTCACTTTTGCCCCGGTTTGTAAATTAGATGAGGCTTTTACTCGAGACAGATTAATTGAATTATTTTCGTGATGAAAGCATGGTGAGCTCCAATTAAGGATGCTAGACTACAGGATTCAATGAACGTGTTAAAAAATTAGAGTGTCAAAAGATGAAAGAGTTACCCGCAGTTGGATCCTTTGTCCAGACAGACCCGGCTTATATTAGAAACCCCTGGCTCATATTTGAGAGAGGCTTAAACCATTGTTTTCGTGACCCCTAAACCCCAGCCTGTATTGGAGATAAACCCGGCTTATAAACGCGCCACTATAATGATAATCGCCATACGTGCCTCTAAGCCCATAATTTCCAGGAATAAAACAATACATTATATACAGATAGGAGAGCCAGGGAAGAAAATTTCAAAAACAAATATTTGAGTGCAATTCCTTTCATTAACACGACGTTAATGAAAGTATGAAACACAAATCATGTAGGCGGCAATTAAGTTATTACAGGGAGGTAACTAATTAGTATGTATATACATGTATATTCTATTTTTCCATTCAATTGTTTATGTATAATAGCAGCGATGAAAATCCATCACCTGCCGAATTCGATTCCACCCATACATTTATAATGGAGAATTTAGAGCGTATATCAGACTGGTGGAACCCACGAAATGAGTACAGGATAAATATGGAAAAGGTTGATATGGAAAGAATGTGCGCTCAGTCAGACGTTGGATTGCGCAAGCACAGAGGCATCATCTAGTGAGTAAAACGCTAAGTTTCCTCTTATACTACTGGTGTCAGCTTAACCGCCTAGGGGAAACAACTAGCACTACACTGTACATGGGATCACTATTGGGTACATGCATTCCTACGCAGCATAGGAAATGTCTTAGTTACCGACCATTAATTTAACATTTTCAGCGAAAAATGCACCAAAGGGAGTGAAATAATTACGACATCTTATACGCTGGAATATTAAATTATAAATAAACATAAATATAAAAAACACAGAAACTACCAAAAGATGACACTAATTAAGTGTAACGTCTCATTGATAATTCCACAAAGAGCAAGAATGGATCTGTATCTTCCTAATTTATCATATCATAATTTATCTCCCAGCCCTCCTAATGATAATGGGTAATGAATAGTACTACCATCAGCACCTCAGTATAGTATACCCTCATCAAATGCATGTCCTGAATTGTTGATATTATTGTGATCAAAGTGCTCTCACATACAAATTTAATTTCACAGACATTGATGAAATTCGCGTTTGGCTATTGGTTATAGGTGTTCCATGGACTATACAGGAAATGGTCTTTATTTGTTTATCAATAAATGAATTTTTGATTATCATTTACACACAATGAAATAAGATTGGTTAGAGCACAGTATCCATCATCGATGGCGTAGGGATATTCCTCATTGGACCATTTTCTTACACAACACCATCCGGTTCCATAAGACGAAGAGTTCCGGTTATGATATTGTTTATTCCCAACAGACGCCCATGAGAAGGAAATTATGCGACCACAAATGAAAACAAAAATCATCTAGGGCCCATCTCCTATTAAGAGCCGGACATGCATACTAGTGTTGTCGTTTCTTCTAGACTAAACCGTAGAGACAATAATTATTTACGATAAGACATTCAGCAATAATTCTTCCATATGGGCCTGTATCCGTGTATATTCAAGGCGAAATATTATGTATCCAAGATGCCAAGCATTATAGGACGATGTTAGGTTTTTGAAATGTAATTAAATAATCTAATTTCAGCAAATTTATATTTATAGCTAGAGGGTTATTGGGACATACGGAAGGTGAAAAGGAGCCGATTGCAGGAGAGGAATGAAGTAATCCGGGTATTGGTATTATACTCAGTATATACCTCTCTGTTCAATGTGAAAGGGCAACTGAAGGCCCTAAGATGAAGAACAACAGACTGCATGATGGGGACATGGGCGGAGGAATGAATGGGATGAGGACATCTCTAGTCGGAGAGGAGCAGCACTATACACATTGAAGCTAGGCCGTGTAACGTGGGGAATGCGTGATACACTGAAGACATTTTGATTTGAAAACGTTTTTTATTTCTTATTAACAGGTAAATCTTCTGGTTTCCACCATGTTTTCGGCAGTATCCTGGTTTTCTTTTTACCGGTTGCTATGCTTCTATACATAGCTATACATTCTGTATGTGTTATCTTTATATTTAAATTTATATACATATACATGAAATATCAGTTTCAATAATAATATGATTAAAATGTCACAATTCCTATATCGTTTGTAAAGTAAAGTAGTTTACAGTATTGATAATTTATAATACTCCAATATTGCATGTTAGTACGGTATATGATTCTTGAAGTGTTTCTGGTCATAACAATGGGTGGGGGGTATGGGTCCACGCACTTGTTTTGTTTAGATACGACACCTCAATGTGGGATATATCAAACAGAGTAAGAACCCAGAAAAATGACGTTAATCTCAAGCTTTAAGCAGTTTCTATTGGAATTGTGGTATGAATATTTTGAAAACCGCTATCATTCTTAGGAGAGGGATTAGTTGGGGTTTATTAGATCTCTAAACATTTCAGATAACGTTTTTATTTTTGAATCAATGATTCATTGCATTCATGAGTGTGTGATATCCACAATTCAATTTTTGATATCAACAATCCCGTTCTTGATATCCACAATTGAATTGTTGATATCCAAAATTCAATTCTTGATATCCAAAATTCTACAATTTTAGATATATGTCTACAATTTAAATTGTTGATATCCACAATTCAATTATTGATATCAACAATCCAATTCTTGATATCCACAATTGAATTGATATGTTGTGACCCAGTTTTTTGAATTTTGGATATGGAACAAACTTTGATTCTATATATCTAAAATTTAATTTTGGACATCTGAAATTTAAAATAATCTTTAAGTATTGTTTTTGATATACTAACTTGAAAAAATAGACTAATTTTACCTATAGAAAATCAAATATCACATTTCCAAAATTCAGTTCTTGATATCTAGCATTCGAATTTCAGATATCAAGTATTCTATTCTTGATATCCAAAATTCAAATTTGGATATCTGAATTCATATTGTTATCTTAAAATCAATTTTGGATATCTATAAAAGATTTTTATTATGGATAAGTCTCTTTTAATTTTGGATTATTCTTGATATCCCAAATTCAATTTTGGATATCTGAATTCATATTGTTGATATCTTAAAATCAATTTTGGATATCTATAAAAGATTTTTATTATGGATATGTCTCTTTTAATTTTGGATATGTCACTTGCAATTACAGATATCTATAATTCAATTTTGGATATCTGAAATAGAATTGTGGATATCTAAAATTAATTTCTGATATCCACAATTCAGGAATAAATATACCAATGGCTTCCCATATGAGTGGTACACGTTTTATTAATATCAATATGGTCTGATAAAACAAGACCAAAATAGAAAGTTTCCAATTCAATTTCACCATGGAATATAAAGAGAGAGAATGGGACAAGCTGGCAATAATCGAAAATTTATTGGACAAGATTTGTCCACATAAGCACGATGCCGTAGGCAGAGTGCTTATGTGGACGAATCAAGTCCAATAAATTTTTCGATTATTGCAGGCGAGTTCCATTCTATATTTATTATATGGGCATAAAACTTGGTGCATAAAACTATTAAAAGTGCATAAAAGTGGCCGAATTGGTGACGAAGTAGTTCATATAGGACGCATACTATATGAATATTTTTATAGCACCCCACATATAGAATGCGCATATATTAAATGCCATGGATATACTTATAGCAAATGGCATGATGGAGGGTTTGAACCGATCGGGACACATCAGAAAACAGGTTGAACCCCGAAGGGGTGAGTCCCGGATTCTGATTGTGTTGTGATAGGTTTGAGCCCGAACAGAGTGCTATTTGCTATTTATTACGCACTTGATTGATCATAAAAAATTGATGTGATTGTAGAATGAATGCTTTGCATATTGTATTATTATTCTATTAGTTATATTCTATTTTATTGTGTCTCGCAATGAAGACAAATTTCATGTTTTAAGTATTTTCTTCAAGATTCCTACAGGCAAAGCTATTTATATAAAAAAATGCAGAATACAATCTAACATGGATTTCTACCTAATTTATATTGATGAATAATATTTGGACTAATACTGTTAGAAATGCAACAGATCCCCAGGTAAATTCAATTTTCCATCCTGGTTGATAAAGTTGCCAATAGGATCGCATTGTGGAAACTTGCATTTGCCTTTACGAGAGGGAGTTAAGTTTCCCGTATGCACAATGCATACACACAGGACTGCAACACAGCAAATCATTAGTTTCAGATATAACTAGAAGCAATTGCGCTGTCCCAATGTAGGTTTGTACATGAAATGGCAAACAGCAAACGTGTTAAGCACAGTACTTTTTGAACAACATGAAAGTTAAAATCTTAGATAAAAGCACTTTATAGATGACAAAGTAGGCGGGGAACTGGGAATTATTTAGCTGATAATCAGTAAATTATGCATGTTTCTGATGTCCCCTATGGGCTAACTAAAATTCTTGATGGTTTTTTAATTACCGTGCATAAAATTATGAGAATAATTCACATTGTTGCCGAACCATTTAAGTGATTGAAAGGAGGAGTTGAAAGCAGCCTTGGGAAATTAAATTTTTATTTGATTTGATATAATTTATATAAATATAATAATAAAAAGGAGTTAAAATAAATTGGTTTGATGTAAAATTGGTAAAATTGATTTGATTGTGATTAAAATTGAATTGATGAAGTTTTAAATTATAATAAAATTAGGTAATTAGTAGGGAGGAATGAAGTGATGAGAATTAGGTGTGGGTGGGTGGGATAAATTAAGTGATCGCTGTGGTGGCAAGAGGTGAAGTGAGTGAGGGTGAGTGTATGAGTGGGTAGTGCAGCGCCTGTGTGGTAGAGGTCGCTGCGGTAGGTGGGAGGTGATTGGTCCGCAACAATGCACACGCATGGCATAAAGCCATGCTATACACATTGTTGCCGAACCATTTAAGTGATTGAAAGGAGGAGTTGAAAGCAGCCTTGGGAAATTAAATTTTTATTTGATTTGATATAATTTATATAAATATAATAATAAAAAGGAGTTAAAATAAATTGGTTTGATGTAAAATTGGTAAAATTGATTTGATTGTGATTAAAATTGAATTGATGAAGTTTTAAATTATAATAAAATTAGGTAATTAGCCAAGACTGCCAATTTTGGGTATGTGGTATGATGTTGGGGGGGTGTGGTGATATTATAAAAGGAGGTAATATGAGTAATATGTAATTTTAAGAAACAGAGCTGTATTAGTTCAGCCTGTTGGTATGTTTTAACCCTTGTGGGTAGTCCGTTGGTGGCAATGCCACAGTTCATTGCCTGAGGGCCTAGTCTTTTGTGAGCCGAGTGGCTAATATTTATGGGGGGGTGGGAGGAATTTACGATGGTTAATAGTCTTTGCTTGTGAGCAGATATTCTAGGGCCGGGGTGAGCTTATTGCTCTCCTTAGTGCTTGGTTGACTGGGTTATCATCAGTACGGATGTAGGACCTATATGCCTCTGAGGTCCAGCCAATATAATTCTGGATTTGTAAAGATGAACATCCAGCCGCGAAGGCGTCTGTAGCGGCTGCCTTGCGCAGGCTGTGCAATGTGTATTGCTTGTGTGGGACCCGCATGGCCACCAGCGCGTCTTTCCACTGTCGGGCGACGAACGTGGCAGTCATGGGGTCACGTGTGCGTGGAAACATAAAGCATGCTTGCTTAGGGTGTGCTGTAGGTACGATCCTTAGCATATGTCTCATGGCATTTACTACACAGAACCTTTTGTCGTCCGATGCGTGGAGTGTGACTTGTTTGGACTGATATGCTGATTGCAGATTTTTAGCCGACTTGATGGTGATGGTCACCTTGTCGTGTGAGACCTGTGCGTCCTGCCTGGTCAGGTGGACGAGGGGGTCAAATTTGCGGGCAGTAGGCGTTAGTACTTCCGATTGCCTGAGCCCGCCATAGTATATAACTAATATGGCTGTCTTGAGAGTGTGCTGGATGGGGTCACTCGTGTCCATTACTAGTATAGCCTGCCTTATTATGTGGACTGGTACGGGTAGTTTGGCGTTGGGGATGAAGGATTTGTCGCGATCGATCGCCTGGAGGGCCCACTTCACTCTTTGGTGGTCAAGCGCGTCTGTAGGAAGATGGTTCAGCTTGAATGTGGTGCGTATGTGAGACAGGTGGTTACGTATAGTTCTTGGAGATGCTATGGTCTCACGCAGGAACTCGATATACGTGCATATCATGATATAGGTGGGTTTAGTGGGGTCCATGCCCACTATCCTGGCGAAGTGTTGGTATCGTCTGAGAGCCCCCTGTCTGTTTTCTTTAGTGCCTGTCGCCCATGCCTGTGACTGTCGTACCGCCGCTCTGGACATCAGCCGGTCCAGCATTGGCCCTAGAGGGTAATGAAAAACGGGCATTATGAACAGCAAACATACATGGCTGTACAAGTTCAAGGGATTTATCATGGACACTTTTATCTGCTTTAAGTCTATGATTATCGTCTATGTGGGCACGACTGAGATTATCCGCGACCACGTTGTCTTCACCAGCTATGTGCTCATAGCTGACCCGGATGTCGAACAGGGCTTGCGCCATCCAGGCCAGTCTGGCCGCTTCTACTATGACGGGGTTCTTTCCTCTCCCAGTTCTAAATACACACACACTGGCAATATTATCACACTTGATGAGAATATGTCCCCCTCTATCAGCGTCAGTAATTAATGTATGCAATGCCACGGGTATGTTCACGGCCTCAAGTTCAGAAATATTATGTACACCTTTGTCTACAGGGGCTATTTGGGCCCCATATGCTCGTGTCTCGTCGGCTCCCCCTATACCCGACAGGCAGGCATCGACCTCGATCACTTTCGTGTATTCCCGCGCGGGTATCACTGCCTTCCCGTTCCATTGTGCACAGAACTCTGTAAACCACTGCAGGTCTTTGCGCATGTTTGCAGAGATATTTATGTACTTCTTTGTCATTTCCCTGAGAGCGTCGAGCAGGCGACTGACGAAGAGGCGGGCAGGCCCCACGCATTTAGCAACGTGTATTAACGAGCCAATAAGTGATTGCAGCTCCCTGCGAGACATGGAACGTCGTTTTGCGTATTTGGCGACTTGGTCGAGCGTTTGTTTCACCTTGTCGGCTGGTATGCTTAGGGTCATAGACGGTGCATCGATGTTTATGCCTAACCAGCGGACGGCAGTAGCAGGAGGTTGTCTCTTCTCGCTAGCCTCCGGGAGGCCGAGTTCTTCGAAGAGTTTGATCGCCCTATCATAATGCTTGCGGGCCGAGTGCTCATCTTTTGATATAATCACGAGATCATCCAGGTACATGCGGCTGGATATCCCTTCCCTACGCAGTATGGCCACAATTGCGTCGGCCACCCGTTGCATGTGGCACGACGATGAGCGCGATCCGAATGGCATTGTGATATCGAGAAAGTAGTTGTTGTTCCATTTAAGGCATAGCAGGGGCCAATCTAATGGGTCAGATTTGAAATTTTTATATGCTCGCGAAATGTCAATAGTGCTCATGAATGCCCCGCGGCCTACATCCGTCAACTCTTCCACCAAACTTTCGACGGTAGGTAAAGAGTGCTGCCTCTGTTTCCCCCACACGCTGTTCTTCATGAGGTACGCGTTGACTGATCTGTCCTCGGGGTAGCTGAGATCAATTATTACCCTGCGTGCGTCAGATTCACGTTTTTCTCTCGACATCATCGGCGCACAGTGGTACCAAGTGTCAAAGGGGGGCGAGTCAAGTGGGCCGACGAGTCCGCCAAGTTTAACTTCCTTGTTTATGAAATCATCTATTTTGTCAGAGTAAGCATCGGCGCTTGTGTGGTTCACTCCACTGTCGTAGTGCGAGGTGGGACCCAAGTAGCCCATGGGAAAACCATATGCGATCATATCACAGAGTTCGCGTTCATCATCATTATTTGAGAGATACATTCTCCATTTATCGAGGTTTAGTTTAGTGGGGAGTTCAATCTTAGTGCCAAGTGCATTGGGTAAGCCTGATTCACGAACGGAGGAGTATATACGTCTGTGAACACTATATGAGTCATGGATACACATGCGAGGCCATGTCTCCTTGCGATGGTCAACATATGCGTGCGGGGAGAAGTCTTCGTCAGTTCTCTCGACCTTCCCGGCGCAAATCGAACGTACATTGTCAAAGTATTCATTTGTACCTACTCGCATTTTGTTGTTGGAGACTGTGCTAGATGCGTGTAATGCAGGAGGACGGTATACGGTCTTGTCATTGTCATCATATGCCATGTCTCTCGTGGTGGGGCGGCCATCTTGTGGTGAGGTCTCGCGAGCGGCGAGAGCTGGCCTGTCAACAACAACATCGCTAGCACGTGTAGTGGGCGTGGCACTGTCCTGGCTCGCACTGGGTCGGAATGGCGGCGCCTCCAAGTTCCAAGTTCTTGAGGCGCCAGCTACTCGTTTTTTGGCTGCTGATTACTGGAAAATGACTGAGAGTATTGGTTATTACGATTGCTATTGCGATTCATTGTGACAGAGGCTGTACTGCCTGTGTTACTCCTGTTGCCGCCCCTCTCTGTAGAGTTAGCGTGGGTAATCTTTCTCATGCACTCCCCGATTGAATGTAAACAGTTCTTGCCGACGGAGTCGCAGTATGAGCAAATATGAAGAAGATACATTGACCCTTCCGGGTGACTAGTTGTTTGCCTACACCCTGCTCGTGAGTTGAAAGCCCTGCATACCAGTTCTGTTTGACCCGAGCCTCCCCTACTTGCTGTGCTATGATTACTAATCCTATTGTTTGAGGTCCCGTGTGTACCGCCATAGGCCCCAGACAAAGGTGTTGCTGCACCGGCTGTGAGGCACAACCGTACTCTCTCTTCTTGTATTCTAGATTTATCTCCCCAAGACATTAGGCCGCTCTCGACGGAGTCCCAAATGTAGTCGGACCACCTGCGCACTGCGGCCCATGGCCTGTCAAGAGAGTCCCTGATTACATTCCTAAGATGATCAAACATGTCATAGTAATCTTCGCGGTAATAGCCCCTGGGGTCATCTAAGAGGGAGAGGAAAGCGTCTATGTACTCCACCGGGGTCATATTCCCTCTAGCGTCTACCTTTTGTTTCACCGTGGAGATACCCTCCCTATTGATAAACATATACGGCTTGGCAAATATTCTAGATGATAATAAGTCAGAAATCACATGGCTCTTACCGTGGAGGCCCGAGGTTGCCTTTTCCCTCTCCATTTCTCTCTCCAAGAATCTGTCACTGTCGAGTTGGCGCTTGAGTATGTCAGGCATTTTGACCTCGGACCTCCGACGGCTTGACCGGTGCTTGCTGGTACGTCTGCCTCGCCTGGGGGGGGTACGTTCGCGTTCACTCTCTGACTCTTCTTCGGTCTCCTCCTCGCTAGTCTCTGACTCGGTTTCTGGCTCTTTCCTCCGTCTGGATTTAGACTTCGATTTGGCCTGCCCGGCCGCATGACGCACCACTGTTGCAAGCTGTTGCGCCATTTTATCCACGGTACCTTTTAATGATTCGACCGAGGCCTCCATGCATTTCACCTGGTCGTCCAACTTCTTGTTGGCCCTGGTCTTGACCTTCTTCGCGGGGGAGCTTTCCACCTCGTCTGGTATGGAGTTGTCACCGGCGGGGGGGACCACCGTCACCTGACTGGCGACTTTGGGTGCTGAGCTCTTAGAGCGGCGGCTTCTTCGTTTCCTTCCAGTCATACTGAGTCTAATACTATATCTAGAGCCCCTAGACCTTTCTCTCTGCTTTTTGGGCAGCAAAATGCGCATTTGTGATGATGCTGCTGGCGTGTGTGGTGCGCGCAGTCAGCTAGGATCTTCACTCTGCCAAGATAAATTAAGTGATCGCTGTGGTGGCAAGAGGTGAAGTGAGTGAGGGTGAGTGTATGAGTGGGTAGTGCAGCGCCTGTGTGGTAGAGGTCGCTGCGGTAGGTGGGAGGTGATTGGTCCGCAACAATGCACACGCATGGCATAAAGCCATGCTATACAAATTATATTTCAATAGAGTACAGGGTTCAATCTACCATACCATGTATATGGTTCAATCTCAAACTTATTCCAACTCTTACACTCCCAGTACAGGGAATTCCTTTAATCCCTTCACAGGAAATCCTTACCACGCCCAGTGCAGGGCCATTTTCGTTTATATATCTTAACCTAATCTAACCCTTTTCTTAGACACATTTAACAGTTTAAGGTGTAAGACAGGTTAGCCCTGTAGTGTGAGGTTGAGTGGGGTGAGGAGTAGTAGGGAAGAGTATATGACTGTATGGATATCACCTCAAAGTCATGTGTATAGTGTATTATGTCATAATATATGCATGCTTAAACATCTGATAGAGCAAGTAACACCTGATGGTGCCGACTGATAAGATGCCTCATCTACCAATTCATTTTAGCAGATGCTCCGTTTTTTGCTAAAAAGTGAACATGGGCAACATTAAATGGTTTTGGCGATGTTGAGACAACTTGAACTGGGCTTAAGTCATGATGGTTCCAGTGCCTCATATAAACACCCAACTTCATGCACCCCTGTGCGGAATCTCTACACCACATTGTAACCATTAACATAGGGAGTTATTAAATATTACTCTTCTTGTTGTCAACATTGTTAACTTTAACATTACATAGGGAGTTATTATCATGCCCTGATGAAGGTTTAATGTAACCGAAACGATCACTTTTGACAATCTATTTTCCCTTATTTCTTCAGCGTACTAGCCTGTTTTTACAATTTTTTTTTTAATATAAAACTCAAAATTATATTTCCAGTAAGTTAAACATCTTGATCTGAAAATGCATCAAGAATATCATCCTTAAAGATGGTGCAAGTCGTTTCTTTTGCTAATGCAAAAAAAGTGACGGAGATTACGAAAAAGTGACGGAGATCACGGAAATAAAATTGACTAGTCAAAAGTAATCTCCGTCACATTATGTCAAACGTTATCTCCGACCAATAAAACTCCCAAAAAGATAGTAAATGGCTAACTAGGATTGCGTTTAGGTATTATACCATTAGACATTAACTTCCATAACATCAGAAAGCCATTGCTAAGCTTATAACATTACTAATTAGCAAGAAATGAAAAAAAGTGACGGAGAAACGTGACGGAGATAACGCCTCTCAAATGTTTGACCGACAAGGAACATAGCCCTATCCTGCCTTCCCCTTGACAGCAGACGTCAAATTGACAACGTAGACCAATGCAGGTTGTGACGTTGTTCACTTCTGGCCAATTAACAACCCTCCCAGTCTGTTCTTCTGGCGTGGGGAGGCCAGGTGACGGAGATTATGTATTTGACCGACATCTGACATCAAAAGTTTGATAGTGAATATCATTTAACAGCATTATCTGAGAAACAAATGATTCTTTCTATGCTTTTTATGAGATTTGTCTGCTGTTAATTAATGCATTCAGATGTAAAATAGCCTTTTTATTGTATGTTTTAACTTAGTATGAAATTACACGTTTTTTTGACCGACACAATAATCTCCGTCACACATAATTTCAAATGTAAATATTTCATATTCAAATGACAGCAAATAAACTATTAAAATCGTTACATTAAAGCAACAACATAACTTCATACTAATGTCACATTTTAGTCATTGTAGAAGGATGTGTAATATTGATTTAGCAACTTAGAGTGGAGGTGTGTTTGGTCGTTGTCAAAATGGCAGCCATATTTTGTTGACATTTTCTTTCAAAATTTATATTACAGAACAATTTACGGGAGTATTTGGAAGATATTATCTTTTGTATCCCTTCAAATATCAAGCAACATAAATATCAATACCTCATTATTCTAGGATTCGTCATTATGATTATATTTTCACCAAAAGTGACGGAGATTACTATTTCCTAATACCTGATAAAGACCCCAAATCATCCTGAATAAAAACATCAGCAACAGGAATCTGACTCTGGCATTATTTCCGGTTTTGATGTTTATCCCAACATATTGAATGATCAACTTACTCTTCTTCTAGAGAGTCGTCATCCTCCTGGCCAGCTCTTAGGACGTCAGTAGTGGACTTAGACTTGATGCTAACCCTGGTGGATGATTCCTCGTCTCCTTCACGACCCTTTCCACGCCGCCGACTGCTAAAAAATCGGCGCATTTTTCGAAAGGGTTGCAGGAATTTGTTTCCAGCCTTTTTATGCGGAGGATCTGAAAGAAACAAGAATAGGAGATAGAGATCTCATGCTAATGTACGCCAGCAAGCATCCTTGAGATGTTCTGGGGTTACCAAAGAGCAACGTAGGCATATGTGCATCGGCATTATGCCTCATCATTGCCCCCCTGAAGTCAGAACTGTCTCATGGTCATGGACATTAGCTATTATAAGGCCAGCAATAGGGTCAACCATAAAAGGAGGTAGCATCATTTGCTCCATGCCAAGCATTTAACTCCTTTCACAGCTGCAAGTAAAGATGGGATCACACCAAAAACAACACCCAATTCCTCCATGGCTGTGCACATTGTTATGCCAAGATGCCAAGAGGGCATTCAGCAGCAACACTACCCCCGCATACAGTTGTCTAGAAGCTGACCAGTGAGGAGAAACCCACAAGAACAAGGCCTCTTAGTCTCAGCATGCTCCCAGACCCTAAAAAATGGACCCCTCCCACTCAGACATGAACGTGTTGTACCTGGTATCGACCGAGAAATGTGGGCACACAAAAATCATGATAAATACAATAAATCTGTTCCACTAACGTTCAACAATTTTTTTTTAAAAAGCAGGCTATTAGAGAAAATTGTTTGTCCATAGGGGTAATGTAATAGTAATGGTATAGGCATATGCTTGGGCACTATGCCTCATCATTGCTGACACCTCCCCACTTCCATATTCGACAAACGCCATACTATGCATCAGTCACCCATTTGCACACTGGTCACCCCACTGCTGTTCAAACTATAATATGCAGCCATACCTACACCTAAATTATCGCATACACCCTCCACCTAATTACCACTAATATTCATCTAATATTTTAAACCTTTCGAATTAATTATATTCAAAATTTATATTATTTCATTAATTTTCTTTCATTCAAATATAATTATTCATGCAATTCAATTAACTTATTAATTTTCACTTATATAATAATCATTAAAAATCGTTTATACATAATGAAATTACTACAACCGCTAGTGCAGCCTCCATCGTTTGTATAGGTGTACGAAAACGTCAATAACAACATGACTTGTATATTTGTCAGTGCATGTGGTCGCTATGACAAACAAAGGACTTTTTACATATTGTGGGTATTTTTAGGGAAACTATACTACCTCGAATAGTTTACTAACCGGGCTACACATACTTGAATGTTAAAGAGAGAAGACCAGGTCAGGCGACAGGAGGAGAAGGGTCATAAATGAACTATTTAGCATCAACGAGGAACTCCTTTTACATTAAGGTTACTTCAAAGTTTAATAAATATATTCTCTAACTCTTTTTCCTAAACATAATCATGTTAGTTAATTCTTAAAACGCACTCTTATATCAAGTTTGACCAATGGCTGTATGGGTCTATATATGTATTTGCGTTGTATTATCATGCATTTGTCAAATAGGGGTTTAACTATGACAATAAACGACACCAGTGCCCCAAGGTTTTAACTGAAAACTGGATTTACTAAGTTGGCCCAATTTATCACAACAGATATATAGAGTTTATAGACTGGATTCAAAAGATGATTCATACCAAAAATAAAACCGATTAAAACATACAGCAAGAGTAAATTTAGGGGAGGGAAATGCCTAGAAAGGCAAAGGGCGTTTAAACCGGTATATATAAATTTATATGCGCACAATATGTGAGAATTTGTTTACATGAAGGAGGCTAATGGTGGAGATTTCCACATGTTAGTGGGTCAGTTACATTCACGAGACAGGTATCCACGAGAAGTAAACATTAAATGTAAACAAAGAAACCTGGTGAGACTGAGTCGTGCTCCAGAAAGCTGACTTAAGCAAATTCGACAAATCATGATCTTGAAATACATTGAGATACCAGGAAGAAAATAAACAAAATCAAATCGGCCTAAAGGTATGTTATGTTTGCTGAATCTTTAAACATCAATTCTAAACAGATTTTAAGTTCGCCAGGATTACATCGATTGTCAATTTCCTTTTAATGAATGATAATTGTACAACAGGTATGTTTCGTAAACTCATGTCGTATCATTACATAACATTGCTAGAGCGATTGCAATATTGTCACTGAGAAATAACGCTCGGCTTGTGAAGAATTAAGAGTTTCTCATTTGTATCCATGTACATCTACAAAGATATGAAATAAGGTTGACATACTAATACTGGATATATGCTTAAGTTCTCGCATAAATTAATAATTGTATCATTTGGGTAACTTCATCAGAGGTGTCTGAGTACGTATTGTGTGTATAATCCCATCGATAAAAATTAAACTAGACTAGATCGCTGGATGAGAAACACGACTATGTAAGGGTTTGGGAGTCAAGTTACTAAGGAGATTCACGCATTTCATATAGAGATATTAAATGTAAACCTTGTTATAAACTTGAATTACAATACGCGTTTAGGACTTTCCCGTACTGACATCACTTATAGTGATACCGATTAAGCCCGAATATTCTTAAACCTTGTATTTACCGTAAAAAAAGGAAATGTTTTCGAATATGCCACACATGTTATATCATTTTGGGAAACATAAAGCACTATTTTTAAGGGAGTTCTGACCTTTCATAGTAAATAGGCTCCTCACCACTTCATATTTCCTGGGTGCTAATGCTAATGCGGTAAAACTCATTATATAGCCAAACTCTATTGTATTTTTTCAAATTCCAACAGTATTTTATTAATATAATTCTCTCTATTTCTGTAGATAATTATTTAACACTTTCTCTTCCCGTTTTCCCAGTGGCCTATGTATACATTATCTAATGTATTACATTTGTCCCCTCCATTCTAACTACTAGTATGATTAACCACTACACTATCAGTGTTGACTGCTTCCCGAGGCATTACTTACTACCAGGTTCTCTACCCAGGACCACAACAAACATAAAAATAAATTAAATTAAAAAGACAGAACTAACGAGCCGATTGACCTCTCAGGGAGGTAAATACGCTACAGTGAGTTCACTTATGATGTATTCATATCACAAAGGTCCCGACTGGTGGGATTCATAGAAAATCCTCATTGTTATTCATACTGCATTCCAGCCTGAATATGATCAACAGCAACACCAGACAACACTGAACAAAACAATCCAGACATGTTTGTAGTTATTTAACTTTTTCTTTCCCTCCCATTTAGTAAAACACAGGGACAATAATACAGGCATTTAATTATAAATGTTAACTTCAAATTTCCAATATCTAGGGAGGATGACCCAAATATGGCATTCCAGACAACTGCCCTCGTGACAAATAATACGCAGATCTTTTTCCCTATCGATCTCTACAAGAAAATATCCACCCCTGACAATGATTTTTCATGAAGTGCTTATTCCATTTCATGGAAGGACCAGGGCTGCGCATTTAACGTCACTAGGTGGCAACTAGGTCAAACTTACACAAACTAATGTACAACCTATAGCTACAATTCTATATTATAAATGCTCTCTTTGAACTTATAGCCAACACATTCTTTTTTTAGAGTACATTGAATATCAACTATAGAAGGAAGGCATGCAGCGTGACCATCCAATACTATTTAATCAGGGAGGTATATAAATACAGACTTAGCTAGTGTATACCTCTCTGATTAATAGAAACTTCCATCTTCATATTTATGTGAAGCCTAACAGATCTACACAATGCATACATCTCAGGCAGGGTATAGCAGAAGTCATTTATACCTCCCAAATATAGCAAAATGAGGCAAAATAGTGAAGACTAAAAACATAAATTATTTTGTAGTTCAGGTGAGGTGATAATATTATACACATTCCGCTCAGGATCATCAGTGGACAAGGTAGTTATTCCTACAAAAAATATCCTGACTACGGAATACGTGGGATTTTTTTATAGAATGTTTAATGGGGTATGTATGCTTATTTTTATTTCAAAGTCCGGGAGACGATATCCAACGCAATCGCCGTGGCAACATACAACGACGAAGTATGGAGCCTGGTAGGAGCTAGACAGGGTATAATATCCATCTCTACTGTATGGAAGGAAGGGTTGGTGATACTGGCTATAGGTAGGAGGCAGTCCCCAGCTATCAGAGTCGTGACGATAAAATAGCGAATCTTGGCGGTTTGTAGAGGTGACAGCCCTGAGAGTCTCTCTATGTGCTAGAATTCTTAATCAATCCTCCCTGATAAGAAAACAAGGAGAAACACTAGAGGACCGTCTGAAGTGGGTTCGAACGATTGAGAAGTGGTAGTCGGAATAGATGGGTGAGTGAAGATCTAAAAATGCCAGCGTTAAAAAGTAAACACATAATAAAACGCCTATCTATACGTCATTGACGTTTACGTTCGTGATTCATTCGGGAATGAAGGTTAGATGTTGTTCACGTGAGAGTATATATCACTCACACCACAAATACTGCATGACCACTAGTCTGGTTAGAGTAATGCTTGCCAGCAATACTTGAATAGCACACACAATGTCAGAGGCAATCAGCATGAAGACTGGACCATGAATTCCAACGGGGGAAACTTCAATGGGAATAACTGTATTCTAGAAATAGTGGTTAACTCTATCATCAATACATTGTAAAGCAGTTAACCTTTGCCTTAATAGCGGACGGAGGCCGGAGGGACATTGAAACTTCTTTGATGGAAGATAGACCAATCACTATTGTAGTTTACTAAGAATCTACCAAAATAATATTACGGCAGTCAAATCTGGATACATCTGATCTCCTGAAGACCATATAGGCTCATATAGGATAATTATACATGTGTCCGGATCCAAAAAAAGAGAATGATTCAGAATAAATTGCAAACAGAAAGCTTAAAATATCCGTTGAAGGGGGAAAGTTGGGAACTCGGTAATTTGATGAAAATTTCGATTTTTATAAGTCTACATTACATCAGTCTTCATCGTAGTTAAGTACGTGAAAGAATATTTAACATCATAACACGGACCCCAGGGAGGTAAATACAACAATATGGCTGCAAGATATCTCGGACATTTTCATTGGGCATAGTATCGGAATATGCGGGCATATCAAAATGTAAGAGCAAGACGCCTGAACAAAAATATTGACTCTTGCATGCCACTACAACATAAATGCATTTAGCCACGACTCCCACAGTTTACAATTTCATCTATTTCCCATATTTATAGGTCGCTTAACAATCAAACACGCGCTGAATTGTATTTATAATTGACCAACATGTTAGAGTAGCCTGGAACTATAATATATAAAATGTACAAGGATGACCTGTCGACTTAGCGTGTTAGATGCTGTAGGCCATATTGAGAAATATAACTGAGGGCTATACGTTTAGAACCTACACATAGATCACATAAATTGGGATAGATGTTGAAGCCCCATATTAACTACCAACTAGACACTGTCTGCAAATGTTTGGGGCTTTATCAGAATGTTGTATTATTCTGCGTTTCAATGTTATAAAATCCAAATACATCAGATTCTAGTTTCGGTGAAAAAGTGCTAATTCATTTGTTTTCGTAAATAGCCCCATAGCATAAAGGCAACCATGATACCCCATACCAAATTATCCTTATCTCTACAACAATACACTTGTTAAATTCTCTTAATGTTCGCGTCTGTAGTCAATAAGCAGTTTCTATCAGATGATTGCTATTCTTTACAATTGTCTATTTCTAATCCCCACATGCCTATATCATTCAACACAACTGTTAGATTCGGATCATTTCCTCTTACTCGTACCGTACACTTAGCGAGGGACATTTCTGAGGTCCCCACAAAGAATAGTCCATAATTCAACTAGATGACTTTAAAATTTTTCCTTTAAGATTATTAAAGGCGTATATAAATATATATAATAATAATGATGATGAAACACCCATTCAGTTCAAAATTCGAATCACATACTGTTTGAATATTTGACCATCAAATATGTATAGTTGGATGACAAAGTAATTAATCAAAGGACCGTTTTGCACTTACCATGACTAGCATGTAGACTTTCATCCTCTAGGTCCACTTGCTCACCCCCACTGGTAGCCATGGCGACGTTAAGATATGTCCTATTCTAGACCTCGAGGGACTAGCTATCCATCCTCCATCATATTTCTGCAAGAAATGAAAGAAAACAAAGTTATTTGGAAAAAAAATTCAGACGAGTGACGCGTTCCATTGCAAATAAATGGGGTACTGTTATCTCAACTTTATAAAAGCATTTTGTTTAAAAGGTAATACAACCTAGATAAAAGATTTAGACAAAGCATATCCCGAAGTACGTATCGGATCCCTACCCAACATTCCGGTATGAGGTAACAGTTCTATAGTTGTCGAACAGTACTTCACACTCAATAGGAGAAATCAAGGAACATAAATAGCGACGTCCTTTGACTTTCATTCAGAGCTAGCAGAGGTCACTCTATTTTGAAATTGAAAGAATAAAGTTTGGATTTGGATCGAGTGAAATAGTTGATTGGTAAAAGTTTTAAGGTTGATAAAATGTTGAATTTCGAATAATTAAGGTGCAATAATCATATGAAAGCCAGTCAGTACGCAATCAGTGAGGGATGTGGGCGGTTATGAAGAACAGTATGTATGTAGATATATGAGAACCGCTGTGAACAAATAAAGAATAAAAACCAAAAGCAAATTATCAAAGGATGGCCGTACATCTATGCATAATGATATTGGTAGAATCCTCCCTACCGCTCTACCATTATACAAAACCAAACAGCCAATTAAGTGCCTCCCTAATCAGGAGTATGTCAATACATGTTCGAGCAGGCCACATGGACACCCCAGTAAAAGTACGGCGTTACACAATGAATTCATAGCCGTACGTCAGCTACGAGGAACATGTGTTACAGAGAGATCAACAATAAAAACGTGTGTGTACACGGGTGTAAATTATGGTTATCTTACCGTAACATGTGTATGATTACAAAGAGAATCAATGAATATAAAATAAAACACCAGTTCTTTCAATGTTGTTAAAATAGAAATTTCGTCAAAGTCTGATTATGTTGTCATCAATCATAAAAGATACATATATATGCCATATGTGTTGTATTCGTATACTTATATTAAAAGGGTACATACATTCGAGCAGAGAAAAGGGTATGCGAGTATCCTTGATGTTTGACTAACAACATCTAGAGTGGTCGTTTAGCGATTGCTTGTGAGTTTTTAGCCTTATTTCGAAATAGGATTCCCAGAAACTAATACACTTATCGCCTTCAACACAAAGTCTTAGTGCTCCCTTGGATTATTATATTTCAATACAATTTCAGCGCCGACAATGTTACATTGTGAATATATGTAATTTAAATGAATGATTGCATGATCAGGATTTTACTGTATACTCAATGTATCGATGACGTTTTAAATATATCAATATTCCATAAAACTGCTTCGTTACTTATTTGTTTCATACATATTGCCTGCACAACGTACAAGTTACAAACTGGCGTAGTAGGCCATTCCACGCTTTGTACAATACGCACCTTTGGCGGTGGGAGTAGGGAAATGGGAAATTGAATCATGTCATCGTGCTTTCGCTTCACATTGATGTATTAATGAAGTCATATGAATGTATTCTATCAATAATTGGTATGTTGTGAGAAAGGTATTCAGACTACAGTCGGCATCGGACATCCTAGGACCTGCAACGTTGGAGCATGTCTGGTCAACCGCTCTTCCGAGCAGGCAGTTGTCTAAGAATATAGAAGAGCGCACTAGATGTGGCCACTCGCATATTGATCTAGCACCTTACTGTATAATGGAGAGACGCCAATAATGAGCTTGGTAAACGTAAAGTGCGTATAAGGTCGGCTGCAGTTTAGAGATAATTGGAAATAAGTCGAAGCAGGGTTTAGGAATTCAGCAATAGTAATTAAACGACTGAATATCGTCAAAAATAGGTTTTCTAAAAAGATAGGTAAACTAAAACATGCAAGGATGATTACCGCTAGAGGTCAAGATAGTATCTTTATTTGCTAGAAACACGACGAAAACTGTTAAATTATAGAATCAGGCGTTAGTTCCTTTCGATAAGTCTTCGATGGAGAATACAAACCAAGACCTTAGTGCATAACTATAAAAATGGGACTAAAAGTTTGTCTCTGCTTTTTTTTATACGATTTATGATAATCTTAAGGGTTTTCATTATATAATTTGCAATGGTCATGTTAAAAGCTACGATTCAGGGCAAACAGCATCTGATGCAACATATCTGAAATGTCATGAAATCAGTTCCTCTGTGCTAAATCGTTCCGTATTGATGAGGGCATTATTGAAAATAAAAGAATCTCAACTTTGTATAACATGACCTTCAGCCCAGAGCCGAAAATGGCAGTCTGAAGAATTTTGAAAGCTGATGCCCCAAATTTGACAAATTTCATGTCATTTTAGGTATGTCATACCCTACAGTTTCTGGATCCCAGAATACATGTATAACATATTTCTGAAAACCAAACCACATACATGTACAGATCCATTTTAGACTTACATGGCGATGGGACAAACTCTTAACCAGTCTTTATAGATAGCTATTGTATTTGAAGGAAAATATTCGAGTGAAAGGGGAAACTTTTAATCGAATCACAAAATAAATCATAATACATTTTTAGAATTAGACTTGTAAATGTGCGGCTCCTTCTATTTATGTTCTGTGTTAATGAGAAAAGCTGTTTGAAAAACAGCTGTTTGAAAAACTGTTTGTTTTCAAATTGTTTTAGGAGAAAGGGGTAAAGAAGCATCTGATTTTAGACTCCGTAAGCAGTGAAAATGTTCAAGCCAAACTACATTTAGTATGAGAACAGACCACGGCATGAGATGTAGTATTGTGATTGTCTCTACAACTGGAAATATAAGGGACTGGTGTTCAGCCTCCTCCTTCTAACCCAGCACCTTCTAACATGTCTTCAGTCAATGCCACTGCACATCCGGGTCACAGCAAGTAGAATATTGATCACTCGGGTCATTCATTTTCATAATAGGATGTTGGAGGCAAAACAAAGCAATCTATACCTATTCTGTTACACATTGAATACCGGGGCAGTTGTTCAAGAACACCTCCAGTACACATATACATATTGCTACCATCGGTAGTACAGACCTTCAGCCCAGAATCAGATAGAATTGTTCTTATATGACAGAAATTGGGATAAAGAGTAATGTGGTCTATCCGCCCTGCATATTTTATAACGTGATGAATTTTACATGTGAACAATATTGGTAGCATACCGAACTATTGTTGCGAGGGAAACAATCAAATATTATTCCCCTCGTATTATACATGCATATTGAATCACAAAATCTTTTTGAGCCTGTGTAGTTTAATACTTCTGATAGACCATTGATCAATATGAAACAAGATAATAGTTGTAATTTTAACAGTCTTTTAAAGGACCTTTCGGCCACAGCGGGTCGGATATATGCTAACAGTCTAACAGTTGCGGTCGATCAGTTGGCTTAGAGGAATATTATCTGTTGTCTCTAATTACTCTTGATATCATGAAATATTATTCCTATGAGAAGGTCGTGAGAGATTTGAAGTGATGGATAAATGAATCAATAAACAGATTTATCATTTAGCATTCCTTCATTTTAGAAGTATATCATCTGTTGCAGTTTGAACTAATTACTCATGAGCTGCATGAATTATATTATTTCTATGAGAAGGTGATTGACGTTTCTGACTTTTTGATTGACTTTTCTGACTTTTTGACTTTAGATTGACTATTTTGACTTTTGATTGACTATTTCGACTATCTGACTGACTTTTCTGACTTTTTTATTGACTATTCTGACTTTTTGATTAACTATTTTGACTTTTTGATTGACTTTTCTGACTTTTTGATTGATATTTTGACTTTCTGATTTACTTTTCGAACTTTCTGATTGACTTTTTGGACTTAAGATTGACTATTCTGACTTAACAGTTGACTTTTCGACAGACTATTTCGACTGGTCCAAGTCCCAGTCCCAGTCCCAGTCCGTGTCCAAGTCCAAGTCTCGGTCCCAGTCCCAGTCCCTATCTCTTGCTCACTGATTGACTTTTCTGACTTTATGATTGACTATTTTGACTTTCCGATTGACTATTTGACTTTTCTGATTTTATGGTTGACTTTTAGAAATAGTCAATCAAAAAGTCAGAATTGTCAATCAAAAAGTCAATCATAAAGTCAGAAAAGTCAATCGAAAAGTCAAAATAATCAACCATAAAGTCAATCATACAGTCAGAAAAGTCAATCGAAAGTCAAATAGTCAACAGTTAAGTCAAAATAGTCAATCAAAAAGTCAATTGTTAAGTCAGAAAAGTCAACCGAAAAGTGAGAATGGTCAATCGAAAAGTGAGAATGGTCAATCGAAAAGTGAGAATGGTCAATCGAAAAGTGAGAATGGTCAATCGAAAAGTCAAAATCGTCAATCAAAAAGTCTATCATATAGTCGGAATTGTTAGTCAGAATAGTCGATCGTTAAGTCAGAATAGTCAATCGTAAAGTCAGAATAGTCAATCGTAAAGTCAGAAAACTCAATTGAAAAGTCGATCGAAAAGTTGAAATAGTTGATCGAAAAGTTGAAATAGTTGATCAACTAGGTCTAGAATCATGAAATCAATGGAAAATACTAAAATAATAATTTCATTCTAAGGCTTGAACTAGTTCCCGAATAATAATATATTCTTGCTGACCAAACCTTATTTTCTTTCTTTGGGCTATATAAATGTGACAACATTAAAGTAAATACTATAATATTCTCATAAACAGTACATAAGATCCAATATCATATAAAAGCCATTTTAAACATCCCCCCTGCACTGTGTCTGGAATCTGTGAATAATTTTGATGACCTACTGCTATTAACAGCTGATCAGGATTATTTTTAACAGATATTATCAAATTCTACCAAAGTTTTGAAAGAAATTTTTCAAAGAGAAAAACATTTTTGACTCTTGATATTTCAGACAAACAATCTCAATATACTTGTGTATCGTACTGACTAGTTCCTGAACAATAATATCAGGGTTATAATATAGAAATAAATAATTTTGAAAAATGTAATGACAGCCTGCCAGCCATGATGTTCGTCGCTATAGCCTAGGCCTATGTGAATCGAACCCATCCAACCTTGCAATAATTACACAATATTACAGATTCTAAGTTCATGTATAAACAAATCAACATGACATATCATTCGACGAGGCTCATAAGAGTTTATATTGAGTGATACTAGCCTATATATTAGCAGATTTCTCAAAGATTCAAACCATATTTGTTCATTTTCTAACAGAATTACGCAGTTGATTTAATCACTGTTTTTGTAAGGTTCCGCTGCTTGCGATTAGCCGTGTAATGATTAACCAACGACTGAATATAAATGCTTGAACGTTTAATCTAACCTTGTTTTCAACCTCATATGCCAGGATTATTGTGTAAAATCATTCAAAGCCTGTTGATGTTAGTTCGGCAGAATGTTTAATGATTAACCATCGGCTGAAAATAAATATATGAACGTCTAAGCTAAGCTTGTCAAATTAAATCTAACCAACCTTTTTATTAGTTAGGCTTATACGATTTCACCGATCGCATATGCTGCCGCCATGTTTCCGATTTGTTTCTGGTCGCTGACACAATAATATCCATATAATCTGCGTAAATCAGTCATGTCGACTTCAAACACTATCCCAAACAATAGTTATGAACATATTAACGTGTGGCGATATTCTTTTGGTGGAAATATCCCGATTTCCCTGCCTCTCCACCTTGTCGGAAGCCATGCTTTCTGCCGCCTCATGCGCATGCGCGTGACTACCTATGGTGAGCGATTGTGTTGCCGGAGTTTGTCGCTGTACACGCCATGGTGGGCCTTCTCGCCGGCATGATGGACCTTCGTGCTGGCGGACCCTTATGTCCACTGTGTCATTAGAGCCCCGGCCTATGCTCGTGGATACTACGAAAGCCGTAATAATTAACCATCAACTGAATATAAATGACTGAACATCTAATCTAACCTTGTTTTCAACCTCATATGCCAGGATTATTGTGTAAAATCATTCAAAGCGTTTCTGAGGCAGTTTTATTTTCTGGTCATGTACACAAGGGGCCTTGTGAGGCTTAGCGCGCCGATCGCTTATAGCAACGATAATAAGAAAAACAATATATGACACGGAAGCCATAATAATTAACCATCGACTGAATATAAATGACTGAACGTCTAATCTAACCTTGTTTTCAACCTCATATGCCAGGATTATTGTGTAAAATCATTCAAAGCGGTCAGAAAGCAGTTTTATTTTCTTGGCTGGACCGTGGCCGCCATCTTGTTTTTGTATTGCCGGCCGAGCGCGGAGGCTAAAATGCTCTGAAATAGGCTGATTATTCACCATCGACTGAATATAACAGCAGAAAGGTTTAAGTTTAGCATATAGTTCACGTTATATGCAAGAATTATTCTGAAATAGACTTCAAATCGCTCAGAAACTCGTTTAAATTTTTGCCAACTGAGAATCACCAACTGAGAATCGTGCATGCGCATACACTACGTCATTGCCCATATATGGATGGCGCATGCCATATATGGGTCACGCGTCACATGCCTTGCCATATATGGGTAGTAAACAAACGCACGCGGAGAGTCCCAAAGTTTCTTCAGTAGCGTCATAGTAACTCTCGTGGAGGATCAGTTATCAGTCTAACGTAATGGTAGTCTGTAGTCTGGTATCCTCCCCTCGAAATAACTAACGTGAATTCCTTCGAATCAGCATGATTTAGTATTTCAAGCAAGAAACTGGTCATCTGACCACTCTTGCTGTTGCTTTGCAGTACATATAAAATAGATGACAGTCTCTCACTTTATGCATAATATACTATTCATTAATTGACTAATATATGTTGTAAACGATTTTATCTATGATTTTAAATCATACAAAGTTCTAATATTCTCACCACTCAAGTCAGTATAGAAATAGGTATAGAACAGTAATTGCCTCAGTCACACTATATAATGACAGTTAAGCAAACTCCGTAATAGGAATGCAACAAAGGAGGTCAATAAGTCAATCCTTTAAAATATATGAATGGCTCCCACTATTCACAGAGAAATATTGATATCCAGGTCCATCACGCAGACATGAAAATGTGTTAATTGATATGATTACAGACGTAGATGTATCCACACAGATGCCCCACGGCACAGTGTGTACTACATGTAATGTACAGAGAAACATCGACGTCCTCCAGAGATAAAACACACGTTGATCACAGGGGAAGCAACCGCAGAGAAACTGATCCGGAATCCAATTTATCGCCTAAACTGTGGGCAAGGAATCACGTCAGATCTAACACAACTTCATTAGCTTTACGATGTACATCCTCCGCCCTAAATCCATATCTAGTCGAGGAAAACCTTTCTTTTAATAAGACGAACAGCACAACTGAGCACAGCCGTCTCAGATATTATTTGTAATATGATCGTTACATTTCTATCTTCATAATGTACATACTTACTGGCTATACTTACTTTGTATAAATAAACATACAATTGTTCGAAATCGACGAAGATCGATACTCCAAAACAGCTGGTTTTGTCCTAAAAGCACCAGCCAGTTGTAAAATAACAACACAGGGGAGATCGCGAAAGCATTGTAGACAACAGAATGAGGATTTTGATTTTTCACAGCCGACACTAGGGCCAGTATGGGCCAAAGGTCCGTGACATTAGAATTAAGCTCTTTTATAACGTCAAAGCTAAGCCCATTTAAATGAGGCGAACGATATAAAACAGACAAATGAGATTTTACCATCACCTCTGGTCAACCCATCATTTTATCCGTTTCACCTGGTACTTCAGATATGAATAATACCTATGGAAATTAAACATGTTCTTAGCCCAAGAACACAACTGTAGCTAGCTGCACTTGACCATTCTCTTTGACATCTGTTCAAAATATATATATATATATATGCCTAATGGTTCCACTATGGTCATGATCAATGATGACATTGAAACCATATCAAGTCACAATCAATATATATATAGATAAGATTAAAATCTCTACAAACCTCGACCATAGACTGACAAACGACACTTTGTTGTCATTACATGACCAGATTTTAAAAACATACCAACATAGGGATAGGTATGAACAGGTGATCTTATCATATGCACGTAAATATATTGAGTATTACTATTCTCCAACGGCAAAATGTACAAATGTCTACTAAACACACAGGATGAAGCACGGATTATACCATATGTATAATACGTGTACTTTATTACCCACCTCTCAGGCCGTAATCATCGTATCTCCTAGAATAATCCCCAGGTTATAACTATTACAGATAGGAATTGACCACTGGCAGCTGATCATGATGATAGGACTTATCGGTATCATGACCCTTGTTTACAAGTGTCAATAGATATAGTCATCAAGAGCCCCAATCAAAACCATGCATCCAAGATGTACATGTTATGTCGGCAGTAGGACTGGGGTTTAGGGAGAAACAGAAGAGAAAATCACACTCTTTCTAATATCAGACTTCCATGAATTAATGCTTAATAATATATATAATATACGGCATAATCAAAAGTGTTTTAAATATATTCTAGATAATATGTTTCACTCCCTTTGTGTAAACTGTGGCTATGAGATATTCTGAACTGTTAAACCCTAAATTTCAAGTTGATGTATGGTGCGAGAGTAATTATTGCAATATTGGAGACAGCATAACGCGGGATTATGGCATACAGTAAGTTTTGAGTGACTTGGGTTCTCGTCACACAGAAGTGATCCCCGATGCAGTGATAGGACTGGTAAAGCAGATGATCGTACCTGGGTGTGACGCATGATGAAACTGTTGATATGTTCAGCCATTTCAGAATAAAAGAAATGATATTAAGATTTATAGTTATACCAGTGTACTGTTTACAGTCGCTCTTCACTATGATTGGCTTCTTGACTACAATACATTTGAATGCGTTTTACCCACAAAAGGAGTAGTTGTACTCACTTAAGAGACAGTTCGTATAAATGGGGTTGTCTTAAACATGTGTTAAAATATGTAAAGAGATGTAGACTGATGGATCAGTATTTTATATGCATGGCCATTTATAAAAAGAAAAATAGAGATAAGTTATCCTGTTGAGAGTGTTGAACGTCGAATATGTATGAAGTTAAACTATGTTTAACTAAAAACTAAATCAGAGGTTGCATGTTTTCGGAAACACGTCTGTGCTCAGTTGAACACATTTTTCCATATTGTGTGTTGCTGGTTACAGGGCTGTGATAGTGTTAATCATTAATTACAAAAACGAAGATAATAAGACAAAAGAAAAGATGGTAAGATACCATCACATAATGGACAGGTCTAGACTGTGCAGTCTCACAAACAACCACCAGAGACCGAACAAGATTGTGGTTATTATAATATTTCTTCAGCGGTAGAGGAGAGAGACCTATGATGGCGGATGGCGGATGGTGATTGACTTGCGCAAGTCTTTGAATTTTTTTTTGTTTAAAAAACGAAAACTATCATGTTATGGTCACTACCATGTTATGGTCACTACTCCCTTGACTGAGGAATTCTAAAAGACAGTCCATGAATGGGGAGCACTAGACCTGCACTAGTTGCTCTACAAACAACTGCAGTCTTAATGACGAGAGCTAGTCTATAATTTATGGTGATGGCAAGAGTATCTATGAGAATGCTCACAGTGGAATGATCCGTGGCTCATATTGTACATGCTATGAGATGGCAGCATCATTCTGCCCACCGACAAGGTTTAATAGCTTTGCATGTACAAAAGGCCGTGACCTTTACAACCGTGGATGAAGCATGGAAACAATAGAACCAGGTGTCTCAGCCAACACGAGATGATGCAGCAGGAGCAGTACACGGAGGAGAGCATGAGCAGTTGGAGAATAGTGCAACAAGAGAGAGAGAGCATCCATACACAATGTGATGAGCCGGAAAAGGATGGGGAGGGAAAGCAAACTAGTATCTTCTGAAGTGTAAAATCCTAAAAATAGCACCTGGGGTGGAATACACTATACTATACAGTTTTCGGAACCCAAGCCAGCAAGACTCATTCTGTATGTTTTTATCATTCTGTATGTTTTTACCCTATGTAGATGGTAGATGTGCTAGAAACTAGCTAATCGTGACCAATATCTGTTTTTTGTTATTTTTTTTCCGAATATTTCTATTGCTTCGATTGACTTAGATGTACAGCTATAACTGAGAACAGTGTGTAAATGAATAATGTTTGGCTAAATAAAAATATTTAAATACAAGGGTAGTATACAAAAACCGATCGATACAAATTTAATACACATAACAGTAGACACTTGCCTTTCAGGGATTTAGAAAAGATATAGCCAATCATAATAATATATATTGTGTGGATTGACCACAATTCATAACATAATAACGGGATAGCTACTAAGGAGGCTGCAGCATGTCATAGCTAATAACACTGTCGCCCTCACATTAAAGAGGATCATTATCCAGGCGTTTTGAGGCTTATTAGCACATCCTTATATGAGTCACCCAGGTTCACCTCACACCTTAAACTTGACATGATGAACATCAGGTGGCATTCTAATCAGCGATTTGATCTGAGCTCGACCCTGTCCATATACCACTGAATACACAACCTCTCCTCTTGTTCAAGGTAAGGAGCTATTATGTATAACAGTACTTACATAACAGTACCCCACCTCCTTCTATCTCATTCTAACCTCTTTCCCCAATCTCCATGTATACCTTACAAGCTCAAGTTAGATATTTAAAAGGTATACATAGTATTAAATATTGAAAAGAAAGTTTTAAGTGTCATTAAACGAGTCATTAAACGTCGCCATTTAAGTGTCATTAAACGTCGTCTATTATGGCCTGGCTTGGAGGGGAGAGGATTAAATCTAAGACAAGAGAAACTTCCCCCCAACTTGGATCGAGGGAGGGGAGCCGAGGCCATGGCCCAGCTGTTTTAGTATGAGGATGTGAACTGATTAACAGGGACTAATGGAATTCCTTCTTCTACACATCGATATCAGAGTGAAATCCCCGCATTTTAATCATCCTGCCATAAACTATACTATGTATAATATGCGGGTGTTATGAAAACAAGAATGTGCACTTAGATTGTTTACAAAGCTTTCAGTGTGGCATATTTTTATTGCATTTAATTCAATTTCATCTTATTTCTAACAATTCAATTCCATACAATGTGTTGGTCATTTTAACATTTAAATAGGAGACTTGAAATTTCCTCCTGTCTTCTAGGTTTAACAATACATGAGGTATATCTTACCCTTTATCATTAGCCACTGCCAACGTTACATTTGGGAAACGGGAAACACCCAGAAAACCGTGAAAGGCGAATGTACAAACTGTAGAAACTGCAAACTGTATGATATCAATCAAATATCTATCACTGGTAGTGATACTTGTTGTTATGTGATTAGGGTTAGGTGTTTAGGGAGGTTTGGGTTGCTTGAGTTAAGTTTACACGTGGAATCATTACATATTGTATTCAGGGAATGTTTCGATGAGGATTGTAGGGTGGTTGGACAATCTTTAAGGAATTACTCACAAGCGTTTGAAAGGCGATTACTGAATATGGAATATGGTTGATAAGTTGAGAGTACCTACTTTGAGATAACAATATACATTCCTATTCCAATGATGTCTCCGCTATCCTTCATGATAACAGCTTCTACATCAATAGCCTCATATTCCTTGCTTTATACATGCATGCTTATGGCCCTGGCTATCAAGACGTCCAAAACACTATGTAGACAAACCTGCGGGCGACATGGGGTGTTATTTAACTTGTATGAAATGAAAATCGCTATGTAAATATACCTTTACCTGAATAAAAATAATTTAAAAGATATATCCTGGACGTGGTATATATTCTCAGAATACGCCCCTTTTTCTATGATATATTCTTGGAATATGGGAGAGGTAGTGAGTCCCTAATAAGGTGTTCATACAAACTCTAAAAATAAGACCTTTCATACATCCATATAAAGATTATTCTAAGCACCACACCACTGGCATGTAGGGTACTGGAAGACCTGATTATGCCAGAAGTGCACCGCCAATTACCGTATAATTATTGAAAAGATGATACAATAAGAATTCCCCAAAAGTATTTACCCTAACAATGTCATCCACATTAACTAGAATATACGTACAGACTAGTGGTGATCTCCGTATGAACGTCTTAGACAACCGTTGTACTATAGCCGCCATATAATATAAGGTCCATAGCAAGACCCGCATCAATATTCATATTGAATTCCCCATTGTTCTCCTTAAACAGTCCCCTCTGTGGACCTGATTTTCTTCCTTTATTTGTCATAACCATTGGCAGTAAACTCGATATTATTCCGCTTGACTGAGTCGCATTGATTAAAGTCAGGAGGGGTCTGATGTTTCAAATGAACTTAAATTAATGCCATCCCTAAAATGTATGTGTATGTTGGTTGTGGAGGAAATGCCTGCCTATTCTACTCTAGTAATAAATTATACATTATAACAGTACTAAGATTTCAAGTGTTCATCATACTGAGAAAACTAATGGTTTTACAGTTAAATCAGGGTCAGGACAAATCATGTATTATACATATGACGTATATTCCTGGCCGTATAGATGTTGGGCACAAACACACGAGTTTCGTTTTATTTTGGACTTGAACCATTTTGGTAATCTAAGCACCAGCTCCCGAGGGACACTGGGATCGAATCTCATTAGCAGCTTAATTTGTTGAGCCACTTCTTCACTCCATAAATGAGGGGTTGGGAGTGCATAAACATACTCCGATATAAACTACATGCAATACTGGTAGATACGTAGGGTCCCTAAAATACAACAAATTATTAACATATCAGAACTAAGTGTAAGATGTATATCATGGTTGAATTCAAACCCACATGTCGGTGGATCCAAAACCAGCACCATAGACCACTCCTACAAATGATTGATGTCTAAATCAGGACTGTTATTTTCACATTCATGAGTCACTTAAGCAGACAGCAGACAATGTTTTTGTGCGTTTACAGATACGACAGTATTTCTGATTCCTATGATTACGGTGTATAGAACTGATTGGTTGAAGCTGGCTTGTGTTCTGATGAGGGTCGTGCGTGTTTACATATACTAGCATATAATTTATCATTATATATATATTCTTATTTTGACAGTCATCTACGTGTATACTATCTTGATGTTTAACAATGATTTAATTCACATACTCCTGTATACAATAGCCTTTCCTTAAAGTTTTGCCATGTCTCTGAGTAATTGTTCTATAACGTTACTCTTCTGTTTTATTATTTCATTCGGGCTGATAATATATTTAACAATTTATGAGAAATGAGCACTATCCTTCAAGGGTGTTCTCAGGCGTATAAACCCGATGGCATTACGCATCATGTCTGATTAAATTGTGTGTGTGTGTGTGTGTGTGTGTGTGTGTGTTGGAGTAGGGAAGGAGATACGGTGAAGGTATTATACATCCTGATTGAATATTTACTACTTACGTACATTAATAAATTAATAATAGATAATTACACTTTATTACATCTTACAATCACAGTCTTGATCCAAATTGACTGAGTTATAATTATGTGTCTCTCGTCAATAAAAATATTTAAATAATAATTCAACAAATTTCTTCTTCAAAACAACGAAGACATCAACCAAGCTATAATAGTATATAGTGTCTAAACCTGTTAATTATTGGTCGAATTGAGTTATTCCTTCATATATCATGAGCTATATACATATGTAGGCCTATACGCTCTTGATATATTATCTAATATTCCATCAAATTCTTTATACAGAATGACTTGAGTTGTAGATCGAATTCCTTAAAATCTAATACTAATTATGTAATTGTTGTAATATTGAATATTCCATTGCCAATGACATTCATAAGTAGCCTACATGTTAATTGTAATAATGTATCCTCTGTTGCAATTAACTACGACGTTGATGCGGAAGTATACATTTGCTCTGTCTTTCACACCAACGAGTATGATGTACATAATATGAGAGAGAGATTAAGTTAGAATGCACAAGAATGTACACGATAGTCTACCAAAGGCAGGACGCAACGGGAACGCAACAACAGAACCAGGCTCATCTAATGCTCTAATGGTCAAGCACGTGGCTCTGTTTTGTTTACTGTGCCTATCTCACCTCCTCTAGATAAGAGTCACTTCCTGCTGCCCTTTCCCCTAGTACCATAAGTCCATATGAAAAGAAATTCTCCATTTGAGGAGGAATTGTATTAGAATATCATGAGATGGAAATTTGGAGAATGCAAAGGAATCTTGCATCGCTATGTATTTATGATGTAATCAAGTAAGGCCTCTCGCATATTCCGCTCAGTTGCAGCCCATTGTACATCACTACATGAGTCGAGGCAGGTCCACTGCCCCGGTCCACTGCCCACTATTTGGTACGGGTAATAATAATACACATATAATATAATATATGTATATATACATAACAAGATTCAAGATAGCGCAGACTAACCTGTTTGAATGACTCGTTTCTTGCTCAAGCTGGAAGTCAAGAGACGCTACGGGTACAATCCTTAGCTATGCTTAAATTAATGTCGATTCGTCTCTGTGTGGTCCAGCGATGCGAGCCTGGTTTTGGTTTTCTGCCCACTGCAACAGCAACACCAGCCAACCAAGCGATTCAAACCCCTGAACATAAACACAGCGGACTGCCTCCAGACCAGCGCTGAGGCATGGCTGACCTCAACCAACACCTATATCTAATACAACAGCAGAATTCTGCTGTAATTATTGGTTGAATAATCCTGGAAGGTCTTGCCTAGCCAAATGTAATAACCATTTACCGAGTAGAGAGCACTGTCGTCTAATATCCATGGATTAAGATGCTCATTTGTGTTGTTTGTTTGTGACCGTTTAGATTCAGACGTCGCCAGTCGTATAGCATTATGCTCCTCCCTCACGCAGCGGCTGTCTGCTTCCAACACTAGAACAAGCACCTGCTCAAGTAAAAGAGACATCTGGTGTCTACTGAAGGAAGCAGGCGTTTGGAAGGGAGCGCGGGTTGTGCAGGGGGCTCCCGAGACGTTAGGGCCCCTTGTCATTAGGGCCCTTGCCAGTAGGGCCCGGGCTTAGACGTTAGGGCCCCGGGCTTAGACGTTAGGGCCCCGGGCTTAGACGTTAGGGCCCTGCCATTAGGGCCCGGGCTTAGACGTTAGGGCCCCCGGCTTGGACGTTAGGGCCCCCGCCTTGACCTCGCTTGTTGTTGTACTAAGTGTATTTCACACCAGAGGGCAACAAAGAGGAGAGTGGTGGTATACCTACTACTCGCTTGCTGTGTGTATTTCACACCAGAGGGCAGCAGAGACGTGGTGATATACCTATTACTAGCTTCACTATAGAATGAAGAATGAAGTTGCGTTTAGGAACTATATCCGCCTCAACAATGAAAAACGTTCTCAGTTTTGCATTTCATGATCAGAAATAAAAGGAATAAATCAAAGGTTTGGGTTTAAAAATTAGCAGAATTAGAAATAATAAATCATAGAATTATAGTGCTTTCCAATTGCTGACCAATTGCTAAGCTAAGGGCCTCACACTATGCCTATTCAATGACATAATTCGAAATTATTTTATTGATAGGGTCTTCATGTTTTCCCAGTTTATCTATACTTTTGATACATCATTAAATCTTAGTGACACAAAGCTGTCCGAAGCAAACAGAAATATCTTGAAGGCTTTTTCCCATTTTATTTTTGTTGTTGTCAATTTTAAATGATAAATAATAAATAATATACCTAATAAATTTAGTAATTAATTAAGTAATATGAAAATAGAATGTTATTAATCGCATGTAGGGCCGAATTATACACATGCTAATAATATTAAGTGATCTTTGGTTAACGTAGAATATGTTCCCCTTGCATAGAAGCAGTTCAACTTAATCCAAATTTCTGCGCATAATAAAAGTGTATTATGGGAATCAATGGGAAAATTATTTTGATATCCAGATAATATTTTGATATCAACTATGCAACTTACTTAATTATTTCTCTCAAACTATTTGTGTTGGGTGCCTACATTGGGGGTTGGGTGCCTACGTTGATATACATTCACCATTTTGAGTGCCTACGTTTTATTTATTTCAGGTTTTAAAATTTTTTAATTTTTGTCGGCATTTTATGTACGAAATGCACATTTTCAGATTAATAAACCATATTACATATATGGCCCAAAAGCTTGAATTGGGATCTAAATGGTGGGAATGAAAAATAAACAAAAATAAAATGAAATGCAAAATAAATGAAGATTACCTACTAGGCCTATTCTAATCATCAGATTTGGTACCGTACTTCTTTCTAAACTAAAAGCATTGAATCGAAAAACTTAGTAGTCAACACTTTCCTCCCAATGTAGGCCCTATAGGCTATAATCGTAGATATATTTCTTTTTGTTTTTTTCCCTAAATGTGATGGGAATCAAAGTAAGAAGTTTATATTGTTATCTAGACAATATTTAACCCCCAAAAGTGATTAAAATGCACCAGAGAGCAAGGAAAACCGTCTGGCTTCTGGGGCCCTAGGCGGGCCCCAGACCCCACGCCTAATGGGCTGGGATACTGTCCCGCAACCTGTAATGAAAAAGTTGGCATCTCTGCAAATTTAACCAGCTTAGATTTATATAATAACTTAATATTTCTTCTTGATACTTCCCCTAAATCTTACTGCAAATCTAACAAGTTAATAATATATTAGAATTATATAATAACTTAATATTTCTTCTTGATATAGGCCTAGGCACATAACAAAGCGTGATGTAGGCCTACAATGACGCACACATTTGTCATAGGTTTGTTATGTGCCTACCAACTTATCAAGTGCTGTCCTCTGTAGGTTTCAAAAGTGACTAGCTACCAAGCCAAACAACAAGTCCCCAGTGCTGTCCTCTGTTGGCTAACTGTATGTACTACTCCTACTCTGAGGGGCCCTACCGTCCAAGGCGGGGGCCCTACCGTCCAAGGCGGGGGCCTAACCGTCTAAGGCGGGGGCCCTAACGTCCAAGGCCTGGGCCCTACCGGCGGGGCCCTAACGTCCAAGGCGGGGGCCCTAACGTCCAAGGCCTGGGCCCTAACGTCGGGGCCCTGGGCCCTAACGTCTGGGACCAACCGGTTTGGGGCCCTAACGTCCGGGACGGGATGGGCTCGTTGTCCTGGAGGTAACTATAGGGGGCGGGGTGGGGGAGGGGGCAGCCATTCAGGTCATTTGGAGGGAGGGAGGGCATGTGACAGACTGTAGGCCTACACGTTTGATATTGATGTACCCAAGCAACTGGGAAAATAATGATATATTTTCCCCTTTAACTTAACAGCTGACAGTAAATTCTGCTGGCAATGATTCAGCAGCTGATCCCGTCTAACAAGATTTGCATATTCCAAAGCATTTTACTTCAAGTTTTCATTTATATTCATGTCTTGTGGAATCAGAGAAAGGACTTGTACTGCCTAGGAGGAAACGGATCTTCATTCAGGGTTCTGAAATATATAGAGAGAATGGAACGAGGTGCTAGTAATTGAATATTCATATTGGACGAGATTGCGTAGCAATCAAGTATCAAGCATCAAAAGTTAACATATTAATATCCAACTATTTTTTCATAGTTACCCTCAACATATTACCAGTATTCAACACTGCCTTGTCAATTATTATTTATATACATCAGATGAAGTCTCGTTATTTTTCCTTGTAACTAAATCAATAATTGAGGGAGGTATGTATGCCAAATAAACTGATAGTGATAAATTATAACTTTATACCATAATTAGGGAAATTAAATGTACACGTGCTTTGGGAAATATTAAGAGAACTGGGGCATGTAGCAAGCGCCTCCTTATGTGGTTCTCTTGCCTGTAGTTAGAACCTACATTAAACAAATAAAAGTAAAGGCAGCTTGAGGGGATCGAGGTGGTTCATGTTGCACCTCTAGACAAGATGTGACCGACCCGCCCTCTGTGGGCGGATAAGCCTACATCAACAATTTGTGACGTCACCCAACCCATCAGCGTCCACTCCCCATATAGACACAACCCATACTTATGGCCTTCTTTTTAACGTTTTCCCTGTAAGTGGCGACCTGTAATTCGTCTGAGAGAAACTTGACTTAGTTAGCTACCCTTTTGGCTGGAAAAACTACTGCGTTCATGGCACAGAAATGCTATTGTTCCTCTACCTGTTGTCACTCAGTCCTGCCATGTTTACATAGCTTCAACCACCCCACACTACACACAGCCATAGGCATCAGCTGCCCGTACACACCACGCCAGTGCGGTGGTGTGTACGGGGACACTAACGGGGGGTGGGGGAGGGGGAGTGGGGAGGGGTGATAACAAACTTAATCTTACTAAAGTAACCCTGCAAAACGCTCTTCTATCCTTGTGCGGTCCTTTTCTGGACCAAAAGCGCCCAAAAGATGGGAGCACTAGTTGCCGTCTCGGGAACTCTCCTGAGAGCATGCGCAGGCGCCCCAGACCCACAGGGTCGGGACAAGGTAGGAGAGAGGTTGCCGGTTTATTGCATCTAACTTTTAAAAAACCCATGTGACGAACAATTCCAGTCCCGGAATCCTCATCCCCTTCCTATAATACTACTGCTCATATAAGGCCGTTGTCAACAGAGCTGTAGAATCAACGATTTCGGCCACTTTTCACCACTATGCATGGGTTGGCCCTACTCATATCACTAGCAAACTTCAGCCTCACTACCACAACAAAACTCCATAGCTCAGAGGCTAGAGCACTGGCATTCAAAGCAGAGGTTCGTGAGTTCGAGCCTGGCCTGTGGTTCTCTCCTTTATTTTTTTCAACCTCTACTCAGTGGGCCGTGTAGAGCTGTCCCTCTACACGGCCGGGACGGGACGGAGGCGGGGACGGAGGGTGGGTTTGCACTGGGTGCTGGGGGACGGGGAAGGCTGGCGATTTGAAAAACAAAATATCCATAATAATGTTTCTCCGTGTGCTGAGAAAAACGGCCTAAAAATATCTAAATTACATTCGCAAGGCGCCTCTAGCAGCTGCCACTCTACTGGACACCCATCCTATTAGTTTGAGTTAGTGCAATGTACCTGGATGTTGGGAGACGAGAACATTAACGTTCTCCAAGGAAAAATGTATTATTATTAAAGTAAAATGTTTAATTTCCAAAGAAACTATTTGCAGTTATCTCCAAAATCAGAAATATTCGTCCTGTTTGCTGCAGTTTTCTGGCACCTGGCGTTTTTTTCGTCTGATTTGTGTTTAATAAATTTGTGGAACGTTAGTGTAATTTCACAAACTTGAAAGGGCAGGTAAATGGGGGATCTCCCCACCTCACTCCCACCCAATTTTTGATTGCTTGATGATTGCAAACAGGAGCGTCCAAAACTAATTTGAAGTGTGGATACCTTTGTACAATGTACATAGACCATCAAGGTGTGCGGCATACTTCACCCATCGGCTGAGCAAAATTACAACCCCAAAACCCTACCATGAAGCCTCCAGTAAAAGCTACATCGTTTATTAGAGATTAGAGGTTACAAACACCCCCAAATCAAAACATTCATACAAGGAGATTTTGTTGAAAAAAAAACATTTAAACACCTATTTTGCGACTTATGACACATTGTTTGTAACACATCACATTTGTACTATGATATATTCACATTACTTCTATAAACAAAAATAATGGAATTTTTAAAAAAAATATTGGTATATAACTTTAAAAATTACTTTATTATCTAATGAATATGTCATATGGCGTGTATTAGAGGTTGGAGATTGGAGGGATGTGTGTATATTAGCAGACTTCACATATTCAGCAGTCAGTGCCTGCGGGACTGCTCTGTATCATTTTGAGCATGTGTTATTAATTACAACCACACATAAATGCGGGCCAAATGCTCCCCTTACTGGACCAATCGGGGCCCCTTCCGCCTTTTGCAGGCAAAAGCGTAGCTTCTTCTAAAACATTACACACAGCCCCCCATACATCAACAACAACGGAACTAGGACCCGGACCGCATATAAAACACTTTTCTTGGAAATTTTCCCCCGGTTCGTCCCCAACCGCCCGCAGATTCACTCTATTTGGACCTACCTATACCAAATAAGCCAGTCAGATTTACTGAACAGGTCGTCATGAAAAACGTTGAAAATTACGACCAACGATCTGTTAAATGATTCGAAGCGCTCACCATTACGTCCATCGGTAAGCGTACATAAAGATTTCCATAGGTGCTTGTCTCCTCTGCGCGTGCGCGATGCTCTCGTTCGGAGTTCACTTCTGCCAACGCTCGTCAATGGTGTCAAAAACAAACGTAAAGAATCTAGGATTATGCCATTAAAAAAGGTAACAAAATATATAATCTAATTGTCTGCGTCGTCTATGGCTCTGCCATAGATCGGCGGCAGACATAGCCAGGCAAAACACTTGACAACCCTTCTTTCTGAGGAGCAAAACAACATACGTTTAGTGGTCTCCCGGCCCGGTCGTAGCGGTGGGGACGGCGGGCAGACAATGCTCATTCAACAATTTATAAGGTTAACTATACGTCACAAGCATATCACCGAAACGAACAGGAAAAAAATATTCTGGTGGCTAAACTTCTCTGGACTGCTCACTGGACGAGGCGCGACTGACCCGCCCTCTATGAGGGTGGAATCCCACATCAGAAATTCTTCCTGTCGCCCCCTGAATCAGCGTCCTCTCCCCATATATGAACGACCCGTCCTTATGGCCTAACTTTGGTTGTTATCCCATGTAAGTTGCGACCTTATTATGGTCTCAAATGAAACTTATGGGAGGACTTATATATTATACGGTGTAACAAACTTGTACTTTTAAATATAAAAGTTGGCGCTTTGTTATCGGCAATATCGCGTGACCATTCCGATCCCTTATTCCGTTCCAAACACCTGACAATTTGAACTTGTTTAGTAGTTTAGTAGCCGGGAAACTCCCGGCTAGTTTGCAAGAGGATTAACTTAATATAAAGAAAAAACAACAATGGTTCCCAAGATTAAAATATTCCAAATACAAATAACAAAACGAAATAATAAAAAATACTCGCGGGTAAAATTTCTGGACCCCACCACTGCCCATCACTGACCCGTCAATAGGACCCGAGCTGCCTGCTGCCTGTCCATGTGTACCCGTGGGTGTATGTTCTTTGTAAATACACTCTGACAAGACTTAGCATATTTTAAAATCTAGTGGGTCAAACGGCCTGAAGTCTGGCAAGATTACTCTAAACATACCATTCTATTCTGCTCAGCATGTTGGGAAACGTGCTAGAATCTTTGGAGAGAAAGGTGGGGAAAGTTGGCCCCTATGGTAAAGGTCCAGGGAAGTGTGGCCGATAGGTTACAGGTTGATGTCTTTGGCAGGGGACTTTGGCCACTTACTTGTATATGTATGGTTTCTTTTTCTCATTTTTAATTACGACCACCCACCCGCCGAGCTATCGATATGATTCCCTATGCATTGGTTTTGGTGGCCCTGCCTCCTCCCGCACATCTGCTGCGGGAGGCAGACAGGGCGCTCATGGTGTGAGTGGGACAAACTAGTTTGTCCTAGTGTCAATCACGGGAAGTGTGATGCGCGCAAGCTCAGTCACATGTAGCGCCGAGTGTGACCGAAGAGGCCTTGTTGGCTGGGGATGGATTCGTATGGGAAAATCTCGCTCCAAGCACTGGTAAATAGGGGTCGGGAAATCACTTATTACTCCGTTCTGATACCTGAAAGACCATGTTGTATTGGAAGTAATCTCTGTGTATATGTTTTCCCTGGGCCTGGAGACATTGTTTCTGGCCATGGGAAGTCGGGTAGTAGCAGTTTCACACGATCAAACGAGAGTCGAGTTAATAGCTGGTAGTTCTAGATAAAGTGGGCGTGGTTAAAATCTTAGGCGGTATGACCTTTAGGCCATAATTATGGCCACTTTGATGCCAAATCGTCTAGATGTATGTGGCACCAGAGAATCGTCACAATTTGATGGGAATGAATGGAAGTCTTGGGCTATTTACTTTCATAAATATCAATTGTTTTTGTAGGTTCCCTTCCCCCAACCCATAAACAACAACCACCCACCCCACGACTGTCCCTGGTGCCATGTAGACGGGGCCTACATGGCACGCTGCGCTAGAACCTAGCTTGTGTGTCTGGGTGAGGGGAGGTATAGCTCTCTGGTTGGCGCTGCTGGTGGCGCTACCTGGTGAGAGGGTGAGAAACCATTCCCTGAGCATGCTGTTATGGCATGGACATAGACATATAGAGCCCTAGAGGCATTAGTGCGTGGTGCTGGTACTCTGGTAATTATACTAGTAAGAGCTTAAAATCTTTGGTGAAATCTCTCTTATAATGCGTAATCTGGATACTGGGACAGGTTAGAAGTGTGGCCAAATAGGAAATATGGGGTTATTTGAAAATTATAGACCAATCTCCCCTATAGGTTTTGCCCCAAGGAGCTTGGGTCGAATTTACTAGTTAGGGTGTTTATGCATGCATAATTTATTATTATGCCACTCGACCTCTCGTCCAGGAGAGTATGTGGCACCAGGTAGAGTAGCCAGTAGGTCTATCGGCACAATTTGATGGGAATGACGGGGCTATTTACGTTCATAAATATAGATTGTTTTTGCCCACCATCCCGCCCACCATTCTCCTTGCTGTCCTGCCCTCCTCCTGTGGCTAGTGACATTAAAATCGTTTCGTTTTTGTGTCAAATTTGTACGGGAACCATCGCCATGCTTCCGCACATATATAGCTTTGTTTATGGCTGTTTGGGTGGTGCTGCTGGTGGCGCTACCTGGTGGGAGGGTCAGAAACCATTCTCCAAGTTCACGGGCCTCGTTCTGGAGTGTGTTAGACGAAGCGAGTGTGCGATAGTGACAGGCAGAATGTCGGCATTGAACAGTAACATAGAGACATAGGCCTAAGTATGTGACGCTGGTACTCCGTAATTATACTAGTAAGAGGTTAAAATCTTTGGTGAAATCTCTCTTATAATGCATAATCTGGACACTGGGACATGTTTTAAGTGTGGGGACATAAGAAAACATAGGGTTATTTGAAAATTATAGACCATTTTCCCCTATAGTTTTGCCCCAAGGAGCTTGGGTCGAATTTACTAGTGAAGGTGTTTGTGCATGCATAATTAATTATGCCACTGACGACCTATCGTCTAGGGGCAATGGACAAGTGCCTGTCATACCTTGACTTCAGCTCACTACCACCACTGGAGCTGTGGCGCTGCAGTCAAATTTGTGAACTACCCTAATGTCATAATGGAGGCAACCAGCAGGCGCGCACATAAAGAAGAGACAATTAAAACGAGACAATTTTTAGCAAATCTAGACAAAACCGCGCTCATAAAAAAATGTGTCCTTAAAGCCATTCTCAGGCAGTTTTGTCTCGAAATGTTGAAGTTTTGTCTCTAAATTTATAATTTGGAGACAATTTTGCCATAGATTTGAATTTAACCTGGGCAATCAAGTAAGTAACCAGTGATGAATAAAGGTTTTTTGAAACTTTCAAGAGATTAGACAATGCCTAGTCAAAAATCTTCAATAAAATCCCTGGCTTCAAGGACAATCTTGAAAGGTGTGCACATAAAGTCAGATTGTCCTTGTCCTTGAAGCCTGATTTTGTCTTTGTCTCCAGTCTCTGAAAATTAGACAATATATTGCCTCTTCAGTTTTTGTCCTAATTTGTGGTAGTTTTCTGGTGGCTGGCGGTAGTTTTTGGCATGGTTTGGCGGTATACTACCTACTTAGTAGTATATCACTTTAGTGACAAATTCAATATTTCGAGACAAAACCATCCAAGGACTGAGTTGTCCTTATTTCTTTTTTCTTTCAGCCTCAAAATTGTCCCAGAGACATTGTCCCAGAGACATTGTCCCAGAGACAATAGATGAACTGCATTCAATGTAAAACAACCAAAATTGTCTCCAAATTGTGAATTTAGTGACAAAACTCCAACATTTCGAGACAAAACCACCTAAGGACAGCTACTGGAGCTGTCCTTAGTTTTTGGTCTTTCGGCCTCCTAATTGTCACAGAGACTGCAAAATTGTCCCAGAGACAATAGACAAACTGCTTTATGAACACGATATATATTGTCTAGAACTACTTAAAATTGTCTCGTTTTGATTGTCTCTCCATTATCTGTGCACCTGCTGCAAATCTTACAAAATAGCTTGTATCTCTATGCAAAAAACTACTGCCAGCCGCCAGAAAACTACCGCAAATAAGGACAAACATTTTAGAGACAATTACATTGTCTAATTTTCAGAGACCGGACACAAAAACAAAATCATATTTCAAGATTGTCCTTGAAGCTGGGGATTTTATTGAAGATTTTCGCCTAGACATTGTCTAAAGATTAGTTTTTTATGTGCGCGGGCCCAGATAATCAGAAGCAATTAAATTACTTCATTTATTTTGTTAATAGCTTTGAACAGAGGAGCCTGCCATGACACGAGTTATATATTATTAACCATAAGTGCGGTAATTGTGAGTGATTATTTGTATGTACCGGTATGTATATTGTTTATTTTCAGTTAGCATTTATGCAATTGTAATGAAATACAAATTCTAATTCTGGAATTGGGTGTCTCCTACTATGGGAATCATAGCTCTTCCAGGGGGTCCCTTTAGGTAGTAGTCTTATTACTCGGGTTGCATTCGTTATGCTTCTTACGACCACTGCTCCTTCAGCATCGTTTTATACATTTCTGCTAATATATTCCCTACATATGAACACGGGTCGGCTCGCCCCTACCACTAATACCGCGTGACTCCTTAATGGGTTCTGATTATTTGGCTGTATGATTGTTTCAGATCGGTGTCATCTTTATAGAAATGCTCTCAAAGATTATTTCACCGCTATGGAGCGCCTAAGTAGATTAGGAAACAAAAAACTAGGCATAGGCTCAAATTTGGTACAAAAAAGTCAATATGAATGACAGATTTGTATAGCCATCAATTAACATTTCAGCATTATTGGAAAACACAACTTGCCACTATGCTGCTCAAACCCATTCACATAGCGTGATGTACACAAACGCATCAGCTAGGCTGCCCAGGCCATCAAAGTTAAATTCATGGCAATATTGTCTCCAAATTATGAATTTAGAAACACGTACCATGTGCTGGTTCTGTAGGTGGAGAGGGGTGGCGAGGTCCTTCTTATACGTAGTTAATTCACTGGCCTAGCTATTGATTTGGTTAGAATCTGATTTTGAGACAAAACATCAACTTATCGAGACAAAGCCACTCAAAGACAGTTCTAGGGGCTGTCTCCTGTCTTTTGTCTTTAGACCTGAACATTCATTTGAGACAAAAGACAAAATGCATTATGATCGAGTGAGATATTGTCTAGAAGGGCTGTAAAATGTCTCTTCCGTCACTATGTCACACAAAGTGTTTATTTCCCTGAAGTCGGTTGTAAGTTTATTGTAAGCTTGCAAACTTGTAAGTATGACTGTAGATTTTAAGTAACTTGTAGTTACAAATGATAGGGGCCATTATTTGGTTGAAAAGTCGTTGGAAGGATTAGGAAGCCCACCAGCAGGCGTGCACATAAATGGGAGACAATCAAAACGAGACAATATTAAGTAATTCTAGACAATATCGCACTCATAATACATTTTGTCTTTGTCTCAAAGGGATTTTTTTTATGTGCGCCTCAGCTGATATGATGAAACCCCTACCAATTACAACAACACGATTAATCACGATCCCTAAATGGGGGAGGAGCATAATAATATAGTTACGTTCCAAAAATGTTGCAAAGTTACCAGCTGAGGTGCACATGATAAACGAGACTAAAGACAAAATATCTATAGGAGATAATGCTCAAGACAACCCCAGCTAACCTGCTCACCTAGCTATATCGATATTTGGACTAACGGGTGCATCCGTCGTAGTCTATTTGGCAAACTAAAAACTTATTGGAATGCCATACCATTACAGCCAAGAATTATTCAGGAAATTTAGCCTAGATTCTCATCATGTCTCAAAAAATCTGAGCGTATTTTAGGGAATCGGGGGAAGTATGGAATCTTTCTGAAAAACTGGTGTTTAATCAGTAATTGGTGCTGGTATTTACTGGCTAGCAGGTTGTGACTTGTCACTGATTATTGATTTGTTTGTTGACCAATTTACTGCTGTTAATTTTAACTCACTTGTTTATCATGATTTACCAAATGCGCTGACACAGGTTGTGTAATTGATTGTTTTTATGTTCACTCTGGGCCCACGCACATAAAAAACTAGACTTTAGACAATGTCCAGGCGAAAATCTTCAATAAAATCCACGGCTTCAAGGACAATCTTGAAATCTGATTTTGTTTTTGTCTCCGGGCTCTGAAAGTTAGACAATGTAATTGTCTCTAAAATTGTTGTCCTTATTTGCGGTAGTTTTCTGGCGGCTGGCGGTAGTTTTTTGCATAGAGATACATGCTATTTTGTAAGATTTACAGCAGTGCACAGATAATGGAGAGACAATCAAAACGAGACAATTTTAAGTAGTTCTAGACAATATATATCGTGTTCATAAAGCAGTTTGTCTATTGTCTCTGGGACAATTTTGCAGTCTCTGTGACAATTAGGAGGCCGAAAGACCAAAAACTAAGGACAGCTCCAATAGCTGTCCTTAGACCCTGTGGTTTTGTCTTGAAATGTTGGAGTTTTGTCACTAAATTCACAATTTGGAGACAATTTGGAGACAATTTTGGTTGTTTTACATTGAATGCAGTTCATCTATTGTCTCTGGGACAATTCAATTGTCTCTGGGACAATTATATTGTCTCTGGGACAATAGAATTGTCTCTGGGACAATAGAATTGTCTCTGGGACAATTATATTGTCTCTGGGACAATTTTGAGGCCAAAAGAAAAAAGGAAATAAGGACAACTCAGATAGCTGTCCTTAGGTGGTTTTGTCTCGAAATATTGAATTTGTCACTAAAGTCACAATTTGGAGACAATTTTGGTTGCTTTACATTTCAGGCTGACTTGACTGCCGAACCATGCCAAAAACTACTGCCAGCCACCAGAAAACTACCACAAATTAGGACAAAAACTGAAGAGGCAATATATTGTCTAATTTTCAGAGACTATAGACAAAGATAAAATCAGGCTTCAAGGACAAGGACAATCTGACTTTATGTGCACACCTTTTGAGATTGTCCTTGAAGCCAGGGATTTTATTGAAGATTTTTGCCTAGACATTGTCTAAAGTCTTGAAAGTTTCAAAAAACCTTTATTCATCGCTGATTACTTACTTGATTGCCCAGGTTAAATTCAAATCTACGGCAAAATTGTCTCCAAATTATGAATTTAGAGACAAAACTTCAACATTTCAAGACAAAACTGCCTGAGAATGGCTATAAGGACAATTTTTTTATGAGCGCGGTTTTGTCTAGATTTGCTCAAAATTGTCTCGTTTTAATTGTCTCTTCTTTATGTGCGCGCCTGCTGGTTCGTATTATACTGTCCTTTATTGTACATCGACCATGGCCCGCGCACATAAAAAACTAGTCTTTAGACAATGTCTAGGCGAAAATCTTCAATAAAATCCCCGGCTTCAAGGACAATCTTGAAATCTGATTTTGTTTTTGTCTCCGGTCTCTGAAAATTAGACAATGTAATTGTATCTAAAAATGTTGTCCTTATTTGCGGTAGTTTTCTGGCGGCTGGCGGTAGTTTTTTGCATAGAGATACAAGCTATTTTGTAAGATTTGCAGCAGGTGCACAGATAATGGAGAGACAATCAGAACGAGACAATTTTAAGTAGTTCTAGACAATATATATTGTGTTCATAAAGCAGTTTGTCTATTGTCTCTGGGACAATTTTGCAGTCTCTGTGACAATTAGGAGGCCGAAAGACCAAAAACTAAGGACAGCTCCAATAGCTGTCCTTAGGTGGTTTTGTCTCGAAATGTTGGAGTTTTGTCACTAAATTCACAATTTGGAGACAATTTTGGTTGTTTTACATTGAATGCAGTTTATCTATTGTCTCTGGGACAATTCTATTGTCTCTGGGACAATTCTAATTCTATTGTCTCTGGGACAATTCTATTGTCTCTGGGACAATTCTATTGTCTCTGGGACAATTTTCAGGCCCCAAAAAAAGGATTAAGGACAACTCAGATAGCTGTCCTTACAGATGGTTTCGTCTGGAAATGTTGAAGTTTTGTCACTAAATTCACAATTTGGAGACAATTTTGGTTGCTTTACATTTCAGGCTTTCTTGACCGCCAAACCATGCCAAAAACTACCGCCAGCCACCAGAAAACTACCACAAATTAGGACAAAAACTGGAGAGGCAATATATTGTCTAATTTTCAGAGACAAAGACAAAATCAGGCTTCAAGGACAAGGACAATCTGACTTTATGTGCACACCTTTCGAGATTGTCCTTGAAGCCAGGGATTTTATTGAAGATTTCTGCCTAGACATTGTCTAAAGTCTTGAAAGTTTCAAAAAACCTTTATTCATCACTGATTACTTACTTGATTGCCTAGGTTAAATTCAAATCTAAGGCAAAATTGTCTCCAAATTATAAATTTAGATTTATAATATTTACAAAACTGCCTGAAAATGGCTATAAGGACAATTTTTTTATGAGCACGGTTTTGTCTAGATTTGCTAAAAATTGTCTCGTTTTAATTGTCTCTTCTTTATGTGCGCGCCTGCATATGTCGCATACTGTAGTGTTTTCTCTTATCAGCGTATCTAGTAATGTAGTAATGACTAGATAATGAGTTTCACAAATGTAGCTTTATTTTCCTATTAGGCTGAAAATAATGTAGATTTACATAACGTCTTGCTGAATAAAAATGTATTAAATACACAAATACAAAATACAAACTATGGACGCTCAAGCATCTCCGAAGCAGACTGAATCAAAATCTCAGTGCTCAAATTTACAAGACATCCATACTCCCATTTAATCAGGCAGACATCTTCTATGATTACCCCCTTGCAAACGCTACAGCATAAAGCACTAAAGAATAATAACTAGAGTTAACAGATACCAATGTATAATGTCAATGTATAATAGTGTTGAAACGATGAGAGCATGAATGCCGTAAACGGCCTAACTCGGTGGTAATTGTACTACTATTTGTCTTTTAACTATCTGCGAACTGAAATCTAATGTATGTATTGCTTGTTCTTTTAGTAGAGGCGAGTTCCAAAAAAGATCTTTTTTACGTATAATATAGATATGTGTAACATGGAATAGTTGTTAATATTGTAGTACTTATTAGGAGAATTTGATTTATCCTCATGTAATTAATGAAGTTAATGCGTTAAATATTTATATACCTTGATTGGAGATGAGATATATCACACTTGTGAAATTCTACCAATAAAAATGTTTAAAAATAAATGTGTTAGACAGTTACCAAAGATTCGGTCTGCTTCCACTGAAAGAGAGGCTGAAGGTTACACGTACTACAGCAGGCCTTTAGATTAAAGGGTAGTGGCAATTACCTCCTCTTTTCACCCAGTACTCTCACCTTCCCCTCCCGAGAAATGATTCAAAAGGCCCATAATTGTATCTCCAATCCTCCTCACGCATATTCGCCAACCAATGTCACTTGTCTAGAACGTTATATCTAAAACCACCCATCTCCCCCTACTTTCACCTTTAATGAAATCAAATCGATGTACGTATTACGATGCACCAATGTTATGTCTCACAAGGTGAAGGGATGTGTGCAACGGTTCCCATGAATACAATCATTACTGAAAAACATATCTAGCTATATGGACTTTGGTAATGCTCACAGCAATGTCCACATACATCCGTACCTCTCATGCACTCGTCTAATGCAAGTCCCCTATTGCACACCAGTAGTAATGACGCTACATAGGTAGTCCTTGCTCAGTATTTCCGTGCAAACCAGAACTATGGCTTCCACCGAAGAGCGTCTCCCATCATTCCATTGGGCAGATTACCTAGTGTTTACAATCTCTATATTGATATCACTTCTGATCGGACTTTACTTTGCTGTGGTTGATAGAAAGAAAAATCGACTTTCGAACGCCGAGTTTATGTTCATGGGCGGAAATGCAAAGGTAATTACAGAGTACATATCAGTTACGAACCACAAACAATTTAATAAGTCAATATATTGAATTAAAGATATGCCTGGGTTGTATTGCTCATGTTTAGGGATGCAGCCAGCAATCAAAGAAATTGACGCTTTCATAATTAAAGTAAAAGTGCACTGATTGATTGAATTAGCTGGTCCACTGGGCAATCGCATTTGATGCATTTTACTCAAACAGGAGGATTCAAAGTATTAGTTACTTAGTATTCTTATCTTTGTAAATTTATGGTTTCCAGCGACCTCCTTTTCTCCAAGCGTATAATATGGTCCTCAAAATAAATATTATTCAATTGTATCGGGATGCAATTGTTTCATATTTTCTATCTACTTTAAACAGACGATTGTCTGATCAACGCCATTAATTCTGCTAGTGTGAGAATCCCAGTCGGGCCATGCATGTCAGTCTTACCTATATCAAAATACTAGAAACTACAATAGTTAACAGCCCATGGTGTACGTTTCACAGCTGTGAAATAGAAGCATATATATCTTACTGTTACTACCTACCCAAGAGGGTACTCATGGGTAACCTGAAAGTGCATTCATTCATGGGTCACCTGGCAAGGACCGATCAGTTTCTTTATGTAGGGACATTACCTGAGAAATTTCTTCAGTACAATCCCTCTGTCCAAACCGCGCTAGAAACAGGTACAAAGTAGATCTATGTATATAGGGTAAAACAGTCAGGCAAAACCGCTTCATGCACGAGCAGTTCGATACCTTTAATTGATCCTAATTGATCCCGCTAATTAGGTTAACGGATATTTTAAAGAAAAGAAGCCAAAAGATAATAAGGGGTCATGCTGGTAGAGAGGAACCGATGAGACATGCAATTGGAGGTCAAGGCAGTAAATTTGTAATTAACCACACCCATACTATAACTAACAAAATTAAATACCTAAAGAACAAGGGATATATGTGTTTATTCAGTCTTGTAGTGTTTAAGTATTTATGATTATATCAACTAAAAGAAATAGACATGCATGTTTGATTTAAAAGACATTTTTCTGTAGCACATGAAAATAGTGGTTATACATGGGAACAAAATGAAAAGGCCCATGCAATAAATACCATTGATGTACCCTAATTGTATTAATTAAAATGTGTCTATCGCAAACCTCTTGCTACAAAAGACCACTAGTCATCTTTACAGGCCAGGCCCGTTCTGATTCTAAACACCCCGATCGGGGGGGGGGGGGGGGAGATAAGAGCATGCCACCAAATGACTGGCGAAGGGGGACCCGCTAAACCACAGGACCTTGCCTCAGATCTGAGGCTCTCTAAGTGGGACAAGAGATAGGAAGTGTATTTAATCCGAAATAAATATATCAACACAAGGCATTATTATTTTCTTACATTAATTCTGAATTATTATTTTACTAGTGTTTTCTCTTTTTTTGTTAAAAACAACAAAACTCTATCTGCGATTTAGCGTCTAGACCCCCTTTCTCTGTAACGCTAACCATTTGCAGTCAAGTGATAATTAATATATATCACAACTTTCCGGAACGGCCCTGGTCTGTTTATGTAGACATTAACAATTTAGTGAATCTCTAAACATAGCTATTTAATCTTCAAATCTTGACGGACATAGAATAAGAATGGTGAGCTCCTAGTCAGAGGTTTAACCTTATGTTTGCCCTTAGTAGAGAACTTAGCTGCATGCCTTGGATATTCTGCCAGTAGATTAAACAATGGTTCATACTATTTCCATACTCTTATATTTGGTCTAGGTGAGGCAATTTCAGCAAAAAGCAATAATCATTCTATTTGTGTGTTTGTGTAATGGGAAATTTCATCCAAAATCATAATTCCAATTTCTACACCTAGTTGTTTGTTGTATTTTGTAATTAATATTTTTATTCATCTATTATATACATTATGTATCGAGTACAATATTATCAGTCAGTGCTGATGGAGTTAAACATATATTCAGTATCTCCACAATGCTATAGTATAGTGAGTAATACCATCAACAAAATTAAAAACCATTGCCAGCGCAGTGTCGAAATCATGACAGTCCTACTATTACAATAGGTTATAACACTAGTATAAATAAACTATATGTCAGAGGCGACTGTACCTCATGGCACCCCTACAAATACCAACAGCATGTATATGAAATATTGTAGCCGAATGTATGAATCTATTGTCAGAGGCTACCTACCTCATGATGCCCTGCGAGCATCAACAGCTTTATATAGTAACCATTTTCTACTTCATCACCAACTTCATGTATCATAGAAGTTTATTCTCTCATCTTTCCATCTCATACAGCTTAGAATCAACCTGTTGTACATTTATAAATTATTTATTTGATCTTATTTCATGTTCGCGTTGAAATTCTGTAACAAATTCATCTAAATCAAGAATCAGGCACCCAACGGAAGAAGTATACTTAGGCAGCTGCCTATCTAGAATGTTGAACAACCTCATTGTAATACGATCAAATACAATAAAGAATTCTTGAAATGAAATGAAATAAAAACGCGCTATCTATAGACTGACGCGCTTTATCGCGTGACTACCTTACACAGAAATATTTATTGAACCTATCAAAAATATATATTATTACTGGAACTGCATGTATTACACCACAATCGTATGTGTTATTAGGTATAGCGATGTTTTGGCGAAGGAAATATGATATATGGGTGGTGGTACAATTTGTACATTGAGAAGCAGATATTTAATTAGTATATATATGTGGAAATTGATGAGTAAAATTAAATAATAAGGGCACGCGAATAATATTCATCTGAATGGAAAGGCAGTGTTATACATTACAAATGTTTATGAAACTTAATTAATAATATTTGGAAATATGGATAGAAGAGTCATATTGGTATTAACAGATAGGTTTCTCTATGCTCTACAAATGTCTAAGGGCATTTAGTTTGTATTTGTAATGACTACAGATAAAAACCTGTCAAACAGTAAATCTACTTATCTATTCATCTATCTATATCCATACGTTGTTGAGCTTTCAAAATATATTTTTCTATCAAATATTCTATCATATTTATATATGATACATGATATTTTCAGGCATCCAAGAATCATGAACCCCAAAACTGAAAAGAATTAACATAAAAATGTCGGCAATCTTGGATTTTGGCACCGAATGATTGGGATCTGCCTTCCCCAATAATTCAAATATAATTAATCATACCAATTTTGTATATGCTTACCAGCTGGCACTGCAGCTCCGCTGGGTGTGAATCGTTTGTATCAGTTGTACACTGGATAACTTATAATTTTCTTGAAAGCATGAATTATAATTTAGCGTGCCATGTGCTATCCATTTACATATATATGCCGTATCTAATTAAGGAATTATGACGACTATAATTTTGATGTTTACTGGCTTCAGTCGAATCCCCTGTTAGGCTAGGGCATACAATAAGATCTGTGGCACACTCAAGTGTGGGATGTAAGCAAGCGGCTTGGTGATGGATGTTCCAAGTGCCACAAAAGAGAAATTTTGAGCCGGGGGCTCTGACCATTACTTGAATGTTCAGTTAGTATCTTCCCATGGCTTGTAAGAATAAGTAGTGCCAAACAAGTGGGATGGTATGTTTAAGAACCTTTAAAAGGCACGTATTAATATACTCGCCTGATTAGGAGGTCTGTCCAAGTGTTGGTGTCTGTAGAGCGTAGACACTACAATTAGGGATTACTACTAATGGATTACGGAGTTACTCTAATCACTCGGATCTCTCGTGATATACTTATAAATAGGGGTAGCTTCGATTGGTTAGACGTCTCAATAGGGATATAGTGCTTGGCTTGTAGTTTCAGTAGGTATAAGGTAAGGCGTGGAGTACAGAATGGCTTCTTTTATTAGGCTTCAATATAACACAGTGTTCATGTATAGCAAGTTATAGCATGGTCAGTGTTCAAGGTGGCAGGGCTTCCAGTCAGTTCATCATCATACAGCATACGGTAGTACAGCTCTCCAGGAGAAGTCTGCCTATACAGTGACTGGGGGCCCTTATATATTCTAGGTATTGCACCAGACCTGGGATGCATTTCATCATCTTTCCCGGGCGTACTGCAATGGTCAGGAGGCATTTCGTCAGCCACCAGGGCTGTTGAGCATGCGCTGGCCCTTGCATCAGCCTCCAGGTTAATGGCGGAGTAGCTCACATGCAATGTCGCCGGGGGATTTCATCATCCGGAGACATTGCATCAGCTCTCTCCGCCCAGGGGTTAGACCCCCTCCCTACCACCGTTCATAAGATCGACCAGTAAATAAGTAAACAATCGACACACATATAAATATAACACACACATAGGCTTAAATATTATTAAAAATAAATTGGGACATTAACATCCTCCCCGACAAAGAAGAATGGCTGTACCAGCCATAAACGTTACATAATCTCAAAACAACATATAATTAATAAAAACCTTTGATCACCTTGGTGCACATTCTGTGATCTATTTAGCTGGCTTCTAATAACATACAAATACTTTATATACAGTTCAACGCTCGACATGTCCCTTAACATAAATACATAACTCCTCTGGGGTGTTCATCCAGAGATAAATAATATAAATATAAATACATCTCTAAACCTTTTAATTTCTTCTTAAATTTATACAACACTGGTGCTGCCACCTGGCGGGAAACATAAAAACCTTCTTTTTAACTTAAAATTTCCTAAAAAGACTGGTGCTGCCACCTAGCGGAAAACATTTAAACTGCGGATCACTCTCAAAACTTGTAAATCCGTTACCAAAACTACCTAAACATAATCAACAACTCTCTACAAACTCGAACGCAGCCAAAAGCCTTCTGGGGACACCGTCTCCGCTCCGTTTGTGAGCCTACACGGGACTATCCGCGGGGGTTGAGCAACAGGCACTCGCACAGGCCACGGCAAAAATCACCAGATCCAGGACCGTCAGGATCACAGCAAACAGGAATAAGGGCAACCAAAGGGCGTATAGTTCCCTGAGGTCAATCTCCTCCTGCCATCCGTCGACGATGATCAGTGCCGCCAGATTCCGCCCGTAGATCGCCAACGCTCCCAGTCCGGCTACCAGCAAGGCCACGCCGCTGGCCACCATGGCCGCCTTCACGAGGTTCGCGTCTCCGCTTCTACCTGCTTTCCCGGCCAACAATCCCGTGCAGAGGAAAATCCCTCCCGCCCAGTACCCACACCCCGATAAGAGATGGAGGGATGGGCTCCCGAACCAAATATCGTTGGCGGCTTGCCATCCGATCATAAGGCCGGAAAACAGAGTCACAGCTACGCCCGAAACGAGTAGTGACATCTCAGAACACATGCTTGGTGTTGTGATAGTTTTTACCAGATCCGCTAGGGGCTAACTAAACCGGAAGTTACAATCATGGGCTCGGCGCGGAGGATAAACAGGTCAGCTTCCTTTTTGTTGTTAAGCTTACTTATCTCATAATTTCATTGAACTCTAAGGGTGTATAATTAAAGAGTTCGCGCTCGAGCCTTAACTGGTTTATAAATTTCTAACTATCTTCGATAATCTGAGTCAGTTTCAGTAGAAACTTTCTTTCGTAATGCAAGATCTCTACTCGTGTTCCGCCATCTTGTTTCCTGTTATGATAACAAATGTCGGCCCCACTTATTCGCACGTGGTGGCCAGGGTAAATTTCTACTAGTTTTCAATATATTATCGCTCTTGGGTTATCATCTTATTCTGGGACAAAATCGGGTTGGATAACATAATTCTTTCGTAATCAGGTGGGTTTTTATTGTCTTCCCTTCATCAATCTAGTCTAAGTCAATTCGTAATTCTAGAAACAATTCATTAATCTCGTTTGATTACTTGTGTTTATTGCACTCGTCGACAAACGTTCTTGTTCCGCAATAAATTCTTTTACCCTGAGTAAACAAATTCACTCTTAATAATTACATTATTAATTATGTAATTTCACACCTGAATAAATACTTTCACTCTTGAATAAATATTTTCACACTTTAATAAATATTTTCACACTTGAATAAATATTTTCACACTTGAATAAATATTTTCACACTTGAATAAATACTTTTCACACTTGAATAAATACTTTTCATTCTTGAATAAATGTTTTTCATTCTTGAATAAATGTTTTTCACTCTCAGATTGAAATAATTGTTCGTCATTTTCTCCTGTTGTTATTTCTTAAGAATCTTTTTAATCGCGTCATTGTTCTTTCTTCTATATGTTTTCTCTTAGGAATGTTCATTTCAGTTCGTTTGCTTCTTAGGTCATTTCTCCTGGACCCTTCCAAGCCTCAGGATACGCGATTGTTCTTCCTTCTGGTTTCTTGGTCCTCTGGCTCTTGGACTAAGCGTGGGGGAACGATGCCGGTGGGAATCTTTCGAAGTCACTCGAGGGCAAGTATCATTTCCAATCATGGCTATATCAGGTAGGGATTTCTACTGAGCTCCTAAACTAAAATTTTCCCAAGCAAAAATCGTTTTAGCCAAAGTCCTAAAATTTCTGAGGACTAACTTTGGCCAGTCAACTAAGTTTTCAAACAAACACTTTCCCCTAGATTTTTAACTTCCCAAACTTCTAACTTCCCTTTTCTATGATTATAAATAAAACTATATAAGTTTGGAGAAATACTTCTAATTTTCTTAATCGGCCCAGTTGGGAGCTGGTTTCCAATTACATTTACTGTTCCACTTGGGTTCTACGTCAAGGATGGGCGCTCCCGAGGGTATATACACCTCCAGGTGCCCTGGTGGATATTTTACCCTGGGGAAGTCTTCTTCCTTGCATCCCAATGGAACCGGAGGGGGTCCATTGGGAGCAAATCTTGCGATCCCATTAAGCGATCTTATTCGCTCTTTCCGCACCTGCTGCTCTTTTGTTAAAATCTTGTCTGTGAACATGGCCACGCCTCCCGGCAAGGCCGTGTCACAGAACAGGCAGGAGTCTCTGTGGACCTGGTGTCTCACATAGCATTTCTTGTGAGCCACCATTCCACAGCATGGGTATCTCGCCCCATCCTTTTCATATGTGGTCATTGGTCTTAACCCCTGTTTGACCACTGTTTTCGTATAGAACGGCTTGTGGCATAGTTGGCAGGTATACTTATATCCGTAGTAATCGGCTAGTGCCAACCCTCTTCCCAATCTTAAAACTGTTAACAGGCTAATGTAATCAAATCTAGAGTATGGTCCTTCGGATTTATCCATGGCTCTCACTAGGTCGGTTGGGGTTAACCGGCACACGCCTGACAAAGCTCGGATGATCATGGGTACCGGTCCTCTGCCATTGTTTGGACCCGGCGCCCATGTTCGTCTCAGCGACCACGTGTCTGCTAGCGATACCATCAGTTGGGTCAGAAGTTCTAAATTTCTTTTAGCTAACTGTCTGAAAATATCCGCCAAATAATGCTTATTGATCATGTACATTAAAAATAAAGCCCAATTGTTTCCCTCCTGTCCCGACGCCATTAGTTTGCCCAATTTCCTCATTGCTTTCTTATCACTTCCCACTGACACCGCTCCCAGGACTCTTCTGTACATCTCTGGAGACAGCATGTTGGGCAGGAGACGGAACATTTCCCCGTCTCCCTCTCTCATGAGAGCTCCCACGAAGTTCAGCCTTCTCTTTACATTCGGCGATATCGGGACTGTGGTAAAGGTGCCAAACATCCCGAATAGCTTAATTCTCGAATTTGGAGCCGGCTGCTCTCTCAGCTTCCATTCCTTTCGTTCGTAGATCTTATCGTCCTTCTCCGTTTCGTACCCGCTGTCGGTACTGCCTTCCTCCGGTCTTCCCTCGACTGCTGGTTTTCCCCAAAGGATCTGGCAAATGAAAATCGACAGGTGGATAGAGTACAGTTTGAGACTTTGTCTTTTTTCTAAAGTACGGTGTTTTCCTTTAGTAAACAATACCCTTTAGCTGCGTAATAATCATCAAAATTATCAATTGGTCACAATCCTTTTATTCTGAATGTTTTTCTCCTATTTTGTCAGACTTTTAAATTGTAAAATCCCTTGTCCCTTAATGGTGTGTTGCAAATCAATCTCCCCTTTTTTCCTTTCTTCTAGTAATTCTTTTTACCTCTGGTCTCTTTCTATCTTTACCTTCTTAATTATCCCTTAATTAGATTATTCCTTCCTGCCTGCTTGAGTAGATACTCTTCTACCCAGTATTCCCTGGGGCACTGTTTATTTTAGCTAGTAGGTGGTGTATGTTTCCCCCACATACCAGTCCCTTCCTTAATATATTGCCCTAATCAATTCCCTAGGGGCCGAGCCCGCCCTATCCTAAGCTCATTAGGTCATGGCTCGGTGGTTATGAGTCGCGTGTCACTCCTTCCGCCCCTAAATCTTCCTCTAAAGCTTCGCTGCAGGCTTTATCTGTAAATCGTCTAAAGATTTCCCTCTGTTAAGCATAAGGATATAATATTCTTACTGAGTCGAGCACGCTCCCTTTAGCGATAGCTGCTCACCAATAAATACTCTCCCTGTTATACTTTACTCTTTTCTGAAGAGTGTCCTAAAGTTTCCATTTTTTCTTCTGTTTCATTCTTTTTAATACCTTGTTTTGTTTTTAGACGAAATTCGCTGGATCGGGTGCTGAGGGTGTGTTTTTACCGGAAAGAACCTTCTGGGCCCCCTCCCCAAAATCCTTCCCCACCAAGAAAGGCTCGGTCTCCGAGCCATTCGCGGCTAGAGATCTAGGCAAGTCAGGGTAAATGTTCCCTCTAGGGGGGGTTTGTAAAGGTGGGTTAAAAGATGGATATCAAGTTCTATTGGGCATTAATTCCATTGCTCTAGGCAGAATTAACCTATCGTCCTGCAAATGTATATGTTGATTCTTTCGTGACAAACATGGTGTCAATTCGGGGCTATCTCTGAATTTCTCCATTCTAGACTGAACTACCTGAGTCAAGTTACATTTTCGTTTAAGCATAATAGCGTAATATATGTCCCCTGTTTCTAACAATGCTCTTATTCTTCTACCCTTATACACAGGAACCACCACCGTATTGGATGTTTCTACCAGTATATCCGTCTTTCCTCTGGAGTATTTAAATTCTCCAGGGACATCAAGGAACACTTTTGATCGTCTACATCCGTTGGATACGTGAGTGATTCTGATACGGGGTATTGAAATGAAAGTTACGTGCTGAGGGAGGTCGAAAATCTCACCGATCACGATTGACTCTGAGATGACCATGTTACTGAACCTAAGTATTACTTCTGTATTTCCGCAGTCATCACTGTTCTTAGCTAGTGATGCACATTTGCTCATTAAATTATTTGGCATCCAAATGGATCCTTTTCTTGCCAAGGTTACCATCTGTCTAAAACATTTTCTTCCCAGTTTAATAGTAAAGATAAGTACCATAAATAACACCCAGGCCACAAATAATTTATCCATATGAGTTAAGTTTGCCAAAATACTCTCTTCTGTTTCTAATAAGTTACTATTTGGCGGTGTAACCGCTGGCCTAAGGGTTAGATATCTATCACTACTTGCTACCGTGGCTGCTCTCATTCCCGTTGCTCCTAACACCAATAGCGCTAGCTGCCTAACCATCCAAGACAGTCTAATGACCATTACCACACTAAATATTGTCAGTATCAGATTGATTAGCTGGTACACAAAGTCTGAGGACGCTGGTCTAGTATCATACCATCCCCAATGTATACCCGAGAGGTGTGGGCGTTTCATTCTTGCGATGATCTTCAGTTCATGCGCAAAGTCATAGAGGTTAGCTGTGTAATTCTCGCCAAATTTCTCTCTTAACTTCTCTAAATGGTCAGTGATGTTTGGAATAAATACTTTAACATGGAGCTTAGATTCAAAGGATAATTTCTCGGTTGGATTTGGAATATCGAATGCATGGAGGACTGGGAGATTTACGCTGTGAACTACCTCAATCATGGATATGTTAACACATTGCCCGCTTGCGCCCGTTATGGCGTATAGGCCTACTTTTAGGTCGCACCCGCAAGGCACCTGTATTGTGCATATAGTGCATGGGGGTGAAACTACATGTCTTTCTGTACAAAGTATCGAAATATTCTCCTTAGTTTTTATTATCAGGTACTTATTAATTGTCAACGGTGTTACCGATATCTGTACCTGAGCGAAAGGTTTTACCTTGATGTTACATAGGTTTCTGACCATCGTTGCGTTATCTAGATATAAAGCTAGCACACAGGATGGAGAGGAGAATACTTTAAAAGGGATAGCGAAAGGGCATATCATCAAGTCCTTTTGGGTACATTGCCCTAAGGTTTTTGATGACATCTCCGCATATTCCCCCGAAAGATAATTTATAGCTAGGTAGTCTGGTAAATCTGTAGTTAGTGAATACCCTGTGGTATTTATCCCATCTCCCGGTAAAGGAATTTGAACAGATTTTACCGAGTATAGGTCATATAACGCGGGTGTTGCAGCCACTGGTACGTTTAGAGTTATAAATAATTTTGATTCTGAGTACATAAATGATTGCAATAAGTCTCCGTAATAAACTGCCAAATCTCTAAAGATCAACTTCAAACCCTTGCTCTCCAGTGTTCCGGATATCCGCTGCAAAGCTAATTCAAGCTCCGCCGGAGGTATCAAGACCGCTGTGATGCGCCCTGCCTGGAGAGCCTGGACACCTGCCAGAAAATGGTTTAAAGAGTCCTCATACTGAGTAAGGAGATCTAGCTTAAGTTGGCGCTGCGACAGCGCTGCCTGAAAATACTGCAACCATAAAATATCTGACGCCTGACTGTCTACCTGGTTCAGCACCGTTTGATAGTTATTGAATAAGTCGGTGACTGCATTCTCTAATTCTTTAACTTGTTCTTCCTGATCTAAAGATTCGTCTGCTAGTTGCTGTAATTTACTTGATGAAGCATTAATAACTTCCATAAAAATACGGGTATTATCATTAATGGTATCTGAAAGATGATTCGAATAGTTGTAAAGTTTAAGAATAGCATCTTCCTCTTCTTTCACATCTTTCAGTCTAGCTAGTTCTAATCCCAAAGCGACGTTCCCCACTACCTTTATAGGTTCTTTACTGGTTCTTTTTCGTCTTCTGACATTGTCCTGAAGTAAATCTCGTAGAATTTTTTCCCCTTTCTTGGCCCGAAATTTTGTTCTTACTAAGGTATCGTCCAACTGGCTTATCATTGGTTGGAGGGCACTGCACACCGCCCGACCAAAGGTTGGTAAAGTCATTGTACTATGCTTTCCCAAAATGCCCTTTCTACTTCTGTTGCTCTCTATTTCAAGGCCCCCCTTGGCCCAATCCCACTTTTTAACACATAAAGATGGGTGAAAACGATATCCTCTAGCCATGCTCTTTGGCTTTTCTACCACAAACGTCAACTTGACGAATTCGTTCTTTCCCAATAAAATATTATTCGTTCTTTCCAGTATAACCCCTGCACCCTGCCGAATCAGGTAATTTGAAGGTTCGAAGGCAGAACTGGTGCATATAACCTTAAAAGAAAAATATTAAACCGTTCGTCACCTTCTTTCCCCATCAACCCCTGACAGTAATAATACATATCGCAAACAATCTTCAATCAAATACATTTCAAAAATTCAAAAGTCCTTGTGTATTCCAGTAGTGTATGTCCATGATAGCTAAAATAATTCTAAGTCCAACTACTCACCATCAACATTGAGGACAAGATCCTCATGATGTAGTCTATCACACCCATGGCAATTTGTAGTTGGAAGTCTGGACAGGTCTATCTGGCAGGAGTCTGGATCTCGTGGTCTCTGGTCAAAGCGCCCAAAGGTGACCACTGTCCAGTTTCGCCGCCCTTTTATGTCCAGAATTTCCCTCTGTTAGCTATCTAAAATCCCTAGCTCTCCTTTCATTGGAGGCATTCCTTTCCTGAGACCCTTGGATCCTCCCTTTTCTTTTCAAATAAGGCGATGGTCATTAAATTTTGGCATCGCGTCCTCGGATCCTTTTCCTGTAGAGCTTCTCATTCGCTCTTCTCTTTGGATCGCCAGAGCAATTTCTCGTGGCGTCCTTTCCTTTTCCAATCAGCTTGGAGTGACTCGAATTTTATTGATTCTAATTTGAATATTCTTCTACTTCCCCCCTCCTCCCTCTGAAGTGGGAAAAATATTTCCCCGATGAATTCCTAGGATTTTATGAAGAGATGGCCAGTCCCTAAATATGGAGTTGTTGACTACTTGACCAGTGCGCAAACATCATACCAATGTCTATGCTAAGCCATTGAGTGCAACTTGTCCTACCCACAAATTCCTTCAGAGAGGAATCTGGATGGAAAAACGCAATTCTCAAGATTTTTATCCCTCATTTTCTTACTTAAACTTTTCCTCTAGTAATTATCATGTCGATGTCCTTAGAATCTTTCCTGTACCATTCCTACCGCGGATTTTGTAATTCTCTTATCATTATCTCAAACATGTGTACATTCCTTCTCTTCATTTATAACTTCGTCATTCAAAATATTGTAACCTCGCTGTCCTAAACAGCGCTTACTACAACTTTTTGTTCATCTAACTCCTAAAATATCTCTCATTCCCTAAAAATAAGTATATCTTAATTCTAGAAAAATGGAGCTTCTGAATAAATTGTCCTAGTGACAATTGAGTAAAAATTTTCTCCCGCCCCCTTTGGTGATCAGCCGTTGTTGACGTTAACGGAGAATTCCTAATCTATCTATCTGAAATGTCGACTCTGCTAGGCGTGTTTATACACCAACATTCTTCAGACTCCATGACATATTCACTGGAGGGTATTTCTGAAGCAATCAAAACACCAGATTTTATTTGTTGTTCGCACCTAGCGCTTTCCTTACCAAACATTCCTCATTCTCCAATGTCCCCTTGATATTGGTAACGTTTGGTGATGAATTCCAGAAAGGTTAGCGCGTGCAACGACTTAACCTCTGCACCCCCTGACGCCTCGGCGTTTGTTATCCGGTGTGCTACCTTATTACCTTCCAGGAAGTCGTTGCTACCCGCCCCGGGTTAGGTGTACCTATTTTTTCCCAACAACCTGCTGGGCGCCGTATGCTCCTTTTTTATTTGCAATTCTAAAACATAGTACAATTCTTTATTCTAATCCGGACATATATCTTTTTCCTAATTCTCATAAACCTGTATTTACCTTTTTCTTACTTTATTCGTTCAAACTGAGTCACTCCCTGCTTTTTATATCACTTTTTCCTTCGTAAACCTTATTCTGGTTGTATTCCTTCTTTTGATTCCTGCTAACTTCTTCTGTACATTAATTTCTTATTCCTTTTCCTCAAAATTACTGATTTGCAACTTATTGTTCTTTTCTTAAGAGATCACATGTTTCTAAGCAACCTCGGGACAGTTCTAGCCTCCAAAGTTCGATCAAGGTATTTTTCTTTTGCCGCTTCATTGAGACAGTCGTCTTCAACCCACTGTACTGACTTATCCTTGAATTTAATTCTGAATCTTAAACCATGATCTTTCACTCTTATAATGTCTAAAATATCGGAGATCTCATAATACTTTGGGTCGCCATTATCTTTGACCTTGGTGGCTGTAGGAATCTTCGAGTTCCTCGCGTCCTCCTCCTTATTTGGGAGTTCGGACAGCTCATCCCCTGCTTCCGCCTCCTCGTCCTCCGGAATTTCTTCGGGAGGGGGTTGCGCGGGTGGGGTTGGGAAATCTTTCTCCTCCAAAAGCTCCGGATCTGAAAATGGCCCTACTAAAGGATTCCATTTCCCCATATTTTGGTTTCTTACTTTCCCTGTTTTGAGCCTATCCACTGTTACTGGCTTGGTCAAAATTTTCCCGTCATTTATTCGTTTAAGGATAACCGTCTTCTCGGTAATAAACCTGACTATTAAGTATGGACCCTGATAAATACTATGCAACTTTAGCTTCTGCTTACCAGGCTTGGGAACTCTGGGCCAATATAAATACACCACGTCCCCAATCTGTAAATCTGGGCAGAACGCTTTTTTATCATATATTTCTTTGGTACGCTCCTGGTTTGCTTCTAGGATTTTCTTTGCTACTCTTTCTGCCTTTTCTTGAGTTTGTAATATTTCAGTGAATACTTCCCTTCTCGATTTGGGTTCTTCCAATGGGTCAACTAATTTTGTTTCCATTGGTAACAACGCTTCCCTCCCGAATAATAGGAGAAAAGGGCTACATCCGTTTGCCTGTGACGGGGATATATTAATAATGTAATTTATCAGAGGCAAACATTCATCCCAGTCATCCTGCGAGTCTGAAACTAGGAATCTTAATTTATCTAGCACGTTTTTATTACATCTTTCCACTAAACCTGAAGCTTTCGGGTTCAGCGAAGTGATGAAGGAGTGCTTAATTCTCGCTCTTTGACAGAAATCTGAGAAAGCTTTGCTTATGAAAAGGGAACCGTTATCCGATATTATCCGTTTTACCGCCCCAAATCTTAATATTACATGGTTGAAAAAGTTCTTTATCAAAGTATCTGCTGTAAGGTCAGGAACTGGTATTGATATGACAAATCGGCTGTAATAATCACAAATATTTATTATATGTTTCATCCCTGACTTACTAGCTGGCAGATTCTCTAGCGCATCCATGTTTACTGTCTCCCATGGCTGAGTCGCCGGTTCTCTCACTACCATCGGAGCCCTAATCGGTCTAGTCATTCTTCTCTTCTGGCAACACATCTCGCAAGAGTCACAAAACTCTCTCACGTCTTTATACAATGACTTCCAGAAGTATTTTCTTCTTAGTATCGGTATTAACTTACTCGGTCCTATATGGGCCATAATTTCTGACTCGTGGTATAGGGATAAAAGCTGTGGCACTATTTGCTTTGGCACTACTAGTTGTGCTGAATTTTGTACACCATGTCTAGACGTCGTGGGATATCTAAATAACAAATTTTGGTGCAAAAAATAATCTGGTTCGAATCTCAAGATAGATCGAGCCTGTTCTTCGTTAGTAGGTAGTGTGCCGCTACGTAAGTATTCTATGATTGGACCTGTAAAAGGGTCTTCTTCTTGGCTATTGCTAATAATCGACATATCTGTTGCCAAGGTCTCGACTTCCGATACATCAACCTGTACTGGTTTCTTTTGGGTAGATCTCTCATATTTCTTCTTCTCTTTTTGCTTAGGGTATTGCGTGATTGCATGGACTGGTAATAGATCTGACAAAGGGGTAGGGTCCGGGTTAGATTTATATTTGATGCGTGATAGCGAGTCTGGTACTTGATTCTGCTCGCCTCTAATATGGCGAACTGTGAAATCAAAACCTCTTAGTAACATTATCCACCGGGCAAACTTGCCCTTAGGTTTGTCATTTTTCAGAAGAGAACACAACGCTGAATGGTCGGTATATAATATAAATTTTCTTCCCTCTAAATATACCCGAAAATTCTTAACCGACCAGACCACTGCTAGTAATTCCTGTTCCGTTGTGCTCCATCTAGACTCTGTCTCTGAAAGGGTTTTAGCTGCGAAGGCTACTGGTCTTTTTCTACCTTCTTTATCCACTTGAGATAAGGTTGCTCCCAAACCCACGGAACTCGCGTCACATTCTAAAATGAATTCCTTTTCAAAGTCTGGGAAAGCTAAAATGATTTCCCCCTCTATCAGCGCCGTCTTTAGATCCTCAAAGGCTAAACTCTGCGGTTCGTCCCATATCCATGGTTGCTCTTTTTTGAGTAACATGGTTAACGGTTTTGATCTTACTGCATAATCTTTGATAAACTTTCTATAATATCCCACAATTCCTAAGAATCGCTGAATATCTAACCGTTTATTGGGAACTGCTATGTTTCTGAGTGGGGCTACGTTATCTTCATGCGGTGCTATTCCTTCCGCGGATATCGTGTGCCCTAGGAATTTGATCTTTTCTCTACACATAACGCATTTTGAAGGTTTAAGTTTTAGGTTAGCTTGTCTTAATCGCAAGAATACCTCTTCCAAGTCACTAAGATGTTGTTCAAAACTGGAACTAAATACACATATATCGTCGAGGTACACCAGACAAGTTTTATATTTTAGTCCCGCTAATACCATATCCATTAACAACTGAAAAGTTCTCGGGCTGTTCGTCATACCCATGGGTAACTTAGTATATCGATATTTTGTACCTGAGGAGGTTATAAACGCGGTCTTGTCGCGGTCCTCCTCACATATATCAACCTGAAAAAATCCCGATTGGAGATCTAAACAGGAGAATATCACGGGAGCATGCTGGCCTATACAATCTAAAACATCATCTATACGGGGAATATTTAAAAATTGTGGTTCCGTGGCTTCATTTAACCCTCTGAAATCACAAACAAGCCTCCAATGGCGATAATCCCCAGGCTTTGCATTCCCTTTTGCCACGATGAAACATGGAGAGGCCCAGGCTCCGCCATAGGATTCTTCTATCACCCCCTGGTGAAGCTGTTCCTCTACCAACTTGTCCATCATTTCTCTCATAATCGGAGACTGGCGATATGGCAGCTTGTGTACCACATCGTATTCAGATTTTAATTTAATTTTATGTTCTAAAATATTGGTAGACCCCAACATGCCATCCTCCCCCACAAAAACATCACAGTATTGTGTACATAGATCATTCAATTCCTCCTTTTGTTCTTGGGATACCTTAGAGGATTTTAGATCTAATTCAGGAGTAAAAATTTCATTCGTGTTGTCTTTCTCAGGAATGTTCCCTGACGCGCATACCTTAGGATCCTCCTCCACGAACCCGTCCTGGCTTACCCACCCTATTTGGGTGCGTGCCTGGATGTCCATGGGGATAGGAGAGTAATTCATTATCCGTACTGGTATGTTGTTGGCCTTGACCCTTGCCACGCACCTAGCTGTTATTAAACCCTCTTCTAATGCGTCACTCTTAGGATCGAACCAAACCTCGCGCCCATTTGGAAATACATTCCCACTTTTAATTTCCGCTCCCATAACTACCTCAGTCATCGGTGGTAAAGTTATGTCTTCTTTTGTACAAACTGCAGCAACTTGATCTTTCTCAGTTGCGCATCCCTCATAGCTTATTTGAAGTTCATGCTCCATGAGAAAATCCCGACCCATTATTAAATCCAGTCCGAAAAATAATTCCGGCCAAACTGTTACCTTAATATGATATCTTTTCTGGGCTAGATCAAGCTTCATAGAACATGGACCGTAGCCCTGTATTAACCTCCCATCTGCCAAAACGCATTTCTTTACAGGCATGTCCGTCATTCTGGGTGTTCTGGCATTTAGGCTCATGTACATTTTCTTACTCATAACAGATATAGACGCTCCTGTGTCAACCAAGGTCATTACTCTTGTTCCATACATATATGCGTCGACACAGTGCTGTTCCCTATCTATCGGTATTGCAAAGTAATCCCACGAGTTATTTACATAGCAGACATCTGTTAGCAAATGGGGCTGTCCCCTGATCGTTATACCTCTATTATCTAACTTTTCCTTTTTTCCTCTTGAGTTTATATTCCTTCCCTGCGGCCCCTGTGCGTCGTCTCTCCCCCCAATGTGCCCCAATGAAGGGAGAGACATTAGTTTGGGTTATCCGATGCAAAGAAAGGTCCCTCTGAATTACCAGTTATCATTCCCCCATTCCCTGTATAGTCGACTGCACCTACTTGTTTCTTTTGACTAGGCATACTTTGACTCCCTTGGGTCCCGTTTCTCCCCTGTCTCTGAGCCCGACATTCTGTCTGATAGTGACCAAAATTTTGACAATTAAAACACTTAACTCTGGGTTTGAACTTCGGGAATCCATCGTCGTTCTGCTGTCTCTCGCCTTTCCACGGTGCCTGATTGCTGTGGTGGCCTCGGCCTCTGTTTCCTCTGCTATTGTTGTAGCCTCTTCCCCCTGTCGACGACGGTTGATTTCCTCCATTACCCTGCCATTGCTGTTGGTCTTGCTGCCGCCACTGTTGCTGGTTCCCTTGTTGGTTGCCCCAGGGCTGCTGATTCCAATGATTCGGATTGTTGTTCTGCTGTGGCCATTGGTATTCGTTCTGATGCCAACGCTGGCCCTGATTCTGATCATTTCGGCCCTGATTTTGGTTTGGTACTGCTGCTATGGCTGTTGCTTGGCTTTTGAACGTGGCCTCTAATCGTGCTATGTTCTTTTCCATGCTCTTTTCCATTGATTTTTCCATGGATTTCTCCATGGATTTCTCCATAGCCTTCTGCACCTTCTTTAAATCGTCTGCTGTCATTTGATGTGTCGGCGCACCCTTTTCTCTCTGAAGTAGATGTTCCATCATTTTAGTCACGGTGAGCGCCTGCTTAGTTAGCAACATCGTTCTGTATCTTGGAAGAAGGGACGCTAAGAAATGTTCTTTTATATTGTCTGCATCATTCACTTCCGCCTTTACCATTCTGGTCTGGAAATCTTTGAAGAAATCTGCCAGTTTTTCCCCTTCGACCATATTCACCTGCTTTAGCGCCTTTCTGTCCATATCGGACATGTGTTCATATCTGTCCAGAAAAGCTTTCTTCAGATTTACCCAGTTGTTGTATGGGTCCGGAGTCTCCAGTAATCTCAACCAGTGTCGAGCCGAACCGCCTAAATACGTTGCAAACTGTCTGCAGAACTGGTTCAAATCATCTGGGTACAATCGTTGTGCTATGGCTGTGCAATCTTCCATGAAGGTTCTTGGATCTTCTCCATCATTATTTGAAAACTTTGGGGGTGCTAGTAGGGTCTGGACTCGATTCTCGAACAACGCCATTCCTTCTTCCTCTGCTTCTTCTTCTTCTTCTTCTTCTTCTTCTTCTTCTTGAATCACGATCTCGGGTCTATGTTGTCCGTTTTCCCGTGGCGGTGGCCCGTTGAGTACAGGATCGGCGTTCTGGTTTTCTACTATGGGCGCTGGAAGCCCGTTCTGATGTTGGGGCACGCCGTTTATTCCCTGTGTCTGTTGTCGGCCGTGTGCTTCAGCGTTCTCCCGGGCTCGCTGTAGTCTTTGCTCGTGTTCCTCTTCTTCTGCCTGTATTCTGTCGGCTTCTGCTTGTCTCTGTCTTTCTGCTCTATCTTCTTCTTCCTGAGCTATTCGCCGTCTGTCTTCCTGTTCTTCCTCGGCCAACTGTCTGTCTCTCTCTCTCTGCTGTTCGCGCTGTAATTCTTCCTGCCGTTGTTGTTCCAGCTCTCTTTCTTCCTGTTCCTGCTCTTGCTGGAGCTGTTCTTGTTGTTGCTTATTTAACGGCTGGTTTAGCTCTGCGTCTCTGAGTTTTCGCAATTCGGCACCCAATTCTTTCTGTAACTGCCTGGCAGCTTCGTCTATTCCACGTGGTTCTGTTTCCTGCTTCTCCTGATTTTTTCGTGGCGTGACTGCCCAAACCCCTTGGTGGGTATCTTCTTCTGCCAGGATAAGGGTTTCTTCCTCGGCCACTAATGTATCTTGGCTGTCTATGCTGCTTTGGTCGTCTATGTTTTCTAATTCTTCTTCCGATTCGTGCCCTGCTCGAGCCAAATGTTCAAATTCCCCGTGAATTATATCGGCTTCATCGTGTAGTTTTTCTGTTATTTTCTCTGCGACCAGTAATTTTGTATCTTCGACTTGTTGTTCTTTCTCTGCCTTCTTGCTTAGCTGCGGAGCTATGTCTGGAATGCCCGCGTCAGTGTCCTTGAACCCTCCTCTAGTCACACAATTTAATCTGAAATTTGCTCTTGATTTAGGTCTCGCCTTTTCATCGTCCGCCATTCGGCATTATGAAACGGAATATGTCCATATCAAATCTCCAGGCCCGGGTTCTTTCACCAAATGTTGGTGTCTGTAGAGCGTAGACACTACAATTAGGGATTACTACTAATGGATTACGGAGTTACTCTAATCACTCGGATCTCTCGCGATATACTTATAAATAGGGGTAGCTTCGATTGGTTAGACGTCTCAATAGGGATATAGTGCTTGGCTTGTAGTTTCAGTAGGTATAAGGTAAGGCGTGGAGTACAGAATGGCTTCTTTTATTAGGCTTCAATATAACACAGTGTTCATGTATAGCAAGTTATAGCATGGTCAGTGTTCAAGGTGGCAGGGCTTCCAGTCAGTTCATCATCATACAGCATACGGTAGTACAGCTCTCCAGGAGAAGTCTGCCTATACAGTGACTGGGGGCCCTTATATATTCTAGGTGTTGCACCAGACCTGGGATGCATTTCATCATCTTTCCCGGGCGTACTGCAATGGTCAGGAGGCATTTCGTCAGCCACCAGGGCTGTTGAGCATGCGCTGGCCCTTGCATCAGCCTCCAGGTTAATGGCGGAGTAGCTCACATGCAATGTCGCCGGGGGATTTCATCATCCGGAGACATTGCATCAGCTCTCTCCGCCCAGGGGTTAGACCCCCTCCCTACCACCGTTCATAAGATCGACCAGTAAATAAGTAAACAATCGACACACATATAAATATAACACACACATAGGCTTAAATATTATTAAAAATAAATTGGGACATTAACACAAGGAGCTAGAGGCTGAGTTGGAATAATATTTTCTCAAGCGTGGTTTTGATTTATATGGGGTAGAGAATTTAACAAATGTGACAGAGCATGGTTAATTACCATAATATTGAAAATTGGAAAGCTGCATTTTTTTCTGCAATGACGACTGAGATCTGAAAAAGAGGCCTTCCAGAATTGTGTAAAATGCTTTGCAAATAACTTAAACCCATATATATTACATTCGCTACAAAGTAAATGTGGACCAAAGTGACCAGAGTTCTTTTTAGCCGGATAATAAAGCTACGAACCTGCCACAAATGATTTAGGTTTAGAAAGCATACTAGTTTTATGCCCAATTAAAACCGCAGGGCAGACAATTCATTGAACTCATTTGCCAGGAGTAAGACTACACAGTCATAGAATGCAACGGGTTCTATAGGTGGGTGTCCGGTGTTTCCCCCGCCAACATTCTCCCCACCGCCAATCTCCCCGCCGCAATCTCCCCGCCTCCATTTCCCCGCCATACATTCTCCCCGCCATACATTCTCCCCGCCAAATTGCCTCCCCGCCGACATTTTCCCCGCCTATTTCTTTTTCCTACAGGCAGGAGTAGGGATGTTATGTTATGTGTTATGAGGAGAAACTGAGGGAGATGAAAGGTTCCATCATCTCCGCCGCCCATCAGGGTATTTAGCTCTTATCTAGTCATTAGCAGTGGCGTGCCCCTGACCATTTCTAAATGACTTAATTGCAATTTTAAAAAATCATTTTAAACTTTCGAGTTTTTGATGCCAATATCAGGACTATTTCAATATGATATCAAGTGCTTAGTTAAGAGCAGAAAAGATATCTTTCTCCGGTTCAAATACATGCACTAGAAGTGGAGATATCCAGTACCAACTACACACAATTCATCATTTTTACTTACATTTTTTTCCCCATGCGACATTGTGCGACACCTTAACCACATTTTTTTTTATTTTCACATACACACTCAAACATGGCAGAAAATATGATGTTTGATTAGTTATGTTGTATTTTAGGAGATTGATATGCTTATTCAGTACATGTAGGCCTAGTACTAGTATTGTCGAATTTGACTGGTAATGTATAACGATGTTTTTTGATAATGATAAATTATGCTAGAATTTGATAGTAGAATTTGATAGTATAACTTGGCTATACTAAACAAAATTGTGTATTTGTGTGAAGACAATTAGAAAATAAAAACAGTTTACAATTCCACCAAATACTATTCTTTTACTTCTGTCACTTGGCTGCGTTTCACATCATGATTTTTATGGTCGATTCCCACTCAACCTGTACAAATTTTAATCATTTATTGGCGAAAATGTTGGCGGGGAAAATGTTGGCGGGGAGGTCGTTTGGCGGGGAGAATGTATGGAGGGGAGAATGTCGGCGGGGAGATTTTGGGCGGGGAGATTGCGGCGGGGAGAATGTCGGCGGGGAGATTGTTGGCGGGGGAATGACCTAGAACCCTATAGGTGCCCCCCCCCTGCAATTTCCCCCTTGAACCTTTCTCCTGGACTTTTCCCATCCGGACCTCCCCACTAGGACATCTCTCCCAAGGACTTCTCTGAATTCCGTGAATTAGATTATGATGGTCTGATTTTTGGACTTGTTTTACCGAACGGTTTGACTATGTATTGCTTTTGCCTTAGGCTTTCCCTGGACCTGTAATATGGGAGATTAATTCACCCATCAGTTATGCGCGTACTTTGTAAAATCTAAATGTATCAACATTAAAACCATCCTATATTTATTTAGCTATTGAGGCTTTTGAAATTAAAAGGGAAGGAGGAATTCTTGTTCTATTATGCTGCACCAAATCTTCTATATATAGGTTGTTACAAATGCATACATGTGATTGAAAAAGATTAATGAGTAACATTTAATTATTATTCCATGTAGGCACTACCAGTCGGCTGCAGCGTGCTGCTGTCCATTGCTAATGGAGCAGCTATTCTTGGTATGCCTGCAGACGTCATGCTGAATGGAATCCTCTTTGTCTTCACGGCTGCTGGATATGTATTGGCTGTACCACTTGCCGCCCATATGTTTCTACCAATCTATCATCGTTTAAACCTGTCAAGTGCTTATCACGTATGTTATATTTAATATGGTCTCTTACTCACTTAATTGTTGCCCAAGGATTGTTTGAAAGTGATATAATGATATGCACAGTATAATATATAAACCATCCAACAACCTGTCTAGAAGGTTATAATTTTCATTGACTCTTACTTAGATCTACGACCACACTTCACACTTCTCTACGAAATTTAATACCTCTTTGATTCCGGAAAACGATAGCGGTAGTGATTTAACATAGTTTGATAGCTAATTATTTTAAAAGCACAACATATATTCCATTGCAGTTCCTTGAAATAAGGTTTAATACGTGGGTTAGAATGATTGGTGTGAGCATATACCTCCTCATGATGGTTAGTGCATGTTTTCCCTCTTTGATTGTTTTCAGATTGTTAATTTCTTGCTAGGAAAATGGTTCAATTTCAAACAGATTCCAAGTCAAAATTGTCACAATGATGTTCGAGGTCTCGTCGAACATGTATTATACATGTTTATGATTTTTAGGGAACGTTTGGCAGTTCTTGTGGTGTGTTGGGAACTATTGTACCATAACGATTACATACCAAAAACACATGCACATTTCTTCAGTGGGCTTAGCAGCAAAATCTGTTGGTGCCTAATTTCTGTGCAGAACAAAGGTTTACTCCTCTGTTACTATCATAGTCATTTACGTACCCAACACCTGCTACAATCTTTGCTAAGTCCAGAGCTACGTTGTTTAAAACATTCATATCAGAATATCAGATTAAATTACGATAAAAAGATATGAATAAGATCGGAGATAATAGCCAGTGAATTTGAATTCGACAAAATCAAAACAATTCACATTCAGTATCTTCATTCTACTGTTTATCACTTGACATGCTTATCTAACTTAACACGTAACAGGTGGCATTTCTGGCGGTCGTATTGTTTGCTCCTGCAGTTGCATTTTCTGGAGGTAACGGCGTTTTATAGTATCAATAGTGATAACATGATTATACAGTGGGTGGAATAGGATGCTCGAGAAAAAGAATACCTGAATAGATTTTAGCAACAAAAAAGATCTCTTTTTATTATCTAGAATTCTAATTACACGATATAATTTCACTGGCATTAATTTTATATTTAAAACTATTATGAAGAGGAGATTGCTATTAAAATTTAGAATGGAACTTCATCGAATTCTTTTTTTTTCAGTAACCAAGATGCCTTTGTGGGTTACCATTTTTGCGACAGGTGTAATATGTTCACTGTATACAGCTTTGGTATGTATACCCTTTTCATTAAAAATATTCTCCATTGGAATGTTTTGTGATTTGATCTGTGGGAACCTAATGGTAAAGTCAGATTTGATAGATTACGCCAACAGCATCATTACTGTGACTCTTGCATGTCATTGTTCATGAAAAGCAATCGAATCATTCTATAAGTTCTCAAAGAAATAGCAAGGCTAACGATAATAATGACATGAATCAACCTATTTACTCGATACTATGGACGACAATACTATAATATGTGGTATGTATCCCATTCCATAATAAACCGTATAGTTCATCCTTTAGGAAAATAAAGAGGTATAGGTTTCCCTAGAAAATATCAATTGTGATACCACCCTGCCCCGTTGTCTTCGTTCTTATCACCGAGATCTATAAATTTTATGTTTTCACCAAACTATAGGGTGGAATGAGAGCAGTTGTCTGGACCGATACGTTTCAGTTTATCATTATTATGGCTGGCCTATTCCTTATGCTAATTAAAGGAACTTTGGAAGTTGGAGGCACAAATGAGGTGTTCCTTCGGGCATTGAACGGATCAAGACTTAACTTTGATGTGTAGGGTTCTTCTATTCTTAATCAGTTTATACGTTCCAACGTTATCCCCGCCACAGGTTTTCCATTCACCCAGTAAATGTAAATGTGATAGAAGTAATCTGTAGCTTCATTCATATAAACATAAGCATCATTTAATTCTTTCGGCACTCTTAAGATAGGAATATTAATTGCAAATATTGTGAATTGCATGAATACTTGTATTTATTATGTTATTGCCATATCGCAAATAAAACGATGTAATACTATTCTTCTCAGTTTTACATTAGACCCTAGGGAGAGGCATACAGTGTGGAGTACAACGTGTGGTGGTCTTTTTCTTACACTCGGCATATTTGCAAGTCAACAGACATCATTTCAGCGCTACCGCTCTCTTAAACGATTAAAGGATGCACAGATGTTAGTAAGATTTAGCAATACAAATACGATAGACTGATTAAGAAACAATTCTACATGACTTTTAAACATAAGAAAACTGCAACATTATTCCAATAATATTTGTGCTATACTTCGCTAGCGAATTTTGTGATACATTAATATATAGAACTGTTTTTTTCCCGGGACATATTAATTAGATATGTACAGCAATATATTCCCAAATGCTAAATACTGTTTTATATTCGCAGACACATAAAAATGAAAAAGGACAATGTTGGTGTCAGCAATTAAAGATTTGTTTAGAGTTTACCGCAACTGTTTTTCTATGGGTCAAATAAAGTAGACAAAAACATTAAACTTGTGCACATTAAAAACATGATTTCTTAAAATGTGGTTTGCAGATGTATATACGTGGCTGGGGCAGGCTTTATAGTGCTGACATTACTACTATGTGGAATAGGATTGGTCATCTATGCTTTTTATGAGGGCTGCAATCCTGTTACTCAAGGTTTGCCATCAGCACAGGTTAGTGATCGACCATTACAAAATATCATATTTATATTGATTTACAGTATACTACATGTACAGTAACGTAATATGAAACACATCAAATAAAAATACATTGGGCAAGTCTGACATTAGATAATTAATATAGACGTAATAACCCATTCCAGTGTGCAATATAGTCTATACATGTATAGGCCGACGCCCAGGTCTATATAAAAAAATGAGACTTGGTGCATAGTAGTGATATATATGAGACCCCTTTACCACCCGCACCCATCCCACTCCACACTGTCCCTAGGGTGACAACTCTATACACTACGTCACACCTATCCCCCACCCACCCCCATCACTAGGCAGCGATTTACACCCAACTCTTACTCTATCTCCCTAATAAGGGGGCGTAGAAATCCTCGTATATCACTATAATACTGTCTATGATATTGGCATTTATTATATATACATATTGATCATTGGAGTAGTCGGGGTCCGGGCCCAAGGTCTTTAAATACTAGTAACTCCTTAGCGCCTGAGTTAGGTCAGCACTCAGAGTCAAATATTACTAGATTTTACTCCTATCATTTGTAGATTGTCCCTACTTTTATGATGCACATCATGGGCAATATTCATGGACTTCCAGGTCTTTTCACAGCCGGTGTCTTTGCTGGAGCACTTAGGTAAATATATCAAATGCTTGGGGTAAACACATCTCAGTAGAGACTCCATGGAACAAAATGCAAAATAATTATGTAACATTTCATCCCAGCGGTGGATTATAACCTATTTCTACATCTGTGGCTGCTGGCGTTTGGCGCCGTTTTCATCTGCTTTCTTCTTAATTTTGTGAATAAAACATCGTCACATTGTAGAATTTACAGCAGAACTTCCTTCCAGCACCGTTTCTTCAGTAATTCAGGCTTTGGCTTTAACAACAATACAAGATCTAATAGAACCCGCCTATTGTCATCAAGCCGGGAAATCTCTGACTGACAAGTGCAAGGCTACTCTGGGACAGATATTATGTAAGCCTTTCTCTTGGAACTATCTTCATTGATAAGATTTCTCATGTCATATTAACATGGCTTAATTACATTTTTACGAGGTCTCCTGAATAGAATACAACTGAATGATATGAATTTTATAATTGTAGTATTTCAAGTATTAAGGGAAAATTGTATGTATACAATCATGTATACATGTAGATATGTGTATGTATGTACGCCGATTTACGTACGTAGTGTATTCTCATAATCTTCATTTTATCAAAAGATATGATCAAATACTTCATGACGTATTTTTAATTATTCCAGCCTTCCTTTTTGGTATCCTCTCTGCAGGACTCTCTTTCGCCGCTCAGTATTTTGGACCCATACTTATCCAGATGTCCTTCAGTGTGCATGGTACTCTTGGTGGTCCACTCTTGTCTCTTTTCATCCAGGCCATCTTCTTCCCTTGTATTAATTCTTGGGTAGGAATGAATGTATAGTTGCTAAACATGAGGGCAATATTTACACATTATATTATATAGACATTATTGCCAGACCTGGCCACCAGTCGTGTGTTATTTGGAACTATATAGATTGTTTTGTTCCGTTCTTTTCCAACATATCTAATTTAAATCATTTGACCAAAATTGTGGAGGATTTTGTTCGGCTATTTTTGCTACTGATAATCAAAAACGTAACCCGCTAAAATCCTTTGCTCTGGTGGCTTCACTTATTATCATTATCGCTCACCGTTTTCTCTCGGTTGATTCGATTTCAAATTTTTGTATAAACATAAAACAGCAGAATTTGTTGTCCGTAACCGCTGAGAATGAAGCTTTAAAATCTAATTCTTTCTGTTTTAGCTTGTAATGTTTAAGATATGTATTTATCCAGGGCGCAGGGTCTGGGGCTATTGTTGGTCTTGCGGTTACCTTATGGATGAATGTTGGGTCTATATTGATAAGGAATGTGCCAACACCACTGCCTATGGGTACTGCTAACTGTTCGGTCTACGACGTAAACTCAACGAAAACATTAGTCACAGCTGGATTGTACGTTGTTGGTTGTTTTTATTTTACCTCCATATGCATCAATTTAATTATATTCAAGGATTCATTATTCTCTGATATGGTGTGACAAAGGGAATGCACATCTGGAAACCGGTCTTCCAGCTAACTCCCTATTCTTGATTTTGACTTGAGTTACAGTTATTAGTACTCAAAACTGATTATGAAATATGATTAAAGTTAAAACTATTGTTTATCAACAGATAAATTTATTAAATTTATTAATGAAACGCCGTCATAGATGATTATTAGTTAACGTGAGTTATGCTTTCATGAAAATATTGATGTGTGTTGTTTTCCATAACTGCGCCCATACTTTTAAATAATTTGCGTTTTGTTCCACTCATTCTTTACGGAGACAGTTTTGTGGAAATGGTCTGTGGATGTTTGCCCACAGATAACAAAACTTCCTCTGTAAAATTTCAAATTCAATTAAGGAAACTCATAAGTGCTTTATCAAACTTTTATAATATACGCTTCACAACTTTATGTAGGTCTGCATTTAATGACACTCAAACATCTCCACTGCATGAATTCTACAAAGTCTCCTACATGTGGTACAGCTTAAATGGCGTACTGATTTCCACCGTCGTCGCATGCATAGTCAGCGCCTTTACCGGTATATATACATTTCCTCTCATATATTGTCATTTTATTCCCCGACGAAGTCATTTTTCGTTCAAACATAGCTATTTAAAAGTTAGTAAAAACATAAAAGATAAAAACATGATTTAGAAAGACAAGCTCTCGATCCTCTGTAATCAATCTCACAACATTACAGTTAATGTATACATTTGGACATTGTTATTTACTGATATTTAACAAATCATAATCTATAATAGGTTTCAGGGAAAAAGGAAACAGGCCATCGCCATACATCCTCACATATTCTTCTAGATGCTGGTGTGCCAAACTCCAGAGTTATGACGTCCAGGTAACAATACCACAGTTGTCTCAGAATGTAATGAACTACAAGGCCATGAGAATGAAGGAATGAAGCCATAATTTTTCAAATCTATAGGCTAAGCCCATTTGTGATTCACTGTCCTCCAAAACAAAATAAAGAAGGGCGGAACACGCTATAACAAAACATTCCATTTTTGTATTTTGATTGATTCTGCACATGATAGCCCTATATTTATATATATTTTACCCATATATATAAATTTAGTAATTTCTAGCATAACTAACCCATGTAAACTGGAATTCATTCATTTCAGGGATGTCCAATGGAAGAAGCGGAACAGAAACAATACAAAAAAGCTGCAGATGTTGAAGAAACTGAATGTTATCGAAATTTTTGATGTATGAATTAGAACGAACTCAGATTTGTATAAACAGGCAACACTTGAAAGTGTCATGGTGGACAAAGTGTATTTACATTCGAACTTTATTAAATGTCTTGGCCGTAAAAGAAATAAAAAACAACAACAAAACTACACAATATCAGAATGCCTGACACCGCCCCGCCCCCACCCGATATGTGTTGTTGCTATAAATATGCGAGGTATACTAAGAGACTAAAACGTAAAGTTGTCCCAGTCTATTATATTTGATTCAGGGAGAGGGAGGGGGAGAGGGAGGGTGTGTGAGAGAGAGATGGAGAGAGAGGTGGAGAGAGAGAAAGGAAGGAAGAGGGATGAAGAGAGAACGGGAGAGAGGGGAGAAGGGAGAAAGAGCGAGATAGAGGGTGTACACCCTCCCATTGGATGTTTTGCTTGAATGGGAAGCACGAAGAGGGTAGCATTTATTCTAGCTACTGCTATAAAAGTACATACCTATATCTACTATAACAAGTACTAAGTTAAGAAATTATCAAGTTAAGTTTGGTTTATCTATTTAACTTTACAATTAGTGTCAACTTAATTTATATACCTGGCGTTTCCAATGGAAACGATTCTCAGACCGAATTACTTGTGTCCGATGTCAATTTATTAACTTGTTGTCCAGGCGGAGAGCGTGAGGTCATTTGAATTTAGTTAGACATTATTAATGTGCATTCATAGCAGATTTGAAGGAGGCTTAATTTAAAATTTTCTCGGAGCCCCGGTCCTAATTTCCCGACCCGTAATGTAATGTGAATGGGCCTTTACACTCTCTTTTTCTCGATCTTTCTCCTCTCTCCCTCTGCCTCTCTCTGTGTCATTTACCAACCCCCATGTCCCCCGTCCTCCACCTTTATGTATTTCCTCTGTAACTTCTTTGTAAGAACCGTATAAAAAGAGCTATATTATTCTGACATTGTGAGATATGATTTTAAGCTTAAATTCGTTCAACCATCTGTAAATTCCTAATTGTAGATACAACATCAACAAATCTGTCTTTCTGAAATGTTAAACTGTAAAGACCAGTAGAGGGTATTGAATTCAGTTGCCCCTAGCAACGGCGGGTTTTAAAGCATGTGGGGGACTTGAAACATAGAGGTACATTTGGAGAAAATGTGGGTCTAAATTAAACAAAAAGATTTATTCTATATCGGTGCATTATGAGTGGAGCTTTGAGGAGGTATTAGAACCATTCCCTCAGCAGTCAGAGTCAAAACCCTTGCAAATGGCCATGTTGATCAGCCAGAAATTAGTCATGACCGTAGCCCTTCAAGCTGACAGGTAAGGGGCGTGCTAGTGTGTGTGTGTGTGAGGGGGGCAATATAAGAATACTAGCACTATTTATTGAAAGTCAAAAGTATAAAAATACATGAATAATTTCCCTTCAACTGTACAACAGTACAGTAACACATTTGTGAGAAATGGGATGAGACCTGTCAGCTCAGAGTTGATCTTCCCCAATATCCCATGGCATTTTTGCGTACATAATTTTGTTTGCTTAAAGCCTACATGTAACGTCTGATATGTAGAGAAATAGAGTCAAAGAAATATAGACTAGAATAATTAACAATCAACCAATCAATCAAAGAGCGGGCCCACGAGTATTCACCCTTCTCATACATTAATCAATGTATACGGTAACATAGGCTCTGACTGGGCAGTGCGACCGGGTCGCGGTGGGGTCAGGCCACCCAGGCCCACGTTTCATAATCTACGCAGCGCTCGGTAAAAAACGGAATGCAGCGATGGTCTGGTAACGGCAAAAATAGCGCGCGTTCGTAATTCCCATTTCATAAAGCCTGTGCTAACCATGCGCTAATCAAGGTGTTGTTCGTTAAACTAACAACAGATTTTAGCGCCCGCTAATTTTAACCAGTGGGCGTTAGAAGAATTTGATGCGCCACCTATAAATAGTTGCGTAACCAAATTAGTGATGCATATTTCTCCACACACCTACTTCCAATACAAGAGCCTTCGAATTATGTCATGCCGATGTCTGCCTTCTTCACGCAGGTCAATTTGACCACGTCAACGCCACCCATATGATATCTCAAAAACATACATAATCATTGAGTTTTTAAAGGCTAGTAGACCTATGTGGTATGATAATAGGTCCCACTTTTATTGTAATATCTAGTGGTCTCCTGGCAGTCCAGCTAAGGAATTTGGAGCAATTTTTCCTATATCCCAAGACATTTCATGAAACATTTCAGAAGCTCGGAAAAAAGACAATTAATTAGAATTTTAATTTCAGTTCGCATATTAGTTTACATTATTGCAGGAGCTTCTAAAATCACTGAGGCCAAAAAAAATAGGTGTGTTTCCGACCCCTCCCGCCTACCTAGAAAAACCTTACCCTACCTAATGTTTTTACCATACCTGATTTTTTCCGCATTATATCTTATTTTTTTATTTTTTTTTGACAAAAAAAGCTGATAAAAGCAGGAATTTAAAACGGGTTTTCCTAACCCGAAACTGTCAAAAAGCACATTTCCCATGTTCAAAACAACTATTGTTATGAAAAAGACATTTTTTTCCCAGTTCCTGGGAGGTGGTTTCCAAACAAAAAATAATAATAAAAAAAAATTTACCCCCCCTACCTAGTTTTCAGCCAGATAAATCGGAAACACACCTATTTTTGTTTGGCCTGACTCCATTAAATATCCCACACTAATCTGCAACCATCTTGTTTTCCCATATGTTAGTATTTGAACATTGGTGTCGAAATAAGTAATAGAAATATTTATGGACTCTTCACTATTTATTTGTGACTAAATACATTTTTTGTGCTCCCAAACGCACCAAATGCCCTAAAATTGCACCTTAAATTGTATTTCTTTCCAGGGGGGGCATGCCCCCTGACCAAAATGCACCAGAATTCACCATCTAAGGAGTATATTTTTTTTAATTCCCTGGAGGAGAATCCTCCCGGGCCCTCCTCTGGGGGGCTTCACGCCTTCAGCGCTCACAGTCCCCAGCATGTGCCCTTTTCTCAGACCTGAACCCCCACCCCCCTTCATGAGATCCTGGATCCGCTCCTGGAGGGTTGAGTATTGCTATATAAAATACTGTACACAACCGATTCCATGAAGATGTACAATGTTTCTAACTCTATTCATAATGTTCAAACGAGGGACTTCAAATTATAGGGTTTGAGCAGCCCCCTCGGCCCACCTGATTGCCCTTCCCCTCCCCCTGGCACCTTGCCAAGTCCATGGAGGCTTAGTCGGTAGTGGGGAGAGGCACGACGACACACTTTCAACTAGCTAGGGATCTATGATAGAGAGAGAGAGATAGGGGGCAGCAGGAGAGAGAGGCAAGGGGGGGGGGAAGAGCTACCCCTCTACTTATAGACAATAGTTACCCCCATATATACGCCAACAATATGAAGACCTCCACTGGTCGAAACGCATTGGGTCATATTAAGAATCAACAATAAAATCTCGTTAGAACTCAATTTTAAGCTACAGCCAAAAATAGCCCCTCGTCTGCCGGACTATATTGTTAAGTAAAAATGCTTCAAAACAACTGTCTGGATCAGTGATTTATGGAGATTCTCTTACCTTTACATCTATTTCAGAATATATATCTTACAACTAGGCTTGGCAAACAGAGCCATGTTCACTACCTTGTGTTATGACACAGGACATCTTGCTATAATGTAGAGAGATTTATTTCCGACCCAACAAGTTACTAAATTGGCAGATAAATGGCTATTTTTCTTCCTGGTACTGAGATAAATTACTAATGTTAATATTTGTAACATTTTAGATGACACAATGCAACGATTATATTAATGACAAGTAAATGAACAATTCCGCGCTATATTAACGCAACGATTTCTGCGTTGCGTTGATTAACCACAATAGTTGTTCATCAACGAGCGCTGGGTACAAATTTGTCGTTGCGTTGAAGCATTATGAAACGGAATACTGTTGTTAAGTGCAATAGCGCGCGCTGGTCTGGATTATGAAACGCCCGCCAGGCCCATAGAGCGCGTAGCGGTAAGGTGGGCGCAAAGAGGACGTCACGAGAAGGGATTGGCGCGACTAGGTATAGGACCGGGTGAGGCAGGAAGGTGGGGGAGGGAGGGGGGGGGGGGGGGTGACGGGGGTGAAGAGGCTGAGGTGTTGGCATAACAGTGCGAAATGTATCACTGATCAGTGAGTTAGATATGGCATGCTCCCCTGATGTCATATCTAAGCTCTAACACCTTACATACAGCTACAAATGTTATCAGATGAAGAATGATTGGCGTATTTAGTAGTGACTCATTTGATCTCAGACCTCTTAAAGAGGTCTGAGATAAAAAATGAGGACGTATATATATATGATGCGGATCGAGCGAGACAGAGGGGGTGGGGAAAGAGGGGGGAGGAGGAAGGGAACAGTTATATAATAAGCTTCGTCTGCCATGAGATAGATAAGTTAGCCTCCGACCATACTATACATTCGTTAGATAACACCAGCACAGCTGCACTCACCTCGGCAGCCATCATACATTTTTGTCCTACTTACTATACTTTTGATCGAGCAGGTATATACCATGCTCTTATTTTGTATAGGGAAATATATGTAGCCCTACCATCATTTCGAGCTACACGGTGATGGGACTATAATGTGCAGTGTTGATGTCTTGCCTAGGGTTATGGAATTTAATTCATTTTAATGCTCATGCCAATATGTGATGTGTTACAGATAAATGAGTCACAAGTCGCAAAATTGATATTTTTTAAAGTGATTTATTCACAAGATCTCTTTGTTGTAACATTCTCATCTTTGGGGTGCCTAGCGCTGCATGTCAGTAACATCAATACACGTACCAAATTCCAAGACAGTGTATAAAATATATCTGTCTGTTTCAAAGGTTATCATACATAGAGCATATTTAATTACTCTATACTTGTATATTTCCGCTGAGAAATCTTGCAAACTTTTTTTCAAAAATAAAAACACCATCCTGAAAATATAGAAATACTTATTAGATGGTCTACTGTTTACTATCATTAGGCTTCATCTTGACTTGTGACTCATTTTCCTGAAACACATGCATCCAACATCATACCGAGCAGATAATTATAGGGTTACGGAGTATTCATTTTAATGTTCATGCCAATATTATCTCGCACAGATAACTATAAAATTACATTAATTTTTATTCTGAAGACCGTTATTAGAACATGAAATCTAATCCAACGAGTTTGATTTGATTTGAAACATGTTTGTTAGGCTGAAGAGAATTAATATTAATAGTGAAATAAATATTATACAAATAACGCATTTCTAACAAATCAGAAATTTGCATGCGTCGCCTCGCATTACAATCAGTATCAACCAACATAAACATAGTAAATATAGAAGCGAAATACGTTGACAATAACAATAAATCATACACTGATACTGCAATCTCAAATATTTTTTATCATTTTCATATCCGCCGCAATCATTACATAACAACTTCCATTACAAATAGGAAGTTATTTATCATATCGTGTCTTTAAACATAGAGAGAATTCTTTAAGAACTTGGAGATTTCTATGCATGGATGGAATCATTGACCATAATTTTCGACCTAAATAATGGGGACTATTAACAGTGGTTCTACCTTTTGGCCTAAAAGATTTTATGATTGGGCCATCATTAATTCTTGTTTGAATATTCACCTCAGGTTCATAAATATCATTAGAATCACTGTTTAGTTTAAACATGAATTTTAGTAGCTCCTTTTCTCTACATACCTAGCTAATATATAGTAAATGTATCTTATAATGTTTCAGAAGGTTAATATTGGATATTCTCCCATAGTTGCCATGCAGTGGCAATCCTAAGTCCCGATTCATAATTTTCTGTGATACAAAAATAGGCCATGATTGTACCCCCTCTAGTAACGGTAATATACATTTTTAAGAGGATACTGCAGGCCTTTCGATTCATATAGTAACCTCTTCTACTGATCTCATTTATTTTCCTTATAGACATGTTCTTTTTCATATTGACATAAAAGTATAAGGAAGAGTCCAAGTAAAAATCCCAAATACTTGAAACTACATACTCGTTCAATGCATAAGCCATTACAATAAAGTGAAGAATATGTCAGTTGGTTTATAGACCTCTTCTTTCCATAATATTGTGCCTTAGTTTTTTTGCATTTAAATGGTTCCTGTTGGTCCACTCTTTGCATATCGATTTCACCTGAACTAAGATCATTTCTTGGCGCATAGTTTATTATGGTAGCATCATCAGCATATAATATAAGATCACCATTGGAATTCTCGAGATAAAGATCGTTAATAAAGATTAAAAACAGGAGAGGCCCAATTGTGGCCTTGTGGTACGCCATTGTTTATGAGGCATTGTTCAGAGATCATGTTATTCATTGTTAAGCTTTCGATTATTTTGCTCATAGCAGGCACAATTGTGATTGCTCAGAAATTATTCAAATTCTTTTGGCAACCATTCGTATAGGGATAAGATTAATTCGAGCTTTTTACCATATTTTTGGAAATGAGCCCTCATGCAGATATTGCCATAGAATCAGACGATGATCATTACATTCCAGAAATCTTTTTAACATACACATAGATATATCTTCAAAACCGGCTGATCATTAATATATCATTAATTTTGTATGTAGAAATTCATTCGTGACAATTTCTTCAATATTCATAGGATAGATAGAGTGGTAACGGGATATCAATGTATCTAAACATCATCAATTGACGTTTTTGAGTGTCTTGTATCCGACCCAATGTCAGCAAATGATTTGCATAATCAATTGCCCCTTTCCGACTAAAACATGACCATTTCCATTCAGAAACTCAGCGTTTATAATCTTGGTCTTACTTGCATTAGATGAATATATTTTCCTCAGATGTTTCACCATTTCCACGATCATGTCCTTTTCGACGTAGTTTTGTACGCCCTCTTTTAGCATTTATTTTTGGAATTTTCCGATATTCTACCAAGGTAGAAGTTCCCCGTATTGACTCTGTATTCACCTCACCTATATATTCAGCAAGTCAAGAGACACATATGTGTAGGTGACCAGTTGTTTTGTCCCCAATCTGAAAGGATATAAACATGAAATAGGAAAAATCAAATATATCTAAGACTTTTCTTTTTGGAATATCCAATACCTTTTTGTCAACTTTCTTTTCCTTTTTGCCAATGTCCTTTTTACTTTTCGGATTATCATTTTCCCTTTAGGAATATACTTTTCCTTTTTGGAATAGCCTTTTCTTTTTGGAATATCCTTTTCCTTTTCCGAATATCCCCTCCTTTTCCAAATATCCACTCCTTTTCACCCAAATGTACCATGATGTATTCCTACCCCAACATGACTGGGAGGGAGAAGGAGGGTGAGAGGGAGAGGGAGGGTGAGCGGGGGAGGGGGGTGAGCGGGAGGGGAGAGGGAGAGAGGGAGAAAGAGAAAGGAAGAGAAGATGAATTGGATGTGTTATGTAACACTGCTACACTACATAGATAGCTGGTGGTCCCACACTCAGGGGTAGTGGATAATGTTACGTAATACTGAGCCACTAGTCATGTGGGTTAGATGTTCAGAAAATGTACAATTCATCTTCACCAATCCTCTCCAATAACCCAAATTTCAGACCAAAAAAAAGTTCAAAATACAGTTCAACCTAACCAAACAGATTGCTATAATCAATGCAATGCCAAATGTACAGGAATTTACATAATTTTGACCAAATTGCAGCCTAATTTAGCAGAATATACTAAATGTCTACAGCTGCCAATTGTAAATTTTCTGAAAATCTGACCCATGTCTGCTTTTGTATGGGTAGAAAAGGAGTGTACTAGGGAGGACATCGATTGGAAAAGAAGACCAAATCTTGACATAGGTATCAAAGGAGCCAGACATGGCTTTTCATGTAGGGAAAATAGGACATACTATAGGAGACATAGGAAAAAGGTGCAGTGACATACTTTTCTGTGGTGATTATCTAAGGGAAATAGTGGAAAAGGAGGCTGACATGGAGAAATCGCCACAGACATGGAACTTTTTGATCTGGAAATAGTCAAATCTGCCCGAACATAGGAAGTTAGCAGTTGGAAAAGAATTTGTAATATGAGAAATAGCTTGTACCACAGAGGAAAAGTCTGTACGGATGTCATCATTAGTACATATGTCTACTTTTGGACGCAACACCCGTCACCGTATATATTGTCCGAGACCTTGGTGACTGATGCGGTAACCACGCCCCCCCCCCCCCCGGCCCTGTTGACGTTACGTCATAGTACGCATCCTTCCATTCCCCATTCAATTCCTCACTCCACGCCCATCTCCTGACCCGCACGCATGTCAGAATTTTTTTTCTTTACCTTTGTATATGTTTATGGTGTAATAAACTACATGTCTATGTGGTTTCAGACCATACCTGTCTTGATTCTACTTATTCACCTCCCCTATATATTCAGCAAGTCAAGAGACACATATGTTAAAATATATCTTAAGGAAGTAAAGGAAGTATATCCTCTTACTAAGTCTAACGTATGAATACATAATCAAGTACATGTATATAGCATAATGATACATATATATACGTACATATCACAGCCCTTACAAAGCAATTATGTTAGCTTCGTGTAAGGGAACACTCAACAGAAAGACATGCTGACTAAATTAAAACAACCGAGGGATCTAGAAAGCTGAAATCTCTCCTTCTTAATGACAAAAACTATGCCATCGTTAATTTGTTTAAAAACTTGTTGATATATAGCATATACGATCTCATCGATGCATAGTATCATTATTTGTAGTTGAAAGACGATACATAATAATTGTAATGTTGCGTTTATGGTGCGTGTTAAAACCCACGGAGATGAACTTTCAATTCATCTAGATTTCTGTGTGAGAATTTTAAGTTAAGGGTCAGAGGGTAAGATAATGATGGATTGCATGGGACTTGGGAGGCCCGATGAACAGTTACCATGAACCGGGTCGGCTATAATTTCAATTCCTCAAGTTGACAGATACACGATTATTTCATCTTTTATAATTTATTGGTGATTGTAATGCTTTGACTCTAACTAATTCCTTCACTTGATGACTGCTATCGCTGCACGTTTCCAGGGGGAAATACAATAGGCTGTAATGGTAGAAAGCCAACCATATATATATATATAGTGAACTGCCACAGCATGTTAACAGTAAACTGATATGACTCTGCTAACAGTAAATCGAACCGGTAAGCTGTTAACAGCAATAGTACAACGTTAATTGTATGTCATCTATATTACCTCCGAGCGCAATGTAGTTTCTTATGGTGTCGTTCAATCAGTTCTTGTCGAATCTTGAGACATTAACGTTAAAGCCCCGTCTCCCGTTGAATAAAAATGTACGACGTTGTAATAGACAGTTGTATACGACGTTACATGTTAGATCATGTCACGCCTGTGACATACCTACCCATTATGTGTCTGATTTTTTTTTAGGAAAGTACTGAAATTTATCTAGCGTATTTTTTGTTCAACAGGCCCCTGGTTGACATTGGCTTATTTTCGACAGTTAGTAAAGAAGCATCGCTTGTATGTTGGACAGAATGGGATATATTTGATCCACCTATTCTTCCTAAGTCTCGCCATTCCAATGGGAAACTCATAGATGCGATGAACATTTTCTTCATTTTCCAAGTTATCATGTACATGTTTCATCCAGGCACTAACCCCTCTTTCTTCGGGCGAACCTAGGGCGACAATTCACCAAAATCAGACACAGAAACAAATTTATGTGTACAATGCATTGATATGAAATATTGCCACAAGTGACTACATCATTTTAATAGACGTTGCCAAAATTTGTGGGTTAGAAACCGTTGATTTTTTTTGACCGAATAGTGTCTTTAGAATGAATATTATAGAAGTCGTTCATTCCTGTTATAGGACTTACATGTCTGTTATATTCTACTTATGTTCAAACAATAGCTTATACATTTACTTTAAGTTTTCAACAGCTATCATGCAATTGCCTCCGCTAAGCTAAGCAATCACATCTTTAGCGATGAGCCACATGTGCTACCAAATAAACACTAACTGGGCCGTAACTGGGCCATGACCACGTATAGCAATTCATCCTGTCAAAAATTATTGAACAGGTCCGAGGGTTATCCTGTCTGTGTCTAGGATGTACAATAATCTTTCATTCGATGTTACATATATTGTTCGAGTTGTCCTTATAGAGGGTCAGGTTAAATTACCTTTACCTGGTATTGTGTTGTCAAGTAAGCAGGCTGTTAATCCCCCGACAAACATCGGAATGCCAAGTACTACAGTGAGAACCTGGTTTAGCAGCTCATTTCCTAGACAAAGTGGAGTGGTTTTGACGGATTATTATTATCGGTATCTTTATTTGAATTTAGAATTTACTATGCGTGAAATGGGGAAATTAGCTTCTGCCTCGCAAGTAGGTCTTCACGATGATGCCCAGACGTATGCATTGTCATAGTCTGCAATGTGTTTATACTGAATTATGCTGAATTATAGTCTCTTCTGGATGGAACGGAGAGCGCAGGATCCACGCAGGCATGGATATGACATGCGTGATCCTGCGCGCCTCCAAGTACACCAGTGGAAAAAAGAAGGAATAAGGAGGAGTAGTATAGCCAGAATAAGAAGTCTTTGGAACCTGCTTCCCTTAAATCTAAAAGAAATTATGGACAAAAAATTGTTCTCGGTGTCTGTTAAAAAATTACTTGCAGAATTGTACTACAATACTCAAGAGATTTGGACGGTGAATGAACAAGAAATAGCAAATTGATATTGATTTGTATTGGATTGTTGTATCTAGATCTTAGAGGTAGAGTGAACCCCTTGCCTATCTCTCTCTATATATATATATGTTATATATATGTTGCACGTACAATGATGGCGGATTATATGTATTTGATATGAACATTTTTTGTAACAAACCTAAACGGACTGTAGTTAGTAGAGATGCGTCGGTGATGGTTTTAAATTATATATTGTTCTTAACAAATGCTTCTTCTGTATATTGTAATCGATACTTAGTGAATTACGAGATATAGGTAAATGGTTGAAATATTGTTATGATTATCCTAGTAAATCAGCGACGGCTGAGATATAGTGTACCAGTTGCATAATGTTTTTCGCTGAATAAAATAATTTAAATACAAAATACATTTAGCTTTCTTGTAAAGGGAAGAACACAACATGTGCTCTGAAATAAATTCAAATAGAATAGATCTCATTAAAACAAACTATCCCCATCAGTAGATCTTTTCAATCTTGCCATAACCATACCTGTTGATATGTGTATTGAAGGACTGTTGATCCATGACGGTAAACACAAACCCAGAAACAATGAAAATCCGAACACCAGTAAATTCCTCGAAGAATTAAGATCAACATGCTGTAGATTCGAGATACCAACAGCTGTTACCATGCCTGTAAAATGTAAATAGAAAAACGATACATGTCTACATATAGAGGATATTGCTAGTTAAGAATCCCATAACTCTCTTTTTAGCCGCACACCACATTAAAGTAAATGTGAATCCCCAACATCTTTTTTATTTTTTTTCCACAATGAAAAGCCATTTAAGTGACACAAACGTTAGACGTTTATCTCTAAAAAGCGCAGAAATTGTTTACATGAACAATTGCCTTGAAATCACACCAAAAAGAATATTCACCAAATAGAAATAGAAACATTCCTCCAATGATAGGCTCTGGGATCATGACAAACAATGCGCCCACCTTTGCCACAATGCCAAACAGAATTGAGATAATGGCAGCCGACTGGACTGCCCGTCGGCTCGCCACCTATCATAAAAACAGTGTGGAATAGACGACAGCTTAGTTAAATATACTTGGAAAGAAGAAAGCCAATGCAGTATTAACTGATCCTCTCTCACACCCTTGTTCCCCTTCCCATTCGGAGGGGTTGCCACGTCCCTTACTACTAGTAATTGTGTAGTGGTGAAATTATGTTTGATAGTGCCTATATCCAATCGACATCCTGAGATGTATACACTGTTTCCGTTAGGTTCACACACCACACAGAAACACTCCAATAGTACCAGTAATGAAAATACATGTGCCACAGTTATGTTAAGCTTATGGGCCTCGAATTCTTTTTACAATTATGTTGTGTTCATTCCTTGATCTTGGATGAATTGTTATTTTCTTAGAGAGTGTAAAGTCAGAAAATGTGTTTCCTAACAAAGGTGATGCTGTTCTTTCTACAAAGTCCAACTTCTGCCCAGATGATTGAATAGTTTTGTTTCAAGTTTGTGAAGTCTGCTTCGGTCACATATCTTCCTTGGGATATATAATTGAGTGTAGCATTATCGTATAAATAGAATGAGAGCTAAAGTGAGAAAATCATTTTTCAGCCAACAATGAAGGGTATTGATCAGTCACCAAGAGGACAGCCACGGTCAAACGCATCATTTCGCATGTGGGTGATCGCCAGAAAATGTACAATTCACCTTCACCAATCTTCACAAATAGCCCACAATCAAGACAAAGATGAGGTTCAAAACTCAGTTTAACATAACCAAACAGATTGTTGGGATCAAGTCAATACCAAACATACTCAGATATACCTAGTATTGACCATTTTTTCTGTGTAATTTAGGAGAATTTACTAAATGTGTAGTGCTGCAAAATGTACATTTTCTGAAAATCTGACCCATGTGCTTGAAGGATGAATTAAAATGTCTTCTATATGAGATGTGTAAAACATTGTGAAAATCTCCTCCTGTCACTGTTATCACTATTTATCACTTAAGGTACGATTCCACTGGCTCGCTTGTATATGTGCTCATGGCTCGCCCTTGCTGCGCTCATTTATACTGAATTTGTCATTCGCTCTTCACCCGCTAATATCTTTATTTTTAGACAAGCGCAGAGCGATTCTACTGGTCCGCTTGTTTCCTTATGAAATCAATAGCAAATGTGTTTGTGCGCTCTCTTTCCGATGTAGGCTGCGTTTCCACTGGCTCGCTCTTTTGGACCGCTCATGGCCCGCTCTTTTTTATTATCTTGAGCGCATAACAAGCGAAGATTGAGCGAAACCAGAGCGATCTAATGGAATCGGTTCCTGCGCTCTCTGTACGCTCTAAAAAGTGCCTATTTGCGCTTCTTTAGAAGAGCGCAGGACTTTGCGCTCATATCTGCCGTGTTTGATTTGAGCGCAGCAACACAAGGCTCTTTCTACCTGTTAAATAAGCTGACCAAGAGCGCCGTGAGAGCGCAGAAACGCATTTACCATTGATTTCATATAGGAAACAAGCGCAACAGTAGAATCTCAGTAGAATCGCTCTGCGCTTGTATTGCGCTAAAAATATTAGCGGATGAAGAGCGACTGACAAGCACCCCATAAACAAGCGCAGCAAGAGTGAGCAATGTGCGCAGATACAAGCGAACCAGTGGGATCCCACCTTAAACTACACACACCTTTGTTATGCCGATTGCTGCGATATTTCCACTGTAAGATGTCACCCCAGTGCCTGTTCCAAAGAGTCCAGCAATAAGAACGCAAAGTCCTTCACAGAGAACGCCTTTGTTAAAAAATTAACCAAGAGAAATGATGTGAAATTCAATGTCAATGAGATGGTCGGAATAAATTAAATTAAATTATATATTATATTTCTAAGTGACGACCTTAACACCAAGATGAGTATAATTTAGGCTCACCTTAATATTTGTTAAATACTTATTGTGAAATCATTCACAATTTTGGTCAAACGACTTTCAGATGGGTAGGAAAAGAACGGAACAGAAAGTAGAAATTCTTAATTTTGATCGATTTTAGCTGAGAATGCTGAAGTAATATACAAGCTGATCAATTCAAGTCTGGGTTTAAGGAAGTTCGTTTAGAAAACAATACCTCTATTTATTGCATGTGTAGGAGGAACGGGTACTGATGCTATATGTGCACAAGCGTAATAGTCTCCAATAGATTCCATCATCCCAGCCAGCATAGCAGCTAACATACCAAGCACTGGAGCTAAAGACACTGTTGGTACTCCCCATTGCGCTGGAAAAAAATTGTTAAAAGAAATCGTGAGATCTCTATGTGTCAGCTTTATTAAATTAAGCAAATGCCTTTACCCCCTGCCAGGATAAAGAATGCACGTTGTGAACACACCTGGGTATGGAATCCGGAACCATGGAGACTTTCCTAACACATAAAGCTTGGTGTCTGTACGTACTTTGTAATTGGGAGAATCAGGATCACTGGTCAATGCCCCTGAGACGGTAAGAACAGCACAGAGACCCCATACACATGTGACAGCGAAGAAGACCTGTTTGTCAAAATCACAAAAGCCTTTATACACTATGTAGAAGATCAGCGTCTAAAACTACATGAAAAATGAAAGTTAATGAAAAGGATTTTACTGGATATGCAAGTTTTACCGGGAAAAGTTTGAAGACAGGTGACTTTGTAGTGGAACATCTTCGACCATATTTACATTTCGGACACGGGACTTGGACGTTCCGCAAATATTGAGAAAAAAATATCAAGAGAAATGCAGTGCTGGAATTAAGCATAGAAATATATTTAAATTTTCATGACAAGTGTGCAAGGAAATTGAATAATCTCATTCTTAAAATAACCAAGTATATATATATTTATATAATATAATATTATAGTATGTGCCGACTTATTTAGCACAAATGTCACCTAGGATCGACCCCCACATTGTGACTTCGACCTCTATAATATATGCATGAATTATAGACTAATTTTTCAGATTTTGATAGAATAAAACTGGGTCACCCACAGTCCTGATATTCCCCAATGCTGTGAGGAAATTCTTGTAGCAACTGGGAAAAGACCCAGACCAATGTGGCAAAGAGTTGTTGCCACAGTCAGTGGACTAATAAATCGGAGTAAGAAGCCGATCAGACCGGAAGCACCTATGAGTATTTGGGCGATGGATGCCATGATAATAGCTCCTTGAATCTGAGACAAAATTAGAATATAAATTTAATGTAACACGTTAAGAATAAACATTACGTCTAGGGTTGATCCCTATTTGACGAACGCACACGGTGGGTCAGATTTTTTTAGAATGTACAATTGCGAAATTTGCGACCTATGCACATTATACTGTATGGGTACTGTACATAAATGAATGAATCCCAATGATCTTGGTATCATTGGAAAGCAGACATCCTAAGCTTTACGAAAATGTATACATTAGTATACATATTTGTAAGTTTTGTATGTAATAAATCGCTCTAAATGTTGATTTCCTCAAAAAAATACCTCAGAATTCACTACTTTCTCATATTATACCTCCCTTCTGAAAAAAAGTAACTGTTCTAAGTATTAAATTTCACCTGGTTTCATTTCTTATGCATATTTATGACAACTTGGTGAAGTTTTAGCCTTCTATTAGCCCTCATGACAGTATGTCAGTCCTATACTCAAATGTCCAATCTTCATGAGTCACCTGGGCATACCCGGTATCAAACATAGATTGTACTATACTGGCTAAAATTATATCTGCCACATATGATTTAAAGTATCTAAAATACACTTTAATATATATGTGATGCAATTTTGGTACAATTTGGCCAGTAATATAGACATAAGCAGGGCCATAGTTTAATGTTTACCAGACCAGAGATTTTATACTATTCCATACCGGGTATACCCTGTACCCTATTATAATGTAGATCCAGTTTCCCTGCAACTGGGGAACTAAAAACCAGTATATGTAATCCTAGTATCTAGCCTAATATACACACCAAATGACAATCTTCAAAATAAATTTATTGTGGAGATATGAATGCAAATGATATGGGGGGTATGCCCGGTATATTGAGGGATGCCCGGTATGGGAGGAAGGGAACAGCTAGGACACACATTCAAACTGTTTTTATATGACCAAGCCTCTGTTTTTTCGTCTGGAAACCAAGACAACCACCATATATAGTTATTGGGTAGGTATTCCTTGGATTTCTTGGACAATTTCAGCCAGAATGAGAGTGACAGAGGATTATACTTGCACTTTTATGGTGTGGAAATATTGTTAAGATGACCAAGAATCAGCAATCTGTGTGATATTCAGCTGCCTACTCATTATTAATATGTTTAAAAAGTTGTTTTCAACCGTGCTCAATAAAAAGTAATCCTGCAAGAGGTCAAACGAAGGAGTAATGCAGCTTTATTGTTAACAAGAATCCATGAGGGTATACCCGGTACCAATACCTTTGAAGTTGATTTCTAGGCACATTTGATAATTGTTTCTCAATAGGGGTCACGTTAAGTTATTTTTTATTAATTAGAAATGTCATATGCATAATTCAACAAACATTTAGGGCAGTGGGGGCAGAGATTTTGAGGCAAATGTGTTTTGATTTGATACCGGGCATGCCACAAAAATCATTTTCTCTTGATAAATGATAGCAAAATAGCATTATTATCATAGGTAGGGCCCTCCTATTATATGTCAATGTCCCTTGCAATGTTTTATTCAATGTACAAGTGAAAATTGGTACATAAACTCAATAGACACCTTTTTTAAGCACATTAAAACAGTGGATGATACCGGGCATCCCCTGATACCGGGCATCCCACCTTCAATCCTAGTACCCTTGACTAAGTCACTTTTGAACCTGAAAATCCCCATAAAACTTTCCATGCTAACATATTATACCTTACTCTACATATGTATGTGGCTTTGTGCCTTATTTCCATGCAATTTAGTTCAAATTTAATCAAATTCATAATACCGGGTATCCCTTGGCATCCCCTGAAAAATTGAATTTATGTTATAACTTCTAGCCATGTGACTTTATCTTCATTATTTTTTTGCAGTAACATGGCCTGTTCCTTCCCATAACATGTGGGAACATTAAAAATGAGATGTGGAACGTTTTATTTTTTTTATGTTTTCAACCCCTATATATTTTTATTTAGAAATTGTATTTTTTGTATTTCTTTATTGACAGCATTTTATCCGTTTTACAAGATAATCATTCTCAGCGTGTCCATCATATTTAGTTTTTATCATTGATTTTAGAGCCTGTGTCTATTGCTACACATGTCTTTGATGTAGTTACTGAGTTGTATGTGATTGTGCCCATTTAAGTAGCCACAGTGAGATGTCAGATCAAAGGTACCCTACTGAGGGATGCCCGGTATATAGTGGAATGCCCGGTATATTTGAGAAGGGGTTGGTCTCAGGCCAAGTGAGGTGATATTTAGTCAAGGAGTGATCTGAAACTAGATTAATTGTGTACCAAATATATTTCTCCGTCAATGTAAATCATATTCTCTTATTGATATAAGAGATTTGTGATTTACTGGTGATGTCAAAATCAGTGGGGAATTATAAGGGGATGCCCGGTATATTTGAAAGGGTGTTAGTCTGAGACCCAACAAGTTGTAATTCCGTCAAGGAATGAATTGAAATCTTAGATTTTGTGTGCTAAATATATTTCGTTTCTAATGTAAATCATTTTTTATTCTGGATATTGCCACTTTCTGATTCATTTGAGACCAACAGGTTGGCGGAAGAGTGTTTCTTTTCCAATTATCTCAGTCCTAATATTCCAATTCAACTCTAAATGCATGGAGCTTCAGTCATTTGAGCCTGTATGTATTACCACACATGCTGTACATGCACATGCTAGGTTTCAAGTGTTTTTATTCACTTTTGTAGCCACAGTGAGACATCAGATAAAGGGGACCTTACTGGGGGATGCCCGGTATCATATGTAAAGGGATGCCCGGTATCAAAGATGGCTTTTTATTACCAATTTTCCAGGGAAACTGAATATGATAAATTGGTTATACATAGCTATATTAATGGATAGGATGTATATGTTGCCCCAAAACATGTTTTCAGCCTGTTTATAGCAACAACTGCAGCATTATTGAATTTATATTTGAACCATATGTTAGTGATCAAAACACTCCTGTTTTGGGGAAATGTGATCCATTTGCTTTCATCTCTCACATAATAATTTCGAATGATATATAGTTATGGATTGGTATACTTGTAAAGGAGGATTTAATCCTTATAAGGAATTATTTTTTATTTGGAAATTGAATAATTTTGTCCTGAGTTATTGAGGATTTAAGGAGCTGCCACTTCATTTGATACCGGGCATACCCTAAAAAAAGATCCCTTTGTTTCAACTACAATCAAAACTGACATATTGAAATCTGATGAGTATAATTGGTGTTTTTAGGTGGTGGGGACATCTATGATACCAGTCAGAAGGAATATGAGTTTATACTTATTATTTTTTTTTTCAATCTTCCCAAATCTCACAAAATCGCAATTGTACATTCTAAAAAAATTTGACCCACCGTGTGCCAGTGTAATATTCTTTCTAGCGGTCTGATTTGCTAATTACCTCTCTCATTCGGGATGTCCATACATCCGATCTCCATCTGAGGTAAGTCGTATTCTCTCCCAGTAGCTCTGTATCCATGGTTGAGTTGAAGTTGTCATCTGAATTTCCAAATTTGTGGATTAGAAGACTATACGAAAAGGAATTTCATTGGGGTAAACATTTACCGCATAGAAAGACTATTTAGGGATGTATTCGAGAGCTAAGATTCATAATATAGAAAATAACCTGATTAACTTCGATATAGCCTAAATCCCAAAGAGTGTCTCTCAATAATTGATGGGAAAGGATGTCGTTGTAGCAATGAACTTGTGTACTGCTTGAGTATTTCGGCATGAAAGCCCATTGATTAAAGACGAACGGCACTATATTATTCACAATGCGGTATCCTTGTTGCAACTTCATGGAGGATTTGCTCCAGTTTTCGTATAGCGTTAGTCCAAATATTTTGTTATTCAAAGGTTAACAGTCGAAGCCTAATGGAAAAGATTCTAAAGAAAACACATTTTTACAGTGGAAATATTCGTTAATTGTGTTTGAAAATATATTTTACTTAATTTCTCCCTACGTGAAAACATGTATACTGTAAAATACTTGAGTGATCGATTTCTTGGTTGATACTTGGTTTGAGATATTCATTTCTAAGGTCTTATAACATGACATGTAGCCATTAGTTATTTTTTGGGTTAAAATGTGCAGAACATATTAAAGTATAACTCCTGATCAATGGTTACTTAAAATTCCGAGGGTTTTGACATTTCTATATGATTCTTCGCACACACCTTTGTCAGTAGGACATTGCCATTGTGGTAATGTCATTAGCACAATGAGAGGGGCTAAAAAGGATACACTGGGCCCTTGAACAATTGGAAGCCTGAAAAGAAATACTTTTGATCTTAGGCAAATCTTGACATTTTTTAAGAAATCTGTCTATAATGGGAAATACAGATTTGTGAGCTCCATTCAATCGATTAGTTCTCTCTAAAAATATAGAAGACCCCGTCAGAACTGAGTCATACCATAGCGTTTTATCAATGGTGTGCCTATATATGCTCTGTAGGGAGCAGGGGCAATCATTGAACAAGGCAAGCACAAACCCACTTATCCTTACATACTCGAACCCATACATACACCCCAACTAGACACACTCCACCTCACTTCGACAACTGCCGTCGTATAACCCACGCTACAAATCACCCAACCACCCACAACCCAAATAATACTTCATAACTCATCTCATCCATAACAGCCCTAACGGGGCTTCATAGAATCATTTTATTACTAATCAACTCTCACATTCTTATCACTATATCAAACCTTTTTAAAATCCTTTATCAATCAACTCCTAATCCATCGAATCAAACCAAATTTTATCAACACAATACTACCACAATAAAGTTATAATAAAATTATATTCCCAAGCTTTTGCAGGGAATGGTTACCTCGTTCCAAATGTCGATTGAATAACGGTTGCAATGCCCGTCACAAATAGCTGCGTGCAAACCACTTGCCCTTTCGCCACCTCATCCTTTCCTATGCATATGAGGTTGGTGGCGACAAGTGGTATGGAAATCGCTGCTCCGATCATAAGCATATAGTGCTGATAAAAATGAATTCATTGTCATCAATAATTTAAAAGTGTCAACGTTATCCGTCCAGATTCTATTTCTACAATCTTATATTCTATTACACTCTGTAATAGAATATAAAATTGATCTTCAACAACTTTATATAGCTTGAACATTTCTAATTGAAATTTGACTGAATACCAGGTGTTCATCCTACAATTGGATTTCTAAGGGCTTATAAATGAGGAAATGAATGACGCATACTTAAGAAATGACTGAAGCATGAACGTATTCAACAGAAATAGCAAGACAATAAGTTCAATTTAATACAGTTCTGAGAGTATACTATAACATGTAATTCCATAAAATGTCATAAATAATCATATGATCTGATTGTTCGGTACAGGTGGTTTGTAACATATATGTTTATTCGTTTGATACTATTTTAGATGTATACAACAGGAGTACCCAGATAGCACAACGTTGATGGCCCAACCTTGGCCCAATTACAGTGGTTTCAATGGTCCAACGTTGGCATCCGTCATCGTCCCATGGTCAGTTTGTCCAACGGCCCAACGTTGGCCAGGTGATGGGGAAAATCAATGTTGGCCCATCATAGACCCAACATTGGCCCAGTGGATAATTGAAAGGTTGGCCCAGCATTGGTTCATGGTTGGCCCATCATTGGTTCCCTACATTGACCCAACATTGGCTCTCTATGGTGGTCCAACATTGGTTCAGTTTGTAACAGCAATGTTGGCCCATCATTGGTTCTCTATGTTGGCCCATCATTGGTTCTCTATGGTGGTCCAACATTGGTTCAGTTTGTAACAGCAATGTTGGCCCATCATTGGTTCTCTATGTTGGCCCATCATTGGTTCTGTATGGTGGTCCAACATTGGTTCAGTTTGTAACAGCAATGTTGGCCCATCATTGGTTCTCTATGTTGGCCCATCATTGGTTCTCTATGGTGGCCCAACATTGGTTCAGTTTGTAACAGCAATGTTGGCCCATCATTGGTTCTCTATGTTGGCCCAACATTGGTTCAGTTTGCAACAGCAATGTTGGCCCAATGGTGGTTTAAGTGATATTGGCAGGGATATAAACGTTTTATTAAGGTTGGGTGAACATCTCTTTTCATCAAATTATATTCAGCGTATTCCATGTCACGGTGTGGACATTTGCCCTCCTTAAGGCATTTATTATCCATATGGCTGCCTTGATTAAGCAACAGGGCCTTTTTGTTGGAAGATTGTACACCACCTATAATATAGAAAGTTATCTGTATTAAAATCAGTATCAATCAATACAGTACTTAGTTATCCTGCCATGAAAGGAATCAAACCAGATCGATTGATGAGTTTAGCACATTGAATTGAATTGAATTGAGAAATCTTTTATTTGTCAGTAATATGGCAGCATTTACATTGAAAAAAAAGACAAATTGGTTGACAGACTTCTGGGATAGTCCCAGTTCTTCCAGTTGTTCCCATGTTTTGAAGATGAACTATAGAGGCTAGTGGTTTTTATAACATCAATATAAAGTTAAACTCCTGGTAAATTAATTACATAATTAACAGCTAGTCAGGTTTTAAATCTCTTGTGTTTACATAGGTAAACATTACCTATTAGCATGACTATGAGGTTTGCTATGTTAATCATACAGTACAGTACGATTAAGTACATAGTATGGCAAGGTTAATAATAATAATAACAATAATATAAAATAGTCAAGATATGTCGGTTTACACATTTAGTTACACTCAGTACAAAGTGATTTCGAGTTGTTCAACTTTTGGTTATAGTTGGGGTTACACAATGTAGTATAAAATATAATATGGTCTTAATGCTAATTACAAGTATAATAAATCAACTTTACATGATTTATTTTTCTAATTTGTTTTGCTTTGATTCACTCAGTACAGAGTGATATTATTTGATCGATTTCTGGTCATAGCTTGATAGATATACTTCTTTCCAAGCTTTATATTTTGGATGTTAATGTATTCTTTCTTTACAGAATACAAATATCAAATATCATAAACAAAATACAAGATACAACATACATTGGTGTAGGAGAGAGGCCCATACCTCTAGGTCTACTATTTTTAATTTTTATATGATAGTTCTATTTGTTTTCTGAAACTATTAGACATTTAAATTAACAGTAGTCCATTGGCTGTATGAAATGCATTTCATCCAATTTCCCTCTCCAGCTCTACCTCTCTCTCACCCTTTCCTCTATCTCTGTGACCCTTTTGTTATCTCTCTCCCTCTTTGCTCACCTGTCTCTCTACCCCCCCCCCCCCCACACCATATCTTCCATATCTTCTCTCCCCCTCTCTCTTAGCCCTTGTGTAGCTCTCTCCATTCTCCCACCTTCCTCTCCATCTCTCTTATCATTAACCGCTCTCCTGTCTGTGTCACTCTTCTCGTCCTCTCCTCTCACCTACCCCTCACACTATCTCTTTCCCCATCTGTCTGTTTCACCATCTGCCCCTCTCCTTCTGTCTGTCTTCTTCTATCACCTGAAGAGACAGAAGAGAGAGATACAGCTGAGCAAAGAGAGAGGGAGAGGTGAGGGGAGAAAGACAGAGTGAGATAGATAAGTGAAAGAAGAAAGGGAGAGAAAACAGGTGAGATAAGAGAGGGGGAGACAGACAGGTGACTGATCGAGGGAGAGAGGGAGGGAGGACAGAAGAGATAAGGAGGGGGGGTAAATAATCTGAGGTAGAGACTAAAAAGTTTAAAAACCTCCATTTGGGCCTGCTGGTGAACTATTGGTGTATAATACTGAGGCGAAACTCAGGAATTATACACCAAACTGCACCAGCAGCCCCTCAATGCCAGTCATTAATCCTTTAACAATTTGGTGGGCTTGAAATACAAATATCACTGAGATATCAGTGAGAAAGGGGGCAGCTAGGGAGAGAGAGAGAGAGACAAGGAGAAAAGAGGAGGGAGAGAAAGTGAGAGGGAGAGGGCAAGAAAGAAAGGGTAGAGAAAGACAGCAGGAGTGAGAGAAGGAGAGGGTGACAGAAGGGTAAGGCAAGAGAGCCAGAGAGTGAGAGGGGAGAGAGACAAAGAGAGTGGGGAGAGAAGGAGTGAGAGAGGGAGAAGACAGGGGGGGGGGGGGGGGGGGACAGATGGTGGGTAGAGAGAGAGAGAGCTAGAGACTGAGTTTAAAGTTACAAGTTGTTATACTATGTAAGTAACTACTTTAAGTGAATTCATAAACAGCTATGAATGTCATGTACAACTATAAAGATTCAAATACTTACCAATCTGGGGATATCAACATTGATATGAGAAGTGAGAAAAGAGGTCTTCCTGTGCCTGTGGTGTCAAAGATACTGGTGGTGTATTCACTATGATGTCAGAGCATTGGGCAAGGAATCCAAACCATATGTGGGGTCAGTGAGGAAGTGTTTGGAGAGTAGACTTGGTCCATGGCTTAAACAATATTCATTATTTGGAGCCTTTTGGCTGTTATGAAGGTAAATATGAGTTATATTTAGGTATGGAGAGGAAAAATTAGTAGGGAAAAATTAAAAAAAAATAGTGATTAGTGCCTCTAGAGCCCCGTTATGGCGACATCATTTTTAAAAATTTATTTATGTACCCTGGTGTTTCTTACTTTAATAAAACTAAGAGAATATGATTCATGCTATTATTAATTTATTTATTAATGATAGCTAGACCCCCCGTTACGGCAACATTAATGTACCCCAACACTTTTCTTAGTATCTAAAAGCCCATTATTGAGCTGGGAAGAATTAGTTGGAGATTTTTGAATGAATACAATATATGTACTAATCATAATCAAGGTAACAAGTAATGGTGGTAAGGGTCGTTTCATTTCCAGTTCTTCTAAGTCTATATATGCCTAAAATAATTTAGACCCAATAATCAACTTTACATAATATCATCAAGAAATGAATTGAAAAGTTGAAAATATTGATTTTTTATCCATACAAACATATTAATTTCAGAGTAATCATTGATCCTCTGGCCCATTATGCACATAAAACCCATTATGTCGAGAATATTTAGTTTTCCCCCACTAGGCAACATTTACCCCTGGATCCGAAAATACCAACAAAAATAATCTCAGATAAATATTTTAGCCTCTGGAGGAGCTGTTGTATTTTAACCCAAATGGTGCACTTTTGGCTGAATTGCTCATATAGATTCTGTATAATAATTTTATTTCAATATCAAATTGCTATCCTTATTACAAGTGGAAGAATAGACAATATATTTAAATATGCAGGGAGTCTGCATAAATGTTAGTATATGATCAATCTGTACAACAAAGATCTGGACCTTGGGCAAGTCTATGCATAGGTTGTCTTGAGTATGTCCTCACTTCCATTTCCCGCTCATTCTTGAGACCACATCCTGGTCACATCCTGTGCTTCACCCAAAAGGTTACATAACATAATTATGCAAGAATGAACGCAGGGTTTGGGTGAGCCTTTTGGTCCAGGTTATTGAATGAACAAACATGTGATGTGTCACAGGAAAATGAGTCACAAGTCGCAGAAAAATTAATTTTGAGATATCATTAAGAAAAGAGGAATTATACACCAAACTGCACCAGCAGCCCCTCAATGTCAGTCATTAATCCTTTAATAATTTGGTGGGCTTGAAATACAAATATTGTATGGGGAAATTTGAGGAGAATAAGATTGCAAGAGATCTTACATTAATGTTTTAATATTTGTTTGTTATCTACTTAAGCTGAGAAAAATATGACTTTGAATGAATCTAAAAGTAAGCATAAACAACTGATACTTATAAATGATAGGATGGTATTAATGTAACAAAGGTATTATATCGCTGTAGTGAATTACTGTGATGTTAGAAACATAAATAAGCGGATAGAATTTATATGTATTCTACATTATGAGAACACAAACTCTGAGAATGTATAAAGAAAAATCGGTGTTAAAAAGGTAAAATTAGGAACTTCTGATTACTACGCAAGGCAGATATATGACAGTCATTAAATAGACCATAATTCGCTATATCATTGCTTCAAAAGTTCAAAAATAGTCAAAAACAAGACATTATTAATGATGTGTATTATTGATATTGTTAAATATGGACTAAAATACCTATGTTTAGATGTTAAATATAGACAAAAATTACTCAATTATGTTAGATATTATTTATTTATCAGTGAATTCCGCATTATAGGCATTTTGGGAATTAAATCTATTTAATATGCATGAAAATCCATCCTTGCCAGCATCAGAAAGCGAAGATCTAAGAGTACATCTAGGATATTTTTATCTCGGGACTGGCTTTTATTTATTTTATAACAAGACATAATTCTCAAATTCAGCATTAGTCAAAATGGAGACATTTTAAGTGTATTACCATATGCCCAAATATAGCGAAATTTCCATTGAGATGTAGCTATATTCATCTATTCTTTGCCATAACATTAATCAGATCAATTAAGCTATATATATTTCAGCTATTATACATGGATGGACTACTTACATTTAATCTCAAGAGTAACAGTAAATGGATAAAATCTGCCAGAATTTTGCTAAAAACAGTTATCACTTCCAGATGGGTAGCAATAGAAAAGACAAAATGTAAAATCATTAATTATAACTGTGTGGATTACATCCTTTTCTACTTAAGGATGATCGCGGGTATTTCTCAGTTGCCAAAAACGGCGGGGATTTTACGACATTGACCATGTAGATATTTTTTATTTTTTTTTATCATTTCTTTGAATAGTGATGTTCAGTAGTTAAAAAGAAACACTTCTGACTTTTGAACAGATTAGTATATGTTTTTTTTCTTGTTTGTTATTGTTTTATGACACCATAAGCCACCTTGATTACATGAAATTCAAAGCTAGTCCAGCTCTCACTCACTGCACTCTCAAGTTCGGGGGCCTCCAGCTCCTAAAGTAATCTGGGGACCACCCGTTTTCTTGTTATTTTCAGAAAGTATATCCCTTAAACTATGATATACTAAAAAAATAGCCAACTCTAATTACAATTTATGGTTTAAAATGGATAAAACGTTTCAAAAACGCCCTTTTCTCCATAGACGGCCATATTAAATTAATTAAATAACTTTTTATTTTCAAACGGAAATAGCAAAAAATCTAGTCTGGGGACCCCCCTTAAAAAAATTATATTTGAAATCAGCATGATTTGGAGTACAAAGTGTGAAAAAATCAGGCTGATCTATTTACTTTGGGAAATACCCGCGGTCATCCTTAAGTTAACTGAGAATGCAATCTTCAGCACTTAATGTAATTAAAACATATTGATTTTGACTATGGAGTATGTCAGTGTTTTATTTTCTCAATTCAATGCTCAGTTAGGACTTAAAGGTCGTCCAACATGAGATATTTTAAAGAAATATTGTTCTGTTGTAGTCAAAATTAGAGTACATTGTAATGGTGTTTTGTGGCTGATAGGTAATGTTCCAGAAGTTAATGCTTGATTTGTATGATGCAAAGGATCTCAATGTTTTAGAGATACATGTAATATACATTAACAGGAATACTTCTTACACAGCTTTCAAAATAATGCATGCTACTTTGAAGAAATTTGGATTATGCTACTACATTGAGAAATCAATAATATTGTTAACATTGAATTAATATGTTTTCATGAAGTTTTGAAAAAGTTAGTTACCGACCAGGAATGTTATGGAAACGTTTAATTGGCAATGGAACATGAGCTCAATATTCTTTCAGCATTGGCAACCAGACATTCGACCAATGCTGGGCCAATGGGAGCATTCCAACCTTGGCAATTAAACATTGGGCCAATGTTCGGCCATTGGTAGCATTCCAATATTGGCAATCAGATGTTGGGCCTATGTTGGACCAAATGTAGCATTTCAACATTGGCAATTGGAGTTTATATCAAAAGTTCTCCAATGTTGGCAATCCAATCTTTTGCATTGGACCAATGTTGTACCAATGGTAGCATTCCAACATTGGTAATCAGACGCTAGGCCAATGTTGGGCCATTGATACCATTCCAACATTGGCAATAGGATGTTGGGCCAGGGTTGGCCCAAACTTAGCATTCCAACATTGGCAATTGGACATAAGATCAATATTTCTCCAATGTTGGCAATCCAATGTTGGGCCAATGCTTGCATCCAATGTTGGCGATCCAACGTTGGGCCCATTTTGGGCCAATGGTGGCATTCCAACATTGGCAATCCAATGTTAGGCCAATGTTGGGACAATGGTAGCATCCTATGTTGGCAATCCAATGTAAGGCCAACGTTGGGCCAATAGTAGCATCCAATGTTGGCAATCCAACGTTAGGCCAATATTCCTGCAAATGTTGGCCCAATGTTGGGCCAATGGTAAAATTGCTACGTTGGCATGCCAACATTGGGCCAATAAAGTGGTGCTATCTGGGTAGGAAAGCAATATGACTCCCTCCCAGGCAAAAGAATTTGAATCACCAAACTTGAAATGTATTCTTTTTAAAAAAATGAAATCACTGATGTAACCATGGCAACCAACTAAACATACCCATTATCCATTATTTGGTAATGTCATCACTCTGGCGATATTTTGGGCTATATTCGCCATTTAACTAGTATTCCAATTGCGTTTACATTAGTTTAAGTTGCTTTCATTTTTTCCTAGAGCCAATTATTTGAGAATTTGATATCTACAATACATTTTTATTTTAACATTTTATTGACTGAAGTTTCACAATGTAATATGTCTGATTCGTCATAAAGTTGATACATTAAGGATTTATCGAAAAATGAACGAAAAAGAAATTTAAATATATTTTAACATTAAATTACCCTATTATCGTATTTCTGACAGAAGGTAGTTTTATATTTCATTTCAATAACTATATCGAGAACCTTAATTAAATCAAACATATGATATATAAAGAAAATTCGGGAATTTGTTTACCACAACTTGCAGAGATGAAATTAGTTTTCATTAATTTTTCATGAAATGGGAGAGATTTGATTGTCACAAGGCCTTATTTCTTTTACAATTTCAATTTTTTTTCCAGAAACACTTTCCATGGTAACTTGGCAATCGAACATAGTTTCTAAGAAGTGACAGTTGTACCAAACTGTTCCCCATATTGTAAACGCTGATAATGTGTATACTTTGTCAGAACTTGTATAACAAAAATTAAAAGGTTTATTAAAAGGAGGTATGTCTGGACACATAATGTTAATGGGCCTAATTTAGCGACTTGGGCTATACTCAAAGTAATTAAGGTGTTATTATTATACAGTAATTAAGGCATATTTTCTGTATACACTGGAATTATCATGAGATATCCATCTAAGAAATACTTAAAAGTTGGGTTAAGGTCATGTGCGTATTCTTTGCACTGATGTCATGCACACAACATCAACATCAACCTCTTCTGCTATATTTTCTTCTAAAAACATACATTAACACAATGGTCATTTTCCAAAACAATATCAGATATGTCAAAGAAACTGAGATGAAAACTTTTATTTAACCGTGCACAGGAATATCATTTAATAAATGCAAAGGTTTAAGTTCAAAACCAGAACAAACTAATAGTACTTCTTATCCACGTGGCCTAAACTTGCTATTTGTATCATATTTCGATTACCATTAATCTTTTCTGACTTAAATTGTTGCAGAAAACTCAGGAAAGTGCTCTAATTTGCTTCCGCTTCAACTTGAAATAACTTGTAACTGCCTTAATTGCTCACCTGCATCCCAAAAGCAATAGATAAGTACCATGCTGGATTAACATCAACGCCATACAACATATCATTTTCGTTAGCTTTTCGCTGATGGTACACTGAATGCTGATCCTCGACCTGATTGCTTTCCTCTATATTATCCACCTTGAACAGCAAAGAATAAATGGGTCCTACATCATGTTAGATTAATGCAGTATCCGCCGCTGATATCGTTAGCATCTATATACATATATCCCAATAGAGCTTCATTTGGTTTTTTCTAACCTAGGGTGTCTACAACCTGTATTTGGGATGATCACACATGATTATAAACATTTTATTTGAATTCCTGGGCCAAAATTATAGGGTGTGGGAACCCCACTTTCGAAATTATTATGCCAAGATCTTCGCCGTTATAGTGAGAAAAGTGCATTTTCAGACAAGAAAATGGGTAACAATTATGAAATTTGAGTATGATATACAGGCGCATTTAAAAAATATATTACTTGTTTCTACACATATTTATGTTCATTATTATAAAAAAAAAACCCACAATATTCATGACATCATTATTTTAGACTCAGTTATAGGCATAGAAAATATTACGTTGGTTACGACATACATTAACTTCAAAACAATGAAATACCCCAAGGGTAACCAATATTATACAATTGCATTTAGTTTTCTATTCCTTGAACTGGTGTGGGAATATCTTATGTCACATTACGACATATAAGACATATCTGCAATATTGTTTTTAAAAAATATTTTATGTTATTTCGCCCTTCCTAATAATTGTCTTTTCTTGCCTGACTGTGGTAAAAATATAAATATGAATGAATACAGATCCTGTGTGCATTTGCAGTAATGTCGCCGGTACGCCATGATTAATACAGTTAATTCAATCCCCTATTTACTGTAGTATGTTTACAGTACAAGAACGTAAATTATGACAAAAATGAAGTCAAATTTCTGTTCAAAAGCTTCTGTTTAACCAGGTCTTAAAGATAACGTGTGTACATATATATCGTGTTCTATGATACAGATATTATCGAAAAAGATAAAAGTCTAAACATAGTACTGGCTATTCCATCTACGAATTGGCTTTAATGTGGCAAAAATGTTATAGGCTCAAAATATAAGTTTTAAATCTTAGGTGAAGGAATCGAAATATTTGCTACAGATTGTACTTACCTTGCATTATACTGATATTCCCGGCTATATGTGCGCCACAATTTATAGAGATTCAACCAATTTTATTTTTTCTAAAAAAAATGACCTCATGAAATCAAATGCTGCCCGTTTGGGAGAATTACTCTATTTTTTCTATTGCACATTCATAAATGCTCAATTTTAAACTGGCTTAATTACCTGTAGAACTGCATCCAACTTATCCATTGCTTTCGTTTTCACAAGATTGCTCTCTAGCCCTCCCGTTTATACTGTTTCAGAAACGAGTAAAACCGGGACGTAGAGTGGACCTCTCCACGACAATGACAACTGTACCATAGTAGGCCCCTACGTATTGAGAGCGTGAACGTGACCGAGTTCTATGGCGAGCCATCGGGCCAAAAATAAGTATTTAGAGATATCTCCAAATAATTGGAAATATCGACAATTCAATTCTACATATGCATCATCATATTTATTTCTCTAGAAATTCACCAAGTGTATCTCTAATTCACATTTCCAATATCGAAAAACAACTCAAACATATATATATACATCATATATTCACTCCGAGCTGACATATTTTCTAGACCCGCCTACTTCGGAAAATACCAAATACTATGGAAAGCCATTTATACATGTTATGAATTATCAGTTCATATGATATAAATAAGATTCTAAGTAGGCCTACTTGCATACTGTACTGTGCTGTTTTCCCGAAATAGGATGCCAGTTCACTGAGAAAAAGGCTTAGCAGGAATATGGTTAGGTAAATTAGGAAAAGTATTACTAAAATTCTGTACAATTGGGTTATATGTATAAATGGCTTTCCATATTATATTTGCACACCTTTGTTATATACTTCCAATATAAGCTTTTATTTCAAATGTTCATACAACTAAATATTGCGCTTCTGAATATCATGTACAAAAAGCAACTAGACGAGGATAACCTTAGTAATGTACCGGTAGCTACTAGGGTGAACGATGGCCCAGTGTTAAAAGTAAATTTACCGAAAATTGAAAAGGTACAAACATCACCTCAATTCATCAGTCCGAATCTATGGAATGGGTTGCCAGCGCCCATTCGAATGCAAACATGGCCAAATATAAAGTTGTATCTAAAGAATGATAGCACTTGGTACAGACACTAACACAGAGGATTTAGTCCTGTCCTGTCATAATCTTTATGAGGTGCATATATTGTATTGAAAATGTATATACTGCCTAACATACGATGTGTTTCTTACTTATCGAGTAGATATTATCTTTCTTGTTGAGGAAAAAAAAATAAAAAAAATATTGGTGTCGCTACTGTATATTATTTCACATGTTTGTATGTAATAACCTGTAGCTTTGCTATGCTAGACTACGTTAAACAAAAGAAAATTATTATTTATTCTAGATGTTTCGACCCTTTTTACTTGGATTCCCATGAAATTATCACTTGTGACAATGGTTCCAATAAAATTTATTAAAAAAAAAGAAAAGGATTATCAAGTGTCATATATACATTTAAATTATCCCTATACTTAATGATATCCGCAAATATCTGTATTTGTATCTTTAATTAAAAGCCGAACCAAATTTTAAAATGTGTCATCCTATGTACAATGTATTACACCCCCTACCCTCTCCTCCCCTGTGTCTTATCTGACATTAATTGCCCTGATAATCCTCCTCCTCCTCATGGGTGTCCGATTGTATGCATGGGTGTATGTATGGATGTATCTATGTATACATGATATATATTATATACATGTATGTATGAATGAATGCATGGGTGTATGAATGAATGCATGGGTGTATGGATATATGGATGGTGTATGAATGTATGCATGGGTGTATACGTGTATGCATGGGTGTTGATGGTGTTTAGAATTCACATCTAAATAATGAAAATTCAAAAATATATTTTCTCCAGCTCTACAGAGCTGTCAACCAAAAACACCATTTGCAAGACTTTTTTTTTTATAATGGCCCTTATATTTTTGCAATAACAGTTTGTCTAAAAAAAAGCGTCCTCCAAAAAAATTTGCCCCCAGGGGGTCGGGAGTTACAGAATTTTCTTGCCCTGGGGGTCGGGGATTTCATCAAATTTCCCAAAAGGCCAAGGACATTCCCCCACATCACCGGGGTTGGGTGGGGTGGGGGTTGCAATTGACAAGTGCATAATGTTATCATGAATTATTTTAACTGTTGTTTTTGTTTTGCAAATCAGTTTTCTTGTACGAGTTCTGCATCTTTCTGCTCTGCCAGCTTCGATCTGGTGTTCTAGGTAGTCACTCTTCTCAATTTTATCAGGCTTTCTGACAGTACCTTGAGCTTGGACTGCTGGTCACCTTTTTAAAAAGAAACACAGATTTTATTACGAAGACAATTTCACAAAGTGATACATTGCATCCATTCTTAACTATGCTATACTATTATAGCACACATTTTCAAATTTAATATATTACCAGTCACTGTCACCGTTATAATCCAGATCTTGTCATCCTTGCATCTCGCATAGAAATGTCAGCTTGCACTAGCCCCAAGACAGACAATGTCTTCCCTATAAAATCCACAGTCACTGCAATTAATGGATTATTCATTACAATATACAGAACATATAATTTTGGGGTTTTCCTCAACGTCTAAAAAGAGATTATACTCAGGTCAGTGTTTTCCTTTATTGGAAATAATAGAAAAAGAGGGAAAATAAGAAAAAAAACCCGTACCTTTGATAGATAAAAGAAAATCGAAAATGTTTGAACAAGAAGAATGTTTATGAACGAGACTTAAACAAGATGAGATCTCATGAGAACTGTTTCAGTCATAAAACCACATGCAATAATAGTGCTACGAATATTCCAGCAATAGTAGCCACTTTCTTTATAATTAGCTATTCAGGAATGTCTTCATAATTTAGATACACAAAGGAGAAATTGAAGTATAAACAAAAACATTCCGACCACTTCTCCAGTCTAATCAATCCTTCCCCCATCCTCTGCCCATTCCACAACCTCCCATTCCCCACTCCCGGGTAGGAAAAAAGGTTCGCCAAACGTTGATCAACATTCAATTAAAGGTAATGTTACAAACGTTTGGCCATAAACGTTATATCTGTTTTTCAACGCTGTTTCTCTTGCTGCCTTTTTCAGAACGTTTATTTAACCTCCAATAAATTGATGCAAACTAACGTTCATGCAACCGTGAAAAAAAACGTCAAAACAACGGAGCCAAAATGAACCCTTCATTACACATTTTGGATTAACGTCTGGATAACAAAGATTGGATTAACGTATATATGTATACGTTTAATTGACCTTCGGGGAATAATCGTTTTTTTTCACCATGTCAAAACAACATCAAAACAACGGAACAAAAATGAACACTTTATTACGAACGTTGGATTAACGTATGACATATTAATGTTTTCCATAGACATTTAATGAATGTACAAAAAACGTTGGTCGAAGTTAAAGATTTTGGTCAGAGATACCAGTACTGTATAGAGATATGACAGGCTTTCTAGGTCAAAGAATGCTCTTATAGAATTGAAGCACAGAACTAGCCCCCATGGACACTGTCACCACACTGAATGTCCCTGCCCCGCTTAGTAGCTGACACTTGACTTCCGGCTACAGTGTGTATGATAGTGTATGCATACTCGGCCGTCATCACCGTCCACTTTTAGGACTTCTAGACAAAACTTAGGACTTCTAGACAAAAACTTGAATCTAGGGAAAGATTGCTGGACCCTTTTTCCTAAAACATGAGAATTTTTTGGCATTGTTTTTAAAGAAATGACCGAGTTTAGAGCCCTCAATGTTATTCATCTCTACTTGTGCAACAGCCCAGTATGTCCGCCATCAAAACAAAGGGGGACACTTAAGTTTGGATGCCTATAATTGTGATATTAAAGGCATGTACATAAGAGTTGATACCATATACAATTGGAGATAACTTATAGTTTTACTTTACCATATTAGAACTTTTACCAGCAAGATACAAAGGGAGATTATTCAACTCAAGATATGCCAACACATGGGTGTAACATGCATGTGTGTGTACATGCCTGCACTGGGTAGTGTATAGTGCTTGGACGAGAGGCAGGTGCCCGGTGTCCGTGAGGGCACAGTGTGGTGAGGGGCACTGAGATCGGGTGCCTGCCATGACCAGGGGTGCCCCTGGCCGTAGACTAGTAGAGCATACACACAGTTGCATCCTTGTGCTCCTGGAACATATAGCATTATAACTCTACTCGGGACATATTTAGGCATTTTGTGAAAAGTAAAACCTTAGTTAAGACCCTGACATGTATGAAATAACTAGACAGATATGTTATAATCACCCATGCTCAAAATACATGCTTATAGAGCATAAACACCAACTTTCAGTATGATAAAGCCAAAGCGGAAGTAGCCTGTCAGCTAGTAGGGGCTGGGGTGGTGCTTCATAACATACTCCCATAGGCCCAAGCAGGCCCAGAGTGAGCTTTCCATGGGGGCTAGTTCTGTGAATTGAAGGGAATGATTCGTCACAGGAAACTGGTACAAACCAGATCGATGCTGACATAGGCACACATCTACATGTTAAAATGATGGTTTATATAGGCAGGAGATTAAGTTTTTTAATAAGTTTTTTGTGTGTGTTATTTGAATGACAAATGATATGATATCAAGACTAAGAAACGCCATATGGATTGGCCGTTATGCTCGCCGCTTCGTCGCAGAACTCGACGCTTCGTCGCAGAAGCTGATATGTATAGTTATGGCTCACCGCCTCTCTGTCTTATGATATTGTTGGGGGGAGAGGGTAAATGATAAAAAAGGGGGAACTGGGGTTGAGGGACCAGAGTCAATGTCATGATCCGACTGTTGTTTTTATCAGGAGGTGGCAGATTAATCAGGAGTAATGTCATTCCTTCTTCCACACATCCCCATCAAAGGTATATTCGCTGCGACGTAATTAGTATGGGCTATAGTATACAATGTGATTGTGTACATAGAAAAAACACAAAACTGTCAGCATCATGTCAGTTTTTCTGAAACTACATGTATCGGTATTACATATCTAATTGTGGCTATTATCCCATATGTGTGATATGTTTTACGCAATTCTATTCCTATGCAAAAATTGCACGTTTTCCCTTCCCCAGCATCTTGTCAAAGAGATACCATTATATGCCTTTTGTTCTCACCAGGTGGCAGTACCGTACCGTAAAACTTGGTTTTCACTAGAAGTGATGAGGAACTCTCAAAAAGTCAAGCAAAGGGACTATGCAGTCTCTCCTTCAATGCCCTTGGGCAAAATGCGTCTGTGGAGAAACTTTCTACCCTAACACTGATCACAAATCTGCTGTTTAGGAGAAAAAAACAAGTCTAGTCTTGCCATCTTATTAATATAGATTCAACATTTATTTATACCCAGAAAGAACATCTTGAAAAACATTTCATAACACTATTTATAGATGTCAAATTCACGTTTTATTAACCACAACAAAATAACATTTAAAAGACGTGGTTTTCCCATTTATTCCATGTTGGCAATAAATACCTATACTAACGTTGTTTCAACGTTCTACAAACCTACGCAAACCAATGTTATATATAGTTCAGAAGGTTGGTTGACAGAATTAATATTCAAAACCACACTCCACTCATTCATCCAACCATATCCAACTCACACACCTCCATTCCCTATTTCCTTAATCCTACTGCAACCCAACCCATATATAAAACCCTCCCTCTTTTCCTCCTTGCTCATCCAACAACAATAACATAACCAAAACTAATTTTTCTAATAATGAACACACACAATACCAACAGAACATTTCAATACAACCTGACAATAGAACACAAACGAGGATAGCCCAAGGCCTATCCCAGCTTAAAAAACAAGTGAGTTGGATTCAAAGTCATTTATTGACACTACTGCACTGTGCACACATGTTACATAGCTTTATGGAACATGAATAATAAAGGTAATGATGCAGTAAGGTTATAAATATAATATCAATTCAATTAAAGAAACAAGTGCCTGCTAGTAAAGTCAAAAGGGTAAAGTTAAAGTCACATGAATCCAATGTTCAATTGTTCAAGATAATGAGATAAAGCTGTCCTCACTTAATCCTGAGTTGTTGATATCCAAAAACCCATTGGGTCTAGTAAAGAGTAGTCAAACTGGCTCAGGGTATCCCTGATGGCATTGGCCATACTGCTCATGGTCTGACCTAGGGCATCACTTCATGAAATGGTGTGGAGGACTGAGGCATTGCTAGCCCAGTCTCCCAGGGAGCGAGTCTTTCCCTACTCAACCCCAACTTTTGACCACAGAAAGGAAGCACCTCCCCTTCGGCAGCTGTGGCTGTCCATTCCACTTACATCCATACCTCCTCTCTTGAGAGCTCCCAACATTATAGAAGAAAAGGTGACAGGGGAGAGGCCGGGAAAGGCCCGCCCGTCTGGGTCAGGAGCCCCGGTCAGCTCCCAAGTGTGGAATACAGCTGTTGTTGGACACAAGGCATGTCCTTACACCCTAGGGAATGGTAGAATTCTCACCTTTGTTCTAAATTGATCTGTCTTAGACCAACGAATCACCACTTGAAATCTCTTAACATTTAATGTAATATCTCTCCTCCTGAGATGCCTGTTTTTATCAAAATATTGTTGGAATCAATGCTGGAACGTCTGAGCAAGCCATAAAACATAAGTAATGTAGCTGCCCAAACCATAGTTTCCTTTGCTTGCCTTAAGTTTAGCATTTTCTACAACACCCAGAGGCGATCTGGAGTGATAGGTTCTTTCCTGTTTACCCTATCTCCAAGCATCCTCCGAATCCCCCTTAAGGTTTAAAGAAAGGGAAAATTAGAAACACAAGGGTTGAATAACCCCCACTCCTTAAGCGTAAGTGACACCACTGCGAAGTACTGCTTGATTGAGTTGTAACGACAGATTAAAGAGCTGTAAGCAGGGATAGGAGATAGGCCCAGCCTCTGACAAAACCTTAGGTATGACTTCTTCTGTGTACTCTATGACCTCAAGGTATTCACTGAATATGCTTCCCCCTCGAAGTAGGCAACCTGCCTGTCTAGCTCTGATACATCCATCTCACTCCACACAAGATGCGGCTATAGCGCTCTGAAGTTTTACACCATCCTCCAGCCTCACTTAGGTGAGAGGCTCAGTCAGCAAGTACATTCCTGGCCCCTTCATAATAAACTGCCTTAAGCTTAAAGTTGTACATCGCTGACAACCAGAAGACATTCCTCAATGAGTGCAGGTGAGGTTCCCAGCTGCTGGCCTTATTTATCACTGTGGTGGCACATTGCTTGTCTGTATAGCATATGACATGGCAACTTCTCCATACCTCCCCCAGAGGCGGGCTGCTGGCTCTAATGAGAGCACTTCTAGATGGTTGATGTGTAGACCAGCGATGTCTGGGCAGTGGCCCCAGTTGAGGTGAAACCACTGACCCAGATAGAAACCCCCTGCCCCAGTCCTACAGGCATCAAACAACACAGGGGTATAGCGCCTCCATTCCAGCAGGGGAATGCAGCCGTTGAATACGCTCAAGTAATCCAACCACCACTAGAAATCAGCTTTCATACCCTGGGTCACTTGTGTCCTTTGAGTGGGGCCGTTCAGCAATCTTATCCTCTCAATCAGTCTAATATTAAGGTCCGAGCACCATAGAGGCCAAGTTCATCTTTCCTGCCAGGGATTGCAAACATCATTTAGTAATTGATTGCTTTCCCATAGCCACTCGAACTAGCTCCTGAAATTTGTCTTATCTCTGGGTAATCGGTACACATGATTGGGGGAGTCTATCTCTATCCCCAGATAGGTTAACTTCTGGGCTGGTCGTACCACCTTAGGGTAATATAATGCAAAACCCAGCTCCCTCAAAAGTGTTCATGCATGCCTCGAGCTCTGGATGGTTCCCGAAATAGATAGTCATCCAGATAAAACCACACATGTGCATGTTCAAGTTCACTTATGATGCTGCAGACCGCCTGTCATAAGGTGTTGAATATTGTGGCCGCCAGACGGCCACCAAACATCAAACAGTGGTCCACTAAATATCTGGTGGAACTATCAGCAAAAATCCAGAGGTGTATGGCACCAGAGTAGCCTACCGTCACAACTTGATGGGAATGAATGGAAGTCTTGGGCTATTTACTTTCATAAATATGGATTCTTTTTGTAAATTGACACTGTCAACAACCTACCTGCTTCCCTCTCCCTCCTCCCGATGCATTACAATCATTCCGTTTAAGCTTATAAATCCATGTACAAACCATCGCCGATATATTATGGCAATGCTATGCACATTCACCAAGTAACGTTTGCCGAGTAACGCTTGTTCCTATTGGTTGAGGGATGTGGCCTGAGGCTGGCTGAAGGTTGATGTTGATGCCCTGTGATTGGTCTTTTTTTTCCGTATAAACCCGACTGTTACCAAGGGTTCCTTGTTTGCTCGCCATGTGTTCGTATGCATGAAAGTCGATCAAAGCTGTGGGGAATAGGAATTGGGAAATTGATTATAATTCAGTTTTGGTACAAGCAAGACCCTGTGGTATTGGAGGTATTCTCATGCTAAGGCTTATCCCTAGGCCTGGAGACATTGTTTCTGGCCTTTGGAAGTCGGGAAGTGGCATTTTCACACAATCAAGGGTGGTCAGGATTATAAATGGTAGATTTTTTACTTGCTATGCCTGTGCCATATAACATATGCCACTATGACGCCTTGTTGTCCAGCTTAACCCTGCAAGCTGTTAATTGGTCCTTGGGGTGTAGTCTAACGCTCCTATAAGCACTTTCAAGGTCAACTTTCGCCAACCAGTCCCCTCTATTAATCTCTTCCCCTGCCTCTTGAATGGTACCATACTTAAAGTGTCAGTAAACCCCCAAATATTATGAGCAATTCCATTTCCTTGCTATTATTGAAATGTAACCACCCCGGTTTTACTTCATTCAAGTTATTATTTAGTGAGTTTTACCCATTTAAAGGAGTGAAAACGTAGTTCCACAGTTTAACACTCCATTCAAGGCACCACTGTTTGCCTACGTCATAAAGGTGCACCAATCTTGAAATGTACATGCAATGAACATAACAAACAACTCTCATAATTGCTGCTAGAAAGAAGGAGGGTGGGGTGGGAGGAAGGTGTTTGATCAATGCAGTTGTGCAGACCAAAACAACACTGTGTTACATATAGTTCTCTGGTCAAAACAATGGCTGAAAGCAGTGACAGTGAACTGTTTCAATTGCTGGGATATTGGGGGGAAGGTAGGGATATTATGTTCATTTCTGGCGCACCTTTATGATGTCACACAGCACTCTCAGTGCCCTCTTGTGCTAAACAGACCTTTTCAACTAAGCTTTCCCAATTCATGCCTGTAAGTGACTATAAGTTAGACATAAATGGAAGTAAAAAAATTGAGACTTGGGTGTTGTATTTATGGCTCCATGAAGTTTGTTGTCCTAAAAGTGACCAGGAACCCGTTGACTGACCCTTTAAAGGGATAGTTAAGAGCAAAATCATTAACATGTTCCGGCAGGAACTGCTGTGTATGCTGAACCTTCTTGTTGCTAGACTTTAATGTTAGGTGTAGGCGCGGAACATACATCTCCAATTTAAAGCCGAAACACCATGGGTATCTATGTATACATTTTCTAAGCGGGTAAATCATATGTAACAACCCTGCATATATAATTATGTATTTTATGTAATACTCATCTGATAAGGAAGAAGAGAGCTATTTTACATGGATTTTAATCATAGCAGACACCTTGCATGGTCAGCGCCATTGCTATAAGTCACGTGACTGGGAGTGACATCACATACCCTCATACCCACAACATAAACAATAGCCTGCAGTGCCTGAATGGACACACTCCTATCTTTCCTCAATTGATTTGAGCCATATTCATATGTAAATGGATGATGCTCTATATAAAAAGGTTAGGCTGGGAAAATATCTGCCATTGACAAATGCAGGGAAACTCAAAGGTGTTAAAGCTACTGAGGGTTAGGGTGAGGCAGGGGAGAGGAGTGAAAGTGTCAAAACATTGCCGCCGTCGCCGCCATTATTACGGCGTCCAGTTTCTGAGTTGCACTCACAAATTAGGGGTCTCTGGGGTGAATTAAGGCATATTTATAATTTGCATATATACTAATATGAATATCCAAACATTCTCACTGTATATACATCATATGATTATGTATATATCAATACTTCAAACTGAACTGTTGTCAGTTCGATCTTTGTGTACATATGTACCATGTAGGTTAACCAGCAGATAGTGAGGGCTAGTGACGTCATCAATAAACGGAAATCGCCACCAGTGGTGCTGTTGCTTACCAATATGTCTGCCTCCTTATAAGACAGAAGCAGACTTCTTTTCTTATGTTTCTGGTGTTAAATAAAGGTGTCAACCATTATAATGCTTCACAAATACTCTGAAGACTATTATGTTTAAAATTGCTATTTGCAAAAAAAAATTATAGTTTCCTAAATGGTGTTTCGGCTTTAATTCCTCCTGGAGTTGAGGTGTCATATAACATAACATAAATAGGCAGTGAACTAAACTGCGATCGAGTTTGAGTTACTCAAAGGTTCTCAGGAAAATAGAGTATAGTCGTTTTGATGGTTCTTTAGCTTTACACGCTAGATGTGTGTATGTGAGAAGATGATTTATTGGAAAGCATGAATACATTCTCTAAAAAGGACAGATGCATGGTTAGTTCATGCCAGGCTTTTAAAAATCATTGAAAGACTTCTTTAATACGTTATCACGAAGTTTTGTTACCATGGCAACCAAAAATAGAAAATTTCTTTAATTTTTTAATTCATCTGTTTTCATTTGGTTGCTATGGTAACAACCTCATATAATGTTGTAAAAACTAACTTTTTTTTACGTTATTCCCCCCCCCCCTACACCGGGTATTTATTACACCACAATTTCACAATCATTCAATTCTTGAGGAGTCTACATGGCTTGATACACCTGCTCAGAAAAAACAAAAACATGAATCCTATCAAGTACAGTATTATCATTTTTCACATAACGATCTCTAATCATATTCAAAATATATCATACAAATTAATATAAAAAATAAACAGAACATGAATTCAGTCTTTTCTCACATAATCAATATCCAATCATATTCAAAATATATCATACAAAGTAATCTATCAAGTAAATGAAATTTAAAGAACCATATTATGCGATATATTGGTAATGTACTCAAGTCCATTTCACTGACATCTGATAAACAATCTATAGACGAAATTTCAATATACATTCGAATGCATGAAGCATAAATTTATGCTCTGCACATACTACATACCAACCTCAAATCATTTATCTGGCATGTTATCATAATTTGTCCTATTAACATAGGGATAACCATACTCTTGAAAGTGCCTTTTATTTAGCACAAACCAAGTCAAACTTAGATCGTCGAACATTGCCCACTAGAAGCCATGCTAAGAAAAGAAAAAAATTAATAATAAAACATCCAAAATCCACCCTGTATCAAAACAGCTTCTCATATAGAGAGACTTTTAAAGAAAGACAAATCTGCATGAGTTTTGCTGCCAGGTGTCAGCACTCATGTCTCATTATGTGACACTAACAAGCTATAATAGCCTATACATATCACTACACAGTCCCACACCGGCTGGTAAATTGGATATGCCTTAATTGTCGCTAGAAATCATCCTTGCCTAAGGTGTGAGACTTTGTGTCAGTGCTAGTGTCTGAAGTGTTCTCAAGAAAAAGATTTCGCGTTGAAAAATTCTTTGTACACGATTCACACATTGACGATCATTGTTAAGGTATGATGGAAGAATACAAACGAACGTGTGGTCTTCGTGAGAAGAGCGAAGCAACTGTTTTAAGTAATGAGATAATAGGTGATAATTAATAATCAATATAAATATAATGAGGTTACGCAATGTTACGTAATGTTACATAACATCATGGAGTATAAATCAATACCAAGCCGTTGATTATTATAAATATTGTCATCGAAATGGCAAACACTGTTCAAGGATTTGTCACCAACAAGTATAATTCTGTGAGGGGTGGGTTCATTTTCTCATTGTGAGATCCCATTCTACTATAGCTTTTTAGCGGTAAATGATGTGTAAATAAAAGTGGAAATAATGATTAACTTTTATTTGTCCCCTTCTGCAGGGACTCTTGGTTGTTAAAATCCATTTTTAATGGGATGGGCCAAAGTCATTGAAAAAAAGGCCGAGCTAATGGTAATAATATTTTGATGGTTAGTTAATTTGGTTGCTTTCATTTATATTTAACCAGACGTTACACAGGCATGTTCTGAAGGATATGATAATGGAAAAGCGCGAGCGACGTCATAAACCTTTCCCAAATTACTTTCTGTGAAATCCAATAGGGGTACCACGATAGTTCTGTCGCTAGGCCTGTATTTACGCATCAGTTGTTCAAGGACAAGGGAGGGGAATGTTGTAATACATCCTTGTGTCATATTGATATTAATATTCACGGATAAAGCTAATTCAACTTGCCATGGCAACTTCTACGGACTGTGAGGTAGGTATCGCATTCAAGTTCATTATGCTGAATTGGCGTATTTAATATTTATTTACAACTTACTGCCATTATGGGTATGACCTGAAACTTTGACATTTCACACCAGCTTATTGTTGAGGTGCCATGGAATAGGGCTATTATATTATGATATCTCGAGGTAATAAAACCTGTTTCGATGCTACCTCTTCGAATATTACTGAGAATTTCAACCCTTTTATTAATCAGGGAAATGAATATAAAAACCTTTAAATAAAAGAATTGATGAAGGGAGAAAAGATATTTAGGTGCCATGCTAGAGTTAAGAACAAGGTTTACAGTTGTGTGGGATGCCAACAAACTTCATCGAGCCAACAAATGTTGAAATGTATTATAGAGGAGGTTAAGAGCGGATAGAAAGGAATATATTGGTATTTTAAAGGCATAAATTACCCATGTCTGTCTCTTATCGCATTCTCGAGGTATAAAATGGACCCATTAATTGAGATGTAGCTATCGTATAACCCTTTGATCTTCAGCAATAAAATACGTTTTTCTAAAAACAAAAAATATGTAAAAGCAGATCATTTCTCACGACTACATCGACCTCATCACTTCGGTTAACATTAACCGTTTTGCGACTATGAGAATCCAAATGGTTACACAAATACCTGTTGACATATTAATTATCTATATGATATCAGCGTTAGGCCCAATACTTTCCATCATACACTGTCGAAAGTAAATGGCTTTGTTGGAAAACAGAAGTGTCGATATATGAAAGAATTGATAGTTCTTTAACGGGTATTCTGGTAGTACAGGGACATTTTAAAGGTATTTCTGAATGCTGACCATATAAGTATCTCTAACTTTGAACCCAGAAAAAGATAAAGTCATCATTTTGTAATTTGTGCGTCGCCTCTTGCTCGAATGAATGTGTGGTGAATGTGTGGACTCACGCGATTACATGTCTTATATACAAGACAGCAAGTGGTGAATGTATAGACTTAATTGCTTACAAGTCTCACTTGCCTCGTGTAAGTATGGATGAGATGTAAATTGAAAGTTTTGTTGATTCAATTATCTTTTGCCGCTTGACCTAGTTGTTTCCTAGTGTTTGTTAGACCAATATATTCATTCCATGCACGACCATAAGTCTCTTTTGACATATTTTTAATCGTTTCTCTGAATCTGTATATACTTGCCCTTCTTTCTAATGAAATGGTTATTTAGAGTCACTAGGGAAAGATCAACTGCATACATGTATTAGCTGTCTTATAGTCCTGGTAAGAAAGTGAGGTGTCAAAACAATTAATCGCCATATATAAAACCCGCCCGAGTTACGTCAACAGTCCAGTGGTAAAGGTATCGTTCATAGATATCACAAAAATGGATGTTATGTTTGGATTCAACCAAAAAGGTACAAAGGTAAAACTCATAAATTGGCTCATCTTCATGACCAAAGCTTGTATACATCGTCACAGAAAAAGGTAGATGAAGCAGAGCATGAATATATTTTTGTAGCTAAAGTGATACGCGTATCATTATATCCCAGATAACTCCCAGAGTAAAATAGAAGGGGAAAATTTCGCAGTTCGGGCCAACAGGAAGAGTGAGTTGTAAAATCTAGATGTTACTCACTCGGAGAGAGGATTTGTTGGCCAAGATGAATAAACAGCAGACGCTTTTAAAAAAAAGTTATCACCGTCTCTAACTTGAACGGTGATTGTGTGTCTGCTTGTGTAAAATGATGGGAAAACTACACTCTTCACTTTATGTATGATTGGTAAAATCAACGTGGCTATAGACCTAGAGTGATCACAACTCCAACACGTTCCACCATAATTTCCTCTTTCAATTAAATTTTAATAGATACAGGTGTATTTCTCGGGTTGATACAATTACATGCCAAAGGCAATGCGACACCTGTATGATGAAAAGTATTTATTATGCACATTCACATTACAACATAGGTCACTATTATCAGTGAAGGCAATATAACTACAGTTCCTCGACTATAAGTCACATATGTATATATTACTAGTTCATATATTAATTGCTAATTGAGCCATACACAGACTGGGCTCAGAGCCTCCCATATCAGATAAGAATGGTATGTTGCATTTTGCGGTTTGGAGCGAGAGGCTTTCCCTCAGATTGGAAGTTCTCTCCCAACTCTGGAACTAGACTGTACAATTGTTGTAACACATTTTGTTTGAGACATTGACTATATTTGCCAGGAATTGTTTCACAAAAATGGAATTTATTTTTTGAAGGTTGACGTTAGAAGAAGGTTCAATGAAAAAACATCCAATGTATCGAAATCGCAAAAGCGGAAGGACTTTACAGCGAATGAGATCATTTATCGGGTTGGAGATAACCCCCCTTGGTACAGCTGCATCCTTTTTGGTTTACAGGTTTGCATCAAATATACTTCTTATAATTCTATATGACCCATGAAAATACATCGGTAGTTAAGGGATACATATTTCATATGGTGCAGGACATCACCCCGCCAGTCTTTTCAGTCGATTATTATTCACGAAACAAATGGAATTTTAGACCATGATGCGGGGACCCTTCAGGCCATTATATTTATAATGAACATGAAGGAAGAGGAATGACCAGTAATGAGGATGAGGTAGGGAATTAATTTAATTTACTTTTGGGGCGCATTCATTGGGGCGAAGCTGGAATAAACGGTTAGATATAGAATTACCGAGTTGCCGAATTATAAGGAGGATGACATATTGTGGAAGGTGATCTACAACAGGTTGCACGGATATGATATGACAATAGACTTATAGATGTAATAATCTATGATCAGGGGCGTCGGAAGCTAAGTTGAAGTGGAGGGGACAAGTTATAAGTTTGGCTTTTGGTACTCCACTACACAGTGGTAATGTGTAGTGGTATACCAAATCAAGACATATTTCATAATTTTCATATTATCATCAAGACACCAGCAAAAATGACCCACTTCATGACATCACATGTATCAGCTTGGTCCGATTCAAATAGTAGCCTACTTTTACACTGGGATGTATACACACATCGTTATTCAGGTTAATTGGTTGCAGGCCATTCTGAGAAATGTGTCAGGTTTGGAAATAGACCCAATTGGAATTCAGATAAAAGGTTTGCAGGTTACATTTCCCGAATGTACATTTTCATCTCTATATAATCCTAACAAATCATCATTTGGGCTAAAATAAATATTTTTGAAGATTTTATTTTGACTGGGTGTACTTGTAAGTCCCCTGTATGGGGTCAAAGACATTAGGATTTTTTTGGTCAAATATCGTCAATATAAGACACTGGTGCAATCTATTTTGGAGTTGACTTAAATAAAATGTATTTTACATTTATTTTGTCTTCCAATAAATTTGAATATTTTCTACCGCGATGAATGAAAAGAGGGTATTACAGACCCTCTATTGACTATATATATATAGAGGTTGCACGTCATTGACCCTTCAAAAGCAACCATTCGGAACCGTTTCATGAGAACTGAAAGGGTTGCTTTTGTCATGAAAGGTCATGAAAGGCCTGGAACTGCGCTCCTTATAGGTATTAGACTGGTTGGAAATATACCCTTAGATATATTGTGTCACAGAGTACCAACCATGTCAACCATTAGCACATCTTTAAATGTTTGACAAAAATTCTGAGAGCACACCTATAGCCACTTCACGAGCGGCGGTCTCGGGGTGGAAAGTGGGTCACAAAAGTATGATGTCCGCTGAGGTTGGTGCCGCGTTCCCGCCACTGTAAACTTGATTACAGTGGAAAGGAGACCGGGCACATTCGTGCGTGGAGGGGTGTATTCTAACCTTGGAGAAGTGGTATTCTAATCGCGGTTAGTCAACAATTGGGCTGTCACATGTCAAATCTGGTCATATTTAGCTAGGAAAGATGAACAACCGTGGATATTTACCTTATGAATTGATATGTTATATTTTGTTGACCCAGCAAAATAGACCCCTCTCTCTTTCCACACGCCAGCTGTTACAATTGATATAATATACCTCTCCGCCTACAGCGTCGGGCATTTTATATTTTGTAACCCTGGCTCTACTTCCTCGATAATACCTACTGTAAATGATATGCACATTCTTTCATGTTCTTTCACAGCATTATCTACTTATTATTGGAGGAACAATAGCGCTCCCACTGATCACTACTGGGCCGATGTGTATTGGTGATGATGAAGTAGGCAAAAGTGAAGTTATCAGTACCAACCTAATGGTGTCTGGGGTTGCAACCTTACTGCAAGCAACATTCGGTACAAGGTGTGTCCTTGTAGTCTTTGAAAATAAAACATGAATTGACATTATTTTCAAATTATCGAATTTAGCTAGGACACCTAATTTTGCTGGGTTTGTCTGAATTCTTGCTCTGGTTCCTAATATAATATTAGCTGCCCTTGTCTCGACTTGAAGTCATGGATTGTATTTGAATGTTAGCCATGCATCTATTAATGTTGTACTATCTGATATAAGGATATAACAATCCCAGCGACAGTTCGTGGTCCAAGATCGTGGTCTCCTCCCCTAATCTAACCTTAAAGTTATCATGTTATTGTCTATGAAAATGTTTTTTACAGAAACTTTATATTTGTAATACACATAATGTGATACATATACTTATGATACATTTTACATTAAACATGAGTGTGTGTTTATAACAAATTATTATTTTATTGGCACTAGTACTCTAATGATTTTTTCAGATTACCTATTGTGCAGGGTGGAAGTTTTTCGTTCTTACCTCCTCTATTTGCCATATTATCCTTACCGCAATGGAAGTGCCCAGATGAAGGTAACTCGCAATTGTGAAATCATAATATTATATTAATTTTTTTTGTTATTGTATTAAAGGCTAATTACACAATATTTATCAGAACAGTTGAAAAAACGTAGGTATCACTCGGTGATGTCTTCGCACGTTGCCTACGTTAAATGAATTAAATAACTATTTCACCTTCGTGTACATGTATATGTGAGGGACAGAGCAATCTTCTGAGTAATACGAAGATAAGTAGATAAAAGATTTCAATAATATTAATAATCAATGCATGGTAAATGATAAACTAGTCCTTTTTCAGCAAGGAACACACATTCCTCAGCATTATAAGGCAAGCCAGACATTCCTGATTCATGTTATAGATTCTTCATTATATTCATTTTTGTCTCTACTGTTTAACATAATATAGCAATATTATCCTAATTTTCTATAAAACTGTGGTAAACCATGCTGGGGAACAAATGAAGCCAAATGAAGCCTGGTTACATCGCTTCTGACGATGTCTTTATGCACGGAGAAATGACAATCAACAGTTCAATCATAGGCCACTTTGAGGGAGTATTGCAGTATAGGGACCAACGTTAATATTGGCGTAGAAAGTCTAATGAACCATTACAGTTTTCATGTAAACTATATAGGAAGTATTATTTTCTTTTAGATGTATATTTAAATGCCACGCTGAGTGCTTCTATATCTGGGGTAAACCTTACATACCAAGAATGGCGGAAAGACGTGTGGACATCAAGAATGAGAGAAGTACGTTGGAAGAGAAAGAGGCAATTCACAGCTACTTTCCTGCTGCCTTTTCCTAATCATTTCCGTTTCCATTATAATTATATTCATTTATACTAACTACATGCTATATGCCCCTGAACGTGGAAAATATATACTGATAAGCTAAATTCCAATTGTTTAACATATAATTTCAAACAATGTTCCTTTTTCAGATACAAGGCGCTATTTCACTTGCATCTGTAGCACAAATTGTGGTTGGTTTTACTGGCTTGGTCGGGTTCATCCTAAGATTCATCGGGCCCCTCACCGTAGCCCCCACCATTTGTTTGATAGGACTTCACTTGTATATCGCTGCCGCCAATTATTGCGCCAAACAATGGGGTATTGCCGCACTGTAAGTCGACGAGATTTATGTGATTCGGGACGTCCGGGATATTATATTATCTTTTGGAAGTAAAGCCTAACTGAATCCCCCCCCCCCAAAAAAAAAGCCCAAACCCTAATGACTGCACTTCATAAAGCAATATTTTAAATCATTCTATATATTATGTCGGTGAATGTCACAGTGAATAATGGAACCGTCACCAGAAGTATACACTGTCCCGCGCACCGTACCCGCGCGATACGAAATTGGATACGAAATTCTTGTCCCCACTTTTGATACGAAATTTTTCGTCTCAGCATGTTCGCACAGCGTTTTTCGTACCCGCGGGATAACCTGGGAAAGCTAAAGGATTAGAAAGACCCCTACCCAGACCCCAGTCCCAGACAAGCTGGCGTGACCATTGGTGCATGACGGCCACTAGTGTAGAGAAAACAGAGAAAAAAAACTTACCCATGCTTGGGTTCGATCTAGCAACCATAGGATTCACAAGCAGGTCTCTTCACCACTACACCACCGAAATTGATGAAAGTTATGAGGCACAAGGCCAATCTAGGTCTATGTATAACGGCTCAGTTTTCATGAAACCTTAATGTACAGATAACACTGACTTTCTGATTTGTATTGCCTTATACAATTTAAATAATTCTCAGAAGCAGGCCAATGTGATTTCGGGGAGTTCCCCACTGTTACTTTAATCTTTAGAAGTAAAATCTAAAATTGAAAATAAAATAGCCTATATAATGAAATTGGGCATTTAGGAAAATACTTGGATGCTCTTAAAATGAATCCTTGAATGGTGAGGAGGCATAACTAATGCTGTATTTAAGAAAATTTCAAAACTAAAACCCTTAAATTTAACAAATACTTTCTAGTCATGTATTCCGCACAGAATAAAAACTCCTTTTGGGTAATTTCAAAATTATTTAGTACTTTCATCATGGTCGGTTTTAGGGTTGAAATAAGTGAGAGACATCTCTGAATATCTAAAGCATTGCAGAACAAAGGCTGGGAAATTAATTAGAATATAACATATAAATATGTTCTTAAACTTGAAACCGCGCCCCCTCCTTTTAAAAATCCTGGATCCGCCCCTGAAATGTATTTTATATTCCATCCTATATTCCATCCTGATGAAGGTATAATGAATAAGAAATACAAAACAATATAATGAATACACTATAAAACGGTTTTAGCTGTACCTCACTTTCCATTGTGATGGGCTTCTTGAAGGTGTTAAAGCATTGCTAAGAGTTTGTGCGTCAACATTATGGTGTGTGCATGTGTGAGGGTTACCCAGGGAGGGGATTCGCACATAGACTGACACCTCCACCTCTTGAATGGTATGTCCATTTCACTGTGATTCAAAGCTATAAGTATCACACTTCACTTGTTTACAGTCAATCACAAAATGATCACAGTGCTATCACACTCAATTGCATTCAGTGCCTGTCGGGCATATACCTTAGGTTAAAACAATATATAATTTTATACATTGTGTGTGGTTTATTTCAGAACAATATTTTTCATTACCCTCTTCTCTCAGTATTTGAGGAATATACAAGTTCCCGTTCCAGGATATACCAGAGGCAAAGGATGTTCAACCACAAGATTCCCTATATTCAAAATGCTACCAGTAAGTATACATTCTATCACACTGTTAGAAGCTCCCCGACAATATAATTTAAATCTAGGCTACACGAATATATGATTCCCAACGCACTCATACGTTCTTTCTTCCCTATCCCGCATTATAACTTTATAATCGTTAATTCCTGTTACAGGTATTTCTTGCAATGGTGATTACCTGGGGGTTTTGTGCAATTTTAACAGTATCGGGAGCCCTCCCAGATGACAAAGAATCGCCTTACTATGGAGCAAGAACAGATACAAAATTAGCTGTCTTAGAGGAGGCTAAATGGTTCCGTGTTCCTCACCCAGGTATGTAACATTTCATTGTGAAGATATGATCCAAGTGCATGACGGATGCAATAAATATATTCGATGTATGTACTACTCATTGGTCGAGGCGAACAATTGGAATGTTGTGCGTTCATGCGTCGTATGCAGATCTTACAGTTCTTGTTTTATTATGTTTCCATTTCCGTTTTTATGATCGAATAATAATCATACATATCTACGCTGTATAGTGACCATGTTTTTTTATAATTGACATACCGTGTAGTGGTATATTTATGCTTTAATATTACGAGGACCTTGGTAACGACCTAAAACAACCTTAACCGCAGAGAAGGGTATAATACGCCTTCTTCCCAGTTGACCTGATCAGATCAAAATACATGTATTTTGACGATCAGGTCAATTGCAGCATCCAAGTCTTCCGTATCAACGGATATTTTGTTGTTCTTGTAGCGCAAACGATATCTAGTGCACATCAGTATATGAACACCTAAATTGTGTGTTTTCAGGTCAGTGGGGATTACCTACAATATCGGCAGCGGCTGTACTAGGCATGTTGGCTGGAGTTATTGCAGGAATCATCGAGTCTGTCGGGGATTATTACGCTTGTGCTAGAATAAGTGAAGCCCCTCCGCCGCCCCCACATGCTGTTAACCGAGGTTCATATATACTCCCTCGAGGGAAACATTTTAGCACATATTTTTAGCAATATATTTATGGAATGTATTTGTAATGGAATGTGGGTGCAATTAAAAGGAAACTAGTGGAGGTAGAATTTGGATTCAATTGAGGCAATCAGGAAATCTCATTTACGTTTACCTAAAGTTGCTTCCGATTAAGTTGATAATTTCGTTTATGATCGAGCGGGATGGAACTCACTCATTACCCTCTATCTATGATAGAACTCTATAGGGAGGTAACAACCGCTTGGACCTTATTAAAGACTTAATGTTAAACAAATAGCAGTCCCCATTCCCTCCACTGATGTCTATCATAACAACTATAATATATAATTATATATATATAGATACGAGAAAGATGAATATTAAGATAAACATGTGATATTTACGTTGGCGAAGGTACATCTGCATGGTACAAAGATGCCGAGATTAGGTTCTATATTATTCTATTTACATGAGAATGTCTTGTTACAGACCACGGAGATTGTAAAAGCAAGGCAATATGAGAAGTATATGTACTCATGAGATTAAGAACTGTGACCATTTCCAGGTATCCTATTGGAAGGTTTTGGTGTTTTATTTGCTGGTATGTGTGGCACAGGCTCCGGCGTAACCTCGTTCAGTGAAAATATTGGTGCCATAGGGATAACCAAGGTAAAGAGAAGGCCAAATAAACAGTTACTGACTGATCATGATTTCACTTATCCATTAAAGAATTAGTCTTTTGAAAATTCCTTGCATTGATTTCCCGCAAATAAAACATTAACTGCTCTCTTTTCTCTGTGAAGGTAGCCAGCCGGAGAGTGATTCAGGCAGGTGCATTGATAATGGTGATATTTGCATTATTTGGAAAAGTTGGTGCATTTTTCGCAACAATACCAGAACCTATTGTTGGTGGAATCTTCATGGCAGTCTTTGGTGAGAAGATGTTCTAAACTTTATAAACCCAGTGCAGAATTCCCTTGATGTGTATAACATTGAACAGAATATATACTGAAAGAAATAGACAAATATACATCGGGATTATAGTCAGGAGATGTCAAGGTCAACCATTTTACTTCCATCTGAGGGAATCACAAGTGTCGTCTGATTTTAAGATTTGTTCGATTCAAATTAGTTAACCCAATCCATAAATTTAATGACCGGGCGGGCGTTTCATAATTAACATGCTGTGCGCTGTGATACTTATGAAACGCACGCCAGGATTGCTGTAAAGTTGGACACGCTCATATATAATATATAGACTCTTATATGGTATTATATTAAGTATCTACTTCTTCTGACCATTTCCTAACATTTGTGATTCGCAAGAATGTAGAATTAAGTATGAGGCAAGACGTATACGCGTATGATGGATGAGGCAAGATTTTTTTATTCGTTTTTATTGGCAGTAGTAATAACATATCCCCGTGTCGCCATAGGGTTAGTACGGCTGGATGCAATAATGATTAAGGTTAGTGTCAACATGACGGGTTTTGGAGTGAGGGGACAAATGAGGGGAGGGAGGGTTCCTCGGGAGGGCGTTGGTATCATATACCAATAATAGTAATCTAGGTTTCCGTTAAGCTAGATTTTGTTCTCTGTCTGGATCTGGTATTTCTCCTTTTTCTTTAAGTATGTAAAGATGCAAGATGTATGAGGGTCTGCGATCGACCAGCGGATATTTCATGGAATTCTTTTAGTACATGTTATATCATTGAATGGTTAATGAAAAAGAAGGGTCACACTGTTTATATAGATAGAGCTGGGTTATGGGTATAGGGTGCCTGTCCCTCAGAGCATGGATTAACATACATTAATATAATTAGATCACGGGTTCAGAGTTTGTCTGGTAAACAAACTTAACATTATCAAGACTGGTCAAACTTATTCTCCACTACTGATCCTGGTAGATGTTGGAAGCTTTTACCTGATCAAGTTCAGAATCGCCTTGAAAAATTTGATATGCCTACAGAAACAATTTCGAAAGGTAGGATCTAAATCTAAATGCATCACACAAGACACGACATCATTCCACATAATCATGGACAAGAAAATTTAAGCAAGCAAATCCTTAAATCAGGGATGATGAAAGTTTAATTGTTATATAAGACTTGTTTGTTTGTTTTTTATTCATAAGCTCATGTACTAAGTACATCATTTTCAGCCTATATAAACATAATTAAATAATAGTAATACAAATTAATTCATGAAATTGTACAATCACTAGTCAAATTGATTACGCAATTAAATCATAGTCAAATAGTCAATCATTCAAATACGACACAAATATTATACATGTAAACTTTTTTCCATTTTGGGTATAAGGTAAAACATATTAATGAGTTGAGAAAGGTGATTAGATTTAGATGATCATTGACGCCGTGCATCCATACACAGAGTCCAAAAAAGTCACTATTTGTTTACATCCTTACACGAAAATCCCTATATTCACGTCACCAGAAAAACCATACAAATACAGTTTAGGTCAGTCAACCAAATAATAAACAATATACTCAATATACAAGACCACTTATGAACCACAATAAACAGGTCAATCAATGGCTAGATAAAACCAGCTGCGTTGAACTTAGCCCAGTAGAGTTTAACCACGGCTGCCTTAAATTGGTGTTTCCCCTCCAACAGTCTAATATTTTCGTTTAAACCGTTCCACAGAGTGGGTAGTCGGCCGAGAGTTGTACGACTTAGAGAAGTCCTTTTCCATCTCTTTACCGGGATCTTATTCAAGGCCCCACCCCTTAAATTGTACCTTGCTCTATACTGATACCTATATAATATATATTCCCAGTAGTCATTTGTGACGCCCATTCTTTCTTATTGGGCTACTCTAAATTCGGGATCTTTCATGGTGTCAACGAATGTTCAATGATTTACAATCGTTGCATGTTGAAGTGGACTGCATAAATACTGCTTTAAAATGTTCTACGACTTGGGTTTGTTCAGACGTGTGGACTGCATGCTTTGACAAACTGGCTGAATATGCTGAATCGAAACCATACCATAACGATAATAGTAATATTATCATTATTTATCATTATTATGATACTTATCTCTTGTTACTCAGGAATGATAACTGCGGTGGGCGTATCAAATCTGCAGTTTGTGGATCTCAACTCATCAAGGAACCTCTTCGTGTTTGGATTTTCTCTTTTCTTGGGCCTATCTTTGCCTACATGGATCACCAGTAATCCGAATGCTATTTCAACAGGTGAAGCACATTATGCCAATACAGACAAACCACAGCTGAATAAACATAGATTTACATTACTTACCACATCGATCTATATCATTTTGAAGATATAATGAAGTAAGGGGCGCTTGCTTTGTTGATATCCATGCATGGATGGAAATATGTGATGAATACGATCTTACCAGATTATGCTCACCATTTCATTGAATCGACCTGTCATATTATGGTTTCGTTATTTCTTTTTGCACAAAACCCGACCCAGAATGTTAACTTCAGTTCAATTTTTATAGGGGTGCAAACTGTGGACCAGATTATAACCGTCTTGTTAAGCACACACATGTTGGTGGGTGGATTCATGGCAATTATTCTGGATAATACAATACCAGGTAAGATTCGGATGTGAATAGAAACACAAAATAAACTATGGACGGCCCACTGTCAAACCATATTGGGAGATGGATTACTGCTGATGTAAAATAGATTTTATTGGAGAGTATATTATTATATTTATTACAAGTGTCTAATAATTGTTGTTTTATTTTCAAATCATAATAAAATAATGGTTCATCTTAGGTACGTTGGAAGAGAGGGGTATAATCAAGTGGTTGTCTAGTGAAGACATGGGAAAGCAAGAAGAAGTGAATAAAGTCTATGATATTCCATTTGTTATGACCTGTATGAAACGAGCTACATGGACGAAATATATTCCATTCTGCCCCACATATAATCCTAGCTGTCTGAAAATGCAAGCGCCACACTACGAATCCGAGGAGGTTGTGGAAATCGAAGCGAGAAAACCCGACGTAAAAGGATTTGAAAACTTGGGAATGGAAATACAATCTGACCCCCATTTGGCAATGGACGTCGAAAACGACATTGACAAAAATTCAAGGCTATAGGCTAACCATTTTTTTAAAAAATCAATTTGGGTGACATCAGCTCGACGGCCCTCAACAAAATGTGTCCTACATTCCAATTTCACCTGCACTTCAAATACCGAAAATAACCCAAAGAAAAACTTCCAACACATATATTTCAATTTCTATACGGTAATAAGAAAACTTATTCGGGGTAGAGTCATAACTCAATCACGCAAGGGTTCTAAATTCATGGAAAAGAAATATCAGACGACAGTTGCCTACATCCATTGGGTAAATCATTACATGATAGTCAAAGTAACTATAGTAACTACTGATATCTATATATTATAGTTGTTTTCTCAGGGACCGCCCATAAGTACATTAGCACATTACATCAATTTAGAGAGATTAAAAGTTAAGCCTTTTGGCTAATTATATTATTTTTGTTTTTACAAAATGACTTTATTTCAAAAACCTACCCTCGAGGCGTTTACAATTCAAAGACAACATCAAGGAATATAAAAAGAATATAACGAATAAACAATGAGACCCAAGAAGAACAGTAATACCCGATCAATGGGGACCAAGGCATATGGTAATAAGAAGAGGAGCAGCGTGAACGAGTGGGGTACAAGGGTCCACACATTAGATTTCGACAAACTGCCCGGTGCTAATTATTTTTAGTAGATGGACCTGGATGAATAAAATTTCCGATTTGCACCGATAGAAACTAGAAGGATTGTGACGTTATATTTGGACCAATGTTGGATAACATGCCATACAACCAAATTATATTGTACAACTTTATTGGGATTTTTCCCACCAGTAATAAGTCGTGATATTCGGGATTTATGGAGATATTTAAATAAAGCTATTAATTATTCACACATTCTATTCAACTTTTTTCATTCTTCCTCATCTCATTCTGTCTTTGTCATGGCCACACATTCGTAGACTCCTAGAGCCATTCCTGGTCGTTCGATCGATCCACTTTCTTCCTGTATCTTTTCCAGCATCTGTGACCTATAAGGAATATTAATTATAACTTTCAGAAAATTTCAAACTTTTCAAATTTCCAATTTTTCAGAAAAATGATCCAAGCAAGAGTTTTTCGAAAAAGTAGGCTATCCAATTGCAATTATTTATTTTCTGGAATTGACCCAAGGAAGACTTTTCAGAAAATTCTAAAATTTCAAACTCCTCCCAGCTGTTCTGAGCTCTATAGTGTAACTTCATTTGAAACTTCTGAGAAATAGATTTTTTTTAAAAAAAAAAACAGGCGTGCACGGTATCATATAATATAAATGATAGGGGCTAGGGCCTACAACAATTCCCTTCAAACGAAGGGACTCCAGAGGTTTTGGCCCTTAACTGGCATCATTAGAAAAGCAAAGATAGGCCTACCCCGGGCATGATACAGCCTCGATCACACTATCCGCTCATGCTGGTATCTTCCAAGGCATGTGGGCAGAACATAATGGCTCATGGATGGTTTATGAAAGGCCGGCCGTGCATGAACCATCCATGGGCCAATATTGGATCAGCCAGCTTGAATTTTTTTTTTTTTAAATTTCGAATTTGAACTATTTTTATTACTCAATTGGTACTTCTCATAACAAGTAAAAGACAAAGTCAAAAGTTGTGATTCGTTTAGGCTACTATTGTAACATTTTACTATTTTATTCAATTCACTCACAGTAAGACCTAGCTGGGCCTGAGCCTAGGTCAGCGGAGCCTCCTACAATCAAATTGTCATTGAATACGGTAATAAAGAAGGTTGGGGGTAATAGAAATGCAACATATTATTATTATGGTTCTGTCGATGTAGTTTAAAAAAGACTTTTGTAACAAGTATATCTTATAAGTAACAGTAATAGGCTACCATAATTATTAATAAAACCCTGTAGGCCTAGGCCTATGCCTATTCATGAAATATGCAGAAGGCCTAGGCCTATATGACCAGAGTTTCCACTGTCCCAGTACCGTATGCTAATTAAAATATATCACCTTAAATCCAAATATGGTCAAACAGTGTATTCATCAAATATGCAAAGTCATGTAGTGAACGATCACTGCAAGGACAGAATATTTGCTACTTAGATCTTTGTAAATAGCGTATCCACTTACATGTCCAATTGATACTACCGTCGACCGCCGACCGCTGGCCCTCGGCCACCGTCCGACGGTGGCTAGAGCGGACGGTGGCTGTGGACGGTCCCCGGTATCTACTTACACGTCCAAATGTGCCAGATGCTGACTGTCCAGGTTGTGTATGGAATATATCTATGCACTTTGGACTTCATCCTATAGAGTATATCCAGCTACTTTATTAGTAATTATCCACCCAGAGCTTGAGATATTAGTAAAATTATATTCTCAAAAATAAAAATATTAAACTTAAGATATATAAGTACTTATTTGTTGTATTAATGTTTACTTTTATTAGAATCAGCTTGATCTCAATATCCGTTTTTTGCGACTTGTGACTCATTTCCCGGAACACATCACATATGGCAATATTTGTAAGGTACATGTCTTTAGGTTTAATCAAGGAAATACTACTATTAATGTCACTGATGAACCCTCAAAAAAATAAATAGCTAAAAATAACAAGAATAGAACTAGGTCTCAATATCCATGTTAAAAGAAGTAAAACCAATCTCATTGCCATGCAAGGAGCAGTAATGTCAGGTAATACTTCATATATAAATATGAACATGGAAAATCGACCTTAGCCCAAATATATATAACCAGAAATGACTAAGACATTAAATCAAAAGAATAGTACACAGAATTACATGTAATTCTGTCTACTATTCGAACTCCTGTGTATATAAGTTATCACTGATAAATTGGAATTTTAACTAGGTAACATAGAAGTGTAAGTAAATTATTTCAATAAATACAGTCATTTTAGAACGATTTCGAAATAATTGTTCCCCTAACACTGGTGGCGCCGTCTAGCCGTTATGTAGCAATTGTGATAAATTATGTGATTTATCAGTTTTAACGAAAAAAACAATTAATGCTACACATTTTCTAGAATTTTCCACATCTGTTTCGATCACCAGTCCCAAAGGATCTTCCAAATGATAGTAAATATTTTTTCGTAGCTGTAATTTAAAACTTTCCATTTTGCCAACGATATATGGCAATGTGTATCAGTGAAAACGACCAATGTGATTGGTCAGTACTTAATTAATATGGGCAACATCAACCAATATAATTGGTGGACAAAGGTACCAATGTGATTGGTAACTAACTAACAAATGCGTTGGTCAGTACTTAACCAATATATTGGTTGTTTTCCACTTAAAACAACCATTCCTGATGCAACCAATTATATTGGTAGCTTTTTTAACCAATAAATAATTATAAATAAACATGCTGTTGCGATAAACAGTATATACTTGGTGTGATAAAGCTGAAACTAAGTGGATAAGACAATCCTTTTAACTCTTTTACTTCTTGACGGATATTGTATTATGTGACTACTGTATATTTTAAATCTTGGGCAAAAGAAAATTGCAAAGAAAATGGATATGACAGGAGACGATTCTATTTGTAAAGGTATAAAGAAGATCCATAGGCATTCGCAATCTTATGTATAGAGTGCTAGATACTAAAAGGTAAATGTTAATAATGATAAATATTGTTAAATATAGAATATATAGATATGATGACTTTGTAAAATCATACTGTACGATTGGGAGACTTTTGAAGTCGAAATAGTCACAATACTCACCAAAAAATACCAATAAATAATTATAAATCACTAGAAATGATTTTTTAAAAATGGGGTAGGAATTATCCAAGGGATAATTCCTCCTCATTGGACCGGAACTCAGGAGGCGATGAACTCTCCCACGCTGGAGGTGGGACCGGAAGGGTCAGAGCACACGCCCCGTGCTCATCCTCACTCCTCCACTGACCACACACTAGAGAAGACGTGGTGAAAATCTTAGACGCAACTCCAGGCCCCCCTTCCCCTCGATGCGGACCCGTCCAAAAGGCAAGGTCGACTATAGAGCCATGGCTGACGCTGAACCCACTAAGAAAACTCCCAAGAAGAAGGCAAAGGGTAGAGGCAGAGGAGGACGCCGTAGGCCAGTGACCGATGGAAAACATCCACATCTCCCCATCATGGAGGACGGGTCCTCCAACGAGGAAGAGGGCCAAGAGCATCAGCACGACACGCCGCCCCAGGTTAAGCTTAACCTCGGGGACTCCCCAACTGAAGAGGAACTAACAAAGCCTCCTCAAAGAGCAGCTCCAGAGCAACACGGATCTATTCCCCTCGGCAAGAAGGCTGTGTCTTCTCTTTGTCATGCTCTGAAACACGTAGCAAAAGCAGGAACACCAACACGTGCACGCACCCACGCTTCCTCCAGAACACGTGTCTCTACAAAACTTCAACGGTCTCCCAGGCACAAGCCCAAGCCCAAGCGCCGCAAGCCTGCAACCTCAGAGAGTGATTCCAGCTCCTCGGCATCTCCTTCTACCTCTTCCACTGATTCATCCAGCAGTGACTCCAGCCCTGAGAGAAAAAGAAAGAGGAAGAGAAAGACACATAGACGCAAGCAGACTAAGCGCCTAGCACTTCACCAGCGACACCCCTATCGCGGGAGGTCCCGCTCCTCCTCCTCCTCCAGCGATGAAGACGAGAGGCTCCCAGGCCCGAAACACCTCAAGCGTACCTACCGCCATCACAAGCTGGCATCACGAGCACTTCACCGCCAGTATGGAGCTTCATCGAGATCAAAAGGTAAACTACAGCTTTATGTCAGCCCTGAGACCTCCCTCCCCCCAGACATGGCTGCTCGTCTCAAACGGGAAAAAAGAGACCTCTCTATCGCAGAATACTTCTGTGGCTTTTCCCTCTGGGCAATGTCTAGAGCAAAATCTGGATCGTCATTACAATATATGCTTCAACACCTGTCTGAGGTGGCAGAGGATGCCTCTACTAGGCCTTGGACAGGTACCTTAAGCTGGTCCCAGACAGTGGTGGACCACCTTCTCGACAAAAGGATAACTTGGAAGGACTTCCACTTCCTACAGCAGCAACGTGCCCGACTTAGCTGGAGCTCACCTCAGACCATCGACCTCAGCATCTCCAAGAAGTCGGGTACATACTGCTCACCGTGCACCCCGTACAACTCTGAGGAGTGCACCCGCACCGAATCCCACACAGAGGGAAGTACTACTCTACTTCATTGTTGTGGCTGGTGTTTCTACAACACAAAAAACAAGGAATTCTCCCACTCGGCCCGCAACTGCAACAATAGGAAGGCAAGGGAAAACGGAGGCAATACCACTCAGCCCAAGCCTAAACGTGAGTGGCAGCGCACTAATACCAGTGACTCTGCCACTACCAAGCCAAAAAACTAGCCGCCTCCCCCGAAGGCAACCCCGGGGATACTACTAAAAGTGAGTTGCAAACCTTATATTATACACCCAATAATTGTGACACCCAACAAATGCTTTACTTGCCATCAGAAGTTAAAACATGGTACAAATTAATGCTAAACTATTCACTAAGGCACTCCAATGTACTTCCAGACTTCCAAGACAATGTACTCAGACCTTAAGAACACTTTTTATGTCCATAAAAACACAAAACAAAATTATTTTTTTTTGGTGGGGTACCGTCGGACGGTGACCCTCCCGTCCAAATCTAAAATTTTAGATATGGACGGGAGGGTGTCCCGTCGAGGGACCGTCCGACGGGAGCACCCGACCGCTCGACGGTGGCTGCGGTATCCACTTGCACGTCGAGCGGTCCCTAGGGTAACCGTCCGACGGTGACCGCTCAGCGGACGGTCGACGTGTATGGTCGATTCTAATGAACTGTCCGCTTTGGGTGTTTTTGGAGGTCAAATTTCAGAATGGATTCATATTCCAATCCTGTTGATATGTTAAACTAAACACCTTGAGCAATTATTACTGAAAGTTGGGAACACTAATCTCTCAAACTCAGCCTGCAGTGTATACTTGAAAATTAAAGTAGCTTGTACCTGTCACCGTGATTATGCAATGTATGTAATTTTGGGTTTGATGATTTAGAATCTATTGGAAACATTATATCTATGAATCAACCCTTTTTTCATAGACAGACTATGTATCCTAAAATATGTAACTACAAAATAAAGTTTTACTGGTGAGTAAATATATTATTTTATGCGGTTGAAGATTATTGAACATTTTAAGAAACCTAATCATTTTAGACATCACTCACTGTCAACTCCTGTAATTTCTTTAGCAGAAGATCCCATACTTCCATATTACTGATTCAGTCGGTGGGGATTGCTGGCATTCCAATGGCATTCCTTATAATATGTTTTTGTTTTTTTCATATAAGCAGGAGCCCAAACATAAATTGCATAGTCACGGTGACATGATCTCCCAAAATACCATATTGATCTCTTGGCTTATTACTATGTATAAAATGCTTTCATTTCTTCAGTGACCCTTTTAACTATCTTGCACCACAGTTGTAGATGTTCATACCAAGATTTCTTTCACTTTATCATCATGATACCTGAGTCTGTCATGCTTAATGAAAGATTTAGCTATCATTTAAATGGTATTCCCCCAAAGATTTCCCCATCCCAACCTCCTAATATACCTCAATAACCTGTTAAATCTACGTAAGTATACTACCTATTATACCACATTCATGTATCAGTCATTATGGATGCAGCTTATTATATAACTTTCTATAAATGATTGTGCATAATCACGGTGACATGCATAGTCACGGTGACATGTTAATATATTCATGATGACACATATGAGCAATTCCGCCCAAAATGTATCATTTGGGTTGATAAATAAAAGCTCATCCGAAATTTATTTATTGGTGGTAATTTTCTTTGGGAATCTTGGATTCAGGGAAGAAAACTTGCGTAGAGGGAAGGTATCTCATGATGTTACTTTTATTTTTTTTAATCATGAGGCCAATAAAATACTTATTTTCCGGCCCTCCACCACATGCATGCATGCAAAATGCATGCACCACGAAAATAATGAAAGTAATCTCCAGATAATTATCCAGATTGTCATAATAGAGGGTGGGGTGGAAGGGAGAGAGTGGTAGGGGATGGGTGGGGAGTGGAAGAGTGAGAGGTATGGTGGGGGGGGGGGGGGGGGGCAGCGGGGGGATGGCAGGGGAAGAGACATATATATGTAATAATTTAAATATATTTATAGGAAAATGTGTTTTATCTGACAGGCATGTTTTCAGGCATAGGAGGGTCAAATCGCCAGAAAATGTACAATTGACCATCACCAATCCTCTCAAATAACTCAAATTTAAGAGGACAATTAGGTTCATAGTACAGTTCAACATAACCAAACAGATTTATTAAACGGATATAATACAGAATATACACACATATACAAGTCTAGTATTTATCAGAATTTGATAGATGAGTAGAACTGTAGATTGTGCATTTTCTGAAAATCTGACCAAGTGATAGGGCACAAGTGGGGAAGGGGATGTGTACATTAACAAATCCAAAACTACACTAATTAGAAACAGTCATTGATTGAAAAGCTTATAGCATTTTGGGTTACTCATGGTAATAAATGTGAGAAAATCTGTTGATGCTTTGATCAGACATATTTTACAGCTATGAACTCTGTAGGTTTTTGTGAGGTATTAAATATTAGAAAGTTGGTGCAGCCACAGATTACGTTTTCTTCAGGATTTATGTAGTCATTAATATCAATCCAACAATCTATGATGTGTTGCAGGATAATGAGTTACAAGTTGGAAATTTGATTTTTTTCAATGTCATTTGTTCACAAGATGGCTTTGTAGGAATGTTATCATCTTTGGAGTATGTACCGTTTAAAGTTGTATGAACGCATTAACCAAATTTCAAGACAGTGTATTGAATATATTTTTGCATTACTATGGTCATCATATAGAGTATATTTAGCTACTTTACTAGTAGTCGTCCACCCAGAAATATTGCAAACCTTTTTTTTTCAAAATAAAAATATCAAATTTAAAAAATAGAGATACTTATTAAATATTCTAATGTTTACCATCATTGGAATCCACTTGATCTCATCTTTTCCAATATGATTGTATTTCAAAATCCATTTTTTGTGACTTCTTACTCATTATGACTTCTGACACATCACATATTTTACACCCAATTCTTTTATTTTTTAACCACACAGAATAATTATTAACAATAATGGGATGGATTGATGCACCTAAAATATCCAGACTGACATGTTGTGGACTTAGCAGTTAGAAAATCAGAGCAAAATAGATTCAGGGAGATATGTATAACAGATGCATAATCACGGTGACACATGTAAACATTTTGGATAGGGTTTCAAATTTGCCCTAAAATATTTTTTATTCCATTTCACTGATATGGTGTGTGCAGTAGATATACTCTGGTAAAAATATGAGCAAAATACCTTCTTTGAAATTGTCTATATTTGTGTAAAAACTAATATGACAATATATCACATTTTAAAAAAAAGAAATCTACCTCACACAATTGTAAATATTAATGATGATAATTAACATTAATGCGCTTAAAATGTTCAGGTACACAAGCTGCAGACATAGCAGTTTAAGCACTGATATGAAATTCATCTTACTGGACCTAAAAGATGTCTTAATATCAAAGCATAGTCACGGTGACATAGGTCACCGTGACTATGCTTTTGCAGTCAATATGACTATAACTGGTAATTATGACTTAACAATTAACACTTGGGTGTCACAGGAGCATCTATCTGGTATGGTAGTTTGTTGTTTATGTTTGCCAAAGTGATTTGAGGTTTATCTCATGAATTTAAATATTTCCTGCAGCTTCATTATGATGTCAGCATACTCTTTATATTTGATGTTATATGAAAATGTGAAATAAAAATATTTAGAAATCTAACATAAGTTCCCAAATTATGCTGATAGGTTATACCATCTCTTCTGGACGTAATGATATCTGTTGGTAGCATGTCAAATAAACCTGTAGGCTGCATTCCCTTAAAGCAACCCAGTAGATAATTGTCATAATCACGGTGACAGCATAATCACGGTGACATGTTCATTAAATATGATGTGGCATCAAGACAATTGTACTAGTGAAGCTAAGATTGGGCATGTGTTTAGACGAAGGATAAAGGTGTTTATACGTGAAAGGGGACACCTTATTCTTTTTTTGTTTTTATGCAATACTTGAGATAATCCCATAATCACGGTGACCTAAAAACTACACAAAACCTGGTTTATTTTACAAAATGATGGAAATGGGTGAATGCCAGATATCCGACTGCTATTTGTTTCATTGTAATGGGTCATAAAAGGTTTATTAATCATTTTGGGCACAGTCAGGTATTTTTCTGATTATATTAATTGAGGAGTATAGGGTCAGTAATTTTGTCATAATCACGGTGACACCTAATTACACAATCAGAAAAACATACACAGAATATTTAAAAATCAGAATTGACTTTTTAAAAACGAATCCTAGTAAGTGGTAGATCGTTGGTGATATATTCAGACATATAGATCATTCAAAGGAGCTTCTCCCATTTTTAAACTGCATGTTATCCAAAACAACTGAGGAGATTATTTCTAAAAATGGTGAAAAATGACATGTTTTTGGCCTGTAGAAATGAATATTCCCATCACAGGTATACGAATATAGGTATCCCCCGAAAGGTCTCGACGAGGCGGATCCGTTGACATTAGTTGTATGCCTATATCTCTTATATTGACCGAGTTATAGCTTTGAACACCCAAAGCGGACAGTTCATTAGAATCGACCCTATGTGGATATCGTGCTTAAGTAGGCAATCCTTGTAGGTGGGACACAGGATCTACTGATCGATTCGCAGAGAGTGGCGCCGCATGGTGTAGGCATAGTGTATCTGAATTGATTATCCGCTCTCCATTTAGGAGGGAGGTTCCGACGCAAAGATGGCGATGTAAGATCAAGCTTCCGCTCTGTCTCTTGCGGCTAGGAAATAGGCCGATCTTACCGGATTCCCACTCAATATGGATAAACAAGGTAGTTCTGAGTATGTTGACGGCGTCGGGTTACCAACCCCGGATGATATGACGAGTGAATCTGTCTCATATTCTGAGAGAATAGCAGGGGAGACCAGTTCGAAAGGATCGGCGTCACCGTCCAAGTCTCTCAGCTCATCAACTTCCACTTCAGCTGAGAACGTCATGGAAATGAAGGTAAGCCAGTGAAAAGTTCTGTGCCTATGCCTATGGCAATGATTTCACCCTTTTCATTACACCCACTATTTCAGTACAAACAATAAGATCTACACAACTTTATAAGTATAGGCCTACCGGGAGAGCACGGATGGTTTCACAACTTAGCCTTTAGCCTACGAGGAAGTGACAATAGTGTATAATTAGGCCTACAACCAGGAAGGTACTTCCCCGATAAAACACAACTTCACAACGACACAAGTCTCAGTTGCTCGGTTTTCCTCATAGAATAACATAGGCCTACTGATTTGATTGGATAATTAGTCACCATTGTGTTTAACGTCACCAGAATAGGCCTATGTATTGCTATTGTTGTATGGGTCTGTTTGTAACTGCCTGCTGGGGAAAAAATTGTGAAAATCAAATCAAGGGCAAGGAATGGGGGTTGACCCTTTAATATTATTTATATTGAAATTGTACACACAGCTGCTCCCTCTGATTAAACATTAGCCTTGGTTTGTTGTCCACACGTTGAAGATATAGTGGGTATTATATTTTTAATATCGACGGTAGTCAGTAGGCCTATTGTACGTAGTCCGCCAACAGTTACCCTACTGGCTTCGTCCTATAATAATTAAATCAGTCTAATTTTTTAATCATGTCGTCGGTCGATCGAGTTGAATACTGGTTGGCTTGATAGCAATTGAGACAACATCGGAATTTGTGGATTATTTGAGAATTATTATGATATGATTATCATAGCAGTGCACATTTTCAGTAGGAACCGGTAATCGTACTACTGTAATCAATGACAATGCGGTAATATTTTGAGCATAAAATGGGTGTGGTAAGTGTCGGATAAGTGAGTACCGGTAATAAGGTTTTCCCCAGTAACACTAACAGTTATGGCCCATCCCCTAGACTAGATGTGGCTCGCCTGTTCCCTTGTAAGCAATTCAGTATACTACTACCCCCTAATACCCTTAGGCTTAGTACTGCCCTCTTTCAGTTCTGAAAGTATGTCTGCTGTATAATGATCATAATGATCTTAAGTGGTAATGTTTACCACCTAAGATAATAAAATCCCAAATTGATTTTGTGCACCTGAGGATTGCAATTTAATTTATTGACAGGAGCCTGTGTCTATTGATTCTAGCCAAAACCCTATTTCTTGCCTCTCTTTGTGACAAAGAGAAAAAGAGAGGGGGCACGAAGAGGTCCCTCTTCTCTTCGTGCCCCCTCTCTTTTCCTCCCTCCCTCTTTCCAGATTATTATCTAGCTGACCATTCCTCTCCCCCCCCCCTCCCCCCCTCCCTCCCTCCCTTCCTCCCTCCTCTCTCTCTCTCTCTCTCTCTCTCTCTCTCTTTGTGCCTGACTTGCTTACTTCCTCCTCGTTGATGTCCATGAGAGGACACAGATGTTCATACGAAATTGGTAATACAGAAGTACAATTTTACGACCCCAACTTCGGCACCACGGCCACCAAAATAATCTAAGCCCAAAATATTTGTACTCGGGATCCAGAACGAGCAGAACAAGCAAAAACCATCCCAAACGTATTGCAGCCTGTGCGTTACTGGTGCATTGACCCAAAAGAACACGAATTTCAAGTTCGTGGTCAAATTCGTGCATGTGCCATTGCGGGATATACCCTTTACCTGTCTCTAAGGTAACGCCTAAGGGGCCATGAAACGAATATTTAGTTAAACAACCATTTTGCATGGTACAAAAGAATTATTACTACTTCCTACAAGCTATCGTTTTTTGCCATAAACATGTTCTATTTATGTCTGGACCAAATCTTTGTTATTGGGTTCGATGTTGTATCTTTGAAGCAGGATTGTATTCTAATCTTCATTCTATTCTAGGTTATGAAAGACCCTGTGAAGACTCCCAAAACTGACGAGCCACCTCTTCTTTCAAATGAAAAGATTCATGGCGTCGGTGAGTGTCATTGCTGATCAATATTTTGCCTCTCTACTTAGTAAATTGTTGTTACTCCCAAATTAACTATATGTCAACCTGACAATATTTGATTATTGATTTTAACCATGCTCTTGATGATAATTTTGTTGATTTGTAGCCAAGGAAGTGACTTATATCTGTCCATACACGGGGGCTATACGTGGCACACTAACCGTCACCAACTATAAACTGTTTTTCCGCAGCACTGATCGGGTAAGCTTTCTTCTCTTATTCAAAGCTCAACACATTCTTGGGTTTATCCAAACACATGACATGTGGTTGCTATTGCAATACATCCTATCGCAAAGTGTTGTTTAAAATTTATACCAGCATTTATTTTGAATTACTTATCTCTCTAGAAGTTGTTAAAGCCACTAGGATAATCCTGAACTGGGAGCACAATACATGTCCTCTTTTCCACACCCTAAGCCTTAAGAAACAACGGATATTAGTACAAATTCTAGACCGCATATTAGCGATGCCCCGCTGATCGAAAGGGCATATCCATCGATTGCGCACATCATGATACAGTACACCAAAGTCACAAGTTCAAAATACTTATACCATTTCTTTTGTTTTAGGAGCCTCCCATGATCCTAGACGTATCTCTTGGAGTCATCAACCGAGTAGGGAAAGTTGGAGGGGCCACCAGTCGGGGAGAGAATTCTTACGGCATTGAAATAATTTGCAAGGTAAGGAACTGAGACATCAAATATTCTGAAGAGGCGAACACTGTTCGGGAATAACTGTAGGTAATTTATATATAGAGCGAGATATTGATATCAATATTCATGTGAATGTCTTCAAACTATTAATCTCGTTGAGTGTCGAGATGGGACCCTGGTCTAAGAGGCTTCATACCAAGGGACTCTTGAGTAGTACTGGGTTCGAATCTCATAAGCAGCGAGCCTTGCCAGAAATGTTATTTCACCTCCCACTCAGTGCACGCCGTCAGGGCTGTGGTAATAGTTGTCTATCGCAATAATATGTGCACCCACACAAAAACGTTGCTCACGATGGCAAAGAGTACGGTTTCGCATCCGCCAGTGTGTCCTCTCTCCTCGTTTATGATATGACCAGGCAAGGTTGTTTTAATATTCCTCCATGACGATGGCTTCATGTATTCTTGCGTTAAATCTCTGGATGGTTACCCTATTGAATTGTTCCGTTCCAGGACATCAGAACACTCCGTTTCGCCCACAAACATGAGAACCATTCTCGCCGAGAGGTCTTCGATAAAATAACACAATATGCTTTTCCAATCACCAATAAAGGGGTAAGGAGTTTTTATTTGTAGTGAATATATAGTGAATTTACTTTTTCTTTGGTCAAAGTGATGCTATTTATGTATTATTACATTAGTTACACAAGGTAGTAGAGCCCATACGGGTCTTGTCTTATTACTTTCTGTAAAACAAACCCTCTTGGAGTGAGTGAGTGATGGTTGCTTAATGCCATGACGACATCCAAGTGGAGTCATATTCATGGCAGCAAACCCTCTTGGTCTTATGCAGACACCAATTCTTTCCATTTGGTATAACAGTGTTATGTTTTCTTCATTTTAGTCGCTCTTTGCATTCAAGTTTAAAGAGGAATATGAAGTGAATGGTTGGGACGTCTATGATGCTACTGCCGAATTTAAAAGAATGGTAGGAAATTATGTTTTGTCACAATAACAGTGGTTGTTTTTAAATCGCAATAAAAGTTCACCAAACCAAAACAAACTTTGCCATAAAACATATATATACGCCACCCTAAAATGAATCATATTTGTAACGGAAATGACCGAGATAAAACTGGGTTACTTTGTTCGTAACTAGATTGGATGTCATGTAATTGGCTGATATGGCGAAGTGTTAATTTCAATCGTAGGAATTGCTGGCGATTTCTGACTTCAATTAGATAAATGTACGTACTTAACCACGAGTAGAAAATGATTCATTCAGGCTTATCAGTGAAATGCGATGATCATGATGGCATTTGTGGTGTTTTCTGTATACATTTGATGTTTGGAAATAAGCTTCTATTGATAATCCTGTTTTAACTCTTCTCACTTACAGCATGTACCCAACGATAGTTGGCGACTGACGCGTATTAACGAAAAGTACGAGTTTAGTGACACATACCCTGCCGTTGTAAGTCAAACACTATATATCTTTGTTGGTTGTGGGAACTGCTAACCGTGGGGAAGGGTGAATTGTTGAACGATGAGTGGGTGAAAATAAAGACTTCTGTGGAGGAATCTGTATGTTGCACTTTTTTTATTTTTCCAGACCTACAGTGAAAAGCCAACGTTTCGGTACTTTCGTACCTTCGTCAGGGCTAAGTCTAAGTGACTGGTCTCTAGTGTGGACAGCTTATTTATACTAGAATGGTGCATGATGGGATACTATGTTTAAGCGAAGTTAGCAGTGCAAAGTTGTGATTAGTTGTGGTACAAATAAATCAGTTTCTAGTTACAGCAGTAGTTTCGAATTTATATTTTAACAATACTGTTTGTCACTTTTTTGGTTTTTCAAAGACACATCAATATGGATTATAATAGTAGGCAGACATTTGGTAAAGACAGTTAGTCCTTCCTTCATTTTTTTAAAAAATTTCCGAGTAGGGTCTAGGAATAAAGAGTTCAATAGTAAATGATTCTATAATGAGATATTGTAGAGGTTGGTGTTATCAGTTCTTGTGGCAACGTCATGGTAAATATAGATATAAATAGCGTTACATTTGGTCTTCATAAAGTTTAGTTAAGATCGTGAAATCCAATGCTAATGATGGATTCATTGAATTCAATGTTTGGGTAATTCCCACCAAGAAAGCTTTGTTAATTTTATAGTCCCTAGGTCTCAGATAAACTGGTGGCACTTCGGTACTGAGTTCTGGTGCTTGTGGGTGGGTGGTTTCCAAGGCTGGTGTGGGTTGGATTTCATCCGTCTGTTTTGCGCTCGGGCAGTCTGTTTCCTGGTTTTGTGGCTCCGGAGATTGATGTGGAGTGCTGGAGTTGGAGGATCTGGAGGAGCAGGAGGAGCTGCTCCCAGAGCTCGTGCTGCTATTGCAGCTGGATGTGCAGGAAGAGCTCGATGGTGAGGTGGTGGTTGGGCTGGATTCGTATCCAACCAGGGACACGATAGGGGCTTGAGACGGTGTGGTGGTTGCTGATGGAGGAGGCTCATGTGAGCTTTCATCGGTGACCGGTGGTAGGTTCAGAGAGAGGATTTCGTGGGCTCCAATTAGTGTGTTAAGAGATTTGTTGGCCTCTATTTCTTGGAGAGCTTTTAGGTTGGTTAGTGGGGTGGTAGATGGCAAGTTCTTATGGAGGCCTAAGTCATGATAGTCTTTGTTGTTAATTGTATTAAGAAGGCCCAACCTTGGTTTCTTCGCTCTGGGGTCAATCCCGGGCTCCGCCTCTGGATTGGCCTGGCTGTTGGTCGGTGCAATGCCTGTCGATTTAACAATTAAGCGGAACTTATCTGTGTTCTTGTTGAGGTGGTAACTGTTGTTGGCCTCGATCTCCGCCTCCTTGGTGAATTTATGGTTGACATTTGGTACGATGTATTCGGTGCAGTTGTCAATGCTCTCGCTATGGGTGGACTTGATATGTCTGTCCAATGAAGATTTGGTAGCATACTCTCTGAAGCACAGGTTGCAACCCAGCTTCTGTCTCTTTTCGTGATGTATAGTGTAGTGTCTGCGAGCGGCTTTTCTTCCTGTAATTAGTTTGCTGCAGTATGTGCATTCGAAAACCCTGGTATCTTTCTCCTCGGTGGCCATCTTTGGTTGAGGAGTCTGTGTGTTTACAGGTGGGAGTGATTCGCGTGACTGGTGTGGGCGTGGCTGAGCGCCCTTGTGCGCTATTGTTTACGCGATGACGTCGTTTTCAAGTTCTAATGTTGAGCCCGCGTGGTTGCCACGTTGCTAGGCGTTTGATCCACGCTTCCTCTAAGCGCAGCCTGTCGTTAAGGTCTCTAGCGCTGTTGTCAACGACGGTGATTGTGACGTCACCGCCGCTGTGGTCGGGAGCGTTGAAGTGGAAAGCTACAGGTTTTTCCACCCGTTGGTTGGTGATGTCGTACTGGTGTTGGGTTCTTCTGAGATGCAAGGTGTTTTTGGTTTGGCCGATGTACTTCTTGTTGCATTTGCCACATATTATGGCATATACTATACATGTGCTCATGCATGTGGAGCGGCCGACCACGTCGTATGTGTTGCGGCCGGAGGAGTCGGTGATCTGGGTGACGTTCCTGATCAGAGGGCAGGTGGTGCAGTTGTGCTTCCCGCATCGGTAGGTACCTCTTGTTTTCACGGGTTTGGGGAAGGTAGAAGTGGTCAATAGGTTTCTCAGATTAGGATTTCTTCTATAGGCAATTGTCATTTTGTTTTCCAGTAATTGTTCATTGTTCATGGAGTTGACAAGTATCCCATGATGATCGGTCAGTATGGTATTGATCTTGTGGTGGTCAGTGGGTACGTATGTGATGATGAGGGGGATGATGGGTGGTTTTTCGGGTTTCTCGGGGGGATAGAGTATGTCTTGTCTGGGGATGGCTGTGACCTTGTCGTACGTGGCCCACAGGAGTTTTCTGGGGTACTCCCGTTGTGCAAAGTAGCCTAACATTTGCAACGCATGTTTGTGATATTCGGGGTTCGTGCTGCAGATGAGTCTGACTCTTCTCAGTTGACTATACGGAATTGAATCTTTCTGGTGTTTCGGGTGGTTGCTTCTGTAATGTAGGTAGGAGTGTGTATCTGTCGGTTTGGTATACAGGGTGGTTCTGAGAAAGTTGTTCTCATCCGTGTATACTGTCACATCCAGGTAGTTAATGGAATAGGGGCTTGATTCTGAAGTAAATTTGATGGTTGGGTGTTGAGAGTTGAGATATGTCAGCATTGGTTCAATGTTTTGGGCACCGTTGGGGATAATACAGAAAATGTCATCTATATATCGTTTCCAGATTTTGGGTTTTATTGGAGAATTCTCTAAGAGTTGGATCTCCAGGTGGCCCATGAATAGGTTAGCATATGTTGGGGCCATGCGTGTGCCCATGGCTGTGCCATTAATCTGGTGGAAGAAGCGTTTGTTGAAGGAGAAGGCATTTTTGTTGAGAATCAAATAGATCAGGTGTAGGACTACCTGTGTGGGCGGGGTGTCTATCTCTCTTTTGGTGAGGAATTCCCTGGCGGCACGAATGCCCTCTGTGTGTGGAATATTGGTATAGAGAGCAGACACATCTATGGTTAGCAGGTAGTCGCCTGGGTCAAGTTGTCCTAGTTCGTTGATTATTCTCAGGAAATGTTGAGTGTCCTTCACATAGCTGTCTAACGTTGGAACGAAGGGGGCCAGTATTTTGTCAACATAATGTGAAATCAATTCTGTAGGGCCACTGCACCCGGAGACTATGGGTCTCCCGGGGTTGTTGGCTTTGTGGATTTTTGGAAGGAAGTAGATGACAGGGGTTCTTGGGTTCTGTCGTTTCAAGGCTGCTTTGGCTGCCTCAGGGAGGTGCCCTATGTTTGTGCAGAAGTCAATGTAGTTGTTGATTTCTCTCTGGAATCGGGAGGTGGGGTCTTTTCTTGTTTCAGTGTAATATTCCACATCAAGTAGTTGTCTCAAACCTTCATTGATATAGTCTGTTTGGTTTAGTATCACTATAGCGCCACCCTTGTCGGCGGGTTTTATGATGATTTCCTCATTTCTACTGAGGTCGAAGAGTGATCTCTGCTCTACTTGTGAGATGTTCTCTATAATGGCTGTGGGTTTGATTTGGTCTATTTGTCGTTGAATGGTGTTGATGTAGCAGTCTACATCCTCATCCTTGCCAGGTGGAGGGGTCCATCCGGACGATGGTTTTAGGGTTTGTAGTGGGTCCATCATTGGTGGTGTGTCGTCTTCACTGTCACTGTCGTCATGATTCTTCTGAAAGTGGTGTTTTAGCCTGATTCTGCGGGTGAAGAGATAGGTGTCTTTTAATCGATGTATGGGATGATATTTGGTACTGGTGGGTGCATAGGAGAGACCTTTGTTGAGTAATTTTTTGTCGTTTTCTGTGAGTATGTACGTGGAGAGGTTGACTATTGTTTGTTCGGGGTCCGGCGTTGGGATTTTCCTGTACCTCCGGTTCTTTTGTTGTTTCTTCTGTCGGTCAGTTCCTGCTGGACGTTGGTTTTGTTCGTGTCCAGGAGGGATTGGATTAGGGTGAGCTCCTCTTCTGGGCATTGTTGTTGTAGGTCAGTGTATAGACGGTCGAATTGTTCTTGCAAGTGGTTGGTTCTGAATTGCCAGTATTCAATAAGGATGTTAACCAAGGCTTTTCCTGTCTGGGTAAGAGAGTTCTCCCATCTGAGTTGGAAATCAGGACAGATATCTGGAATTTGGCATGGGATGGTGGGAATAAGGGCTTTGGGGGTGGTACCGTTCTCTGCGTGTCTGCTGAGGAATTGGTGGTGGTGTTTGGCTTTCTCTAGACCCTTGGATATTTTGTTCAGGGTCTTGAAGTATGGCTGGTTTTTGTCTTGGATGGCTGCTGTGGGGTTGGGGGTTGTGGTTTGTTGTTCTTTGTCTCCAACCTTGGGTGTAGTCACGGTTGTGGTTGATTGGGTGACGGTGGTATGTTCACCGGTGGTTTGTTGTCCACTGGTGGATGCTTCGGCTACTTGTGCTGTGGCAGAAGCGGTGGTTTTACTTGCACTAGACATTGGTAATGCACTGCTGTCTTCGTATGTATCTTCACTGCTGCTAGTTTCGCTGTCGTGGTGAGATATGTCTAGGGGGGAATCGGGTTTAGTGTTGCGTCTTCTCCTCTTGATTGCTTGTCTGATTTTTCTTTCACTCGGTGTTCTCTGGTTCATGGCTCAGAGGTGCGAACGTTAGTTCGTCATACCGTTGGATCCAATTGGACTCCAGGGGGCGTGGTGTTGACTGGTTGTCACCGGTGGGTGGGGGGCCTCCAAACAACGGGTGGTTTTTCTGAGCTTCACAACTTCCACGGGATCCTTGGATACAGGCAGTGTGGGGGAAGAAGATGTTGGTTGTGGGAACTGCTAACCGTGGGGAAGGGTGAATTGTTGAACGATGAGTGGGTGAAAATAAAGACTTCTGTGGAGGAATCTGTATGTTGCACTTTTTTTATTTTTCCAGACCTACAGTGAAAAGCCAACGTTTCGGTACTTTCGTACCTTCGTCAGGGCTAAGTCTAAGTGACTGGTCTCTAGTGTGGACAGCTTATTTATACTAGAATGGTGCATGATGGGATACTATGTTTAAGCGAAGTTAGCAGTGCAAAGTTGTGATTAGTTGTGGTACAAATAAATCAGTTTCTAGTTACAGCAGTAGTTTCGAATTTATATTTTAACAATACTGTTTGTCACTTTTTTGGTTTTTCAAAGACACATCAATATGGATTATAATAGTAGGCAGACATTTGGTAAAGACAGTTAGTCCTTCCTTCATTTTTTTAAAACTATATATCTTTGTTTGAATAAATCTTGTCGTTCTAGATTTTTGATTAAACGCGTAACAATATATGTATGAATCCTTTCATAAACAATTAAAGACGTATTAATGTTGATGTGGCGTTTCTCTTTTCAGCTGGCTGTGCCTGCTCTCGCCACCGATGAACAACTAAAACATGTGGCTACTTTCCGTAGTCGCGGACGTATTCCCGTAAGTTCTTTCTTCCTCCCTTATATCATTTAAAATAATATTGCAGTAGATTTCTTTTTCACTATACATATATTATGGCCAATGTGTTGCATGTAGACTAGTATATGGAACACATTAATAGCATTGCTGTTCATATATATGTAACGATAGCAAATTTGTAATCCCTTGATGAATAAAAGATTGCTCTATTCTATTCTATTCTATTCTATTATCACCATGCAGGCGTTTCTGATATGACTCACTGTGAAATTATTCTTAGCACGTAAAAGTTGTCCACGTAGTGATGTAATAGTGATGTATTTCACAATTACCCCTCTGACTGTCTTTTTCGTCGGTTTGTAATTTTGCAGGTGTTGTCGTGGATTCATCCAGAGTCTCTGGCCACCATTACCCGCTCATCTCAGCCGCTTGTTGGTGTGGGTAAACATAACAAAGATGATGAACATTACATTAAACTTATAATGGAAGCCAATGCACAGTCACATAAACTTTACATCATGGATGCCCGACCAAGCGTCAACGCGATAGCGAATAAGGTACCTTGCTTAGTGATTTAATTGGAATGTTAAAACTTATTGCTTTACATAATCGGAATTCGTCTCCTGATCGATTTGCTGGATTTTTTTCCCTACAAAACAGAGCACCTTTTGTTTCAAGAGCGATATTATAATGGAACATGTGTTTAATTTTCAGGCCAAAGGCGGTGGTTATGAGAGCGAAGAGGCGTATGAGAATGCTGAACTTGTATTCTTGGATATCCATAATATACACGTGATGAGAGAGAGGTGAGGATGATTAGCCCTACAGCAATCCTACATTTGAAAGTAGTAGAATTGGAATCGGGAGCATTTCCATTGGACCACGGTCCAGTATACTCGATCCACACAAGTTGTACTTTATTCATGTTTTCATTCTCATTTCTATCCTTTAGTTCCTTCTTATTACTATTCACTTACGTAATCTATTTAATTAAACACTATCTAGAAAATACACAAATCTCAAGATTGACAAGTAAGCCCATTGTAGCTCTTAAACTTTCTAGCGGGTAATAAGGGAAACTGAACCTTCTGTCATAATTTTGGTACTCCCAGCGATCCTTGTTGATACCAGTGCATGTGTCAAGGATATGCTTATGCCCTGAACATGTCCTGAATATATATATATCTTAAAGGCTGCAATCTTGGATAAATCCTTCTTCAACCATGTACTAAAAGAAGATTTTTTCTATTTCAGTCTGAGAAAACTGAAGGAAATCTGTCTTCCTCCAATCGATGACGCACACTGGCTCTCCAACATCGAGTCTACTCGTTGGCTTGTGCATTTAAAGGTATATTTATAAGATCAATTTGACCCACTCCTGATTATAATTCCCTTTTAATTTTGTAGTAGGATATATTTTAGATCTACTTCCAATGCCAATTTCTATTGCAATCAATGACACAGATTAAAAAAAAGAACAATCTGTCATAGCAATTTTCGTTCGAAATTATTTAGAATAATGTCTAGCAGCCAATCCCGCATTTTGTCTGCAGTATTTCCCTTATTAGATTTTATGAATATTACTGGCGTTGTAAAAATATTAATTTGAAATAAAATGACTCGAACGCTAGTATATATTAACCTCTGCCTTCGGGATTTTAAAAACAAATGATAAAGGCATTGGATGAATATTTGTGATAAAATTCATATTACTAATAATTATTATGATCAAATTTCCTCATTGTGAGTTAACGTTCCGCTCTTTCAGCAAATTCTATCTGGGGCTGCCCGAATTGCCGACAAGGTGGAAAATATCAAAACCTCAGTATTGGTGCACTGTAGCGATGGATGGGATAGAACGGCACAGGTGAGAATGAAAATTCCTAAAGGGGTAAAAAATGATTCACAAGGTTTCATCTAGAGAAAGTAGTGGAGATTTATTCCTGGTCCTCTAATATCTTTTTCACGAGGTACCAATTATTTTTTATATTACTTTCGTATCTAAAGCAAAACTCCCAAACACACTTTTAAATTGTAAACTCAAGGAAAGTATCTGTCTACCAGATAATAATTCGATGTACCAAAATATTTCCATCTCAGCGTTTGTGGTGTAGAATTTGTTCTCCTACTTATTGCTTAGAAAAGACTAAAATGTGTTAAATCTATATGTCCGGTATTTTTTTCAGTTGACTTCTTTAGCTATGCTGATGTTGGACCCTTACTACAGAACTATCATTGGGTTCGAGGTGCTTATAGAGAAAGAGTGGCTAAGCTTTGGCCACAAGTTTGCCCAGGTATATGACTATTGTTTTTACGAATAAGTTTTCGAACCATTCAATCCCCTCTCATCCTGTGAGACGATAAATTGACATTTGCTACGCTTAGGTGCTTATGGCTAGCCCATATGTTACTAGTGAGTGGACTTAAGCAATTTTAATTACCCTTTACCTAGCTCCCCTATGATGCATATGATATATATGATGCATATTTTAATGCTAGAATCACTGAACTTAACATTACAGAGGGTTGGACATGGAGAAGACAAGCCTTCAGATGCTGACCGTTCCCCAGTCTTCTTGCAGTTTATAGATTGCGTTTGGCAAATGACTAGACAGGTAAAATACTGATACTTTGGATAATTTAATATAGGATTAAGTGAATTTCCTTTTCTACCAAAGTGATAATAACTCACAATTTCTATGTACACCTTCTCTTTTCCCCCATTCCTGGAATAGTGGTATGGCTGATGAATATTAAAATCTTGCTGTTGTATGTTGTTATATTGAAACTTCTGTTTCCTTTCTATTACAGTTTCCCAATGCATTTGAGTTTAACGAACATCTGTTGATAACAATTCTGGACCACCTCTACAGCTGCTTGTTTGGTACATTCCTTTTCAATACGGAGCAAATAAGGAACACAGAGGTGAGAACTCACACATAATTCTTCCAGATGTAGTTTTAGTTTTTTGACGATTTGCTACAGATAATGCATCTATGTTACTATAACGTAACTTGGCTAACATCACCCTTGTGGCTTAGCAGTGTTTTTACACACCTCAGCTTCATTACTCTTCGTGTACTGTTCAATGGCTGTTTCCTAGCACCCACATGATGTCTTTGCCACTCCATTTATTGAAGCATATGTGTGCATTTGCTTCTATATGTTTACTGAAAAAGTCCCGCCGGAAGTGTCCGCCGGCATATCAGGTTACAAATCCAGGGTCCCCAAGGTTGAGAAGAAAGTTCAGATTGCAGAAAGTATTAATGGTGCAGGGCTGATTTTTTTTTTAAGATTTAATTTAACGGCACCGTGGAATGCTGTTAGAAGTATGAGTTCCCAGGACTTTAATTCTCTGCAATAAATGAAGATTTAAATCTGATTCAACACACGCCTTTGATGTCCGCCTTATCTGATGAGATGTGGGCCTTATCTGATAAGGTGTGGGCCTCTTCCCTTGCGCCGATCCCGTCCAGGGTGCCGTCCAGGGTGCCGTGCTCTCCGCTTGCTCTCCGCTCGCTCCGCAGGGTGCATTTCTTGTCCGCTAGGGTGGGTGATACGGTAGGGGGCTCTTTAGTTACTGTACCTCACTAAGCACTTGGTTTCATAACGCTCTCCAGTTGGCTAATATACGTTAGCATACGGCAGGGCGGTTTTCTCATTATTTTCTCATTAAAACGGTGCGGATAAGTCCTGTAGACCACCTCCCCATGAGGTAACTAGAGAATTTTTTATTAGCCGTGCGCCACCGTTTTTTTGTGCATGGCCATTTCTATAGACACCAGCATCCTTCTTGGAGACCCATTTGGCAAAATCTCATGATATATGTGCATTGCTCAAGTGAATACACATTCTAAGGGATTGCTAATTTTAGTTAAAAACATTGGAATTAGTATACTACATGTTACTATCATTGGCCCTGACATGTTTGAATGAAATTTTAGCACAAATTTGGTGTAATTCAGGGCGTTTTTGTAGGAAAATATACAAATTCTTTAAAGCAATGTTGTACGACTTTCATGACATTTGACTGAGGAAATCAGGCAACACATGCCCATCTCATCTTGCCAAGCCCCCTACCCCCATTGGCTTTATGGCCTTTTACGACCCTCCCAGTGTTAGATGTCTCCATTAGTTAGTTTCAATTTTTGGCTAAATCTTTAACAAAACCAATCAAAATGGTTCTAGATGCATTGTGCTTAAACTCCTGAACATTTCCGTATATTTTCCATTATTGTAGCTCATATATAAGATTATTTATAAACATGTTTTGAATAATACAAATGGTCATTGATAAAGGCCCTCTGCCTTCACAGAAGTCTCTCCCTGTCCATGCCCTTTATGATCTTTTATGATCCTCACATGTGGTCCCTCTCAGTTCCCCCTTCCTATTTGGTAATCTGATTAGCTGTTGTTGAGCTCTTCCCCTCTATCCTTATTCATTTTTTAAAATTCTATGAATACGCTAGGAATTCCTGTGTAAAAACATGGCCTAGAACAAAGACACTACAGTAATCATAGAAGCACTCCTACGTCGTGCTTCTATTCTCTGTAGTGCATTGAACTAGGCCTGCTCGGCTGCATCTAAGTCTTAATTGACCTAACCTGATGAGATGTGGGCCTTATTTGATAAGGTGTGGGCCTCTTCCCTTGCGCCGATCTCCCCAGGGTTCCCGTCCAGTACCGTCCAGGCTAGGGGATGGTGGTGTTCCCCCAGTGACCACAGAGTAATAAATTCCAGATGTCCACAGTCCAGATGTCAAACTTTTTAAATTAAAGGATGTACACAAATAAGCCCTGTGTAAATATATTCTCCTTAACATAAGAAAACTTTTGGTCTTTATTCCATAATTCTATTTTGTTTAGAAGCCAAGATAATATTTTAGACATAAAACCCTCTGAATAGGTTGTGATGTGAAAGGCTCAGGGCTAGGCTAGGAGGAGGAGGAGGATGTCCCAGAGTATACCCGTCCAGGGTGCATGTATACAGTGACTAAGGCTAAGCTCTCCTCCCAATGTAGTAGGGTGTGGGTCAGACTTTCAGAAAATGTACAATTCAACTTTACCAAACCTCTACCAAAGTTGTGAAGTTTCTCAAACTTTATAAGTACATCCTACATCACATGTAAGCCATCCTCCAGGGCAGAGCTTTACTCCTTCCTTAGAACGGATTTTTTTTTTATCATTTTTTTTCACTTGCTCCCAACCGCAAAATGCCATTGAAATGCTCCGAACCGCAAATGTCATTAAAATCCCATTAGGACGGAAATTTTTTTTCCCATCTACATTGTCTAGGGTCTTGCTCCCAACCGCAAAATGCCATTGAAATGATCCAAACTGCAAATGTCATGCAAATGTCATTAAAATCCCATTAGGACGCAATTTTTTTTTTTCATTTTTTTTTTTCATCTACATTGTCTAGGTTCTTGCTCCGAACCGCAAAATGCCATTCAAAGCTCCAAACCGCAAATGTCATTAAAATCTCATTAGGACGGAATTTTTTTTTTCATTTTTTTTTTCATCTACATTGTCTAGGGCCTTTCTCCCAACTGCAAAATGCCATTGAAATGCTCCAAACCGCAAATGTCATTAAAATCCCATTAGGACGGAATTTTTTTTTTTCATTTTTTTTTTCATCTACCTTGTCTAGGGCCTTTCTCCTAACTGCAAAATGCCATTGAAATGCTCCAAACCGCAAATGTCATTAAAATCCCATTAGGACAAACATTTTTTTTTCATTTTTTTCCCCATCTACATTGTCTAGGGTCGTGCTCCCAACCGCAAAATGCCATTGAAATGATCCAAACCGCAAATGTCATTAAAATCCCATTAGGACAGAAATTTTTTTTTTCATTTTTTTTTTCATCTACATTGTCTAGGTTCTTGCTCCGAACCGCAAAATGCCATTCAAAGCTCCAAACCGCAAATGTCATTAAAATCCCATTAAGACAAAAAAAAATGTTTTCATTTTTTTTCATCTACATTGTCTAGGGTCTTGCTCCCAACTGCAAAATGCCATTGAAATGCTCCAAACTGCAAATGTCATAAGAATCCCATTTAATAGGACGGATTTTTTTTTTTTTTATAAATTTCATTATTCTAGTCTAGTTGCTATAATGTGATGTCATCCCCCTGGTGTTCAGAAAGACAGGGCCTCTGCCTGTATGCCTCTGTGGTGGTGGTGGTGATGATGGTGGTGCTGGTAGTGGTGGTGGTAGAAGGAGGGATGGCATTGATAGCGACCATCTGGGGCTATAATATAACAACCATTATCTTATCAGCTATTTAGGCCCCATTAGTAACTGAGAAAGATTGACAGACAGCTTGTCCAGTACTTCTTTCAACTTTTAAAAATCTATGATATACCAAAATAACTTACCATCCTAAATATTCTACTAAAGAAGAGACAAATATGGGTGGTTGAATCATTGCTGTGTGATGTAAATTAGCTGTAATAATTAATATTGTGGTTGATTCTCTTAAGGTTCTCTCTTTCTCCTCTCTCCTCTCTCCTCTCTCTCGGACATCCTCCTCCTCCTGGGTGTATGAATGTATACATGGTGTCTGTATGTATGCATGGATGTATATGTATGCAGGTGTGAATCCTATTACTTTCTTGGCGTCCCTAGTTCCTCTGTCCCCAACCCCCGACACATATGCTTTCATACTAACTCCAATAAGAGTTAGTATCCAAATCTTTTACACTTTTACTTGTTGTCTTCACTGCCCTCTACGGTGCAAGCTTCCCAGGCCCCTAGGTAAATTATGAGTTGCGGGTTCTCTATAATATTCCAACCCTGCCACTATTAGCCAGGTTACTATAGATACGGAGAACAAGTTTCTGCCTTGGGTATCCCTACCACTGCGAGATTCTTCTTTCAAGCTCTTACTACATGTATAAGTAGTTAGATCATTACATTTTGCCTGCTCTGATTTTATCTCTCGAGTTATTTATGTCTAGGACCTATCGCGTATAAACAATTACAATTTGAACCTAAACCACGTCAATATGTCAGGTGAAAATTGACTTAGTTGATGTGTTTTTTTTGTAATTAATAGGATGTGGCACATAGGACAGTATCACTTTGGTCGTTCGTCAACTGCCAGTTAGAGGAGTTTACAAACCCCTTGTATTCCGAACACCTCCATGACCATGTCCTCGTACCGGTAGCTGCACTTCGCCGTATCGAACTTTGGTCTGCCTACTACCTCAGGTGGAACCCATGTATGAGGCCGCAGGTAAGCTTTTGTTATCTGCAAAATATTCCTCTATGTAGAGATTTATTTGGTAAATAATTATGAAAATTCGTCACCAGTGTGCACGACGGCGTATATTAAAGGCACTGGTATGTGGGACGTACAATTTGATCACCTTAGTGTGAAGTATGAGGTTGATTATACACGTCGAACAAGCTCAGTAATTTTGCAACGAGGCCTGAGGCTGAGAAGTGTGAGGTTATGAAAACTATAACACTTTCTATTTCTGATTTCTACTATCTGGCAATGAAAGCTTTTTTGGCTGATTGGTACTTCCTGATATCGTGTGTGTTTTGGGAAATTGTGTTCATTCTTGTTACCGTAGAAGATTTTTGAAATAGCAATATGTCCTTGGCGTTCCTGTTTTGTTTCATGGACGCAGTTTTTACCGACATCTCTATATCATGTAATGACTTAGATTGGGAAATAATTATCGGTTGCATATATTTACAGGAACCTTTGCACATACGTTATTGTGAGTTACTATCGCTCAAATCCCAACTGCAGCGGCGTGTAGAGGAACTACAGCGGGAAGTTAACAACAAATCGAGCAACTCTCGCTCTCACGTACACACTCCTCCCCGGGTGGTATCACCGGTCTCATCGTCCTGAAACCAGGCCCCAGACCCCCCGCAAGCAGCACCTAACGATACCATACCGCCACCCCCTGTAAACTAATGTACGCTGAGTGGCTGGCTGACTTGTTGGAGTTCGGGCCGAATCGCCCGATGGATCCGCTTCGCAGAATCACCATGGGTATTTCCCGGAGTTGCATACCTTTATGAAGTGTTACTAGAAAGTGTATTCAATACTTATTAGTTATGGCAGCTCCTTGTGTATGGCTAACTTGCTAGCGGTATTCAATCCAACACTAGTATAATTATATACAATCCACAGCTATTGATTGTCGTGGGAATTAAAAGCCTCCGCATTCCCAGCTACTTCATATATACAAAAACTTCCTTCGTCAGTTGAATTCCTACAAACCAACAGGTCATAAGGGTAGGTTTGTTTAAGTGTTTCACTTAAACGTTAAATCTGGCTAAGAACCAAATTTACTGCTAGATTTTCTTATTTCGTTTTGCTGAAACATGAAAGTAATGAATGAATGTTGACTAATAAAACTTAAATATTCCTTCGTTTTCAATCATGAACTATACAGATGCCATGTATCAGACAATATGACTTTAATATAAGTGTTGCCATTTATATCATAATCAATATGGCCTAAATTTAAGAGAATAAAGTGTTGGTGAACACTTTGAATGTGCAATTTTGCGTTTGTGACGTAGTACCTCTAGTTTCATGCATGCTAAACGTCAAAGGGAGTAAGTATGTGCCATTAAAATGTAATGTCCCTTACTCATGGAGATTAACTTCCTGAAATCTAGAGCTCGTTGTGCTTGACTCTAGTACTTGCAGTACATGTATAAGTTTCTACGTACACATTAATTTTGCGTAAATAAAAATCCCAGAGCAGCACGGGTATTGACTGCTCATATGTTTTGTAAGGTTTCTTCAATCTTGTCTATACTGTGTAGGCCGAGTCGAGATAGCAATATTCTTCTCATTATTTTTATTTGTTGCTTACTTTATATGTTACCGCCCCCTCCCCGCAAACACATTTCCATCTCGCTTGGGCCTACATTAAACCCGGTCTCTTCAGGAAACTCATTCGATAACTCGTTGCTAATTATGACGTATTATATCCTAATGTTTTGAGTAAAATGTGCAATTACAGTTAATGACTATTTGAGGGGACCATAGGGTCCCTGTATGAGTTAGCGGGGATGCATATTTAATTGCATAACGAAATATATTTACCTCAATTTGTGGTGACCGTATACCCTTGAATCGTGTTAAGCTGCTTTCTCATTTATACACATGCTTCCAAATAATTCCTCGTGTTTTTATGAATTGTTGTATTCATCGCGGACCATTCACATGAAGATTGATATTCATATTTGGGTAGCTAAAATGTGTGTTACCTAGGCACTAATTGGGATGGCTTTGATAAGTTTAGGTTTTGTTCAGCATAGTATAGTTCTGCCTCCATTTTCATTGATGAATAACAATGATTTTGGCCTAAGCATTTCGTTGATTCAATTTTAAATAATCTTTCATATAAGTATACATCAAGTTGTATCAAATCCTTCTGTAAGATACCGTTTTGCGTTTTTAAACCCTGCTTCCACTTTCGACCGTTTTATAAATATGGACCAGCTTCCCTCTAGTCCTTTCCGTCCAGAGGGTACGTATGTGCTAATAGAAATGGAGAGAAAGATTATGGGATAAGTGCTGTCAAATAGATTGTAAAGCTAGCCTATTTGTCTTTATACTGTACTGCGTTCTTTTGTTCCATTTAGTCCACAATTACTATTTTAAATGTGTTGGCGAGGTTAAGCAGGTAACTAACTATTACCATGTTCTTTTTTTGATAGAGATGCAAATAAAAATGTCATTGTACATACAAAGGTCAACATATTCTTGACTTTTCTTTTGATATTTTAAGATTCATTCCTCCCTCCAAAACCACTGATTGTAGCAACATCCCCCGTTTGAATCACACTTGTACCCGTTAGTTTAGATGGATACTTCCAGTAACTCTGTATATGAAGCATATTTGATACCTGGGCCAAATAATAATAATAATAATCATAGATTTTTATTTCCATATAATTACAAATCATGTCATACAGTGCAAGGTCAAAGTAAATATCATACATAGGAGAAAAATGGAAAAAGGACTGCTCCCTGTGAATGTCACAGGTCTTCCGAGTGTACGTTATTGTGTTAAACAGTCCTTAAAATAAAAATAGGGAATCAAATGTCAAATATGTGATAAGGTCTCACACCACCGTAATTTAAGAATAAACAAGATGCACGGCCATGACTAACGTCATATAGAATTGCAATGGGCTAAATGTATACATAAATAAGTACATGTACACATACATACATACATGTATAATTATAAGTCATGGGACTATATATGAAAACACAAAACTCATAGATCGTGAAACAAGGATATGCTTCTAATCATAGAACTTTTGACATACAAAAGTATTGGCAAATTTGTTACGTCATATATTCATAAGTGCCATGAATGATGTATCTTTGATGTCCTGGAGGGAGCACTGTGCGGCGCAGCACATTAGAGTGCAGCACTGTGCTGCGCAGCACTCTAGTGTGCAGCACTGTGCTGCGCAGCACTCTAGAGTGCAGCACTGTGCTGCGCAGCACTCTAGAGTGCAGCACTGTGCTGCGCAGCACTCTAGAGTGCAGCACTGTGCTGCGCAGCACTCTAGTGTGCAGCACTGTGCTGCGCAGCACTCTAGTGTGCAGCACTGTGCTGCGCAGCACTCTAGAGTGCAGCACTGTGCTGCGCAGCACTCTAGTGTGCAGCACTGTGCTGCGCAGCACTCTAGTGTGCAGCACTGTGCTGCGCAGCACTCTAGTGTGCTGCGCAGCACTCTAGTGTGCAGCACTGTGCTGCGCAGCACTCTAGAGTTCAGCACTGTGCTGCGCAGCACTCTAGAGTGCAGCACTGTGCTGCGCAGCACTCTAGAGTGCAGCACTGTGCTGCGCAGCACTCTAGTGTGCAGGGGTGGATCCATAGAAAGGTTACGCATTGCGTAAACCCTATCCTGCAATAGAGCAGGATAGGGTTTACGCAATGCATAACCTTTCTATGGATCCACCCCTGCACTGTGCTGCGCAGCACTCTAGAGTGCAGCACTGTGCTGCGCAGCACTCTAGTGTGCAGCACTGCTCTAGTGTGCAGCACTGTTACATACACTGTTACATACACACTGTTACATACACACTGTTACATACACACTGTTACATACACACTGTTACATACACACTGTTACATACACACTGTTACATACACACTGTTACATACACACTGTTACATACACACTGTTACATACACACTGTTACATACACACTGTTACATACACACTGTTACATACACACTGTTACATACACACTGTTACATACACACTGTTACATACATACATACATACATACATACATACATACCTTAAAACAGCATATATTTAGAAAAAAAATTATTCAAATTATACATTTGTTAAAACAGATGCGAACTTCTCATGTTTAAATGATTGTAACCATACTATAGTGTAGCTTTCAATGTATCTATGTAATGTTAACGCCGTAATATCATTAAATATCCAATCTGGTTTCTGCCCTTCATGTATACAAATACAAGAAGACCTGCTACCAACCACTTCTGATCAAGCTGTTAAACTGCCGCCGCTGGTACCACCACCACCACCACCACCACCACAGTACATGACACATACACCGCTACCCCAACCACCACCACCACACCACTGCGAACAGCAGGAAGCAGGCCAGCCAACCGTGACTAGCTTGACCAGTACCAGCACCACTATACTACCACTGCGCTCACACTCAGACTAAGACGGTGGTGCTCTCATGACGAAGGACGACGATTTTCTTCACAAATGTAGAATTCCAATGGTAACATATACTTAAACACATTTAACTGCCCATTGCAATTAAAAAGAAACGGAATATTTCAGTCATTTCATTATTTTAGACGTCCGTACAGTGCGCCGCCCAGGAACACTGTTTGTCTAGTCCCGGTGATGAATTCATACAACATTACAGGCCCCTGACACTGGCCTCGAGTCAAATGTTTTCGGGAAACTAAATTTTCCGCCATGATTCAAACTTACATTTGGTAAGGGATTATTAAACGAACTTTAATTTAGTTTCCCCACGCAAGTCTAAGCTGCAACTTGAGTAACGCACTCAACCTCTGACTTCTATTCGTTATGCTTCACGTTCTTTTCTAATTGTGATGTTGCATAAACTACATTTATGAGGATATACCTCGCTGGATATCTGCTGTGCCAAAGGGAAGAATTGGGTGTGAACGACTGGCGGGAGTATTAAGATTTAAAAAGCAAAATTAATATTTCAATTCCTTACGCGCCCTGTCATCTTACATCATTAATCATATTACATAACAGACACCAAGCCTGAAGATTGTTCTACGTGTTCGCCCCTTTGTCACAGAGCCGACTTGTTGTAGTGATATACATCTCATGATTGAAATAACAGTCTTTAAATGATAGAATAATATAGGGAATTATGTGATAAAACCAGGTCCACTATATATTTGCGCGCGAATCGGTTCATTCAGTTCATAATGTTTTGTCTCAGTCACAACCCGAATCTAAGTGTCGTGTAGACACAGGATTTCACCAGGAGCTCATGCATTATTCCCCTCACAAAGTGACTCCCATAGGTTTGCCATTTCTTAAGTTTACAGAGTTTCCTCTTCTTTCGTTCTTCACAATTGCGGATGTTCGGTTAATATTGACTCAGGCTGAGGGACTACTCAGACACACACAGGCGACTATATCTCATGTGTAGTCTATTTTTTCCTAATGAGATCAAGATAACAAAAACCTGGCCGTAATCTGAATAACAAAAACCAGGCGGGGGCGCATGACATAAAGTTCTTCAGACCCGCTCTGCATAAACGGGTCTTATATACCCCCTAAATAAAGCTAAATAAGACCCATTTTTGCAGAGCGAGTCACATTATACCGTCTTAAGACCTGTTGTTAATGTTATACTCGTGAACTGCTATCTCTAATAATGTTTAAGCTTAGCTGGGCGTATGTATTTTACTTGTACAAGTTTAAATCAAATTATAATAAAGTCAAGCCGCAAGAGAGAGAAAAATGCCGTCTTGGGCGTAGTAGTCCCGATGGAATTTAAAATACTTGATCTGGAGAGATTGCTGAGTACGGGCCGTCGGGGGGTCGTCAACCGTAGCCACAGTATATGAGACATGGACCGACCTAGACACAAGAGGAAACATAAGAAAGATCCATCCATGCCAAGTTCACATCGATCATCTAAGCCTGTCCTGAGGGTGAAAATGAAAAATATAGTTGTTTATGAAAGCACACCACTTGACCAGCTTATTTCATTTAAACAATATATGAATAATGTTAGATACCATTTGTAACACAAATCATATTCATAATTAACATATGCATGCATATTGTTCTTAAATTAGGCTAATCTCTTCATGGTATAATATTCAAGTATTATGTTATTCCCTTTAGTATAATGGCGCTACTACTATTTATAGACATAACTAAATATCTAATATCAATTGTATAAAAGAAAACACCACAACCTTAAACTTCGGTATTTGCTATTTTAATTTGGCTTGTATCTAATATTAATTATCAAAACAAATAGAATTAAGCTGTGTTGGCCTCTTCCTATGTAAAAATAGATAACTCATACTTATTTTTATAGGATTATTAATACATATAATTCCTTAATTTCACCCTCCGAAACGCAGGGATGTCTTTCCTTTCGTTCTTCCATCAAGACATCCTCCGAAACGCAGGGATGTCTGAAGGGATGTTCGAAGGCTACACCAATAAAGATCGCAATCATCAATGCTTTGTTGCGTTTTACTTTGATATAGGCCTACGGTATTTCGATGGTGTGAAATTCATCTTGAAAAAATTAGACTCAGCACAGAGCTCTTATAAATACAAGATTGCTGAATGACAAAAAAAAATGTTGAAAAAATAGTGTAAAAAATTGTGATTTTACATGGCGGCTGGTTACAGTTACACCGATTTAAATTCTAGGATATATACTTATATCTCTATTATTTAGGCTACATACACTCTTGACATCAAAATTATACATTTTATAAATGTAGTGAACCCGCCGAAAACAGCATTGCCTATATGGCTAGACGGGGACCTTTGGATTTGCATTCCAAATTATATCATGAAGTAGTCTGACAAATATCCACCGGGTGACTCAAAGCTGCATTCCCAACTAAAGCGACCCCAAAATATGTTTTTCTTTTTTTTCTGTCCTTTATCCGGAGTACTGTAGAATGGAAGATTCAAATAATGAAAACAAAGAAAAATTTATATTTCCTCGAGTTTTTCATGAATTCACGATTTTTCTAGAATATTTTTATAATTTGCTTTTTTGCTGATCTACATTGGCAATCTGGATCAATGGGATTAATAGTGAAATTAGTTTGCGTCTTCATATATATATTTAGCCAGTGTTATCCCTTCATTTCATATTCCAAAATGATTACCAAATTTTAAGAAGATGATAGAGAGTCAGACTGAAAAAAGTCAGATTTTGGCGGGTACGTCCTCTAAATAATTATTTTGGGGAGATAATGAAAATTTACACCAAGAAGAGCAGGTCAAAATCCTTTAATACTCTATCTGGGGGACCTTTGGTTGGGTCTGGAATGAGTAGACCACTAAATAGACAATTTAATTTTTTAGTGAAATTAGCTGAGAATGCAGCTTTAAGTAAGAGTGGAAATACTCACCAGGTGGCGCCACAGGCATATTCCATTCTAATTATGGCAAGTGAGGCATTTATGTTAATAATAAACTAGAAAGATCTTTCCGATGTTCTTCTTACTCGCTCTGACGTTTATCACTGAGCTATCCGGGCTGCTGTATTCTAGCGGTTTACAACCAGATCCTACCACCCAGGGACTACACATGCAGCCCCTCCCAATGATGTTCGTCCCAAGGGCAAATACCGACATCACAAGTCCTGTGGCAATTGTCACATCACAATTGTTGCTGGACTTGTGACATTGACTTCTATAGTCTACATAAGATGGTATATCCCTATATGTTGCACTTGTGTACCACACTTGCCACACCATGCATGCATGCTTGCCCTAGTAAATTACATTACACTTTTAGTTAAGCTGACCAATAGTCATCAGCTTTAGAACAGGTGGCAACATTAACTGACCAACATCAATTGGCACCCACAATTATCACCCACTTATCACCCACACTATCACTGTTGCCCACCACATGCAACCCGGCATTAGCTACCTACAGAAGTTGGCATCACAAGTACCAGTGTAACCGAGAAAAGCTATTTTCCACCAGATAACTGCATTGCACATCAAACATGGCGCATCACATTGGGTGGGGCAAGTGTTGGGTGGTAAGGTCAATATGAATATGTCACAAGACTTGTCGCTGCATTAGGTTGCTGTGGCCGGTACATGTATATATTTGGTGCACAAGTGCAGCATAGGGATGCCATTTCCATAGTACTTGCTTCTGTAGCCAGCCTAAATGCATTCCCAGCACAGTGTCACTGGTCCTGTCCACCTACCTTAAAATATGTACGTGCCCCAAACAACATTTAATGAATTCAATGGAATATAAGCTCAGACACTATCATTGATAGGTGTTTTACAAAAGAATCACTTCCTTCCATGGAAACATTGACACATATTTGGGTGGATTTGCTATGATTCATCAATTTCGTATAATAGCGCTGAGAACTGCCACTACTCTAACCCAACCATTTAGGTACAATCTAATTATTTTCCCATGCATCTTTTATCAGGTACCACGCCATATTTTCATATTCTAGACAGAAAATAAACTTCGACGGAACGATGCCAGACACATTCACCTCATGTTAGCCCCTCCATTTAGTTCCATTTCTAACTGGGAATCGGGTTGTTTGATAAAGATCTTCTTTCATGTTCCTATATTGTGACATGAATTTGAGATTTATGAACTTTAGGACATGACCTAGCTCTTGTTAAAGACCGGATATTTTGTATGGAGTAAAGCCTGAATCAATTTTGTGTTTGTCTAAAAAGGAGAAAGCTGGAGGTGAGCGGAAGGAGTAATCTTGAAGAAAACTGAAATAATCAACCCTGCTACTCAATAATTGACAAAGTACAGCGACTCTTCCTAAAGTATAATGTTTCTTTACGTATATTTACTATAGGTTTATACATGCAATCGATGTGGACACTGAAAGGTTGATATGGGAATCTAATTCCCAATGTTAAACTATCTAACCATTGTGCACGTCGGTCGCATAATTTAATCTCATGTTTCATTATCACAAGACAATCGCATGACCCAACACTGACGAGCAAATATATATCAATATGGTTAAGTAAAATGTATATGTATGCAGATAGCCCATCAACGACAACTCTACCATTCATGTGTGTGGGCTGCATCCATGGATATAACATGAAAATTACTCGATACCTGACAAGACGTGCGCATACACTGTGTAAACTAATATGAGAGTGTGTTTACATGGCTGTCATTGTCAAATGGCATGTAGTTCCTCATATAGAAGTGGGAAAACTTATTTGTTGAATGTTTTCTCACGCTTTTCTTATATCGACGAAGATTGGGGGACACTTTACCTATTGAGCCCATTGGCGATGGCTATTTTTTTTAAATTACATATGATTTGATTCAGGATGGCAGTACATTACATGATATATCCATGTAATTGAGGGAATAATTGCATGACTATCCCAGGCTATATGGCTATAACGATGTTAACTAAAGGGTTATACCCTCACCTTGCTATGCTGATCTAACAATAAGTAATACATAACCTCCTTACACCAACACTATGCAGGTATGCCATCGAGGTTTTCAATGTCCTTCAACCCAGAGAGGTCCATGTCCATTGGCACGGCATTGGGATTTTCGCCGCGCTGCGCACATACATCAACAGTATTTCAGGCGGCCGTGATTATGCACATATGTGGTTTATCATTTTGCTTTAAGGTCATAACTATGTATACAATTTTTTTGCATATCATCGGAGCTTGGATTTGCGTACAACCCAAAACTTTACTATTTTCAATTAATTTCCTGACTCTGACAAAAAAAATCAATCTCGGAAATATGGCCATAATCTTCTATAAGGCAGCGACTAAAAGGATTAATAGCATCCATTTTATTATAAGGGATTATAAGTAACTTTGTAGGGATAGGGGGTAGTCTTGGCTGTTTGTTTGGGGGTCCCTATAGCTCCTTCGGATTTGTGAGCAGTTTCTTCACCTTCCTTAGGGAATTCGATTTTTTAAAATTACAGTCAGGTTATTCTTAACATTCCTTAAATTTTCCACACTAAATATCAACATTTCTGACACTTTCATACATTACATCCTGCCTTTGAATCCTAATACACGATAGAGAACATCACAAAGATATTAAGACGAATAATATTATGTAGAAAACAAATAAAGGAATAAGTATGGCAAGGTAAAAGAAGTAATCTATCCACTTTCTGGTGGATTGTACAGTTACCAGAAACATGTGGAAAAATCTCTTTACATGGATATATGAAAATGGCTTCCTAAACGCCAACCATAAAGGAGATAAAATTCTTCATAAAAAATCAAATGAAATTGTAATAAATCAAGTCGATATTGTTCTTGGTATGCAAGTAGAGAATTTGAATATGAAAGTTATAAACTGGATAATACTGCAGGCAAAGGCCTTTGTGTATAGGCAGAAACTCTTCGGTAAAGGTGTCTTAAATCAGCTTCTTCTTATGTATGAACTCAGATCAAGATGTACTGTCACAATGTATTCACATTCGTTAAAAGCAGTCAGTAAGGAAGAAAAAGCAATGTGGCGAAGGCTAAAAGCGGACATAGAAGAGCAAATAGAACTCTTAAAAATGCATTACCAGCTATGGATGCGCAAATCTGCGCATTTTTTCCTTTTGTCACATACACCAAGTATAAGATGAATCCAAACATGTCCCCGAATATCTAAGAATTCCGAACTCATTAAAAGCATGTAAATAACAAAAGAAGTGGCAAATTAATCAATCAGTGCGCACCGTAAAAACGTGTATTGGATCGTCTCTCACCCAGAGATTTGACAGGGATTTCTCCCTTGTAAGCATACGTCATATATTGGAAATGAGGGCGCACCATAAGCTAATGACCTCAGTTGACCTCATTAGCATAGTGTGACGTTTATGGAGTCCCGTTCCACGTGTCAAAAAGATGTTTGTTATTGTACTGGTTCTGTTTACATGAGGGGAGCCGGTATTGTCAACATACACTAGCTACTTGGATAAGGTTCTGTCAGAGTTCTCTAAGGCCATATATACAAACCTAAATATGGGTAAAAAGAGAAAATATCAAACAGAAAATGAGTGTAAAAAAGCTAGAAAAGAGAGAGATCAACTGCGGAGGTCACAGACGATTTTTATTGGGGAAACTGCTGCGAAATGGAAAATGTTGACAGAGTCACTGGGGATAACTGATGCCGAGTTGGCAACTCTACTGATACACAGGTAGGTCCTTCAGTCATGTTTAAACTAATTAATTAATTGTACTTCCAAATGTGAAATCACAATATAATATGTGTCGTGAATAGTTTATTAGTAGGTCTTCATCTTATAGCCTGTAATAATAATAAAGGCTTATCTTATCTAGACCCACTGGGCAATGGGGCAGTTCGAATGACTTGACATTACATGATGTAAACATTATAGTTATCAAGTATGGCTCAAACAGACATCTAAGTGGGTGCTGAAGAGCAATTGATTTAATTTGCCTGACAACTTGAATGAATATCGATTCATAGAGGGCTGATACTGGGCCTGCAATATTGACATAAATGTCTGTACTTGCAGTGGACACAATTCACATTTACTATAATATATTGGTTACAGATATGAAAAAACATTACCTTCCGCCTCAACACCAAAAAGACGCCACCATCCCCAGCCTTGCACAAGGTAACGTCCATCACCATTAATCATCGTACCTTATTTTGATTTGTATCCTAATGGTTTTATTGTACCAAAGAATCATCACAAACATTGATACACTAGGGGTCTGTGTGAGACCTATGATTTTGTAACAAATGTATACTGCCATGATAATAAAAATTTTATATATTCTTTTATAGTTCATCACTGGAAATTTCACCAATACCACCTCAACCAACACGAAAGTTATGCCCTGACGACAGCGATGTTGGACACATAAGCATGGGGTCACAAAGGTAAGACATCCCAGAGAGGCCGGTTTTCAAAGGCTAATAAATATGGTACTTGTATGCAGAGGTTCAGTCGCTAAAACTAAACCTCACTGACATTTCTGAATTTGTAAATATTTCGGACAGAATAACTTTCTTTCAATCATCTATAATTCTAATAATATATATACTGGATGAAATATGTATATTTTTATCATTATTTTTTATTCATATCTTAAAATGAACAGGTTAGGACATGATACCGACGAAGAGAGCTTCATGGATATTGTAGATCGACAGTACAAACCATCAGAGCAATCACTAATAGAGATGGGCAACGATTCTTCTACTATGTATGACCCATCACACCACTCACTGATTGAATACGCTGTTTCTGCCAATGAAAATATTACGTATGTCTCTCTTTATTTAACTCAAATTGAGCGACTAACTTTAATCATTTCTATTACCTTACTTAATAGGTTCCCTTACTCCTTGTTATAGGAATGTCCATCAAACTGTGCACTGTTTGTAAATGGGATACTTATAAATCAATATATTGCACTCTTTCTGTATTATTAGTATGATGTAATGTATGTTGTTTGTTCCATTATTTATATTCATCCTAAATATATATTATATATTATGCTATATATTATATATTGAATATTATATTATTTGTTATGTATTATATATATTTTATCAACCATTCATCTCACCCCTCTTTCTCATCCCTACCTCATAAAATTATATGCACCACATTTATGTATACTCTTATGTAATTAGAATAAGCATTAAAAAAAATAGCAGTTGCATAGATAAACAGCTAGACGTAGAAGTGGGCAGAAAGACATGGCAATTTGTATGTGAATTAAACCCGTGAGCCTATGTCACAACTATGTTTCCCTGTATTGTTTGGCTGATTGTATTTAAACATCCTAAATAAAAATATGTCATTTTGTGCAAGGTCTAGTAAATAGTATTCATTTATAGGCACTATCGTATGTACTGTGATGACGAAGACCTCAGTGAGATAGAAGATGAAGAATTGGTTCATGATTTGGCGGAAGAGGAATATGAGACTGAGGATGCAGATTTCCCTTGTCCAACCCTAGGCTTGACACCAGAACCCGAAAAGATGGTTTTGTCATGCATCGCAAACATCAAGGACTTGGCATCTATGAAGACTCTTACATGCAGAAAGTGCGGCAAAGAAACAAACCTAAATGAAAAAGTTATTGGAACAGCCTTGACTTTGAAATGGGTAAAGTAACAATTACAGTTAATAATAAAGAATATATATTCACCATTATTCTTTTTATTAAATATTATGATAGCCTTTGCTTGAACCAAAAAGTACATAAAAAATGTTTTCTATATTGATGTTATGTATAACATGTGTCCCATAGGTATTTTGGCAGCCATGCAACATTCTTCACTTTAGTTGAAAACAAGTTGATTAGTATGGCTATTTCTTAACATTTGGGTCCTAGATCAGTTTCTAAAGTGTATTTCATTTGGATTTATAGATTTGCCAAAAGGGACACATTGAAAAACAATGGTCGTCCCAACCACAGCTTGGAGCCAGGGGCTTATTTCTGGGAGATTTTATGTTTTCAACAAGCATCCTCCTATCTGGAAATAACTACAGCAAGGTTGCACTGTTGATGAAGTTTGTCGGATTGAAGCCACTATCACAAACAATGTTTTACCGAATCCAGAGCCACTACACAGCACCTGCTGTAAGAGATTATTGGGGTGCTATGCTAGCCAAGACACTCAAAAAATATAAGGGCAAGCAACTAATTCTTGCTGGTAAGTTGTACCACAGATTGGTTCATTTATCAATTCTGGATAACATCCCATATATCAGGATATTTATCATCAATATATAACATCATATTGGGAATTATTTATCAATTTTTATATACAAGTCATAGTTGTAATGGTGTAATAATTAGTTAAAATTGAAATAGTTCTTTTGAGGGCTCAATTACCAATTTTACCAATCCATGTCGGCTTCACATGTAATTTGGCCCTTCAATTTGGTCTACAGACGTTGGGGCCAAATAACAACAGGTTTCTTGTCCGTAGCATCGTTGGGCCCTAACATCTGGAACCCTTCAATTTATGTCAATACAACATTTACAGGTGATGGGAGAAATGATTCCCCAGGCCATTGTGCACAATACTGCACGTATACCCTGATGGTCGAAGAGAACCATGATATTGTGGCAATGGTGCATGTTGACAAGCGGGAGGTTGGTTTGAAGTCGCCAAATATGGAGAGACAAGCACTGAGGCAAGCACTGGCATCAGTGGCAGCTGCTGGTGTACAAGTAAAGGAACTTGTGACTGATGCTCACAGTCAGATACCACCAATTTTAAGTAAGAAGAAAACATTAGTTGTTTCATTTTGTAAATTGAATCCATGTACTGTGTAGAAGCTGAAAGTTCTGCTGTAATAGTAAAAAAAATTTTTTTATCTGACAATTATTGTTACCAAAAGGTTTATGTCGATACAACAAAACAGGATGGCCAATATATACTCAAGGGGGGGGGGGGCGACTGATGAAACCAATTTTACAAACAAATATCTATGATTATGTGAGTACCGTGCTTATATTTCATGGTAGGGTATTTCAGTTTCACAGGGACAAAATTTGTGTTTGATTGCCTATTATGCCATAGAACTGATATAATAATTAGACACAATATAGAACAATATAGAAATACACATTTTATTTTCAGGAGAGTTTAAGATATTACATCAGTGGGATATATGGCATGGCTCAAAGAACCTTGGGAAAAAACTGAACACAGTAAGTATTTTGGGTGTAAAATATTTTCCACACATGACCACCAGGTAGTGAAACTTTAATTTTAAAATGTATTGATTAAATAGATTGTAGATTGTAGATAACAATACTTATTTTGAAATAAAGAAAATACAGATATTCAATGTATTAAAAAAAGTATTATCATTTTACTTGCTTAATTACGTATACAATATTACTTTATGAAATACATTCCAATAGGTTGCTGCAACCAAGGGATGTGAGGCTCTTAAGCCTTGGGTTAAGGACATTACAACCCACTTTTGGAAAGCAGCGGAGGAGGCGCATGGAGATCCAAATAGGTTCAAGGTAATATCCTGCAACCTACTATACTTGTGTCACACAGGCCAGTTTGCTAGTAGTTCTAAACGTCATATCAACACATGATTTATTGTCTGAAAATTTTATTTCTGTTTCAGACTGTTAATAAGACGAATGTCATGTTTACTCTTCTTTACAGGAAAAGATTATAGCTACTTTACACCATGTTGCCAATGAGCATGAATGGGCCCTAGGACAATGTGACCATGATGCTCTTGAAGCAGAAAGAGACAAGGAGTGGCTAGCAAAGGACTCTAAAGCACTCCAGAGCCTCAGAAATGTCCTTACCAAGCCAGCATGGTTAGAATCAGCCAGTCAACATTACTGCAACTTTAGGTAATTCCCTCTTTCCTAATTTCCCTCTTTCATCTAAATATCATACAGATTTACGCACTCTAAGTGTCAACTTTTGACCTGGAAAACAAAAGTACTATTTGTGGAGCTATGGCCAAATAGATCCTGATAGACTGTAGAAATATTTTTTTCAGGCACACAGGTCAACTTGAAGTCCTACATCATCACATGCTGATGTATGCTTCAAAGAAGCACGCATACAGGTGAGAGATGACGTTTGTATAAAAGAAATATATATATAATTTTGTATTGAGATAAAGTTACTACAGTCTGTGCAATAGGGTTAAGCAAAACTGCTAATTACTGCCACCCCTCCCCCCCCCCCCCCCAAAAAAAAAATAAACAAAACAACAGAAACCCCCCCCCGCCTCCATCCCCCCACCCCCTGTCCCCGCCTCCATCCCCCCGCCCCCTGTCCCCGCCTCCATCCCCGCCGACCCCCCCCCCCCCCCAAAAAAAAAAAAAAAAAAAAAAAAATAAAACCACAACAGATTTCATTCCCAATTCTTTTTCCTCGGTTTAATTATATTCTTGGGTATATTTATCTTTTGCAGTCCACCAATCTATAGCGTCCGAATATTCTTAGCTGCCATTGACTTTGAAAAACACAAAGACAGAGCTTATAAGACAGACTCAGAGGGCCACATTGTGTGAGTAGACATTCTGTATTTACACAAACATTCTCCTAGGTAATACATGTATATGGATATGTAATATAATATGTACATACATTGACATATATATCCTTGTGCCATGATCATATATTTAGAATGATCAAATGAACAATCCTCCTACTTATAGTACATTAGAAAATACATAGATGGTCTGAAGTACGAAGGAGCAAAATCTTGGCTATGTGTATTTAATAGATACCTAACCCTGTTATGAAAAGGTTTGTGTGAATGCTATTTACCCATTGACACTTACTATAAATCAGTATGTGATAATTTCAGGTTTAGGAAGCTGTTCAACAAGAGGTCGCAAACATGGTATCCCAACCCCATGAAAGTTACCAAAGATTATGCCTACATCACTGACATCCAGAAAGAAATAATTGATAGGTTTATCAAGGAACCACAGAAATATATGCAGCTAGCTGTAAGGGATTCTTCAGATCCACGACACATTCAGCCAAACTTAGCTCCAGTCGCACCACCACCATTGTCAGAACTGATTGAACAACACCAAAGCAGGATGGGAGAAAAACTAGACTGGGTAAATGAAGAAACATAGTGTGTTCAAAGATAAAAATGTAACAAATGTACATATTGATTAATACTCCATGTGACACATTTTTGTAATTAACTCACAATATATATCCTATTATTATTCATCAACGAATGTATCATGAATATATGAAATTATATATTCATTAAAAAAATTGTGATTGGTATGCATCATACATTCCAAATGGATTACGAAATGGAACACTAATAAAAAGATAAGATATGATAATCTTTACCAAATCATGCGTACATTGGCCTTTCTTATACCTTCTTATGGATAATTCAAGAGTTATTGGTTCAATACAACATAGGTATAGCTATATTTATATAGCTATATATAGTTTTAGAACTATTAAAATAATCTTCAATCAATTATGAGGTGGCACTCGGGAGAAATCCAGTGTACACTCCATTGGGATCGGGATAGGTCTCCCGAATCCTCTTTACACAGCAGGCTGGCACAACACGACGTATCCCATGTCCCAGTCGCCCATGCCTCCATAAGATAATTTGCCTGTATGCATCGTGCCTCCTTGCCTTGTTGTCATGCTGGTTTTCATGTGCCAGGAGGTCTGCTCGGAATCCATTAGCAAGTCCCAGGACCCCTGGGTCAAGGATGTAGAGGTCCATTTCCTAGAGATAGGATATAGAAAGAAATATTTAATATAATCAATGTTAGTTGCATCAAGGAACAGAAGTGCATAGTACCTAACTACATTAATTACTGCACTCTTTGCAGCTTTATATTAAAATTTACTATTAAGTCTTATGGCCTTGACATGGATTATACCGGTAAATAGCTAATCATTCATAATATTTATATTTCACCTATCCTGATTCTGCCCAATCTCTTTTTAACACACCTGTTTATACTTGGTTGGTAGTAATCATTATCATTAGTATCACCAACACATATCAATGTATAGGGGCTTTGGAAATTCTTCAAACAGACCAGAAAACATAATTAGTGCCATAAAATCTTGATGAAGGCTTCATTCATTGTTTAAATTGATTTTTGTAATGTAGTGTTTTGCGCCCATTAGCCTCTAGAGTATAGGAGGTCTAGTATGTTTGTATACATACCGGCCGTTGAGAAACACAGTTCTGGGGCCTTAACCCACAGCACTTTCTCTCCAACAAGGTTGGCATTTCCACACAGTGATTGCAAGTGCACCATGTTGGCACTGCTTCTGGATTTTCTGGGGGAGGAGGATCACCACCGCCATTGGAAGTTTCTAAAACATCAAATACCAAACCTGGCATCCTTGTTGCCAACTGAAGCAGCAGACCCTTGGCCTCTTTAGCTTTCATCTTTGAAATATCTTTCTGCAATATTAAAATTAAACACAATAAACACCATAAATCAATTCAAATTGTCAACAGGGGATGCGAAATAATCTATAAATGTTTTTGGTCATTTTTCCCAAACTATTTTTCATGAAATACAAATTGCATCAACTATCCAAAGATATTTCTTAAACTCTCATTAAATCACATAATTAAATATTGATTATTTATTAAATAAATCCCAATCGGTGCATTTACAATATTGTATTTCAAAAGGAGAGAAAATCCATGTTCCTTCTGCCAAAATAATGTTTGAATATATATGGTTATTGCCACAAAACTATGGGATATTTTCTATATTGTTCTCAGACCTTTCATTTTTAGAATATGTAAATTTCATTTAATATAGAAAAAGTGGTTTACCTTCAGTTGTGCCAACCGAGCAGCTTGTAATTCTGCAACCCTCGCTGCATCACACTTGGTAATTTTGGGGTTTGAATTTTTACGTGAACGAACCATATGGACTAAATGAAAAACAAAAGGCAACTACTTAGGTACAATTTATCTCTAAAGGACGGCATCAAGTTCAAAGATAAAGTGACAGGAGAGTGACAGCAGTAATACAATAATAAGACATAGGCTACAGTAGTCTAGTCATATACCATTACTAATAAATGCTCCACTCTCCAAAAACGTTATAATACATTGTTCCCCCCTATATCCAAATTAGTCTATAACCTATTAGTCATAGTCTGTTGAATATAGGTGGCCAAGTGAAAGCAGTATAAACTTACCAAATGAACGTTTTCCAGAAAAATATCGTGGGCACTAATCCATGTGTCCAGTCTGTTTGTTGACATCTGAGCAGTGCAGAAGTGTTTATTTTGAGGTGCAGTCATCCATAGCTATACAAAAATAGACCCTGCGCACACGCACATATATGGGACCAGGAGTTCCCCACTACCCCGTCCGTCTTGAATGGGCTATTACAGGCCACTCATGTAGTGATACACAGAGCAAAAATCGATTCGGAATTTTCTACTTTTAATTAGTTTTTCATTACTTGAAACGTTTCGCCAGAACATATGATAGTTTTTGATTGTTTATCTCAAGGATAGACATTTCATTTCAGGATCTTCCACAGCTGGTAATGCATCTTTAAAATAAAAACAAGGTCGCGATTTAAGTAGTATGTTCTCTCTTTTTCAGGAAAAATATCGTCGCAAGGAAACCCAAGTCTTAGAAATGTAAAAGCCTAGATGGCAGGATAAAGAAATAAAAATATTTAAAAAAAAAAAAGAAGAAAAAAAAGAAGTAATCTACTCAATAAAAGGAGATGAATACGCTCCATTGATATTCAATTGAATAACAACTTTCCTGAGTTATCTACCTTGATCGATGGGAATCGATGTACTATAAAGTCACCGTATACATTGTACGATGACGTTTACAGAAAGATATAGAAGGTATTAACTCACGAGAGTACAGTACTGAGAAATAGTCACATCTTGAGCCATCTTAATTCAGACCATTTTTCCTGTGACCTGTATACATGCATGTTGTCACCATCGTATATTTGCTTAGGGTCATACCCTCATCGTTGTCACATGACATATAGCAGAGTAGAGCCCTTATATCCATCTCTATCCCACATCCCTTCGTAAGGTGGGAGTCAGAAGCACCTGTTTCCATAAGGTCTGGTGAGTTTGATTTTTCACTCGTCTGAATATGGTTACGCTTAATTTGAAAACAGTTATCATCAGAACTGCGCATATTTAGTATGTTATGTAAATTTCTTAGCCAATGGGTTTACTTTTTCAATAAGTGGGAAAGTTACATAGTGTGATCATATTTCACGATTATGATGATTTCTTTTCGGGGACATGCTATTGGTATTACTTTATTCTTCCGAAGCTGAACAAGCAACGGCAGAAAAGCCTATCAAAATAGTTCAAAGTGAATGTTAGGATCAATTATAATTATATCCTCATGTTTTATTATGACATGGGTAATGAGGTATAGTAATCCAAAACCCACGTACTTTTTTGCTTCGATTAAAATAATGTATTTCCCCCTGTCATAGATGGTGTTATTTTACAGTTTAGGCAAGCCTAATCCTCCTTCTTCCCAACTGAGGCATTTGGTCTCACCATCTCTAAACTGGGATCATATATATTATGTTTTTTTAAATGAAATATTATCATATTTTTATACATTTTCACCAGGACTAGATAACTTCGATCTACACCTCGACCCAACACTTTATCCCCCTCCGCCATCCTATATCTCGACATTATATGGTTTCATTATTATCATTAGTTAGCCTTTTTTTGTATAACAGACATATATTTGACCGACTATCCAGATTAGATATTAGATATCTTTAGCATAAATGCACACAATATATATAATTATGTGTACCTATCATTTGTTTGTTTTTTGTCTGTTTGAATGATTTATTCTACAATAACATTACGCTGATAGGGCGTCATTTTCAGTTACACAGTTTCGATAGAAAAAGAAATTAATTTGGGTTACCTAGATAAATATGTGTACCCATAGAATGGGATATCAGAGTTAGCATAACAAATCTTCAGACAACAATAAAATTACTTAATAATCATAATCATAAGCATAGATGAAAAATAAAATAAAATCCTAGCGCAACGTGCACATTCAAGATTTCCCTCCTGATATTAAATATTTCACAAGCTTTCCATGCAGATTCGACCGTGACATTTTGTAAATACCTCGGTCCACGTTCGGGCTGTTTGCCTTATAAATGTTTATTTTATATCATGTTTAAGACCAACTCATTCGAACTCCATGTACAGGGAGGGACTAAACATTCAACCCTTAAACTGTTTGGTTCCACATATATCAAAACTCGTTTTCTTTCTTTCTTTCTTTCTTTCTTTTTTTACAAAAAAAGTTGCATCTGAAAGTGACAAAATTGGAGTATTGTAATCTTAATAGGAAAGTGATTCTCTGCGGTGCGCTTAAAGATTGTGAGGATGATATTTTTTATTTGTTTTTAAAATCAAGCTTTATTCATGGTAACCTGCCGTCGAGGCTCGTATAATGATAAACATGTCATAAAACATGTGTAAGAAATCTTTTTTAATTCTTTTTTTGAGTTATTTTGTTTTTCTGGTCGATCTCTTCTTCCAGACTATAAAGAGTTTCTAAGACATATTTAAAGGAAAACGTACAGTGTTAAACATTTATATATATAGGAATCGATTTCTTTCATGATAATATTTGATGATTTGTACTGTAACTGCTAATATGTGTTTTATTTGGGTCATTAAAATCTTTATTAAATACAAGGGACTTATCGATCCAATGACTAAGATCACCTAATCCCAGTGAATGTGACCCAATATCTTATTCTGCATCCCAAAAGAATTGGGAACCTGCAGTTTGATTTTATTGGATATGGCAACGATCGAGGTGTCCTGCATCGGTCTGAGTGAACCTTATCCCGCTCTCTTAAAAATACCTACCGCTTCCAGCAGTGTTGGTGTGCACACAACAGCATTCCAGTAGAGAACATAAAGTGGGGGAGAACGGGTAAATAGTTGGGAAAAAGGGTTTGAGAAAAGGAGGTTTTGAACGATGGGGGCGTTGATCTGGCTCAACTTGTGTTGGTTTGAGGTTTCAGGAGTTAAGTTAGGACGACAAACCTTTCATTTGATTTGATTTAACAACATTTTCTTTTATAGATATTATACCTTTTCTCTATTTCATAAAGTACCTATACCAATGTTAGGTGTATTGTTTGTGGTATTTCTTTCTATTTCCTTCTTTCTCTAATGTCTTTATAATATTCTATGTTTAATCTAAGGTTGAAATGAGAATAGCAATTGATGTTCCATTCTCATATTGTTCCGAAATCAAATAAATAAATACAATTTTTAGAGACTAGGAAGGTGCGGGATGTAATAAACCACATATATGCGAACAACATGTTTTGGTCGATTCTTTTTCACTTTTTTCGTAATACATTTTATACGGGTCGAACATTTGTGGTGTCAAGCAAAGAAATTATGAAATGGTGATTTAATTAATGCTAAGCCCGAGCCCCGGCCGTATAATCATTATTGGCTATAGAATAAGTACCATGCGTTAGTTGCCCATTGGCCTAATCTTTAATATGCTCCGACATAGAAACTGATGTTTCAATACATGTTGGAACTATAACACATTAGCCTTCATGGAATTATTGTTCGCTCTTCTTCACTAGAAGAAGTGATCGTTACTAATTACAACCTGTTTAATTATTTGTTATTATTATTATTTGTCAGAATCCGCCACAGCCATGTGGTGTCTTCTACTATTAGCGTTAGTTTCCCTTGCTCAGGGAATGAGTAGATCTGAATTTGAGGCCCTCAACCAGTACTACCGCAGCCATCGTAAGATATGCGGTGACGATCAGTTTTTCTCAGTGACAGAACAAGGAGACAATTATGAGATAACCACCAGCGCTCTGCCGGCCCATACTGTTTACAGGGTGAGGAATGTCGGATTCACAGATACCTTTCTATCACTTATTCCATTGCCAACCGTTAACATGCATTTAGAAGCATTTATTTCTCCGCCATTGATATTTCTAATTTCATATAAGAAGACACGAGAATTTCATATAATTTCATATAAGAAGAAACTTTATTAGAAGACATATATATCTGAGAAAACATGTGGTGTGGAATGATTGCAATCAGAGTAAATCTAAAAATTGAATCTGAAATTAAACACCATCCATAAGGCCCAGTACATTGTTGATTACCTACTGTAAACTCTTCATTTTCAATGATAAATCCTCAGATAATAGAAACGGTGAAATTTGTATTATACGGCCAATGTTTTGACAATTTGAGAGACTATTTAAATGAAAGGATTGAATCGTCATTGAATAGAAATAATGTTTGTCAAAAATGCATTCAATAAATGCGGTACAAATAATAGATCAATATTTGTATAAACAGACCAACCAGAATTTCCCAGCGAAACAGGATTGGACATTCTCAGTACCGAAGAATCCCCAAGTATTAGACACTCCTTTGTGCACCCCAACCGATTCTCCTGTTGGATTTGCAAGAAACGGAGTTCCTTTTTACAACGCCCTCAGAAGTTTCTGGGCCAATGCTGTGGAGGGTAAGTCATTGGTGGAAGATACGATATCATCTGGTATTTAGATAATATTAGCCAAGTAAATGTCACCCATATTTAGGAGTAATCATTTGCCTTCGTAAAGGGATAATTTAAGGGGAAATCTATATCAGTTCTAGACATGTAAAAAGTAAAATGGGAGAGATGTGTAAATTACTGATATTGCAGGTTGTTATTTCTGTCTAAATCTATTTGCCTAAAATATCATTTCGGTTTTAAGAATGTTAGTACATGTAGTTTTAAAATTCAATCCACAGACATTACAATCTTTACAGTTTAAACAGGAGACTTATTTAATGTTGAATATTAAATGCCCTGCACTAATGATGCCTCTGTGTCTTGGGTGAGAGCTAATTGCATTTCTTTTCCTATTCATAGATTCATAGCTCTCACACGTGAGGCATGCATCATATACCATCACAGACATTATACAGAAATGATGAGATTGTATAATACGGTAATGATAGTTTGATATTTCATTTATATTTTGATAAAGGCTCTTGTGCAGCACAGCATGATCGCTGCCACGGAGCACCAGGATCAGACTTTGTCTACCATTATCATGAGCTCCCAGATATGAATGCTAATTGTCTTGATCTGCCTGAAAGAAATAATGATGTTGTTTTTATCGGCGTGGCTCTTGATGGATTCCCTATCTACTACGACAGGAGGCTAAACGCCTCTACATTAGATCAGTGTAATGGAAAATTCTCGGACCCCAACAATAAAAGGGATTATCGCTATTTCGTTACCGACACTTTCCCCTACACGATCGGCTGTTTCAGAGGGCAGGTGGCCAATGTTACCACTCTATCAAAATGTTCCAGTGAGTATTGCGTGAATATCCTTCATAAATATTGCATACACAATCAATCCTGAATTTGATTTGCCATCTCAGTATAATCAATAGAAGTTTGAAAGTGTTTTGAAAGAACTGACAATGTAATTTCTCAACTCAGGTGAAGGTAAACAGGGCGACATCTGTGCCTGTGTGGATCTTGCTTTACCGGGTCTTTCGGTTGGATCACTCTGGCTGGAAAGAGACGATGTGACAGGTGGTGTATGTGGAAGACGTCCCTATTTGGCTGATAAGGAGCTTAGTCTAGCTTGTAAAGGAGGGAATGATCTTACCCCCAATTTTCAACCTGGTGATGCTCGGCCAAGTATGTGCTCAGACATGCGACCATTCTATTCAATGATGGTTATTTTCGGACTGAAAGGTCAAATGGCAGATTGGACTGGTCTTGGCGATGTTTCTACATTAGAGGACTTCTTTGGTGACTTTGATAGTTTGATGGATGGTAATCTACTCGATCAACAGTTTGCTGAAATCAAGCAAATGCTAGTGAAGCTCGGCCTGATGCCAGGCACAAAACAAGAAGGCAAATTGTGGGATGCTGATTTGATGGACAAGGCTAGAGGTCAAACCCGACCATCTCTAAATCCAGGTCATAAAATGATGCTACAAGATACACTGGGGAAAATATGGGTTATGATGTCCATGGGTAATGATTTAAATAACTTGACAGATCCATTGGTCCTCCAAAAACTTCAAGGGTTATTGGCCACACTGTTCATGGTGAAGGGTCAAGCTTGGGCTCAGCAAGGAGATACTATGGGAGGTAAGCCACCAATGATGGGAGGTATGCCACCATTTATGGGAGATATGTCACAAATATTGGAAGATATGTCACAAATGATGGGAGGTAAGCCACCATTTATGGGAGGTATGCCTTCATTTATGGGAGATATGTCACAAATGATGGGAGGTATGCCACCATTTATGGGAGGTAAGCCACCAATGATGGGAGGTATGCCACCATTTATGGGAGGTAAGCCACCAATGATGGGAGGTATGCCACCATTTATGGGAGGTAAGCCACCAATGATGGGAGGTATGCCACCATTTATGGGAGGTAAGCAACCAATGATGGGAGGTATGCCACCATTTATGGGAGGTAAGCCACCAATGATGGGAGGTATACCACCATTTATGGGAGATATGTCACAAATGATGGGAGGTATGCCACCATTTATGGGAGGTAAGCCACCAATGATGGAAGGTATGCCTCCATTCATGGGTGGTATGCCACCATTTATGGGAGATATGTCACAAATGATGGGAGGTATGCCTCCATTTATGGGAGATATGTCACAAATGATGGGAGGTATGCCACCATTTATGGGAGGTAAGCCACCAATGATGGGAGGTATGCCACCATTTATGGGAGGTAAGCCACCAATGATGGGAGGTATGCCTCCATTCATGGGCGGTATGCCACCAATGATGGGAGGTATGCCTCCATTCATGGGTGGTATGCCACCATTTATGGGAGGTAAGCCACCAATGATGGGAGGTATGCCACCATTTATGGGAGATATGTCACAAATGATGGGAGGTATGCCACCATTTATGGGAGGTAAGCCACCAATGATGGGAGGTATGCCACCATTTATGGGAGGTAAGCCACCATTTATGGGAGGTATGCCACCGTTTATGGGAGATATGTCACAAATGATGGGAGGTATGCCACCATTTATGGGAGGTAAGCCACCAATGATGGGAGGTATGCCTCCATTTATGGGAGGTAAGCCACCAATGATGGGAGGTATGCCACCATTTATGGGAGGTAAGCCACCAATGATGGGAGGTATGCCTCCATTCATGGGTGGTATGCCACAAATGATGGGAGGTATGCCACCATTTATGGGAGGTAAGCCACCAATGATGGGAGGTATGCTTCCATTTATGGGAGGTAAGCCACCAATGATGGGTGGTATGCCACCATTTATGGGAGGTAAGCCACCAATGATGGGAGGTATGCCACAAATGATGGGAGGTATGCCTCCATTTATGGGAGGTAAGCCACCAATGATGGGAGGTATGCCTCCATTCATGGGTGGTATGCCACCATTTATGGGAGGTAAGCCACCAATGATGGGAGGAAGGCCTCCATTCATGGGTGGTATGCCACCATTTATGGGAGGTAAGCCACCAATGATGGGAGGAAGGCCTCCGTTTATGGGAGGTAAGCCACCAATGATGGGAGGAAGGCCTCCGTTTATGGGAGGTAAGCCACCAATGATGGGAGGAAGGCCCCCATTTATGGGACGTAAGCAACCTATGAGGCCCCCGTTTATGGGGGGAAGGGATTACTTAAGAAGGCAAAATATATCTCTTTCTGGTGAGTATGTCAATGTTATAATGGCAATGTTTTTTAATCTTTTCCAAAATGCAAACCCAAGTAATGAAGGAATGCAAAATATGTGGGGAATGACAGGTAATGGAAATTCATGGGGAACCCCGGAAATGCCTAATAGTCAGAGTGTGTGGGGAAGTTTTCCTAATTCCCAATTCGCTTATCCTGAAGAAGCACCAGAACCGATGCCTAGACCTGAGGATGGTAATGACATGAATTACATGGATTTATGGAAATTCCTCACGATGATGGAACAGATGAGGGGACGAGGGCAAGCTGGTGAGTGGCCGAGGCCTGAAATACAACCTCCTAGGCCCTCACGCCCAGGAACATTCCCAGGCAGGGGTTCAGGCGCAGGGAAGGGAAAGGGTGGTGGTGGCTGGCAAACATGGGGACCTGATCGACCTGGGGCCGATGGCAGACCTGGAAACAGAGGAAGTGGGTAAAATAAAATAGAGTTAAAATAAAGTTACTACAATGCGCTGGTGACAGGACCCACTATCAGTATGTGTTGCATAGGAGTTACATGGCTATCTCATGTGGCAGTCCTGCATGGTTAACAGTCAGTCATGGACCTTGTTTGTCAGATTGTATTGTCTCATATCAAGCAATTTGTACCATATAGCCAAATAAAATGGTAAAATCAGCAACTTAAATATTCTTTTTCTATATTGTTAGTAAACTACATCAAGAGTTGCAGGCATTATCATCATACATTAAACGAGTGTCTAGGTTAGAAATACCAGTAATTAACATCAAATCAATATTTACCTGTAACAACCTATATATTTTATAAAGCTGGAATGAGATGATGAGTTTCAACTTACACTCCACTCAAATATTTCATATATATTAACACGTTAAATGAGAGACCTTAAATTTATTCATTCCATGTAAAATGAAAACTTAAAATATCAAAGCTAAAACAACGATGAAACAACTAATATCTGGTCCCTTCATGAGAATTAGTTATAGACTGCATAGATTTAATATGAAAAAAGGATGGGTGAATATTGGCACGTTTAATTTGGTCCAGTTTAAGAATAAAATCATGAGTGTTAATCATAGGTTATTGTAGGCCTACTAAGCATTGCTAGGAACAGCTACATAGAAAGTGTCATCTTAACCACACGTAGGGTAAGCACGTAACCCTGCGCTTCAGACCTTGCAGAGTCGGTTGTGTAGAACTGCCCCGAATAAACACAACTCTAAGTGTTGACTTTTAGTAAAAGTTGAATGACGAGGTAAGAATCAACTCCTACTCAACTCCACACCATATATCACGTGATTCTCTGAGGGCCACCAAGACTAGATAAAACCTGGAACAAGAGCCCAAGTGGGAGACTTACGGAGAATATCTTGGGTAAGTAGGTTTTCCGATATCAAATATTAAAACTGATATAATTGACTGTCAAACATATCATTAATTATAACATGCGCGCAACAATTTTATACCACAGATTTATTTTTTTGAAATCCCTTTAATACTTTATCACTGAATTCTTAAATTCTCAAGTTAAGGTTTCTTGTTCTGCTACGATACGTCAAATGCATGCATGCAATAGTTTTGTTATCTTGCACACCTTTTTCTTGGCCCTCGATCAGTACCAGTTGCCTGTCACTTTGTAATTTATTGTTCAAGCATTTCTCAATATGGTGGTCATGCTGATTCTGTCTCAAATAACATATTGATATTAATAAATTCAGACAAAATGTTGTTATGGGGATATCGGTATTTCGTAAGTTGTTAAAAAAATTAAAGCCTCTTCGCTATTACTGCTCTTTCTCTATATCTATCGTTTAAACCTGCACTCATTAGAACCGTGGATATAATATAGTGCAACTCACTCAGTGTTAAGTTATTCAAACGTTTAAACATGACTATTATAACATATCTTTCCTACCCGGGGATAGGGCCAACATGTGGCGCTTGGTGTTTCTCTCCTTGGTTGCTCTCTCCCAAGGGATAAAGAGATCAGAATTTGATGCCTTCAATCAATACTACCGAAGTCATCGCAGAGTCTGTGGGGAAGGACAATTCTTCAGGGTCACTGAGGATCGAGACACCTATGTGCTAGCCACTAGCGCTCTTCCAGCACATAACATATATAGGGTTAGTATTCATACATTGCTCCCGTACCCGTCCGGGGCTCCCAGGCTATAAATAGAGTGTGGAGATCCCAATTTAAAAAAGACTTCAAAATAATATTTTCACCCCAGATACCTTCACAAACCACATACGACGTCCTCCAGAGAGGGTGGACAGAACTCTACAGATAAATAAAATGGTTTGTAAAAGAACAAATTCCGAGAAAATGTGAGACAAAGGTAGGTAGGGACCTATCGTTACTTTAACCCCTAGAGACATCTTAGTCAGATGCCTTAAGGGAAAAACCGTTATTTTTTGGATAAAAGTATCAAATTTGGTACACATGTAGGCAAGCATATATACCTTTGAATATTTTCCCTTGCAACAAGAATTAAAATCACTGGAACACCAATTTTTGACATTTTTTTCAAAATGGCTACCAAAATAGTTCAGTTGCCAAACTGGGATTTTGGGGCCAAGCATGTTTCGTGGTATGTATGATGTTTTATGGTGGATTCTGGTAGTATAACATGTCCTGAGCAAGAATAAGCCACATGCCACGTTGGAACTCTTGGGGATAAGCTTTTATGGGCCAAAAACAAAATGGCTGCTGACTGAATATGTTGCCAATTATAGATAACCCATAACTTCCTTATTATTGGTGCTAGCAACTTGATCTTGGTGTCTGCACCTATGTTTTCAGGGTGTAGAAAGTCATTAATGTGGCAAGATTACCCATATCTACACTAGAAATTATTAGATTTGAACCTGAGTTAAAAATATTGTGGGAAAAAAGGGTAATAGTTTCAACAATTGTTATTGTTCTTATTATGAGCACATATGGATACTCATCATAGATTATATAAATGCATCTACCATATTTTATTCCTCTAACACATTAATTTGTGGTGCTTAATTTTTATAGTATTTATCCAATATGGCTGCCAAAACTAAAATTACAGAAGCATTTTGATCATTGTGGTAAGTGCAAATATAAGCCTGAGACAAATCCCCAGTTTTTACATACAGGTATCATGGTCTTACATGTAATACATTACTCCTGAAATGCATTGTAGGGTTTTCAAAGTATCTAAACCAATTTCAACCTTAAGACAGTCAAGTCCTGCATGGGTTTTAAGTTACTTTTTCACATCTGCAGCAACAGAGTTCTTTACATTGTAGTCTGTAGGTCTTCCCACAAATGCAGGATACATATATCCACAATCTGAATTGTAGCTGTATTTCATCAGCTGAGTGCACACTGGACACCAATTGACTTCTTTGACTATCCAACCCCAACTGTCAGGGGAAGGTACATTAGTCTTGGGCTCTCAGCACTTTGCCCAAATACTGGCTCATGACATGAACCTCCTAGTATTTTAAAAAGAAACAGAAATTCATTCTGGAATATAAGTGGTAAAGTTTGATGAATAACCTTTGTCTCAGTAAATCTTTCATACTGTCCTTTGCCAAAGTCCTCAATCAATCTTATGAATCTTGAAATTATAATTCTGTTGTTTCAACAGTATCATAATTTTTGTGTATTCAACAAAAGCAATTCAGGGCAGTCATCTTTGACAGGTTTTCTAAAATCACTGATACCTTGTCCTAATTTGTTTACCTGCTTTGGAAAGGTCTTTTAGGATGACAAGACTCTCCTCATGGTGCATATAATTGATCTCAGGGTCTTCCTCTGGAGGGTAATGTTTTTCAAAGTCAGTCAACAACCATGCCTGCTCAGGCCCAGATGCCGCCCACATTTGCAGCACAGTAGGGGTTTCTGTCACCCTGGTCACTCCTCCTTTGCCTTTCACTTAGCATCCTCCTGCTCATATACATGGTCAATTGGAATCAAAGGGATCCTGTGTTGGTATTTACAGAATACTTTCTTGACAAATTGATATTGTAATGAGGAAGTTAAAGCCTTCATGTCATATGTGTGGATCGTTATCTACCTGATGTAGTTGCAGTGGTCAAGGGCAAAGAGGAGAAGCATAAGTACTTGCAAGGATTCTACTAACTGTTGTAGATTTCTGTCCTTATGTTCTTTGATGAACACCAGTTCTGCTGAATTGGAATCTCAGAATTGGAATGTGGCTCTCTTGTCTGCAACTTACAAAGTCATCAGCTTGATTATTTCTACATGCCAAGGCATCCATCTGCAGTTTTGACAATGTCAGGTCAGTGACTTGATGGATATGGCAGGTCTTTGTAATATTGGTTGCTGTCAGACAGGAGACCAAATGTGGCTAGATTTGCATCTATAATAGCAGCTGTCCAGCCAGATTGTTCAAGTAGGTCACCAAGACAATTCCACAAATGTTTCTCCAGGTGTAGCCCTCAGAAATGATAACAAGTTTGTCTTTGCCATACAGATTCAGTCAGTTCCATTGATTGTATTTGCTGATGGCAAAATTGGGCACAATCACAATCAAGAAGAGGAATCTGTTCTGGGTTTAGATAGTTTGTGGTTTGTTTAAGAATATGTAATCCTTTTAAAAAAAATGAAAAATATCTAATCCATGCTTGATCATAGCTGGTGAGCTGCCTTTTTTAAAAATAAAGTGGTAACATTACTACCATAGAAGGTGAATCAGAAGTTTGAGGCTGGGTTGATGCCTGATAAGCTGCCCACGATATTGCCTGACCATTCTCAAGTTCTGTCACTGATAGCAGTGCCATCTCCGGTTCAACCCAGCAATTTTCTTTCATTATCACATGGAGGCAGCAGCCAACACCAAACCTCCAGCTGGACAATAAGTATCAATATTATTTCATCCCTTAATCCCAAACTTAATGACACCAGATCAAACATGTATTCCCGAAGTTATAACAGTTTAAACATTCCTGCCTTATCTGAAATAATGGATCAGTCCCCCATTCCCAGGAAATAGGGGGTCCAGAGCCCCCACCCCCACCACCATAATATTACTTGCAAATATATTGAAATGTGGCATCATTACAATGATAATAACACAATATATGTTCAAATAAATTATTATTACCAATGTTCTAATAGTTTGACCATTTACACTTTACCTGTTGAGGTGGGTTGAGCCCCCTCCCCAAAACTGAGGGTACCTAAGAACCCACCTAGCTAAACAATACTTACTAATGTGGTTCTGTCTCTTTATTTCAAAGTTAATGACACCAGTTATGCTCAGATCAGACATTTATTCCAAAAGTTATAACAGTTTAAACATTTCCGGTCTATCTGTGATAATGGATCAGTCCCCCATCCCCAGGAAATAGGGGGTCCAGACCCCCCCCTCCTTACCATAGTATTACATGCAAATATATTATATGGTAGCTTCATTAAAAATATAATAACAAAAGAATTGTTCATGTAGATGATTATTATCAACGTTCTATAGTACGTAGAACATTTACTCCTTACCTGATGAGGTAATTTGAGCTCCCTCTCCCCCCCCAAAAAAAATTAAGGGGTCCAGCCCCCCTAGCTAAAGAATACTTACTATATGGTTGTGTCTCTTCATTCCAAAATTAATGACAACAATTATGTTCAGATCAGACTAGTATTTCAAAAGTTATAACATTTCCTTTAATTATTGAAAGTGGGGTTAGCCACCTATAATAACAGCCCCTCAGAGACCCCCCAGTCAGATGAAGGGTGGACACTTGGACCAAAATTGTTATTTAGACCCTAAGCTTTCATTTGATACCAAAAACATGAGGGTGTTTCAGTGGGTTTTTTTCTTGTTGCAAGGAAAAATATTGAAAGGCATTCCCTTGTCTACATGTCTACCAAATTTGGCACTTTTATCCAAAAAACAACGGTTTCATGTTTTTTTGACCTTAAGGCACCTGACTATAATGCCTTGACCGAAAAACATCTCCATCCCACATCCATCTTGATTTGTTCCAGTTTCTTCTGCAGATTTAGCACTTTGAATATCAATGATATACTATTAGCTAAAGGCAGACCTCTTAATTGCGTTATTAAATCAGATATGCACACCTTCAAGTAACTCAACTTTATTTTTCATTTAATTGTGTATGTTTATATAAAATAAATATGATGAATCATATTCACCTTTAAACATCTTTAATGTAATTGATTTATATTTCATCATAACTGTTACCATGTTATTACCTAGCGTATGTATATGTGTATATTACGTTCTCAATTGAAAACTTAATACCAAACATTTCAGACCAACCAATACCTCCCCCAAAGACAGGACTGGGCATTCACTATACCAAAAGACCCGAAGCCTTTGGACACACCCTTATGTACACCAACAGGTTCTCCTGTTGGCTTTGCCAGAGATGGAGTTCCCTTTTATGGACCACTTACTGATACGTGGACAAATGCAGTAGAAGGTATTCTAATCAATCATGCATGAAACATGTCTTTCAATACTAAACTTTGGTCTACTTGTACCGTTCTTCAAATCGATACTTGTCCTCAAGTAATAATTGGGAAATAATTATTTGCAGGTGGCTGTTCAACCCAGTTGGACAAATGCCATGGGACAATAGATTCCAACAATGTATACAACTATAGAGAACTTCCAGACATGAATCCAAACTGTATGGACATCCCAGAGAGAAACAATAATAATGTCTTATTGGGGGTGGCGTTGGATGGCTTCCCTATCTATTATGACAAGCGGCTAGACACTTCAACTCTTGATGAATGCAATGGCAAATACATGGATCCCAACAACAAAAGAGACTACCGCTACTTTTTAACAACAACTTACCCATACACAATTGGTTGTTTCAGGGGGAAGGTGGCAAACATCACCACCCTTTCTACCTGTTCTGGTGAGTTGGTAACAATAATAATTCGTATCCAAGTATTCGACTATTAATTGAAAATGTCAATGCAATGTAGTTGCACGTAATGGATATAACAACACCATTGATATTGTTCATCATTGTAGGGAACAGTGGAAACCAGGGTCAGGTCTGTGCTTGTGTAGACCTTGGAGCTCCTGGTCTCTCAGTTGGTCACCTATGGTTACAGAAAGAAGACGTCACAATGGGTAGATGTGGAAGGCAGCCGTATGTCACACAACGAGAACTGACATTAGTCTGTGATGCGGCACGGGAGTTAGCTACAGATTTTCGTCCTGAGGATAGACAAAACTTTACCTGTGAAGATGTTAAGTCCCTTCAGTCCATGCTGGTTATATATGGGTTGAAGGGTGGTGTAGCAGAGTGGACAGGGCTTGGCGGTGGTCTTAAAGCTGAGGACTTTCTGGGAGATATTGACAGTTTAATGGATGGGAATACAATTGATAAAAGACTGGGGTGGATAAAGATGCTTCTTGTAAGTTTGGGTATAATGGCAGAACTTGAGGTGGACGTAACCATTGACGGGAGCGACTCTTGGTCGGATAATGGTGACTGGGGTTCTGACGGGCAGTCACTTGACCCTGCTTCCAAATCCGATCTCCAGGATGCTTTCGCTCAACTTTGGATAATAATGACGTTAGGTGACCAGATTAATAATTTTACAGACCCAGAGGTTGCTTCTTGGCTATTTAGCATTCAATCAATAATCGATACCATCAAGTCCCTTGATGCCACCCCCAGTGGTTCTGACGGGGGTCAGAATTCTAATTGGATGGTTGCAGAAAAGAAGCCCCCTAAGCCTCAAAGACCTTGGTGGAATAACCCCGAAACACAAGGTAGCTGGGGAGATTTTGGTTTTGGCCCCAAAAGAGGTTCTAAAGATGCGTCCATGCATGATATGTGGAAGCATATAGCCATGGGTGGGAAGCAATCTGGAAGAGGGGGTGACATGGGAAGAGGGTGGGGAAAGGGTGGTGGACCAAGAGGGTGGGGAAAGAGTGATGGACCGAGAGGGTGGGGAAAGAGTGGTGGACCGAGAGGTAGGGGGCAGCGTGGTGGACCAAGAGGGTGGGGGCAGAGTGGTGGACCGAGAGGGTGGGGGCAGCGTGGTGGATCGAGAGGATGGGGGCAGAGTGGTGGATCGAGAGGGTGGGGAAATAGTGGCGGACCAAGAGGGTGGGGGAAAAGTGGTGGACCAAGAGGGTGGGGCCAGAGTGGTGGACGAGATGGAGGAAAGGCCTGGGGAGGACCAGGGGGACCTTCACAGTGGTGGCAAGCAGGACAGAGATCCTCTCAGTGGCAAGGCAGTCAAAGCCCAAAGCCTTCATGGTCATGGGGTCCTGATGCCAGAAGAGGCCAGAACAGTAGGGCGCCATGGAGTATGGGACCCAGCAGACCTTATGGTCCTCCTTCACGTTGGGGTGGTTCCATGCCAGGCGGAGATGGTTTCTGGGGGACACCTGGGCAATCAAACACAGACTGGGGTATGCCTGATGACCTGGACATCTGGAACGACGGGGAATCAAATGAATTTAATCCATTCAGTGAAGACGACTGGTCTACTTTGTTCGGTCTACTTTTCCTTGATGACTTGTTTAAGTCTGCCCAAGACTCAGGGCCCTGGATGGATGCCCCTCCTTCAGCATGGCAGGCAGGAGGCTATGGGTATCAAGGGGGGCCCATGGGCATGGCACCAACTAGAATGAATGGAAGGCAAATGGTACCAGGCAGACCAGGCCCTAGCCCACCAGGCTATGGAAAAACAGCTCCAAATATTTGGGATGTCCTCAACACTTGGGGCAACCTGGGCAACGGTCCCGATTGGAATCGACCACAAATTGATCCTCCTGGTCCAACAAGACCAGGTGAACGACCAGATGGTAGACCAGGTGGACGACCTGGAGGCGGATCCGGAGGATGGGGAAGAACTGGTCCACAAGCTCCTAGACCCAGTAGGTGGCCAGGCAAGAGGTAAAGGGAATAACTTAAGTAGATCAAATGAACGTTAAACACGAAAATCAATGATATAGAATATGTTGTATATATATTATATATATTATTCTATATAATATATATATACCTATATTTGTAGGGCTTATAGAGAATACATAGCTTGTCAAATTTATGCTCATACTTTAATTACATTCTGCAGTTCATTGATTTACTATCATCAAACAATTGTTTAAAGTCACAGTTTAACCAAGTTTAATTAGTGCGCCATTGCATCGCTACACCATCTAGTGATTATCTAAATGGTAGGAACCATGATCAATTAAATAGTGGCCGCACCATCATGTATAACCAAACGTGTGTCTTGTACAAAGATTCAAAATAAAGTGACATGGTTGGGAGAATAGCCAAAGAAGATGAACGGGCTTTTGGATTGTTTTGGATTTGTGTTTTATTGGATCTGACCTTTCGGGCTTTATCAAGGAGGTTTATTAAACATAACGTCTTTGATAAAGTAAAAGATATGGTAATTCTAGTGTATTCAATATTCTAATCTTTATTGCCAATTCTTCTTAATTTTTGCTATATGTTACCTTATCCCGATAAAATATTTAGAATTAGAATTACAGCTGTAATATAGGTTAAATGTGAAAATGCTTCGGTAGCAACAGTTCTCAAGGTCAGGCAATTCCACCAGTTTGGTCTCTTTTATGTAATTGTTCACTGAGACTTCACGAATTACATATCATTGGGCATAGGTCTCCTGACTATAGAACGCTAGTTATAGTCACTAGGCTAGAGCTTATTGTTTTTTGCTTCTTTCCCATCACCATGAAAGCCAATAAACGAGCGTCTGCGTTACCGAAGGTCCACCAAACAGGCACACATGTTATGAATATCCGATAGAGCCAATTCGAAACTAGGTCCAGAGTATTAACCTGGGTATCCAGACTCCAGACGCCTACAGCATGTGAAGCATCCACGTTGAGATGATCTAGATAAATTGCACTGGACCTGGATTCGTTACTTATTCCAGTCATTTTGATGAAAGAATTTGCAGAACAGCAGCTGATGATGATAATCCAAATGCCAACTAGGAGCCAAATGGGAACGGTATGGTTGAGCACCCAGGTTTGGTCAATGACATGTCCGGTCTCTATTGATGGTTTCGATTTAAACGTGCGTTTTGTAAATTTGATTGATGCCAAAGTGAACCCAATGATAAACAAAGCAGGAATGAGGTAGTGTGATAGTGGTTGTCCAAAGTGATATCCAAAATACCTTCCATCTGGCTGTAGCTTACAGGTACCGTTTGTGTCTGTTGTGAGTGAAGCCGTTGTAGGTAAGAGACAGACGCTGATTAGCGCTGCAATTAAATATGGCGAAACCACTTTATCAAATAAGTGAAAAGAATCCATCCTGGATATATAGCGGAGTGGGTTCCTCGCCAGCATCATAGTATCCCCCGTTAGAAACATGAGTGAGGAAGAAAACAAGGCATCAGCGTAAGATCCAATGAAAAGAAAAAAGGTGCAGAGTCCTACAGGAGCGAACCAGGTTGGATTGATGTTGAGATAAATAGTGTAAGAGTAGTCGATGACAGAATAGGCCATTGCAGCAATAATGAGATTTATCCCAACAAGGGATGTATGGCCAAGATGGATCCATCCTCGGCACGTCAGATATAAAATAAAAATAGAGAATGCGATCTGCCAGGCTAGTAGTACCACCAGTAAAACAGTCTCGATTATAGCATAAGCCATTGTCTGAAACAAATTGTTTCCAATAGTTTAATTCGGTACGAACCCCTTCAAGCAACTTTATTATAGTATATATTTAGTAAAAGCCCACTTGATTCCAGGCATATTCCCAACGTATAATATAGCTCCCTATTTCGATAATAACATCGATCACAGGATCTTTCGAGTGCCTCTTTCGAATCCTATGTACCGATAATAGAAATGTAGAATCGTCCATATGGAAGAGTTGAAATCCAGCAGGGAGTGAGCCTAAGTTGGTTATAGCCCCAGAACCATGCAAGGCAGTGACTAAATATATGTATGTGTGTGAATTAATAATGATACACGACTGATTAAAACTGGGATTGATTTGTGTATCATTATTATGCCAGACCGTTATCAATTCGTATGGAATTCGGTTTTGAATATTCGTAATACGGTGCCCCATATAGATCTATCTACGATAAATTGTATCACCAATAAATAGTTTTTCCGGGTCGGATAACAGATATGTATAGGTGATTCGTTTGGCACTCACCGCCGTCAAAAGGATAAATAAATGAATGCACTACGCTTAAATTTCTAATTAAAATGTTTCATAGATAAATTCTTTATATATCGTGGAAACGGGTAAACGATGTTCTTATCCCATTAAGGGTGAGGAGATCTGAAAAGGGGGTACCTTTTCAAATCTTCCCTCAGTGGGTCTTCACAGAAGTTTAAGCATTATAAAATTGAAAAGATCTTTTTGATACACCAAAAATTAGTGAAGTTACATAATTTCAAATTTGCCTGCCTGTCAAATTGTGTGATAAACTGCCTCAGTTAATATTTTAGAAGGGGATAACACTTCTCAAACTGTCCATACATTGAAGAGAAATCAGTAAAAAAAAAATCGCCATTTTGCTGTGACAAGTACGATTTGTAAGGAATAAATTGCTGGTGAAACTAAATTTTCTGCTCTGCATGTTTTGAATTGTAATTTAGAAAATTCCTGTTTTGATGTTACAATCTATTGAAAAAGCCGGGTTGTTTGGTTGCCATGAAAACTATCCTAAAGCAATCATTTTCAGAATTCATCATCTTTTAAAACCATTCAGCATGACAAACTGCATAAATGACAATTTTGGACAAAATTGAAAGACAATTTCTCGCCAATTTTACCAAATAAATATTGCATAAATAGAGATCAATTTCCAATCTGGCCACACTTTTATATGGACCAGGAATGTTCTGCATCTATCAAACTTGTATATGAACTGTTTTCTGATTATTGCTTCTTTAATCATTCGGAACAAATTTATACCATGTTTTATCATGATATGCAATAACTATGTTGGTAAAATGGCAAAAATGATGCTGCCAAACGACAGTCATTGCAGTGGAAATATGAGTAAAGGGAGAATTGAATAGCTCGAGTGTGATGGATTTAAACAGACAATGGTTATACTAATTTACAATACAAAGTTTTCAAATGTATTGCCCCTCTCAACGATTCGTGAAAATATACTACCTTCGATCAACAAATCATTTGAGGCTATGACTTTTTCGGATAGAAATGAGTTACAATTTCACCTACCTCAGACAAACAAATCAGTTGGGGGAGGATGTCTAGCGATAAATGACAGGATTCATTCTCATTCTTGCCTGGCAGATACATATCTTACTCTTCTGCCAATACTGATATCTTATCATCATTATTTCGACGAATCATTTAAGTGGAGCTTAATTGCCCTAAACAAACCGCGAGGACAATCTGATATAGTTCTATATATACGAGTATAAAAATAGGAATGATAACCGTGTTTAACAACCATTGTTCAATATACATGTATTTTATTCTTGGGCAATTCATGCCCAGCGCTTCCCTTTTCATAGCTCCGAAACTATAACGACATCTTCATGCAAGGTCTATCACATTTTGAATTCTATTGAACATGTTACGATAAAAGTGTTGCTTAAATTTCGATCAAGATGTATGAAGCATTATCATTTATTAATCTTCGTCGACACCAACTTTGTTCTCCTAATATATATGATAACATTATTTCAATATTGATTTATAAATCAAAGACAATGAGACAGATAAAAGTATAGTGTGTTGTTGTTGTACTGGTTCTGTAGGTGGAGAGGGGTGGCGAGGTACTCCATATTATGGTTCACTGGCCTATTGATTTAGTTAAAAGTTAATCTTCTGAGGAAAACTTAAATCAGTATCGTTTACGTTGTAATAAGGCAGGTGTATTGTCCAATTAGTTGAGTTTTTTCTTGAAATTGATACCATTACACCAACACCCCTAGCATATATCAGTGTTATTGAACATTTAAGTGGATGGTGTATTAAATTGATCTTGCACTGACTTTGACCCCGTGAGTTCTATGCAAATAAGTTTCCAGGCAATGTCACATAAAAGGGTCGATTCTCAGGTAAACGGCTCCAACAAAACCAATCAAGCTCTATATTTTGAACTAAAAGGTACCTTGCTACTTTTTCATGCATGCTATGAATATTTAGGAACTTATAGAGCCATTAACTTTGCTGGAGGCAAACATTGAAAGCAATATATATATTTACGAGCGAGGTAAGTTAAAAGTCACCTCATTTGGAACAGAGGTGGATTTATGGTAACCATGGCAACCATTAGCATATTTTCCCTATTCCTATTCCTAGTGGAGAAGTCTGTTTAAGGGGAACATCGGTATATTAAAGGTGCTCAAAATCTCATGGCCTGTTCTAACGCCATGCCATGCACATATTGAAAGGTATCACCAAGTGCACAAGGAATTCCTCCCCTGCTCCAGTAGCTTTTTATGATATGCATGTAATACTATGTTAATTTTCTAGATTCTGGTTGCCGTGGCAATTACATTTATCCTAAGATTTGTTCTCCACTATTGATATGTTCTATGGTTATTAGAATATCTATTGTAGTGGCCCTAGCTATAGGCTAGAATGAATATTAAATGGGTGTAGAAATAAGGACGTCTGTCTGTAAGGAGTGAAGGATTGTTGATAACTGATTTATTAATAAACTAGATTCTATCTGGGCAGAGAAAGAGAGAGAGAGAGAGAGAGAGAGAGAGAGAGCAATAGCATCATAATAGATGTTATATCATTTCCTGTAATAAAAACCTTTTCTAATCAAATCAGGCTATGCTGCCTGACTGGTGGCGCCACCTATCATGCGACGGTGACAGACCCCATCTTGCTGCAATATAACCAAATATAGTACAGAGGTAGATTTTGTTATGCCCTACCATTGTGGAAGGGGCCCGGGAAGGGGCCACATCGGGAAATTGCCAGGGCGAAAAGAGGAGAAAATGGACAGATAATTTGATAATTATACTGAACATACATCAGTAACCAAGTACTCATGAAGGCTCTTTCGATGCAGAATCTTTTTTTTTTATTTTTGAGACAACCTTTTATTTCTTTCACATGTTAGACAGAGATTCGGCGGATATTACATCTAGGATAAACCCTCTGCTTCACGCTTCTTAAGTTTCCTTTGCTGATATCTTGTCACTCTTTATATGAAATGTCATACGTTGTACCTTTGTTATTCCTTCATTGTTTTATTCTATCAATAAACTCATCAACCTTTAGGTTAGACCATAGTCTGTTTTCGATGCAGAATCTGATGATATATGATATAGATTTTGGGAGCCATGGCTCAGAGATGTTTAGGCCCATGTATTGGGTGGGATGTATGTTCAAGTTGTACCTTAATAATCATCAGATTTGGTGTCATTATTATTGGGGTGTACATCCACATCATAAACATAAAAAAAAAAAAAAAAAAAAAAAAAATATCTCAATTTGACCATGCTTCCGCTTCTTTCCCTGAGATAAATGTTGAACTACGTACCAAAAAGACAGCTACAACTGTTAAGAGTACAAATGAGAGTAAAACACTGTAACTGTTAACACTAATCTGAAACACTGTTACCAGCAACAGCCACTGTTACTAGTTATAACCCATTACATGGAGGCGGGCTATTGAAAACCCATGGAGGTGAGGTTAAATTTATATAGCCCATAGAGGTGCGTTTTTTATTGAGGTAGGCTTTTTATCACCCTTCATGGGCGAATAGCTCAATATACATTTTGTGAGAATCGACTCAAAACGCTGTATAACTTTTACTGGTTCAAATAGACACTTTTCACAAATATTGAGGGTAGGGGGCTTCTCTCATTCCAACCAATTGTTTTTCGGCCATACGAGGAGAATACAGGCCGCCGAAGACGCGATACTGTGCTGTTCTTGCTTTTATTCCATTATTCTTAACTTATTCCAACTTAATTTGATTTATTTCATTAAATTGTGCTGTCCGCATGGCTCACCGATAGTCTCGAAGGGTTGTGACGTCACTGTACAATACAGGGAGTTTATATTGTCCACCTTGTGAGCGGCAAGTATATCGATTATATATTGTACGCTCACGGCCAAATCATGGAATAAAGTATCAAATACTCGCTTACATAAGCATGGCTCAATGACAGACAAAATAGCTAACCCCGACTTTGCATGCGTGTATTAAGTAAATTGTCTCTGCTCTGTTTTTATTTTACTTCTAGACATGAACATTTTATTGCAAGAGGAAACATAAGTTATAAGATAATATTTCCTGAGAAAGGTTTCAGATAGCGTCCGTCGACGGCATTTATTACCCTCACTCCATGTTGCTCTATTTAGAGGAATGCGTACAACTTTACCATTTCCTCTATCCACGACCTGTAGTTGGCGACCCTCGTGTAAACACCAGGCTTTAATGGCTTTCCACATTCGTCCCCCCAGCTGGTGATTCCTGTACACAAGTACACGAAAGAAACAACTTTAAATCTCCATTATGCTGGTGGGGAGACAGCAGCCAGTTAGTCACATCAATAATTCAAATTCAATAAATACTTTATTTGTATCATTAAAGTACCAATTATCGGCAGCATCCTTCTGAAAATAGTCCTTCATGTTTTCTATAGTATGCGCAGAATAATGTAAACATGGGGAGTGGTGCATGATATTAAAACACAGACAAGTTGGAAGTTTGTTGGAATGAACTACAAGTTACAAGCCTATATGTTGATAATAATAATATAGGGAGCCATTATTTGGTTGGAAGGTCTATGGAAGGGAGTAGGAATTAGGCCTGGTGATGATACCCATCAATATTCCACATTATTAAGCACCACCCCTGAACTGGGTGAATTATCTATCACTGTGCACATAATTATGAAATGCAAACTCATTGAAAGAAAAGGCTATAAACAACCTACCAGCCAGATACCAGCGTGGATTTCTACCGCCAGTAAGACACGTAATGGGTCCACCGCTATCACCCTATATAAGCAAACAACACAAGTTAGCATTGTAGAGCTCCAACAAAACAGAATTACTACTTCGCTCATCTTGTATATCAATTTTTAAGCGGACAAATGGTAATAAACAACGATTTAGCGCCATTATAGAGCTAATATTTTTCCTCCCTGTTGCTGTACTGCTGTGAATTCTCCTATAGGTTTTAATTTTGAAAAGCTGAATACTAACGTTGCATGAATCCGAGCCGCCAGTGATGTAGCCAGCGCAGAACATATTCTCGTTGACTCTTGGTCCATACACCAATAAACTTCCACAGACTCTCTTATCGATAACAGGAACAACAGCTTCCTTCAGAACGAAATCGTTGCCGGTCCCTATGCAAAAGCAGCAAAGTAATAGTCTGGTTGCTTCCAAAAGGTGCTATCTTGCCTAGGAGAAGAGAAGCTTTACACATGTTAGGAAAGCATTTTGGAGTCACTGTCACTTGAGAAAGACTAGGATTTAGGTGTTCTTTCATGCGAGAGGGTAACAAAGGTGGACGAAATCGAGATGGTTTCACTTGCCCCAAGTTATCATACCTAATAATTATAGATGGATATCTAAATTCGTAGAAATAATTTGAGTTTTGAATACCCGATTGAATGCATGAATATTTATGTGTCTTTTCACTTCTCGGCCCTTTTTAAACCTCGGCGCTGTCGGGATGAACAAACGTTGATCAACATGTCTGTCGCCTATAGTATAGCCTTGAACCAATAACCCCAAAATTAACATTTTAGAGCTCATATATTTCGGTGGCAAATCTGGTAAATATTAAACATGTCGCATAATCCTGAGGCTCGGTGCTTCAGCAGACCCGATATCAACAGTATGTATGGAGGTTATTCGTTTAGCCTCCGTCATATAGGTGGTTATAGCCCAAAGACAGTTCAATATAGATCTCTTCCTAAGATGGCTATAGCGCCAAGATCGTTCAAGATAGTGACTATATATTAAATATATTATACACGTGCTATACATTGCCAGAGAGAGGTAGTGCCAGTTGTGAATATGTGAGAAATACTGCATCGTATTTCCAGTGCATCTCTTGAATGTCTGAGTTGATGGAAATCGTGATAAAATAAATAAAGTTAAAATACTACTCTACTGGATCTTTGCCAATGGATTCTGTAAATTGAGCTCACCCTTTGTGTCTCCCCAACCAGTAATCACACAATGTGTGCCCTTCGATGGGAGTTTTCTCTTTCCTGGAAGGCATAAAGGCAACACCTTCTCCGTGTACGAGGCGAAAAACCCATCAAGTTCCAGCAATGCCAGGTCATTGTCATATGTCTCTTTATCAAAGTCAGGATGAATGAAAGCCCGTCTGATTCTATACCGCTGTTCACCTGTTTCATTTCTGAATGAATTATGCTTCCCAAGCCTTACTTCCCATTGAGATGTATCATTTAAGGGTCTGCAATAGAATATTGAATGACATGAATCACATTTGGCTGAATACCGCTATATGCTTTTGATACTGACTAGACTGATTCATAAATAAAACATGATTGTACTGAATACACTTTTCGCATATATATACAAAAATCCCTCTAGCTTTGACTCCAGCGGAGTGCACATTGATTCACTTTTCCAAACATTAATGTTTCATCCCCTCAGTCCGAGCATACATGCACTCGAGCGATTCTGTTTTACTGGGAACTGGGATGGACAAGTATGCATGATAAAAGGAAATTGCTGCAAAGTTTATAGAATCTGTCATTAGCAATGCCACACCTTATAATTGTATGGTAATACACCACACTAGAATATCGTATATTGTGCTCTAAATTATATATATATATATGTACATGCTTTTTAACGCATTAGCATACAGTAGTTCCTGGACGTGTGATTTCATGATTTCATGTAATTGTGCATCTGTCGTATATCATACTACTATATCGTTTCAAGTTATTCCTCCACATGCATCAAGCACCAAATGAGAATCTTTACACTTGAGCTTTCTATTAAATGTTGTTATTGGCGAAGGTGGTATTGTAGTCAAAAGCTTTAAATTTCATTGAATGTATATAGTCAAAGACTTACTTATTGAAGCAGTGAGCCGCAGTTAGTACCCATTTATAAGCAAAGAGAACGCCCCCGCACCAGTGTATTCCAAAGGCATCGTACTTCAATGAGACCTATGAATAAAGAACTAATTTAAGTGTTGCACTAGCTGTGAACTGCAGAATACAATTTGTAAATGGGCTGGGCAGAAGAGTCCACCTGGAGCACCATGGCAGTTCACTGGATTCAGACGTACATTAAAGTGTGTGGTGGAGAGCATTAAAGTGTAGATGTTATGACTATGTCGTAAATGTTATGACTATCGGGGTGTTGCATAACAATGTCGTAGCCTCCAATATTGTAACTTTATACTTTTGTCGCTTCATTATGAATCTTACAATTTCATTGGTTTGCATCGGTTCAGGATTAGGCACCAGCAGTGGACCAGCAGGCCAGAAATGGCAGATTAATTTTATTGTGACTGGCAGGGATTGAGAATGTCAGCAAATTCGGGTGAATGTTTAAATAAAAATTAATCATTTCAATTCATGAATTATTTTAAGTAGAAATTGACGTATTTGATTAAAATCTTTTTCCATGGAAACGGCTTTTCGAGTAGAACTATTTTGCCTTCAGAAACATATCGAAGACCTTGAAATATAATGTTTTTGTAAGGACGACTTCCTCAAAATAGCTTAATATAAACAAGAAAAGGGACAAAAATAAGCCCTTAGTTATTATCATTATAATCCCCCTTGAAAATATTAGAAAATTAATTTCCATGATGTGCTTATTGTGATATTACATAAACTATAATACGTCAGCTCTATCGAGGGAAATGATCAGCTTTAACTGAGATTGCATAATGCTTTGGCTGAATAAACATCTTTAAAATATGTATACAATATCGTGTGCACTGGTCTTGACAAATAGTTATATCTTGCTTTATAGATATGTTGAATAAAAACGAAAAACTAAAAAAATATCTCCAACCCCTTCCTATCACCTCTGCTTGTGGCACCACTTCCTTATACCTCTGCCAAATCCTCCAGCCTCTCTCCTCACAAGAATAATGTTCTACTTTCGAGCCTATATATAGATAGTATAGCAAAATGAGGCGTTCGCTTAGGTCCAACGAAGAGCTGCGACCACAAACTGACGTACGATCACCATGGCACCCTGAACGAAGTGCTATACTGTGGAACTATGTATACGTTGTCCCTCCACTAAATAAGTCTAGTCTCTACTCTACAATGGTCAAGCAGCTATAAGCACATGAGGTAGAGACATTGAAGGGCTGCTGGTATAGTATCCATTAGCAGCTCCTTAATGTCCTTACACATAGAGAGTTCTTCTGAGATCTGACAATTCGTAGGACTGCCATATACCCTTACTAATAGATACACAAAAAGCAGAAAGTTTGAACTACAGTATTCTATTGTAATACAACACTCTTTTGTGTTAAGCAGTTTATCAATAATTCAATATAATAATTAAAAAATATGTAGTTCTTATCTATACATTGTTTTGATTGTAATTGTGTATAACTCATACTGCGTACCATTGTCACAAACCAATGTAAAAGACGAAACGATTATATTGTATTATCATGATCTGTGGTAAAAGACGAAACTACTGAATGTATATCGTGAAACGAAATGCTAGCTAATGCTACCAATTCACCGAATCACAGAAGAATGTAAATACAGTGTGCAATATTCTAAATGACTGAAACCAACGAGTTGGTTGACAGATTTATTATACATGCTTTCAATCATGAAAATATAAAGAAAAATCGAGTCATAAATTTGAATTTTAACGGTAATCTCAGTAAAAAAAAACCCAGATTGGTTGCCATGACAACCCCACGTAAATCACTAGTGAAATACGCACTATGCGTTAATTACTCTAGATACGTTGTTTTCAGAGCAATGCGTGTATAGTAAATAACAACAGACCATAGGCAGAAGCTTGACGGATTCACGCCCACGCCTTCAAACTTTCTCTATCTAGATCTGTAGACAAGAACGAGTAACCATGCCTATATAATGATATATATGGAGAAATAAACCTGCGTTTAGAAATAGTTTAATAAGGGCTTTCGTGTTGAATTGACACGATGGTGACTCACCATCCAGGGCCAGCTGCCAGGACGTGCCTCACGACCTCCTACTATCTGGGGCTGTTTAGACACCGGATCTATCGGCAGGCTAGGGGCAATGACCTGATCACCACACAAGTCCCGATCATTTCGCAAGACCATGCGCAATATATCAGGGGAGCGATATTTCTCTTGGTCCATTGGAGACTCATCTGCAGAAGGTAATCACAATTGAGTAAAATCTGGACAACGCAATTAATACATACAGAACGATTCTTATTAATGAAGCAAAATTACAGTCTAATAATTATATTATATACTAGGCCTAATATTAGAAACAAAATTCCCACTATCCCAGAAGACTGAAGTTGACTGAAATTTCGGACCTGCTTTGCATCTGTGAATTCCCATCAACAGGATACCAAGCAGCAGGACTCTCGCGTAGCCCATGATTCTAGCAAGTGAATATTCGTAGGTATTTGGTAAAAGAGTGAATGTGCAGCGGCGTGAAAATGATTAAGTGTCCAGTAGTTATTTTATCCAGTAGAAAGCTTACTAAGCATCAGAGGGCCATGCTAGCATTTGACCATTCATTTAGGCTAGGCAGTAGATAGCAAGCGTTTACCACAAGTGAACGTTTTATCGTAGGCCAAAGGTAGGTTTACGATAACAGATGAACTTAGTATAGGTATAGGGATATCCCAAATGTGGATTAAAGGATCAAGTAGGATAAGAAGCTTTGCTATGGCATTGTCTCCAGCTCGTCAACAAGCTTAGGACAAATATAAATAATAAACAGTGATTCTTTGTATACGTCAGCAGTTCATTTTTCTCCTATTTACTGTCAAGGTGTAAACCTGACATAAATGTCGTAACCACATGTTTAGTGTTTTCATTATGTTATACCTATTAATTGTTTTGGTTTAGATCATAAAACGGACCGTTAGGCCTATAGGTTGATGGATTGTGGATGGCATTTCGTTCGCACAATTAATGGAAAAGTGATGCTGCACAAATGTCTGCTGCATGTGTGAACGATATCCACAAGTAAACCAACGTTGAGTTGGCATTGCATATTTGTATCACAACTATCTTTTTTAAATGAGTGAAATTCCATGTTTAAATGGTGAAAATCTCTAGTTCTGTTGTCCCTCCCGGCATTGTTTACATGCATCTACAATGCCTCCGCGTCCCCACGAAGCACTTTGTCTGAAGAAATTTGCTTTCTCAAAAAAAACCCGGCAATGTGTGGATCCCACCGTATAGTGCATGGGGTTGGAAACAAGCTAAGTTGTGACATAAACATGTTTAACGTTGACAGTGAGTTATGGCCATTGGGTATCAATAAGAAGCTGAAAATATAATTTTCATGCTGAAAAATCATTCATTAATATCATTAAGGCCGTTATCCACTTGTACGACAAACGGTCACCGACAATCGGTTACTAGGGGTCACCGACAATCGGTCAAGTGGATACCGGGCGACCGACAATCGGTCACCCTCTTCATTTCGTCGGTGGTTTGTCGTGACCCCCTCCCGACAATAATGTAAATTTACATTATTGTCGGGAGGGTGACCGATTGTCGGTCACCTACCAATTTTTTAATTTTTTCTAACATGTATTTATGGCCATACTGAGGGTTGTTACGACCTTTGATACCTACAGTTGACATATGTGAATAGTCAAGAGTATATTTGTACCTTTAAATTAATTTTTTTTTTTTTTTTTTTTATTTAGAATGTTTATACAGCAAATCAATAAGTCAAATCATTTCACAAGTAGTCAAGTACAATGAAGATACATAGTCAATTTGCAAATCAGTTTTAACCTAGACATGGTCTCACGGGTATATATTCATTATATATCGATTTATGTATAATTAGAGTCATTTTTACTGAATATTTCGATTGGTGTGTGGTTTGCGGGTCCCTGATTTTGGTGAATAGTTTGACATTAATTTGTACATATATTTTTTTATCATTTCTAGTGATTTATAATTATTTATTTGTATTTTTTGGTAATTATTTAAACTATTTCGACTTCAAAAGTCTCCCAATCGTACAGTATGTTACACCACGGTGTAACATACTTATTTAACTTAATATTTCTTCAATTAGATATGCCGAATATAGGTTTTACTATATTTCCATACATGTTCTTTGTATATAATGTGAAAGTAATATAGGCAATATGTAAGAATAATGTCTGGAGGTTTGTCTATATTAAATAAGTTTCCAACGTGTGAATACTACCGGAGATAGCTCTTGCACAAACAGACTAAATATTTGAACTATTCAGATTAATGATTTAAATCAGTAGCCTTAAACAAACTGCTACAATTTCAACGCATAAGGCCCTATCTCACTGCTAAAGATATAGTAAAAAGTCATATATATATATTTTATCCTTAATGGAATATGGAAGCTTGTTCTCATCGTTTGCCACTGTTGAACTAAGAGAAAAACTTCAAAGACTAATTTACAGAGCAGTGAGAATTCTTTATTACAACGATCATAGAAATAAGCAAGAATTATGTATAGAGTGTGGAATCGACCCTCTTGAGAAAAGATTTAAGATTGCTCTTTTGAATATAATGTACCGAAAACATTTAGACACAATTAACCTAAAAGATGTACCTGTCGCTACTAGACTAAATGAAGGCCCAGTGTTAAAGGTGGTTATACCAAAGCTAGAAAAAGTTAAAAAATCGCCTCATTTTAAGGGACCTATATTATGGAATAATTTGCCAGCTACCCGGACGGCAGGTTAGAGAAAATAAATCCTTTAAAAAAAAACAAAAAAAAACAGGCAAATCCGCTATATATTACTTTAACAAATATGATCGGCGATAGAAATATATATTAACAAGATAAACCAGTTGTATAAATTATAAGAGACCGGGCTCGTTCATAAGGTATTAGGCTAATAGTTTTTAAGCGTTGGTGAATAAATCGTTTATTTGTTAGATTGTTAAGGATGAAGAGGTAGAAAATTCGAAAATAACAAAAAAATTAGATAAAATCGGGTAATTGTTTAATGCAGCTAGCTATGTATGCGCTCAGTTGGCATGAATGTGGAATAAAACCCTTTACAGACACCCCTAGGTGACCGATTGTCGGTGACCAAAAAGCCACTTTTTGTCGTACAAGTAAATACCGACCGACAGCAGCCACCGACAGCAGCCACCGACGATGGCAGGTGACCGATTGTCGGCCTTATATACTACATAAAACAATAAAATAGACATAAAACAGTGGGGAGGTGTTGACAGGTTAATCCGTCCCCCGTTCGTCACATAAGTCCCCATACAAGCTAGGGAGAGGGAGGAGTGATTTACATGAATGAGACGTGTGGACTGAGTGACCTCCAAGAACTATGGTCACAGCTTCCACCAAATAAGTGCATGGTCTTAAGGTTAACCAACGAGATTATAATCTCGTTGGTTGGGTTAACATACAAATATAATTCTGTAAATATTAATTCATATAATTCTGTAAATATTAATTCATTTTAATTTAGCTGTTCAAACCCGGCCAAAAAGATACAGCGAAGACGACCCTCCCTACCTGCCTGAACTGAGCAAATCGAGTTAAGAAATATGAAGATATCTTAGATTCGCTCAGTTCAGTTTGTTTCTAATCAATTCATAGTGGATATGTTTCATGAGAATTAAATTGTTTAGAAATTGTTATATATTATAATATTGTTTTATGTGAACAGTTATCTATTTGGTATTTTAACTTCTGCTGATGCTACTGCATGAACGTATAGTCCCCCTATATATATGATTAGGACAAAAACTAAAGAATGATGACCATGGACAATAATTTACCTGTATGAACCCTGCGAAAAAAATTCCAGGAAGACTTGTTGTCAGTCGTGGGCAGTTCCTAGGGCCATTGGGCCATGATTTGGCCGTGAGCGTACAATATAATTGATATACTTGCCGCTCACAAGGTGTTATGAGAGATGCTATAAGTGGGGTGCTATAAAAATATTCATATAGGACGTGTCTTATAAAAATGTAGTTGTCTAAAAATAGCTCTGTTGATATGCTTCGCGGAGATTTGGCTCTCTGCGAAGTATGTAAACAAATCCCCGCGATCGGTAATCCACCCGTGATTCTGGTACTATAATTATAGAAATACATAATAAAAACCACATAATTAAATAGAGCATTAAATTCTCTATTGAATGATATAAGTTTTATTAATGTAGCTCAAGAAATGGCCTAGATATTAACGTTTTAATTCAACAATATTAGTAGGCCTAAATACTGCATGATCACACAGTGGGCACCGTTGTAGGCCTACTAACGGGACTGTCAGTGAGGCTGTCAGCAGGGCAGCAGGGCTCTCTGAGACTTCTTTTAATATTTTTTCAGTGATATCTGATGACATATGATCAAATATTATGCATATATAAATATAATATAATATAATAATATAATAAATATATAATAAATATAAATAATATATATAATAAATATATAATATGATAAATATAGAATGGAACTCGCCAGCAATAATCGAAAATTTATTGAACTTGATTCGTCCACATAAGCACTCTGCCTACGGCATTGTGCTTATGTGGACGAATCTCGTCCAATAAATTTTCGATTATTGCCGGCTCATCCCATTCTCTCTATTTATTGCACACATGAGCAGTTGTGCAGTTTGGTTGATCTGAACTGCACACGCGATCAGTTCGGGCTTGCATGGTTACACATGACAAAAAGACGCAATCTGGTTGGCACAGCGTAGACCCTGACCTACAAATCTATTACAAATGATGTCATAACTTAGGCCTACAAATTGCAGTGAATCGAGCTTCCTTGAGCAAAACTTTAGGCTAAACACTTAAATTTATTTTTTAACATCCAAATACAGTGTGTAATAAATAGCAAATGGCACTCTGTTCAGGGTTCAATGGTTGACACATCAGAAAATGGAAACTCACCACTTTGGGGTTTGTCCCGTTTTCTGATGTGTCTCGATCAGTTTGAACCCTCCATCGTGCCATTTGCTACAATAAGACAGAGAAAGAAGTGGTGCAGAAGTGACAGACTTTAGTTATAAGAGTAAAGTTGATAGTATTCTTAAATTAGATTAGATAATCGGATCAGTTGTTCGGTCCGTACATCGTTGGCATTGTTGTTGGTTTCAGTTTGCAAGTCATTGTCAGTCGTGGGCAGTTCCTAGGGTCATGGGGTGTTCAGTTCTATCTGTGGGTTTTCCCCTCGGGTAAAGCCATGCATGTATAATTTAGTTTTTTGTCTCAAGTGTTTGTCTGATTCTGTGTTTTTATATCTGGGGGGAGGAGGTTCCTGATCTGGGCACCATAATACTTGGGGGATTTTTTCAGTGATTCAGTTTTGGGCCCGGGTAAGGAGAAATTGCCTTGTGAGGATGACATGGTGTTATGCTTTGATGTGTTCGGTGAATTCTGGGAATGAAGTTCTAATTGGGATCTGCCGTGCATGATTCCAAGGAGGAGAGATAGTCTCTTCGATCTTGGAGGGGGAGAGGCCCAAGAGAACTCCTGGTTCCAGAGACGCTGTCAAACTTCCCAGCATGGGATATGATGCGGATTGCTCTATTTTCTATGCAACTGATTTTTTCCTCGTCTCTGTTTTACCACCCATAGCTTTATCCTTTGCATAATATACGTCGCAATAGGTCAATGTAAACTCTCTCCACGATTACAGTCATCAGACCATTACTAACGGGACAGAGAGAGAGCGCCGAAGTGGATTGGAGCTCAATATTGATAGCAATCAATCTATACAATCAATCTATATAATGGTACGAACAGGAGAGATAGGAAACCCGCTCCTCCTCTATACTGATAACTATCCCGGGACACTCGGTTATATGCATTCATACTCGCCTGATACTGCTAATATAATTATATTGTCTCCTGCAGTCACAGCACCCCACAAACTGCATAATATTTCAGACTCTATGGGGCGTTTGGACGCTACCAGAGTCTGCTGAGGGCCAGTTCTGCCAGGTGCTACACTCCAGTCAAGACATCGCCTGGAGGAGACCATCTGGCAGACGTTAGCAGGGATGATGCGACTATATTCAGCACCCTCATCATTGCCAATCTGATGTCAAATCTAACCGACACATTTCCCAATGCATGCCGCAGGCAACTATCTAGTTTACTGTAAATAAAGGATAAAGAGATGAATTAACCATTCGATATATATCACAGTCGTCACTCTTGGTTATTATTACCAGGGATGACCCAATAGCTATATAAGCCGCATACCCTCCGGAAATGAATATAGTCTGCATGTCATTCAGATTGAAAAGAGATTCACATGGTGATAGGAGAACACTTACTGATGTTTGCACGATTCCTGCAACATGGCCATATAAGACTGATACAACGTACAAGAAAAAGGGAAGATTCCTGTATAGAGGCGGAAACATTGCGTATTCAAATCAGGATCTTGTCCGAACGGGGTGGCAACTTGGATATATTATGTATCTGAGATATATTTATATATCTCAGGTGGGCAGAACACTCAGCCAATACCAACCTCTCCTATGGTGTGGTTCCAGGAAAGCTGAATCTTCCGCGCTATGCCCGCGCCGTAGGATGTTGTGAGTAGTATACCAAGAGTGTGCACAGATTCAGGCTGCAGTAATGCACTACGGGAAGAGAGAGGAGAATCCTTGATAATAATAATGTAGTTCCATGACATGTAACCCCGGCCTGTGAACTCCACAGATAAGGGTTAAACCTATTGCACGTTGTCATGGGACTCATCTGAATTGGCGATTCACTCCTGACCTAGTAATTATAAGGCCAAAGCAGAGGCACATGGGCCATTTTAGAGGGGTTCGTTGTTTATGCCCAACAGTGCTCGATGGTCTCGCCCGCCCCCTTTACATCTTGTTTTAGCGATGGAAGAACATCTTATAGCACACAGATAATCAGAGGGTATGCGTAACAGCACAATGCATATTAATTTGTCCTCACTGGATATCAAGTACCCAGTAGATTAATTTACTAAGTTATGTTCCAGAAACTTCAAGGATGGGCATAAGAACCCAAAGAAGTGCCCCACCAGTAAACATACTTCAGACTCTATACTATAGGAAGCAATGTGTTTGCTAAGGGTCAGTACTGCCAGGAGGCGCTCTGTTCCAGCAAGACATCGCCTGGAGGAGACATCAGCCAGCAGAGTAGCAGAGATGCAACTATATTCACTATTCTCACTTTTTCTAATTGTCTATCCCACTTAGAGCTGAAGACAATTGCCACTTAAATATTGAGAAAAAGAAATGATGTAGGGTCGGAGAACCCTAACCAATAAAAGCCTGTTGGGAAACTCCTTTTGCCGATCGGTGCAGATTGGAGTTGAAATACATTTGTCTTGTCTTTATTGCAGTTATATCTCCCAACATTCCTACAGTTTGGTGACATTTTCTAGAACACTATCATCGGGCTTTTATTCAATCTATCAACAAATCTGTCGTCCGGGACCGATCACATCTAGATATACAGCGAGTCCTCTCACCTCTTCAACTTGAACAGCGATATATTAACGTTAATGACACAGAATGGATCCATATGCTAGGATTTGTGGGAATTCTCGTGTGAAGCATTACGATGACCGAGGTATGAGGGTTTAAACTGAAATTCGTTACTGCTTTATATGTATGCAGTGAATTGTGACTTGCTTCTATTCGATCTATCGCTGCACAACAATAGAAGTATAACCAGGTACAGTGATTCTGTTTCCAAGGCTTAATTCCACCTCGAAGGCCTTCTGACTCAATGCTATGTCGGCCGCTATACAGTTACACCTAGGAGCAAGGTTACACTTATCCTCAATACATAAACACGGTGTTGTACAATATGAACTATAAACAAAGACTGAGATGAAACACATACAGGATAAATTTATACAGTGCAGTGAATGGTTAAAGGTCTAAACACATTCTGCAGACGAATAGTAGCAAAATATCCTTGAAAGGGGATAAGCTAAATCAGAACTTATATGTTTAAAAGGAACTTATTTGAAACGTCAAGTAGAGTGAGCGCTGCTCCAACAGAACTGACCGCCGACTCTTATATGAGAGGTAAAACAATAACAAAATAATCAAGAAGTTTAAGTTAAAACTCATATACCCTACATGTAAACAAATTGGTCGTAATATAATTATGTATTGCTCCTTATGTCCCAAATTTCACATTTGCTAGCACGTTGAATATAATTTGGTGACAGTTTCTAAAACAGTATCGATAAAAGGCCATACAAAAGAAAATATTTCATATATATACGAAAAAACATTCTATTCTAATTACCGTTCATCATATAATTATAAAACTAGAATAACTTTTATCTGGTATATTTATAGTCTATTTCAGCAAGAGTGCAAACTTTTTTAACAACAAGGATTTAAATAATAGAGGATATTGAAGGAAGGTCCTAACTTGAGGGACAGGTCTATGGCCAACACATTTGTCCAGAAATTATCCATCCCCCACCTACCTGACAGTGTTAGCAATGGCCATATATATAACATACACATCTCCTGAAGATTTGCTGTATAAAAAGACTAGATAATAATATTTTTTAAAAAAACGTTGAATCTGATGCCATCTGATATAGCAATATGCAGACATCCATGGCGATCTGCACGGGGATCTAGATCTGTAGACAAGGACGAGTAACCATGCCTATATTATACATCAATTGTCGTTTTTACTGTTTTACTTCATCTGTAAAAACCATTTGCAATCGAACATATATGTTGCCTCTGACGGATGCCCGTATACTCTCGCATAACATGAGGCGTCCACAATATGTTCCTTTCATGCCTCCAGCCATCACAACATGCATCAGAAGCAGAGATTTCAGGCGCCATACATTGAGCATAAGAAAAACCATATCAATGATTCAGACCTGTCCTGTTTCTCCTATTGCCAGCAACAGGTTACAAAGCCTCACTCCCTCCTCCCACTGCTCATAATCAGGCATCACCAACTGCCGCTCCCCTCCATTCATCTGCTGTTGGATGAGCCGCTCACCGCAGACCACTTTAGCCGGGCTATTGAATGACACACAGTAGCGGCCAGTATTAGTCAAGGCCACACCGTTCTCCCTGGTATCCTGAAGCTGGCATGCAATATGTAAAGATTCCCTTCATCTATTCCATACTGATTCCACCATTTTGTGCGTGAAGAACGGGTTGAAGGATTGCACACAAACCTAGGCCAAGTCATCTTCAGCAGCAGGCATGACCCCCCACGTAGGACACCACTTTAGACACGGAATCAGTATAGAAGATTTACAACCAATGGGGAGGAACAAGCAGAGTGATGTGCGTACTGAATCCGATGGCATCGCCCATCATATAGATAAAGGTAATCGCGCATTATTTATATGCATGCTCGCATTACTCTTATACGTCTCGCATAATAGCCATATAATCACTATCTGTATATCTGGCTCCTCTTCTCCCCCATCTCTATACACTCGCATATATAATACCAATGTGTGCATCTGTGAATAATATATGATATATACATTATTGTATATATATTATATAATGTGTCCATCTATAGCCTATTGTGCGTGTAATTTCTACATAATGAATGTGAGGACATTTGAGAACATGACATACACATAGATTTGCTATTTCTCAATTTGACATCTAAGTTATTCGTAGTTTTCTCTACTGGATTATCATTATATGATCGATGTTAATGAAAGAACTCGGAGCTGGATTTATAAAACAACCTAAAATTCCCTAGCAAATTTTATATTGCATGTTGCATTGCAGGTATAGAGGAGTGTTCAATGAAAACGATTGACCCGTCCAATTTTCATAAAAGAAATTCGGGAAGTATTCCTTCCTACATAGAAAACAATTTCATCAAATAAAAAATGCTGGTCACCCAGTTTTTTTTCTAGAGTTGCTTGAAGTAACTGAATGGTTTACTATAGAAGTCTATGGGAAAATGGGGTATTGAATCATACACAAAATGGCCAGTCCACTTTTGTCCAGATTCGCTACGCTACGCATTCATATACCACAGATTTGAATGTGAATCACATTTCAGGGTAAAAGTAAAGAGTATAAGGTCAGATCAGATCTTATTTCACCTCTGGAACAGAGTGTCCATAGACTTTGTATAGGCTTGTTATATGCAAGTGAGCAGGAAGAAATATGTTTCATTCCTCCCTAGGGAAGAAACAGATGACCCAGTTTATCCTTCTGTGTTTTCATTGGCTATTCTGAAAGTAGGGCAGCATTGTCATAGAGACACGCCATGGCATGATGTTACATTGTCTGCTAAGCATTGAAACTGCGGTGGCCGTCGTCAACGTCACGACGGCCGTCATAAATTAAAGCGTTAATGGAATCATGCCCTCGCCGTGTTTCTCTCGCAGCAAGTTACAATAATTAAAAGCAATCTTATATGTTTAAAATCGTTTGGAAGAGGTCAAATAAATCTCGAACTAACCTTAGTGATGTATTTCCGATCGTTCTTCACCTTTTTTCCGGCGGGAGGAATCCCTCGCCTCCAACTCGGTGAAGAACGATTGGAAATACATCACTGCGGTTAGTTCTACCTATTTATTAAACCACCATCATAAATTTATTAATATAATATCATCTAATTATAGGCAGATTATATACATAACATATATAATTTATTGTACATTAGAACATAGGCTATATGGAACAGAGTGTCCATAGACTTTGTATAGACTCGCTATATGCAAGTGAGTGGGAAGAAACATTTCTCATTCCTCCCTAGGGAAGAAACAGATGATCCAGTTTATCCTTCTGTGTTTTCATTGGCTATTCTGAAAGTTGGGCAGCATTGTCATAGAAACACGTCATGCCATGACGCTACGTCCTCTGCTAAGCATTGAAAGTGCGGCGGCTGTTGTCAACATCACAACAGCCTTCATAAACTCAAGCACTAATTGGAACCATGCCACGCCCTCGCTGTGTTTTTCTTGCAACATGTTACCGTAGTTAAAATGATTCCAGGACATTTAAAATGATTCGAAGAGGTCAAATAAATATAGAACTAACCTTAGTTATGTATTTCCGATCGTTCTTCACCAAGTTGGAGGTGGGAGGAATCCCGAGGGTCAGAGCGCAGCATAGACCTGAGGGATTCCTCCCACCTCCAACTTGGTGAAGAACGATCGGAAATACATAACTAAGGTTAGTTCTGTCTATTTCTATTATAGAGCACCAGCTCAAAACAGCTGTAACAGAAAATGAAACTGAAGATATTGGAAATCAGGCATCAACATATTCACTCTGACGATAACAACCAAATATTTAACCAGAAAGAATTAAAGAGACGCTATATATAGGCCTAGGTGGCGTGTGTGTTGGAAGTCCTGTATCTCTTTACTGAGGAAATGAGAGATATGAATGTCATTTTTGTTTTACATACGTACGACCAGTATAATGATGAGTGCCAGCGTGATTAGAATTTTAATTTCGTCTATAAAAGTATATTACGTCTATAAAATTATATATAGATATGCCATCATTAGCCGGACTTAGCTTAAGGCATCGAAATGCAACCCCCTCAATGAAGTACGAATTACTTGATAATCAAAATTAAGGAGGAGTTTGATATATCCAATAAGATAATGTTTATCCCTAAGGATAGACTGTCCTCTATAATACTATTGTCCGATGGTAGATCAATGTGTGACGATGATTCCGGCTGTAAATGATTGATGCAGTCATTATACATTTGCCAGAGATGATCGCAAATAATGCCCTTTGTTAAAGAGATTGATTATATTGATGTCATGGCAAGTACTTGAAAGTGCATGGAAGATGAGAAAGGGTTTGGTCTTATGATGAATAATAGGGTGCACTAGTACTCCCCGTATATGGACCAATCAGGGAAAAACGGTACCTTTCCTGAAGTAGAGCTGATGAGCTCACTGATTTGGCATTTAAGCTTACTTTGACCTTCACCATTTAGGAAACAACCAGAGATTAATGTGTGTCCGTTCAACCTTCCCGCCTAGAGATGGGCATTTATAGGTTTCAAAAACTAATGAGCTGACATAATTAATCGGATAATGAGCAACAACCTTAACTCGTGAAAAAGTTTGATGATTGAATCTGCTGAAGTAGTAATTCATAAAGAATGAAATCGCAAGTGGTAAGTGAATACAGATTGGAGCATTTATTGGCGTGAAGTGAGGTTTGATTTGTATTTTATCTCGGAAGTGAAATGAAAGGACGCTTGTTAATCTAAATATTGCGAACGTGGTCGAACAATAAAGGCCAATCCGAAATTAAAGAGACAGTAAAAGAAACAATGGACATCCACAATACCAGATCCTGGCAATGAAATATTACATGAAATACTCAGATACGAGTTTAATACACATTCACACTACATTGGCCTTCCTTACTTTTGAATGTAACGACATCATTATTTGGAAACCCAATTGTGCAAGAATACAAATTCCGCAATTCCTTTTTGGCTGCGATTATGTAGTTTTATCTAAATTAATGGGATTTCTGGCGATGTGTTCCTCTTAGATGTGGTTACTTCTGTGGTTAGAACCTTCGTATCGCCTGACATGTTGATCATCAGATTGCTGATTTAATGCATTGTCCTAAGGTGGTTATAGCCCATGGACATTTCAAGGCGGATTCTAATGAGCTTTCTTATTTATACCAGTGGGATCTACTAAACTTTGAGACTGACAATTCAAACAACATATCGAAAAGAGATTATATTGTTACTCCAATGTTAAATTCCTTTACACCCTTAATGTAATTCAGGATTAATACTTCCATGGCCGTGTTGCTAACAAGACGCAACATATTCATAACTGTCCCAAAAGTTCATGATTGGATCTACTTGCTACACAAATTGGTGTCATTCCGAGTTTGATAGAACAAAATGTAGATAACGTTATGCCCGGTGGTGATATTAGAGGGTTTTTTTTTTTATTCATTTGAGGCCTATGTGGTCATATAATATTTAATCAATTTACATGGGAAAACGCCGTATTCTACACGGATGTTATCATGCGCCGGGTTGTATCCCCGGGGATTCATTGAAGCTAGGTTGAATATATCCCGGCCAGTTTCAAAGTACCCCCAGGAGGAAAACTAAACCTATGTCTGATATACCCCCGGTACATTCCATTTAGTATCCATTGAAACATTGATTCTAGATTGTGAGTCTTGATAACAAAGGTAATAATTCAAGACATGTTATATGTGTGATTCATTGATAGTATGATTTCCTATATATATATATGTTCCAGATTGCTGATCATTACGTGTAACGTTTAGATATTTTGAATTAGTGATTTTGTATTATTTCCATATATATCCTTCTGGTACATTGATACGTTATATAGTTAACGTCGTTACAGACGACAGTACGTGTGTATATGGTAGTTGCAGATGAATGAGAGAGACAATCAAGAGAGCAAATCAAGGGTGCATATGCACAGAGTACAGTTTCAAATGAATCCAGAAGCATATCGCCAAGGTGGTGTACCGTGTAACTGTTTGGCTGGTTAGTTTAGTAAGATTATTGTACTCAGGACCTATAGCCTCCCCACCCCCCACCCACCCTCTCGCACAAAGCTGTTGATTGTTTGTTGACAAGGGTTGTTCAAGCTCTGATGAGCCTGATCAACTACACAAGTAGTTATTCGGTACCATTTGGAATACACCATGAGAAGGTACGGGTAAACACCTTTTTGGTTCTTTTTTAAATAAGGCCGTATGAAACATTTCATTCTGTCCAAGTTGTAGAGCGATATCGTTTATGTAGATAGACAGTGATAATAGTGTAGTTTTACAGGGAAAATACATCGGAAAACACATATCCCCTTGACGGGCCCTAGTATTGTACGAGAGACCCGATTTACGGGCATCATTCGAAATTTTCTATGTAATAGCTACGCTATGTAAACATAGGCGATTCGATGCCGGCCGTCCAGGCCTAATAACAAAGGGGTGTATTTTGAAACTAGGTCGGCTCATAGGCCTACTTCAGAAAGTCCAAATTACTGAGGGGGTATATAGATTGGGGCTAGTTTAGAACTGTTACACCGGCGTCCTCGGGTCGGAAAAAGCAGAAAGCATATCTAGATATATTCGTCAACGTTTAGTTTCCATGCAAAGGCCACTTCTTCCTCTTGGGAGTTTTGACGTGGAATTTGATTGTAGATTTGACGTGGTAGTGGGTTTGCAGACGGTTATGGATGAACTGTTATCTACAGATTTATTATATATATGAGACCTATCACGAAAATGTGAAAATTCGAGCAATAAAATTTATTAAAAAAATGCTTTTAATCATGAAAATAGAAAACAATCGAGTCATAGATTTGAATTTCAGCAGTAATCTTAGTAAGAAAAACAAATTGGTTACCATGACAACCCCACATAACTCACTTGTGAAAAACGCACTATGCTTAACTCACTCTAGGTACATTGTTTTCAGAGCAATGCGTGTATACATAATAGAAATTTATAGTACTTTGCCATATACTATCGCCATTTCTAATGAATAGCTTGGAGTGTTTTGCGCCAATATTCTATATATGTTTTGTGGATACATCAATGGGGATACATCAATGTCTCTTCGCCCTATCAAGATGTTTAGATTGATATACCATAGATGACATATTAATTTACCACTTAGTTTTGAAGCGCTAGACATCGATGAGGAAATTAGGTGCAAACGCCTGTTTCAGAATATATAGTTTTTATTAAAAACATACCTCAGCTAACAATACAAGCTCATCTAAAATGTCATCCAACACACTACAAAACATACATGTGACTGTTATAGAAGGTCACTTTAATTTTGGACAAAGGAATACTTGTACATAAGTATATTTATAAATCTCCCGTTTGGTGTTATTTTGATCTCCAAACTTCCTGTATGGTATTCACCGTAATTGAACTATTTGAATAAGTCCTAATTCTTAAATCAGGCTTAATCTTACAAAATGGGATTACAGCCTATTCAATAACAATGATTGGCAGCATTGTAGATAATCAGTTGTATGGACCATGAATGAATCTGGCAGTTTTCCTGGCAATCATGGTCTCCTTTCAATTGTTCTAAATACATTTTCGTAAACTAAAACCAATAATGTTAGTTTAACTATATATAATAATAGTTAATTATATGAAATGAAACATGCAGGCCATGTGTCATAAACGAAACCTCTGTCGAGAAAATGATTTCAGTCAGCATATTATATGTGTACATACCTTCCTAAGCCAAATAACTAATCCGTCTCGTTAATGACTCAATAATTTAATTGTGTTTATTGATTACTGCCATAATTTGGCAATCGCTGCATGCTACTGATACGGACCTGCGATATATACCCTTGAGAATCTAATCAAATATATCACACACTGTGTTATAGTTTACCTCCCTTGGCAAACCTTACCAAATAATTGTTGGGGGAGTGAATGAGTAATATGGAGGAACCCTGAATTCCAACCCCATTTGCCCCAAGGTGTCTATACTACCACAGCCGCCATATCTAAATTAATCATTGTTCGGCTTTACATACTTTCACAGACAGTTATCAATGCAATTATATAAGTCTACAAAGGGGAGGCGATATAAAATGCGCAAAATATTACAATGTTCTGTAAAATGGTAAATGTAGAAATCGTTTACCTTCTATACAATATGCTACACAATGTTTTTCTGAGTTGAAATTATTTACATTTCCTCGACAACCTCCGTAGGTAAATTCTTCACACATATTGGTAGCAACATTGTAGAACCAGCGCCGTCTGACGGCCTTGCAAGGCCCAGGCTTCATCGGAGTGGTGCATACTCCTGAAATGAAATCAGTAATTTGTTTGAATTAATGCATGTCAAAAAGAATAGATGTATACTGTGCTTCTTAGGTTATCAGTGCATCTGGAATTGTTTGGGTCCTATCTAGACTATTACTTGGTCCGGGGGGTTTAGGGCAGTGTGCCCACGCCTTAACTTTCTAGTCTCCTAAAACCATGCAATAGTATATTTGTAATGTAAACACTTGCAAATATCAAGACATTTCATTTTACGAATACTAGCAATAGATGCGAGAGAGTAATGGAAGCCTTACGATATCGAGTAAGAATGCATTCTTATAATTTAAAGGAAATTGCTTTCAGGCCTTGCTAGTAAGAACATACCGGTATATAAATGATAACTACATCTATTTAGAATCTAGATAAATAGAGAATAATCTTAAAACTAGAGAAAGACTAACCTCTTCGACCTTCAGCTATAGGGCCAGTCAACGGCATTTTTCGAGGCCACTGACATGCACATTTCTCGCAGCCTCTTTCATCTTGCAGGAAGCCATGTGGACAGTGCATGCGGCAGACTATTGGGTCACACACCCTTGCTATCATTGGAGGCTCTTTACATTTGCATACTTCACACCCATTTCCATCAATCTCAAATCCATGTTCGCAGTACATAAAGCAGGATATAGAGGAACATTTCTGGGCAGGAGGAGGAGGTGGTGCGCCAGTTTGGCATTTACATTCATCACAACCCTTGTCATCTTTTACGAAACCATGCTCGCAGTGCATCATACACATTATAGGTGAACATTCCGGATTCACTGGGTTTACTGGCAGAGCATGTTGGCACCTGCAGATGTCACAACCCATCTCGTCCTTCACGAAACCATGCTCACAGTACATGGCGCACATAATAGGAGAACACTCAGCTTTGGGTTCTGGCTCTAAACATTTGCATATGTCACACCCCATATCATCCTTCTGGAAGCCATGTTCACATGCCATATAACAGGATACAATTGGACACTCCTTTCTTACCGTTACCGCCGGACCTAAGGCGCAATGACAGATGTCACAACCATTCCCATCCTTAGCATATCCATATTCACAATACATCTGACATACTGGTGGACATTTCTTACATTCACACATATCACAACCTCTTTCATCCTTTTCAAATCCATGTTCACAGTATTTAAAACAGACCATATCAGAACACTTTGTTTCCGCCTCTGGGTGAGGTTCTGACACACCTGTCTGCTCCTGACACTCGCATACTTCACAATTGTTCTCATCTCGTTTCATTCCATGCTCGCAGAACATAGCACACACAGGGGGACAAGCAACTGCACATTCACAAATATCACAACCTCTTGAGTCCACCTTAAACCCATTTTCGCAATACATAAGACAATTAATGTTGGAGCACTCAGCCTCTGGTTCTACAACAGGAGCTTCACTTTCACATTGGCATATCTCACAACCATTGTGATCTCGCCTGAAGCCATGCTCACAATGCATCCTACACTGATGTGGTGGACAGTGGTTAGCCATGGGATATCCAGGGCCAATTGGTGGAACTCCGGCATTATTACACTCGCACACGGAACAGCCATAGGCATCAGTCTTAAATCCATGTTCACATTGGAGCCTACACTCCTGCCTGTCTGCACAATGGGTAGATGGTGGGCCTCGAGGGGGGTCAGGTCGACATTGGCAAATTTCACATTCATTTTCATCAACATTGAATCCATGCTGACAGTACATCATACAGCTCATCACAGGACAACGTCGACACTCACATTTGTCACAATTATTCTCATCTTTGGCAAACCCGTGCTCACAGTACATGAAACATTGAAATATTGGACAAGTGACCTCAGCATCTGCCTCTGGCTTTGCAACAGGATATGTGCCAGGTTCAGGGTGTGGTCCATCTTCACATTCACAAATCTCACATCCTTTTTCATCATGCTTAAACCCATGGGCACAGTACATAAAACACTGCATGTTTGAACACACACTTTCTGCCTCTGGCTGAGGTTCTAAATTACACTCACACACTTCACACCCACTGTCATCCTTTTTGAATCCATTTTTGCAATGCATTAAGCACTGAATATTGGAACATTCTGGTTCAACCTCGGCAACAGGAGGCGTATTACAAAAGCAGACATTGCAGCCATATTCATCTTTCTTGAATCCATGCTCACAGTACATCATACACTGTATTTGTGAACATTGCGACCCCAACTGGGGCTCTGCTTCAGCCTCGGCCTCGGCCTCAGCTTTTGGAACATGAGCATGATTGCATTCACAAATTTCACAGCCTTTTTTATCTTTTTTAAAACCATTTTCACACTCCATCATGCATTGCATATTGGAGCATTCATTACACTCACATTTATCACACCCATTCTCATCTAGCTTAAACCCATGTTCACAGTACATGAAACAGGTTTGAAGAGGGCATTTCGCTGGTAGGACCTCAGGCTGGGCTAGTTCCTCATTACACTCACATATCTCACAGCCATTCCCATCTAGCTTAAACCCATTTTCACACTCCATCATGCATTGCTTATTGGAGCATTCATTACACTCACATTTGTCACAGCCATTCTCATCTAGCTTAAACCCATTTTCACAATACTTGAAACAGGTTTCAAGAGGGCATTTCACTGGTAGGACCTCAGGCTGGGCTAGTTCTTCTTTACACTCACATATCTCACAGCCATTCCCATCTAACTTAAACCCATTTTCACACTCCATCATGCATTGCTTATTGGAGCATTCATTACACTCACATTTGTCACAGCCATTCTCATCTAGCTTAAACCCATTTTCACAATACTTGAAACAGGTTTCAAGAGGGCATTTCACTGGTAGGACCTCAGGCTGGGCTAGTTCTTCTTTACACTCACATAGCTCACAGCCATTCCCATCTAGCTTAAACCCATTGTTACAGTACTTGAAACAGGATGAAAGAGGACATTTCGCTGGTAGGACCTCTGGCTGGGCTAGTTCTTCATTACACTCACATTTCTCACAACCATTCTGATCCCTTGCACGACCAAATTCACAAAACATCAGACAATTAATATCAGGACATGCCACTTTAGGCATCTCACATTCACACAGGTTACATCCTTTAACATCGGTTTTGAAACCATTCTCACAATACATAGCACATTCCATTTCTGGGCACTTAGCCTGTGGTTCTGACTTAGCATCATCAGCCAGCATTACCTCGTCAGGAGATGGCTGTGGAAGTTCACATTCACACAGAGAACATCCCCTGGCATCCTTCTTATAGCCGAATGCACACATGAGGTAGCATGTAGGTTTATCGCATCCTGATACTGTTGGTTCTGGAGCAGAAATCCGGCGGCACCTGCAAGTAGGGCAGCCATTGCGTCCCTTCTTGTATCCATATGGACATGCAGCGAAGCACATTCTTGGCCTGCATCCAGGGGGTGCACTTGGCCTGGGTCCTGGTGGTCTTGGTTTCCCTTCACGGGCACTCTCATTATAGGGCCACTCATGGATGATACCTGTATCAACATCAACAGTAACAATACTTTGGAATAGTAATAGCTTCATCAAACAAAATGTAGTGCTATTATTTTCATTGAATCACTGTAGACAAGTGATGCATTGGCAACAAAAATTGTAAAAATAGGATATATTATGTTACTCATGTTATCACAACGCATGCGGTTGATCAATTTTGCGACACCTGTGTCCTATTGAAAGAATTAAATACATATTCACCCGAGGAATTAAGAAATGCGAAAATAGTAATTCTTGGTAAATGGATGTTGAATTATTTTATCTCTGTCGATGCCCTCAGAGATCGAGATTTCAACATTTTTCAAGAAGTAGGAAAAAGGTTTTATAATGAGACTACAGTGCAATGCACCCTATATATATACGATTGTGTCTTATATGGCTCGTAACACCCTCTTAAAGTTACGACTACAAGGGCTTTATGATATGAGGGTTGTTGTATTGAAACTCATGCATTTGAGCGAGGTAAGGGTTCTCTCAGATCAACGAGTTCTCTCAGAGCAACTCTCGTTGCTCAGACTAGTCTCAGAAAATAATTGTATATAGTGCAATGCAAGTTACGATAAGAGGGAGTTCCAAGGCCTCTAAGAGTGGTGTACCACACAATCATATATAGTACAATGTACCCTATGATCCAAAGCATAATTGCATGCATTAACGTTAAAAGACACTGTCAGCTTGCTTTTTGGAATGAAAAGCCCTGCTCGGATCCTATCTAAGCCAAAAAATCTTCCTTTGTGTTTTGAAAAATAACAAATCAATAATCGTGTGATGATTTTCTTTTACCTAGACAAACCCGTTCGCAAGAATATCTGGTTCTGAACCTGTTCCTGTTGCCTTCACATCCACCGTATGTGAACTCTTCACACTGCCTTGTGGTAGAATTGAAGAAGAAACGAGTGTGATTCACGTCACAGGTTCCCTTATTAAAGGGCTGAGCGCAGCGCCGCCTTCCTACAAAAACAAACATGAGCAGCAATATAGACATTGATGTTTGCAGATGGCAGTTGGTGGTCGTGTGTCATTAAAAAAAAGTAAGATGATTTCACAAAACCTGACAAAGAATCAAGTGGTTTATTATGGTCAGTTCAATGTGGGAATCCACATTGCCGTTATTCCTCGTGTTATTCTGATGGTGTAAAGCTGTTGTACATGGATTCCCCATTGAATAAAATCGTAGTGGGGTTGTACAATTGTTGCGGAAGTGTTGTATGCATGAGAAATCTTCAACTGACTGTGACATAAGTGTGGGATTCCAAGTGTTGCTACAGTGTTGTAAGATGTCTCCGCATATTTGTACAAGTTGTGGGCGCACCCGTTATTTGTTCCCATGGGAAAAATAAGTTTATATGCTGATAGCACAAAAACTGATCAGTGTGCATGATTGCATTTTTGAAATTCAAGATAATGACCAATTCAGGAAAAAAGTATAGATTATATAGACAGCGCTGGTAAATTTGCCCCCATTGGTTGGAAAGTGGGGGCGGGGGGGGGGGGGGGCTTAACAAAATCAATAACAAAAAGGTTGCATACGAATAATGTGGTAACAAAAAATCAAATACCCTTAAGGTTGCATAAACACTTATATTACATACGAATACCTGACTTTTGGAAGTAATAAAGAAGGGTTGGAAATGAATTAAGAATGCTAATGTTGTATCCTGTGTGTAATCAGTGTATACCCAGTGGAGACAGCTAGTAAATTGGTGGATAAAATTATCGGGAGGATTAGGTAGATTGGATGACATGCGGACTAGGTTAATTATTGGTAGATTAGTAGATAAGGCAGGTATGTAGATTACGTAGAGTGGCAGATATGTATGGTAGGTAAATAGGCAGTTAAGGTACATTGCTATAGAAGAATATTGTCGGCTTTAAAGATTAGGTAGATATGTAAACAGGTAGATTTCTAAGATTGATCGGGTGATATGGCAAATGATCTTTAGATGATGTAACCAATGGGTAGATTAACTTAAGGACGAGGGGGGAGACAGTGGAGGGGGAGGGGGAGAGAGAAATGGGGGGGGAGAAGGAGTGGGAGAGGGACGAAGGGAGTGAGGGGGAGGGAGAGAGCGGAGGGGGAGAGAGGGAGATGGTGGGGGAGGGGAGAGAGGGGGAGCGACAGCAGAGGGGGAGAGAGAAGAAGAGGGGAGGGAGAGGGTGGGGGAATCTGAGAGGAGGAGAAGGAGTAGAAGAGAAAAGAGGGGGAGGGGAAGAGAAGAATATTGTCGGCTTTAAAGATTAGGTAGATATGTAAACAGGTAGATTTCTAAGATTGATTGGGTGATATGGCATATGATCTTTAGATGATTAACCAATGGGTAGATTAACTTAAGGACGAGGGGGGGACAGTGAAGGGGGAGGGGGAGAGAGAAATGGGGGGAGAAGGAGTGGGAGAGGGACGATGGGAGTGAGGGGAGGGAGAGAGCGGAGGGGGGAGGGGAGAGAGGGAGATGGTGGGGGAGGGAAGAGAGGGGGGAAAGCAGAGGGGGAGAGAGAAGAGGGGAGAGAGAGAGGGGGAATTGGAGAGGAGGAGAGGGAGGAGAAGAGAAAAGGGTGGAGGTGGAGAGAAGAAGAAGGGAGAGAGGGTGTGGGATAGGGGAGGGGAGAGGGGAAGGGAAAGGGGAGGGAGAAGAAGAGTGACAGGGAGAGAGAGACGAGGAGTGTGTGTGTGTGTGTGGGGGGAGATAGGAGGAAGGAAGAGAGAGTGATTCATATGATTTGTATAATACCGATATTTAATTCTTATCTATCCATTTTCCCATCTACAATTTATCTTCCCTTTTCGTCACATGCTTTCAAGTTCACAAGGGTTGCTCCCATTGGTAAGTACCACCTGGACCGACTGAACCATCTCTATTCATCACCTCTCCCTCACCCTAACTGTGAACACCAAGTACCAACTATCGCTCCTGTCATGTACCACCATCCTGTCACTTCAGAGAAACCCGATACATTCCTGCAGTAGTTTGTACCCAACCATGTACGATCTTCCACTGGTACAGTGCCATTTTCCCTATTTGACCACTTCCTTGCAAACACCTCATAATCATTGTAATAAAAGAAGCACCACACATGTACCACATGCACTACGGATCGACTTTAATGAGAAAATAACTGCCCACGTGCACTACACGGGGTTTATAATATGGAATTCATACAAGGCCTTATTTAGAACATTGCATGGTTCCTTCCTAATATTGTGTTGAAAAGTAGAAGATGAATCACTGGAGACCCACGTGACTATATGCAGCTCAGTTGAGTTTCATCTAGTTGAGGAGGAAGACGTCAACCGTCAGTCTCTTGATGCTTTTCATTTCAAACAATTTAACCCTCTCTCATAACTCCCAAATATCTGGCTAATTAATTATTACTTTAATACTGCAGTATTAAAGTAATAATTAATTAGCCAATTAATCCTGACTATGCAACTCATAAATACAACAAACAATCCAGGTCCATATAGTTATTAGTAATACCACCAACAACCATGTTATTGTATAATAATATGCGTCTTCTGTGTGGTCCCTAGTTTTAGTGTAATGGGGACCAGATGATCCTTCCCACATGCAAAGGCAAAGTGGTGCCCTCGATCCTCTACACAATTGATCCTGGACTTATAAATTGTGACTGGTGTCCTAGGGGTAGATTCCTCGACAATGCTGCCAGTCCTTAGAGTGATATATTTGGGGCGAAATAAGTCAGAGATTTTGAGTCCCCGCACTAGCAAAGAACTCTCTTGACCACAATGATTGATCACAAAGGAATGTGGTGTCCCAGGAGTGATGTACTTATGTACCCTGGATTTATATAAATACAGAGGGGCTTCGCTCCTGATTTTTCTCATGACGTGGCCTCCCATAAGCTCTGTGTCCTGACCCAGAGTGCAATGAGTGCAATTAAGTTGCATAGCGCATGTAGCAAGCAGCAAAAAATATAACGCAGTCTATATAGATATACACAACTCTGTGCAACAATACAACATACAAAAGGTAAAAAAATATGCAAAACTATACGGTACATGCATTATGTCGTAGAAAGTTATACCTGATCATACATACCATGTCGATTAGTCTTCCTCCTAGCGTCAACATTCGTCACCTGCATGGGAAAACAGATAGCATGTTAAATTGGATTGAATTGCATATATGGTTTGATGTACATGCCATAAGAAATTGGGATGCCTTCTAGATATTCTTAGTGGGCCTGGGTCAGTGATAGTTCTGAAGTTGAATTGTCTTATATAACGCTCCTTCTTATTTTCTTACTGATTCCAAGTTCGTGGTAGCTTGCTGCTGCGTGTCCTATCCGACATGCAGCATCAAAGCAGGCAGCAGGCAACTCAATTGGAGCCTGTTGCCTAATTAAGGTTGGTGATTAAGCCTTAAAGGACGATTTCTGATGGGAATTTCGTCACTACAGTTGCAAAGTGCCTCCTTGCTGAGCTTGGAAATGTTTACGTAGGAAAAAAAGTCAGCACTATGTTCAAGTTCGTTCCTTCAAACCTTCCTAACCATGTATATAACACGGATTGATGAAGTATATTATTATGCTGCTTCAGTGGCTCTGGTAGTATGTCAATGTATCAACAGATGGAGCCAGGGTTATGCTAATATCAAATACCGTACTCTGCCACATGAATTTTCTCAAACATAGAATGTGATTCAATCCTATTATTTTATTTAAGTTGTCAATTTAAATGTTGGAAATGAGGGTGTATTCTCTTTTAAAAACGGGAAATGACTGATCAGTATTCAACATTATTATAATATGTACACTTATGACCCACAACTATTAATTGTAAAGAACGGAATAATGCTCGCAGTAAAGAATACTTGTAAATTGCACGTAACCCCTAGATTTCCCTTCCCTTTATTTTGAAGCAAGCAATATTTTATTAAGGATTCTTCATGCAGCGGCCAATCTCAATTATGAATGGGATCTTCTCCCTCATGCCTAATAAATGACAGGAAAAGTCCCAATCCAACCTATTTTGAACATACTCGCCACAGAAGACCGACAATATCCACCCCATGCCATATTAAATGCAATCCGTTATATGTTTTTTTACATCGGCTTTATACTACCTCATACATGCATCGCCTCCCTTCACATGCATAAATTATATTATGCTGAGACCATGCAGAAACAATATGGTGTGTAAGGAGTGTCCCAAATTATGGAGATTGGAGTAATAAAATCACATAGGTAACAATTACATTTTATTTTCTCAATTGATCAAAAGTATGGGCGCATACATATATATATTATATAATACACTATATATTATATCATCCTACCTGGGTACGTGACTGAAATGGCCCAGAAGCGACGTCCCTTTGAAAGGCGACTTAAGTTCTATGTAAATACTTAGTTTATGCTTATCTTATCCTATTATCTATTCATATCTCATTCATACATATTAGTACATGTCAATCGCGGATAAAATTGTTGGGATCCTTGCGTCTCTCTGATATATCATGCAGAGAGGGAAATATCCCGGGGGCCCGTATCATAAAAACTGGTTCAGGATAGACTGTTGACATATTTTTTTCAGATGCAGTCATATACAACGGTGGCACGGTTCCATTATTCCATTCTGAGTTAAATAGGTGTTGTTCAGATACTAGTATTTCATTTTTTGACAAAACACAGGTATAAAATGTGTCCCTGGTCATTCCTTTTTGCAATAGTATCTCTATTTCGCTGGGATATTAAATATTTAAGCGTTTTCGCATCCCAGACATGGATATTTACAAAGAGAGACTTTTCTTTCAATTTGATGAAGTTGAAACTTTTGATATATTTCTTGTCATCATCCCCAATTAAGCACTGTGAATACAACAGAAGAACATTGACCATCTCAAACGTCATGATTATTAGTTAGTATTTACACATATAAGCAAAGTACTTCGAGTATTGCCACCCACTTCTTTCAAGATTAATTAAAAGTAAACTACATATAATATATATTGTAGAACAGCATAATAATTAAAAATTATAATCCCATTAGAATTGTTTGAACTGCAATATGACATTATAATCCCATTAGAACGCCTAGTCTTAGGCCAGAAAACCGATTAGCGAAGTAGGCGTCCAATCACTGGCATATCATTATTATCTGATCTGAGGGTTTGGGCCTGGACGAGACGCAACTACCGCTTTTTCCATGAAAAGGCAACAGGCTAACCTACTCAGCACCAAGCTTTATTGTACGATCTTAAGTGAAGTTAGGGGTTCACAACCCTTCATTATATCCTAGGGGGACACCGTGCACGCAGGCAGGTGCTCCCTGATTGGGCGGCGATGGCGCCCAATCAATATCGAGATAAATATCAGTTGGGCTTGACCCCTCGGACAGGTAACATGTATGTAAGAAATAAAATTTTAGGGTATGTTACCACGAGGTATAACAGTACAGTATACATCGGTAAACGCAGTAAGGAGAAAAACACCATTTTATTGCCCATTTTTCAACATCCCTGTATAGAAATCGTCAATGATATCCACGTAATAGCATCTTAAGATATTTTCCTCTCAATTTCATCAGGAATTGATGTGTCATTACTGTACACAAATAATGCTAGGCTCAGGTTTAGCCACAGAAATCATAGCAGAACTTTTGAATGTACCGCCATTCACACTACCACTATACTGCCTTTACACACTCCCCTATGTCGACTGTCAGCCACTACCACTGGCTTATACACAAGGATTGAGGCATGTGTATATTATTAGACACCAAAACAAAAGTGTAGGAGGGGAGGGGGAGCAGGGTGGGTGGTGGGCAGTGTCATTGTCATTGAATATGAGAAAAGGTGAGTGAGTGAGATTGGTTGCTTAACGCCCTTATCGACACAGTTATTATGGTTATATCAAGGGCAGGAGAGCTGAGAGGGAGGCAGTTTATGATCATACCCAGGAAATAGAGATAGAGAAGAAGGGAGAGACAAGAGGCAGAGAAAAGAGACAGAAAGGCACTTTATGGTCATACCCAGGACCAGGAATATGAGAAAAAGATTCCATACTTATACAAGTACATTTCCTTAGACACCACACCCAAATTAATCTCACGGTAATGCTCCTGGACTGTCTTGTAAATTCAACTTCCATCCCTACTTTCATAGATCGCCGCATGGGGGCGGTAGCGCTTGTTTTCATTTGATTGGCTGAACTCTTTGAGTTGAGTTATTTGTATGCATAGCACGGTATTGTAGATTGTAGCCATCGCTTTCATTCGTTCAGTGCATCAAGAGAATACTTAGGAGGATTCTCTCAGTGACAACAATAATCTCCATGTGTTTGATGACCTATATACACACACGCACATGTTTTTTGTTTTGAGGGCCTCATACTCTCTTAACAAAAACAGGCCTTTATAAAGAACTAGCGTTCGGAAGGTTTGTGTATGGGTGGGTTGGGTGGATTACCACTGGTGGGTCTGGGTCAGGGGTGTGCCCACACCTGGGAGGCTTGTAAAATGAGTGCTATTTTAGGATATATCTTGGTGATCCGGAAGGCCGTCAGGACAGTCCCTTAACCACAGATATTGTTTAGACGAGATCCAACATAATGTTGTCTCACAGAAAAATTCCTTTGTTCAACATTGATATTTTAGTATGTTTGATTTAGTACAGAAAATACATTGGGTGAAGGCTACTTAAGGACCATTTATTAATATGCATAATATTTCATATGACTCATATAAAAAGAAGAAAGATAGAAGTTGCCCACGTTGATGTGCTTTTTGGATGAGAACCACTTTTGTGTCAAGAAGCTTTTCCTGTCGAAAGACATTTGCAAATATTGAATTATATAGCTAATATAGGTACGTGGGCAGTACTACTACTAGCAACGAGAATTAATAAGTAGGCCTACTCGTTGGTACTAGGTGGGGAGATAGAAACATAGGTTATCAATATAGGCACTGCCTATCTTTTTTTATTTTTTTTTTTAAAGATCAAATATCTGTTTCTGACTTTCATTCATCTGCTTTGATTAATGTTTTTTTGATATATTCAAGCATAATATCATTACAATAACACTCCTGGGTCGATTACGCCTATACATAAAAATGTAATGGCGAAGTGAAACAATATTGAATGGCAATGTTTTATCCTGAATAAATTTGTTTGATTTCCCAAGAATTCAAAATAGAGTTGTCATCAATCCTAAAATCTTTACATCTATGGAATGATAGTACATCAATTATATATATAAGAAAGTATTGTTGGAAACCGAAGAATTATTTAAGGTCCTGCTAAGAAGACTAAGATTTTCTCCTAAATTGTGTTGATATAGTTCTTAACTGGACACGGGTGGAGGAGGTGAGGGGAGGGAGGGCCAGCTAGGACCACTCCTTTAGGTAATGAGGCCCGCCATCCTGATACATACTGTTACACTTCGTCGCCTCTGTTACTGTCTGGTGTTCAGCTTCACTGCCATTCTGGGCTGTGAACAAGGGGGTGATGATAAGACAAGGGGAGCTGTCCCCCAAATCTGAGTTCCTCTATCCTAACCCAGCTGTTGTTTTAATGAGGAGGTGACAGATTTCGAGATGTTTAATGGAATTCCGTCTTCTACCCTTCCCAATCAAAGAAATGTCACCGCAGTACGGGTATCAAGTTACCAACTATAGTAATATATTTTATCTAACAGAATCCTTGTATCTGTCAACATAGGCAATGATAGGGTCTCAGATACCCAGCGTGGCTGAAATGAGCTGCATCGATCCATAATGTCTGAGCAGCAAGACACTGAACCATCCCTGATGGGACATGCAGGGTGGGGACCGGGTCGAGTGGGCGGTTGTTGATTGTGGGGGGGGGGGGGGGGGGGGTCCGGATCGTTATACATGTATTCCACTGAAACATTTCCAGTGCCCTAAGGAACCTAATTAGTGGTGGCCACTACCCTCTGGGCGGCAAACCACATATGGTTCATCAGAAGTGAGCACTCTGTTTCTTTCACTCAGGGGGCTGTCAAAATTGTTTACAGTAGGCATGAGTAAATGGAGATGCATGGCGACGACATAATGAGTTGACCAATATCTGAGGAAATGCTTATGGTGTGAGGTTGACCTGGGGTGAGGAGAATGTGGCTTTAAGGGAAGAGACTGAGAGACTTTATGGACATCACATCAAAATGGAGTGTATTGGGTATCACATCGCAGTCCATGCTTAACATCTATTAGAGAAAATCGCCCCAGATGGTGCCAAATGATAAGAAAGATGTTTACCGACTGCTTTCGCTTCTGCTAAAAAACGACACCATAAGATAGGACGTAACTCAGTTAGTATCTGAGTTACTGTAAACGATGCCTAAAAGTTATTTTCGGTTATTTCCCCATGGATATTACTTGAAGTAGTTGACGCCTGGTGGCTTCTTGTGATATCTCTGGGGAAATAACCGATTCTGTAACTCAGATATCAACCGAATTGCGTCCTATTTTTTAGATGAGATTGACATATGTTTAATGAATATAAATAAATTATGTAAGTAGTATTGACATTAAAATATTTACTTTTACATCAGTGCAAATGTTTGTCTGGTGCTTCCCTGGCAAGTACAGCCTACCAACACTTGACCAATAAGCCTTTTTAAAGATCCACCTATATTCACAGGTGGATCCCTGCGTCAAGATACCAGAGCAGGTATCGATCTACTCATTTGCAGCGTGTAGCCTACAATGTCAACCCCTGTTTGTTACATAAGTCACATTACCGTTGAACTCTGAACAATTTAGTTATATATTAAGACTAGACTATGTTAAATTGGACTGAAATTGTTGCCAAAATACGATACGGTTCGCTTCAATTTTGTTCTCACTGGGCTAAAAAGTGGAATCGCTGGTTTCTAGATTTCACTACCTACAATTCGCTTTACTTAACTTTGGATGTAGTTTGAAAGTGATTGGAGGTCTAGTCTGTGAATTCAGAAAGTGGAATGCGCACTAAAGTGCACATAAATTCCTTAGAGTACATACATTATATGGATGTGTATGTATATCATACATATGCACACTTACATGTGTATGTACGTGCATAATATAACATATAGATACATGTATACATGATCATACGTTAACCGTTATGTTGACACTTACTCTAAGGTTGACTTGTGTGACTATCATCACTATCTCACCCGGTGACCTTCCACCCTGATTGTTCCATCCTTCCTCCTCCATTTAAGCAGACCTCGGGTGCATGTCACCACTGAATGGGGCGGAGGTAACGATAAATACCAGGACGTCCAAGTCATGGGAAGTCATGAAAAACCAGCCTAAGACACGAAGCTGACTGTGGACAGAGTAACCATTGTGTGATACCCATGCCTCAAGGGGACTGCAGAGAGGGGAGGGCTATTTTCCTATTTTCAATGTTTCACATTCTTCGTGCCTCTGTTGGGTGGGATAACCTAGCATGGACCCTGTCCTAAACGCCACGAATAAATAGAGACAATAGTGCGTCCTAATTCCAAGACAATGAAAAAACATGCATATATCTTGAGTTGGGATTGATGTATCGCGTAACACAGCCTCACAATGCACAACTGTTTATTCTGTATTGGCCAACCGTATTAATTAATATGGGTTGGGTATAAAAGTGTCAGTAAACTAATTAATTGAGGTTGCGCGTTGTCATCTTTCTTGCATTGTCATCTTTCGCGCTGAATCTTCAAGTTCAAGGCGCTGAATTGTCACAAGAGAAGGAGCTTAGAGAAAGAGGATCTCTAAGGTAAAAACCCGGTGGATAATGTATGATTAGCTGATCAGTGTGGTTGGATTGAGAATATTAAAATGGATATTAATAGATAATTGAGGGAGGAGAATGAAAGTTGAAAATAGCAATTTGAATTATTCAATGGTCATATGTAGATCAATGGTTCTGATTCAGTAATAATTCCTGGTGATTGTCGACGGTATAGGTCATTTTGTCTGGACATTTTGTCTACACTTGAATGGGGTGCCTATCAAATAAACCGATATGGGCGAGTGACCTAAATATTATATCATAAGTTTTTGTTTACACCAATGAGCACTTAAACTTTGTAATTGCTGATGAAGGCCACCGACCAAGACAGAAATGTTAAGAGAAAATGAGATACATTCCACAATACGGAATGCCACGCCAGACGTCGTTAGAAAATTGGATTTTGAAGTTAAGAACTCACAGACCCACGCGAGGGCATAAATAGTGTTGTTTTTGTTTTGCAGCTGCTGAGGTTTGCTAGGGGTGCAGAAGTACCAAATGCGAAGAAACTAATTCTCCCTCTTCAAAGCAGCCAGTGGGGTATATATTGTTAACAATATATTATAGTCCCATGGGTATAGTTAATAGTGGTTTCACAAAACGTGCTGTATATATCAGTATCTAAACAAAGACATTTGGAAACTTGAAGATTAGACAGAGATGACTCACATAGATAGATCAGTATCAGTGAAGAAATATAGGAGAGGTTGTTTGTACCTAGCTCAATAGATCATAACTAATAATAATCCCGTCACTACTCTTACTTCTATCTAGTTTCTCTCTCCGGCTAGTTTCTTTCGCCTTTTGTCTTTTAAAAAGTTGAGAGATGTGTGTATCAAACAGCAAAATCCACATAACAAGGCAGTTCAACCATAGACACAGAAAATTAATTACAACGGTTCGTAGTTTACCTAACCCTATTCAATTCCAAGTTTTCCAGTCCAACTACTCATATTATAAGCTAATCAAATGTTATGCATCATGTTCTTATCAATTCCAATGGCAATACCCTCGACAAAATCAATGTCAGTTGAGAATATGTGTCCGCCGCTTAAACCAAATCAATTAATTCCGACCCAAGACCATCTAACCTTGACTAAAGCGCAGTTTTTCACCTTAGGAACTCCCTTTAAGAAATCTTCATAACCCTTGCATGAATGCGGCTATTTTCTCAGAAGCACTAAAAAGGATGACATATCAGACATGTCTCGCACGTCGGGTCCATATTTCTTGATTTAAGTGGGGACACATCTTTGATCCATTGTAACTGATATAAATATAGCGCTCGCACAACTCCAGAACAATAGAATTGATAAGCAAAGAACTCGCGGATTTCTTAGGTAATATAGGGACAGTACGTCTTAAATATCACCGCAATGGGAATCAATAAGGAATAACCGAAATTAGTCAACGATAGGACGTTTTCTAGGGACGATATAAAGTTATGCCGTCAACACATGCAAACGTTTAAGACGTACCACTTGGGTTTTGTTTGATAAAGTGTTGGTTAACGCCCTCTAGCAATTGAACAACCACAGCACCACAAGGGGGGTTTGTTCTTGACTAAACGAAATAGACGCCTCTCTTTTATCAATATATCCCTCAACTGGTGTTTGATATTTCTACCCGACTCCCAATATCACACAACAGATTCCGGCTTCCAGTCGCTCAGGATCGATTTCCTGGAAGCATACTACAGCTGTCGTGATGTATGTACAAAATATCGTGGCTCATTGGCATATAAAACATTTAAAAAGACAAATATTTCTGAGATGAAAATTATTATTAAATTCTCGGCAAGACATGCCCAAAACACGGGTCTATGTCTTAGATCCATAGCTAAAGTTGCACCCCGATCGAGTTGCACATGATAAGACTTTTCTCACCGCATGTGTATTTTAAATATATTACAATAACTATACCTATAACTATACCTCATTCGTATCTTAAACTCTCTACTCTCAATGTCCCGAAACCTGGAGACTCGGCCTTCTGATTGTGAGATCCGAACTCACAACCCAGAGCAAAAAGTGTAATCAAACACATGACGCTTCTAAAGCAAGTCCTTATGTTTTTCACCGGAGAGATTTTATTTCCGGGGACCCGATTCCTGAGGCATAGTATAGTACAAACAAATCGATCTACGCGGCTCACGAGCAAGGGCTAAATTAATGAATCTGTTCAGTCAAAAAGATACACACATAACTTAGCTAACCCACCCTCTCTCACACAAAAGATACTTTTACACCCACACTCAGTCACATGTATAAAATACCACATGAACAATTGTGAATATCTTATCAGTCTACATTTTTCAATCATCATGAACTTACCAGTGAAAAGACAACGAGGGCTGCAGTAACGAATAGAAACGCCTGCATGTTGGCGTGATCCAGTGAAATCTAAGGGAACCACATACAGCTAAGCGTCCTAAATGCGTCTTATCTCCTTATCAACCTTATCACGACGCTCCACTCCACGAAAACTAGTCTGCCAGCTTGTGTAGCGTAGTTTGTATCTGCCACTCAGACCGGCAGTTTTATGTCCACTATGAGCACAAAGCTCGAGTCAGAGATAAGGGAGGGGCCCAGTGAATGAGGGGCGGGGCTTCTTTTGCCATGATAGTCTTTCAATGGTGGAAATAATCGAGGTCGAAGAGAAGAGGACCCTCTCCCTGTGTTTCGGGGACACTAATTTGGATGAATTAAATATTTGTATTGGCCTTTAATGAAATAAAAAAGAATCATATTAATACCAACAACTCCAATAACTTATTTATAAGCAAAACTGCCAATTCTATCTAATTTGTAGTTCTGATCATACCAATAATTTCAATTCAATTAATTGCGCACACAGCTGAAAACTGCATTTACATTATGCAAAGTGTTATGCACATTGGCTATTGAGAAAAGATCCAATCCGCGATTATGGAACGTAAACATAGGCATATCTGATTCATTCTTTCGCAAAAGATCAAGGATTCCATGAGCAAGTACAAGCGAATTTAATTGATATGACATTTGGTGTACATACGATAACATACTTCATAATGTATAAAACAACACGGTTAGACATACATATAATGCTACTACCAATATGGTAAGTACCATGGCAGAGTTTAACAGATAGAAAAAAGGGAACATGTGTAGGAGAATGCTCCGAATATCTGGTACATGGTATTTATGCAATCTGAGCTGTGGTCCCATGAAGGCCAGTAGTGTAGGGTCACGACCTGCCTCCATGACACTATCCACCGCTCGCTGTGATGCTCATGCAGTTCCAATCCACTGTTTTCACTTCGCCATAGCCCCACTTATTAAGCCAATATGACATTGGACACACCAAAGTTCTTGCTGCATCTTTGCCTCTCTGGGTGCTGCTGTACTTGACTATTTAAATTTGTTATTATCATTTCATGATTTCTCCAGAATGTTTTACTTTCAGTGCAAGGGACAGTTGTGTATTTGGTATTGTTATAGCATTATTACCCTGAGGTTTGGTGGTTCGTTGTGGTCTGTGTGGTCATGGAAACTCGAGGGCTTCGTCTCTGTGGTCATGGAAACTCAAGGGCTTCGCCCTCGAATTTCCAGGACCACACAGACCACAACGAACCACCAAACCGAGGGTAATATAGTGCTTTTAGACGCGATTTGATCAGATCAACTTATTAATACCAAAATAGAAGGTTTACCAACCTGTACAATTATTTATTTCAATCAAATATGCCTTGCGAAACAGGTATTGAGTACTCATACTTTGAACCGGAAGCTTACCTCAGGTACTTCCGTTGATACTTTTTAAAACGTTTAGATGCTTGTTTAGATTATATGCAAAGAGCGTGCACAGCATGCTGTATGTACCAAAAGGGATCATGTGCATTCTGAATCGAGGAGCATGACTCATTCAGTAGTTCAATTAATCAACACCATGTAATACCTTCCAGACAATATTCAAGTAACAAAGACAAGAATTCAGTTCAGACAATATCTCAAAACAACTTATTTAAGTGACTTTCATGAATATCTTTCGAATGAATAATGTCACTATACTGGGCTTATTTTAACAAATAAATTATCCAGCCATTGTAGAGAAGGCATGTAAGTCCTTATTGTAAGATCGATACATCGATAAAAGCTTTTTATATCATATTTAATGGAGTATGACAAACTATGTACCACGTTTTACTTGTACAGTATTTTTAGTAAGTATTTATAGGGCTGGATATTAGGGGCCTGGCTCTCAAGGTTTTAAATAAGTGCAATGGCCAAGTGAAGAAATATAAAAGAGAATTATAGATCAACATTAAACCGACAGGACAATGACATTGAACTTATAAACACAGCAACAAGTTGGTAATCATCCGACAGGACAATGACATTGAACTTATAAACACAGCAACAAGTTGGTAATCATCTATTAATATTAATATTGATAAAGAGAACAGTGTTATATAACCAAATAGTACAGTGGAGAAATGAGTCGGGCAGGGACTAAATTATTGATTATTAACTGTAATATTTGTCATTGTTTACTTTTGAATCGGACATAACCATGTCCATCCCGATATCTAGTTAATCGAATAACAGGTATTAAAACAATGATCCCCCAGGAAGACCTCCTTATGTAGAGGCTGGCGTCCTGTTCTGAAAATTGATGTAACTGTTCGACCCAGAATAAAAATACAATATATAGGTTTATATAGTAGAAGGACGATGGATGTACATTCTACTCTGACCTTCTGGCTCTTTAAATCCACCAACTGACCGTTTTAACTGAACGTTTAGGCTTTTCTATTTCTGAAGGATACCAAATTAAGTCATTTTAGTATGGTTTGCAGTACAGAATTATTCCATGCTACTGAATTATCTTATTAAGATCTTATAAGTTCTAATTTATTGTCCAGTAATCAATGATGTTGGTATTAGTGGCATTATTACCGTATCCAATTTGTCGTGTAAAAACAAAAACAATGATGCATACATTATATTTATTTGAGCCATAACAATAGGAAATAGATTATTATAACAGGTGTGAAAATTGGTTGGGGGTAGGTGGCTTTCCACCCTGTACAATCATTGTACAGCATGTACAACTAGATGGTAAGATGCACAGTCAACCCCTAACTAGCCCACACAGTGTTTTGGACAGCAGCTACAGAGGCATACTGTATACAAACTGCAACCACTATCTATACATGTGTGTACAGTAACTACCTCCTATATAGTGTTTCAAGAGTGCCATGTCTGAACATGACTTGCTGAACTATATGGGGCACTATATTCCACTAAGTGTCATATTTGAACTATACAGGCTGCAACCTGCAGATGCTTAACAAGATGGGGTATTCTAATTTGAGTGTACCCTATACTAGAAATGTCAAGATCCTTTAGTGTTGGGGTTAGGGTTAGGGTAGGGGTTAGGGAGGGGGGGGGGGGGTAGGGGGAGGGCTTATGGTAGGTGGTTGTTGAGGGGATTGGGGTTGGGGGTGAGGGGATGGAGGCTGGGGTATATGTCAAAAGCCTCCTTTATTATATGCGCATGCTATATGAGAGGTGCTATATTCATATAGGGCGCGTCCTATAAAAATGTAGTTGTCTAAAAATAGCTCTGTTGATATGCTTTGCGGAGCTTTGGCTCTCCGCAAAGCATGTAAACAAATCCCCGCGATCAGTAATCCACCCGTGATTCTGGTACTATGATAATAGATGGAGGCTGGGGTATATGTCAAAAGCCTCCTTTATTATATGCGCATGCTATATGAGAGGTGCTATAAGTGGGGTGCTATAAAAATATTCATATAGGGCGCGTCCTATAAAAATGTAGTTGTCTAAAAATAGCTCTGTTGATATGCTTTGCGGAGCTTTGGCTCTCCGCAAAGCATGTAAACAAATCCCCGCGATCTGTAATCCACCCGTGATTCTGCTACTATGATAATAGAAAAACATAATGAAAACCACATCATTAAATAGAGCATTAAATTCTCTATTGAATGATATAAGTTTTATTAATGTAGCTCAAGAAATGGCTGCGATATGAACGTTTTAAGTCAGCAATATAAGTAGGCCTAATACTGCATGAACACACAGTGGGCACCGTTGTAGGCCTACTAACGGGGCTGTCAGTGGGGCTATCAGTGGGGCAGCAGGGCTCTCTGAGACTTTAAATCCAATAAATTTTCGATTATTGCCGGCTCGTCCCATTCTCTCTCTATATATTTCTAGCTGGAATTCATCTATGTGCATCCTTACTAAGTCCATAAGAGTTAGTATCCAAGGGTTTAATATGTTCTTGTTTTGTTATAGGCTTGATAGACCTACAAATCCTTATAACTGAAATAATTCCATATTTAATAATACACCCTGGAGGGCCATGTTGTATGGTCACATGCTTAAAAAGTTAGTATTTATGTCCTGCCTGAAAAATGTGCCTCAGGGGGTGGGACATTTACAAGAATTTCTTGCCCTGGGGGGTAGGGGATTTCATCAAATATCCCAAAAGGCCAAGGACATTCCCCCACATCCCCGGGGGTGGGGGATGGGGGGTTGCAATTGACAAGTGCATTAACCGTTTTAGCAGTGTTCTAGCAGTGTTCATCACCTATATGCGTTTGCCCATAGGCAACGTGGGAGGGGCTGAGTCAAATTACCTCTCTACTGGTCACATTAATTATGGTAAACATTTTGCTACTTATGTTGACAAATATTTTGATGGATATGGAGTGTGTTACTTTAAAGGTGGTACCCGATATTATATGCCTGATACCAGGCAGAATATACTATCCCTTTGTAGTGAGTATTGTGTCAAGTGTGTATTGAGGATGAAGAGGTGGAGAAGGGGAGCAGCTGGATGAGATATATCTTACATAAATTTAGAGTAGACAGGATGCTGTCCATGATGGTCATTATTAACCAAATTTGATCGATCATACATAATAATGATAGGGAATGTAAGAGTTGTGTTTGATGATATTAATTATATAATTACCAAGTTATGGAATGGTTATATTATATATTCGGATCTTGAGCTTTCTCAGATTGATTTTTATTCAATTTAAACAGGTTCTGTTGTGCACAGCTGAGGTATAAATGTAAATGGGAAGTGCTAAAACAATGTCAATGTACATAAGATTGATATGATAATTTGAGTAAGGTTGTAATAATGATATTATAAACCTATAAACCTATATTAATATGCATTTTAATATGGGTAGATATTCAAATATAATACGACATGATGATCTAATAATAACTAAAGGTAATAGAGACTAAAACCAATAGATATACATATGATATTTTGAGAGGGTACAGTAGCTTGGGACAATCATATATATATATAAGCTGTCCTGCCTGGAAACTAATAAGGAATAATATGGCCTAACACGCTCAGTTAATGTGAGGTAATATCAAATAGAATACCGCTAGTTGGAATGATGTAGTATAGGGGTAGCTCAGCTGTAAAGGTAGTGAAGATTTTTTATACTAATTATAGGCTACTAGCAAATATCCGTGCTACGCACAGGATTTGCTAGTGGGACAGTGGGGCCCACATCCTCATCTCCCCTGGCGGTATTTACATATCATATTTATCCCTGGCGGAATTTTTGTTGAAAAAATAGGCCCATGTTCGCATCCTTATTTTCGTTATTTAAATAATTATTTTCGCAGAAAAAAGACTCGACTACCCAGTGCACGATCAAGTCAAATAACCTGAAGACTAATACAATGGGTAAAATAAAATAGCTCTCAAATATAGGGCAACGGCAATATTGGACAGGAGCTGAATTCTCAATAATAGCCCAAATAGCCCAAATCGACCAATACATAGATTTCGTATGACGTCACACGCCTGGCTGGGCAATCACAGTGGCCGCCATCACAGGGGTCAGCGCTACCCTTGCCGACTACGGCATGGTTATGAAAACAAAGTTGATATTACTCAAATACTACACTAAAGAAACATAATCTAACATATTAAGAAGGGTTTGTTTAGGCACATTAAAACTAGTAAAGGTTTAAAACAGCGAGAAAACGGTATTTCCGAGTATTGCCGCATACATATGACAACTAACGAGCCCCCTACAATGGCGACGGCCGTGATGTCAGAGGCACTATATTAACCAGATTCTAACTCTGTTCTATCAGAAAACTCCCTGTCTGTTTCTGCTTCTTATAGTAAAGAAAATGGAATCTTTTTGATTGGTTAATTAGAGGATATGGAGGATTATTACTGTTGTATCTCATGTTCATCCTCTATTGTATCCTCTTCACTGATCAAATCATTCTGTGGAATAGTTTCTTGATTTTTCTCAACCTCGTAGCAGTTTACTGTTAGGGTTTTGAAATAAAAAAAATAAAATGGTCTCCACTTGTTTATGCGTTTCTGTATTAAATTTATGTCGAAATTTCATATATTTAATACCAAGCGTTTATAGCTCAATGGTGATGCTAACAAATCGAACAATTATGCACGACCTGTCTATCTTCTTTGCTATCTTTTACTCTTGTGCTACCCTCGAGCTTTTTACTCTTGTGCTGCCATCTAATGGATTTTTGGATGAGCGTTTTCTTGTCGCTCACCAAGGCTCCTCTGTGTGGTTGTTATAATGCTATCGTGGGAATTTGGCGATGCGGGGATATTTGGTCTCAATCTAATGACGCTTGATCGTAGGTCTTTGCTAATCAATGGCATTGATATAAAAATATATAATCATAGGTGAAAGGGGTGACTCATTATAGGAAAACTGTGTTATCTCTATAAAGCTGCATATGAGGCAACGATATCAATGTCATAGTAATTATGTTGCAGAAGTTCTTAGACAACAAAATATTCGTGAAGGTCGGCCGATATGCCCGTTCTTGTAATGTTTTGATCATCTTATATATAAGCATTTAGAAATTATTTTCGGTCCTATTTTACCAATGAGGTGAGGAATAAAGTGATTAGAATACGCGATAAACATAATTCCTCCATTTGCTATTCATATGTATTCTTCCATTCTATTCGCATCCCTGGAGATCTTCTCCCTTAAATAAACACACAACCAGACAACTGGTGTATGCATGTTAATTGATACTATCATTTCGATGTTATTAGCTCCTATGTTTAGTTACATCATATAGCCATGCACCTAGATAGTTAGAACCACCCTAGACACAGCGCCAGGCAGAATATCATTATGAATCCTGTGAGCTTTGGTCTTGTGAAGGACTCATTAATACGGAAATGCCATAATAATATTGGCGACGGAAAGAACAATATATTATTTTAACCAAGCATTACTTGTTCTAGATTAAAATGCGTATCTAGGCTCAGGCAAAAAAAAAAGGTGTGTTTCCGATTTATCTGGCTGAAAACTAGGTTGGGGGGTGGTAACTTTTTTTTTTGGTAATTTTTTTTGTTTGGAAACCACCTCCCAGGAACTGATAAAAATGTCTTTTTCATAACAATAGTTGTTTCGAACATGGGAAATGTGCCTTTTGACAGTTCCGGGTTAGGAAAACCCGTTTTCCTGCTTTTATAAGTTTTTTTTTTGTCAAAAAATCCAAAAAATGTACGATATGATGGGGGAAAAAATCAGGTATGGTAAATTTTTTTTAGGTAGGGTAAGGTTTTTCTAGGTAGGGGGGGGGGGGGGTAAATCGGAAACACACCTATTTTTTTTGGCCTCATTAAGAAATGTAGATGTTTAATTTCATTTCTTTTGAGTAAGTAGATGGCTGTATGAGTGTTTTTCTAAATAGTTCGCAATGCGCGGTGAACATGTTTATATATATATATATATTATACAGAAGTACGGACAGAACAGACGCATTGTAGAGATTACTAATATATATGTGAATGTTTAATTCCTTTTATTCTATTGTTATTTTCATATCACAACAAACATGGGGACATAATATTTTGACAGTCATAACCGACGACAAAAAGACTGTTGTGCCGGCAAATTCTTTTCCTTCTTGGTAAACAATACCAGTATGTATAATGTAATTTGCAATTGAACGATTACTTTTCGTAACAATAGTAAAGATAATTAATAAAGTTGTATGTAACAACTTAAAGTAAGTTACAGATTACACATTTTTAGTTGACGAGACACACTACAAAAAGCCGACTCTCCGGCGGGTTATCCCAGTGGACTTTTCTCAATTGTGTTGGCAATTAAGGGCCGTCCATACTATGTAACGCTTTTTTGCCTCAAAACGCAACATATGGGACCGTAACGCATGGTCCGACACCCCCCGCCACCCCAATAGTGTGCATGGTCGATTGGACAAAAGAATATTCGTCGGTTGGCGGACACAGTATATGACGACAAAAAGACTGTTGTGCCGGCAAATTCTTTTCTTTTTTGGTAAACAATACCAGTACGTGTAATGTAATTTGTAACTGAACGATTACTTTTGGTTGACGCCTGTAGTATTGTCGGGTATGACAACGCCCCCAGTGGAATCTCGTCCAATAATATTTCGATTATTGGTGGCTGGTTCCATTCGCACATTAATCACTAGGGAATATCATGCGCAGCAATTGAGCCCAATAGCTACCCCCCTCCGCATTTCCCCTTATCACTGAGTCGTTTCCCCAGTCGCTTCGATGAATTTCCTGTCATCAAGTTTTGGAGCAACTGCAGAGAACTGTTTCCCTCTATGGGTTCCATCACGTTTCTGAATACCATCAGCAGCCTGATTTGTCGGAGCAGTTGCCACAGTTGGTAAGAATTTGCCTACATTGCACCAGTGTTCTTTCAAAGACTTGTCTGGAACCAACACTGCAGCTAGTGATGCCTTGGAACACGGATGGATCCATACCCCTAGATATACATGCGACGGCAGAGACAGTGAAACTGAGAGGCGAATAAGCATGTTGTCACCAATAATCCCCCATTGCACCAGCATTCCTTACATCGTGTTTAGCTAAGAACGTCACACCTGCAAGAAAGCTCCGATATTCCCAGCTGCATGCTTATCGCCCTATCGCCATTTGGAGATAAATGTTCAATACGCCCAATACGTATACGTGTAGCACACGCTTGGGGCAGTTCGTGATTACGGTAGATCAAGCGTATTTGTTTGTACAGTACATACTTATAAATGGATATATGGAGGAAGCCGCTCTCGCTTATCACTGATAGGAAGTACCCATGAGATCGTTTATGGACAAAAACACATATAATATACGCGAGATGTAATATATAGTTAAGAAATGACACTGGAGTTATAAATAGTACAGCAGCGTCTCACTCGCAGAAGTAGGTTATGGTCGAAGGGAGTGGAAGACAAAGTTGAGGTCACGTACTTAAATGACTGTACGCACTTCTTGCTGTGATATTCCACACGGCGACACAGGGCCCTTCTCCAAAAGGACCTTTACAAAGAAAGGCGGGGACTTCTATCAGACTCTGTTAGTAAACATGAACTCAGGTATGTACGTTTTTTCGGATGCTAATATATGTTCTATGATGTGGTTATACATATATTGTATGAATTGCTCCAATGACAGCATTAGTATCGTTGGTATAACCGTGTTATCCTATCGTCATGCCTGAATACATTTCTTGTCTTCAAAGTTCGAAGCTGAGACTAAGATAGTACAAAGAAAGAGATCGCCTTTTATATATTCCGTGTATTAACACGGTCCGCCTAGGAAGCCTTCAAGATTTATTATTCTATAGCATATTATATATACAACCGTTTGATGCATATATGCTTATCCATTACGGCATAACTATTTGTTTTACTGACTGATTTTAAATGAAAATTTAGGCCATTTGGAGAACCTTTCGGATGAGATAAGATCGATATGCTAATGACTTTCCCGGCCCTGGAGTAAGCCCACCACTATCGACCTAATGAGATTCGAATGGGATTTTGCTCTGAGTTTCCCTCAGTTTGAAGGGATCTGATAGGCTCTGAGCTTAGGCTGTATATTCATCTTTGATCCTATAAAAATTCCAATGTCGATGATTATATAATTTAGGATATTTGAATTCTCTCTTCAGTCCTGGCTTCAGCCCCACAGCAGTGATAACGATCTCCATCCTCCCTTCCGCTCTGACCAAACCAATATATATGAATTAATTTTCACTTCACCACAAATTGCTCAGGTTTCAGAGAATAGGGCTCTAGAAGCTAAGCTGTACATGTTTTTTTGTTATTTTGATGTGTGTGTGAGGGCTCAAGCTAGAAACCCATGTGTCCGTAGTGCGTGGTGCGCACTGCGTGGTGCGTATAATCTGTTTCCATGTGTCCGTGAAAAGTCTTGTAACGCTGCGTACAAGTAACTACAATTGCTCCCTGATGACGTCACTGTGATGACGTCACCAAGTACATTTCTATATGTTCACGCAGCGTAATGCGTATTCAATCGCCTCCTGGAGTGATCGGAATACGCAGTGCGCACTACGTATCACGCAGTACGCATACATGGGTTCAGTCCTGTTAATTTCTTTACTTTTGATTTTCACGCATTACGCACTACGCACCACGCATCACGCACTACGGACACATGGGTTTCTAGCTTTAGATTGCCTGGACTATACATCGTCGTCGGCCTCACTGATGCCACACATAAATAACTGTTGTGGTTAGGCCCATCGGTCCACTCGGTCATGTTGATATCAATCGGCCCAATCGGCCGTGAAAATTACTCTAGCTCTGATAGTGGAAAGCATTGGGGAACCTTTTCTTCTCTCTCCTCCTTCAGAAGTTGTGATGCAAATCTGGAACTTTAATCAGGTTTTCCTGTCTTTGTTTCTACTCCCCCTTCGGAGTAACACTCCCAGCCTCCCTCTGTCTTTCTCACAGTGCAAACCTCTGTCTCTCTGTCTCTGTCTCTCTGTCTCTTTCTCCCTCCCTCACCCTTTCTCTTTCTTTGCCTCAGCTTTCCGCAGTCTGTACAATGTGTAAGATTAACTTTTTTTCTCTCAGTTGGTGGGTGAAATCAGAGATTTACCCGCCCACACAGAAATGAAATTACAGCTTTTCCCGCCCACACAGAAATTTACCCGCCAACTAATTACCTCACAGTGAAAGCCGGAGTGGGAGAGGGTAAGGCTGTGGGAAAGGGAGAGGGATTGGGATTGGGAGAGGGAACGGGAGACGAAGTGGGACGGGAGCGGGATCAGTAGAGGGAGTGGGAGATGGAATAGGGGAGGGAATGGGAGAGGGAGAGGGAGTGGGAGAGCATATGACCCATCAGAGGAAGATGTATAATGCAATAGGCAGGAAGAGAGGGGAGAGAAAGAGAGAGGGAGTGGGAGCAGGTGAGGGAGAGAGCGGGAACAGGAGCGGGAGAGGAAGAGGGAGTGGGACAGGGATAAGGACAGGCAGGGACAGGGAACAAAACAACAGCACAACAGTCACCAAAAAAAGCATCTTAACAGGATTCCATTTGAGGTATAAATGTTAATTCAGATACTAAGTTACAGAGAGAACTTGAAAGAGGGAGAGGGAACGGGAAAGAGAGGGAGCGGGAGAGGGAGCGGGAGAGGGAGCGGGAGAGGGAGCGGGAGAGAGACAAGGACAGGCAACACAAAAACAGCACAACAGTGACCAAAAAAAGCATCTAAACAGGGTTCCATTTTGGGTATGAATGTTAATACAGATACTAAGTTACAGAGACAACTTGAAAGAGAAAGATGGTGGGAGAGGGAACAAGGAGAGATGAGGGTGTGGGTCCCACTGTCCCACTAGTAAATCCCGTGCTAGTTCTCCTAATTAATATTTGACTATATCAATTGTTTTCCCCTCAACTGATTTAGTACAATATAAAACTCATGCGACTTCACCCGATGTTTACAGTTTCTTTTCATTTTTTTTCGTCCAGGGATATCCAGGGACATCCCCTTCTTTATATTCTCTATCAAGGTACTTAATAATCATTGAACCCTGGTAATATGTTTAAGTAAAATAGGTGAATTCGTCCAGGGATATCCAGGATATCATTGAACCCTGGTAATATGTTTAAGTAAAATAGGTGAAAATAGTTTGATGTTATGTTACTTTTGAAGCTTAAAGGATTGTTCTGATGGGCCTGAAAACCAGCAGAATGCATTAAAACAACACTCAATATACTTAAACATAAATTTACGCCCCAAGGCCCCTGAATGATAGCTTGGACCCACTACACTCTCATATATTTCTGAGGAGAACCCTGAATGGAGATCCTTTTTTTCCTACTGAATTAAGGGCAGTTCAAGGTAGGGTTCCTGTAGTCAGTAAAAAGTCAGTAATTTCGATTTTGGGGGTTTACTCAGTAATTTTCAAAGTGCATCAGGAAAAAGTCAGCAATTTTTTATCTGAGGCTCAGAGCCCTGTAAAATCAGTAGAAGGCGCTCAAATGGCACTCATTTTCTAAAAAAAAAAAAAAAATCCCGGGGATGGTTATGGTGGCTATAACACAGGTGGGGCATTATTCAAAATCAGGTTTTCTTAGTTTTTTGTTATAACCAGCAACATAATCTCATTCAGGCAACTAAAATCTTTAATTTTAATTTGAGCTATTTAGCCCCCACCCCCAATAACCAATACACACAAATGACCTGAAAGAGGACTGCCTGTGCCCCCTCCCCCTAAGGTCCACCTCCTGAATCCGCCCCTGAATATCTAGTGTATATATATCATTCTAGCTATCAAAGTATGACTATATCAATTATTTTTCCCTCAACTGATTTAGTACCTGTAACTTACAACATGGCTCATTGGCGTTACCATTTACTTTATGCGTAGAACATTGTCTATCTATATGATACATGTGTCGGAAATATCCTAACGTAGATGTGGTTATTAGATGCATTGACGTCATCGTCGCACAGGCGTTATTCCAATTATCACTTTCTGCACAAAGCTAAGAAAGGCAACACATATATCATATATGAAGTGTTACGTCTCTCCACCCAGTTCAGAACTGGGTCAAAAAAGATATTGAATATCAAATAGGACAGAAATCTATAACGGAGGCAATCAAACCTACCGTTCATACAAAGCATGGATTGGTACATAGTTTGGCATAATATACGTCTGATGTCTGTGTTGGGAGGTTAAAGCTGCATTCTCATTTAACATTGATCAAAAACTAAACATTTTCTATTTTCCCCTTCTTTCCCTGGCCATCTGAAATTAATTTGACCAAAATTCTGAAGAATTCATTGTGGAGGGTCATAAAAGTCCACATTTATATTTCACTGGCCGGCCGAAATCCTTTGCGTCAGTGGTTTCACTTAGGGCATTATCGCTCACCAGTGCTAGTTTTCTTTAGCCGAATCAACTTCAAATAATTGCACAATATTGAAAAGTTCTTGAACAAATTTGGTAGGCTGGGTTTTGTTCTAATAGCTCAGAGAATACAGCTTCAATAAATTCAGCGTTCTCAGATGAGACTGTATTGACCGACCAGTCGCTGCCAATATTAATTGTTACGAATCCAGTCCGGCGAAGGTTTCATCGAATGCTGTTTGAAACTGCGTCGATTCTCACGAAATGGGGCATGGGAGGATTCAAAATCTGTATTACCAACATTCTCAAAATTCAGAAAACCTTTTTGCTTCGACGAATAGAATATTTGGGGTCTCATTCCAGTCCTACTAAATTAGATAAAATGATTATTTTATTTTACCAAGAGGGAATACTCAATGACGGCTTTTGCCAACGTGTTCAACGGGGGTCAGGTGAGTGTTCCTGTTTCCACCCCGTTCTTGGCCTAAAGATCAAATTGGAGAGCAGCACATGTATTAGATTGAATTGAGGTGGAATAAGATGAAATGAGATGGTTGAAGTTGAGGCATATTTGTCCATGATGCCTACAGATGCACACTGTTGAAAAATCAATGCCTAATAATAATCTGCTTTCATCATTATTATCTTCCAAAAATAATGGCTGAAATATTTACTGAGAATTAAGAGGGTCTTGATTTTGCCTGGGCTCCATGCGTTGAAAAATCCCTCCCATGAGATGGCAGCCATCAAACTATTTTTTATACATGTTATAATACTGGCCGACAAGCAACAATGGATGTATTTGTTGCACCAGTGCGTTGTTTGCCATTTCTTGGTTGAAATCCTTTAAAATCTTGTTCATTTTGATTATTATTTCATTTTTGTTAGCAATTTGTGTTTCACGTCCTCACCAAGTATTGCTGTGTTGAAATCTTCCCACTGTTTCGTAGAAATAGTACTGAGGTAAATTTTGTCCATGATAGCCCGATGTTGTCTAAATTTCTCTTGTACCAGATTCTGCAGAACTTAAATTCCTGCTCCTTCGATTTCCAATTTTGATTTGTTTTTGCACTTCATCATGATAGTCAGGTTTCGTCGCTGATCTATCGTTTTAGCAGGTGTTTACACATGGCTTATCCAATTGGTATGACTGACTTCACATGTTTTACTATCAGATCCTTGATCTCTAACAGCATCTCTAATCTGCTAGCAGCATCTGGTGTTATATAATACGTTCCTGTCCATATAGTACAGGATGGACAACCCATGACTTCTAGCCTCCCTGGATCACAACTAAACACATGTAATGAAACATCTCATTAAATTGAAGGAGAAAATCACGACAATAACAGAACTGTTTTCCCTTTTCAAATCAGATTATACCACTATTAATTGACATGCATATTTTAAAAATATTACAAAAACGTGAAGAAAAAAATCAAACATACGTGAATCACTTTAAACTGGGTTTACTTGAAGGAGAAAACCAAGACAAAAATAGAAATGTTGTGCCTACAAATTTGATTTCCTGGGGATCGGTTTTCACATGTAGATGAAAGTTGTGCGTGTACAGACATACAACATGATAGATCACTTAAGATCAAAATGTTCTCCAGGAAAAACCTAAGGCAAAGACTAAAGTAGTAAATTTTGAGTCTCATAAGTGCGAGTAAGCAGTGACTTATACAATCATGTTTGAAAGGTTGAAGTAATCTTAATAGTGTCCATTAGAAAAGACACTATCAAAAGAAACACCTAGCTATATATCAACTTAATATATTAAAGGGAAAAGGGAGAATATGGACAGAGAGTATGAGAGGAGAAACAGACGAAAACGGCAGGAGAGAAAGGGGGGATGGAGAGAGAAGGAGAAAGGAAAGAGGCAGAAGTGAAGAGGCGAGGAAGAGAGGAGAGAATAGTGAGAGGGCATGTATACTGCATACATACATGTGTATGTATGCCTACTTACCTACATAGTACATGCATCCATATACCGATACATGGATGCATATAATGTATGTGTGTGTACATGTATAGCAAAACATGCAAAACACCTCCACCAAAATCATTGAAATCGTTAAAAACACATACATGTATGGGATATATACACAAACCTGCAAAATTCATATCAGAGACAATTTAGAGATGAACTACTATACGTTAGTTTCGTTTAAACTCAATTGAGGGCTATGTAATGTACAATACATTTAATTTATATCATCTTCGATACCTACTGCATGAAACAATGCTGAACTGTAAGCTGATTGTGCAGTGTATTTAGTTTTGTGCGGAACCCATAAAACAGTCATGCATGTGTGTCCATTATAACGGCACAAGTGTGCGATTATGAAAAACTGAAGGCACCACCAAAGGGCACTGTAGTAACCGATCAAGTATGTAATAAATATCCGAAACAATTTAGAGATGAACTTTGGATACAGAAGAAACCTAAATATCCGCAATATGTTCTAGTTTCTTCTAAACTCAATTGAGGGAAATGCCATGTACAATAACTGTTTAAATATACTATAGGTCTATATTGAATTGAAAAAATACATTCGGTTTATTATCTTCAAGCCCTACTGCATGAAGAAATGCTGAACTGCAAGCTGATTGTGCAATTTATTTAGTTTTGTCAAGAACCCATATAACAGTCATTTTCAAGAGTACTATCAATCTTCGAACAAAAAAGTTCTCAGAATCAGTTCTCAGATTAAATAAAAAAGAATTCTATTTCAACATCCTCAAAGAATTAAAGAGTTAGAACCTGCTGATTAGATTTAAAAGATACACTATTTTCATCTCAGATGAACTTATGTGATTTAGTCAAAAGAATTCTTAATAATTTTGGTAACCCTGATGGATAAGATGGTTCTCAACCAATGATGCAAAATGATCTTACCCCTGATTGACTTTCAACTAACTTACTTGACTGCTTGTACCAAAAAACCAATAACAACCATACAGAGATTGCAAAACCGCGCACTCTGCATATATATATATGTCAGATTCAAGAACACCTAAAATCCAACTACAGCACGAAGCATATGTTATGACCATCAAGTGAATGAGGTGCATACAATTGATATTATTATAGTCAAATGCGGATATTATAAGGTACGTGAGAAACCAACTTACAGACCCGCAGAGACGGCGCTCCAGTATTTAATTCACTACTACTGAGATTGAACCAATTTTAAAAGTCGTTACCTGCCGAATTAAGGAGAACTGATGATTGAAATGTTCAGTCTGGTCAGCTGAACAATCAGGCACCAGCAGAAGACCACTGCGAGGTGATCTGGAAATTAATAAGAAAAGGAGAAGAAATTAACTCTCATATCAATGTAAACCCCTACCCTCAACAAAATGTACTAGAATGATGTGGTATATCGGTGAATTCGTAATATATGTCGGAGTGAGTAAGAAGAATGTTAGACTCAAGCAGTAGCTAAGATTTTTCTTGTTTATTGACAGAAATAGCTCACATTGCCATATTTAGAATGGATTATGCTGACGTCACTCTAGTGGGTCAGTATTACTTAAGTCACATTTGTCAGGCTACTGTATTATAATTATGTGCATTCCTTTTGAAAGGTGCCACGATAAAAATGTAGGCTAGTTGTCTAAAAATAGCTCTAACGTTAGCGGTATCTCCGCAGTCTGTTGTCATGCTTCGCGGAGATCCAAAGTAACTGATCAAGTTGTTAATTTCATAGTTCTATGTAGGCAAACTATGAAATTAACAAAGATTGCTCTAATGTTACCCCCGCAGTTTGTTGAGGTACTTCGCAAAGTTTCAAAGTCATTTTTTAAGTTCTTAATTTCATGTAGGCAAACTATGAAATTAACAACTGAGACAAGCCCTTTGGATCTCTATGAAGCACAAATCCATAGGCCTACAAAGTCGGGGGTGCTCGCACTGTCTCTGACACTTTTTCTACCACGTTGGCTACTTTTTCAGTGTTATCTGATAATTTACACTTGATATGTGATCAAACTTTATGCACATGGTTATATTAGATATTATAGTAAGAATACCATAGTGTGAAGTATGAGGTGGACAATACTCACCGAGTAAGCTCAGAGGCCATAGGCAGAGTTGCTTCTGGGCTTATGAGGTGTGTATTGTTCACCGAATACCCGACACTGCGGTATTCTTGCTTTTATTCCATGATTTCGTGTAAAAAGAATCTGTATTTCCATGCTGTCATGTCAAACATTCAGTGCAGTGTCTCTCTCAGACGCCACTTCCAGTAAAGAAACATACATCTATTTTCACTTGAAACTTGAATAAAAAATCATTTTACCCGACATTTATACTGCCAACTATTTAGGGATGGATAGAATTAGGCATTTGACTTACTATTTCATGTAGATGGGCTTGAATTAATCTAAAATCAATAAATTAACTTTCTGATCGCACCAGTCAGCTGAAACAATATGAGGCAAAAATACTTCACTGGTCGTGAGAATGAAGTATTTCAAATATATACTTCACTCTCACAGCCAAATCATGGAATAAAGAATGGAACTTGCCGTTGTAATCAAATATTTATTGGACTTAGTAGAGCAGCAAGAGGTTCAAAAAGGCTTTATTTTAGAAGTTACCCATACCCAAAGGGTAACAAGACATGCCATACATCAAATTAATCCTTGGAATGTGTACAATCAGAATATGCCTGATGACATTTGCAAATTTTGGTGCGGGCCGAGAAAAAGTAGGTCAAAGCCAAAAACATGCCGAAATAAAGTTTTTTTAATAAAAAATTCACAGTAATTAATTGAACACATTTTTTTTCATTCTGATTTCACTTTTGGAAAGCAAACATATGTACCCATAGGGAAAATATAGATTTGTACCCTTTTGTTTATCATTATTATCCGTTTTTCATCATTTTTGACAAAAAAATGCTAAAAACACACACCGTAACTTAGACCATGGGCCAGGTACCAAAACCCTCCCCCCCCTGGGGATTTTTCGCGGTGGTGTTTTTTTGATACTACAGAGTTTGAATCATCAGAATCTACTTGTCTGCCATCTGGCCGTCGGTGATTTGGGGTTCAAATGGAACGTTTCCATGGTAACTTGTGTTTTTTTTGTACTCTAGCAGAAATTAGGTTTTTAGTGTCCCATTTCTACACTGTATTCAGGAATGTGACCAAACTTGGGTATAATGAAGGTGTATATGAGGGCTATCTGCAGACTTCAAATCAATGACCTTGATCAAGGTCAAGGTCACCAAATATGACCTTGAAGTACAAAAAATAGCATCATTCTGGAAAGTGACATCCTATTTTCCCTTATAAAAATAGGACAATAGGGAAAAATGACAACCTATTGCATATAAGTAGTAAGTGACATCATGGGAAAGAAAAAGAACCCATGCCAGGTGTCATTGGAATGTGCGTTGCTATAGTAACCAAGGCTTACTTTTCACTCTGTTCTAAATTTTGGTTAAATCCAATTTAAATATACAAGCCTGTATCTCGGGAACTATTCATCCCTAGGCCACACAATTTATGCATGTGACAGGCCTCTGAGAGGATTTCCATTAGCCATCTTGTGAATGACCTTTTTCAAGGTCATGGTCACTGTTTTCAAGGTCAAAGCTGATATTTTGGTGAAAATTTGAGTAATTGATACATATCTCGGGAAATATTTATCCCTTGACAACAAAATTTGAGCAACTGATAGAGCTCTGTGAGCACTTTCATTACCCATCTTATCAATGACCTTTCTCAAGGTCAAGGTCACAATTTCCAAGGTCAAACCAGAAATTTTGATCTAAATTTTTAGCAATATGTATGTATCTCTGGAAGCAAGTAATGCTCAGCTACATAATTTAAGTATCTAATAGACCTCTAATAGCACATTCATTAATCATCTTATGAATGACCTTTGTCAAGGTCAAGGTCATCATTTTCTAGGTCAAACCTGATATTTTGATGTAAATTTGAATAATAGGTAAGTATCTCTGGAACTATTTATTACTTGACTACAAAATTTAAGCATGTGACAGGCCTCTGAGAGCTCTTCCATAAGACATTTCATCAATAACCTTAGTCAAGGTCATGGTCACTATTTTCAAGGTCAAAGCTGAAATTCTGGTGAAAATTTGAGTAATTGATACATATCTCTGGAACTATTTATCCCTTAACTACAAAATTTAAGCATCTGATAGGGCTCCAAGAGCTCTTCCATTAACTAACTTATCAATGACCTTTGTCAAGGTCAAGGTCACCATTTCCAAGGTCAAACTGGAAATTTAGATCTAAACTTATAGAAATAGGTATGTACCTCTTGAAGTAAGTATCCCTTGGCTATGCAATTGAAGCATGTGATAGGGCTCTGAAAGCACTTACATTAATCATCTCATCAAGGACCTTTAATTATCAAGGTCAAGGTCATCCCTTCCATGGTCAAACCTAAAATTGGTATCTAAATTTGAATATTAGGTTCATATCGCTTGGACTATTTATCCCTTGACTACATAATTTAAGCATATGACAGGGTTCTAAGAACACTTCCAATTAGGCAACTTATCAATGACCTTTGTAAAAGTCAAGATTACCATTTCCAAGGTCAAACATAAAGTTTGGTCTAAAACTTAGTAATCTAATATATAAAGCTTAAGAAGGGTATTTGTTAGGCATGTTCTGGGAATCTGTGATCTCCCCAGCTTTTCTGGTCTCTACAGGTCTGTCAACCCTGTCTGGCAGACATTATATGTGGTTTGTGAAGGTATCTTGGGTGAAAATGTGATTTTGAAGCCTTTTTTAAATTGGGATCAAGATACTACATGACTTCCAGGGGGACCCAACTACATGGAGAGTAGTTGGAGAGTGAAGAAGAGGGGAGGGAGAGGGTGGGGGTATTGGAGACGGGGAGAGGAGGAAGAGGGTGTAGGAGGGAAGAGTGAGGCAAAGGGAGAGGGTGGGGAAATAGAAGAGGGAGAGGGGGAGGAAATAGAAGAGGGGCAGAGAAAAGAGGAGGGGAGGGAGAGGATATACCTATACAAATTTGAATATTTTAGGTTTGTCTACTTTGTGTGTGAGATGAGTATGCCTGTAGCAGACTGATTCTGTCTGATCTGCTTGGTTAGCAAAGTATGGATGGATGTCCTGTTTATTTTAGTTTTTTTATATAGTACTTTGCAATGGGTTTTCATTTTCCATGGGACTAGATGTCAGTAATGGAGGCTTTTTCTTTGTGATAAGCAAATTGAACCCTACCTTTGCAGAACTCATATACATAGCTTGCATTTTAGTTCTTTGAGGCCTGATAGTGACAGTGGTTTTTTCCACTCAGTAGCCAATCTTGTAGTCCTCTACCAGGAGCTGGAGGAGAGCAGGGGGCAGAATGAAGTAGTAGGTGCCGAGAATTGCAATGTTTTTGTCCACTTAATGCTGATGGTTATTGAATGTCATGTGGGCTCTACATTAGATTTTGTGAGATGTTTGGAAACACCAAACTTTGCCATTGACCTGTCATTGCCCTGTCTGCTCTGCATCTTTAGTGGATACCATGTCTAAGAAAACCCATGAACGTCAATAGAATTGCCACCTTTAGCAGATTGGTATACTCATTATTGTTGACCACTCGGACAGTTTATGAGACCACATCAGGTGAGACATGTGGCCTTTGTTTGTGTATGCAGTGTACAATGAGGTTGATACCCTTAAGAGCTGCTTTTACCACAGAATGGTTTTAGGTGCAATGCATCCAGATTTGCAAGGCGAACAAAATGAGAGGAGATGATCCACTCTGGAAAATATACTGAATGCATCAGCAAATTTGGCCTGATGCAGGGTTGTCATAGTCAAAGTTTGTATGGATGGAGAACGCCCCAAATTTTTTAATAGTTCTATTGGCCATAGTCCCAGGGCAGTGTGCATTCCTCTGCCTCCATCTAGCTGTCAACCACAGATCCTGGGGTAATTTGTGATATTGCCAGGAGGTGCATCCTCTAAGGCTTCACCCATTTAGAACATTTTTTCCAAGGATATGGACAAAGTCTTATGATACTTCAGTGTTAGCTGAGTCATGCCAGATGAGCCTAGCCCAGGCTGCAGCCAAAATTGGCTCCTTTTGTTTAATGCTTTTGAATGCCTCCACACTTGCAGAATTATCACAGGCAACACCCCCCCCCCCTTCCCCTCATCCTCCTTTTTAGTGAAGAGTCTGAGAGCAGCCACACAGTTTATTGCCTCTTATTGGTTTATCATATTTTTGAGTGGTTGTAGCAGCTGTGGGTATAACATACATACATGTGTATCAGTGCTTCCCCTCCCTGAAGGTATGTATCAACCAGATGTTTCTGTCTACTGTCTTTTGGGGCATCACTATAGATATGCCCTTACTGACATGCTGATGTAGACATGACCCCCAGCCACAGCCCTGATAACTTCTGGATTCTGGTGCATGAATAGCTTGGCAAGTGGTATTATCCAAGCACTGTGGGCTATTTGCCCCAGCATTTGCTGGACATACCTTGTGGAGACAACCCTCCTGCTTGCCATTTGCACCATGGCCTAGTGTATTTTAGCAAACCTGGTAGTTAGGGCTAGAGTCTTGATATAACTTGAAGAATCAGGCTGTCTTGGTATATTAGTGAGGCTATCCCCATCTTTTGAAGTGCCCTAACTATAAACAAGGCAGCCTGCCTCATAACACATCATGAAGATATCTCTCCAATGAGAAGGGCTTGGTGAACTGCACTGATGTTGCAAGTGGGCAGATTGAAAATATACTCTGGAGAGGTTGATCACAGCCATGGCAACATACCTCCTTCCCATGTTGTTGATGTGGTCTACTGCCATGTAGACTGTTGGCAAGTTGGGCATGGATGGGGTGCCATTGTATTGGTTCTTTATGATATTTTTATTAACTCCACCAGCAGGAAATGAGAGGTTGACAATGAGTCTCCTCCTCACAGAGTTGCTGTTTGGCCTTATTATAGACTAGCAAAGTACCCGTCCCCCTCTCCCCACACTTCCCCCTCTCCCTCTTTTCCCTCCGTCTCTTCTCTATCTCTCATACCTGTTTTTCTCTCCCAGCCCCATCTCTGATTCCCCCCTGCTCCTTTCCCTCTTCCTCATGCTCCCCCTCCTTGTTTTCTCTCCCTTCCCTCTGTCCCTTTCCATACATCCTCTACCTCCCCTCCTCTTTTTCCTGCCCCTCTTCTTTTCCTCCCCTCCCCCTCTTCTATTTCCCCACCATCTCCTTTTGCCTCACTCTCCCCTCCTACACCCTCTTCCTCCCCTCCCCCTCTCCAATACCCCCACCCTCTCCCACCCCTCTTCTTCACTCTCCCATTCCTCTGCATGTAGTTGGTTCCCCCATGAATTGATGCAGTAGCTTGTGGCTAATGACGTAGGATCTCAAAGGGGCTTTCCCAGGCTATAAATAGAGTGAGGAGATCCCAATTTAAAAAAGGCTTCAAAATCACATTTCTACCCCAAAGAAACCCCTCTTTTCTACCACTCTTCATAGAAATCGCTCTACCCATAATATTATATGGATTATATAAATAGGTCATGATTTGACCGGTCTTGAACCAGTGGTTGATGGTGGTGATGACACTGGGCCAACCAAGGCATCCCTTTTCACCTCTAAGACAATATAGTATTCAATTACATGGTGTGGGTCTTGGGTGCCAAATTGTTGGTTTTCTGTCTGTGGTTGATTTAAGATTGGTCCTCCTCTCTTCTGAAGATGGAACCCAAAGGACACCCCACTAAAGACCATGTCATCATCTAATGTCCCAAATCTCATCATTCCACTTTTCTAGTTTGTATGGTAGTAGTATTGTTGCTTCCAGCCACTTTGACATTTATCGAAGACCTGACTCTCATATATTGAGGCTACTCTATCATGTATAGTTTGGATAGGATTGGGCCATGTAGTGTATGTATCAAAGGTTGCATTCTTTCATAGGATTTGTGTATTTTCCCTGATGAGGGCCTGTAACAATCAGGGACAAGCAGGGAACAGTCTATCTTCATACAGACTGTAGTGATCTGTAGACCTGTCTAACATGTAAGGGTGGTTCTGTAGATCCAGTTGACAAAGATCATTGATAAAACGTCTAATTAAAGTGTTCTTAGAGCCTAATCATGTGGTTAAATTGTGTAGATAAATGATTCCAAAAATAATATCTATTGCTAAAGATTCGAGGTTTGAATTTTGGGTTTGACCTTGAATGATGACCTTAACCTTGATAATTAAAGGTCCTTGATAAAATGATTAATGAAAGTGCTTTCAGAGCCCTATCACATGCTTCAATTGCGTAGCCAAGGGATACTTACTTCAAGAGGTACATACCTATTTCTATAAGTTTAGATCTAAATTTCCAGTTTGACCTTGGAAATGGTGACCTTGACCTTGACAAAGGTCATTGATAAGTTAGTTAATGGAAGAGCTCTTGGAGCCCTATCAGATGCTTACATTTTGTAGTTAAGGGATAAATAGTTCTAGAGATATGTATCAATTACTCAAATTTTCACCAGAATTTCAGCTTTGACCTTGAAAATAGTGACCATGACCTTGACTAAAGTTATTGATAAAATGACTTATGGAAGAGCTCTCAGAGGCCTGTCACATGCTTAAATTTTGTAGTCAAGTAATAAATAGTTCCAGAGATACATACCTATTATTCAAATTTACATCAAAATATCAGGTTTGACCTAGAAAATGATGACCTTGACCTTGACAAAGGTCATGCATAAGATGATTAATGAATGTGCTATTAGAGGTCTATTAGATACTTAAATTATGTAGCCGAGCATTACTTGCTTCCAGAGATACATACATATTGCTAAAAATTTAGATCAAAATTTCTGGTTTGACCTTGGAAATTGTGACCTTGACCTTGAGAAAGGTCATTGATAAGATGGGTAATGAAAGTGCTCACAGAGCTCTATCAGTTGCTCAAATTTTGTTGTCAAGGGATAAATATTTTCAGAGATATGTATCAATTACTCAAATTTTCACCAAAATATCAGCTTTGACCTTGAAAACAGTGACCATGACCTTGAAAAGGTCATTCACAAGATGGCTAAAGGAAATCCTCTCAAAGGCCTGTCACATGCATAAATTGTGTGGCCTAGGGATGAATAGTTCCCGAGATACAGGCTTGTATATTTAAATTGGATTTAACCAAAATTTAGAACAGAGTGAAAAGTAAGCCTTGGTTACTATAGCAACGCACATTCCAATGACACCTGGCATGGGTTCTTTTTCTTTCCCATGATGTCACTTACTACTTATATGCAATAGGTTGTCATTTTTCCCTATTGTCCTATTTTTATAAGGGAAAATAGGATGTCACTTTCCAGAATGATGCTATTTTTTGTACTTCAAGGTCATATTTGGTGACCTTGACCTTGATCAAGGTCATTGATTTGAAGTCTGCAGATAGCCCTCATATACACCTTCATTATACCCAAGTTTGGTCACATTCCTGAATACAGTGTAGAAATGGGACATTAAAAACCTAATTTCTGCTAGAGTACAAAAAAAACACAAGTTACCATGGAAACGTTCCATTTGAACCCCAAATCACCGACGGCCAGATGGCAGACAAGTAGATTCTGATGATTCAAACTCTGTAGTATCAAAAAAACACCACCGCGAAAAATCCCCAGGGGGGGGGAGGGTTTTGGTACCTGGCCCATGGTCTAACTTTAACACCATCAGTCATCAATCTAAGTCACATTTACCTGCCATTTCTTTACTTACAAAATAGAATAGAACTGTTGGCAATGTGGGAAAACCTTTAGATTCTTCCTATGAGTAATATAAGGTATGTAAATAAGGTATTGAATGAAATAAATTGAAAAATCCAATTAATCGGTCATTTGTCAGTTGAAGACTGGTTTATTGGATTTTAAGATAGATTATGAATCTATTGACATGAATTTCTTTACTCTGATTCATCTATTGAAGAGCCAACATATGTATCATTTAAAAAAATAAAGGTTTGTACCTTTTAATAATAATTAATTAATGGGTGTTTTTCATCATTTTTACCCCAAAAAGGATGAAAATCTCGAATTCATGTAATTTCAAAGCCATAAGTTAAACATTTACCTCCATTTTTTTTACTTAAGAATCAGGATAGAACTGTTAACAATGTGGAAAAACTTTTAGATTCTTTCTATGAGTAATATAAAGTACATAAACAAGGTATTGCATGAAATGAATTGAAAAATCCGATAAATCGGTCATTTATCAGTTTTTGGCTGGTTTATTGGGTTTTAAGTCTATGAACATGAATTTGTTCCTTATAATGTCTCTATTGAAGAGCAAAGATATGTACCATTTGAAGAAAAATATGTTTGTGTCCTTCTTATGATTAATGGGATGGGGGGTGTACTATTTCTTACCAAGTAATGCTAAAAATCTTGCAAAAAACTTCTCATCCTGGAACTGTAACACCATGAGACAAAAGACATCTTATGATAGGGTAGATAGACCTATTGGTCATATCTCATCCAACTACAAAGCCAATTAATGGTATACATGGTTCCTGTTCCGCCCCCCCCCCCCCCCATGTTTGTTTGTTGGTTTGCTTGTATGTATACTTGTATATAAAATACTATTGACCGGATTGTAAACCTGTCGTATTATGTTAGTTGAAGGTCAACCCTTCGCTCCTATGTCTCCTAATATTGCTACATTGCTGATTTGTTTTTTATAACTTAAATCTAACAAGACGGTGTGTCACTAAACAGGTGACTAACACCTTAAGCCCATTAGATATTCTGGGCTTCTCCGTACTGTTTTCGTAACATTGAACTAATGTATAAACACTTGACAGAACTGTATAAAATCCCAATATCGAATGATTATGAATGTAAATAGACATGACTCTCCTGTATCACAGGATCCATGATATATTAAGGACACTCGCTTTAATAGACAATGTATATATTATTAGACAGTAATCATCACCCCATCTCTCATTATTTTTTCTAAAAATTATATAAAACTTTTCAATAAACTACTTAAGGTTAAATATTTAAATCAAAATCGACTGGATTAGAAAGAAACTCCCGAGTATTGTATAAAAGTCAATATAGGTCAGGACATGATGAAAATCACAATTATTTCATTATTTTTGTGAAGATTGTAACTGTCTGTTTACCTGAATAAATTTGTCCAAAAAAAAATGAGTTAAAGATTTAATTGTTGATTCTTTACAAAAGATATATATGTTAGGACTTTAAAAAGGTAGATTCTTCCTATGAGTAATATTAAGTATATGAATATATTGGAGTAAAAGATATTGAATAATAAATCGACCATGTATTTGTTGACAGTGATTTATTGATTCAACCATAGATTAAGAATATATGAACATGAGTTTCTTCCTTCTGATTTTTCTATTGAAGAGAAAACATGTACCATTTGAAAAACTATGAATTTGTATCCTTTTTATCATATTAAATTATGTTATTTCATCATTAAATTTTTACAAAAAATGGTTGGTTCCATAGCTGAGATTACTTTCTTCAAGTCTATAGATCTGCACCCAATATCCGAAAATTTAAGGTGTCTCCCTTGGTGTTTTCATGCAGCTTTGCAATGTTGATAAAGTACCTGTCAAAAACATGTGGTACATCAAAAACTCCTCTTTTGCATTTGCCAATCAAGTCATTAAATAACTCTGAAGTTTCAGCTTGAAGCTGAAACAGGTAAGCTTCAATTCTTAATGCATAGGTACAGTTGCTTGTCGCCATATCATGCGTATTTGTAATGTGGCTCTAAGAGAATTAAGCTAAGGCTCTGGGGAAGGCATCTTTGGTTGAGTCTTTGTTGATGCCTTTGGCATCAAGCTTTGTTGGCAAGTTTCTGTTCCAGTTGATAATGCCATATATTGCATCAACTAACCTTGCCACTCTTTTAGTTGTCTACTTTGTGATGGTTGTTATACAGCCATATAATATGAAGGACTGGACTGGAATTGGAAAGTATCTAGTGATATCTTGATATTTCCTCTGACACACAGTTACTCCCACAGTTGAACCTAGTCTGGCTGCCTCTGCCACATGTAAAATTAAGCAGCTGCCTCCTATTAATTTGAGTTCAATACTCTCATTTCTTTCATTACATTTAGTGAACATAAGAATCTGATGTTCCACTTCCCCACCAATTACCTTTGATCGTGGTTTCTTCCATTTTGATCAAGATACATCTGAGTATATTCATTTAAGTATATAGAGTGCATGGTATTTGGATAGTTTGGAATTGTTTTTCCCTCTGCATGAGAAACATTTGCAGTTGTCATCTATATAGATGATATGTATTTTGTGGTCTGATTAGCCAGGAACAGGTTTTGTCCTTCTTGGGATATGGTTAAGAATCTTTTCAGCCATGTTGTTGAAAACCACTCTATATCTTGATCTGAGTGGCTACTACTATCAATAGTAATAATATTGTTACTATTGCTTGTACATCCATTGTTTATACATTATATAAAAGCATTGAGTTTGTGCTGTATACCAAATAAACTGGGGTGGGTGAAAACCCAGAGAAGGACCTAGTCTCCCAGTATAAATAAAATCTTTTAAAAAAATGAATATGCATCGTATGGAGGCAGAAGTGATTGAATGAACATTGAAACAAGGGTTTAAATTGTGTTTTCTTTGACCCATGTATTTCTTCTAAGTTTGTGCATAATATCTTATTTTGCAAAGAGGGACATAGATCCAGTAAATTTATAGAACAAGTGGTATCTACACTAGGTATGACCCTCATCAGAATCACTCTATATCTTGCAAGCACTGCTATATTATGCAGTAGATACATAACTTCAACATTCACAGCCACTTTGCAATGGACATTCCCCGTCGTATCCATTCCTTGTCATCCACAAATCTATTTACCTGCTGAAGTATAATTACCATGTATTTTTCACAATTTTTTTCAACCTCTCCGATCTCCCATATAGAGATATTATGCATAGATTAAGACTTGGATATATCTCAATACATATTACACATTAACTATGATACTGCTATACAGCTAGAGTTGCCATTGCCCCTCCCTCCATGACTCATGTATTCTGAGGGGCCTTTCAGAGATAGAGCCCCCCCCCAAGGAGTTAGCATGTGAGCTTCTCCTGTGAGGGGTTCCAAAAGAGTCAGAATAAAATAGTCTACATTTGGCAATCCTTGGAGTAACTTGTCTGTCCTCTTGTCCCTTCTCCTTCTACTAGACTCCCCTGTCTATCTACCAGCTAGCCCCCCAATACAACAGTATTGCAATACACTTCACCCATAATCTGCAAATTTAGATATGATAAGCATTATTTGTGAAGATATTGTTGTTTACAACTGTTTCATTTCATCTGCAACATGACTGTCCCATTTGTTTCGGCTCAGTGTTTCTCTTAAATCTTGAAAAAGCTCCTCAATAATTATGATTAGAAATGGCCTTGTGATATACTATAGGGACAATTTGATGAGAATATTTCTATAACGTAACATTCAACAATTCTATTCTAAAGCTTGAGGGCATAAAACAATCCTGAAAGAAATTGATTGACAGTGCCCTGATTAATTATATTGAACTCATATCCAATTATCAGCTACAAATGACTGATACATTGAAAAACGATGGTGTTTAAGTCATAAGATGGAATTTTTTCATGGTTTTAAACTGTCTTTTGTAAACATGGGTATTGATAAATAATAGGTGAATTTGAGTTTTTTTAGTTTACTTTATATCTTATATATTTGCTTTATCTTATTCAAAGGCAGAGTTTACAGGTTTTACTTTCTTAACAGGCCTACCCCCTTTTTTGAGCAAAGAAATGTCAGGTAAACCATTATTAAATTGAAAACTTGTTGTATAGAAAGTCTGTTCTGTGAATCTTTTGTGGAAAATGATGAAAAAACACAAATTTAATTTTGAAAAAATTGGTACAAACTAATGGTTTTCCATATAGTACATATCTTTGCTCTTCAATAGAGAAATAATGAGGGACAAACTCAGGTTCATAGACAAAACACAATAAACAGGTCAACAAATGATAAGTTTTAATATATATTCTATATATATTCATATAAATCAAGAGGTAGGCAGCAACGCCACCTAGTGTTTGTATTGTTGACTGCTCCACTCTCTCCTAGGGCCCAGGTCACTTGCCCCGCTGCTTCCAACCACACCACACCTACACACCTCTTGTTGTGTGAAAAAAATCTTAATAAAATTATAGGGCGGTCCATTGACAGCCGGCCATCAAGGCACTCCAGCTTTCAGTTTATTTTTTCCACACTCGCATATTTATCTGACCAATTTATTGGATTTTTCAATTCATTTCATGCAATACCTTGTTTATGTACTTTATATTATTTGTCTATTTGACTCTAAAAATTTTCCACATTGTTTATAGTTCTATCCTGATTTCTAAGTAAGGAAATAGGAGGTAAATGTTTAACTTATAGCTTTAAAATTACATGAATTTAAGATTTTTGTAAGATTTTCATCTTTTTGGGGGTAAAAATGATGAAAACACCCATTAATTATTATTAAAAGGGTACAAACCTTTATTTTTTTAAATGATACATATGTTGGCTCTTCAATAGATGAATCAGAGTAAAGAAATTCATGTCAATAGATTCATAATCTATCTTAAAATCCAATAAACCAGCCTTCAACCAACAAATGACCGATTTATTGGATTTTTCAATTTATTTCATTCAATACCTCATTTAAGTACCTTATATTACTCATAGGAAGAATCTAAAGGTTTTCCCACATTGCCAACAGTTCTATTCTATTTTGTAAGTAAAGAAATGGCAGGTAAATGTGACTTAAATGGATGACTGATGGTGTTAAAGTTACGGTGTGAGAAGATTTTTGTCCAATTTTTAGCATTTTTTTGTCAAAAATGATGAAAAACGGATAATAATGATAAACAAAAGGGTACAAATCTATATTTTCCCTAAGGGTACATATGTTTGCTTTCCAAAAGTGAAATCAGAATGAAAAAAAATGTGTTCAATTAATTACTGTGAATTTTTTATTAAAAAAACTTTATTTCGGCATGTTTTCGGCTTTGACCTACTTTTTCTCGGCCCGCACCAAAATTTGCAAATGTCATCAGGCATATTCTGATTGTACACATTCCAAGGATTAATTTGATGTATGGCATGTCTTGTTACCCTTTGGGTATGGGTCCCTGAAAATCTTAGCTCCTCTGCTGCTCTACTAACTTGATTTGTCCGTGTAAGCACTCTGCCTTATGGCATCGTGCTTACGCAGACATTTCTCATCCAATAAATCTTTGATTACTGGCAGCTCGTTCCATTCTCTCTATTTATGATATAACAGAACGCATGAAATATTGCTGCCGTAATGCGCTGTCTAATTTCATGGACTGCCTAATGTGATGCCTTAGAACCGCAGCTTGATGCATAATTTCATGGGAAACAAATAAGTATACACGTATACATAAATTACGAAATGGTATAAAAAGAAAAATAAGGGGGGATGAGTTGGGAGGGAAGGGGGAAACGATATACCTTTACAACCGCCTTATAGATAATCTTTGGCACCCCCCTAACTTAATCTCGTTTATCCAGGTTCCCATTTACAACATATTACTCATCAAAATGTGTCTTGTATATATTGTACGTGTCTGCTATACCCTTGTTTCTTATAACCTCTTATTTACTATTATCAGTCCTTCTGATATTTTACTACTGCTGTTTACCCTTTCTTAAGACCTGTTATTTCACCTCTGGAACAGAGTGTCCATAGACTTAGTATAGGCGACCAAGCAGGAAGAAATATGTTTCATTCCTCCTTAGGGAAGAAACAGATGACCCAGTTATCTTTCTACGTTTTCATTGGTCACTGGGAAAGTAGTCAAGAGTTATGCAAGTTTCAATGACGCATCGAATTTCGTGACGTCCGTCATTGACGAAATGTCAGAGCAAAAGTCATGCTGTAAACAAAGTAGTACCATTCTCGACCTGTTCACCTCATCTAAAGGTACTCAAATATACTAAAGTTTTAGGAGGTCAAATAAATCTCGAACTTACCTTAGTTCTGCCTGTGAGCTTGAGATCGTTCTTCACCTCGTTTCCGGCATAGGAATCCTATAGGATTCCTTCTGCCTTCAACTTGGTGAAGAACAATCTCACAGACAGAACTGCGGTTAGTTCTATTTATTTCCTACATGGGCCTATAGTGACTTGGTTGAATAACTTTGCATCACTGAAAAGCCATGTACCCTACATGAAACGACCAATGTATGCTAGTGAGGACACGGAAACCTCCTGGTTGACCAGGAGAGACTCCTCACATGGCAGCAAGTCTGCAATAAAATGTTTATCTATCTATCTATCTATCTATCTATCATTACACATATACATTTCATCACATTACATTCTCGTTACTTTACATTATACTTTATAACTTCCTATATATATATATATATATATATATATATATATATATATATATCCTATATTTTGCCCCGAACAAAAACAGTATCATCACAGGGTTCCTAAAATTCTAGGGGTTCCTAAAATTCTAGTTTGGGGAATTATAAATTCTTCCACCTTGGCTAAGGTTTTGAACTTCCCATTCAAGTGAAAGTGCCAACTGACCCCAACAAACAACCTATATTGCATCATCTATTGCATGTGGGTGGTATGAGATAAACTTAAGGCTTAGGGATCCATATGTAACATTTTGCCTTGGGGATTTGCCATCAATGAAGATTGGCAGAATTATGTTATATCAACGAATCAAGAATTAATCCGTCTTCCCCAGATAATCGACTCTGCATTGGTGATTAGGAGTTCATAGATGTCGATGGCTCTTTGTGTTTAATTTATTAGTACATGCGTACTAGGTTTTCACAGGAGACAAGAACAGACAATTATTGTAGATTCCCCTATGGACACAGATCGTCTCTGGTGTTGCTACTACCCAATTAGACATTGGAAATTAAGTATTAATACATAGATTATATATATACAACTATATACACGTTTTATTAGAAAATATCCTGCCTTCACTGCTAAGGCACAATAATTGTCTCCCTTGAAATTGTATTATATATATTTTGTTTTCTTCTCAACTTCTCACGAGCTCTTGGCACCGTGTTACATTTGCACATAAGATCATACAAATACAAAAGATAATGAAATTTAGACCACTTTTTCTAATCAACACACATCGCTGAATCATGTTTAGAGTTTAAGCGGATGAAAAATAAGGACAGATCTTTCTTATGCATACTACCTGGGGCGGATCCAAGGGGAAGGGGGGTTGACGACGTTCTGCCCCCCCCCCCACACACACACACAAAAACGTACACCCAATCTGCCCTTTATAAGTGGTAAGTGCCTTTTTACAACCAAAAGTGTTTTAGCAACCAAAAGTGCCTTTTTTAAAGTACCAAAACTGCTTATTGTTAAAGAGCCAAAATTGCCTTCTTTTACAACCAAAAGTGCCTTTTAGTAACAACAGTAATAGACCATTTGGTAACAATAACAGTAAAAGGCGGTACCTCGTCACTTGACTCCTCAGTCAATGTATCTCTTCAACAATGCACTGCCATAATCTCTTATGGGGTTTGTCTGTACCACCTGTGGGAAGGCCTGTCAACAATAGGACAATTTAATTTAAGGCAGCCTCCAAATGATAGACAGCAAAAGCATTGATAAGGAGAACTAATCCCCTCTGATCTGGGTTGTCCATTTGATATAGGCCTATATTAATGTGTAAAACAAACATGTTTGGGGTGAATTAATGTCAGCACACACATGTGTGGGGCCCATATCCTGAACATTAGGGAGTCATGGAAACGGCATTGATAAGTTTTATGAAATTATTATTTTTCTCTTTGAAGAAAGAGTGTGCATCTTCATGGAACTGAACAATTATCATGTATGAATATAACACCACCCTGCCGTGTGGGCTTATATGTTACTGTGAACACATCAAAATAAGTAATTGAAAGAAAATGATCACTTTGCATGTGTGATTAAATACTTTATTCTGTAGTCCAGAATGCGCCAAATGCCCCTAAAAATGGAACCTTAAATTTCTAAATTTCCCGGAGCCCCCTAGTATGTTTTTTGGGTTGGACTGATTTGCCTTTTTCATCTTGGACCCCCCTAGCTATGATTCAGAGCCCTTCACTATCGTGTACAGGGCTATGGAAAAGAAGTGATTGAAACGGGGCAGGTGGAATTGCTGTAGTTTGTGTAGAGTTGCAGAACTTTATAACCCCTCACTATGACAATAAAATCAATGTTTAATGCATTATGAAACGAGAAACAACACAGTAATTAATTTTAATGATTTTATTAATCATTTGGGAAACATATGTTATATGGTATTCTGTTGTAGAAGTGTCAGTTCAGGTAACGATTTGCTTGAATCGATGAGAGTCAGTGTCCGTAAGATTTAGGTTAAGAAGCACTTATATATTCCCACGAAGTATTCAGAGAATACTAGAGTCTTGTTTTAGGGTGGTGGGTGGGAAGAAAATTTCAGAGTCCGTTAATGGTGGACGGTGAAAGTTCAGACGAGGAAGGTGAACGTCAGATGGATACGTCACATACGTCAGTGCTGAATGACTGTGTCTTATTCCCGCCACAATGAGCCGATATCGCTGATAGCGATATCAGCCACATTATGAAACGAGAAACAACACAGTAATTAATTTTAATGATTTTATTAATCATTTGGGAAACATATGTTATATGGTATTCTGTTGTAGAAGTGTCAGTTCAGGTAACGATTTGCTTGAATCGATGAGAGTCAGTGTCCGTAAGATTTAGGTTAAGAAGCACTTATATATTCCAAGCCGTCGTCCAAGCGTGACATGGCACGATGGACGGTGGTAGTTTGAAGTGGTTGAGGACATAAATATGAATGAACTGACGCGGATTTCCAGGTACCATGCTTGGAGACATCGGAGAGGGAGGCACCCAGGGAGTGGAAAGCGAACTGGGCACCACCGCGGTGAAGGCTATGTAGAGATATGCCGAGAGTACGCTGGCCTGATGCCTTGAGGAGAAGTGACCACTGTTTCGCCATGTAAGTGGTGGTCATCGGATTGGAGTCTTGAAACCAGAAGAGAGGAATGGAAGCTTCATGGGTAGAGGAGGCTTTACAGTGGGCACGAAAAGCCTTGACGGGGCAGAAGACTGAAGATGGGATAGCCTTCAGAGAGATGAAAGTGGGCATGGCTGAGGACTGCATGGTTTTGGACCACTTTAGGTTGATGATAAGGGTATTATCACGAACCGAGAAGTCATCAAAGGTGAGTTGTCTTGAAGGGTCGTAGTCAGCGGTGACCCTTGGAAACAAATTTGATTGGCGGAGGAAACCCTCGAACATCAATATAATGGCCAACCTCATATGTGTAGGATACTGGTGATGGCGAGCCTGAATGAGGCAGAGCTTAACTGACTCCGGAGACACAGGCGCCTTTGGGGCTGGTACATGACAAAGAGAAAGTTGAACTCCTCTTAGAGCATTTAGTACCTTTGGATCATTGAAAGGTGATGGATCGATGCTTGACACTTTGTAGAATGTCCTAAGGGCACTAATGGCGTTAATGCCATTAATGACGAGATATTCGATGTACCAGCAGACTTGTATAGGTTTGATGGTTTTGTAGCGAATATGGACATGTTGACAGAATGCCAGGAATAGGCAGGCCGCAGATTGCCTATTCTTGACGGTCCCTGGACGATGAGAGAGGGACTGTCTTTGTTGGGCAGCTCGGGCCAGTCGCGCTGCAATCTTCCCTAGTAGAAACGAGATAGGGAGAAGAGTTCATTAGAAACACTTATGGGTGAGAGATGATGAGTATCAATAGTTTCTGCTCTTCACTCTTGTGTCGAGCAGAAAGTGACGCCCTCGAGAGAGTGTCAGGAATGGTCATATATATCTCAGGCACGTGTATATATGTGAACTGGACCTGAAATTTGGCTGCCACAAACCATAGCGCTCGTGCGCAGGCTGAGAGGGTTGGGTCCCTGGCCCTGCCTCCTTTAAAGGTTTCTATAGCAGCAGTATTATCACAATGTATAACCACTAATCCTCCCTTGTCGTTGGGTGTGACAAAGGCTCTCGCAGCGGCAACACAATTGAGAGCTTCAAGGTGGTTAATCGACCTGCCCTCCTTATCACTGGTCGAGAATATATAGGAGTAGCATTTGGTACCATCGGTTGCGCCAGAACCAACAAGGCATGCATCGGCCCATATTTGTCTGACCACCTGAAGCTTGGGTATTATGGACTTGCCATTGTAAGAAGGGAGGAAGGTAGTGAACCAGCTCAAGTCTTTCTTGATTGGAGAATTGATGTAAATTCTATTTCCTTTGGCAGCACGGAGAGCAGCTAGCATCCTTGACATGAAGAGACGGGCCGGTTGTATCACTTTACCCAGATGTGCTATACGGCCTATGAGCTGCTGCATCTCCTTGTTTGATATTGACGGACGAAGCTCTGCAGCCGCCAAGCATTCGTATATTTCGCTGAGCTTGTCTGGTTTAATAGCAATACGATTCTTGATAGTATCGAACTCAACTCCAAGCCAAGTGACCACATAATCTGGAGGCTGAAGTTTTTTCTCGGCTATAGTGAGGCCAAGGCGCCTAAACATAGCCAAAGCTGTCTCATATTGTTGAGTGAGTGTCGAGATATCAGGTGCGAGTAACATCAAGTCATCTAGGTACATTAAGGCCCGAATTCCTTTTGCTTTGAGGGCTCTGACCAAGAATGAGGCAACTGTTTGCATGACTAGAGAAGAAATCCTCGCACCAAATGGTAAAGCCATGTCAAAGTAATATCTATCACGATGTCGTATACCTTGTAATGGCCAGTCTAATGGACAGACCATGAAATGCCTATAAGCACGTTTGAGATCAATAACACACATGGCGACACATTCAGAGGTCATACCCCTGATAGTATCCACAGCCATATTCACAGTAGGTAGATTATGATGGGCAACTTTTCCATTGTACCTATTCTTCAATATATATTTATTGACCCCGCCATTCGGGAATAACAGGTCAACAATCACACGGCGAGACCCATCTGTCTTGGGGCGAGTCATCAGAGGACTAACATTATTCCAGGGACTGAAGGGGGGAGCACTGAAGGGGCCAGCCAGGGCACACAAGCTGACCTCTAGGTCCACATATTGATCAATATCCTTACCGTAGCTACGTGCTGACGGGTGATTAACATTAGTGTCTGAGTCCGCAAGCGGACCGCCTGTATATTGCATAGGGAAACCGAATGAAATACCCTGCATCACAATGTCATCATCAGGGTGATCACTTGTCAATAACTTCCATTCATTTATATTAAGGGCAGAGGGGATCGGAATGCGAGCCCCGCACCAGTTAGGGGTGCCTGCCTCCAAAACACTAGCATATATATCACTGAGGTCGTGACCCACTTCACTCGATGCACCAGGCCAGTTGTTGTAAACATTGAAGAACTGATTCTGGCCGACCTCCGCTGGTATGACAGCCGCGGGGTCAATACACACATCTAGGGTAGATCCATCATTAATATACACCCCAATATTATCAATGGTTATTTTTTCACAAGTATCAGCCTTTTCACAAGAATGGCCCGTAAGTGGGCAGTCATATTTACCAGCAATGGCTTGGCGAGTATTATTATGAAGGCTTACCATCTGACTTGTCGTTGAGTCGACATGCGGTGGTGGGGGGGATGCGAGATCACCTCTCCCGGGCCGTTTCACTACACATTCCTTGTGACAGAGGCTTCTGTCATTTGTTTTATGGTGCTGAGAGTCCTTTTCATCAACACTAACACATTCATTCCGAGAGTCGTCTTCCAATTTTTGATAAACATCGGAAACACTAACTGCAGATGTCGGGGTTTCCTCTCCGACACCGCCATGTTGGCTGCAGAGCGGAATTATATCATGCGCATGTGCGCCAGGTTTGTTATCATCCGGTTGTCGAACACGGAAGGGATGGGAGTCATGGTAAGAAACTATTTTTGACGAAACATTAACATGTTCTGGAACAATAACACAACTGTGGTCACTTGACGATGTATAGTGGGCAACAAGGGGAACAGGGTTGGCCCTTCTATCCCGCCTAGAACCTAATAGTTTTTTGACGCAGTAGCGGCCTCTCCGCTAGCAGACGAAGCCTCAGTTGACTTCGACTTGCCCCACTGATTCTTCTTGTAACCAGATTTCTCTTGTTGATCTTTAGGTGCATTAGACTTGCGGTTGTTACAAGCCTTCGCCGTATGATTGAGCTCCCTGTTTCTGGTTGCGAAGAAGCAATATCCACAGCAGTGAGACATGGTAAGTGCACCTTCGCTATGGGAAAAATTATAATCACACTCATCCGAGTTAAACTTCGGGCAGGGTACATGAAGGCCTGCTTTTTTGGAAGGCTTTCTGGGGAGCCAACTAAGGCGAGTACGGTGCTGCTGAATAGAAACCTCGTCAGCCCAGTCGAGAGTATTATCCAGGATGTAGTCAATTACAGTCTGGGACCAGACCCGAGGCCCGTCCCAACCATGGGAGGCTGTGTCTTGAGCTAACTGAGCGATATGGTTTGCAATAGCCAGTTGATTAGAGGCAGAGGGAAGAAGATCAGAGAGCATATTGGCCAGTCCACATGTATACTCTGCGAAAGACAGGTCCCTTTTCTCTTCTTTAACTTTAGATGCCATGTCGGGGGGAAGAGAAGTTTCAGGGGTTACAATTTTCTTTTTGCCCTTACCTTTCGGCCTTCCCATCGAGGTGGTCTGACGAGCCATTGCCTTGGAAATGTTGTCGTTGTGGCGATACAGCCTCTTAAGGTGTGAGGGAGCAGGCAGGTCCTCATCGGAGGAGGAGGTAGAGTCCGAGCCTCGTTCCCTAAAAGGATGTCATGCTTCAGCCGACGTTTTGAATTTCCTGTTATTCTTTCTCTTTTTAGGAAGCTGGACAACGAAGTCATCGGAGCTGGACGAGAAAGACGATACCTCGGACGATGAAGAAGAAGAAGTCTCAGGGAGGTGGCGCAAGCGCCTCTTCTTGCCAGTTGGCGGCACAGAGTCCTCGTGGTCCTCAGCGCGGGAAAAAGGCTGTGCGGTAGCGTGGGGGCGACGGTTATTAGCTGTCACTCGTGGCTGGTCACGCTCAGACTTCGCAATAGCCTCATCCCTTACCGATTTACACAGAGAACGGATGTAGCCCTTCATTTGAAGTAGATGCTTAGATGGAAGCCCTTTTGCCTTCTTGAGACGACGAGCCTTCTGTTTCATCCTCAGCCTTCTCCGCTCGAGATAGGCAGCACGCTCCTGCTCCTGCTGGGCACGTTGCTCGGCCTGCTGGTTAGGAGCCGGCTGTTGTTCATCGTCCAACCTTCCTGCCATCTGCTGTCTCGTCCCTATGATCCTACGAGTAGGAGTCGTTACCAGTTTTTTCTTGGTCTTCTTACGAGCCATAACACCAAATAAAGAGACCGAACTGGGGGGAGAACACTAAGAAACTTAGGTAAACCCACGAGAAAATTTCAGAGTCCGTTAATGGCGGACGGTGAAAGTTCAGACGAGGAAGGTGAACGTCAGATGGATACGTCACATACGTCAGTGCTGAATGACTGTGTCTTATTCCCGCCACAATGAGCCGATATCGCTCATAGCGATATCAGCCATCTTATCTCCCTACTTGTTACCTTTCAATGCTTGATGTGAAGAATTAATAAACTGTGGGCAGAGTTTTCATCTGCTCCACCCAAAAAAACCAGCGAGGTAGCCATTTGGTATAGGGTTACAACGTGCTCCATAAGTAAGCACTGTGCAGTTGCAGCCGCACACCATTTTTTAGCTCATTTACATACTTTTGGGCATGCGCACTGAGACATAAACAAGTCGGAGTGCCATGTTTCAATATTGGGAAGAGAATGGAGAGATTTTGCTGATGATAAACCAACTAGTTCTCTGTGTTGTTGTGCACATCCTCTCCCAAGAATTTACTGTAAGCATCACAAAATGTTATAGATTTAAGGACACATATTTTTATAGGCATTGCTTGAGCATTTTGTCTAGGCAAACTAGAGAACTTTGAACTGCCCTGATTCTAGCAAGTCCAATTGACAACCTAGTATGTACACTGCTAATATTTAGTTAAGACCTTGACGCAAGTTCGTTGTTGTAAACTAATTTTCTGCCCCCGAATAAAATTCTTGGCCATCAGAAAAAAACAATTAAAAAAGAATTTAAACTTAATCATCCCCATATCCTTGATCGCTCGATTCAAAGCAGCTTGATATTCGTCTGACCCTCGATCCGGAACCTCCTCAGCCTTGATGTTCAGGGTATCTTGAAGTGCCTTAGCAGCCGCCATTTCTTCTTCGTCCGATGAGGTGGGTAGAACTGTAGCCAAGGCTAAAGCTTTACTGTCGAAGCTTGATTTTGACTTCCTAGAACTACGTTGATTGACATGTAAGGCACCGCACGAAGATCTTTTGTGGGTAAATCCACAGATCTTACACTTGATGAAGTCTCTGAGCGACATTAACTATAGATTTTTTTTCTTAGCAGTTCCGACGACTTCAAAACAAATTTTTCCATCCGTCTTCCTCACAGCTAGCAGTATTTCTGAAGCACAGTCAAAATTGCCGCTCCTAAGTGACGAGATCACCTGATCTGGCATACAACACTGTCACATGACCCAAGCTTCCGGTCGTACGAAGATCCAGGCACCCTCATTGATTTATATCAATATTCTATCATAATATCACACATTGTTTTATGATCATGGAATCCCAGAGTCTGAGCTTGTCGTAACCGGGTGGGTCTTTTTGAACTAGTTCTTGAACGATTTCTTTATTCTGTAATACTGAAAACATTTTTTTTAAAAACTTCCCATTCCGCTCGAAAAGCTTGCACTTCTGTGCATTAACCTCTTCTGGCGCTTCGTTCCTCCTGTCCATGATCCACCAGTCGTTGGGAATAGCATTCTTAATCTGCAATATATAATTATTCGAAAAGTAACATCTGAGACCATATTTGTCTTTCTAGAGCTGACATGAATTCGCCGTTCGGCTGAAGCAAATATTAAATTTGGGATATCCCCGACTCCTCTTTGCTACCTTAATCCACTTATTGTTATATACAAATATATAAAGTCACTCTCGACTTCTGAGCCTGACATATAGCCTAGGCCATACTTCAACAATCTTCCAGCATAAATCGTTCAAACAGTTCTTGCGCTTATTTCTTCATAAAAATAAATTTTGGAATTTCATCTCGAGGTAGAACTCAAGGAGTTTCACCCACGTCAAATTTACTCTATTCTCTTTTGACCCACAATATTGTGTTCGACATGACTATTTCCTGTACACATCCTAGCTTTAACCCGACATCATTAACTTCCTCCTTTAGAAACGATATACTTATCTTGTTATTTCCTTTTCCCCATATCATGGATTTGGTAACCGTTCGTATATATATATATATCTTTCACCATGTGGATATCTATTTTAATACAAGATAAAACATGTTGAATGATCGGTAACACTAGAGTGTTGTTAATAATAGTCTCTTTGACTCCATACACCCACAACACCTTTCTTTTTTTCTTTTCTTTTTTTTTATAAAAGTTAGTTATTTTATTCTCGTTAATACAAGGCGTGGTTATGGATACGCCCAACACATTAATGACATCAAGCCACTCTACCTGCCTCAATATAGGCTCTTCAGGTTCAATGAACCCTACCCTTTGGTTTTATGTGTGTTCAGTTTTAAACCCGATGGTTTTTCATATTTTTCTAAAACATTTTCTCTCTATATATCTTAATGTGTTTCTCGATATATAGTTTATATATATGCTAACATTCCGGTCACTTCTATTTTTAAAGGGGATTTGGGTGTGTGGTGTGTGTGTGTGTGTGGGGGGGGGGGGCAATCCAGCCACTGCACACTCGTTCACCTCCTTGCTATCAACTCGCTTGAATTTCATTTTGTGTGTGTGTGGGGGGGGGGGGGGGTTACAAAACGGACAGCGTTCCTTTCTTCGTCTGTAAATTTATCATGTATGCGTCACTACTAATATTTTACCTTGCGAAATAAACATTAATCACAAATCAAAAGCGTGAAATGTAACAAAACAAGCACAATCATTCAATTAATGCATTTTTTATTCTAACAAGCATAAAACAAAAGTGAATAATATCAACAAATCAGAACAATGTTTTCAAATCAGAAAGAATTAGGAAAACAATAACCAATTGAGTGAGTGATGGTTGCTAAATGCCATGACGACGTATTATCCAACATTGCCGATAATATGGACGCGCGGAATGGGATCTATGATATCGTATAGTCCTTCTCCTCAGATAATCAATATCCACCAAGGCCGTTTGGTTGAAGACCCAGGTTACTGCATAGAATCATGAGATAATCCACTCGCCCAGGTATACAGTCCTAATGAACACTTTTTCTGTGTTAGTGTAGGAATAAATATCCCTTACAAGTACATTCTTGACCACCCCTAATAATTGGTTCTAATATGAGGGGATCAGCAGGCCCTGCACCTCGACTTCGTTTAATTCTAAACACTGACTCAGCAAAAGAAATGGCCTAGGAGCAACGTATTAATTCCCTCCTAGGATTAATTGCTGACCTATCTCTCCCTCGCCAATGAGAGCCTGTTTTCTTTTGCGGCCGTGGGTGATGTGCAGGTGGCACCCAATGTAATGACCCGAGGAACTTACTTGAGGAGGAGAAATAATAACATTGACAAGCGCCTAATTTTATTACTCTGTTGTATTACAAAAACGAACATAGCTAGTGGCACAACCAATCTGCACATAAAGAAGGTGGAGAAAAAGAAAAGGGATACTGCATGAATACAAGCTCCACCTTGTGTATATATATATATATATATATATATATAAGAAACTTTATTTCCATTTTGTTATACAGACAGTGATGAAAGTTTTCTACATGGATATTGGTTTTTGTTCTCTGTCCCAGACAGCTCTTCCGAACAAACCTTCTGTAACTACATTTCTAACTACACGTCTATAGAAAAAAATAAAACAAAATATTACGACTCTCGTACAGTGTACCAAATTTCACTCCACTTTTGGAGGGCTAAGTGTCCTTGCAGTTTTTACAGTTTTTGGACCATAATAATAATTATGCGCAAATAATAGAAAAGATCATTTATTTGTACAAAAAAGCTTTGTACAAAACGGAGACATACATCTGAAAAATTACTTCCAGGTCTTCCAGTATATAATATACTAGATGAAATTAAAGTAAAGTAAATTAATTGTGAAAAGGCCAAACCATCTACATTCGTAAGAGTGATTTAGAAATAATACATTTCTGATATTTCTGAGGCATTATTCTTGTTTGCTAAGTGACCACCACTAAACTAAGCCGAGTATAGAGAACTAGGGAGGTAAAACCCTGCCCACACACAGCCGATTTGCCCCCCGATTGCCACCCGATTTGGGTCTCCCGATGAATTCTTGGATTTCATTTCCAATCCAGGTTTATATCATTTCAAAAATATAAACCAGGATTTGAAATGAAATCATAGGACTCATTGGGAGACCCAAATCGGGGGATAGTCGGGGGGCAAGTCGGCTGTCTGTGGGCAGGGTCTTAATGGTTCTCAGGTAGCTAAACATGGCAAGTTACCATGAGGTAGTGCAAGTTAAATACAGTTCATTTTGTTGTTGAGATTAAACATGCATACATGTGTATAAGACATTGATAAACAAACCAACACACAGCTAGGTCCTTGTCTTAACAGACCCAACATTAATGGTGATTTAACCATAGCGCGCGCAACATGCGCAGGTCATACACAAAAGTGCACATGTGTGCACATTACAAAGCAAACGAGTAGTATAAGGAGATGTCACCCATCATATGGCTAACCAATTATGATGATTAATCACCGATATACAAACAGTGCACTAACAGTCTCTGCCTGAGGTGGTTATGTCCTAAGGACTGTTCATGACAGTGACTAAAATTGTATATTTATCCATTTCCACCTATTAGTCGACAATTGGTCTTGAGGGTAAGGGCTTTCAACAACTCAAAGAATATTCATTATTTTGTCTCAGAATCAGGAGTTTATTGAGGTGAAAAGCCTTAGTCAACAACTAAAATAAGGTAATTGACGTAAATGATTCACGGAAAAGGTACTTCTTTTCATAGACTTAAACTGAAATAATTATGTTGGAGTAGCCAATTAAATAATGAGTAATGAGGTCACAGGGTATGTCGGCTAACCATCTTAATAGGTTATACTGTTAAATATACATTCACGAACAAATCCGGAATAGAGAAGGTAAAATAGACCAGGAAACAATCTTTAAACCATAATATTATGAAATAGAACATTGTATTGCTGCTATCTGTTTATGCTATCTGTTTATAAATACAAGAATTTGAAGTCAAATCGGCCGAAAGCAAAAGCAACAGGTAGTTTTGGTCAAATAACTTCCAGATGTGTAGGAAAAGAATGTAACAAAATTAGAAAATCTTTAGAAAATAGTTTTTGAATGATGTTAACTGAGAATGTAGGATGTGCAGGACAGATAATCAAAACAGTACGGGCCTACCAATGGTATTGGTTATGCATATCAACGCGAAAATAACGTCACATACATGACGGGGTATGAACACGAAACCTAGTTTTTACACATTAACACATACAATCATCAAAATGACTAAAATCATATTTTAACAATACACATACAAAAATGATCAATGCTACGTATATCTGACGGCTACATTTGCTATTGCATTGGTTAAAAATCTTGGTCGGTTATGTTCAAATGTATTGTAAACATCAGTTTGGTTTTAAATTCGGTTTGAGAATATTGGTGTAGGTGAATTGTACATTATAGACTATTGTAGTTCCTTCGAGTCCTCAGCTATTCCTTTTGTGACCTCACTTCGTGGCACTGCAAGGTGTTATACCGGCACTCAGGCAAGGCACCATGGCAGTCATAGGTCCTTAACCATGCATGAGGCTTGACTCTACTGTCGTTTTTCCCCTTTGCAGTCGTTGCAGTTTCATTCTGCAGTGCATTCTCAATGCGAATAATGACAAATGTTGCTGGCCCGAGGATAGACTTGAAAGGTTGTGCAACATAGGATCTTTGTTATAATTAATATATGACAATAATAATTATTGTCATATACTTATCAAACCGCATATTTAATAGCCACAATAAGCATACATGGTGGAGCCCTGCCTATACGACCACAGAAGCGTTTGAACGGTGATAGCATATAATAACCTCTTCTTTTTGTATCAGGTATTAGTCTTTGTAACGCCTCTGGGTTAGTCAACCAGAGAATATATTTCCTTCGTAATTCCTTTGATATATTTCACATAGAAATAAAAGGGTGCCATGCCCACACTAAATCAGTGTCACCGATGTATACATGGACACCCCCTGGTTCTCCCACTCCACAAAACTGATTACAGCTGACTTCATTTGTGGTTTAAGCCCTAATTTGTCATCCATTATTCAGGTGGATTCGGGCAAGGCGGTCAAAGCCCCTTCACCTTCCCTGTGAGCCATTTGTTGGCTGGTACACTATAGTTATTCCCTCTCTCTCACTCTCTCTCTCTCTCTTTGTTATATCTCAGATCTGGATATTGCAGTGATCTGATATATACTTTTTAAAAATAAACATATCTTTATTCAGGAAGATAAGTGCTGGCATATGCCATAGCAATAAATTGTAAGGTTCGGGCAAGCCCGGTCTTCCACCTTACCCTGAATTTTCGCATAAGAATTTAGCGTTTAAATAAAAAGGCGGGACCCCAGAGGAGAACTTGATTACCGAGTATTTGATATACGTTGTGTATAATTCTGATAATGATTAGTACCCAGCTTGTACTGAGAATAGTGTACTCTCCCAAAGACCGCCAGAAATGCAGCTGCAGGAGATATTATCTATATTATATTAAATATATATTATTATATTATCTATATTGAGAGTATTGACAGACTCCGACTTGCATCCCTGGACAGTCACTGTAGCAAAAGATACATCAAGATTTCATGACGCTGGCCCAGTAAATGGAGGAGGGGTCTGCCTGATTAATTGTTCATAAATCAACGAAAATCAGTCATGATGCATACTGATTTTGGGGGATTCATGAACATGCGGCTGGGTGGCTTGACTGAGGAACCTAGGCAAAAGGAGGGATGGCCTGCTGTGGGTGGATGGAAATGCATATACACCGTATATAGGCATGCCTATGCACTTTTATTTCTATGTGAAATATGTCAAATGAATTACTAAGAAAATATTTTTTTTCTGGGTGACGCAGGTTCGTCTATTGTAACATGGAACAGGGCGTTTGGGACAGTGTAGAATTCAGGTATAGGAATTCAGCTAAGGTTACTTTCTGTTTCCTCCTCTCATTACTATAGCAAGCACAGGAAAAGTTGTTTCTGTTTTGTCTTGAGGGTGCAACTGCAAGGCGTGGCCAGTGCTCTGCCCCTCAAAACGCAAATCCCCCTGTTCAATCTCTAGCGGGAATCTTGTGCTGGGACAGGGAATGCTGTTCTGGTTGGTATTTGGAAAAGGATTAACTACTTTCTAAAAATGCAAGCGACCACTTGACTAGTTCCTCTCGTTAGTCTCCTTTCTAATTAATGATTTCTTTATATGTTGCAGGAGAGATTGTGGGCGTAACCCTTGGAGCAGCATGCACAGTTTTCCTCTTGCTTGCACTAGGGTATCTTGCCCTGAAATTGTTCACCAAACGGCGAAATCAGCAGGACTCAGAATATGAGAAGATTCTACCTTTATCTCGAACTGCCTCCAATGCTTCATCTGAACCCAAATCAGTGGGCATACCAAATCTAAGGTAAGCCGTAGAATTTAATACCTTATGAAAGATAAATATTGATTTTGATGTTATTTATTGGGACCACAGGAAGTGAAACCACGCCTGGAGTAGGAAGCATTGATTTCGGCCACAATGCCACCTGGGGTATTAAATTAGTGCTATAATGGGCGCTAATTTAAGTTGCCTATACTATGCAAGCGCTGTTTCCGCGACTAAGCTTCGAGTGCCTCGTATATTATCCATTTATCCATATAACACTGCTTCATGACACAGACCTTCAATTCAAATAAGATAAGACAGCAGACAGTAAACGAGGTGGCGAACCCTGACCTCCGCTGGGGAACATGATTCGTTTTACCAAATTATTCCCAGTATATATATGAGATACAGCAGTTTAGCCTGGCCGATTTCAGCCATTTTAAAAGGTAGGCAAGTGGGTGTTGTCTCTTACAGTACTTATGTTTATTTTATCCTCGCACACCATAACTTTTGTGAAGTGTCATATGCATCACGGTAATTATGGTTATTTTTATCCTCGCGCACCATAACTTTTGTGAAGTAATGGTACCACAACAAAGTCTTTATAGTTTCTAGCCGCAGTTGAGGCGAAGCAAATTAAGTTACTTTAGTCCATATTTGGGACCATTTTGGGCTATAACTGCCAGCTGAAGTCATGCATTATAAAGCTATATCATGAGAGACACTTTCCTCGCCAGTATACGTTGTTTAATTACTGCGCTGGTTAGGGACCTCCATTTCGGACAGGAATCTGGCCCTGTTTGTGATATTATGCCTTAGGCATTATCAACAAACAGAGCCCTGTCCTCAATGTCAGTCATTAATCCTATAGTAATCAGTACAAGGACATAGATGATTCTGTGATGCATGAGAGTTCGTTTAACTTTCTAGTTACGATCCCTGGTAGTTTGTTGTTTGCCGCAAAGCCTTGTCTTGCTAGCCTCAATCTATTTTTAGAAATAAGCATACTGTCTTAACGATGTGGCTATGCCTTATTCACCAAGTTAAATATTGAATTATTATCAGTATTAATTTAGTACTATTATTATTTCCATAGTCAGTACCTAGCTATATTTTTTCTATGGAATAGAGAACATAACCTCTAGCTGTTAAATCACAGATATTTATCAGAGTCAAAGCGATTGTATGTTATGATTTATGTCATTTGAACTATCTGCATAATATAAACAGCTATATGATTTAAAATGCTACCGTTAGATTATTAAGGCATATATATACAAATAAATCAGTGATCTAGGCCTACTTCATTTCAGTTGCTTAGAATATCGCATCCGTTAGCTAGCCCACTGTGCAACTCATGCGATATTGGCGCTCTTTGAACCAAGTATTTGACTGTCAAAGCGATTGTATGTTATGATTTATGTCATTTGAACTATCTGCATAATATAAACAGCTATATGATTTAAAATGCTACCGTTAGATTATTAAGGCATATATATACAAATAAATCAGTGATCTAGGCCTACTTCATTTCAGTTGCTTAGAATATCGCATCCGTTAGCTAGCCCACTGTGCAACTCATGCGATATTGGCGCTCTTTGAACCAAGTATTTGAACCAATCTCTTGTCCAAGCACATACAGAAAGTTCTATATGGCAAGAACCAATACTGACAGTGCTGCCACCAGTAGGCTTCGGATGAACTGACGCTGGCTCGCCGTGCACTCACTCGTTGCTCCATGGACACGATGACAACTGGGCAGGAGTGTGTGGCCGTATCATACACGGTGCTATAGTAATCGCTAGGTCACATCGTTGTGGAGACTACTATTAATATTGAATCCACACTTAGCCATTTATCATTCAGTTGTTGTTGATTTATATTATTATTATTATTATTATTATTATTATATCAAATTACATTGAATTTTGTGGCAATGATCACCACAGTAATTCGTGGATGTCGACCAAGCCCCAGTATAGATTGAAAGCAATATATTTTTTAAAAGAACAATTTTATTGGACAACTTGTCACAATAGTGATAGGTCTCATTTGTCAAGTAAAGACAAGAACAATTACTTTTAATTTTAGATTTACATCGGGATGACATTGTAAATACTCACATTTTACTAATTCATTTAATGGAGAGATGGTAGCAGATGGGAGAACTCGATGTGATCTAGATGTCTGTCTATCTGTTTCGTCTGTTTTATTTGCATTGTCTGTTTCATTGTGTACTTTGTGAGTTTGATAAAAAAAAGTAGTATCTATCTATCTTATCTTATCTTATCTAATCTCATATATCAACGACATAACTTTTCAATCCATCTATACTTCTATACACATGTGCCCTAAATGCACCAATGTTTGAGTTAAATCAAAAGACTAGCCTAGTATCGAATAGACGAACACATCTTTAAGACGAACTGCTTCTTATTTGATTTTTCAAAGGGGTTTTGAGTGTATTTACATACAACTTTTCTTTCAATACCTTGAATTTAAGTGCAGATATTGAAAATGTTATGCATAGAAGTGCATGGATACTTTGGATCCGGGGAACCTTGGAGGAACCGCGGTCGCAACCCACTTGTCAAAAACAACCTCCACATTAGATGATCATACAGCAGATGGACTTTAATTCCCAGTGTATGCGCTTGTCAAACTTGATATACCATATATATATGATGATGAAAATTGTCCAATTTGTCTTTACTTTATAAACTATTCGCTCTATTCACCACATTAAATTGACTGCATAATCTGATATGTGGACCGTTGAAAATAAATCTATTACTGTATTTCTTATTCCATGATTATGTCATGAGCGGACAATAAATCAGAGATGATGTTGTCCGCTCATAGGTGTACGATATAAAATGCCTGTATTGATACAAAGGTCCAGAATGAGTTCGGGCCCATCTACTATAGCCCTGGAGTACTAAGGTAATTCAGCAATTTTTTTTACATCAAAGGAAGGTTGAGATACAGAAGGTTCCTATTATGACGGTCTACGTTCGGTCCGTTAATTTGAATTTTACTACACTTTTTCTTATTGGGAACCCAATATTGGAGAATATCAAGCCCATGCAGTGTCCTCAGGTCTACTGGCTCAGGCAATATTACTAGTACTATACTACTCTACTCTACTATACTACATTTCGTTTTATAGTACTCTCTCCAAACGAGAGACCCCAAATTAAATCTCTGAAGGGTTCCCACCAACAAGGCCAGCTGGTGCTATATATGAACATCCCTGTTGGGAGAGACCAACTTTTAATCACTTCTCGTTCCAAACACTTAGTCGAGGTTTATAACTGCAACAAACTGAATTACTTTCAATCTTAAAGCGGATTATTTTCATTAAATTTGCGATTGTTAGCACTAAGTAGATTGAAGTCGGTCTCAACTTATTGCAATGCTAACGCATATTTAGAAGATAGTGCGCTCTACTAATATTATTTAGCTACTATAGATATAGTAATGTACCCATCTGCGACGGTTATTGGTCGAAAAGGAGGCCAGTCAAGCACATATTAGATAGGGATCTTTGATACTTGTATTCCAAGGCCTGTCTCTCTCCCTCTCTCACAGCTACTCTTTCATTTCCTCCCTCCTTTCTCCCTGCCTATCTGTCCCTCCCTCTCCGTCTCGCCCTTCTCCCTGACCTCCATCTCCCTTGATATATCTCTTGACTTCTAGCGACCTCAGTGGCGGCACCTATGTTGCCGTCTCGGTAACTCCCTTGAGATTTGGTGCAGTCGCACCTACCGTTCCCGGTTGGGGCAACATAGGAGAGAGCTTGCCGGTATATTGCATCTAACTTTTAAAAAACCCATGTGACGAACAATTCCATTCCCCCCATCCACTCCCCCCGACTATTCTCCTAATCCTAATGTAGGTCCCTTCTCCACACCACCCTAGAATAAGCTATTTCGGCCACTTTCTGCCGCTATGCATGCGTTGGTCCTACTCATATGAGTAGCAAAGTTCAGCCATACTGCCATCAGTCAGTCTCATGGCCCAGTCGGTTAGCCGTCCGCCTTGGGAACAGCAGGTCGCAGGTTCGTTCCTCGGCCTCGGCCGATTTTTTTTTTCATCCTCTACTTGTTGGGCCGTGTAGAGCTGTCACTCAACACGGCCTGGACGGGACGGAGGCGGGGACGGAGGGGGGGTTTGCACTGGGTGCTGGGGGACGGGGAAGGCTGGCAATTTGAAAAACAAAATATCCATAATAATGTTTCACTGTGTGCTAAGAAAAACGATCTAAATTACATTCGCAGAGCGCCGACTAGCAGCCGCCTACTCTTCTGGACCAAGCGCAACCGACCCCGCCCCCTATAGGGCGGATTTAGACCACCTTTAAACCTCCTTTCGTTGCTCCATTACCCCTGGTATTCTCAGTTAGACAGAACTCACACCCATCGACCTGTTTTTTATGTTTTCCCATCTAAATGGGTACCATTACATCATCTGAATGGCAAGTTTTGTTCCTCTTCATGACTTTTTAGGGGACGACTTATGTATAATCTGGTACAGGAAAGTTGCAATTTTAAATATAAAGATTGGTTTAGTCTCCCACCCCTGTCGGAGCTCTCACACACACTGCACCTTCACTCACACACTACACTCACTCACCAGCCACTGCCCCTCCCGCTGCCTGCCACTGCCTACCACTGCCTGCCACTAGTGTGTGTGTAGCATTGCCTCAAGGCTACACACACACTAGGCAGGTAGGCAGTCAGGTATCAAACACTAACACATGGGAGGAGTGAAGGATGGGTGGTTGGTGGGCATGCAGTGTCATTCAAGGTGAGAAAAATGACAACTATAAGAACAAAAACAGACAATAAAATAAGTAGAGCAAGCAAAAGTACTAGCGGGTAGAATTTCTGGATCATCACACTGTCTCCATTGCCCCCTGTCCGTTTACATCTCTTTCACTCTTCCTTTCTCTCTCACTCTCTCATCCCTGCCTCCTCTTTCAATCCTGTAATCTCCCTTCTCCCTAGCGCCACCACTTTCTGCCCTCCCCCTTCAGTCCATGTCCTCATTCTACACTCCCTACATTTCGATCTCTCCCTATCTACCCCTCTTCACCCTTTCCCGTAAAAATGCATTCTCAACTGTGAAAATGTCTAAAAATAAAAGGATTATCCTTAAGATAAACACTCTAAAGTCACCATCCTCTCTGGCTATTCTAATTAAAGGCAGATAAATCGAGTGAAACTAACAATTTCTACATCCGAAATGATTTGCACAGTGTGCGACTGTACTAGTGGTATGTTGTGCCCTATTAATTCAGAACAGGCTAAGAATCCGTATCTTGCATCTGCAAGAACAGGGTCTATTTGTGGAGTGTACCTTTACTACAGCAAGGGAATGCACTCAGATACAGTTGCCCGCACACCCTCACTCCGATCTAATTTACTCTGTTGTAATTAACATTGAAATTCAGCGCCCAGTATGGATTGCTTAATGGTTGATTGGCAATCCAATCCAAAACATATACACAGCCATACGTGACATATTCCATGACGTATACATCTCAGTGGGGAATCCCAGAAAGTTCACTGCTATATCAGTGTCACTAGCTTGTTATTATGATGCGCACTGAAGTGAAATATTATAACTTCTTTTGCTAATTCCATACGTTAACTGGCATGGCTACGCCTAATCATATCGGGTGTGTCATATAGTTGATTTCTGTGCAAAAGAATTCGAGTGTGTCTGATTTATGCATGGATAGATGAGAATGCATTTATAAAATGTCTCTCATTCATTCCCCCCCCCCTCCCTGTCCCCATCCCACATCCCTAGCCTCTCCTGTCCCCTCCCTCCCTAAGATAAGATATACCGTATATATAGATAAGCCTACAACCATCAATCAATGTAGGCCCTTTTATTGACAATACTCAAGCAGAGTTACCATGGTGATACTGCTCTCCAAAATGACATGGCCTCACTTTTCAAAATTAAATGGGATATAGGAGAGAGTAAACAAATATGTGATATAATTTACCTGACGTTATTTCGCGATGCAATCTGAGGCATATCCGTTCTCTGGATGCCATTCAAATGATATTGCTGACGTGACTTTTTGGAATGGCATATCATCTACAATTAGTGTATGAGCAATACCATTTATTAGATGACATTTTATTTGCCACGGAGTAATAAAGGGATTAAATGAGTATGAACATTCTCTCCGGAATCTCTGACCATGATTAGGTCGTAGAAGCAAGAGCTCAGTTCCTAAACCTCCCTGGAAAAAGCAAATGTCACGCCAAATTGAAAAGTGCAAAGAAGGGACTATTCTTTTAGGCAATAGTTATAAACACTATATGATATATCACTGTTGTAGTCTTTCTGCTGTTAATGTTTTCATTGCCGCTGGACATGTGTTTTCAATGGCTATGGAATATTCTGTCCATTCAATAATGGAAAGTTGAATGCTAACTTCTGATCCGTTGGAATTTTCGGTGCAGCTATGTGGTATGGTTTAGATGATTTATTTCCGACATATTAACATACTGACTGTGTGGCTTTATGTAGTCTGCCCATACCTTTGCCTGCCTTTGTTCTTTATTGAAGCCTGGAGTCCAGTATACAGGGCCGAGTATTACATGATTAATGATGTGATGAAAGTTATATAATGATTGATGAACCGGGGTGTTAATTGCTGGGCCTGATTCGGTCCTGAAAACTTTTGATTTTGTAATGCTATTCCTATGTGATCTGTGATGTGATGTCCTATGTTATCTGTCTTTCTCCTTTGGGTATCTAAAGAAAGATTAATGACTGACCTTGAGGGCCTGCTGATACACTGTTTAGTGTATAATCACTAGGCTAGGCTATAACTAGGGGTTATACACAAGCAGTGCACCAGCAGTCACAAAATGAAGGTTTTTAATCCGTTTAGTCTCTGCCTTAGGGGGAGGGGGTTATAGCCTCCATACCGTTCAAAGCAGTGACTAAAGGCTGGGGAACTGAGGGCACACCTAGGACCAATTGACAACAACTAGGGGAATCCTCCCGGGGTGGACCGGATAGCGCTCATATTAAAGATAACCCAGACTGGATGCGAGGCCATCTAGGCTCTCCTGTGGCGGTTACTATGGCCCCCTCCTGTATACTACTACTGATAGTCTGCACGCTCTCACTGTTACAGTCAATCTGGGTATTTGGGATCAGTGCTAGATTAAAGATATGGCTAGTATAGGTTCTCCAGACTCACAATGGGGTGGGCTGGTGACACTCCATGATGGGCAAGCGAGAATTGTACCGAAAGAGGTAGGGTAATGACAAGGCTGCCACAATATAATTGCGTTATATGTTCCTGTAAATGTAGAAGGAGGTTTCCCATTTCTGGTGTTTTGTTTTACCTTTGTTTTTACCTTTACTTGGTTTGGTTGGGAAACACTCTACCATAGTGCTCACACACCTTTCCCCGCTGGGAAAAGAATATTAACCAAATATTCAATAGCAAAAGTAAGCATTTTTCTTTAAATTATGTTAATAAGTTGAACTGAAATGAACTGAACTGAAACATACCATGGTTTTGAATATTCGTAGTCTTCTAGTTGGCTTTTTCTTTAAATAAAGAACTTGTGATTCTCATAAATCAATTTGCATCGGGAGAACTAAGCTATAGAGGAACTACAGGTATGTAGAATTAGTCATTGAAGTGCGATATTTATTCTGGGGGAAATATGGATATAAATGCATTCATAGTAACCTAAATGTCAAGCAAGATATACAAAGATTTGGAGCTGGAAATTAAATTCTCTGAGAAAATTTAAAGATGATATGACTATGAAAAGTAAAATTGATATTTCGAAGATGGTAATAATGCCAAATTGGGAGAGCGGTGACATTTTACTCTTCACTTCTGATCTTTATAAATTACAGTCCTTACAACAATCGGCAATCATTATAATATTTGATTGATTAAGTGCGAGCAACTAATGCTCAAGATGAGTTTAATAAATTACATTTATTAACTCTTGATTCCACTAATGTGCTAAACCTTTTGTGTAGGTGTAGGTATAGACATGGTAAGTATACTCTACTCTCATACAATTAAACTAAAGAAGGTACATGAGGTAAATAAAGGAGTAGTGCCTTACTATGAACCTATTGTTATTCCTGGGGTAAGAGCATGAACTGTAACAGTGAACGTCTTACCGTAATATGCAAAGTAAGACGTTTTTCTTGTCCCCACGTTTGATACAGTGTTTTGCTAAACTTTAAGTGTCTCAAGCCTTTTACCGTCTACCCAAGTTGCAGAAACGTCTCATTATGCGTTTAGTATTCACAGAGCAACTGCGTCAAGGTGTGTGAAGCATTATTAAAAACAATGAGCAGAAAATTAAAGATTAGTTCATTCTCACTATTCCGAAGTCAGTAGGCAAACGTTGCATCCGTCAACTTTGGCATTACATCCCTTTCACCTCAGACTTCCACCGCCTTAGTGACTGTATAGCCGCCCATATGCGGCATTAGTATATATAATTATGCATCTGCATAGGGCATATGTGATATCTCTCTGAGTAGTTGAGGCACCCAAGCAGTCATATATATTATGTATTCAAGTATGGGGTTGAAGGTGGGTGGTGCTTGAAGTTGGATTACAAATTTTTTCAAATCAAACAGATAAATTACACAAATGAACGAAAGAAGGATATCACTTATAATATTCTTGTGTTTTATCCCGCCACCTGGTGAATACAAGAAACGCTACCTGTTGAGAAGGGGTGGCACAATGGTAAATCTATTGGGAGAATGAAGTAAGGTACAGGAGAATGAAATAAGAGAATTATCTCCTTGAAGGGAAAGGTTTTAATATGCATCATTTTGATATTGCCGATAGCACATATTCTGCAGTCAAGTATTAATTTTATTAGAGTCGAAAGACGCCGACTAGGGGTAGCCGAGAGCAGCAGAGAGCGGTTTTGGTCGTTGTCGTAGGCGACAGCACCAGCAGCTATATAGGACGGTATATGAACAAGGGATAGCTAGCCATCAGTAGCCATCACTGGACAGTGGCTGTACAGTGTCCTTGTTCAAGAAGGTGAAAGCAAAACGTTATCACCTTAATTTTAGTTCTAGACAATGCTACATTCATAATATTACTCACCAGATTCAGGCTTGTTCGCAGGGGCGGTTGCATGGGCATGAGGCGGACTTCCTTCGGGGTCGGGGTGATGGGCAGTCGCTTCGGTGGGATGGCCAATGGCTGCCGCCGCTTCGGGGTGATGACCAGTTGCAAGGGGCAAGTTTTGGGCAATTGTCTCATGAGTGCCCGAATGAGAAGATGTTGATGAGGTGGATGTTGATGAGGCGATCGGAACTTGGATGGTATGATATTTATATCTCTTTATCATCTTTCCATCTTCCCAAGTGATGTCTTCGCCCAATACTCGCTTAAGCTGAGTGGTCTCCGGCTCCTTAGGTGGGGTTGGTTCAGGCGTTAAAGAATACGTCTTTTTCTTACCAGTTTCCGCACAATACTCGGTTACTTTAACCTTTCACTTGGGTATTTTGAATGTACCACCTAGCATGATGTCGCAATAGTTGGAAATAAGAATCCAAATTAGAAAGGCGATCGGAGAATGAATGAATGGTTCCGAAGCCGAAGGGGCGGAAAGTATGTTTGTAAATATGTGCTAGCCAATTCAGGTATCAATATCACATGTGAAAAAGCGTTAAGGAAAGCCAGTAAGGACGACGAGTTTCAGGGTATATTATTGGCTAATATAATATAATATATACCACTTTTCCGTATGCAGTTGAATAAGACGGGCATATATAATTGCAATGTTTTTTTGCGATAAGTCAAACAAATTCAACAGTTGGGACGCCTGAATAATAGGCAAAAAAAGGTGGCGACATCTATTGGACAGTCAAGTATTAATTTTATTAGAGTCGAAAGACGCCGACTAGGGGTAGCCGAGAGCAGCAGAGAGCGGTTTTGGTCATTGCCGTAGGCGACAGCACCAGCAGCTGTATAGGACGGTATATGAACAAGGGATAGCTAGCCGTCGGTAGCCATCACTGGACAGTGGCTGTACAGTGTCCTTGTTCAAGAAGGTGAAAGCAAAACGTTATCACCTTGTTCAACAAGGTGAAAGTGATCAAGTAAGCTGTATTCTGTCATGTTTTATTAGTCTATCAGAAAAAACAAACGAAGAAGGAAATAGAGAAAATAAAGCTAGACTTTGTCTGGAATAAAAAGAGATGCAAGGTAAGTACGGAGAAAGTATCATAGAAAAGAGTAATAATGACGTGGTTATATATCCGGCTAAGATCATTTGGGGTTATACAGAAAAGGAAATAAATATCAATATATTTAATTTGTTTGTACTAGTTGTTAAGAAATATTATTCATAGAATATTTCACAATTTGCTGTTGTACTTTAAGAGTATCTCTCCCTTGAAATTATTTTTGCGCCGATTTGTTATACATACAAAAGCAATCTGAATTATCATTTGACTTAAAAGTAGCTTGAATATTTTACATTGAAATGTTTAAGCCTCAGAACAAACTAAAATAATGTCCATGCATGTTAATATTGATGCAGTAGGCCTATAGCCCAGTGTATTTGCCCCTTTAATCCACACTATATTAATTATGGATCTACGCTGTGGATTTACGTGGATTTACAATGCTGTACATGCTGTACACAAACCCTTGAACAGTTTTTTACTGGCTGCATTTACAGGGCTCTAACATTCAGGGTGGTTTCCTTCGGTCTTGAGTGTGGTTACGTTGGCCTTGTTTTCCCCTACATCATTTTTTCAAGGAAGTGATTTTGAAGGTTTTCAACTACTGACTTGCTTACCCACTTACGGCAGTTAGCTTGCTGGGATGATGCAATGTCTGGGGAAACCCCCTGTTACGGTTGATGCCTGCCACTTTTTTCACAGTTTACACAGGCTAAAATAGCATATTTTGGCCCATATTTTATATCTTTTTTATTTGCTTTGACTGGCATCCTGGAAACTACATTTCATAAATTCCTACCCGTGATACCCGTGGGGCTTAATTAGCATTAATTTTTAACACAAATGCTTGATACCTGAAAATTCTCTTTTATGTAAATACTAAGGTAGTATAATCCAGTACATGTATATCTATAACCAATATTGATGAGTATACAATATCGAAGATTTAGGTTATATATTTATTAATTATTTGCAAACAATATCTTAAGGAAGGCGGAAAGTTGGAAGTCAAAGGTATTTTTAACACAAATAGCCTACCTTATACCTGGCGTTATGTATATAACCAAGTAGGTGTCAGGACAGCTACCCGCCGGACATCTACCCGCCGACTTTTACCAGTCGGACAATTACCATCCTGGACATTAACCCGCTAGGACATCTACCATCTAGGATACTTACCATCCTAGGACATTCACCAGCCTTATCTGAAGTTTTAAGGGAATTTTGGTACATGGATTATAAGGAAAATACTTCTCTTTTATTAAGGGATGTGGAGAGGAATGAGGTAGGGAATGGCCATGGATGGCTATTCTTTCCTCTGGCAAATTTTAATCCCTGCCCTAATGAAGCTGGATACTAATCATGGAATGTACTATTATCATTTTCAAAATAGCCAAACATGTAAAGAAAATACGTTTTGGCCCCCATTTCACTTGAATTGACCAAATGTATCTAAAATGATTTTAATATTGCTCCATATCCTAATTTATGGACTAGCGTATTTTGTATTTAAATATTTTTATTTAGCCAAGCGTCATGTGATACACAATATTCTCAGTCAAAGCTAATGGAAAAAAAAGAAAGAAATTACCAGTACAGTTATACAAATCGAGCAGGTCAACAAAAGTGTATTACTGAGATTTACAATCAGAAATAAAGAAAAAAGAAAAACAAATTATCTTAAAAACCTACAAAGAAGTTAAGATCAAGTGCAGAATGAGGAGCATCGTCATACTACATCAGAAATAGACATACGGGCGTCAACATACTCATTATCAAGACAATCCATGAAAAGAAAGATTTATCAGTATAATAATAGTTACAACGTTCCATAATCACCCATGTGAGGGTAAACGCACCAACTAGCAAGGCACAAATGAAAAGCACAAATCACAAATCAAAAACAACCAAGTACAAGCACAGTGAGACCAGAATTACAAGTCGGGACAATTCCCCAGGCCAAGAAGAGCACCAGGAAGAGCCCAAACCCCATTAAGATTATGTTCATCGTCGTTAAACAGTTTTTGCAGCAACCCAATCAGACAAATTTTAAATTTATCAGGGTCATTCTGAACTTTTATTCGAGGGGGTAGGGTATTCCAAATGATTTTCACCTTTCCAAATAGGCTCCTCCTTATACTCTCCTTGGCCCAGTCATCCACCTCAACACGAGCAGGATCTCTTAATATGTAGGGTCCCCTTATCTCTGTCAACAAACTTTTAGACACAAAGAATAAATTCATGAACCTCCCCAACCTTCTATAACACAGGGGCAGTAATTTCGCAGACTTGTGAAGAGCCACATTACCAACCCTACAGGCACCCCGTCTGGTCCGAGGGCAGTTAATAATTCTGAGAGCATTATTCTGAACTAACTGGAACCTCCTTAAGTTTTGTTGGTTGGCCAGGTCAATAAGTATGCCACCATACTCTAGCGTTGGTAATATAAAGGACTTGTAAATCAAGAGAGCTATATCTCTAGGTACAAAATGTCTAATCAAACACAGGCGCCTACAGAGAAGATTCGCTCTATTACAAGCTGAGCTAATGTGATTTACCATACTCAGGCGGCAATCTAGGGTGTAACCAAGATATTTAAAGTTTTCCACCTTTACTATAGATTGACCATTAATATATATACACTCATTAGGATAGGTTATTTTTTTCCTGCCACCAAAAATCTGCATTCTCGTCTTCGACTCATTTACAGTTAGGCCATTCAGACGGACCCACTGACCAAAACTAGTCACATCTAGCTGGACTTGCCTTAGGTGGTCAAGTGTGCAGTATGGATGTAAAAGTGCACAATCATCCGCGTACATAATAACCTTGCTACCAATATTCATCTGACATAGATCATTCATATAAATGATGAAGAAAAAAGGCCCAAGGATGCTTCCTTGGGCAACACCAGCACTAAGCCCTCTGCTGCCCGAAATAAAATCACCAATCCTCATCACCTGTTCTCGGCCTGTTGAATAAGTTCTAATCAATTCAAGGAGCAAATCATCATAACCCAACCCTTTTAGTTTATGCAGTAGGATATCAATATTGATGGAATTGAACGCTTTTGACAAATCAAAATAAACAGCGACTGTGTCAACCCCTGAATCCTTATTTTTTAGAACCGATAAGACAAAATCATAAATGGCTGAGTCAGTGCTCTTGCCGCTCCGAAAACCATGCTGGCAATCAGTAAAGTAATTGATATTATCTATGTGGCTAGCAAGTCTTTTCAGCAGTAGTCTCTCCAAGATTTTACCCATAATCGGTGAGATCGATATGGGCCTCATATCTCCTATCTTCCTAGAGTTAGCTTTCTTAGGAACTAAGTTACAAATAGCCCGTTTCCAAGAGGTTGGGAAGCTACCTGAATTTTTTATCATATTCAACAAATGAACAAATTCCTCCAGACAAGACAGTAGGGCTAGTTTCAGAAACTTGGTGTTAATATCTAAAATGCCACATGACTTTGTACAATCAATATCATTCAATAAACTCTCGACCTCATTTGCATCAATTTCGTCTCCCCAAGAAAACTTTGGGAATTGCCTAGCAACGACTGGTAGGTTCTCAACACACGATTTTGGCTGGATATCACAGTAGAAGTTGTTAGCATATTCTGCGGCATCTAACCCATATACCTTTCGATCGTCTGAAGTAATTAGGTAATCAAACGCAGTATTCTTAGATTTACCAGTTCCAAATAAATTACCAATTTTCTCCCAGAATTTTTTATCGGATCTGTTGAATCTATTACACATATCCAGTAGAGCATTTCTCTTCAATTCAATTACCTTAGACTTGACCTCCAACCTAAGCGACTTGGCTAGGTGCCAATCTTCAGGGCGTCTGAATTTAATCGCCTTCTTAAATACCCGTTTCTTCTTCCGAACCAACCTAGTGAGATCATAGTCATGTATGATATTATCATTACGTACAGTATATTGTCTCAGAGGGTAAAGTTTATCCTGTAAAACTCTAAACTCCACGATCATTCTATCACATAAGCCATTGATATTGGTAGTATTCCACAGACCAGGAGTTACATCAGTCAGTCCCTGTCTAATATCATCAGAACATATTTTTGAGACTGGCCGGGCTAAAAAGGTGGTTTTCCCCCTGGCTTCCCTAGTAGCATGTCGTTTTTTCATTAATATATAGACGGGTCGGTGATCGCTAATATTTTCATCGATTGCACCTGATTTATATACAATTTTACTATTTGTGGCGATAATGTCAATCAGTGTGGACCCTTCCAAAGTAATTCTTGTGGGTACTGAAATGTGTTGGATAAGACTGCTAGATTGAAACCAAGAGGTTAACCTCCTACAGTATGCATCATTTTTATTCATATTGATGTTTACGTCACCACCAATCACCCTATCCGCTCTAGAGTAACTACACTGACCATAGATTCTATGGTTATCGCATAGTAAGTGAGTAAAATTTGTCTCTATTAAGAAAGATAAATCAAGGAGGCCGATTAAATTTCTTTATTTCTCTGAGGCGTAAAAACTGTCTTTTGATAGATTCACTTGGTACTACTGGCCAAAGAGAAAATAGTGCGAAGTGACTTTGCTGCTTCTTTATCATTGTCATTTGGTCCTGTGTATAATTTCACGGCTCCGGATCTCCAGGACCCGTGATGCATAATGGCTTCCAAGGGCACACCAGCCTTGCTACATAGGGCCGCCCCTGAGCGGCGCATCGAATGAACTGAGAATGTGGCACTGCTCTTGGACCCACACGATTCCAGCGCTGTCTTGGCCGCCTTTACCACCACATGAGGTGAGAAGGGGGCGTCTGTGTCAGGATCGAGGAATATGGGGGCTTTATCTGAAGCTTGGACCAGTTTCATGGCTTCTACCGTACATGCATATGGACATAATCTGGGATCTCTACTTTTGAAGAGTTGTAAGACATGAGGTTTGGACGGATTAATCGTTTTAGAGGACACCATGCAGACGTACATGACGTCCTGATCGAATTTTAAGTGATGTCTTAAGATGAGGTGTTGAGGGGTCGAAGTGGATAAGAAATTACTTTGTCGAACAAATGTGAATAGGGCGAATACCAGGGAGTCTGCGATGATTATACCCCTTAATTTTCCCTTGGGACCTTAGATAATTTATCATATGATATATCTCATTTCGTGACAAGAAGGGGGCTCTGTTTGGTATGTGCGTGGAAATCTTGGCTTCAGCTTTCAGCATGGCTTTTAACACTTTATTATCGAAAGCTGAGACTGAGTAAGACCTATCCCCGAGGAAAGTCTTAGCTCCGGAGATATAGTTGCGTATGGTCTGAGGGGACTTGAACGAGTTTGATAGGAACTTTACATACATCGCCAAGTCCAGGTCTGACGGGTTCTTCCAGTCTCTATGATATGCTATCATGAAAGAAAGGTAACATCTTGCCTGGGTGGCTCTGTTCACGTTCGTCCCGTTGGCATACGCGGTCGCGTACGTCCCCACCATCAGCTTGTACAGTCTTGTTTCAGCGATTTCTGTAACTACAAAAGTTCATTAAATAAATTCATCAGTTCTACATTTTCCACCTCTGTGATAGCCATCTCAGCTACCAGTCTCTGGGACTTATTCTCCATGCTCGGGTCGAAGCTTCTCCGGCTCAGAGCATCGGCCAGTATAAGTGTCTCACCCGGGGCATGCCTAATCGTGATGGAGATACCACGAGCAACTGCAAACATGGCGAGCTCCCTGCTGCATTTCGCCAGCATGGGGTCTCTAGTCTTACCAGACATGAGGACGCAGGCCGCTGCTGAGTTGTCAGTTATTATTATGAGATGTCCATTGGTGAACTGCGCGGGGGCCAGGGTCTTCGCGGCCACCACAACATTCATAGCCTCGAGGCGAGATATATGATGCTCTTCTCTCCAGGCGTCTGGAAACACAAGGTGATAGAATGAGTTATTTGAAAAACCTCCCGCCCCCCGTGGGCATGCATCGCACTCTATAGTGCATTCCTCCCTGTGGGGCTCTATTAAGATTTTTTCTGTTCAATATCCGAGCACAGTCTAAGAACCACTTGATATCTTTCTTTGTTTCGGATGATATTGTTCTAGGGGCTGATGCGGGCAGGTTTCTGAGACAGTCTAGTAACCTTGACATGAATTTGCGGGCGTGCTTTACGCAGTTGCTTATAAATGCCAACTTACCCACCAAACTTTGCATTTGGCGTTTAGAAGCTGCCTTCTTTCCTAGCCAGGCCTCTGCCTCGGTTAGGATTTCAGTCATTTTCTGGTCTGGTATTTTTATGTATATTTCATTAGAATTGAGGGTGTATCCCAAGAATTCAATGATGTTTGTTGGTCTAACTGATTTCTCTGGGGCTACAGCTATTCCTAACTCAATGCACAGATTATGGAAGAATGTATATGCGGCTAATGCCTCTGCGTTGGTAGCTTGCACACCACAGAAGTCGTCTACATATGCAATTACATTGAAACCATTGTCTACCATTATTTGTACGATGGCATTTGATACACGTTGTTGGTAGTGTCCTGATAGCCGGGCACCGAATGATGGGCATATGTCTATGTATATGTTATCATTGTGCTTTATCCCTAATAATGGGTATGCTAAGGGATCAATTCTGAGCTGGCGGTATGCTCTCTGGAGGTCTGCTTTCCAGAGGTATGCACCTCTACCTATGATTCCCACAATATTTGCCAAGTCAGTTATTGTAGGGAGGGAGTATGTGAATTCCTTCCCTTCAAAGTGATTTCTTTTGACACCTGAGTTTACCCCGCCCCCCTCTGGAAAGGATAGATCAATAATGACCCGTCTTTTCTGTGAGTCTTTTTTTGGTCTAGTGAGGATGGGGCTAATTTGTACCCATGGGGTAAAGGGGGGTTCAGGGAAGGGGCCTAGCATCGCTTGGGCCTTGATCTCTGTTGCTATAAAGTCTGATACATGCTGTGAGTATGCTAAAGCTGACTGATGGTTTACCATAGTTGGTGTTGGGGGCTTTTCTGCAGTGTAAGAAATGGGCCACCCAAACTTTAGGAACTCTAGGATTTGTTCGTCGTGATAATTGGCTAAGTATTTGTCCCATTTTCCATGATTTATGTCTGATGGGATTGGTATCCTAGCTGATATGTAGTTTGGTAAGTTTGTTGCCCTTACATTATCGTACAATTGCATGTGGAATGGGGCTGTACTTTGTGCCTGTTCTGATGTTAGTGGCCATATCTCTCTAACTGTTTCTCTAAATCCCCAAGGGCCTATGTTTACTCGTGCTCTTGTGTCACCTGCCTGGTCTGCATATGTTGTTACCTCGGGCATTTCTGTAGGTGATTGGCTGTGTAACTGGGCTGAGGAGTGTTGAAGGGGGCTACCCCTTCTGGGTTCTGAGTATTGGCTAAGTGCGGAGGAGTTTTTTTCTCTTTGAAGAGAATTGTCTGGGTTCAGAGGTTCATATTCTAGTTTCTTAAGTTTCATGGTCATTTTCAAGGGCCGGGGAGGATCTGAGTATTGAGGATGGACTATTCCTGCCCCAACCCCTGGGCGTTTCCCTTATTCTTTTTCTCTTTCTCTTGTTTGAATTTCTTAGATTGGCAATCTTTCTCAGAGTGCTTTAGAAGGGAGCACTTCTGGAATATGCAGAAGGAACAAATATGCAAGTGGCAGAAACCATTTAGGGTGTGGTCGGTTTTGTGGGAACACATATACCTTGATTGAACTGCCTACAAGCAGGGCCTGGCTTAGCTGCGGCCACGTCTTGGTCCATATGGTATTCGCTGCCGGGAGTTTCCCTCTTGGTTTGCTTCTCCGTTTGGCCCTGTGTACTAATTTGAGAGAGTTTTAGGCGGAGCAGTTCAATTTTATTAGTGTCTGACCAATTTAACCTTTTGTCAGCAATGCGTGTGCATATTTCCTCTCCCCAGTTCCTTACATTGTCAAAAGAATAAGTCATAGCATCCTCCAGAACTTGTTCTACATGTTCAAGAATTTCATTACTAGTTGTTTCATCATGTAACTTAGAAACCTGAAACATACCCCATCCATACTCAGCCAAGGTCAGTTCTCCCAGAGTTGTCTTATTACGTTTTTTGCCCCGAGTAACATGTGAGTGTGCAAAGTGAAGCTTACCCTTGTTTGTTGTAGCTAGGGGGTTGAAACTTGCTGTGAGGATACGAGATATCTTCCTTTGCAAGTCCTCATCTTCTTGGGCCTCGTCAAAACTCATGGCAGAGTCATGTAGGCTCCATGCTGGTCTGCGGTCCAAGCTAGAAGATGTGTTGTGGCCATTGTTGCGTGAGGCATACAGTCCAAGTGATTTGGCTCTTGGTGAAGAAGTGGTTCTTATTGGAGAGCGTGGCTTGTGTGTACCAGTTTCACCTTCCAGGTCCTTCTCCGGTTCAGTTACTGGCTGCCCTGGCTTGCCCATGGCTTGTAGTAAGGCTTTAATCTCACCCAGCTTGTCCCTTATTGATGAGATATCTTTCTCATTGTCTTCCACTGTGCGTTTGGTTTCAATCTTTTTTGGTGGCAATTTAGCCCTCCTTCCCCTTCCTCGTGGCATGGCTACAGGGTTGGATAGGCTTGAATGGTATCCGGGCTAGCTAAATTAGTATAGAAGCAGCATGGATGTGGCTAAGTTATGGAGGATTGCTGCGGATTGTACCGAACTTTCTTCTCCAACTGCTAGGTCCCGAATGGCCGTCTTGGCTTGCGTACATCGTCACGTGACCACTACTCGGGTAGCCCTCTGCTGACCACTCCCCACTGTGAGAATTACTGCTATCCTTTAACACTAGGTGGCCTCCCGTCTCCAAAATTAACCGCAATCACTATTACGCATAATTTAAAATGAACATCTCAATTTAAAATGGTATGCTTATATGATATTCATAAAGAGAGTATTGTAATGTCAGTTACAACAGAGAATATTAAAATAATTAAATTGTTATAGCTGAATAAACAATCCTGATGGCCAGACGTTTCTAGAACATTTTTTCATTTTGTTATGTCCTCCAAATAGACATAATTATACATCCCTAATTAAACCAGCTTCAGTAAGCAAGGGTTAAATAATTAATATTGCCACCATTGTATAACAATTTGTAAGTAGCTTTTTCAGTGTTACTTCTGAGCTCACATATATATATTGTTATGCAATGGGGGCAATGCCCCCAAAGTAAATTCATCTCTCAAACGAGCAGATAATATCACAAAATGTGTATGTAAAAAGTGGATAAATATCCTAAAAATTCAGATAAGGCTCCAACCACTGGAGACAGGCATAAGTGGGTAGAAGTAGTGCACATAGAAAAAGCTCATTATGTTTGATAGAATGGAAATAATTGTTGTCTCCTGGTACAGGGCCAGATCTTAAAAGATCCAATTATAAATGGCCAAATTATTACAATATGTATTATTACAATATTTGGCGTTTACTGATTATATTTTATTCAACGTCTACACCGGAATATGTCCTATTGTTCTTTATACAATAAAATACTTAACTGATTATTATCCAAAGTATGAATATTTAATATCTGAATTTCTTAGCTTAATCCTACTTTAACTTATTGGGATAAGCAACAAGTATGGACCCTTTAGTATGGAGGGTGGTACATAGTTGGGTGGTCTGACAGTAGATGGACTGCCAACCAATTTCAATTCCAACAGCAATAGATCTATAAAGCATCGTCTACTCGATCGTATTTGATTTGATGACCTCAATCATATTAAATGGAGGGCAGTGAATTCATTTTGCTATAGTAGGTTAATATGCGTCTCCACAGTAAATCTAAATCAACATACCAGACCAACAGCAAGGACGACATCATTATATTTTTAGTATACGCATCATCCATTCTCACAAATTATTTAGGATACGAATCTATTTTTGTCATGTTAATATGGAATATATGCATGGAATCTTTTTATCAAAGTCTTATTGGTAAATAATAATTGTTTGTCATAAAATATCATATCATTTCGGTGAGTTCTATTGCTTTAGAATGAAAACCCATTATTTAAATAAACTAAAGAAATAAAAGATGAGTTTTACTTTAAAAATGTAACACAAGAATGTCGGCAATTAGTTTGGCCATGGAAGTAGTTCCAGCAAGCAGACAGTCCTTTGATTTACTATTGATAGGCCTACGTACGCTACGCTGGCATTTAATATGAAGGGAAGGGGTTCTATGTGAACGTTTAAACCATTTCATGGTGAATATTTTTCATACAAAATAGGTTTCGACATGAAACTTCTGGCTGGATCTGTATATTTAGGTTAAATAAAAATCGAGGATGGTAGTATTACTGATAAACAAGGAGGACAGGGACTAATCAGTGTAGTTGGTTGGTTGCATTATAAGGGTTCATTGTCGTGAGCCTCAGTTCATCTAAACATGCAGCAAATTGGTGTAGATAGGTTCAGACTGGCGTGCATGTCGGTTTACGGCCATTGGAAAAAACGAATCTAAGTTCACACAAAACAGTGGTTTGTATCGAAACTGCTGTCTATACTTTAGTCTGGTTGTGTGCTAAACATAAGTCAACATATATGCGGAGTGAATGAAAGAATGAGCACATAAATTGACAGATCGTTCCAACCATAAATTTGATTGAATGATCACTCACCAGTCTTAATTTGGTGAAAGGTATTATTTCAGATAACAATGAAATACCGCAACAAAAGTACAATATATCAAACTTCTACTTGCTAGCACCTGCTTCCATTGTCGCTACCTTTAAACAAAAGACGAAGGATGGCTTACTCGACCTCCGGCCGTACCGCGGGGCATCAGCTTGCATTTCCTTTATCACATAACAAGGTCCATTTCTGGAAATGTCCAAGTGTTTTGCGACGTAAGCTTTTCAAACATGCCAGCAATCAAACACATTTATTTAGGAGGCATTCATGGGCAACCGTCACTTGGTTTCTAATCTTACTTCGATATTCTGAATAATCAACCTTTTGTCTCGAACACTTGATTTTTCCTGTTTATAAATGACTTATATGGACGCGGAATTTCAAATAAAGAATACCAAATAGCCCCTGAATTATGAGAATCAGCAAACTGCCCTAATATAATGTTCTTCTATATGTGTGTATATATGAATATGGATTGTAGAATGTCGTCTAATTAATACGTTTTAATAATTGGTTCCGCAATCAACAATTAACGTGGTTGGTTATTTACAATGCACATTATGTTGTGTGTTATTACTAGCAACTAATGACTAGTTATTAATATTATCAACACGGACATGCTATCATTTTTAATATTCGTCTTGGCGAAGGAAGGATAGTAAAACCAGTGGAGATGTATTGCAAGCATCGATTGTTGCAAATCTTCCTTGTCTCGATAATGTGCCATTATAATTAGTTTTATAACTGCCCATATGCCCCCTACTTTAACATAATTTCCGATGACATGAACGTCGTTGGCTTTCATTAAGACGTTTTAGGAATGTTAATTATTGCGCCCTCAGTAATTATAAAATGTGTTGTTTTGGAAAAGAAAACTGCTTTCCCCTGCCAACTTTGTTCGGGGATCTGTTGACCTATGAGCTGGTGGAAGTTTACGGGAGAACATTCTTAGTCCGAGGAGCAAACTGCAGGTCGCCTCATTCTGTCACAAAACCTCGATTGCTTGTCATAGTTATTGTTCATAAATCTCTTGCTGCACGCACACCAGCACGCACTGTACGACATCAAGTCTTGGGCGAATCACCACCCGAGAGAGCTGTAGGTGGAACTGGTGGTGGTTGTTGAGCGTATTGCGCAGGCGCTTGAAGGGAGATTTAGTAAGAATGGACTGACTACAAGCTAGTCCTGCTCGATCTGCAAGAGACAAATGAGAGTAGCACAGTGCAAGAGCTGGAAGTACAATCGCTTATAGCTATTCGCCCGGTGAAGCGAGAAAAGAGCGATCGAGGAGGATATTTCCTACTAGGACTTTATCTGCACATTTCTTGCTCTGTCCTTTTATAACATCTACTGTAGATAAGACCCCTCTGAAGTGACTATAAATCACTATTAGATACTTCAGTATAAGCACAGGTGGTGAATCTGGGGGAGGAAATCTGTAAAAAGCTTGTCAATAATTTCGAGATTGTGATCGAGATAGGGATTTGCTGGTGGTGACTGGCAAGGAGTCTTGGGCCTGGTTGGATGACTCAGGCCCTAGGTACACATACACTGTGTTTGGCTACTTTTGCCAATATACATAGTCAACTCTTCCGGTGCTCCACGGCCACCACCACTACCTCCTCCTCCCCATCCGCCTCCACTTCGAGCCTGTCCTCCTGCACAACGCTGGCTTCTATCACCTTTCCGTCTAGAGCCATACTGGAGCGATACTTGCCCCGTATCCTTCAGCCTTCAAGCAATACTACCGTCACTGGGAAAGAAATGCCAACCAAAATGCACAACTGTTCACCACTTGTCATTCTCCCTTCCAGCATGAGGACCATTCCCTTTACCGTGCCCACCACTCTTGGAGGAACAGGTGCCGCCTCTGGCGGGCGCTCCAGAAGTTCCGAGCCTCGCCTAATGGCTGACCAGGATAGCGTTTCCACGACCGGAAGTGGATCTGAACCTTCGACCCCTTGCATTGTATCGAAAGGCTCGATGGATAGTTTATCTTCGACTGGGAATGAAATCAGGGGTAAGTCATTGCATGTCAGATGATGTCTCGTAAAAGTAACGATGTGAGTGATGAACCTATGGAACGATTATGCTTATTACACTGTACAATTCTTTAGTAAATATTATCTCCCTAAACGACGATCAATTCATACCCCTCTCCCCCACTCCCGATCCCGGTCTCTCTAACTCTCTCTCTTCCTCTCTCTCTGTCAGTCTTGCTACTCTCCACTCTCTCTCCCTCTCCCTCATGCACTCTCTCTCGATCTGTATCTGTCTCCTTCGCGTCTCTCTCTTCCCACTCTGTCATCACTAGACTGCAGCATTATGTTTATTGGCCCTGCATGGTATTGATGAAAACAAAGGATTCACAGAGCACGTTTTGTAATGCATCTTTACAGGCCCGTCTTCTCTGAGAAGCGGTTCTTCTCCCACGACCCTATCTCTTGCAGGCGAAACATTGCCATTTAGCCTACGCACAAGTTAAATTAAAACATTACGCATTGTCTATTATAACCTGTTGGCTGTCATATTTATCATATCGATCCAGGGGCTCAAATACCAGGTTACAACTTATGCAGAGAAGTCATTTAATGTGATAGATATTAAAGGAGGAAGAGTAGCGTACATGACATTTCCCATTAGATAGAATTCAATACCTGTGTCCACATTTCCTTCACATATCAAATCAATCCACTGAGAGCCTCAACAACCTCATGAGTAGGAAAGGGGGCTTTTTAGCGTTGTAAATCTAATCAAACCCGAAGAATTAAATCTTTCATTCCTATGAAATGTCACCTACGTATCGCATGTACACGTGTACATTTCAACCAACATTTCGTAGGAATCCGAGACTTCCATATTTGTATTTATATTACATCGCCTTGTAATCTGACAACACCAACCCATGTAAGAGTATACGTGTACAGCTTATCCCCGGGAAAGTGAAACCCCTCAACAGGTCTTCCCGAGTAAAACTACACGTCTTTAAAAAGTAACAAAAAGAGGCAATTAGCCTCAGCCAGTTGGCAACGCTGCTGCTGATAGGTAAACAGATCCGACTGATCGACTGATCTGAGTAACAATGTGCGTAGTACATAGTAAACCTTAGGAAATAGATCGCAAATATAGTCAATATTGATCGATTAAACCAGATGGTATGATGATCGTAGAACGTGTATATCCACCGTTTACCACTTGTATTCATGTCTGCAGGTACATTATGTGTCATCTTGAGTTTGCGCGACAGGTGCCTTCGGCAGATGTCAGACGCACTCACCAACTTATCATTGAGAAAAACACAATGCGGCTTTAAAAGCTATTTGATACACTTTGTTATATATATATATAGGCGTCTGACCTAATATTCCGCGTAGAAAACATATTGCCCTGGGGACCCATGCTGTGCCTAACCACTACTGCACTCCTGTTTAATTTTTTGCAGCAAATATTCTCCCAATATAGATGCATGCGAATCTAAACTGATACCGCACTAGTTTCTAATTGTAAAATCGAGTAATCGTTCTTATAACACATCCTTCGATCAAATACATATCTATATAGGATTTTACGATGCATACAATAAAAACACTCTGTGAAATGGCTAGAGAACTGAAACAATCGTTTTTCATAAATTGATGTCAACAGCTGAGATCTTACTTCTGACTCCAAACATTAATTTTCTCAAAAATTGGCCAAACAACCAGCCATATGGAATTGACCACACAACTATTATTTAAACACTACATATACCATTCGATTCATTGCATTTCAGGTTTACTTTAATCCCCGATTCTCCTCATGGTGATTGAGGAGAATGGGGAAAATAAATTATTTATTAAGGCCCCTGTGTTAGCCGCAGGCCATTCAATGGTTCAAATTAATCATAAACATTATATCTTGCATCTATTTCTATAATATATCAATGCAGGATAAACCATATATAGAGAGAATGGGACGCGCCGGCAATTATCGAAAATTTATTGGACGAGATTCGTCCACATAAGCACGATGCCGTTATGTGGACGAATCAAGTCCAATAAATTTTCGATTATTGCTGGCGAGTTCCATTCTATATTTATTATATGTGCATAAAATTTGATCATATGTCATCAGATATCACTAAAAAAATACTAAAGAAGTCTCAGAGAGCCCCGCTGACAGCCCCGTTAGTAGGCCTACAATGTTCGGTGCCCACTGTGCGATCATGCAGTTTTTAGGCCTACTTATATTGTTGACTTAAAACGTTCATATCGCAGCCATTTCTTGGCCTACATTAATAAATCTTATATCTTTCAATCGAGAATTTAATGCTCTATCTAATGGTGTGGGTTTTATTATGTATTTCTATAATTAACATACCAGAATCACGGGTGGATTACCAATCGCGGGGGTTTGTTTACATGCTTCGCGGAGAGCCAAAGCTCCGCGAAGCATATAAACAGAGCTATTTTTAGACAACTACATTCATATAGGACGCGTCCTATATGAATATTTTTATAGCACCCCACTTTTAGCACCCTTCATATAGCATGTGCATATAATAAATGCCTTTATAGTGTTTTCTGTCTCGTCCTGATGTACTGTGAACGTATTTATTTTCGCGCAGATAAATTTTCGCGCAATAAGTACATTGACGCATTTTCGTCGCATGACGCATGATGTTCGACTCTTATGACATAGGTCTCAATGGATGACAATACCTCTTGATGAATAGATGGAATACATGTGCAATATCATTTGTCACATATGGCGCATTTTGGAGACAATGATTTTTGTTAAGATGAAATGTCATTGAAATATTTTTTATTCAGCTTATTGAAAATATGATAAATCATATACTATGAGTCATTGTCAAATTTAGGGCGACATTTGGTTTTCAAGCCTAGGATGTCCAGAACCTGTAAATGGGATGATCATATAATTATGATCATAACAATTTCATTGGATTCCTTAGCAAAATTAGCTGAATTTGGTGAAAATATAAATATCAATTTATACAGACGCTGTTAAAATACCGTTAACGTTTGCTGTAATGTCGCCGTTACACGTTAAATGAATCCTCCTATTTTTAGCATAATAATGCTATAGTAATAAGACGGTTATTTAAACAAAAAGGTAGTCAAACATCTTGTTAAAACCAGGACTTCAGATTAACGTTTTTACACCTGATATATCTTGATGTTAAGTATACCTCAGGAAAGGAGTAATAAAAATAGAAAATATAAGAATTTTATAGATATAGTACACGATATACTACTTCATTTAATTGGGTATATTTAGTGCAAAAATAGGCAACAATAGGGGAAAATGAAGGTATCTGAAACATAGGTGTAGGAATCGAAATATTTGTCACAACTTTCCCCTACTTGATGTTAACTAAGAGGATATTCCCAGCTATTCATTTGCGCCAAAAAGTGTACAGATTGGACCAATTTTATTTGTTCTAAAAAAATGGACTCCTGAAATCAAATGTCACCATTTTGGGAGAATTACTCATATACTACTTGCGTCCCAACTCTATGTACTACTTGCGTCCCAACTCCCTATACTACTTGTGTCCCAACTCTATATACTACTTGCGCCCCAACTCTATAATTATACTACTTGTATCCCACTCTATGTACTACTTGCGTCCCAACTCTATATACTACTTGTGTCCCAACTCTATATACTACTTGCGTCCCAACTCCCTATACTACTTGTGTCCCAACTCTATATACTACTTGCGTCCCAACTCTATATACTACTTGCGTCCCAACTCTATATACTACTTGTATCTCACTTTATATACTACTTGCATCCCAACTCTATAATTATCATTAGCGATCGTCGCGGAAGTAAGATGGAGGCAGGCTGGAGTTTGGTCACTAATATTACGTAACATACAGGGTTGATGAACCCTTGGATATGTAAGAGGTACGCTGTGGGGTTCCTCATTCCTCATTAGCAGAATTAGAAGTTTTTGAAATAATGAATTAATGTTTAATTTATAATGTTAATATTAATGATACGTCTCATATACCTCACCTTACACAGACGCATTACATTCTGTTTTACTATAGATAGTGGTGCGCCCTACGTTAGGGACTACAATTTAAAGTTGCCTCAACTTATTTTATATGATTCATGATAATTTTAAGCGATTCATGATAAAACAATATATATGATATGTCAAATAAAAGCAAAGATTCTGGCCTATCTGTATTTGAAACTGTCACATGCACAATTGCAAGAATTCTTTTTCATATTAACAGCTGCTTCCATGGTAACCATTTCTGAAATGTCATGAAAATCCTGACTTTCAACTGTTTCCACGGGAATTTCTCTCAGTCAAATGGTTCTGCGTGTCAACTTTGTATCCTCGATAGTGGAAATGGCGGTGCAAAGAATTGAAAGCCAAAATGTCTCAAATTTGACCATTTTTCACTGAAAAATAGTCGTTTAGGTAAAAGACTGGGTTTGTAAGGAATAACATGATACTGTTTAGAATCAGAAAGAGGCCCATGTTTTAAACTCAAACAAGATTTTTCACTGGCTCACTTCAGGGCACAAGCCCTTGTGTTATGTCACAAACTAAAGTTTCTGAATCAGAAAATATTTCACATTTCTGTAAACTGGAGTACATAATTTAGGGTAAAGTTAGACCCAGTTTATACATACATGACAGTGTGATAAATAAATAGAACTTGATGAGAATGTGGTACAAGGGACACTATTGCACTGTCTGAGATGTTTGTTTTTCCGTGGCCCACAAGCCGATATAATCGAGGGCAGTGCAATATTGTCCCGAGTTCCACATTCAAATTCAGGTTCTATATTTACTCCCACGTTGCTATGCTTACCTTAAATGGTTATGTTTACTGGGGACAGGAAGTCATACCACACGTGTTGAACGCGTTGCAAATTACCACACTACTCACGCCCATACAAATTGCATGTGGTACATACATCAACGTGGAGTAACACTCCAATTTAAATATGGGCAAAAGCTATGACGGACATAGACAGAATTAACTGCAGTTATGTATTTCTGATTGTTCTTCACCAAGTTGGAGGCGGGAGGAACCCCAAGGGTCGGAGTGCAGTGTAGACCTGAGGGATTCCTACGCCGGAAACGAGGTGAAGAATGATCGGAAATACATAACTAAGGTTAGTTTAAGATTTATTTGACCTCTTGCAAATGATTTTAAATATCCTGGATTGCTTTTAATTACGTAACTTGTTGCAAGAAAAACACAGCGAGGGTGTGGCATGGTTCCATTTAGTGCTTGTGTTTATGATGCTTTTGCATGATGTGTCCCTATGACAACATTGGCCTACTTTCAGAATAACCAATGAAAACGCAGAAGGATAAACTGGGTCACCTGTCTTCCCTAGGGACGAAAGCATATTTCTTCCCGCTTGCTCACGTATAACAAGCCCATACTAAGTCTATGGACACTCTGTTCCAGAGTAAAAGAACTTATTATCTAATTGTGGAAATAAATCTTATTATCAAATGGGTGATAAACAAAGTCCCTATATTAAGGAGCAGCACTATAGTAGAATGTAACTCATATCTCGTGTCGTCATCTACCTGTTTATGGTATATATATAATCCGATTTGTACCTGGAATACCTGGAAATGGGTGTCCCCTTCTATGACAATCATAGCTCTTCCAGGGGGTCCTACTATCATTGAATAAAGAATACCCCATTACATTCAGTATCATATGTATACACTGCATGCGGTATTTCGCATTAAAGTCTGATTGATAATTAATTTGTCAATTTTACTTTTATGTCTATGTACACTATAATGAAATGATTTCTGTATTCTCAATTCGTTGAGGAAATCTTATGTGAAATTTCTTTTTAATAAAACAATCTTTATTCTGGCATGAATACAAATATGTAATTCCGGTATAGAAATTTCCATTTTTTCTTTCTCCCGGTCCAGATCATCATTTTTCCATCTATTTCCAGATGTAGACCCAATTCTTGCATCACTAACATTTAACATTTTACAATGTGTGTTATATAATCGTTATTTGATAAAAAAAACAACAAAAAAAACCCACCCGAACTTTTCCACTTAATGTAACGTGGTCTGAATTGAATTTCATACACTGGTAACAAAAACTAGAATGCATGTTTCTAGTAATATATTTATTCCTATTTCTTTTGGCTTCCTGAAGACCGGGAAACGTGCCTTGTTAAGTATTTTCTTAAACACCTACACGGAAAGATAATTCATGGGAAAATAACGTTGTATTCATCAACGTAAGCTGGTAACCAGGGCTTAATTTAAATGTTTCTTTGTTTCAGGGTTTAGTTGCTTTTTCATAATCATCAATAATTCATTTCATGACCTCAAATGCTATGCCCAATGGAAAGTACTTTACCGTGTTTTTAGCATTTTCGTGGCATGCCATTGGCAATGATGCAACGTAATGAGTTCAGTATGAACAGATATTTGTTTATTTATCTATGCACAAAACGAACTAAAATCTATCAAAACAATAATTACGGATTGTTTTAGATAACGATTGGCGTGATTGCCTTTTATAATAAAATAAGCTAGAATGTATATGGCTGCATGACAGGCCCGGATGACAGGTCTTGCGGACAGGTCTCGCGGGCGCTTATCATAATATTACTGAACACCCCCGATACATCCGCAAAGCTAATTACTCCATTCCTAAGTGTCACAGTCTCACCAAAATATATAGCGATCATCCAGTTGAAAATGTATACATTGTACATTTATATGGAAGGTTATACCAGGCTGTTAAGATATTTGAGTCACTTTTCATTATCTTTTTCATTGGAGGTCATGTAAAAGATATGGAAAGTACCAGCATCAATACAAATATTGCAGTACAATATAAGAACTTTAATTATAGCTCATGTAATTGTACCTGATAAAATCATGAATTCAAAAACAGATACGCTTTCTGCTAATAAGTAACTTACTATATTTCTTAACAATGGGTATTACTTTTATTATAATATTACAACGGGGAATGTTATTGTAAATTTATTTTTTCAAATAAATTAATATAAACAATACAGTAATTCTTGTGAGATTACGGGCGACATAGGAAAAGCGGTACGTACAGAAATGTATACCCTTGAAGGTAATAAAAACGTTTAAAAGAAACACACATTATTACAAATCTCTCACACATTACAACACCAATAACCAATTTAAAACCATGGAGCTCATTTGATTATTCCTGATGAAATCATATCCCTTTAAAACTGATACGCATTCTGATAATAGCTATACTTACACCTTACATGACATGGATTATATGGTTGTTTTCCTATTAGAGAAACCCATGCTATTTCCATTATCATTATTCATGTAAGCTATACTTTTGAGTAACTACGGAGTGTTTCCTACTAATGAGAAACTAATGAGCTAGTGCTGCCTGTCCGTCCGACTCCTGCAGTATTTGCTGGCTGGTGGCCTGCGTTCCCAGAACACCTACAGCTAAAGCTCAATTGCAGATGTTTCTATTGTGCCAGGCTGCCACATAAGGTGGATAATACTCGATGTGAGGTCATGACTGCATCCATACAGATCCTAAAAAGGGCATGATGTATGCCATACAGGTGTATCCATCACAGATATACTCCGGGCTATACTCATTGTGCTGTGTAAAATAAATTGCGTCGTGATATCAAGCTAGTTATGTTATAAACTTTGAATTGAAACGCCCGCTTATCTATAGGTATGACAAAGGAGGTAGACCCACACCATTCCATTTATCTCTCATGAGTCCATCACTGAATGTTATAGGAAAGCATTATTGTTTTTGCCCTCCCTATTTATGTCTCGACGCAATCTATTCTCCAGGCACATCTTCCATGGGAATAACACAATTCCATTTCCAGGCTTTTTACTCAGTAGCAGAGTAGTATGTGAAGCCTGAAATCACAGTCTGAGTCTGTAGAGTTAGGTATAACCAGGGAGATATACAGACTATTGTGTCCATAGTGTACAGTTTAAGGACATATCGCACCATTACTATTCCTTTATTCGTTTCCACTATCGCTGGCTGCGCTCTCTTTTCAATGCCTTATAATGGCAACCTGAATAGAAGATATTGATTTCAATGGGAAATGCGTTATGTCTGATGAATTTGCACAGGGCTGATGTGCAGATCCTTTACGCAAATAGAATTATAAAGGCTGGGATCAATCATCCATTTGGTGAGAGTTGAAAGTATGTATACATGTGTATACGTTTTCCATTTAAGGGTTGATGACAGTGCGAATGAAAGACACAATGCTATTACTATTAATTCAAAGGATTTTATACTATAGAAGCACTAACCTGTTCACGAAATATAAACCATGCAGACAGGTTTTATATTTTCTAAGACTGTCCTTTATGCAGAGAAAATGTAAAAATAGAGTACTGTTCTGCCAATTAAAATATTGTGTCGCTATTATTACCCAATTCAAACCATGCGGGCGCACTTCAGACGCCGAAGTCACCTCAGACATAGCTGCAATGGAGGTACACAAGACTATCTTTAAATGTCACAATCCCTCTCCTGCCGCCGCTTGATACCTCAATCCTACATCCGCAGCAATTCCCAGGGATACTATTAGTAGATGCGTAAAACTGCACTTGACTTGTACACGTATATATTCCTGGGCCCCACATAGGCCTACATCCTCCCTACTGGAACTGAGCAAGCCTAGCGAATGCCATACACCAGTAGCTTTGTCTAAAGATGAATTGCCGCATGTTTCCAGGCGTCTTTACGGATTTACATGTATATATTAATACAAGACATTATATATATTATTGTCGATATCCATCGCCCACCTGTTGGAAGAAACTAAAGATAATAACTACTGGGCTGTTTCTGTTAACGGTTCATTGCATTTATCTCTGAAGGAACCAAAGGCGGTCAATCACTACCTCTTTCCGCCTTTTAAAGGCCAATAGCAGCGGTTAAATAAGCGCCATTAGTCCTTGTTTGGACGACATAAAGTAGTTCCTGCAACATTAGGTGGGACATCATATGTTTGCATGGCCATTACGAATCCTTCTTGAGGGCCACTGACAGCAACACGGAAAGATGTGGTGAATCATTTGACTCTGTTTACAGCGTCATAACCTGCTTTATTCCGCCATTGCATGATGAGTGACTTCATATTGATGATAACACCATCACCTTTTATGGATTCTAACCATTATCCACCCCGGAGCTGGTTGGTTATTCTTCTCATGTCACAGTGCTCACCTTGAGGTTAAAGAGCCCACAAAGATACATTTTCAGCTGTGAAAATACCTAAAAATTGTATAACTATCCTAAACACTCTAAAGTCTGTATTGCTTTAATAATGCTTAGTCAACGTTCAGTTCGATTTTATAAATAAGATATGACAGAACGGAAAAGTTAACGGACTGGTTTTGCAGTGAAGCCTTTTCCGAAGTCGTTTAGAGAAGACTATACTTGTAGGTGGGCAGAGTTTATTCTTTTGGTCAGTTCGAGTAACAAATGGGCAGGAATATTTGTTGATATCTAGCGAAAATATTATGTGCATATATTAATACAGAACTCTCGCAGAGTCTCGCACTATCTTCCCTTTTGTTTGATATCGTTTCAACCTTTGTCAACCTAAGAGATAAACATATCTGTTTTATTTATTTCCCGATGGCTTTCCAAACACATCGTTCCAATGATTAGGAATGGGAAGTGTGTGTGGGTTGGCAGAGTTTTAATCAGTTCCAGTAAGAAATGTAAGGAAATATTTGTAGAGAATTCATGTAGTTTGGTAACATTCCAACCTTTGGTAACCTGATAAACAGACATTATATATTTTATTTCATCCTCGATGGCTTTCCAAATACACCTTTCTGACTAGTTAATTAAGTACCCGATCTTAGAGCATCTAAATGGGACGGAGGTTGGCCTGGCCGTTTCGAGGATCAAATGTTAGAAATATTGAAATTGTTGGTACCATCTAGTTAAAATATGTATAGGCCTATTGTAAATACAAAATATACTGATTTTTTTAGCATTCAGACTTTCATTTCGCCATAATTGCTATCTACTATTGCTAAATTAGTATCTTGCTGCACCAAGGGCCAAGGAGTTTTGAAACAAAGTGGGGTTCTTATTGTTATTTCATGTTAATTTGAGTTAAAATGGAGACATTTGAATAAAAACTTGACTAAACGAAATATATCCCGCACACTTTCTGGCCCTAGGCCTATAGAATTATTAGCCCTCTCACACTACGCGGTCAGGATATTATAACTAGTATAGGCCTTTGGCCTATATCTCTTTATTAGTTTATATATTCCGATTCCGATTTGACAGCGTAAGGTTGTAAATTATGTACAATAAGACAGACTTCGTGCAGTACAGCACCAGGGTGTAGTCAATAGGGGGGAAGTTCCACCTCAACAAAGAATAGCTAACAGTTACATACAATAGAAACAGATTTCAGTACAGTACAGTACCGAGTGTGACTGTGTCGCAAGTAAAGGCAAAGTTCAGCCTCAGTATAAGAACAGTTAATGATTACATAAGGAACATTGTGCCCATTTGTTACGCGAACTGACCCAAAGAATAAACTCTGACATGTATAGTCTTCTCTCAAGGACTTCGGAAAAGGCTTCACTGCAAAACCAGTCCGTTAACTTTTCCGTTCTGTTATATCTTATTTATAAAAATCGAATCTCTTGTCGCATACTTATGTGCTAATAATATCTTGAAATGGAACTTTAAAGTGTGGATTTAATTAACCTCATTAATCTTCATGTCCACCATTCTCAAATACCATACATCATCTCATACCTGATGCAACTGTTTACCTATTTCTGTATAATTGTTGAAAATATTTCACGAGATGGTACAATATTTGGTCTACCACTGCGGTATCGTGTAGGAGAGGATGATGACGATTATGATTCATCCTCGAATCTTAAGGAAATACTAATCAAATGAAGACATGTGAGAAAAATTTTAAACTTTTAAACAAAATATCACAATTCAACTTTAATTAAATGAAGTGAAAACTGGGAAAAACAGCCTTGCCTCTCCATGATGTGTATTGTCATCAATATTGGTTCGACAATAACATGTTTTTCTGTCTTTCACTCGTGGCTATCACCACTTGTGAAAGACAGAATCTGCCACGCCATATGCACCTACCGGCGCAGATAAAGAAAGCAACTGGGATATCGTTTTATGCATAAATTACAATAATTATTCCCCAGAGGGGCATATGATTTGTACTGGACTAGGCTAAACAAATGCCTCTTTATAGCTGTTGCCAGCTGTTTTCATGCGAAAATATGAATGAGAGTATGAATAGAGAGTGTTTTTTTAGAATTATGTGCGACACCTCTCCTTTCTCCCCGTCGGGCTCGCTCTCTCTCGCTCCTCTCTCGCTCCTCTCTCGCTCCTCTCTCGCTCTCTCTCTCTCTCTCTCTCCTCTCTCTCTCACTCTCTCCCCTTATCTCTATACTACTACCATTTTCCCGCTATCCCGCTCAGTCTCTCACATACTCTCACCCGCTGGCACTATTTCGCCTCCCTATCTATTTTATCAGTTTATCTGTATACTTTACCTATCGATGAGTCCATCAATTAAGCCATTCATCCTCGAACCCATCAATCCATGCACCTTTCAGTCCTCTCCCCCTCGTAGATAGAACGAAAATCGAATGTAAAGATGATATAGATAGATAGATACATAGATACATATACAGGCGTACGCAGTCCCAGGATTTCTGGTTGAATAATGCCAAGTCCTCGGCCTACCACTCCTGCTCGAGCAGGGGACATTCCAGGAGGACTTCATTGTCTGGGGTTTCATGCATACTACATACACAGGATGGATAGACAGATAGATAGATAGATAGATAGATAGACAAAATAAACGGTGAATATATTTTATATATAAATGTAGGCTATATATACATAGATAGGTGGAAAATGGATGGGAATATGAATATATAGATGGGTTGAAAGAATGTATCATAAAGATAGATAGATAAGTTAAATATATATAAATAGTAGATGAGATAGTTAGATATGGATTGTAAGTGAGGGGGTGGGCGATACATAGAGAAGAACCAAGCAACCGTTTAATGAATCAGAGTAAACGTACATGCTCCTCCTGGGTCTGTATATGTAAATAGGTGGGCGTAGCCCTTACGTAATACCCATGGCATAGCATGTATAAGTAGACTTGCACAGTCCTAGCTAGTTAAGTATAATTAGCGATTTTAAGTAATGAGATAATAGGTGATAATTAATAACTAATATAAATATAATGAGGTTATACAATGTTACGTAATGTTACATAACATTATACATAGATTTCACATGACGTCACCCGGGTGGCTGGGGAATCCTACCGGCTGCCATGTCAGGAGTCAGCACTACCATTGCCGTCTACGGCGCGGTTATCAAAACAAAGTTGATAAACCTCAATGGTGGACACTTGAGTAATACTACACTAAAGAAAGATAATCTAACCTATCAAGAAGGGTTTGTTGAAGCATATTAAAACTGGTAAAGGTTAAAACAGCCAGAAAACGGTATTTTCAAGTATCACAGCATGCATAGACATCTAACGAGCCCCACACAATGGCGACGGCCGTGACGACAGTCAAATTTATGTATAGACACAAATAGATACATAGGCCTAATCGTTCTTATTTGTAAGAATGAAATAACATATTTCGGTAGAGAGATCGATAATAAAGGGAAGTTCAGGCGATATATAAAGTAAGTTTGTTCTATGTGTCTTTATTTGTCCCATGTTTTGACCCTCGGGGGCCGTCCTCACAGGCCTTCCTCGGGAACTTGTGACTTTGTATTCCAGAATATAATAAAACTAAGGTGGTATATCGAATTAGTTCATAAAAATGTTCATGGGAAAATGATCATGTCAGTGAAATACGTTTGTTTATGATCCAGGCGCCTACAGTTTGGGGAGTATAGACCCAAGCCTCTATCGTGTAGGAGAGGATGATGACGATTATGATTTAGGAGACCACCATATCGGCCGGGTATGGTTTGCGGTTGAGTATGAGCGAGAATCAGAAAAGCTAAAAGTGGATGTTATAAAAGCAAAAAACCTGCCTTCGAGAGTTGCTGGCAGCATCAACAGCTGTGACCCTTTTGTCAGGTAAGGGAATTAGTTTCTCAACTTACATACATGTAGGCTATTGTTCGACAATATATCCGGTTCCTGAGGATCTAGGTTCATCTCATGGATGATCGGCGCTTTTAAACTAAACCATATTAAATGTCGCCATGGCAAACCTCCTCACCCTCATTCACCCTGACTCGTGTTTCCCTCAACTCCACATGGTTTTAGAGAGGGTTGTACGTGTTACAATCATACTGTAACACGTTTCACTCTCTCTTAGTGTGTTTGAGTCAGTCTATCTCCTAGGCAACTTCCATCTCCATATAGTTATCAAAATATTGAGATTGGTACGGCCGATGGGAATCACATATGTTCACAAGTGATACAAGGCCTATGGAACTGCCTTTCAACTCAGGCAACATTGGTCCGGTTGCTTGCTCCCAACCCTTGATGTTGTGTATATATAAGGCTGAGGGCTTTCTATTTACCATAGAGTTTTTACAAATTAGATGACCAATCCTATAAGCAAGCTAATAAGGTAGATAAAGAACTAGGGAATAATATGAAAAACTAGGGAATAAATAAATAATAAAAACACATTTCTATGGGATATGAGGCTAAGAAACTTAGGAAAAGATTCAATCCTGCAAATTCAATTGAAACAAATAAAGAAAACGCTCACAAATTATGGGACCAAATTGCCCCAGCAAAAATCAACGATCATTGGTCGATGACACATCTGAAAATATTTAGATAGGGATCATCTGTCCATTCACACATGTGTACAGACTCAAAAGTACAGTAAAGATTTAAAATGTTGGTTATTTGTTTGAAACATATAATTGTTTATACAAGTCATTGTATTGCATGCATACATGTATCCGATTAGGATGACTTCATTTATTTCAAAATATTTTTATTGGCCGATGGTATATTGTTTAATAAGATATAAAACATGCTTAATCAACAAAGGTGGTTGCTTTAGTGCGTTGCCTTTGTAAGTTAGCATTGTACTCTTTAGTAGCCTCGGAAGCAAATGTGATTACAGCTGTTTCACACATTTTACCTGGTCTGTTATTCTTTGCAGGCTGTATCTGATGCCGGATGAGCGCCGCTACCTCCAAACTAAGTTCAAGAAGAAGACATGCAATCCAAAGTTTGAAGAAAGTTTTGTATTTCAAGTATGTAATCTTTCGGTATTTACACATAAAAAATGCACGGTAGAGTTAGTGATAAAAATCGGACCCTGTCATGGTAAATATATCGATCAAGGTTCATCTCATTGTCAAGTCAATATCACTATAGCTATTAATCTTTCTCAAATTGTTGCTCTTGCAAAATATATATGTTTGTGAGTAATATATTGGCAAATGTAGTGTATGAGTTAACACTGAACCATAGAATAAATACGAGTTAAGTCGGCACATTGTCGGGTTTGCACACTCACTCTCCTGACATGATTTAAGGGGCCCTTAGAGACTGAAGCATAGCGTGTACTCGAGGGCTATCTAACTAGGCTTATGTGGACTAGGTTGGCAGCCTTTGTTGACATACGCCTTGTATGACTTCGACAGTCTGAATCTTATTATATTTGGAAGTAGTGAGAATGGGACTATCCAGAATAATGTAGTGTCTATCACAGCGTTTGAACCCATGTTCCTGTCCATATCCTTTTCCATAATTTGTACATGTTTATGGTGGGAATAAAAGTAATAATAATATGATGATAATATAGAAATGTGGTGTACACATGATTGACCAAAGACGTTTAGGGGAGGTCAAGAATTGGGTCTATTTTTTTCTATTGTTCTATTCAGAATTATTAAATAATGACAAGTTTATATAAACAGGTTGACTAACAGGTTGGTTGAAGGAGCGTGATTAGCACACGAGTCATATAGCAATGTGTGTGATGTCTTAAGCGAGTGAATATTGTATATGCCTAAAATAGGTTAACAGGGGTCATTGTTATAAATTTGACGTTTCCCTCTTGAAACATAGCACACCACAAATTTAAAACAATATAGTTTATTATTTCTCGTAGTATCTACTCTACACAGCAGCCGGTTCAACAGATTGAACCTATAGGGATTGCAATTATAAAATGAGCAAATCTGTTTTAAAAATGTTTCATTATGATTGCCTTTACAATTGGCCTTGCGGCCTTGCTAATAGATATCTTGTCTTTTTACAGGTTTCTAATAAAGCCATCGAAGAACGTGTATTAAAATTGACGGTATTTGATTTAGATCGGCATAAAAGGCATAATGTAATTGGACATGCACTTTTCAATCTGCGCGACAACGAACTTGAAGGAAATGAACGGATTGTGTTATGGCGAGATCTGGAGAGGGAGGTGGCTGAGGTAAGCGTTATTTCCATCAAACTGAAAATCATGGATATATCAAGGCGATATATATGTTTATTCTGTAGTGCACATACAAGGAAAGAGGTGGAAAATTTTAAGTGCAATAGGTATATATCTATGTTTTCTTTCAAAGGTGTGTGATATCTTAACCATACAATTTTATAGATAAAACATACCTTTGGAAGTAAACATAGATCTATATATACCTAGTTTATTTAACTTAAAATTGCCACCTATACATTTTAATTGCCCAAGAAATTGCAGTTTGATAATTATAGTGTTGTTGCACTGGTTTTCCTATACGAAATACGCGAAACGCAGTTCGTATTTTAAAAGTTATTTTCTTTTACAAATCATTATTTTCATTATTCATACATTTACAATATTATAGAAAAAAAGCATGTCAACCATGTTGATATTTTATCGCGTCGCAAAACGTATTGTAAAACATATTCTCACTTACAAGTATTGGGTCTACTTCTGGTTACTGTTATATGAAACGTAAAATCAAGATGCGAGACGGGAGAAACATAGAAAGTAAAATTTCTATCCCAGAATCCAATGGGGAATGGTATAATATACATATGCCCACCTCCACCTCTATACGTATTGTTATACCCTGGGGTGTAATCTTCCTAAATGTAATCGTTAAATGTAACTGATAATTATTCTAAAGTTTAAAAGTCTGGAGTACTGCAAGGACGAAGATTTGGTATAAAAAAGTATTTATACTCAAAATCATGCCATAGTCGTGCGTTTTCCAAAAGTGCATCTCCTCGAAGATCTTGGTTAATAACCATTTGATGAATAAAGAATATAACAAATTATAAATCAATTCACAATATTACACTTTTTGCAATTGGGTGATATATTTTGTAATATGTTTGCTAAAAAAATATTCAAATGGAGATGTTTCATACTCAGCATTTCTTCTGTTGACTGAAAACAATATTGCTGATAAAACCCGAGATGAAAACAGCTAAAAATACCCTTGTAATCGTATTTATCCTGCTTGGGAGTGTAATACATGTGGCTGGGATCTAGCTAGCCCGTCCATGATTGCTTTTTCTCAACCAATGATTTATTTTTCTGATGCAGACGACTTCTGACCGAGGCGAAATGCATGTGTCGATGTGTTATAATAATCACTTGGAGAGGTTAACACTGTCTGTCTTTGAAGCGAGAGAACTAAAAAAGCCAGATGCATCCGGTCCTGGTAAGATGTAAATTTGTTTGTATAGGAGTCATACATGCCAACTATTCAAATGATATTTCTTAACAAATCCCCCCCCCCCCCCGGCATTGCTTATTTATGTGAAATGTACAATTTTATTCATTTTTATTTTGGAAGATGACTTTTACGCGAAGGTTTGCCTACAACAGCTGAATAAGGTAGTGAAAAGTAAGCGGACAGATACCGTAAAGAAGAGTTCGAATCCAGTTTTCAACGAGTCGTTCACTTTCAAATTGTCGCCGACAATGCTGGACACATCGTCCATCAGCGTCAATGTTTACCAACATCACACCAGCCAGAAAGGTACGGTAGAATTTACTAATTAAACAAACTATTTAAATGACTTGGAAATCTTAGTTGAGATTCTTCTCAATTCAATAATTTCACTGAGATTTCCTTCACTCCGTCTCCCTTAAGCACTTTTATAAGATTGTTGATTAACATTAATGTCTATAAGCATATATGCGCTTATTAGATAATTTATTCATACATTAATAATATACCGTTATGCTATTGGATAATGTTATGTAAATAAACTCATTAATATAAATTAGTATAATGGAGACAATACTGCTCGTGACAGATTCACGCATGACCTTTTTATATTTGAAATTGCCCAGGTTACAACCTGTTTACTATTGTATGTCTCGATAACAAGTGTATGACCGCAAATTGATGTTGTGTACTACTGTCTTTACGTAACTTAATTACATATATTCCCTCAAATGGTGTATTATTTATATTACTGAGATTATCTCTTCTTATCATAATAACTTCTGCATTTGTCATCTCGCGGAATATGTTCCATAGTATTGTAACTTTTTTTGTAACATCAGGCGTTTCTGAGAACAGCATCATCGATGTAATGTTTTAAGTCCTGAATAAAGATATTTTATAAATCAAAAAAATCAAATCAGGTAGATAGCGACGGCACCTGGGAAATTACTTGACTTCACTTATTTCGCTATTATACATTTTCTAATTTTATTTCAACATGTTGGTTTAATCTTTTGTTTTCCCATAAGTGCTGTAGTATATCATTTGTGTTGTTTTTTCTCATTTCAGACAAGCCTATTGGACGCGTGGTTCTAGGATCGTTTATGTTTGCCCGGGGAAAGGAATTGGAACACTGGAATGAGATGGTTGCTAGTCAGAGGGAACAAGTCAGTGTGTGGCATACACTCACATAGAATATATATGTTTCGGTCACTCGTGACTGAATATTAACTAGAGAGTGTCTTGCAAATATGCTTGTAAACATTCATTGGTGTTTCCTTCCAATTACTTTGTTTAATAAATTCCCCCAAACGGCGAGATATTCAAATGGACGTGATAAAACCCGGGATGAAACAAGCTAGAAGACATCTTTGACTGGAATCGTTGCAAATGGGTTGATGCTCTAATGTTCGAGTCTACCCTCTTTGTTCGCTGTTCTGGGTGCTGGCATTATTATTGTGTTGACAAAATACCATAATCATTCTGACGAACATGTTATGTATGAAATATGCCCTGCTAGTGGTTACCTAAGATTTTACAAGATCATATGCTGTCATGAGTCCTAATTGAATTTGATGATTTATATACTGTCATTCACAAATGCCTTCTGCAACTGACATCTACACTGGCACTGTAGAGAAACTTATGCAGTCTGAACTTGGAATCAACAATCTGTTGTTCACAAATCTCGAGCATTGTGATGTATAATGTGCATATATATATGTCCCCTCAAAATGTATGTATTTGCGAAGATATATGTATGTATACATGTATATATTCCTTATACATATTGCCAATTATGTTATCACGATTGCAGGTTATTGTGAAGTATCATAGTTGTCTACGAAATAATTAATCAGGTCACAAATCCTGCAGGCATAGAAGCACATCTTTGTGTGCAATAATAGTTAGTTAATGCCTTCATTGTGATGGAGATCTTGATTTCAAAGTTAGAACCTGCCTGCATGGTGAAATGATAGTCATTCCGCTTGGTCATCTAATTTGAATGCTGCTTCATCAATAATGATCAATTAATCCCTAATCCCTATTTACTACCAATGCCCTTATTGACCGCAATCATTATGACTTTATATATATATTATGGATTCCACATGCAAGAATAATCATCCGTGGGATTTGGATGGGGGATACAGGACGCCCGCGCAGCTCTTGCCCCTATTTCATGCAACAATCCTCACCGATTTTTGATTATCATGATTCGAAAATACTGATCAACAATGACGTGTACTTAATCAATTCACTTCAGCGAATCGTGCCTACTACTCATTCCTGCAATGTACTTGGAAACATACTTTGGCATATAGCTTTTTGGTTTGTGGATAGTTTCTTTCTGTTGACTTCAAAATGTATGGAAATCCCGTACATTCTAAATTGCGCAAAAGCGCGAGGTACGTGTAGGAAAACGTGATATTTGTTTCACTATTATCGGCACTGTGTGTCTGTGAAATATCTTTGATACAGAGTAGTTGACGAGCCCAGTGTACCCATATAACCATCAGTCGGTGTTTCCAGTAATCTATTGCATGTACATGCTAATTAATACAAAGTCTACCATGCCCTGCAGATGGTTACCCAAAGCACTGCTCACCCCATTGTTATCGTTATAATCATAAACAACAGATATTGCTTTTAATATAACCTAACATATTTCCAGACCTGGTAAATAATTAGGCGCCTAGAACTTATCAAATATTTCACTTGTGAATTGACAGAAAATATAGAATTATTAAGTAAACCAATGGATTGGTATCACCCAGAGAAAAACACTTCTAATCGAAAAGAAAACACTCCCTCCCCCTTACATAATAAAACTCGTCTGGAGTGATTCTACGCAAGTGGATTTAACAAGGCTAGGCAATGTGTTGTTAATGTCGTCATTCCATAACTGCACGTCAAGAAGTGTTCATTGATATTATAGCATTGTGTGATATGTACGTAAAATGAACCCCGCCAATTACCTGTACTTCCAATGTGTTAAAATGTGAAGAATAAATAAAGAGCATTAACCATAATAGTCGTTCATCTCTCGACGTCTTGTTAACCCACTCGAATTTTACACCATGCAGTAACCGGTGTAGATCTATGAATATAATGGACACGAGGGTCTTTAGACCGTCATTCTATTGATCTAAGTTCCGGGTTGTTGTCTTCATTTATGCCTCGGACCCATACAACGACGACCGACATCGTTTTGAACTTCCACGAGAAAACTGAAATAAAGCATTGCATTCCCAGGAACTATCTATCAGTAAAACGCTACGGAAACCGTGATACATCCTGTTTTACATATCAAACCCAATATTATCAGATTGATTCAATCCGACACGTAAGTTTTGTATTTTGTTTTAAAGGACAATGTAACCAAACTATCTATCGATCGACGATGTGTCTATTAATGTATGTTTATGGTGGAAATGTATACATATAATGGGAGAATTCGACATAGGCAATATCGTCCGTACTTTTACAATATTTAGCCACCACGAATGAGATTCTGTGGTGAAAAGGCAGCAATGGGAGACTCCCCCCCCCCCCCGCCCCGATGTATCTATGACGAATATTACGGAAATCATGGGCCCCAAGCCCCTATTTTTAGACCCTTTTCCTAAAAAAGAAATTCCTATTAACGAAGTGATAGTCAATATTTTGTCCATATCTAATTCAATGTTATTATTTTTTTTACTTCCCCCGTTTTGCTATACCTATGGTTCGAGGTATTTAATGGCCCATTCGAATACATTGAAGTCGTTCGAATTCTCTTGGCTTAAGCAAAATGATGCTGTTCGTGCTCAGTGTCATTAGGCACAACAATAAAAATTGTTAAACAGAATGTAAATAATTTTTAAGTGAAATTATAAGAATGAGAGATGAAAATTATCAGAAGTGAGAATAATGCTGTGGTGTAGGCAAATCTGTCACCGTTTGTGCTTCATATTTATTGCTATTTTCTCAGAATATAAGTAGGATTGATGTAAATTTAAATAAAAATGTGTTTCAAGAAAAAGAAAGCACATTCTGCCCAACGGGAGAATTGGCTAAATTAAAACTAAATCAAATAGTTTCTCCGTGGCATCGAGCCGCCATTTTGCGATATCAGCACATAAAGTTATTATTCCACAATAGATGTCATCGCTTGTTCAAACAATGCCATGAGCGGGGGTGGCTGAGTGGTGTGAAGCTTGTCACATGCCTGAGATTCTGGTCGGAGCTTCACTAATCACCAACACGCTTTTTTATCATTGTTTCACCAGGTTGTTTAGTTCAGCTCTTAGAGCCGTTGTTCCAATGTGGGGTCTAGATGTTCGATGAATTGATCTAATATATCAGTTTTTAATATATTTCGAATTTCGGTTATAATGGAGAGCTGTAGGAGCTAAGAATGAGTGTTCACACAATCATGGATTGAAACATGGATGTTGACTGCCTGTTTATTTTTCATCTCCTTTCCCAGGCTATTCAGGCGCTGTATCGCCCTCAGTGGGCTATGCGAGAACTAGTAAAATACCAAAAGTGTGTTTATATTCAATAAATTGACATTTAAATAAGACCCCGCCCCAGTGGGGAACACAATGGTAACACAAGTCCTTTAAAAAATATGGATCCCAGCCACATGTATTACACTCCCAAACAGGATAAATACGATTATAAGGGTATTTTTTAGCTGTTTCCATCTCGGGTTTTATCAGCAATAGTGTTTCCAGTCAACAGAAGAAATGCTGAGTATGAAACATCTCCATTTGAATATTTTTTGTAGCAAACATATTACAAAATATATCACCCATATATCTACCATTTTAAAATGTAAGAATCAACATACGTAAACCAATAGTAATATATCAATAATTCACATATTGACCTTTAATATGCTTAATACACACGACTGGCCTCTGATAACCCAGTCAGCAAGCATTGCGCATTGGGGTAGATTAACTATTTCTAGGAAACATGACCAGAAAGAGAAAACAAATAAGTTAAAATTAAGTAATATAACTATTACTCGAATATGGGCAATGAATCTTTAACATGGGTAGTACACACGGCCGACTAGATGACCCACTCAACAAGCACTGCACTTAGATTCATTGAATAATTCATTCATTTCCTATATCTAAGAAATGTGACCAGAAAGGAAAAGAGTAAATAAACAGACAAGGGTATCTTTATTCCTGAGTAAAATACATCAATGTAATCTCTCTTGGACAACCAGGGATGAACACGGGTACGCAATGTAAAACAAGCATAGTTTTAATCACCCAAAAGGAAAAAGTAGGAAATATTTCTATTTGGAATTCACAAGACGTTCAAGGATATATTTTTCTGCATTGGTTTTCTGAGACAAACGACTGGCTTTCCCTTGATAGCGACCTTTTTTACTGGCCCCTTTACCCCCGATCATCTCGGACACTCTGTAATTATAAAGACACGGATTACAAGAAGTGTGTGTATACTTACATATATATGGGAAATAATCAACTCGTGGTTGGTAACACTGGTTTTACTACACATGCCCTATACGTTAATTTATATCAGCATATTATAGTATTTGTAGGTAGGAGGACCAGACGGTAGCCGCATCTCTTTATACTTTAGAGCTTTAAGGAATCGCTAGAGAACTGTCTCAGCTGTCTAATCTAGAGACCATCTCTTATATATATATACTGCCATCTAGCAGCTAGTAATCGCTTCAACAGAACATTAGTCAGTCAAACCTGTCTCAACTCAAATGGCGTGGCTAGCGCAGCCGAGCCCTCTCGCTAGAGTTAGACCTAGCGCTAACTACAAAACACGACCAGGCAATGAAAAACATCTCATAACTTACTTCGGCCCGATTTCGTCGATCAACTTTTCCTCTCCCGACAACAGAAATAGGCCACTACCTTTCTCCTCACCGGTTGTTAGGAAAAGCAAAACCTCCTGCAAAGAGACAAAACGATTTAAAAATATGCTAGAATTAAGCGTTGTATTTAAGATGGGGAAATGCATGGTAACTATAAAAGAGGGCTACCTAGGATGAGCTTTCCCACTATCTAATTTTAGCAACAAAGGAGCTAGTTCGCCTGTAGCTGTCAGCCTTTCAACAATGTTCTTCAAGGTTTGCAAAACTTCTGTTCGATATTAGCATAGTCGACACAATAATGAATAATCAAGTTAATTAAAAATTGGCAACACGTGGACAAGCAATATAGTGGACGTCTTGCAGCATCGATTACGCTGCTGAGCCAAGGAAAGTATGAAACCAATAAAAGCCGTTGTGCAAGGATAGCTGAAATAGAGAAGACATTTACGGGACAATGAGTATAAATCGTAAAAACAAAGCCTCATACGACTTTGATATTCATAGTTAGGTAATAATTACTGGCTCTGTACAACGACCCGCACGCATAGACAGATATTGAGAAGAGCAAATCATTATGCCCATAACTCATCATGGAAAATTTGGAACATTGTTTGTTTAACGTTTTTATTGATTCATATCAAAAGGGTGCATCTGTGCGGATATATATACAGGTTTTCATCACTAGCCTTAACATTCGTTTAGCGCTGTTATTATTCCACATTCCCCGCGGATATAAATAGGTTATAAACTGATAAGAAAAGAACACTGCCTGGTGATTGATTCCCGCAAAAATTACAGCAATGACTAAACAGTGCGTGCTGTGGACAAGGCCTTTGCAGCGGACTCATTACGGAAGCTACTCTTGCACGACCTGGAATATTATATTATTAATTCATGTCTCATGATTGGAATCTATTGTGGAATTGACACAGGAATATTTGGTGAATTAGCGGCCGACCAGGCGACGTTTCATTTGTTACCAACCGCTGGTGTGATTGCAGGGAAGCCGAATCCTCCACGCTCTAACCATACCTCGCATTGAGGGAGGTTGTGAGTAGTATACAAAGAATGTGCACTGATGCAGGCTGCAGAAGGCAGTGATGCACCGTGGAACATCCCTCCTAGGTCAGGGAGGAGGTTCAGGAGATGCAGACGCCGTGAATAACTATGCTAATCTCGTTGTGGTAGAAATGAAGTGTGATGAGTTTCAGTTTACGGGACTGCGGAGCCCTGGAGGGAAGGCATAAGCCATGTTCGGTGACATACAGCATGGGCTTCCTTAAACATCATTTTTCTTGACCCCACGGAGGAATAGAGTCTAATATGGTTCTTATTCAGAATTAAAAGATCAGAAGTGGATGAATTTAGTGAGCAAGGCTTCTCATATATATTTTATGGACCATTGCCACCTGGATATTTGCCCCACTCCCACCCCCACTGGACCTGGTTAATTCAAAGTGGACAGGTTCAAATCTTCTGGGTCCAAATTAGCTTCGATGTAGAATATATTAGCTTTATAAAATGCTTCTCAACATTGAAAAGAGAAGGGCATGGGTTAAAGAAATAGAACTACAATTTTAATGTTTTAGCATACCTTCTGCTTCCACATTAAAGCATGAGGAATAACAATAGGGGACTTGCATGTCTCACTGCACATGTCTACTGCAGTGCATGCTGGGATGGATTCTGTTAAAATCTGACATACACATATTTTGTAACATTTTTATCGAAAATTGCAAGAATGTTTTCACCAATATCTTAGCTTTTATAAATGATCTATGTACACCAAATGCATGATGGGAAAGATGAGGTCTTGTTTTATGGAAACAAGTATAACACATTGATTTTGACATTAGAGCATTGATAAATATTCCACGCTGACATGACAGGTTTTCTATAGATTTTATACAGTACCATTAGTCCCATAATTCCATGCGAATCAAGATTCAAAATGGCGGCTATGCAAATCCCCTATTAATGCAACTGTTTCTGACAATGTACCTGTTTCCAAGTGTTTTCCTCTACTGGTTCATTAAATATGTTTTATATATCTACGCTCGCCTCCATATATATGTCACGACTAACTATGTACTACTGTAGATTATCGTCGCCACCCCACTGTACTGTTATTTCCACATATTGTCGCCATGTATAGCACGATGCCTCCGCGATCACATAGACGCATGTATATACTTAGTTGTCAGAACCTTGATTGTCATTATATACTAATGCACTCGCAATTGTAACTGAAAGAACATGTATCATATTTACCAAACACCAAATGGAAGATTATAATGCAGTGTGCAACATAGTAAATTGGGAGAACAGAGACCGTCGGTCTCTGTCAAATTGTAACAGTGGAGACCGACAGGATTTTACAGAGACCGAAAAAAGGGGGGTATTTTATCACTTGTTCATTTCATTGGAGACAGTCGGACTCAGCCTAATATCAATATCAAAGACCGACAGAAATTCAATGGAGACCTGGGCGTCGGTCTCTGAGTTATGTTGCACACTGAATTATTAATGTATGAAACCATTATCACAACCATTTCACTCACTACGGCACTAGTCTGTAAAAGAATAAATAGTCAGGAACCGTAACTATCATCCTCACCCTCATCTCATACCATCATTATCACATCTGCATGAGTTAAATCAAAACTTGCTGGAATGCTATCATCGATAGCTGTACGTAGCGTACATTGTACATATTCTTATCTAACTGATGTTTTCATATTATACCAAATGGATCTAGATTAGAACATTGTAACACCCTACTACTTGTATGAATGTTAAGGCAAGCATGCCTACGAAAATCACTACTTTGTGAGAGGGGTCTTGTCATTTATCTGAATAAAAACGTTTCCAAAAAAAACAACTTCATTACTGCTGCCGGGGCTGAGTGATACTATTTATATATCTATAGTTCAGGTAGAACTTTGTGGCCTGTATGGTAGGTAGGACAGATGGAATTTGCTCAACTGTATTATTCGTTTTTACCTTCTCAGGAAACTGAGAAGGTTAATGAATTGCGTACCATTCTGTCAATCAGCTAATTCAGCATTCATGTGTGATAAGTTTGTGGCGTTGTGTTAGGTGTTAGTGTGGAGGCATATCTGGAGGCACATCTCCGATATCTAAGTCACGCAATCACTCCTAACTTTCGCACCCATATACCAGCAAACAAGCACACTTTTCTTTACTGACCAGGCCACTGACATCCTTATATCCCATTGGCTGTAATCATTGTTGCCATTGTCATCATTGTTGCCACCCCACCCATTAGTCTAACAGTGGCAGAGATAAAGGTGTACCTGACCAACCAGAACCAAGTCTATAGGGTATTTTACATATTAACAGCAGCGCCATACAGAGAGCGGCGGAAACGACCCAAACTATGAGCTAGGCGGGCAGGCACACAGAAGCCTTATGTATTAACCATAGGCTTCTAACTTTCTCCTTTTTCTCCCAGAATTTGAGCTTTTGCATAATACTGTAAGCTATCCAATACTATTAAATGATATGTTAAGATTGGTCATGCTTGATACCAGGACATTTTATCCGCTAGATTTTAGTATATGGCAACTTTCGCAACAGTGTATCAACAAAAACAAGTAAGCATAGGTGTACGGGCTGCAGGGGGTCAGCGGCCGTGTGGTCAGGGGCACACACACACCCCTGCACGTCCAGCGGGGGCCCGGGTGGAGGCTGCCCGCATAGCCAGGTAGGTCAGCTGGACTGGGCATGCGCACAGTGGTGAAAGTTAATCCCGCAGTCACTGGTACGCACTGGTGACGGAATATGTAAAGTCCGCTATTGACCAATAGCAAACACGTTATACCACCAATTCAAGAGAAAAACAATATCTCTTGAAAGACAATGGTCCAGAAGTATTACGTAATTACAGCGATAAGAACGTTGTTGTACACAATCAGCCCCATCACAAATCCTTAGAAGTCAAAACTACAGATAACAGACAAAAGCCAAGCACAGGTGCACCCATAGAAGTTAGCACTTGAAAGTTCAATCGATTTATATATAAACAACAGGGCACAGATAACAAAGATGCTGGGAAGTTTAATAATCTGGATATTAGAACTATGGATGAAAGAACTAAATCATCTTAAAATCAACCAAAGAGAATTTTCATTCTCGCCAAATATGTGACTAGAATTATTTGTTAAATTGAATGTATTGGTTCTGAACTACTTAAATACAGCATTAGTTCTCATGAAACGTTGAAAGAGTTCCTAGATCTCTAAATTTCTGTAACTATGACTTGACATTGCGCACAAATAGTTGATACTGAGAAGTTGTTTCCTTTGGAAACGCAGAATATATATACATTAAGTTAAGCTGATTATAAAGTTAAATAGAAAAATAGTTGATTAAATCGCACACAAATAATTGATCCTGAGAAGTCGTTTCCTTTGGAAACGCAGAATATATACATTAAGTTAAACTGGTTATGAAGTTAAACAGAAAAATAGTTGATTAAATCATTGATTAACTTAATAAACTTATAACTTGTTATTTACACTGGAGTGTGTGTATGTGTGTGGGGGGAAGTGGGGCACAATACATAGTATTCACATGAGGTCATCCCATTCAGCGGCTATCCTCACTGGCAGCCATACTGTGTGTCTATGCAGAGAGGGGAGGCACCAGATCGACTGACTTTCCCATTTCAAATGTTAGATAATGGCGATTATACTCATTATTCCATCATGACACACTAAAAAATGACCAAATAACCTATCAGCATACTTTATATGACATTCTCTAAAACTTTCGGAGGTGAAAACGGCCGGAAAACAGCATTTTCGAGGCTTGGAGCATATATATCCAGCTAATGTTTACAGGGGTTGACACACAATATGGCGAGCCGCGGCGAGCGCCGTGACGTCAGTGAATACTATGTATATGACCGAACAACATAGGTATAGTAAGGAAAATTATACAACGGAAATATAATCCACTTTATCAGATTTACGACATCAATAGACAAAATGGTATCTAACCTGAGAAGCGATTTCATTTGCTACGATGTTCATGAATTCGATGTCACCTTCACGCCTGAAAATAATCCGGAAAATGACCGTTAGGGACCATTAGAAAGACTTTGGTTGTAACTACCTGCTTGATTTTCACTGCTGAAAACGTAAGCGCCGCGGGAAAAGTTGCAGCAGTGGACAGGCTCCCGCGGCGTTTTTTTCGTCGGCGGCCATGCGGCAATATCAAATCATTTTGATATTCCCGCACGGCCGCGGCGGTTTTTCCCATTATGGTTCTACTGTCACTTGAGGAACTAGATTGGTAACATGGAATTACTGTGGGATTTTTTTGTACAAGTATTTTTATTCGTGAAAAACTATTCAAAACAATCTCTCTTTGGTTTATCATTCATTTATTTGTAAAATTGCATTGTTGCAGTGATAGGCCTAATAAAAAAGAATAACAATTTTGTTTTCAAAAAAAGGTCACGATTCAGACCTTCAATGGAAGAGGACACTATGTTGCAACTAAAAATATCTTTAAATACATTAGTCTAATATTTCTAGTCCCATTACCTATCCATGTAGTACATGAATCTGTGAAGCAAGAGCCGATTCTCGACTTTTCTCAGGGCCGTAGGAGGCGTGATGATTTAATTAGAGGGAATGTCTAATAACTGAAATGGGTGGTATAGGATGGCCGAGCTGTAGGTTCACTGGGAAGAAATTTTGCTCACATAGTGGTTCATACTACTACTTCTCCAAGACGTACTCAGAATATACTGCCACTGAATATGCACTGAAAGAATGCCATCTTCACCACCAATAAGAGTTGAAATTAAATGCCTAATACGTATCTATGGTCTCTTTAAGAGCGATCAACAACTCCCTGACTACTCTGGAATCAGCTACCTAATGATATTCAATTAACCAAAACCAGAATAGCATTCAAGTCCTATTTAAAGCATAGGTATTATCCAGCGTACAGTAGAACGTCGATGTGAAGTAACGATGCTGTTTAGTGGAACGAATCCCAAATATTCCTTCTCTTACGCATGAGGACGTTTTAAAACCATCTCATATCTCAAATGTGAATTCTCCTATTTAATTGACATAGACCTTGAGGTTAATGTTTTTTTCTAGGCTGGTTTCACTTCTATATGACCCCAAAGGACCTCATAGTATCCATTTAAAGGTATACATAATTACTATGAAAGACATATTGTTAAATCCTAGTTAATACAATATATAGAGATGCGGTGAATATGAATGATGTGGAAAGATTTGTTGAATAGCTCACTAAATTGGAGAGTTTTAATTTACCTTTTGATGCCAGGGGATTCGGTTTTACTTTTCTCATGTTTCATGCATCTCGTATATTGATATATTACGTTTGTGTCGATAATATGTATCAATGTATAATTTATAAGATTGTTTTCATCATTTTTAAATCGGCACAGACTGAAAATAATGTACTTGACATAATGTTTATGCCGAATAAAGATTCTTTAAATACAAATACAATAGCGTGATTCACATCATTTAGAAACATAAACTTGTACTTCGGTGATTAGACCTGAAAATATTTCCCTATGTAATGCTTACCTGTGGAAGAAGAGATGATTGGGTGATGAAGGGTCATTCTTAAACTTCTGACCCTCAAGTACCGCTACGTCACGCAACAAAGTGGTGGCACTCTATAAACAAGATATAGTTCATCAGAATACCAGTCTTCTATAGTATAATAAAGTTAGACTAAATGTGATTTGGGGGAACGTTTGTTTCAGACTAGAGGTGTCATGGGGGACAAGACCACCATAGCTCAATGTTGCTATATATTCTCGTAAAACAGAATAGTTGATAAAAGTCCTGTCCTCGGAACCTTTTTTTAATTTCATATTTATAAACGTAGAGGGATTCATTACTCTAAATCTGGGGCAAACAATATGTTCAAAAGAGTCAACACCTCTAACATCGCTAGTTCAAGATTTAAATTATGCTACTTTTTAAAAGAAACATATGATTGATTGATTGATTGTTTTGAATTTTATTTCCATGACTTTGCAAATGATTTACAGGAAAATGGATAATCGGTCTATGTTTTTTGGTACATATCTTCCTCGGTTTGTCGTTATGTTATTGAGTGTATGGCATAGCAGCATTACGCCAATATATGGAATTAAATCGAAATAGACGGAAGAAGAAATATGACCATGATAATTCGTAGAAAATTAAATGTATTTTATCCTATTAAGGAGAAGTTTACAGTACAACATTTGACCCTAGACATAAGGAGTGTTTCCTGGTTGACCTTTGACCTTAATACACATTAACAACTCTCTCCTTCTATCATTTTCTGATGATTGTTTCTTGAAAATCATTTCTTAGAATTCATTCCGATATGCATTTTTTTTATCTTATGAGCTGTCATCTTCATTAGTGTTTTTGTTGACCTTCTCTAGCTCTTCCTAGAACTACTTCTACTAATGCTTGAACAGCCTGAAGCAAGTTGCTAAGCCTGTTTGTCCGTGATGGACACGTGCACGTGTAGACAAAGTATGCTTCCGCTTGCCCCCAGAGCAATTTATGGTGTGTGTGTGTGTGGGGGGGGGGGATCAAGGCCAACTAAGCGGGCTAGCGCACGTGTAGTAGCCGGCCTGCAGACAATAGAAAATATATTAAATTAAGCTAAGAAAAAAGGACTGAACAAGCCGCTTCCATGTGAGCACGCTTGATGGTAATGGACTGACGGACGCAATACCATGTGGCATGATAGCTCTGAGCAGCACCCTTCACTCAGTGTTTCAGGTCTGTCCTCGGTCTGTCCTCGTAACCTTTTTTTCTTTTATATTTATAAACGTCAAAGATTCAATTTAACCAGTGCCAAAGGTAGTTTGTGGCGAGTTGGAAGTTTGTAACCGCTCACTATGACAATAAAATGGATGTTTAATATGTTATGTCCCTACTTGTTTTTTTTATTCATTTTTATTCAGGTATGAACTAACATACATCATTGGTAACAAAATAAATTTTATAAGGGTGTTATTACCTTTAAGTTAAAGGATGGAAGGCAATTAATCCACAGCAGGTAATGTTTTCATCGGCTCAAAAGAACCCCGCAGCTATGGCACCATTTTCTCAAATTTGCTCAACAAACTAAAGAACTGTGAACTGCCCCGATTTTTTCAAGGGTAATGGGCGACCCTATATTCAATACAAGTTGAAGTATATAGACCGTAGCAATGTTTTTTTCATAAAAACAACCTCGCAGCGGGGCAGTATTATACTATAAGATATTTCTGATTGTTGTAGTCTTGGCCATTTGTAGTATGGTAGATTTGTATTATGATTATTTGATAACGTGAAACGTGGTCTTAGTGAAAATGACTTGAATAAGAAACAAGTTGTACCTGGAATGGGCAACTATTAAAATTCAAAATGTGCTAAGCAGTAGTTTCATATTACATAGCCTACATACTACATTCATGTGTACATACATACATACATACATACATACATACATACATACATACATACATACATACATATATACATATATACATACACATACAGGTACACACTTACATATACATACATGAATGATCTATAGACACATTCACCGATGGGAAAGGCAGGAGAAACAACATGTACATATAATGTTTTCAGATAAACCCATCGATCTTAGGGCTATCGTACAACTAAAGGAAAAAAACAGGCCTCCACGGCCACACTAGCAATAGCCACTCTTCCTGGACTGCTAATAGACAATCAAGTAGGCAATCAACCCTCCGTACATTTCTTTTTTTTACATTTGAAAGGCCAAGTACATTTAACAAACGACAAATCAATGATTCACAATACAAAAAACGTGCTATCCACCAGGGATGTTCGAAGACGACGATTTAGTTATATACTAAATAGAAAATATAAATGTTTATCAGCTATATCAGTACACTGGTCCCACTCCAGTCAGTCAGCCAGTCTGGGCTGGGCTGGGCTGGGCTGGCCCTCTACATCTTATAAGGCCTACCCATAGGTAGTAGGGATCTGATAAGAGCCTTCTTCTTAGTAGAAGGTGATAATCTATCTAATTACTCCTTTGATGTCACCCATTCCCATTAAGACAGAAATAGGGGAGATTCGAAAATAATAAACATGTAGGTAGGTGGTTCAAATGTAAACTGATGGGAAACTTTTGTTTATGGTAAGCACTGAGACATGAAGGACACATTTCGGAAAAGGGTAGAGATAAAGTGGGGAAAGGTGACGGGGGCACATTTCTCTGTATTATATATGTGTTGTCAAAATATTGACAGTGTAAGAAGCTAACGCCTAAATAAAGGGAACGTTTTTGTTGGCTAGTGGCACATGGACTATCTCTTATGTGGTGGCGCCTCCTGACGATAATGATGAGAAGACATGTACTATAAACCTTGGTGGAATCTTTCTTCTTGATCACAAGCATTCACCTAGAGACTGGAATATTTGACCGATAGACTTAAATATTACCATAAAAAGGCAATATGATTGTGTTGGGGCAAGGACTCTTAATTGAGCATTGTAACTTCGGGGTAATGTGTTGTGACCGGATTCAACTTGGTTTGAGGAAATGTAATGCCTTTGTGGTTTGACAAAGTCCTAGGACAGACAATTAATTATTAATTAACTATGGCAACTAAAGTTACACAATTTTGATATACCCCCCCTTATTTCTACTTGTATAAATATTCCCTGAAGAAGGTTCAACTGAGAACCGAAACGTTGGAATCACACCTACAATTAACTATACGTTAATAAAAAAAACACTTAATAAAACCTGCTGTTGTCCAGTTTTGGTGTTCTACCTACGAAAATTAATTATCATACACAACTTCTTTTTCAGACGCTAGGGAGTTAATCTCAACTCAACCTGAGGGGGGGGGGGGGGGAAGAGGAGGAGGACGTGTGCGTGTGTGGCGGGTGGGGGGAGGTAGAGGGGTATCATTTCAAGATAGAAAATTTATAAAAATGTGACAATATTACTTGATGTGTAGTTTATACCCAACATAATACATTTGGACAACCTGAATAAGAGACTAACCTTCTGCGCAACCTTGTAAGAGTTTTGTAGCTTGGAAAGAAGTTCCACATGCTGATCTGGTCCTCCCCTATAAATTTACAAACAAAAGGCATGTGAAATAAAAGAACAAACGCATTTTTAGTAAGTTTTTTAAACATGTCAAATAAAAGACCAAAAGTATTTTTTATTACATTTCTAAAACATGTGAAAGTTTCAAACCTAGATACTCATTTATCTTGTATATGATGCACCATAAAAGGATTGTGACTTAAAAGAATGATAAATTTAGAATACATACTTAAGCAGACTAGTAAGATTCTTTTCGTTGTGGTAGCATTTGCCAAGGTAAGAAAGCACACGTTTTCCCGCAACGAACACAAGATTGCTCTTTCCTTTCTTGCCTTTTTCCAAGCCCAGCAATTTTATCGCCTGTATATGAAATGATACATAGCATACATAACAAGTCAAAAAAACTTATCTTGCATAACAGTTATTAAAAGCTATTTTGAAGTGAGTTTGTACGCTGAAAATAATGCAAATTACTTTTACCAAATAACTGTAATCAGATAAGATATCAGCAGATCTTGTTCACATAAGAAGAGGACACCAGCAATAAATCGGAATTCAACCCTTTGTTTTGTATATAATACAACAATAAATGTATTTACGTTAATTTATTATGTGGATCATGGTTGATTGTTCAACTCCAACTTCAAAGGGAAGGACGGTGAAACAGTGATAATCAATGTGACTTTAGATGAAGCTTATAATAACAAAATCAGTAGGATATAGCATGACTGCTATAATGATGTTCACCACGTAAGTTTCATATAATACGAAATAATCCAGTACATCCCCCAGGAAACAGAATAGATCAATAGTTAGGTGGCTGGCACAATAAATGGGAACATTTTCATGAAACTTCGTCGTCGATCTAAGGGTGGTTCAGCAATGATAGAAATGTTATGTACTAATGTTATACCATGGGACATCCACTACTAGACTAGGCTAGGTTCTATGGACATCCAATTCCTATTGTAGAACACACAAAAAACATTCACGTCTTCTTACACTTACCTGAAGGTGCGCTAAGCTAGACACGTGTGTACCGCAGCACAAGTTGGCCTCAATATCTTCTATAGTGACAACACGTACCGGCCCAACATGGTCTTCAGGTAGTCCCCGTGTACGAACCTGAATATATACGCAACACATTGTAACCATAAACGCCTGATTGTGTGGCTAAAGCAATTTTAATACTCTGATTAGGGATATTATTTTGACAAGATACCGGTAAAAGAAATAGAGAATATTTGAGGGTATACCCCGGGACAACAAGTCCAGGGTTCAATTAAGGAGGTATGTAGATCACTGGTAGATAGAACTCATTTTCGTGCGAATGTTACTAGAAGGTCAACGGCCTACTTTTAATGCTATGGTGGTATGGAGGTAGAAATAATAAATTTGATTTGGGGAATGCTACTACATTTGAGTGAAACATTGCAATATTGGCAACCACTTCTAACTCATTATTTCTTTGGAGATGTGGAAATATAATTAATTTCTGATTAATCGGAAATCCAATTTTCAGAAGTGTATAGGTCAAAGGTCAACCATGATATTGAATATTAGCATTTTATGGGTTCCTGACAAAACTGAATATTAAATGTGTTGATAAAGGCGTAAGACAACCAATCTCACTCACTCACTCAAAACTGAATACTGGAACAATCAGCTTGCAGTTCAGCATAATTTCATGCAGTAGGAATTGAAGATACTATATGTGTTTTATTGATTTCAGAGATTTTGGAGTTATCGACAATTGGTTTCTGTAATTGTGTGATAATTAATTTCTTTAATTGATCAGTAATCGATATTTACAATTGATTTCTGTAATTGATATATGTACCATGATTCTGTAATTGCCTCCTCTTGTTTTACCCATTGCATAATTCTATTTCTGTATGTATTCATCTTATGTCAGGAACCCGCTGGAAGACCTGGAAGTTACCTTTCAGATACGGGTCTCCTTTTTGTACACCTTTCTCGTATGAATAAAAAATGCTTTGAATTGAATTGAATTGAATTATGTACTGGCGCGCACGCATATACCTTAGTTGAGTTGAATAAACTCCCTTGTACCCATACTTTGTTTTGAGTTAAACCATTATAAAGGAGCAGCACATGTAAAAAAGGCCTTATTTTGGGACCATGCATGAAAAAAAACACACCACCATGGGTCATATATCATATCGAAGATCAGAACATCAGCTATAAGGATATGGGACATGAGGTCTTCCCAGGGTGGGACGCTTTTGGCAAATTACCAATATCTACAGGCACCATAGAATGATAGATATGGGAACTATTTGGCTACTAGCATAGTAATACGGTAACTTTACCTAAATTTTCGGCTGAATTTTGTATATGCAATGGAGGACAACTCAGGCATCCTAAATCCTAAATATCTCTGAGGATAATTCTACTGGAGTTATTGTCGTTCATGACTTCTCTGGGATCCTTTAGCTGATTAGGTGGGGGAATAGGGGGCAATATAGTGAAATATAGTGAAATATAGTGAAATATAGTGAAATATAGTGAAAAATAAGGAAAATAGGAGGGAGGATTTACAGGCATCTTTGGACAGAATATAGTAAATGAGGGCTTTAGACAATTTGAGTATGCCCATTTAAAAAATCTGTAGTACGATGCGTAGCTGAATTCTGAGTTTTCACCTGTTACCATAGCAACTAAATACATTTTTGGAACAGATTTAGTAGTTTTTAAAATCATGGCATGAAATTAAAACAACAAATAATAATTTCATGAGACTTTATGAACATATAAAAGGATCAGTGAGGGCTATCGATCGGTCAAGGATATTCGGACTGTCAAGGTCATTAATTGAGGGGAAAAAATAGACATTTAGATGGATATATTTATAATTCACAATATATTAATCCACAAAGAAACAGCCTGATGAGTTATACAATAACGCCGAAAGAAACATTTTACCTCCTGTAACGCAGGGTCATTGATGCCTTCATATAAAGTTGGGTACATCTTTAATCCAGATTTTATTTTCTCGTTTACGAGTTCTTCTAATTTTTCCATATGTTCTATGGTCATCGATGTTGTATCCAATTCTATAAAGGAGGTTTTCTCACCAAGATACCTGCAAAATATTTTTTAATTACCAAGCAGGAAGTGAAATAGGTTCACATTTGAAAGAAATTATGTGCAAATAACTCAAAGGTTTTTGAACATATCCACTGGCAATCACACCCTTTGTCGAAGGTACATTCTAAACGTATTTCTAGTCTCACATTATAATTGTTGGTAGAAGGGGGGTGACCGATATATCGGCCCAAACCCATACAAATAAGGGCATGGGGGCCATTTGTCAAATGATGTTTCCATAGAGTAGAAATAAAGGTTGTTGCTGTTGACTTTTTTGCGTGACTTGCCTTTCGCCATGTGATTATGCATTATAATAGTCTTTGGCCTGCAATAGATACATAAGCTAATTAATACATGAAATAAATCATAAGCCATACCAGGAAGTGGTTTTGAAGCCATATTCCGAGTCGGCTATTGCAGTCACAAGATGTTGGCCTACAAATGGGAATAAACGTTGGTTAGACGCTGTCATAAATAACATCAAGAAAAATATAAAACATTTATAGCAATGGATAGTACATATATAATATAGGATAGTACCACTATGTGTATGTTATGTACCTTTAGTAGACGATTGGGTGGATAGTGCCACAACTAACTGTTCCACCAAAAGTGATATAAGACCACTTTTTGTCACAAGTGGTCACTATCACTTTCCCCCAAAAGTGATAGGGGAACACTTATGTTGAAGTGTTCAATATCACCTTTAGGTGGAACAGCCAGGAGTGGCCTGTCCCCAACAAGTTCTCATCTTTGAGATGAGGACTGTCTGAGACTCCACCACACAGCCTGCTGTGCCTTCCAGAACCAAGTACTGATGTACTAACTAGTATGCTGGAAGTATAGCCAATTTGGAGAGGGGACAGAGACCAACAACTTCAAGGTATAAGGGCAAACTGGTGGTATAAGCCATGACCTCTAAATAACAGATCACACTCATTTTGTAGACTTAAAGAATAATACTATCAGCTATGCCAAAGATACATGCAAATAATGACACCTCTATGGGATGCACAGTATTATGTTAAGACTACAAAAAAATGACTTTTAGTTTATAATTTTCTATTACTGGTCCTTCTTGAATTAGTCCCTAGTGGGTAAAAGAGGTATAACTAATCAGAGGGCTTGTTACAACAGGAACATGGCTTCTGCAATGAGAATTAGGCCTGGGGAATTAGGTCACCACTTCAACTTTTCAGTGGTAAAATAAAGCAATTTCTGGTGGCTAAACAAAATGCTAAAAGGCTATAAAGTGATTATTTTCATAATTGGAAACTAACAGGTCAGAAAGTTTCTTCATTTTGCTTGAATTGTTTGGAATCAGCTTAGATTTGACTGCCCCAGTTGATGCAACAGGCAGGATGTGTTACTAGGTCAAGTCACCTCAGGCCTGGGGAATTAGGTCACCACTTCAACTTTTCAGCGGTAAAATAAAGCAATTTCTGGTGGCTAAACAAAAATTGCTAAAAGGCTATAAAGTGGTTATTTTCATAATTGGAAACTAACAGGTCAGAAAGTTTCTTCATTTTGCTTGAATTGTTTGGAATCAGCTTAGATTTGACTGTCCACCCAAATTGTCAGCTATCCACCCAAATTTGTCTACTAACGAACCTGGTGAACGCCTAATTCCAGGCTGTGTTTATATCCAGTCTGGTACCACTCGACCCTAACGGGTCTCATGGTACCAAACAGGATATAAACACAGCCTGGAATCAGGCTTGTTCACCAAGCTCTAATTAATAATGAGGCCATTCTACCGTCAAAAGAACGTACGTATATATATAAGCGGGAGACTGGCAAATGTCCTACACGCTCACAAATGTATTGATTATATAATGTGATGTAACAATATCAATTATTAATGATGCACTATCACAGGATATGCATAATAATTGTAATTATACATACAAAATGACCTCTACGAATTAGCTATGAGACTAACGTATATATATCTAAAGACATATATGCAGTATGCTCTCTTTGCACTTATGTAATAGCCAGCCTTGCATCTGTCGAAGCTAGACTATCTACTCTTTCTATGGAAGAGTAGATAAGCTAAAGGCCCTTCTGCCTAGACAATGCAATGAATAGTGATGCAGTGAATGCCATCAATTAGTTATCCTACGCTAATCTAGTTTTTATCTATCATATATACAATTATCTCGATGTAAGTCAGTCTTCCTCGGTGTTTCCATATGCCATACCTGTTTAATGTAATATTGAATTCTCTTATTTTATCTTATCATCATTGTATTAAACATTTTGAACTTGATCTGAAGAGTAAAGTGTCATTGTTAAAAACGTTTAATAAAAGAAGTTACTGGGACGCCACTGAAACTGGAAGAATAATGGTGTGAGTGTAGTGCGCAATGTAGTAGTATATGGAAAGTGGGGTTAGCCTAAGGCCACCATGCAGACCTAATTCAGAACGGACATATGCAATAGTAGGTGGCAGCATGTATCATTTCAAGTTCTTTGCTTTGACGCAAGGGTTCAGCAATCGACCATTAACCTCAATAACCTACGGGATAGAATGGGGGTGGGGGGTATTTCTCTGGGTTGAGTGGGATGTTTTTACCTCAATTCTCAGCAGAGTAACTCTTAGACTGATCGGTAGCTTAACAAATCGCTAGCTCTAAGACAAATCACCAGAAGGCAGAATAAGACTTGATTTATTTAATGAGTTGAACGATGGACAACAGCGCCTATTCTACCTCACTATCCCCGCAACACCTATGGAACGACATGGGCGATTAATAATTCAAAATTTGACAAAATCAGCTCGTTCCCAGACTTATGGATGCACTGTCATTGAACGGATGAGCGGAGGCTGACTCAAAGAATGCTGCCTCTGAAGCAAACAGAATTTTAATACTCATCAATAACAACTCTCCATGGCCGCCTGAATTTTTTTCAGAATAAACATGAGAACAACCCACTGTTAACTCGCCACAGTTGAACACTTATGGTACAGTGCCATGTACGCAGCTTACAACATTGCTGACGAAGAAGTCCTGCTGACTAAATGATGAAAAAAAAATATGATGAATTAAAGTGGCTATTCTCACTAAAGGAGTAGTCATGAAATCGCTTGAAACTTGTTCAGCTTAACCATATACAGTAGGTATGGCAATACCTGAAGTACAGAGCATCAGTATTATGTTTTCATTCAATAAATTATTGAATATGTGTAATGAATGGGTCAAAGCCTTATACTCATTTCAAATCACAAAGGAAAGGTTTCAGCCACGATATAATGCTGCCACATACCCAAGTGGACAGAAAAGTAACTGATTGTCATTTTGATTGACCAATTACCACCTTGTATCTTCCAGTGACCATACCTCAAAATAGATAGTGACCTAGAACCCAACCTAGGTTTAGCCTAAATAACTTCAGATGGCAAAATAACTGGCACAACGGGACCCGATTTTAACGTTCACAGCGAAATGAATTTACTCCCTATTGTGACAAAATATCTTTTAATATATGGATTACATAGTTTTGACATTAGTTAAAGAGGTTAAGATGTACAAAACACTAGAAGATTGAGTAGAAATTCCGTTACTCGTGAAACAAGGCCAGAACAGTGAGAAGTGTCACTACTTTAAAATACTGCAAAACGCACAGCCTAGTGTAATGGTCCAGAGTATAACTGTGAGATATTAGGGTAGGGTTTGCTATGGTTAATGTTAGGTTATATGAATAAAGAAAAACATTTGCCAACGCACTCCCCTCCACCCAGCCATCCCGTTCTCCCCCCCCCCTCCCCCCCCCCTCTCAGCACTGTTCGCTTCAGCAGCGAACAGCGCTTCTAAGATCGTTATAATATGCAGGGGCGCTTGCGGCGGTATTGGGAGACACCATTTTCAGCGCTTGTTGATATATTTCGTGGCAATGGCTGCCAATTCGAATCTTCCCTTGGCTATGTTTCGAGCTATACCTGACCCTACCATCGTTTATATACAGTATTGATGTATCGATTCCGGCCAAAATTGCGAGGAAAACGTCTTTAGATTGTCATCATTGCAGGTAAAATACGCGGGGGAGCACATTTGTAAGGGCAAACAGGGGGATAAGTATCAATCTCTCTCTATTAGCGTGAGGACCCGTAATGGCGGGTGTGACGTTGTAATGGGTAGTGATCCTGCCAGATTGGCAGCTTCTTTCAGAAGCAGTTGTCACGAAGAGTCGAGTGCTGAACCCTTGTGCCAAAACTAAGAACTTGAAATATGCTGCCACCTAGTGTCAATCAGGAGAACTGGGACTGACAATTATCACCCTAATACAGTACATGTACCCACATCTCCAACCATGTGGGCAAGGGATACTCAATAACCTGCATTTGTGACGGATTCCTTGAAGATTGGTTCAGAAATGTCCTTATATAATTGTGAACGACACATATTAGCAGGAAATTATAGATACATGTTTCAGTGTATTTGCTGGGGACAAAAAAATAAAAAGTTTAACATATGTTTTATCACATAGAACCCGTTTTAGATAAGTCGACCGACAAAGATCAGACGAGATCCATAATTGATACATGGTATGCTGGCGCAAAATCAACTATATTATACTTTGTTAAATGACAAGTTAGCAAGAATTATGAGTTCTCCACCAGTGATAAGGCTTGACCAGTGATAAGTATTAACATATTAGGAATAGGGGGAAAACCTGAGTGTTGCTGCATGTTGTCAAATCGTCTAACCCAGTCAACCACTACTTCAACTTCGTCTCCTACATCAAGTGGCACAGGTACATAATGAACAGCTTCTCCTCCTTTGCGAATAGCTTGAAGAACAGGATGACCTCCGATCTGAAATGAATGAATCCTATGCAATATCTACACAAAAGATAAATGCCAGAGTTCAATGCTTTTCCAATATCTGAAACTCCAGGAATGTTGAAGATCTACTATAGCTTAGGGGGATAATTCATAATTCATTTTTAGGATGCAATGGAAGACCTACCATGGAGAATTGTTTACCTGTTCACGAATGTAACTGTATTACTTCATGAATAAAAATTCTATATATATAAGCTGTTGATATATTCTTATTGTTACTTTATTTTAAGCACTTGTTATTTGTATTATATCACAATTTAGCTTGTTACCAACCCCACAACTAACTGATCCGCACTACGAGTTTTGTTTTGGAAAACCACTTGTGGATTTCTGCAGATGACATGCTTCGCGGAGACGCAAAGGCATTATAATTTTCGTAGTTTAACTTCATTTAAACATGGTAGTTGTAATATAAATATTATCAAAACAGTTACCATCAATTCATGGTACCATGAAAATCAGTTATTGAACTGACAGTGTGAAAAATGACTGACTCACCCAACATTTTATATCTACTTAAACTTACCAATTACTCATAATTAATCTTGAGCACGTTAGAACAAAATTTATTTAATCTACACTTTTTATGTGTAAGCATGAAACATTCTTGAAATATGTCTGCCATGCAGAGATCATATTGATTATACTTCAATGATTACACTTGATTTTTCTGTGTACCATACTTAATTTCAATGTGTTTAGGGCTTATGTTTAACCACATCTCAGGAAATCTTCTCTCATCTTGGGGAGTTAATAGATGATTGCATACATTTTTTAAGCGATGCAGGAATGATCAAACCTGTTTGACATTTACATGATGAAACAGTGTGGGTGTGGTGTCTGGGGACAAGTGAGAGAAAGCGAGGAAATGAGGAAGGATGAAAAGACAGGATGAAAGCAAAAAAAACTTAGATGGAATGCACCAAGTGCTTGTTCAGAATTAGTGTATCAGACACACAAGGAGTGTAAATGTATGCATCATCAAGAGTGGTGAATCCACAAATGAGATGCGAACATTACGAGTTTGTATTTGTATCCCCTATATTTGAAGAAGGGTTTAGTAAGTCCTTGACTAAGAAGGTCAGACGAAACTTTGAGAGCCTAATTTACATTAATCCAATGCAATAATTACAGCATATGGTCGATTCTCACTAAATGTCGTCAAATGGGCCTTTTTCTCTCATATGGCCATAATTTGTAATATGTACTTCAAAAACGAATATGGATGTGTCAAAATGATCAGGCTAGAACAGAGGAACAGGTGGGTATACCCTTTTCACTATCTACAATGTATATTTACGCTGCTGGATGCCTTAAAATGCCATTTTTTAGGCATTTAAAAGAAAATAAATATTAAAATCAAACTTTGGACATCAATATTCCTGAGATATCATGTAATTTCAACTTAAAGCAAATACAACATGACAATATAGGCAGGCTCTTTTTTTATGAATGAAAAAAAAATCAAGTTGGTACATTTGATATTTTTCCAGTCTCATTTTTCACTTTGTGTAATTAAAACGTCATTGAGCAATACAACAATCATGGAGTATGCTAGTGATGATTGGAATTATGAATGAGTTCTTTATACTGAAAGCAGAGCTCAATTACTCTATTATTTATTGGTATATTTAATATTAGCCTAACTGGAGAAGCCTTATGACAGCATGCCTTTTTATAATATAAAAGACTGTTGGTGTAGTTTTGGCATCATTGAGCGATACACCTTTATTTATGCATAACTTATTTGCATATAAATATTAATAAGTCACAATATATACACATATAGCCTATGTCAATATCTATTGTTTTAGATATATTTTTGTACATAGTTCCCATTATGTATGAAGCTTCTGGGTATTTAATAGGAAAAAAATCATCAAGCAATACAGTCATTGAGCGATACAGATGGCATGATATGTATCCAGGTAATTCATGAGAAAAACAAAATGCACAAGGTTGTATGTATACATTTTGCCAAAGTGTCATGTCACATCAATTCTGGCCATAACTATTGCTAAATTGACTATAATAGTCATAGTATTTCTGCTTAATGCTAATTATGCATAATTCTAGAATGTATGAAATCAGCAAAACTGTCATTGAGCGATACCACTTCTTTGTTTCATTATACCCCAGGTATGTCATGTATATATTTAAGTTATACTATTTTGTCCCTTTGAAAGCAGATTACATCAGTATTCAAATACCAAAACTGCATCTAAATTCAATTATTTGCCTTTAATTCCATGGTTTCTATCCACCCTGTATCGCTTGATGATGCAAATAATTCAGGCCTCAATATACAAGGCAGTTTTCAATATTAGTGTTCCCAACTTTGCACATTTCAAGTATGGTACTATAACTTAAAATAGATAAAATATTTAAGAATTCTGGTATATTTAATTTTTAAGCCAATTTTGTTACCCATATCAACCAATTGACGACATTTTGTGAGAATCGACCATATATAGTCCCACTCAGAAATAGATGTAAGAGAATTTCCAAGGAGTGTTTACTGTTATAACAAGATTTATTTTAAGTATTGCATTTGTGAAGTCAAGTACAACAAAGTGCCAACAAGAGTGGTATAGCCTTTGATCTCTGATTGTTAGTGATATTATTCACACCTAATGGAAATAACATACTTACTGTTCCTCGATCGTCTGGCTGCAAAGGAAAAGCATGACATGATAAAATAATGACTTAGGAGCTGGAATGCCAAAATAAGAGGAATCTCAAATGGTGAGATTGAACAAATCTTGTGAGACCATGCATAATTTTATTATCTGGATCAATACTCCTGTATTTTGATAAATCAGCACTGAATCAATCCGAAAATAAATCAATAATATCAGCAGTTCTTGACCATAAATCTAAGTGTATCTTAAGCTGACTTTGGTTTTTACTAATGAAAACTTGCGATTCAGGGTGAGATTAGAACAAGTGCATAAAATATGTACCTGACCACCACCTTCTGGAAATATCACAGTGTCTTCTAAAGTGACAGCAAAAGCATTGAGCGTTGTTTTCTTTCCATGTTCCACTGTTTTCAGCGCAGAAGGTTCACAAGACAGAACCTTAGTCTTCAACTGAAGAATAAAATATGTGGTATGCTTTAATTAGCCATTAGTGTGTGCTATGCCTAATCCAATTTTAATAGTTGTTGAGAGGTTAGACTATAACATTTCACTTCTACACCATCTTTACATATTTTACCAGGATTAATTACTGATCTTTCTTGGTAAATAGACTACTAGTGTAAGTACATATATATATATATATATATACACTTTTAAAAGTGTTTTTTTTACTTTTAGTTTTATTTTAAGATGATTTCAGTCATTCAGTCAAAGTGTGCGGTTTTTGGCTGGACTTTGGCTATTACGGTGACCCCTGACCCTTCCTCTGGGAAGTGTTCCCTGCATGTTCCCCTCCCACATCCCACATCACCGAGGGGACCCGCTTTGTTGTCCATTTAATTATTATAGGGAAAGAAAGTAGGATGTGGTTTTTAAAAGTTATATATTGTATTGGCCTTAAAGGGTATCTCTCACGATTATTAGAGGTTATTTTTATTTGAATTTCTTCATCTGCTCATATTTCCATATGTTTCTCCCAGTCTCAATTTGATGTTGATGCTAATACAACGCTAAAAACACAATATATACAAAGAGGTTTAATACTAATTAGTATCTAACCTCTTTGATATATATGAGCAGAAATCCAATGCCCCCTCACCCTCACCCCTCCAAATTTGTTATGTCATGAGAGAGATAACAACATTTGGCTCAGAGACAGAGTGACCTCACTAATTGATAACATATAGGGAGCTTATCAAAGTCAAGAGCCAGCATCACTCCTTCAAGTCACTCCCTTCCCCCTTTTGGAGGAATACAGATAAGAGGGATGTTGTGGTTTCACCCCCCACTGAGCTCAGCTCTGCTTTGAAGACCCAACTGGACACTGAAGATGAGGGGGTTTGGTCATGTGGCACCATGCAGAGCTGTCACATAACTGTAGTTAGTCCCAATTAAGATAGAATTCCATATCTTGAGGGGTAAGGACTGGCTTGAAAATTGTGAGTGCACAAATAACTTTTTCTTTGCCCTAGAAATCATGTCTACAATTTGCTTATGAATTACCCATTTATATGATAGGAAGCTACACTTGTGCTTACAATACTGTAGGTATTGGAGATTAAAACAAGAAGGCTTTCCTTGGGAAATGAAGGGTTTTGCTATCCTAAGTGGCCTTTCAGTATATCTATAGCACAGGACCCATGCATAACCAGCTGTACCTGTACCGCTGGTGATGTCACAAACCTCTGTGGTTTGCCTGGATATAGCTCCAGTGGCACGGTGCACCCTGCTGTGATTTTTCTCCCTCGCCACTTTAACTGGCTATTTTTATATTAAGATACTAGCAAAAGTACCCGTCCTCTGGACGGTCCCACTCTCTCCCCACATTTCCCCCTCTCCCTCTTTTCCCTCCGCCTCTTTTCCCTTTCTTCTCTGTCTTTCATACCTGTTTTTCTCTCCCAAACCCATCTCCGATTCTCTGTCTCTTATACCTGTTTTACTGTCCCAACCCCATCTCCAATTCCCCCCTATCCATCCCCTCTTCCTCATGCTCCCCCTCCTTCCTTTCTCTCCCTTCCCTCTCTCCCTTCGCCTACATCCACTCCCTCCCCTCTTTTCCCTCTTCTTATTTCCCTCCCCCTCCCCTCTCCTATTTTCCCACCTTCTCCCTTTTCCCCACTTTCCCCTCCTACAACCTCTCCCGCCCCTCCCCCTCTCCAATAGCCCCACCCTTCTTCTTCACTCTCCCACTCTGGAGATAAGGGGTAGAAAAACCGAAAAAGCCATCCAAATCCTTGAAAAGGGATTATAAAATTGATGTTATTTCCAGAGTTAAGGGAGTGTTTTTGAAATTTTGGAATGAGCCTAGGTGTCTATCTGATATACTGAGTTGGGTGGCCGGGGTTGTTAGGTCCCCCTAGATGTAGGTTGTGGGAAATGATGTAGTATCTCACAGGGGCTTTCCCAGGCTATAAATAGAGTGTAGAGATCGCAGTTTAAAAAAGGCTTCAAAATCACATTTTCACCCCAAATACCTTCACAAACCACATACGACGACCTCCGGAGAGGATGGACGGACCTCTACAGATAAAAAAAATGGTTTATAAAACAACCAATTCCGAGAACATGCGACATCAAAAAAACCCTCTTTTTGTAGAAATCACTCTAGCTTTATATTATATGGATTAAATAAACTTTTAAGTTGTGAGAGGAAGTTAATCACATTAATAGGAACTAATATAAAGTGGAGAGTTGCGCTCATTGTGAGAGATACCCTTTAAATGAAATAAGGCTAGGGCCCAACCACCTTCAGACGCTAGGGCCCACGGCTGATTGTGGGTGGGTCCTAGCATCTGGACTCTGGGCCCTAGCGTCCGATGTTTCTGGGCCCTAGCGTTGTTGGGCGCTAACGCCTGGAGCCTGTGGAGCATGTGTGCACCCATACACGCATAGCTTGATTCTAAATGAATAGTTATTACCAACTGGGACACCAACGAGTAAGGTTGCTTCTTATTTCAGACCATCCCATAATGCTATGTAGAAATAATTTGAATTGATTAGCGGACAAAACACTGAAACATCCACCTTTAATATTATATTACATGATTGCACATGGTGGTATACTATAGAAGTACATATTCACAAGCATTTCGTTATCTCCTATGTACTTATATCATGGTCAGTTGGAGTAGGTTGGTGCTTCAGCCGTACGACTTTATGAAGTCGATCCATTTCAAAGGCTGAACTCCCACTGATCTCGGTCTACAGTTAGATACACAACTGCAAGCCACAATTTCAGAAACATTTAAAAATAAAAGCTGCCGAATCAATAGACATTGTCCATATGTCCGGTTTGACAGAAATAATCATAACAACTGTTTGTACTGGCAATACTTGCTAGTTTCTTAGCCTTGAATGTTACATTTCCATAATAATTTCATATCACTTGAACATTTGGTCTAACATATTCCATACAAAATATGTTTCGCTCTTTGCTGGGTTTGATGCAAAATATAACTCTGCGCAAAAATAGAATACATTTGTGGATTTTACTCAACCATTCAACACCAACCAATTAAGGTTGCTTCTTACACAAATAGTCTTATTAATTATAACAATATCTCTCAATCTCTCTTAATATTTAATTTTAACTATTGATTATTTCAATGTTCAATATCTATGTTTATGACTGCTGGTAAATACATCAATATCGCGTTTTTTCTAGGTAAATGTTTAAATATATTTTAGGTCTCAAATAAAAATAAATAAAAAATTATACCATCTCCTAATAGCCTATTATAGAAAGACAGGGATGTCACTAGTTTTTGTGCCAGGCGGCTATTTTGATTTTTTAGCCGGCTACATAATGTCCTGCCCGACTCCCCCAAATAAGTGCCAATGGTTTCAGTCAGCAGTCTGGGGTGGGGTGCATCGCAGACGGTAATTATCTGCTAATTCCGGTCATTTTTGGGCCCCCGGGATCATTGGGCCCCGGGATCATTGGGCCCCGGGATCATTGGGCCCCGGGATCATTGGGCCCCGGGATCATTGGGCCCCGGGATCATTGGGCCCCGGGATCATTGGGCCCCGGGATCATTGGGCCCCAGGCCTGGAGGTTTGGGCCCCATCACCAGCACCATGAATAATTCCCAAATGTTTCATGTCAATGAATATTGTCATTTATCGTCATTAATTATGGTTAAAAAAATATATGTGAATATCTATGAACTTGGAAGTCCCCGGAGAATAAATATCTTTACTAATAAGGTGGCCCATAGATATAGTTTTTTTATTCTTATCTTGTATGTGTTGCTCCCACAGATCAGACTTAGTTGTCACTTAAATATAATGACTTGAGAATCGTTCTTTGCTGTAGGCCTATGATATATTTCTTAAGTTTTGTCTTAGTTCTATATGCTAGATATTACTTCTTTTATCTTTACGAGGCAACACATGAAAACATCCGGGTAGGACACTGCGTCTTTTTGTATTAATTTGTACTTATTAAATGTGATTGGCCGTAAATGTAATCTAATCTATTTTTGCTGGCCGGGGCCCAATGGTCCAAGGCCGGGGCCCAAACGTCCAGGCCCTGGGGCCCAAATGTCCAAGCTGGGGCCCAATGGTCCAGGGGCTCAATGATCCCGGGGCCCAAACGTCCAGGGACCCAGTAGGCTAATCCGGGGCTCAATGATCCCGGGGCCGAAAGGCCAAACCGTACGTAGGCTACTACTCTCTGACTCTGACTAGTTAGAATATCTATCCCTGTTATTCCTGTCGTCTGTCCGCTTCGCGGAGATAGGAACCCTGGCTAACTCTGACTAGAAAAAACACTATATCTATGTATGTGTATGTATGTATCAAATTTATTTCCTTTATATATCACAATTACATCATTCTTGGAAAAAGGGAAGAAGTCGTCACACTCTTCTATAAAAATCCTTCTGGGAAAGCTATGTTTCACAGGTCTTCCAGGCATCCCTGGTTTAGTTGAACATAAGCATTGTAAGTTACGTGTATTTAGTTAGCTTTCGGATAACACACCCTGATTTCACATTATTGACTTGCACATACTTTGTTATTCAATTAAATTCAAAATCACAGTAGGTGTGGTGAAACATTACAAGCACCACCCATTTAAACAATATATATATTCGAACAATATATACCTCAAATACATGGGTATATTTAACAGATTTGACAAGTTAAATCTTATACTAATATTACATAATTCTCCTGGTTTATAATGAGTTAACTCTAAATCTAAGAATATTTGTATTTCAGTACTTAGATCCATCACTGGTTATGGATTTACAGACCATATTATAGATATAATTAAAGTTTTAGGGTTATTGGATTTTTACTCCTAACCCTGCCATGACTAAGTTATGTACATGACTTTCATTAGACAACTATTATTTGTCCTTTGTAATATGCATTTTACTATGCAGTTCACATTCTTCATCACATTTTTCACTATAGTAATTTATCTACATCTCCTTATTTTGTTGGCCTATGTTCATCTTTATCATCTATTTTCATCTTATTCTCCAAGAAATGTTTAAAATCTTCCTTGGAGGTACAGGATTTCCCTTCTTTAGGTAAATTGTTCCACGAAAGTGGCATTAAGTAGTACATTGATTTTTTAATTCTTTCGGTATGCGGCAATGGAACAATCATTTTTGTCCCTTGTTTATGTGATCTGAGGTTTAAATTCCTCTCATCAGTAAATAAGTGACTCTCTACTAGGTCATATGCTATTTCTAGCATATGCTGATTTCTTCTATCGGATAATAATTGCAAATCGTGTGTTCGATGTAATTCCATAACATTAGCCCTCTTGTCTAGACCAAAAGCTATTCTGATGAATGAGTTTTGTATGACCTGGAGTTTGTCTAAAAGTGTTTTTGGTGCTCCAATATAAATACAGTCACCATAATCTAACAGTGGTCGTACTGCCACTTTGTAAAGTGTTAAGATATTCTGAGATGTAAGAGACTTTTGTATTCTCTTTATAGCTCTAAGTCTTCCAGTGGCTTGAGAAATTTTCTGTTTTAAATGTTCTTTGAAAGTTAATTTATTGTCAATATTAAGCCCCAGATAAGAATAGGTTTCTGTGTACTTCATTATTTCATCCCCCATTTTGAAGGAGAATTTGTTTAAGGTATCTCTTTTCTTGCTAGGTAGTATTTCTAGTATGTTACTTTTAGATATATTAATGGAGATTTTATTTTTTCTACACCATAGATTAACTTTTTCCAGGTCATATTGGAGATCTTCATCAGCTTTTGGTTTTGATTTGAAAAAATATCTATAGACTATAGTATAGGCCATTATTTCATTAAAGTTTAATAAAAAGTACTACAAATGAGACCAGGATTAGTGATACAGAGTCCCCATCCACAAATCAAAATCAGTTGAGCAGATCCAAGCAGAGGCGCGGAACATGCTTTGACGATCTGTCGGATCACACCCGGCCCCGATTCTCGTGCCCCATGCGCCCACAACATAAGGCTGCTCACCGGGCTCCCGGACGAGGAGCCCTGTCATGGGTTCCAAATTTAGGAAAACACAACTAATGAATGGGTATTAATCAGAACCAGAAGAGTATTTAATAAGTTTTTTTCATAATCAAGCAGTTTTCCCCATAAAAAATAATCCACAGACGTATTTAAAGTATGATCTCACCTCCTTCAAATAACTATTCCTTTGACATGCAAGAGCCCCAGCGAGAGCCATCTTGGTTTGCGTGGTCACGCGTAGCCTCGCCGATTGTCGCGCGAGTTCGTGAATTCTGGGATGGTATGCGCATGCTCACTGGGCCGCAGCCATTTTCCAGGTTGAAACATGAAAAATAATAATATTTTTGCCTTAACCCTTAATTATTGTACGTAGTTGTTGCTACACTCTGGAAATGCACGTCTTAGTTGGAGTGTAGATATTCAATTTTCAGTTTTTGCACCCTGGACTACCCTTTACTCGGTAGAGAAAGCCTGCTGCCATCGACACATAAGATCACAACACAGGTGTCTCGTCGGAACTCTTCTTCAGGACGCTTCAGCTCAGGTGATCGAACTGAAAAATGTAAGAACTATTATTACTTGTAGCTATTGTAAATTTATACGAGATGAGGCGTCATTTATTAATCCATTATCATTGACGATTACACTGGACGTGCTTCGAATGCATTTGTTGTTGGCTGGTCGAAAAGGGCGTATGTTAGGTGCGGGTGTATTGTTGACACTTGCCTTGAAGAACGGCTGATGCTGATGAGATGACTGGGAGAGGATGAGTGACAGGCTCCTTTATTTTAGTTGTCGAGATAGATCTTGTTTTCGTTTATGCTTACTTCAAACACAACCCTCTAAATAGTAAATGGATCAAACTTACAGCGGACCTAGATAGTTGCTCAATGAGTCCATATTTCTGACAACTTCAATGTTTTGGTTTTGATGTAACTGGGCTGGGCGGTGGGTCAACTTTCAATGTTTCATCTGTCACAGCTCGTCAAAAGCAATGCCGTATGACTTCACTTGCAGTTCCTCCTCGGGCTATTATACATCTAGTTCAAGCTGATAACTTGCTTATACACTATTTTTTTTGCTAGTTTGGCTCTTTCTTTGGAACCTATCCGCAAAACGATACCAAAACACTTTGTTTCCTTGGCGTATTTGTTATGATTGTATTGGATCCCTCCCTGGTTTCAGCATATTAATTGGCAATTGAAATGTAATCCGAACAATTATTGGATTCCCCATCTTTCCTATAATTCACTGATGTGAATAAGTACTAAACTTAAAAGTGTTTAGCTCAAATCCTGGTTGTAAATACGGACCGATTTCATTCTTTATTTCGTCCTTGCCATTGGCATTTGGATCGTTACTCCTGAGATGTCATGAGTCAAATATAATAACTGAAACCTAATAACTCAAGGTTGGCCCGATTTGGATAGGGACAATTTAAACTAAAACTGTCCCATTCAAAAAGAGGCAAAATCACTTCACAAATGTATTGAAACATTTTTATGATATTGATAATAGAACTGTTCAGTATGCATCATTAATGTGTTTCAATCAATAAAAAAAAATAGGCCAGAATGTTATATACCCCATAACTTAAGTGTTCATAGGTCAGTCACGAGCCGGTATTGAGCATCCACTGCATATTATACATTACCGGTACTCAAGTTATGATGAAACGTCAGTCAGTGTACAACATTTTTTAAGCCTGGTCAAAGACATTGTCATTTTGCACAAGTATTGCTTTGGGAGGTTCCTAGAGAACTCGGACCACTCTGATGTCGGACCGGGCGGGTTAGTGGAGTCGGACCAGGGGGTTAGTGAACTCGGACCACTGGGTTAGTGAACTCGGACCACTGGGTTGGTGGAGTCGGACCAAACCATACAATACAAAAACTAACCCTAACCCTAAAATTGGTTGTCCTAAGTCAGTAAAGCTAGTAGTGGAGTGTCCGAAGTAAAACTGACTAATAAAAGAATTACTTTAACTATATACCTATCGTAATAATGCTCTGCCTAAAGCTATGCCTGGTCCGAGTCTACTAACCCCCTGGTCCGAGTCCACTAACCCACTGGTCCGACCTTACCCAGTCTGAGCTTACAACGGTCCGAGTATACGATGGTCCGAGCCCAGAACGGTCCGAGTTCACCAGTCACCCTTTGGGTCAGTTATTTATATATAATCAATAGAAATACCAGAATTTAGCCAGTTACGGACGGTCAAAAACAGTTTGTATTGTGATGACCACCCCATTCATTGGTTAGGGAGAGGTATCTCTATCCTTTTCTCGAATAAGAAAAACTCTCCACACAAAGATTACGAACGACTTTGATTTGCCAAAGCTTAGAACTGTGATTCAAGAGAAGAGTACGTACGCTTCTTTTCCATAGCCCTGATAGTGAAGGACTTTGTATCGTAGCTACCTATTGTGTAATGTTATATAATTACAATTCTCTATATATCATTACGCTATATTCCATACATCACAGTTATTATGCATATCATCCTGTTATAATATATGATAAATAATTACCAATATTCAATATTGTTACAATTTACATGACATTACATAATAAAGATAGAAATTTTGCTGTTTTTGATGGAAATAATTTTTTAACATTCATCATTATGAAAGCGGGATTATAAGAGATTAATTTCACCATTACACTTTTCAGATAATATTTAATTATTATTAATTCTTTGATGCATTATGCTTTGTACATATTTTATAAATATGGTCCGACAGAACAATAGCAAACTTAAATGTTTCCAATATAATTTCACCAAGAAAAAGCTTCCAACTGATTCCGAAATTCAAAAAAAATGTAGAAAAATATTACGCAGGCTACGCAACAGGGAAACCAAGAAATTAGGGGTCACCACTACCAAAAGTGCCACAGACTTCACTGCTAAAGCCCATGGAAACAAGTAATTTTTAATAACAAAATAAACCGAAGCAATGACCGCTCATTATTTTAACATAGGCAGAACGTAAGATATAGTTCAACATAAACAAATATAATATGGACGTAGATATGTAATCTTCACCCTGCGACAAAAACAGATATAGTTCATCAATTTTCAGAGAAAAGAATAAGTATTTCCATTTTAAAAGTATTTTCTTTGTAATTCCCCTAGACTTCCTTCAGTTAAACAAACGAGATTCTCGTTAGTTAAACTTTTGATATTAAAACATGGCATAAACAAATATAACGCCGTTTTCAGCCTTTTGTTTTATTCGTGAAATATCAGAATATTTGGAATAATGCGATACAAACTTTGCTAATTTCTGTTTTCCACCCTTGTTCATTCAATTTAAATTGAAATAGCCGACTTAACTACAACTCTATATCGTACTAACATGCAGCGGCAGCCGCTATGCTTTAGCGTTGACCGCTTTGATGGGGACTTTGACGTTTACTGCATGAATGTTAGTGCGGTATAGAGTGTACCTTACTTCACTATTAAATACTTAGGCTTAAACTATGAAAAGTGCAGAACCTAATCACGTGGTTGTGACATGTACTTCTTCCTTGATGATTTAGAGTTAATACCTTAAGCTTTATTAATTTAAAATATCTACCTGTAAATTCGATTTTGAACCCAGTTTTTTAGAACTCGGCTTGATGACGACTAATGTTTGTCATCAAAGCAGTTTCCCTAAGAACAAGGGTAGAACAAGAGGTTAAAAGTTATAAGGATACCATACAGGGTTCACATTCTTTCAGGTCCATTTTGCCTGAAATTCATGATGGTAAATTAATACATGAGTGATAACAGTGTATGTTTCATATTCTTGCAGGTGTGCAAAGACCTTATGCGGAAGGTCACAGCTGAGTAGGGAGAGAATGTGGCCACGGACGCCCTCAAGCACCATCTCCCACTCCAGGATGTGATGGACTCGCACTATCGGAGAAATCAACAGGGGCTCGTCCTAAGCCCGCCTCTTCAGGGCCAGGATCCAGCCATGGATATACCGGGCAACCCCGCTCTTAACCACATGGGCATCCAGCACAACCATGTCAATAATAGCGACATGGGTGGTGGGTCCAAGGTCATGGAGCAATATTACGGTATGGCTGCCCACCGTGGTGGTGGTGGCGGCAACATGTACATGGGCAACAATCCTGCGCAACATCCCCAGTCTCAAGGCATGAAGGGTTATGTGGCCAACGTGGATGGTGGTCAGTACAACCAGATGATGGGATCCCCGCCTGGAATGCACTTGCCCCCTGGAAGTGGAATGTCCCATAATATGGCTATGTATAAAACGCATTCCATGATTGGCCATGGTGTAGGAAATAATCAAGCGGCAGGAATGGGGATGGGAGGTTCCACTACATATAGTAGAGGAGGAGGTGCTGTTGGAAGGGGTGGAGGCATGGGTCAGTATAATAATATGATGCAGCGTGGAATGGCACAACATAGTATATCACCCATGCAAACTAACCATGCCAATATGATCCGTATGCAGCAACCCATGGCCATTAATACTATGGCTGCAAACAACCAGCAGGGTATAACTGGCATGCATAGTCACTATGGGAATCAACAATATATGGAGATGTCCCAAAGTCATCGGCATCACCTGGGCCATCCTTCTCGCCTCCATCAACAACCATCACAACAACAGCAACAGCAATACCTGGGGTCACCTAACTCATGTATCATGTCCCCTCCTCCACCGCAACCTCAGCAGCAACCGCCACAACAACCTCATCAACAGCAACAACAAACGCTCCATCATACCACCCCTAGTATGTCACAACATGGCTACTCTTCTAATGTTAAAACATACCAAACAAACACTTCAACCATAGATACTAGCACTCAACTACAGCAACAAAATCAACAAACACATAATCTACGTCATGAACATTCACAAATCCAACAACTATTACTTCAGCAACATGATCAGCAACAACAACCCCTTACTCAGCAACAGCCGCGGCAGCAGCAACAGCATCAACAACATCAACAAAACCGAGGAATTCCAAATCAGTACTCTCACCATGGGTTGGCTACAGTCAATCTTGATCAAACAGCCCAGGCTACTGGTTGTGGCTCCCAGCAACTACCTGATTTCCGCACTTTGACCTCTTCATCCACAGTAGGGAGTAGTGGTGATACTGGGACTCACAACTTGACCCCCATGGGATACTTAGCATCAGGGACAAGTATGACCTGTGATAAGGGAATTGATAGCAATGGGCGACCTCCTCCCATCCAGGTAAGCAGTAGGCAAGTTCAGGAGGCCTTGGCCAGTCCAAATATAGGTCCTAATGACAAGATGCCGGGCATGCCTCAATTAATGCAAGACCATTTCCCTGGTCAGTCTGGACCACCTCATCAGAACTGTAAACAGGTATATGGGGCGCATGGACCAATTGTTCATCCTAATCATATAAGGCCATTAGCAACTTCTCAACATGCACAGAATGAGCAAATAATGCATCATTTACGAACGATACAGTCAACAGCTGTCACCTTAAACGTGACGTCTAGTAGGGTAGTTACTCAGACTGCCCCAGCAATGTCTCCAGTAGTTACCGCAACACATGGTAGTCCTGTTGTTAGTCATGCCGCTCTCCAGAATCCAACCCTCACAAACTGCCTCAATTCTGGTCCCCCTGTGCCCGTGATGGCACCCGACCACAACTGTACATCCAAATCAACCTCACATAATGGTAGCCAGGAATGCTCTCATTCTCTAAGGAAATCCCAGATGGCTGCTCCTAAATCCGCAGGGACTTCTTCAAAATTGACCCATACCCCCGAAGAACAACACTCTTTATACATATCCAATTTGAAAGGTGACAATCCTCTCCCAAATCAAGGACATAATTCAGCCTGTCTTGCCAAACCTAGTGGCTCTAGCCTGGCCTCTTCAACACCTGCAATATCAGCCCTTCTGTCAGGTACGACGGGGGCCCACATTAACAAATCCTCTACTATTCTCAACATGCACAGCCTAGGCCAACATAATACCAGCTTGCGTCCGTCCGACCCTCCTTCATCTGAATATGGTTCCGATCAGAAAAGAATGCGAAATCAACATCACCAGACACAGGGGCAGTCTTCACCAGGCTACCATGGTCGTTCTGAAGAGAACGTAAGAACTGCTGTGAAGGAGGGTTGTTTCACAGGAGGTGGTTTGGAGAAAGAAAATTCAGCCACTGTCCTAAACACAGTCAAGTCAGTCACGGTACCGTATGGATGGCGTCGCATGTTGGAAGCTGGAGCAGTAGTGTATTACAGTGCCAGCGGTATTAGGCTAACATCACTCGCCCACATTGTCCAGTATCTGCAGACCGATGGCACTTGTAAATGTGGCCTAGAATGTCCTATACTTGTAGATAAAGTATTTAATTATGATCCACAGGTACGTCATTCATATAAAATCAATAATTCATTTATTAATCTAAAATGTAAAATTGGACCTCGGTATGTTGCAAATTAAGCAGACCATTTTTTTTCTATTTCATGCTTGTTACTTTCCCTTTCATTCATTCAAATTCGAATCCAAGTCAATTAAAATCTTTCCTTTCATTCATCCTCATTCGAATCAAATCCATTACAATATTTAAGTCATATTTTGCATGGTAATAAAATTATCTATAAATTATGTAACGGACCGTTGCCAATGCCATCCCATAATTAAGCTTAACATTCATCAACTCTTATCATTTATAAAGCATCTCTTTTGTATTCAGGTGACATCAAGACAATGGAATAGTATTGACCTCTCACTCAATGATGATCTCTCTAAACTCTGTAACCACAAGCGGAAAATAATAGCAATGGCGACATTCCATAAATCAGCACTGCAGCGTGAGGACAGGATGACTGTGATATCTGAGTCTGGGGGGCTCGGCTCCACGCAGACAGATACAGCTCGTTCTAGAAATTCTGGTAAATTTCTACTGCTTTTAATTTACTTTGAGAAAAACTATGTGTTATACTGAAAAAAAGTCTCATTCAAAGTCTCAGTTTAACATTTTCTAGTGAAATAGATAGTTCTCAAAAACGTACATCCGTTCACTTCTACTTCTTATAAAATGCTTTCCAGTTTATTAAACCGCTGTGGTATATATTATATGTAAGTTGCTCATTAAAATAAGAACACGTTCAGATAATAGATTGTCCTCAATTTTGGATCTTGGACATGACTGAGTCATATATTCTTTTTCAGGAGTGATGTCTGCTAAAGGAAGTGAAATCCCATACGATCATGTATTGATGTCTCAACTTATGTCCCAGGGAGATATTAGGGGTCTGGGGAGAGAAGAGAATGGCTCATCTAGTGACACCGAAGATTTGAAGCCCATAAGAAAAATAGAGCCAGACGAGGAAGACGAAGAGAACCATCAGAAAATCAACATGCAACCAGGAAAAATGGGCTCACTGCCAGGGTATGTAAAACAGGAAAAACAAGATGCTCTTCCCAGTGAGTCCGGATTATTTGGGAAACCTGAGATGGAGAAAAAACCTGATTTGAAAAGTATGGCACAAAAAGTGCAAGCAGCTTTGCGGAAGCCTGAATGGGCAGGTGCCTGCAACCTCAAAAGCGGACGCGGACGGGGTAGACCAAGAGCTCAGTCAGATACAGGTGCTTTAGATATGAAACAAGAAAACTTTATGCTTAACCATCACCATGCACGATCATTTTCTCATAGCGACGCCTATCCCATGCACCAAATGAACAATAGCCTTTTCGATTGCCCTGTTATGCAAAGAAGTACGGACAGTGTAACGAGCCAGTCATCGCAACACAGTGCTGATAGTGAATATCAACAAGATGAGGATATGATTGGGAGTAAGAGTGATTTCCATATGTCCCCATCCATTCAACTATCTAGACACCAGCAACAACAATTACATGCGCATCAAGATATGGTTTGCAATCAAAATAGCACATTTCCAGGGTATATGGATGGCAACGTACCTGGGATTCCAGGCCTGCCTACCATAGAGAGTTGGGCAGAAATGCAGACAAGGCAAGGAAGAAGGCCTAGCAATTCCAAGCGTGGCAAGAGAAAACTTAATCATTTCTTTGACAGGCCTCTTTGTCCAAATGTGGATGTACGCCAGATGCAACACCAACTGCAAGAGGGACCGCCTGCTTCAGCTCTTGGCGGTAGTAGTGGGACAGTAGCCGGACCCGGAGTAGTGCCTCCCTTCTTTGACAATCCATCTACACTCCTGGCTCATCAGAACTCTTTGGGCAAATCGGATGAGATTCCACCTGAAATAAATACCGATGCCCACCACCAACATCATCACCACCACCACCATCCACATCATCAGTCTTGCTTGTCCTCGCAAGTGAGTCCCGTGCCCTCAACTTCATCCCTTTCAACTAAGAGTGCCACACCAACTGGTAAAATCACACCCCTCTCAAGTCCAGGTCGACCGTGTAGTCAAAGTTCTCAGGCTTCAACTGGTTCTATAGGTAAAATGTATGGCTCTAATAATCAACATATGGGACCCGGTAGTTCACTGTTCCAAACATCTCCGAACACATCTAACAAACTGAGTGGATGTGGTATGACCCATCTCTCTCCTAGGCAAATTCAACAGATGGAATTACAAAAGCAGTTGCACATAGTGACTGGGGGAACATTCCCGAATAGTTTAGCTGGTATTGATCCAGTTACTGCTACTCTCATGTCTCCTAAAACTGTCAAAGGCAAGGCACAGAAAAATGAAGGCCGTCTCAGTCCAGAGAATATTAACCTCAACTTACAGACCGTTCTTAATCCCAAAAGTTCAGCCAATTTCCCAGCAAGTAATCTATTATCTGCTGCAGCGAGGGCTCAAGATGAGGTCCGTTGCAAACCAGAAATCTCTCCTGACTCTCCAGCCAAACACAACCATCATAAGTCTTTTAGGAATTTGGTTCTATCACCTCATGGAAATGCACATGTGCCTAGTGATGAGAGAAATGCCCCTCAACCGCCGCCTCCTCACCACCACCATCACCACCACCACCAGCCACATCAGAGACCTCCACCTCAAATGGGCAGGATGAATAGCATGCCTGCCAATATGCCTTTCATGGGGAATCCAATGCCAAATAACCCCATGCTATATCATCAGCAAATAGGGCAGCCTGTAGGTGGAGGAGGAGGGCCTAATAATATAATGAATCCACAAACTATGATGATGGTGGTGGGTTCAGGTGATCACAACCATACTGGTCCCAGCCTGAATTCAGGGATGAACAAGATGTGTGGTGGACCTGTACCCCGCCCTACTCAGTCCCCACGAGGAGCAGGAGGTTCCCAATCACAGTTTTTGAAAGAACAAACTCCCATTGAGAAGGTACAAGACATGATCTCGGGTTTAGAAGCTGCACAAAATGCCATAGTGGCGGCACACGCTGCTGCTACGGCACAAGAGTCCATAGTGAACAAGCCAGAAGGTGGAATATGGCCAGTGAAGCGAAGAAAATCCTCTACTTCATCTGATGCCAGACAAAGTATAAGCCGTTGTTCAGATGGAGGAGCATCAACTGATACCAACATGGCATTTGGCAATGCCACCCCAGATAGTATTCGAAGTGGCCCCTCGTCAGGTCACCAAGGAGAAATGATGATGGGTCAGAACGCATATGGTAATATGGCTCTGACACATTCAGTGGATGGCACAATGGATCCAAATGGGCCTGGAGCGGCCCTTCATAACCATCTAGCACAAGGTAACCAGGGAATGAATAGGATTTTATCTATAGTTAATATGAATGTTCCTGGTGCGACACCTTCCAATCCTTCTCCACACCAACCCCTTGGTGGAATGACAAATGACAATTCAGTAGTTGCCATGCCTCAGCTAAACAATCCTCAACTTATGCAGCTTGTTGGCTCTGGGCCACAGATCCAGAACCCGTTACTCATATCTAACCCTATCAATATGGACTCACTCCGGGCACAAGTGCAAATCCCCCCTCCTCAGAAGAAGCTCAACCCCATTGAGCTCACTGTGCAAGAACTGTTTAAACAAGAATCCTCAAATTCTTTTGATAATAAGACAAATGAACTAGAGCAGCGGCCTCACAATTCTCAGGATACTTTGAAAATTAGAGATGATACTTCAGTGGAGAGATTATCCTCCGGCACCGATAAAGATTTCTTTAACTACAGGACAAGTAGTACAGACTTGATACGAGAGGCATTGAAATCTGATGATCGGAAGCTAAATACACTTGAGAGGTCTAGTGAGACGTGTACGAGTAATGAGAATAAACCAGCGATAGCAGCCCCTAGCGAGCCATTGAAGGATGGCTTGAAGGTTCAAGCTGGCTTCACCCATGTGACTGGAGGCTCTAATTTGGGACCTTTACCGCCTCGCCATCCTAAAAATTCTACAGAATTGAAGCAAAAACGCATACGTGAACGCACTCGAAAATCTAGCACTCCTACCATAGCCAAAATGCTGCTGGCAGCACAAGCTCCAAAGAACAAGAACAGCCCAATGGTGATGTTACCCAATACGCAGACACAACTCCTTCAAGTGGTTAACCCGGTACTATCACAGATGGTGGGGCAGAGTGGTGAAACAGGCTTGAACCCACAGCAACAGCTCATGTACCTACAGTTGGCTCTGGCTCAGAGTCCGCAAATGGACCCCGCACAGTTCCTCCAGCAACATCAGGAGCTTCTCCAGAACACTAGCCTGGCCCAGCAGCAACTGCTTGATAAGCTTGTTGTAAATACGGGTATGGATTCCGAAACTGAGTCGTCGCCTGGAAGCGACATGCCTTCCCAGATGAACTTGCTCCATACCCTCAATATGCTACCCGCCCTTGGAAATATGAATCCAGCATTGTTTCAGACCTTGTCTAATACTGCTCCACAGCATCAGCTTCAACAACAGCTTTTCCAGCAGATGAACCCTCTACTCTTGCAGAACCAACGATTGCTGCCACAGCTGCAGCAGCAAGACCAACAATGGCATCAGCCTACCCCCTCCAACCCAGAAACCTCTAGTTCTCAAACTCAGCAACAGAAACTTGCTAATGATGGCAGCAGTGGAAAAAAGAACAGGAAAACGTCGCCTGATATTGTCAGTGCAGAGGTAGCGTGTAGTACGAAACCATCCCACTCAGAACTAAATCATGCCAACCCCATCACGGCCAGGAATGAGGATCTGCAAGACTATGAGGATAGCCAAATAAGATCTCGCGTTTCACCTGGGCGCAAATTGTGTTCAGCTACTCACACCCGCTCCATCAGTAATGCCTCTAGTGGTAGCAGTCATCAAAGTCTTTCCTCTCCGTTCAGCAACAAGTCTATTACTCAAGTTAATCAAACTGAGAGTGTTATGGAAGCGAAGCCCTCCTCTCCTTCCAACTCCATTCCGAACCCTGCTAATCTCACTGAAGCAGTTACTGCAGTCGTCCGTAGCCAGGACGTCTTTGCAGATGAAGATGACTCGCCCCATATAGAACCTCCTGTAAGAAAGTACGCCGTTCGGAAACACCGAAACCACATATTACATACAAGTAACAATAGATTAACAGATCACTTACACCAGAATTCCTCTTCTTCATCTGTGCCTTTATCACCTGCTAGATCTCCTATAGCCCGCGCCTTGACTTTTGAAACTCCTCCAAAATCGCCAGAACCCTCGGAAGAAGATCCCGTTGTTGAACCAGAGCAGGTTGGTGCTGCTGTTTTGCCCGAGGCCGAAACGAGTGAACAAAATCTGGTCTGTATGAACAGTATTGGAACAAACACCTGTGATGAGGAAGGCGGGCTTGGGCTCTCTTCAGATGAGAATCTGGAGGACGAGTCTGGCAATGAACAAGATGGGGGCGAGGAGATGATGCTTGCTGTCAGTATGGCCTCTACTGCAACAATGACAGACGACGAAGCACTTACTGATGAAAACGGTTTGACCTATGCCACTACCGAAGAAGAAGAGGATGAGGAAGAGAAAAAAGATGAGGAGGAAGAGGAGGCCTATGTTGATGGCATGTCTGATCAGGATGAATACATGGATGAGGACATGGAACAGGAGAACATGGACGAAAATGACGTGTATGGGGAGGTTGATATGTTGGGTGTAGAAGGGAGTTCAGTGGTAAACACCAGCGATGGACATCCTAATGTTGATACAGATATTGATGATAGCCAGTGTACTGATCTGACTGAGGATTGTATATCACCACCTCCAAACGAGCATCGTGACTCAGCTGTCGATGAGAATCCTTTGCCTCACAACCATCCTCCTGCTGGTCTTATCCCTCGTAACTTTAGCCCCCTTAACTTGACGCAACAACAAACACCATTGGACAACAGCTTGTCTCAGGATGTTGGCGAGGAAGAGGACGAAGAAACAAGTGGTAAGCTCCAAGTATTTGTTCAATTTGCTACCTGTTCTGTTGTGCTCTTTATGTATTGTAGTTTCAAGTGTATTCCATGGTCTTAAGGTACTACAAGTGTAATGACACTTCAGTGATAGTGCCTACCTTAGTATGTGAGACGTTTCCAGGAAGGTGATCTCCTGGACTTCTGCAATTTTGACGTTTCCAGAAATTCTGTTAGTATAATGATCAGGTCTTTCTTTACCAGTCCTATTTAGTGCTGCCCTGATGGCCATTGACACTGTTTGTCTTTTCATACTCCACCCTTGTGCAATTTCTATTTCCAGAGCTTTATATTTGACAATTATTCATCCACTCATTATAATTGTTTTTGTGCTTTTGACTTGTAATACCTCGTGCAGTTTCGTGTCTCTTATCATGGCTCTAAGGTTGGGGATATGGAGCAAGTCATAGTGGTAGCGATAGTGCCCTCCTGTCCCAACGAAATGATCTTGGCTTTTGTAGTATTGATGTTGGCAGAGATTATATGAATAGTGAGCTGGGGGACAAGAGTGGGAGAGAAGAACAGAGGTGATAGAGAGTCTGGGAAGATTAGTATTCACGTTAGTGACCGTCTGTACGGTGGTCTCCCAAGCCTTCATGTTCTCGATGATAATAAAGTCAGTGATAGTGCAGATTTTAAAGCCCTGGGCATCTAATGTTCTCTTAAAATCAGGATTGTTCTTCATAGGTAGGACTTAATCGAAGATTACCCAAGTCGGTGGTACTATGATAGAATTTAACATGGGTGATGTGTGTATGGAAATATCTAATCTATGGCCATATGTTTCTCTAAGTCCTGAGATGCTTTCTAAGGGAGAACGTTGTACAAATTAATGGTGTATTTAAAAAGTAAACACTATTGTCTTTATAAATTTTCATTCTCCAACTTCCGTCAGATAATTTAAGCTGCTCTCCCAACTATAAAAGCAAAATAAAAAGCAGTCGGGTACTAGTTAACCATTCAGGGAATTTTCCTAGGCTTTTAACCGTGTCTTACTAGGCTGCAGGAATATCTGCATGGATCCTTGGTTGGTTCTTGATCCATAAATGGGCTGCACTATCTATTCCAGGAGCCTGTTGCTGGTCTTCATGATAGCGGCAATCCTTTTATTATGTCAAATTTCTGATCATTTTCGGCTGGTCAGGTCTTTGTATTTTCCATGTTGTTTGATCCCTTCTTTGTGTCCCTCGTCACCATCCCATATTTTGTTCCAGAATTGTTCTCTTTTAATGCTGGAGAATTATTTGCATAAATCTTCTTGTCTTATATTTATGTATCATAATTATCTATTTTGGAATTTTGCCTGTAAGATAGACAAAAGTATTGTTTATATAGTATGTTAATGGTTACAGCAGGGATATATGTAACGTATCATAGCTTTCTTACTTTCGTGTTTTCTACTTGGTTAAATGATTAAATCGCTGCGTTTTGTTGAATACTTCTTTACTATCTCTTATTCTGTTTCAGAATATTACGTGGATACTTCTGTGAGTAAATCAATACCTCGCACTTTCAACATCGGAGACCTAGTGTGGGGTCAGATTCGAGGGTATCCCTCGTGGCCAGGAAAACTTGTCGAAGAATCGTCTGTGAAGGGAAACCACCAGAAATCAGAGTTAGGCAAAGTAAGACATTTTTTTATATTCTGTATCATTGAACATGACCGAGTCGCCTTGGTTATATCCAAAATTATTTTCGAACACGGGATCAAGAAAAGTATTAAATTCGTGTGCGTGTTCTATTATAAATTTACAAAAGTATAAATTAGAAGTAAATCTTATTACATATAATCATTTTCAAGCCACTATGATACATGCCTCCCGAGTCCATAGTCCTGTTGTTGGAATCCATGCTCTGTTAATTAAAAAGGTTCATTTATCTATTACTGCAGCTGTGGGTACGATGGTTTGGTGACCACACGTTCACTCAGGCGGACCCTCAGGAGTTAAAAACCTTGTCAGAAGGTTTGGAAGCCCATCATGATGCTCGGAAAAAATACCGCCGGTTTGTTTACGTTTTTATGTTATGGTTGACCACATTACTTTGTACTGTAAAATACCACATTACTTCATTGTTCCTCACGGTAAAATAATCTAGAGCTAGGTGTAATATGTTCGCGCCTTTAAGGGGAAGACTGCCCCCTCTGAAGAAACCAAGCAAACCGTAAATTTGTTATTTGTTTAATCTTAGCTGTAATACAATAGTTCTAGAAAGTAGCCTCTTGAAGACTTGATGGAGTTCAGGTGGGAGCTACCATGCAAAATTCACTTTTTAGAAACCTACCCAAATTATATTGTTCGCTGGCGGAATTGTATTTTCTTTTTTCTTTGTACAAAATATATTTTTTCACCAACTATAACGGGATTCACCGAAAACCTCAATTTCTCCAGTAGACATCTTCATATGGCTACAATATATATATAATGCACAGTTACAGTATTTAAAGATTGTCACGCGGATTTAAAATGTAATATACTTTCCTTCTTTTATTAACATCTTAACATAAGAGGCCTTGTGTACAGGATACACTAGCTGAACAGGCTGATATATATTCATAAATAGCCAAATAAGAGCCCACTTAACATCAGTGTATTGCCAAATGCCATTTCATGAATCCACCTTATGTTGCATTAAAAATAATTATTCATGTTTTCATTAGTGGCCGAAAGATGAACACTAGTCTGGAGTCTGCGATACAGGAGGCTATGATAGAGTTAGATCGCCAGACGGAAGCTGCATCGACATCCAACGAGAAATTGGAGAAAGCTTCATGCACCGCTTCATTAACCCCTCCTCCTCCACCACCCACTCCTCTTCTCTATCCAACCAGCTCGCAGCATGCTGCCGAGGTTCCTATCCTGTCCAGTATCAACCGGAGCAGTAAGTTACGTCCCAACAAAAAGCGCAAGAGGTAACAGAGGGTCCGTATCTAGGGAAAAGTTCTCATCCATTCTATTAATCAACATAGGCACGAATATCTATTGAGTTATACCAGGAAACTTGGAACAAATATACAAAATGAAGCATTCTGTGGTACATGGCGGGTGACTGACAAGACACTGGGCGTTGTGAATGGTGTGCCGTTCCCGCCGCCTTCTTTGTAGTGTAGTTAACTGGTGGTCAACGTGTCAGACCAGCTCCAGCTCTCTTCTAACCCAAGTGCAATATATTATTGTAGAGAAAACTTACTTGGTCAACGTGGTTTGGGTGTCAAATGTGCAGTTGATGTGTGCTGCTGCCCTCGGCCGAGACGCTGCTGGCCCGGGACATCCTAAAATAATTAACATGAATTTATACAACAGACGAGATATAGCTTGTGTGAGAAGTTTGTGCTTCACACTCAAATATCATTCAGGAGACTTATTCTTTCGTCTATTGATTATGATCCTCTTATCTATTGCGGCCCTAAAATTGTCTTGCATTTAATTCAAAGTGTGTGATGGGGTACTCATTGATGTATTATGTTATTGAGTTGTGAAATCTTAACCAATTCATGGACTTCAATTTCAAGTCCCCGTGCTTAGATTCATTCTACTAGAGTGGCCCGTCAATTTAGGACATTATGAATTACATTGAATCTCATTTTATGATTATGGCAGTTTGGTTGCAAAGCTGTGATTTGGGCATAGTTTATTCTGCCTGGTTTTTTCGGGAAACGAAAGGTCAGGTCCTGGGTTTCTGCTTACAGTACAACTCCCCGATTAATTTACTTTTTGATGTGCAATTTGCTGACTTGGAAATGATTAAGTCGAGGAGATATACCCTTATATCAATTTGTTTAGTTGACATAATAAGACTGTCTCTGAATCGTTTAGAATGGAAGCATTCCTAGTAGAGTTGTTTTTTGATGAGTCTACGGAGACATTTAGTTGTTCCGTGAGTTTAATCATGGGTAGTTGTTTGATTTTGTCATTGTGCCATGTACTCAAGCTAAGTCAGTATGATAACCTCCCGAATTCATGTCAAGTAGGAGTGGAGCTAACAACATTCAACGTCCTGCTGGCGGACACTTTGTGCACACCCATGCTCCTCGGTACAATTACGGATGAATTAATTTATGAAATTATATTGTTTATTTATTGCAATTGATCCATTTTTTGGTCTTTTATCTCTCTTAGAGATGCATTTGGTTTAGGGTAGCTCAATCGTGTGTTATCTATAGAGACGCTTATTCCTAGGTATACTTTTCATTGACAAAATAAAATACAATTGTTGTCCCCGAGTCTGGCCTGTAAGTATAAAGCTTGGCCAAGCGGTGCTTGAAACAAATCAATTTATGTTTCCCCACCATTCTTATTTCACTGTCGTCGCACGTTATATATTTTACAGTGATATTTTGGTCCTCCCCCTTTCTCTTATTGAAATTCATATTCATCCAATGGTTTAGGGCTACGAGAGATCAGTGCTGATTAAAACAATTATTGATGTTCGGGTCAGTGTCATAATTATTTCGCACAATGATGATGGTTGTTTTTGTTTTATTAGATATTATATCCTGCATTTTGGTCAGGATCTGTTTATTACATTGATTTCAAGTCAGTTCTGTGTAATTCCTTTTTTGCAATGTCTGTACAGTTCATATATATGATAATTCACTGTTCATGTACGGCGTCGGGATATCTGGCACCAGTGCTATTTCTAATGTATAGTTTATAAGGCATCGATTGTCATGCCGTCACAAATTTATTGTAAAGAATTGTACGTAAATATGTGTGAAAATTGTATCCAGTAGAGACACCCCCTTCCACACCCATCATTCTAGCTGATTTCGCCCGGCGATCACCAGTTATGCATTTCATTACGTTACTGATTAATGTGAAATTTCTTGTGCGTTTTGCACCGAACACAGATTCCCAATACCCGATGTAGTGAAAAGCTCTTTCAGTGGATTTCCTTGTGCTTCCTTAATGATAAATAAGTTTATGGTAGCAGTTGCAGTTACGATTTCTTATGAAGCCGAAAATGTCCGAAAATCGCGCAAAGGAAAAATGTCAGAAAAGAAAAAAAATTCTATCTGCATGTGATAAGTGTTCTTAATGTCTGACTCAGTAGGTGGTTCTGGTAAGGGATTACTTCCATGTTACTCACCTCCTGCCAAACTCAGATTGCACTTACACGTGTAGATTTGGTTTAAGTTAATTGAGAGGGTGAAATCATACCGAAATGCCTCTTGATAGATCCCTGACACTGAGTCACTGATTTGAGATTACAATGTCATGGTGTATATAATGATAATATTGATGATTGACATACTGAAACAAGAGTTTTGAATGGAGTTGCTGTTGCTTCATTCATGGTAGAAATGTGAGAATTATTCAGAACTAGCTTAATTATCACTGTCCAGTTCCTGTGCGACCCACACTTTAAGTATATAAATTTATGTACCTGTCCAAGGTTTAGATCTATCACAAAGACACTCATGTATTTCCTGGTTGTATATTGCGGTAATACTAAATGTCATTACATATTTGTAAACCGACTATCCTCGCCATCAGTGTGACTGGGAGTCTGCGTGGCGAAAAACCACAATAGATCAACTAAATCTCGTAATGAGACATCAACGTTCGTGCTTTAAACAATTTTGTAAGATTCTTTGTCAGTAATGGACGACACGCCTCACCCTCTATGATATATGAAGCTTGTTAAGCCGGTACATCGTTGTGTATGAACACAACTATGACAATTATAATTGTAATAAAATATTCTGACCTGTAGTCCATTTTGAAGAGTGTAAATATTTTTTGAGTTCAAGGAGGTGAGTGGACTATGAGTCTATCATGTAAAGAGATAAGGGTTTGCAGCCCCTGGCTACCCCGTTACTATATTATAGGATATGACGAGATATATTATATATATGTACAGGACTCGGTAAATGTCCATGTGACTGTGGATGTTACCCAACTATTGTAATAAAGCGGTGGCAGTATATATATATATTATATATATGTGTATGTATATAATATACATGTATGTATCGTATGATAAAGCCAGGCCACCAAAACATGTACAATTTTTGCAGATACAAACTTTAAGCAGAGACTGATTCTTGCAGAGGGGTTCAAAATTCTCTAATTTATTCAGGACTAGGTCCTCAGCTTCCATGCTACACCGACTTTACTCGAATATTCTCAATAATAAGGTCATTTCCAAATTTTGTGATAACAGCACACGCCAATTCTGCATGTTTTGGTTACCTGATATTTGCACATTACATATATACATGTATTATATACATATATATTATATTATTCCATGTGCTCCTCAGAAGAATGAGGCGACTGCTGCCTGTATCAGACAAGCCACATCTGTTGTTGTGTATCTTCAGTCCTAAGTGATATGTTTCTTATAGCTGTTATCTTCCCATTGTATAGAGAGTCACTTATATAGTAAAGATATGCAAATATTAAAATGGATATATAAAACATTCTTAGATGCGTTATTTCTATTAAATACGTTTGGGTGGTTCTCGTCAAGTCGCCTTAGATCTGTTGGGACTTGTATTTGCACAGAAGGAGGATTTGGGTGAGTATATATGCCCCAGTAATATGTTTAAAAAGCAAATATTAACGGTCGGCCCTCCTCTGTATGTCCTAACATTGTGAGGAAAAGTATAAATAGCACAGGGTTTTAATTTGCCATTTACAATGCCAAGATGCGCTGCAGTACGTGGTAACCATTACAAAATCATTAACAAATACTTGCAATAACATTAGGTGTCATTTAGAACAGGTCTGAAGGTGTTACAAGGTTTAGGTTGTTTTTTTTAAATATATTTATTCAAGACACTCGACTTGGAGAGTAATGTTAATGGTAAATTCCACAGTTGAGAATTTGCCCCAAATTTAGCAATCAAATTCAAACGTTTTGAAACGTAGTTTACAATACAGAACTTTGCCCTGGGCACATCCTAGAAATTTGGGAAGGATATCTCCATTATTAAGAAATAAAGATAGGTAACAACTATAATTAGGGTCAACATTGACAAGTAAGTAGGTAATATGTGACACCTAGGTAGGTAATATATAAATAATACAATTAAGTTTATTGAAGATAAGAATTGTCCTTGTATGTATACATACATGTATGCTCTCAAAAAAGCAGGTGCTGTGTAAAACATTCTGGATTTCAGCGCCTTTTGGGTCTTGGTGTAAGCGTGAGATCGTGAGATCGTGGCCTCCCTCTTCGACGGCATGTCTAGGGAAAATCCCGGTTATTTAGCTGCTTTGAAGGCATGAACACATGAAAACTATCACTCAGCTTGACGAATTCAAAAAGGGAGAACACCCAGACTCGGATATGCCAGTGGCTAAGTTGCCACGTAATGAAAATTGAATTTAAGGTTGAAAAGGTATGCGATAATCTACTTTTAAATATACCCGTAATTAATTGGAAAAGTTACGTCATATTAGGTACATGAAAAAAAGGCGTCACTTGATGCAGAGCTATACATACACATGTATATGTATAGCTCTGCTTGATGTAAGCGCGGTCAGACCAACGATCCTATAGCTACACATGTAGCTCCCGCGCGGCAAAAGTATGATGGCTCCCGAGGTGAGTGCAGCTGGCAGATTTTGTTCCATCTTTAATGCTCGTGCGTAAGGCCATCTGCCCATAGAAATGAAAGGAAATAAAGGTACCGAATGTTCTAGATAGAGAATAGATTCTTCTGAGCTACATGTAAATCACGGGTGTTTAATTAACCCTAGTATTTAAAAAGGATAACCTCGAAGAGTAGGCTACATAATGAGACCCTTATCGTAAGAAGCTATTTATGGGAGTTCAGACAACGGTTCTACAGTAGGCCTATGTGAATATGGTATAACATTAACACATCCTCGGAAAGTAGGTTAGGCCTACACAAGAATAATTTGAGAGAGGAAGACGCTCCATGGCATGAGACAAATATGCATGGGATAAATGGGGACTGGGATACAATCATATATAAATAGGGTAGGGCGTGGGGTGGACACCTTTCTCAATTACGTAATCGTATCCGTAACTTTTTTGTGAAGTAGGTCATCAATACTAGCAAATAGATAACTTCAGCTGAAGATGCGTGTACATATTTTCAATGTAGGCTACGCCGGTACCGTAGCAGATGCGTAGGCCTACAGGGTCTACGCATCACTCGGGAACTATGATTATGAACCACTTAACTTATTATCAGAGATATAAGTTTAGGATTAGGCTACGTTAGACTTGCTCCTGATGACTAGGCCTATAGATATAGAATAGATATAGACTATTATAGTACCGGTACCGGTATTGACATATTGTGTTTGTGACAGTTGCCGGTCTCAGGCTACGGTGCACGACGCGTTGCAACGTCAATATTCCCAGTGTACGTATGACGTCAGTTACCCGTACTCCTGCTGCTAGCGACGCGCCTTCTCAGCCACTACCTTTGGAATACTTTGAGGCCCAGCAGGGAAGATAATGTCGCCGAAAAGAGTTGGCTAAAACCAGCTATGGGTTTGAATATTTTCGGTCCGTCCTCCTGACCTGACCTGATTGGATAAAGCTTTCGTCATACATCTAAGGCCAATTCGATGATAAGTTGCGCAGATTACAAGGATGGCATTCCGCTGCGGATCGAAACAGAGAAAGGGTGCGAAGTATGGGGAAAGCTTCGAGGCAATTTCGAATGTGGAAACCACAAAGGAAATGGTGAAAAAATGTGAATCTTTTTACAGCTGATTTTGATTAACTGCGGGTTGAAATTGGTCTGGGCCCTATATCTCTAAACTGTACTGGAGTAGTAGGTTGTTTTGATTTTTCTTTATGTAGAAAAGCATATCTATAGTAGGCTATAGTCTATACGCCTACTGGCTACTATGAGTCTATGCCTATGGCTATACATGTAATTAGGTAATAGGCCTAGGGTCGGCCCCTTTCCCCTTTATTTCGTAAGAAGTTGTTAGCCAATATTTTTAACAGTCAATTCTTTCAAATTCAATGCTTAGGTTCAGGCGAATGTCAACATTTGTCGCCTAACCCCATCTTGTGTATATAGCCCAAAAGGTGTCTAAATATGAATATACCCCTCCTCTAACCTTGAACTGTAGTGTAGCCTGTACGGTACATTTTTGCTTCGCCTCGTCTCGACTATCTCTTTGTCTTACAGTTAGATGCTTACCGCACAGAAGGCATGAAAGCATGGAGGAAAACATGGGAAATCCTTCACAACGATACTGGGTGGAAACATGTTTGTGGCGCTGATAAGTATGGGGGCATCGTTCATTATCATAATTTCCCAGATGTTGGTAGGATGTTCAAACTGCAGGTAAAGTAATTTTTAATCAACATGCACAGCAGGATCCAGTTGCGAGCAAATTACAACTAGATTATGGGGATTGTCGATCGTTATCCCTTTTCTGGCAAAAATAATTGAGCTTTACATAGGCCCTAATTAAAGGGTACCAAAATATCCATAGTTTTAACTGATGGTTTAATTCATGAATAGCTAGGCATAGCGGCCTAGCCTAGGCTAGCAACTAGCCCCCCCCCCCCCTTTTTTTAGTAGGCCTAATTACTGACATGTAAAAAGAACCAGGATGAGTGAGGAAGGGGGTGGCGAGGATGAATGTATTTTTTTCTTCCAGCTGGTGAATAATGTTTTTTCCCGGTTTCATAGGGTATTATTCCAATGGAGCCAGAAATTTTGTTTCGAGAAATTGTTCCTAAGGTAGAGCATAATCCGCGGTGGACCACAACTGTACTAGAATCTAAGGTAATCAAATTTCTTACATTCACATATAAATTCGATGTATTTTTATGTGTTATCGGCCCGGAAAATTTTGTTGATATATTGAATAAAGCTGTTTAAAAAAAAAGAAGAAATACATATATGTTCATTTCATATATATGTTGAGAAAATTCGTTTTACATGATTCTTAGGGTTACCATTGCACATTTCTGAAGTTACTTAGGATCATGGTATATTGTTAGTACTTTGTATTTGGCCTGTAGGCCCTAAGTGTAACAAGCTGATATGGTTTCAAACTAATTAAACATTGAAATGACATCATTCCAGAGCAATTACATTTGGGAAAACGTGTATAGCACATATATGCGTAAAAGTCAAAACCATCTATTGATTCATTATATCCGAGTTATGTATGAGCCTTTGGACGGAGAAGGGAAATAATCTCCGTATTAATAATCAACATTTGAAAAAAAAAACGGAAACCACCTAGCTGTACCTACAACCCATTCAAGTGACTGGGCTGTAGAGCGCCCTATACAATAATTTCCAAAATAGCCACTAGGCCTATGCATATATAACTTTCAAAATATCTCAACTAAAAACATTCATGTCTATGTAAAAGGGCAAATTTTGCAATAATTATATTCAATAATCTGACTGACTCGTGGTAAAATCAACTTAAGTCAACCATTGAAACAGACATTAGTCAGTGGTTAAGTGGACAATAAGCGCGGCGCTGATAGCCCGTTATGCATAACCATGCATGCTCCATGTTTACCGTAAACAGCAGATGAGGCTGATGATCGTTAAAAGTGTTTTAAAACATCACTTCTTCTTGTCATAAAGCAAACTATTGCTCACATTCACAATGTTTATAATCAGAGGGAATTAGATAGAGTTTCCCGTTTATTTTGGGCATTCATAAGTAAAGTTGAAGTCCGCTCCACCCAGGCGTGGATGGAGCGGACATTTGTGTGTTCCTTAAGTGACAAGACGACGTTGCGTCATGACCTCAATTTTGATTGGGTGATGCGTCACAACAGGCATGTCATGCGTGTAGCAGAATATAAACAACACTCGTCGTCGACGGGACTTGTTGCAAAACTTAGGGTTACAAACTACATATTGTCCCCCGCATTCAGATAATATGCCCGTGCATCAAACTAATCACATAAGATACTATATGTAAAGTTTGCCCACTCAACTCCGTGCATAAGTCTAGGTCTCAGTGTTTTCTATTTATTTTGTATAGGCTGCTCTTCGACCCTATTCACGCGTACACAGCACGGTATAGGGTTGATGATTCGGCTAGGAAACCACCAAGTCATTAAAGTGCATTCTCAATATCTTATTTCAGATCATCGAGAAGGTGGATGAGGATACGGATATATGTCATAACATCACTGCCGAAGCTGCTGGGGGGTTGGTTGCTAAAAGGTAAACATTCAGACTTGTATCATATACATGTGTAATGACCTGTTTGTGCCAAGGAGGAGAAATACAACGAGAACAAAGCTCTACTGTTGACAATCTAGCGTGTATTAAGCCGGGGGTCGTTTCATAGGTTAACATGGTAAATGGTCATAATAATACATAAAGGAGTGTACTATATGTAGTAGGTAAAGAAGTAGCCCACGTCGCTGACCTTGATTCCCCCCCCCCCCTAGTCTGGGGCAAGGAGACGTAAACTATGTCTAGTAAAGAAGTAGTAAAACCAGTAGGTAAAACGTATGTCGTTACACAATCCGTCCCAATGGCGTTAAAATAATCTGCGTTAGAGCATCGTGCGTAAGCAAGGTAAAGATAGTAGAACATGTAAGTAGCATAGGCAAAGTTGACATTGGGCGAGGCACTACACTACACTCTACACTACACTAAAAAACAGTAGTAAAATAGTGGTAAAACAATCAGGTAAAAATCATGTCGTTGAACAATCACTCCCTCTGGGTCTGGTGTTAAAAAACAAGATAAGACAACATAGAATACAATGTGCGTAAGAGCATTCCCGCATACGGTTAAGATCAGAGAGCATGTAAGTAGTGTAGGCAAAGTTGACTTTAAGCGAGGCATTACCCTAGACTACACATGTATATTTTACTCTTTGAGTAAACTAAAAAAGAATTCTCACCAAATACCACCGCGAATTCCACACTAATACAATAGTCGAATATCTCCTTTTCTGTATCAGAGACTTCGTTTCACTTAGACATTGGCGTACCCAGGAGGGTATCATCATATCTGCAACATGTGCAGTGGAGCATCCAAAGTGTCCACCAATGAAGCATTATGTTAGGTAGGTTCAGTATTGTTCACCTAGTATTTCATACTATGGTCTTCTTGCTTTGTATTCTATGATTTTATGTTTAAGAAATGATTTTATTGAAAACAGAACTAGTTTAGATACTATAGTGGCGTATGATACGTCAACAATACGTCACTGGTCGTGAGAGTGGCGTATATCGGATATATGCCACCCTCACGGCCAAATTATGGAATAAAAGTGTAACATTGGATCAACACACCCTTTGGTCATTTTCTATTGTATTTTATTAATAGCCCTTGCAAGATCCTGGTAGTGTGTGTTTCTTCACAAGAAAATCCAATTCCAAAAGTTAAATCTTCGTGATTGGGTAGAAATGAAGTCTGACATTTAGACTGACAACATGAACGCTCTCATGTTGTAGTTAATAGAGCCCAATTCTGATATCTGTAAGTCTGCATCTAATTCACAATTTTGCATTTTATTTCTCTCAAGAGGACTAAATAAAGCTGGAGGCTGGGCCTTTGCCGCGAATGGATCCGACACCAGAGCATGTGCCTTCACATGGCTTGTTGCTACTGATTTGAAAGGCTGGCTTCCACAAACTATAATAGACAGGGCCATACCCCGGACGTTAATTGAGTTCTTCACGCATTTGAAACAGCACGTCAAGAATGATTTCATGATTATATCCCCATCTCCTTCGACATCAACATCTAAAAACTAATTGATTGAGTGTATAGTAAACGTTGTATGAATGCATGTATAGCAATATTTTATTTGAATAAAAATACATTTTTCTTTCTTATATGCGTGGCGAAGGCGCAATGTATATACAGTATGTAGCAGAATTAGTATTACATGTGTACATATGTATACACAAGTTCGTGCATTTTTATATAAATCTATTTTTTATAGTGGTGTTCTGCCCACAAAGTGGCTGGATTCTTTGTAGTGATTTGATCAAGAGAAAAGTTATTGTTGTACTACACTGTATCTTAACACTAAATATATGCACTGTGATATGGTGGACAAATGATATTCTAACAGCAAGCTGTCAGTGATTTATTTGTTTCACCTCAACTATTTGATTTTACACTTGTTGTCTGTATTGAAATGTCTAGTTCGGTTATGTGAGGGTCATATGTTCAACGTGGTTACGAGGACAAATTTGATTGCTAAATTCAATAAACTTTTGCAGAGAGATTTACTTCTTTTCAGTTTTGTTTTACTGAAGTGTAATATTTTGTGCTGCTTTCGATGAGGCTAGTGGAACATCTAAATATAATCTGAACACAGTAAAAAATAATAATTTATTCTTCTTGACGGGAAAATCAAAGCAAAGTCAACCCAAACAAAGAGTATATATAAAACTCGTTGACCCAAACTATTTTTTATTGACGTACGTCAAAGAAATCAACGCCGTTAATATCAACCTGTGGTTGATATTGACAGGAAAGCATTTACGGCGTCAATGACATCCACTGTACTTGAAAATGTCCTGTAAAGTGGCTCCCGTTAACGGGACCCCTTTACGGGAGGCACTTTACGTTTAGTGGATATCAGTCTTAATGATTGAACCCCGTGAATAATTCTGTTTAAATAATGGCCGAGGTCCTGGAAAACCTTTTGGTAGATTGCAAAGATCCGCAGACAAAGATTACTGTATTGCTCTTAATTCATATTGACGAAAAAATAATCTGATGCTTTGCCATTGGGGATGCTTCATTGAATATCAATTAAATAGAATCAAAATAAGATAAGATATTTTTATTTGCAACTCGTCGTATGGTACAAAATGGAAGTCCTGAGAGTCCTATAGTTCTTCCAGCGCATGTCAGTGTTATTATCGATACTCTTGTGTGTGTGTGCGGGGGGGGGGGGGGCTAGCACTTATTTTTCAACCTTGTTTGTTACCCCATTTACCGTAGGCCTAAATAAACTACCTAAATACATATAGAGCCTGTTTTTTCTAATCTATAAAATGAATGATATCACATTCCGCATTATGTGATAATATGTAATATACCAAGTGAAATGAAACCATTTACAAAACATATATATGTATATAGCACCGATTTCCATGCAAAGAATAATAATTTCCCCATTTCTTACTCCCATAATCAACCTACAAAATTGGTCAATTCTTACAAATATATCGGTATGATAATTGACCATGACTATTAACACACTATTATTCAGGGAACATATAATACAGAAGGCGTTTATTTGCTGTAGTTTCCGAAGGGACAGGACAGGACTGGCCTGCAAGTCAGCACTTCCAACCGTTTTCTCTACAACTTTCTCTATCATTTAGAGAGCAAGAAGCGTTTTCTAAAGTACATAAATATCATTAGAGCTCTGGCAATCACTAATTGTTAGACATCGCCAAAGAGCAATTCTTGCTATCGGTCAATTAGTCCGACTTGTTCACCATGGCCTCGGGTAAAAGCTGAGCATTGCAAGGAAGGAAACACTTAACAAGAGGAGGTAAAATTGAGCTGTGAGAGATGGTGCTCCTGAAATCCAAGGACTGTAACCCCAAGGCATGAATATGTAGTCACGTGGATGGTCACATGCTGACCCCTCTTTTGATACAATGTAGAAGCCCAACTCGGGTTTATCTATCGTCACACGGGCACCTGAAATGGAGAGGGCTATAACCGTTTCAATGTCTATAAACACACATATGATATTAGCAGGTACGAATATCCTTACAGAAAATTCGTTATGTCATAGTGATAGGCATGGTTAGCCTACATTAAATCATATAACGGATTGCTCACAAGTAGCTCAGTGCTAAAGTCAAACATTGGCATCTCAAGATTCAATTGTATTTTCATTTCCAGTGTATACTTCACAGTTAAATGAAGTTAGTACTTCTTTTTTTTTCTTTTTTTTGTTTGGCCAAAAGGAAGTCTTTATATCATATGTGGATAGAAGTGAGACTGTTTTATGATATCAAATGAGAACAGCGTGAAAATATTATGTGGATGTTAGCATTGTAGAAGCCGCGATGGCAGGATATATATCAGGATTTGTAAAAAGAAAAAAAATGTTTATTACTTTGGGGATCAATTTATTTGGGTTCAGGCCATTAAAGAATATCAACTTAAATAGATAAAACATGTTGCTTTTCCCGCCCAAAAGACACTAATTAGGTGATTGCATGATTTTGTAATTTTCTTACGACAGGAATGAATACACAACTCCTCAAAGGGAAAGAAATAGGGAGCAATTTGTATAACAATTGTATTTGTTAACAGTTTTTTGTTCAGTTTCAGTATGAAAGAATAAGCGGAAGTCTGTATAATCTGTATAATATATGCGAAGAAGGATTCCTTTGTCTGACATGTTCTTGGAAACTATTTTGTTAATGAAAGTTGTTCTAATCTGTACAGTTCCGTCCACCCTCTCTGGAGGACAACGTATGTGGTTTGTGAAGGTATCTGGGGTAAAAATGTGATTTTGAAGCCTTTTTTAGTTTCTTATTTTGTTCTATACAACTATTTTTAGCCAGGGAAAGTTGGAAAAGCCTTCAGGAGAGCCTTTCTGGGACTTCTGGGTCAACATCATTCCCTATTGAGGTCATGCCTTTAATGGATTCCCTAGCAATGCGTCCTGCAGAGTCCCTAGCAACGGGAGAGAGAGATCAGAGGAGGAGGGGGAGAGCGAGGAAAAAGAGAGGGGGAGGTGAGGGGAGAGAGATCAGAGGGGGAGGGGGAGAGCAAAGAAGCAGAGGGAGAGGGGGGGGAATCAGATAGGGAGAGGGATAACACGATAGAGAGAAGAGGGGGAGAGAAAGATGGGAAGGAGAGGATGGGGGAGGGGAAAGAGGCAGGGGAGGGAAAGGGAAGGAGAGAATGAAAGAAGCAGAGGGACAGGTTGGGGGAAATTGGATAGGGTGAGGGACAAGAGGGGAAGGGGGTAGGGACAGGGAGAGAGGGGGGAGAAAAGGAGGAGAGGCAGGGAGAGAGGAGGAGGGGAGAGACAGCAAGAGGAAGAGGGTGAACATCTGGAGGGAGGGTACTTTGCTAGTCTAATATAAAGCTAAAGAAGGGTTTTTTTGTCAGGAGAGGCAGGGAGAGAGGAGGAGGGGAGAGACAGTGAGAGGAAGAGGGTGACCATCTGGAAGGACGGGTACTTTGCTAGTCTAATATAAAGCTCAAGAAGGGGTTTTTTGTCAGGCATGTTCTGGGAATCTGTGATCTCCCCATCTGTTTTTCTGGTCTGTACAGGTATGTCAACCCTGTCTGGAGGACATTATACACTGTCCATGTACATTGACATGGATTGCCAGAAAATAGGTGCTGATACAATATACATGGACCTAATTAATACAAGGTCTGTGTATAAACTACAGACCTTCACTCACCATGTATCAACCTAATTTGAATTGGTTTTAAAAAAATTCATTTGCCAATGTGTTACATCGGTAGACAAGGTTCTACATAATGGCCAGTTCTTCCTTAAAGTGGACAAATGTGCCAATCATATATAGCCGATTCATGTCAGTATTGCACCAAGTGTTGGGCCTCTGTTGGTTTTGTTTGATGATTTGTGGTCAAAATAAATGATTGTATATACCTGTTTGTTTTACCCATAATAAAATGTATAAAATGTTATTGAAATATATGTTCTGTTGTCCATTAGCATGATGTGTAATTATCATAATAAATCAGATTTCAGTCCTATTATGATAATTGAAACGCAATATGATATCCATTCATTTAATTTCCCCGCTAACCCTATGAAGCTTTCCACACTCTACTGAACCACACCCCCTCCCACCCATGCTAGCTTTGGCTTTGTCATGGTCCACTGCCCACCGCCCTGCTGGCATCTATTACGTCACACCTCATTGTTTTAGCTTGAAGAATAACACGTAAAGGCATGTACTAGTATATGGAATGCCATGGCACAAAAGTTGACATGTTATACCATGTCAAATAACGCGTCCAGCATGTTATTATTCACTACAGTGTATGTGGTTTGTGAAGGTATCTGGGGTGAAAATGTGACGTTTAAAGGCAAATGCTACTATTCACTGCCACGCCCCCTTTTCCATGTACCAAATATACGGGCATTTTAAGTACTATTCCTTTAGCATTGCAGTCTATGAGGAAACGGCCCATTTTTTCATGTTTTATAGAATAAAACAAACAATTAATGGCTACTCCTACTGTCCCGAAATTAGTGCGAATATAGTGCGGGTTATATACTACATATGAAAAGGAAAAAAAATATATGTCATCACTTTAAAATTTTTTTTATAGCTGTCTGAAATAGACATGTTTGGGAAAAAGGGCTAGCTGTGGATACCCTCAGTTGTACCCATTTAGTATGCAAATCTATTGGGAAGTGCTGCATTTTTCTTTCACAGTTTTGGGAATAAAACAAAAATGAAAGCTCCTAATGTCCCAAAATTTTCTACACATATAGTGCAGGTAATATTCTACACATATATAGGGAAAAAAATGTATGTCATCACGTTAAAAAAATAGTTATAGCTGTTTGAAATAGACATGTTTAGGAAACATAGAACACTTTGAAAGCAGCAGATTTTTGGGCTGTTGGCCATGTTTCAAAGCCCCATAATTCAGAAACTAGTATGGTGACCCATTAATTTTTTTTCAGTTCCATGAACACACATACTTCAAGAATCATATATTAAAGAATCAGAAAAATGACATTTATTTTCGATGGGGAGAAAAATAAAATTGTTTTTATAAAAATGGTGAAAAATAGTGAGTTTTTTCGAGTTTTTAATTTAAAATTCGCATTACGTATTTATTGTTTTCAGAATAAAGAAAACAATGCACTTTATAAAAAAGAGGCATATAACTATTGGCCAAATAATACTCTCTCCAAAACTGTTAATTTTACTTAAATTGAGTGAATGTAAATAGCAAATATGAACTATGAAGTCAAGGTACTGTAAAATGAGCCCCCCTTTTGGTCCTCATTGGTTCTTTTGAGATACCAAATTTTGAAGCACTATAATTCAAAAATGAGCACGGCGACCCATTAATTTTTTTCCATCCTTATGACCAGAAACACTTCAAGAATCAAATACCAAAGTTTCAGAAAAATGACATTTATTTTGATTTTCCACTAGATAGTAGCATTTGCCTTTAAGCCTTTTTTAAATTGGGATCTCCACACTCTATTTATAGCCAGGGAAAGCCCAGAGATACTACGTAATTTCCCACAAGCTACTACATCACTTCCAGGGGGACCCGACTACATGAAGAAGACTGGGAGAGTGAAGAAGAGGGGAGGGAGAGGGTGGGGGTATTGGAGAAGGGGAGGGAAAGGGTGTAGGAGGGGGAGAGTGAAGAAAAGGGAGAGGGTGGGGGAATAGGGGAGGGGGAGGAAAAGAAGAGGGGGAGGGAAGGGAGAGAAAGCGGGGAGTGGGAGCATAAGGAAGAGGGGAGGGAGAGAGGGGGGAATAGGAGATAGGGTTGGGAGAGAAAAACAGGTATGAGAGACAGAGAAGAGGGTGGGGGGAGAGGGAGAGGGGGAAGTGTGGGGAGAGAGGGGGACCGTCGAGAGAAGGGGTACTTTGCTGGTTATAATATATGCACGGGGGAAATAAACACATATGCAGACACGTTAAGTATTCACCAGGGGACACGTACCTAGCGCCATTACGTCGAAATTCTTTTAATTTGTTAAATTGTCTGCTGATTAAAAGGATTGGTTGAAAAGGATATTACGAAACAATAGCCAATAGAGTTATTGACTAATAATTACTATATATTACCCACCAATTGACAGCAACTCCTCTCCTGATGCTGATTGATTCCGCTGCAAGACGAGAGGATAATCGCCAACACTTTTGATCATAAGGATAACTCTATCCTGAAAGATTTCTATGTCCATCTCCGAACCAAGGTAGTCAAAGCCAGTGAATTTCATACTGGAATACAAACACCGAAGTAAAAGGTTTTATATAGTTTTCCTGACTAGTAGAACCAACTTTTAATGTTGATGTATCTATATAATAAAGGGGGTTATGTCACATAATATGAGGTGATTGAAGGAAAATTAATAATTTATAGGCCTACATTATCGTGCATGTATTTTCCTAGTATAGACATAACCTGAACTTGAGATGTTCTGTCACTTAAATTTCTATCGTCAAATACTAAACACTTATTCAGACTGCTTATACACACTATTTTGGCAAAAAGGGTAACATTTAATCAGTGTAATTTCAGGGTCTATATACCTCCCTGGAACATTAGAGAAATTGTGTCGCTGCTTCTCATATAATTATTTCATAGTTATTTCTGAACTTCAAATACAGGTACCTATCACAATCAGGTGGAGGAGTGGGCTCATGGAACTCCAGGAATTCCGGTCTTATCCTTATCCCCGCAAAGCCGTAGATTAAGGACTGGAGATAGCCCCCCATTCCTGGCAAATAATTAACTGAACTTTGCGCTTGATCTGCGGCCGTTCTTTCGTTGTATTCTGTCCAGATCTGAAACAGAATGGCATCAACATAATTATATAGAAAAATCAACAATGGCATGTTTGCATCAACAATGAAACACATGGTCATATATTCAATGTCAATGAATGTCGAAAATGTAGGCATCAAATCATAATGTCTTTCCCCGTGCATGCCTATATTGTAAGCGAAAATTAAAAGTATTATTTATTAGCATCAAACAAACAGGAGATGTTTCACTGTTCCATTTCGATAAAGTGGAGACACTTACCTTAAATGGTTGTATCACATAATCCTGGTAACTCTTAAGGAAGTAACTCAACGTTTTTGTCCTTTCTTTGACCCATTTCCACCCGACAGTGAAGAAACTCCAAGTCATTGCAGGAGAACGATCATCAGTTATTATCTCATAGTACTCAAGATCGTTGCGCATTATATCCCTGCTCATATTCCAATTGACGGGATATGTTAGCATGATGGTATCTGCTTGTTTATTCGTACGATTGGAGGTCTTTGCTGCAAATGTACATGTTTATTGAAATAACACCTCTGTTTCAATAATGATGGTGCGTTTAGAACGCAATGCTAATTAACGAAAGACGTAATCATTTTTGGCCGTCTTAAGTATAACAATTTCCGTTTATTTTACCAGATACGGTAACGTACTATTAAATTATATATTAAGCGACTATTGCTACGTCTTCATCATTGGTTAAATTTGTTATAACGTGGCATCTGTCTTGCATAGCCCTTTTCAAGTTGGGTCATACAAAAATCCCATACGAAATGTTTTGTATACCACTATCCCATGATAATTTAATAATGCAGATTCCAATAAGATTAGCCGAATTTGAGATCAAAATTACTGTATCTCATGCCCTGTGTTTTTGGAATTCACTCATTCACTCTCTCCCTCCCCTCGATAGTTCTTTGAATCCTCCGATAAGTTTGCAAATCAGTAATTCTTACGTGCCGTTATTGAATACTTATAACTGCATAATTGCACCCCAGATAGCATGGACATAATACACAACAATATATATATATATATGGTTGTCTAGTTGCTGATAAGTTGCTTATTGCACTACTTTACTCACAATTTTCAAATCCCTCGAACTGATAATGTAACCTTTTTACATTATCAAATGGGAGGTCCACGTAGAGGGCTTTCTGGACCCATTCGTCTGGAACTTCGGTCTTTTCATTGCGGTTGCACAAACAGGCAAAATATCGTGCCCAGTGTATTGCGAGACTAGCCATTACATTGGTGTATGCATTATTGTTAACATTGGGATGCCAGTCATCAGGACCCATGACATCTGAAAGTAGAAAAATAAAATCAATTCATTGTTATTATAATACTACTTATATAAGTCAAAAACTGTCATCGAAATCCGCCGGTATCTTGGATATTTTTACCAATGTATTTCTTTGAAAAGCTACTTTAATAGACTCGTTGCAATTCTTGATATCAAATGGGAATATTTAGAGCTTTCTCACTATTGATATCATATCTGCCTTTTGATGTGTTATAGACACTTTGTCCTGCCCAAAATCTGGCTATTTCCCTTGTCATGTCGCATCCATTATAGTCAGGGTTGGTCATGTAGTCTCGGTCTCTCGTGGCTGAGTAATACTGTCTTATACTCCAGCCCACTGCCCCAGTAATGTGCAGGGCCTTCTCCCGACACGTGGAGCATGATGGTGGCGTTACATCATTGCCAGAAAAAGCAGTCTCCCAGGGAAACCTATAGCCTTCGGCTCCTGTTGATGACGCAAACTCTCGAGCCTGATTGCTGAATGCAGACCGAATGCGGAGGATGTATTTAGCTAAATCAGGATGAAAGAGTAAGACAGCAGGCATAATGTACATTTCATTGTCCCAGAAAATATGCCCATTGTAGTCTGTACCTGCCCCGCCTTTACCTAAACTGTTGCGAGCTATGCCATAGTGAATAGTGTTATAAGGAGGTGGCTGATTGGCAAATAACGGGGGCATGCTCGATAATAGATAGTATTGGGAGAATAGAGTCATTTTTGCCAGCTGCAAATTTCCTCTGACTTCTATCTTGCCACGATCCCAAGTCTTTTTCCATGTATCGACATGTTCATTAAACAATCGTTGTACTCCATCTCTTTCACTTATCATTTGACGTACTCTGTCAAAGTCGCTTTTGGCCGCACTTTCCAATGTGTCAACGGCCATGATCATAGTACTTGTGGCTTGATCCTGGTATCTTATCGTGATGTCACGCTGACGACTAAAGTAATACATAGACACCGACTGCAATGCTGCACCATCCTCCGCAGAAATCGTCCTTCCTCTCACTTTCCTGACGAATCAATTAATCAATTATAAAATATGGACAATAAAAGATGGTCTTACGGTAAACTCCCCAATCAAATGAAGAAATTCATTTAAAAGATTAAATCATATCTTTTAACGATGCCATACCATTAACTTACCAATCAGCGTCATATCTCTGAGGCTCCTCAAATATGACATCGCTTGAATTGTCCATTGAGGGGTAGACAAGACCAACTGTTCCTCCCCATGTATTGCTCTTTCTTTTAACAACTATGTCTGTCACCAGTACCCGTATATACTTTTGGTGAAGATAAGTCCGATGTTCGATTAAGGCAAATGGGCAATCTATCGTCTCAGTAAATAGACCTACAAAAATACAGAGACTCCTTAGTTTAACGGTTGTCACTTTTATTTAATAAAGGCTAGCATCGACAAATGTCCTTGAATAGAATATTTGGAATAGAACGATATACGTCCTGCAGAAAATATTGGCGTTTGGGTCAATGTATTCGGTCTATTACAAACTTATCGTTAATTGAGTATATATACTACAAATCAGTGATCAACTCTCACAATTCAATTATAATATTCTTCTTCATTACAATACAGTGATAACCCGCGCTACCAGTAACTGCAACTTCTTCCGCTGAGCATAAACTTAAAACATTCGCTCTCACCTAGGCGGACATCATACTTTCGTGACCTACTTTTGCTAGCAGATATGAATGTTCGGGATGTTATAGACCGTATTCAAACATGACTATCTCACGCCACTGTAATTGGATTCCACATATATATAATTATATTTATTATACGCGCATTCTATATAGTGTTGTATTAACAGGAAAGCCTATAGATAAAGAAAAGTGGACTTATATCATACAGCAAAGACGGAAATTAAGTAGCTTATGTGGGTCTAAGGCCATAAAAAAAACTGATGCAATTCGATATTTTCTTAGGAACATCAGTCGGGACATGGATAACAAATAATACAAGGAAACATATGCATGTCACAAATATCTAGAGGTTAAAAACCTGTGTGAAAATATGAACCTAGATGTCACCTACTTCAATGTAACATGGCTTAAACCAACCATATCCTCTAGTGAACAGGTTATGGCAACAAATCCAAACAACCTTATAAGAGACCGTAAGAACAACCAGATAGCAAAATCCAGCCTTTGTGGAATGAATTGCCCATACAACTACAGAAATGTAATAACTTTAATGAAATGATAAAAAAATGTACCACATATGTTTCATTCACTAGCAAAACCGTTTAATTTATATATTGTTGCATTAATTAGTGAGAACGTTGAGTACTAACAAAGAAGGTGATTTTGTCAGAATGTTCTAAGGTTTACTGACCCTTTAAGAGATTAACATGGTCATTATGATGTTCATACCTTCCAGTACATTGAATTTGAATCGACGTGTTGAAAGTCTCTCCAATTCAGGGTCCTGTAGGTCTACCCTTGCCATTACCATTGCTGGAATTCTGGCCCGATGTGACTGGGCTGTACAAAAAATAGACATTCAACAGTTATGCAAGCACCTACTCCAAGCTCCCCGTATTAGTATTTACCTCATGTAATAACATAATATAGAATTGCTTAGTTGAAATTCAAATGAGAAAACCAAAAGAACTGGAGGAAAATCTTAATCTTACATCCTTTTCCATTGTAGAGACCATTTAAGTACATAATGTTTGAATAAACGGTGGTAGAAACCAATCCTGTCCCCAAGACAGGCATGTAACGGTAATTGATTTCATCTCGTGAACCAGCTTTTATCGGGAGTCTAAGAGAAAGAATAATCACAAATATCCTTTTATTTAGAGAAAATGAACAGTGAATGGCTATATGATTACAGTTTTTGTAATATTTAGTAGATAAATGAGGACTGCATTTGCCTGCATCTTACTTATATTATGCTATACATGCATGTTAAAACGAAAAGATAGGGACAGAAAGTGTAGAGGAGGACTTGCTCGGCAGATTCAGAACAGTTTCTTGCGTCAACAGACAAGAAATGTCCTCTACCCTAAAAACAAATATCTAATATATATACGGTTTCGCCTTTCATCGATTCGCTGGCCCAGGAGCTGGTGGGGGTCTTCCCCCATTGGTTGATCGTCCCAGAGGTGCTCAAGTGATGGAGAAGTCGAGTACGCCATATTACTGTAGGTTATTATATACTACTACTGTATTCGTATGAATAAAGGTGATTCGCCTATTCGCCAGTTCAGTCTTGTTGTTTCGCCAATCGCTCTATTCTTAGTGACGTTATGTGAATAAATTAATCGACTATGATCAACTCTCTAGTCAGGTTATGTTCTAGTAGAATCAACGTAACAACCTTCTAGTATCGTAGCCAGGTTTATTCTGTCTCTCTTATAACAATCTCCAGCTTTTATAGTGAAAATGCGGACCATAAGCAGGCCAATCAAATGTAGTACAATGCAACAAAGGTAATCATCTTCGTCAGAAAATTCGTCAGAAAATACACTTGTCTCAAGAGTACATTCGTCCAATAATGTTAGAAGAATAAGAAGCAAATCGCCAGAGGGGCGAATCGTCACCTGATATGACATGTCTACTGTTAATAATTAAGAATCGTCAAAAGGACGAACTATCTAGAGATACCAACTTTTTGACTCTATAACAATATTATAAGAAAACCTTTGTTTACGTACTGTGAACTCTCCACTTCATGAGGCAATGTACTCGAATCGCCTATATTATTTTGTCTCCTTTGTCTGCTTCTCTGAGTGGGTTCAGAAACTGTGTCAAACTGACTGTCTTTCTTCGACCAAAACTGCAGGAATTTTGGCAAGTCTTGTAATGTGTACATGTGGCAAAAACCAGATATGTTGATCAACACGAGGGTCATCATTAACCACTTCATTTCTGCAAGATATAACAATGCAATTCATTAATAATAGTACTATTGTTTATTTATCAATTTCAAAATGAGAACAAAATTAATAGATGCTACTTTTCTGGTCAGATGTCCAGGACATCCAGTGCATACCTTAAATACAACATAATCAATGACATAAATGACATGATGATATATGAAATGATAATTATAAATTTCATAATCAATGAGAGTTTAAAAACACTTATTAGCTTTACTTGCAATTAACTCAGTAAAACTCATACAAGCCAAAATCATAATTTTATTTCTGATCCCCAAATATGGGAGCCTTGAGTTCAATTCCTTATCTTACTTATAGAGCACTATCTATGATTCCGTAGTACAGCTCCTGTTTATGTTTCCTATACTAAAGACCAAATGCTTGATATCACACAATACATAATACATAATACATTTTTTCATATATTTGAAGAAATCACAAACTAGCTCAATACATGAAATTGCTACTATACTGTGTCATCTTTGATGAATGAAAACATAAGAATGGCAAATATATATGATAGGGAGTGAAAAGGTAAGGTAAAATGTGTGAATAGTGTGAGGTATTACCTCCAATAAGTACAATAATGTTTCATTAGATGGGAATTGTCCGTTGGATAATTCCCGATTATTGTGGTGGGAGACAGAAGCTCTCACATCTAAGTCATCTACGTCAGCCTATGTCACATCCTATTCAGACGTCCTTCTTTTAGCTAGCCCATTCCCTCATGACTGGGATAGTTTTCGTTCCCTCCCACCTGCATGAACACATCAAGTAATTTAAAATGGGAACATTTACTTGTGCTTTATGCAATATAGAGTTAGATATTTTATTTGTTGTGGTTTAAGATATGCCACAGCTTGAAACTGCTGCTCACCAAGTACAAGACCGGAAAACCTTTAGCAACCTGCATAAATGAAATTGAAATGGTTATTATAGAACACCCCCTACCCTTATACCAAACTCTGTATGTGTATGTCTATATGTTACTGTACCTACCTCATGATCTATTGCAGATCTTTTGTTGAATCGCTATGATATTGTATTGTATTGTATTTTATTATATGTACTTTTATTGTTGTTTCTGTAAAATTCTTCTTGGTCTGGACCGACTATACAAATTACCAACTATTGTTTGATTACAGAGTTATTATCTTACGCTGATTTTACCGTATGCTCTATTTAGTACAACTTACTGTTAGCCAGTTATTACAACTTACTTTTAGCCAGTTGTGGCATTTAATGTCCAACTAACCTAGTCAAGTAGATAATAGAAACATAGCCATGAAATTTATGTCATAATATCTTATTAATAATAATATAATAATATATCTTGTTTCGGAAACCACCAACCCAGGAACCCACAGGAAGACTTGGAACCAAGGTTTCAAAACTGGGACCTCCTTTTTGTAATCGCCGCTAATTGCAGATAAAAAAGTCTTGAATTGAATTGAATTAAGTAGGCTGCCATGAAATTCCTTCTGTCAACAGAGTGACTTCTAGTAGTCAGACTAGCGAAGAGTGTAATTCTGTATTGTTTTTACTGTGTTGAGAATCCTCAGGATTCTCAACACAGTAAAAACTCGTGAATATAAGATACATATCCCCAGATGTAATGCTCATTACATTCTCTCTTAATATCAAAGCCCTGGGTATATACAATATAAATAAAATAAAATAAAATTATACTAAATATGCTTTGCGTGCATGTGTTTTTCAATTTCACAAATGGATTCCCTAGTGAATGTTATGCTGAGCGTATACTACACATGTAAATGGCTTGATAGCAGTTTGGCAATGAGAATCTATCATCAGGATTGCTGGCACATAGAAGCATTGCTCTTGTTACCGCAGATAGTGTATTTATCTTTATTTATTTATTCATTTATTTATCTTATTTCGGAACAATATTACAATGGGACATTATTGTTATTCTCAATTGAACCTTAAGTATAATGATTATTTAGCCCTACTAAAAATTACTTTAGTAGTAAATAATAAGATCCTTCAGATACGCTCTTCTAATAATAATAATGATTATAACCCACATCAAATGTGTTGGAAATACAAACTAGTTGCAATTCCGAACTAATTATATTGAATTTTAAGGAATTCGATTTGTTTTGCTAAATTTGGGCAGCGAATCCTCTCCCACAGTTGAATTGACCAGCTACAAATAAGAATTGAAGCTCCAAATTTCAAAAAGGTGTCGCAATGTGCACAATGTAGACAATTAGGTCCCCAAATAGTATGACCTGATCTGAAAAAATGCTTTTTTCACCAAAATCTGACCGTTGCCATGGCAACAATTTTTTAAAAAAAAAGATATTTTGTTGAAACATATATTTTTGGAACCTCCATACATACTTGTTTACTATGATAGGCTACCTTTAGAGTATAAATATTATTTTATATATGTTATATTCCCTGCAAATAACAATGCTTAATATTCTTAATGTTGGCAATAATGGCCTGAGCCAGGTGCTTTTTCCCATAGAGACCAATGCTATTTTGTGGAAAATGACGCAAAAACGTCAAAATCTCAAAAAACACGCAGTCCCTAGGTGGGGACTTTTCAGGGAATGTTCCCCTATGTGTCCCGCATCATATATATTCAAAAAGCTTTACATTCTTTTATTCCAGGTTTGGCCTAAAATCTACCTAAAATGCCTGTACTAAACAGTTTGTCAAAAACGGTCAATTTATTTCTGAAACCTTGCCCTTGAAACTGAAAGCTGGTGTGGCTCAAGGAAGTATCCTTGGGCCATTATTGTTTATATTATATATAAATGATGTATGTAACATATATTTTACTGGTGAGATCATACTCTATGCTGACGATGATGAAGATCTGCGTGAAATACAGGGAAATGTGTGTTTGTTTAATGGTTGGGTGAAACAAAATGGATTGAAAATAAATAGTCAGAAGACCAAAATGCAGAATTTTATTGGTCAAAGGGGTAGAAGAAATAACTTGATTGTATATAATGAAGGGACTGTAATTGATTGCGTTGATGAATTTAAATATTTGGGATATTTATTAGATTAGGTTAGGTGACATAGCTGGCGACACAGGCCTTATTTTAGTATTTATCATGCATGAAATAGATCTAAAGTAATAATTATTCACTATAATAGAATGAAAATAACCAAAATAAATGATAGAACTCAATTATGAGGTATATCTATTTAAGATCCTCCTTCTACGGCTGTCAACCCTGCTGATGTTAGGCGACAGACCCCCCTTCCCAAACAAATTTGATCCTATTTATTTTTTCAGCTAGAATTCACTGACAACGCTTATATACTAATATAGTAGTTGACATTTTTAGGTTAAATGTTGAGTATTCTATTATTTTAGATCTACATTTAGTGGATATCTTTTATTTCTCTGAGAATTACTCCACACTAAATTGAAAGTGCTGATATTAGGCGACATATATAGCCTACCCCACACTCAAATTTATCTGTTTGTGAAGCCTGTCTCCTAAAAAACAACTTGGGAGATATTTTTTTGCACATTTACTATCTCAATGTAATTTGCGAGCATGATAAACATGAAAAACAATGAATTTGTTTTATTTCTCTTAAAAATTCAACAATATATTTTCTTAATGCCCATGGAAAAAACGATTTTCAGCTTAAAAAATCTATTTTTAAAAAATGAATCAAATGTTTCCGGGTAAAAGCCCCTAAATACTGTTCCCCTAGTAGGCTACACTCAACTATCAGATTGGTAAAACATGGCAACTTTAAGAAAATGAATAATTATTTATGCTATTTTATTGATATCAAGTCTGTAAACCTCTATGTTGTCAAATTGATGGAAGTGGCCAACTACGTTTTTAAATTAATATTATTATCCTGATATTCTATTATTGTTCAGTAGATAATCAGGCTGTATTCATCCTATAATTCAATTATATTGCAATGTGGTCCCATTAAAATATTCATATCGGTTCACACTGATTAATTCTCAGCTGAAGTAATTACATCTCAGGTCCTTGAAAATAATGACATCGTGGGACAGATTCGTTCAATCAAACAAGTAAAATAAATATAGTCATCCAATGGTCACTTAATTAGATCAGATTTACAATTCCCATAAAAAGCATAGTATATAATTAAGCATAGTATATATACAACCAATTATCCGATTCATTCTGTTTGTATCGAACCACTTTAGCATACAATCAAAATCGTTTCTGGGATGTATTTATACATGTGACACTGACAATTCTTTAATGGATCTCATTAATCCTAAGGTATTAATTTTATCATCGACAAAAAGCAGAGTATAGAATCTACTGCCTCCGTGCCAAAAGATATTTAGAGCACTTGCTATGAATCCACTACATACGATGCTTTTTACAACTAAAAGTGGACTACTTCCGTATAAATATAGGTAGAAAACACGTACCTGTTTTGTTTGTGTAACTATACGTACGAGATTATTTGAATACAACTGACCAGCGGTTAGCCAGCTGGACTGGCTTGAGCGTTATCTGAATGACCTCTGAACCCACACTCACACCCAACATTCCCTATAATATACCTTCTGCCTCCAATACTACCAACGAGTATAGATTAAGAATCAGCCATTAGCTATACTCGTCGTTGATACTACTTATGTGAAAATGTCACAGCCATATATAACTTACGCTTATGAATTATTGCGCATTCTGTCAATATCGGTGCCGTATCTTGTTCAGCTATAATATTAAATTGTCCCTCATAATTGCATTGCTTAAAATTGTACACATCTCTATGATTAGCAAATTGTCGATTGAAACAAGGCTCGCATGCATAAACTCTATGACACACAATGATATTTTGGGGCTGCTGGCGCGCGGTTTTGTGCATGATCCTGAGGCGAAAAACATTTGGCACTGTTTTGGTGCATGATCCAAAAGGCCAAGGGATTATCCCCAAATAATGCACCAGCGTTCCCCAAATTTAGGTTGTTTATACTTTAATGTCATCTTTGTTGACTTTTCAGACATATGTGTTGCATTGATTGCATGCATCCATTCCATTGTTCCATGGCACCATCATTACATAAACAATTCGTCGTACTGTAACTACCGTATTAACATATCTCGAAAACTTCTTGTGTTGAATCAACAATAATAAAGACCTTACACGATTAAACATTCGTTATTTTTCACTAGGCGTCTCCACTCTCTGGACTTATTCTTACCCAGTACTATTATATGTTATATTTTTATTTGATTGTTCTTAATTTCATCCTGGTTTCATTGATACATGCTTTTGTAGAATAATCTCATTTTCATCAAGTAAATTTCTGGCAATGGATATAGTTCGTTATTAATATTATATACACAGCCTGTTCATGAATTGCTCCTGTTTTGAATTTTCCTCTCACATTATATTACATTGATTGACATCCTCCACTTTAACTCCTGTCAATAAATCACTATTCTTACCCAGTTCTTAATTTGGTTGAAGGACAGCATCAAGATCTACATTAAGGGGCAACAACATCAGTTCAGCGGGGGAAGGTGTGTATGATTTTTGTTTTCTCAGCTATTTATAGCTGAGAAAACATAATATTATGAGTCACTATGAAATGTGCCAATCACTGATACTGGATCTACATCTGATAATATTCTTTAGCTGTCTGTGAGGTGTTTAAGGATGCCTTATCTAATCCTTTCGATCAGGTCCTATATTTCACACTTCACTGATTCAATCAGTCATAGATTTCACACCTAGACGTTATTGAAGGCTGATTGACAGCCTTTCTAGGTTTAGCCAAGGGAGTTGATTGGCTGTTAGTTAGATGCTTCTCCAACCATGATAGGTCTGCAGAAGGCCCTCCCACCTCCCACACCATCCCTCTTCCCCCCCCCCCTCACCTGCCTCAGGTGCTCAAATGGACACTGCTACCCAACACATTTTCTAAATTTTAAAAGTAAGTTACCAACTATTTAGCCTAGCCTAGCTTACTACTTTTTTCATACAACCAACTTTTTTTTTTACGACCAACTTTTTTTAACAACCCATTTTTTTTTACGACCAACTTTTTTTTACGACCAACTTTTTTTTACGACCAACTTTATTTCACGACCAACTTTTTTTAACGACCAACTTTTTTTAACGACAATTTTTTTAACGACCCAACTATTTTTTAACAACAATTTTTTTAACGACCAACTATTTTTTAACGACAATTTTTTTTTTGACCAACTTTTTTTCAACCAACTTTTTACAACCATTTTTTTTTTTAACAACATTTTTTTTTTCCCGACCAACTATTTTTTTTTCCCGACCAACTATTTTTTAACAACAATTTTTTTTCAACCAACTTTTTTTACAGCCCTGGCTATTGCGTTGCACACTGTTTCCCTCTTCAAGAATCAAACTACTGTATAACTATAAGTTGACATCAGGCACAAATGATTGTGGCTGAGAAAATCGTTTCCAGTGGAAACGCCAAGTATATGAATTCTCCTTATCCTTGATAGCGCTAAAATAAGCTACCCGACCATCACGCCACCTGGAGGCGGAGATAAAGCTGAGGCGAGAGCTTCCGGTCATGGCTCCCGCAACTTAGAAACAGAGTAGGCCTAAACATGATTATACCCATGCAGTCATTGCTTGGCCTCTACTCTTTCAAATAGGTAAAATTATATACCTACGGATAGCTGAGAATATACTCTTTTCATATTTTTTAATCCCGTGACCGTCTTCACATTTTTTGCTGGTGTTATTGCCGTTTTCGCGGGTGGCGGCCGGCGCGAACTCCTTAAGGCGGAAGCTTCCGTCTCAGCCTACTGGGACATAGTGCAGCCTACAGCGCCACTGGTGTTAAATTCGCATGTTATCTGGCTATCTGGGTTCAGCAGAATTAAGTTGACACTGATTACAAAGTTAAATATGTTAACAGTTGATCAAATCAGTGCATAACTTGATAATTAGTTAACTTAGTACTTGTTATGCGGATAATAGTGATGAACTGTATCGGCCGTGGGAGGCACCCAATCATATGCAGTACCCCTATAATTATGATCACCCCCCCCCCCCCCCCCCCGTATAGGGATATTCGTCCTAATCACTGTGACCACACTGAATGCCCGTGCCGCGCTGCACGTACATCAAAACACCTAGGCCAATCAATGCTGCCGAATCATTTCCTAAGATATCTCTGCTTCTACACCACCTTTTACAGTTCACGATCCCAGAAACCTTTAGTAACCATATATATGGTCGTAAGTACAGTATAATATAGTCATAGTTCTGTGTCAATTTAGAGAAAACTCCTAAATAAATTTGCAGTGGGATGTCCGTGCAGGTTTTAGAGGATGTCCGTGCTACAATCCTCTCTAAAAAAAAGATGTCCGTGCTGCTGCTAACTTTTCTCTGTTAGTTATCTCAGAAATGCTACTCATTTCGAATTTATTTAATCTGATTAGATAGCTAATAAATATATTGACAACCTTCTATGATAACTATATTTTGTGTCATTTCGCACAAATTATGTACAATGGATGGTATGATTTATTCATTATTCAAATGCCAATTTGACTAAATATGCCTATACATATTTTGATTATTCTTTCATAATATGGTAAATATATATTTATCTGTCTCCGAGTCACAGATATATGATTAGGCCTACATTATATTTAGATAGTAATTATTGATTTGAATATATAGACGACACGATCACACAACCTTCCCTCGATAAAGGTACCATGCAACTGAAGAACGTGGCATTCTTCAGACGTGGGTTACCAAGACCTCTTTCTTGCCCTTGGTGATGTCCAGTGACATCAACAAGGGGTGCTCTGGTTGCCTGGATGTCGCATCCAAGACATATCAACACATTGTCTGTCTATTTAAAAACACAATTATGTCAATAAGGAGTTTACTTTCCAATTAATCCATTAATTCCCTGAAAGAGATAGAAATGTTTGGTTGGAAATTTAGTAAAAACCTTCATCCCAGTAATTAGTTTACTGGTTTGGCACTACATGGTTTCGCTAATAATAGCTCGTCAGGCCACTGGCATCGGTCAGGATGTCAGCGGGGGGATGTCAAAAATGGATGAACACAGCCCCCCCCCCCCTCCCCCCCCCCCATTTTTCAGAAAATAAAGAGTTTCAGAGTTAAATATTATTGTTTTAATAATAATATATTTAAATCAGAATTATCTGACCATGTAGAGTCAACGTATTGTGACTCTGTGTCATGGCTAGATATTGAAATGTTGTGATGGCCATCCTACTGGTCATCACTCCACCGGAATGCTGGGGGGCTAGCCCCCAACGAATTTGTATTTTTCTCTCACCCAGCGGTCCCTATTTCTCCCTTTCGACCCTCAACCTTGCTATCAATTGTGTGTAAAAAATTTTAAAAAATAATTATTGATTCGAAATCAGGGTGTTTCTTTATGTATAGTTAAATACAAGAACTATATATTTATTTTCAATGTTGAATTTCTCTCTCAGTCTAGGCATATTGGTGATATATAATGGTTCCATATCATAATGGTCCCATATATATGGCAGTTGAAGCCACCGATATGTTAAATCTAAATTTATTTTGGGCTATTCTGTGGGTGCCATGTTATCATGTGCAAAAATCTTAGGAACCCATATATATATAGTTACGTAAGGTTAGATGAATAGTTAGCATAGGCAGGATCTATAATTTTATATTTTACATCAGCTTATATTATTGTATTTAAATTTATACAATCCAAACCTTCATATATTGTGAAAGGAAACAGTTTATTTTTCAAGGGTTCTTGAGCATAATTTAAATCAGGCTAGTCTGAGAATATTTATGCTTGATGTATAAAAATGTCTACTTGTCCTGAATAAAATATTTACAAAATCAAAAAAAAAAAATATTTGAGTGCTGTTCAGTGGTGGCGAGTTCTGGAACTATTACCTGACTATGGCTATGTAATGGTTTTGTCTTTCCCGTTCACTGATATTAGATATGGTATGCATATTTGAAGTATCTGAAAGTGATAATATCAATTTCGCAATATCTAGTGAGGTTCTGGACAGAAGCATCATTAAAAATCAAATTTTAGCCTCGATTTATGTACCATACCTTTACCCCCACCCCCTATCAATATGAATGACACAAAATTGATTTCACTTTTTAAATCACTGAGCTCCACATGCATTGTACATTTGGCTAACCCTGCAAATATTGTCAACATGTTGAGAATGATCGGGGGCAATAGGGGCCCATTTAGGGGATCTAGAGGGGGAGGCAGTACCCGCTGGTACCCCGACTGAGTGTGTATCTTTCCAAACCTGTTTGAAAAGCAGCATGCTGCACGTACATCAGCCAAAACCTGCACGTACATCTACACAAGTTGCATTCAAATGCAGCACGGACATCAGTGACTTTTCTTTAGACAGGCATAGTGACGAAATTACTTAGATTTGCAGTCTATAGCTTTGACCAAGGCTTTATCTAAGTTATTCAATACATGTCCTCGAACTAGAAAGATTGTTATGTTCAAAATTCCGAGAAACAAATGAAAATGAGTGTCAATAGAACATAGCATTGGCCGTTATTTGATGTACGTGCAGCGCGGCACGGACATTCAGTGTGGTCACAGTGATGGAGGCACTGGAGAGGAACACTTGCAATGGTGTTGACACAGACTTACACAGACATAGATTAAAACAAAGGAATATTTTAAAGTATAATTAGACCGCTAGGGGTGACATATCTAGCCCACATCTGTTAACCAATACTGGCGTGTGATCGGTGGTTCATTATGTATAGCAAACCCTGGTACCGCAGTCGGTTAGACAAGCCAGCATAGACCCAAGTGAACAAACATTAAAGTGGCAATACACAAAACAGGCAATCTCATTCTCAAAGCTACTGTTACATAATGTTTCTGAAGGTGTTGTCGCTCCGTGTCGCTCTAGACCAGCTGGCGCTTATAGGGCGCTTATATGTTATATGGAAGCTAATTACCCCCGCCTTATGTCTGCCGACATATTTAAAAGTGAAATATATCAGAAATAGTGATAATACAAAATATCCAGTTCGGCATTTTCAAAATCATATTTTAACAAGTCTCTTATAGGGCCTACAACAAGTATGGTAGAATAGCGATTGAAATTACATGCGAAGTAGGAAAGTTGGTGGGAAAATAGGAATTGATTGAAGTTAAACTTTTAAAAAGTATTGTAGAATAGGAAAACATTAACGATTGAAATTACATGTGAAGTAGAAAAGTTGGTGGAAAAATGGGAATTGATTGAAGTTAAATTATTTGGAAATATGGTAGAATAGGGCAGGGGGGGGGGGGCGCTGATTGGGCATGAAGGGGCGGGGGGGGGGGGGGGGTCGTGATAATCGGTCATATATATTATAAATTATTAAATAGGTCCAGGCTATGTATCAATTATTCTCTACCTGGCCTAGGTTGGCCTGTCACTCGTAGGCCTTTTAGGCCCTTACCGCCCTTACCCTGAGGGCGGGAATCAAGGCTAGAATCCGGTGCACCATGACATCAGTGACTACGTGCGCCATGCTCCACGATCATCACATGAGCGTCACGTGTCCTTATCCGCCATTTTGTTTGTTTGGCTTTGAGTAGGTGTGCTCTCGGTGAGACAGCAGTGCAGTCTGCATATCGTGGCAAATATCTACACCGTCAGATCGTCCAACATAACGGTGAGTGATCTATTCTTACTGGTTTATGGCTTGAGTCTCTGAGTTTTCTACTATATATTGGCAATCGCCAGATCTCTCTGTGACTTCACCCCTGTCTCAATCTCAGCCTCATCCCTGCCGATTCTACTCATATCACATCAGCACTGAGCTTACGGCCTGGAGCAGCTGCCGAAGCCTCGAATTATTTGGCGACTGCAATCTGCGATCGACGGCCCTTTCCGAAGAATTGCTTATTATAATAGCCTTGTTGGCTTTGAGTATGTATGACTAGAATAGATCTAAATGATTTGGGCTTCTTCCAAATTAAACTCCCTTCATGCCCTGCATGCAGCCAGAGCTATACATTTCATTAAAGCGGATTGATTTAATATTATACCGGAATATATATATACCGGTATCGATGATTAAAGCGATTAGGCCAAGATCTATTTCGATTCATCATTTTATATGAGAAGTATACTATTGGCATATTTTTCGTTTCATATTACCGTTTTTTCACTTCACCTCACTGACTCAGTTTCACTTCACCTCAGTTTCAGTTTCGAGCAGTTCCACTTCACCTCTCCTTTTCCTTCTAATTTAAAGGCAAACGCTACTATTCACTGCCACGCCCCCCTTTTCCCTATACCAAATCTACGGGCATTTTACTCACTATTCCTTTAGCATTGAAGTCTATGAGGAAACGGCCCATTTTTTCACATTTTATAGGATAAAACAAACAATTAATGGCTACTCCTACTGTCCCAAAATTTTCTACACATACAGCTCAGGTTATATAAGGAAAAAAAATATATGTCATCGCGTTAGATTTTTTTTTATAGCTGTCTGAAATAGGCATGTTTGGGAAACAGAGCTAGCTATGGATACTCTCAGTTGTACCCAATTAGCATGCAAGTCTATTGGGAAATGCTGCATTTTCCTTTCACGGTTTTGGGAATAAAACAAAAGTGGATACTCCAAATGCCCCAGAATTTTCTACACATATAGTGCAGGTAATATTCTACACATATATAGGGAAAAAAATATATGTCATCGCGTTGAAAAAATAATTGTAGCTGTCTGAAATAGACATGTTTAGGAAACATAGAACACTTTGAAAGCAGCAGATTTTTGGGCTGTCAGCCATGTTTCAAAGCCCCATAATTCAGAAACTAGCACGGTGACCCATTAATTTTTTTTCAGTTTTAAGAACACAAATACTTCAAAAATCATATACGGTACTAAAGAATCAGAAAAATGACATTTATTTTCACTGGGGAGGGAAAAAAATTCTTTTTATAAAAATGGTGAAAAATATTGAGTTTTTTCGAGTTTTTGATTTAAAATTCACATTATGTATTTGTTGTTTTCAAAATAAAAATAACAATGCACCCTATAGAAAAGAGGTATAGAATTATTGGCCAAATAATACTGTCTATGAAACTGTTAATTTTACTTAAATTGAGTGAATATAAATAGCAAATATGAACTATGAAGTCGAGGTACTGCAAAATGGGCCCCCCTTTTGGTCCTCATTGGTTTTTTTGAGATACCAAATTTTGAAGCTCTGTAATTCAAAAATGAGCACGGCGACCCAATGATTTTTTTCAATCCTTATGACCTGAAACACTTCAAGAATCAAATACCAAAGTTTCAGAAAAATGACATTTATTTTCATTTTCCACTAGATAGTAGCGTTTGCCTTTAACTTCCTCTCTCGGTTTCCTTTCACCTTCCTTGTTGAGCTGTACGTCTACTATATAAAGTAGGCTAATATGATTATGAGTTGACTATGTCTATGCGTATTACTATGCGTTCTATTATGACTATGTATTCTATTATGAACATACATGTCATATGTGTGCCAATGTGAACATTGATTTATTTTTGTTTCTCCAAATATTAGTACAAATACGAGTACATTATATGAGTATATTATATGCTTACATGAATAGTGTTACACATTCTTAATGTACGCAGTTCTCGTGTCTTATTAATTTAAGGAGGGTATGGATTAGAGTGATTATCTGATGAAATGAAAACCCTCCTTATTGAAAGGGGTTCAACGGGTGGATATACACGACCATGCCACTGTCCTATTACATAACGAGCGGATCACATGGTGAAGCACGGTCATTGTTTTGGACTGTGTGTGTGTGTGGGGGGGGGGGGGGGGGGGGGGCAGTTGGAGAGGGAGGGGCAGGGGGAGCCTGGTTTAGTGGTTAGTATAAGTGTTGTCAGTGTTAATGTATAGATAGTTGCACCGGCTTTATGATTTTTATCATCCCATACAACTTAAAGAATTATCAGCTGTAAACTTCGCTATTCATGAGCCACACAGTTCTGATCAAACCTTAGAATAACTTAGATGGGGTTTCTCTCATGTTCTACCCTATTTAACCCTAAAATGCTGTTGATGTTTCTATTGATTCACTACAGTTTCTAATTGCATTAATAGACACACGATCAATGCTCTTAAAAGATCAAAATGTATGTTTGCTTGTTATTTTTGTTGATTACATTATTCATTGTATTTACATGTAGACACATGGGAAGTTCACATATGACGTATGTCTATGCTTGTCATTATTGTCAAAATCCCAATGAGTATATCGATGGTGACAGAACAATTGCCTTATAATTACCAATAGTCATGACCTGGTGACTAATTTCCTTCAGATTCTTTTGGCAGGAAAATGTCGGACTCGGAAGAGACTAAGAGGATTGCCGATGACGGCGACTTTAACTATGGATATGATTTTGGATTTAATGACAAAACCATTCGGAATGGTAAGTGTCTAATCATCTATATTTAAATATATATATACTACATATTATACTATATGCGAGTTGTATTTATAAGGGCAATATTAATAGGCTACCAATTTTGAAGCAATCAAAGCGAGAGTCGGTAGGCCTATATACATGTTGATTATAGCTAATTTTCATACATGTAAATGGATCAAATTTCTTTGTTGCCTAGGATGCTGCTTTCGCTTTCACTGTTTGTTAAAAAGTGATACATTTTCGATCCAGTCACCATTATTATTCTATTTTTTCAAAAGTAATCTTCATTTCGAAAATGAGGAGAATCATTCCGCGTACAAAGGAATGAATGAATAGGCTAAGCTCTAACTCTTTTCATTGCAGGTTTTATACGCAAAGTGTACGCAATATTAATGTGTCAGCTTGTTGTCACACTCCTCCTGATATGCATGTTCTTCTATGTGTAAGTATTGCTGTAACTTTCAGACACATAAATTATCATGACCTCTTAAATGGCAGCTGGAGACTTAATATAACTTTATGTACCGGTACCGTATCTAAACTTGTCTAAAATCCTTCATTTATGCTTAGCAGATTGAGAGTTTGTTATATTGGTTAGCCATAACAAAATAAACGATATATATCCTTATTTTGCTGGTGTTGTACTTTTATAAAGTGTATTTGGGATTTGTCTCCTTGATAGTGATTCTTTGTTTTTTATATCGATCATTTCTAATTTTAAAGACCTGCGGTAAAAGACTATTCCCACGCGAACATATGGCCTTTCATAGTTGCCCTGTAAGTATAAACCTTTTTCTTTCACTATTAATTGTTGCGGGCACTTTTGTATTCTTACATGAAAAAGTGCGTAGATATATAATTCAACATGCCTGTTGATGAATCGGACGATAATATCAGAGACCTTTATTTTAAAGAAAGAAAAAATCTTATTTGAACCCAATTTAGACAATAAGCTATGCTTATCTACCTTATGATGATATAATCAAATTCAAAACTATTATGAGTTGGGAGAGTAATTTTGACCTAGACATCGGTAGGGATGGTTAGACGCTTTAAACAGAGAGAGTATAATACCATACCATCCGACCTGTTCTAAAACATAGTTCCATCTTCAGATGTGAAGAATTCATGCATCTTCTGATAGAGGTCAGCTTAGAAACACTGCACATCCCATGATGATTTTTTTCTTCAAAATATAGAGCCAATGGCTGAGCCTATGCCATTGTAATTCAGTAAAATGTAATTTTGTAAAAGGTAATAACCTTGCCACTATGTATCTCTAATGTTTTATTTTTGTCACATGTATATATATTATATACACGTATTTGTATTTGTGAGAGATGGCTTTTTTCAAAACTCACCAGGTCCGGGGTTCAAACCAATGTCCCCCACATCGGGCACAGCCCCAGCACTGAATGCTGAGCGCCTAACCAACATATTTCCAAACTTCACCTTGCTTTCATAATGCGACGTCGGTCATATGACCAAACTATAGCAATTAAAGTTATTATTTATAATTACAATAACATAATGTGTCTACCCACAGCCAGGTACTGAATGAAGTTTGTCTAGGCACTCTGCTAGGCACTTACTATATTCTACCTTTATATTTCAGACTCCTCACATTTATCTGCCTTATTGCTCTCGCATGCTGTCCAGATGTCCGAAGAAAGTCCCCCTTGAACTTCATATTCCTTGGAATATTTGTAAGTAAAGACATGATCATCAGCCATTTCTATTGACTTCAAAAAGACACCCGACACCCTAGACCTTTGTACCGATTTCTGAATTAGTGGCAATAGCGATACATGGCCGCCCTGATATAGGGCTTGTAAGTGTCATGGCGGCAGTGAGTTATCTAAAGTAATTGAGGCAAGCACTTGCACTGATGTGTTGTCCGGAAATAAACAATCCCATAGACTTAGCATTGCAAGCATAAATATTCACTCTATTCATCAACCATTATAGGTTTTAAGGTTCCGGTGGTCATAATTAAAATGTCCTGGTGCTATTGATGGAAATCTGGTCGTTAGAATTCTGCCGATCTCATGGATTGATGATTTTGTTTCTATTTGCAGACTGTGTGCGAAGGCTTCTTGCTTGGAATATCAGCTAGGTGTGTACTTAAGTCTTATCCGTACTTGAATGAAATCCCAAACAGTTTCTCTACCACAATGGAGAAGGGACGATGGTTTATGTTGGGAGATCAGGTTTATTAAGGGTTGCAATGCTATCACCATCATTAGTGTCCCCATTACTAGGAAGAAAGATATAATTATAATTGGCTGTTTAGCTTTTAGAAATCACTTGGATGGTGTATATATTCCGTCAAATAGGTTCATTGTTGCCGGAAAGAACAAACCATTTTCATATGTGATTTAAAATTTGACTCGAAACCTCTGTTGCTGATTTTATTAAATGCCACTACCCTCGTTACTAATCAGTCCGTCCTTTCAGTTCCTACGATGCTGATGCCGTCTTGATCGCGGTTGGCATTACAGCTGTGGTCTGTTTAGGCCTCACTCTCTTCGCCTTCCAGACTAAAGTAAGTCCAACTTGTTTTTATCTTATTTTTAACTATGTTTGTTACACTATTTTTACTGCTGAACTTGATTTGCTATTCCCGACAGATATCTAGAGTCACTTTTACAGTAGGCTTGTCCCCTAAGCACATGGCTCATCTCCATACAATTTGCAGTGGGCTTGTGTAAGATGTGACTGTGGGGGCTTAGATTGGTATAGAAAGGTCAAAATGTCAACAATGCCAAACTAAGTGAAACCCAGCGAAACAGATGAAAAAGTAAAAGTATCACGATAATCGCAATCCCTTTTATGTAAGTCTAATAAAAATATTTGTGACTACATTGCTTCTACCAAGTCTGCCTGAACAAATCACCACCGAATATTCTCAGAAATATTTTTTTGTTCCCTTTAGATTGACTTCACCATGTGCAGTGGTGGCCTGTTCGTGCTGCTTCTGGTTCTCTTGGTCTTCGGATTCCTTGCATTGATTATACAAAATCGGGTAGGTTACCCTTGTATCGATAAGGCCCGTCTTTTTTCACGATTGGTTGCCTTAATTCACTCTAATGTCAGAAATATCGGGTAGTAAAATTCCATTGAATATTTCCAAATATATTTCCAATGCATATTCAATTTATCCGATGGATCATGTTGTTCTCAAGTTGAAAGATTATCAAATGTCCCCACAATAATGGGAACGAAGGGAGTTTGATGTTCACTGAACAATCTTGAACCTGCTGAAACCCGAAAGTATGGGGTGAAACATTTAACCCTTAAGAGAATAAAATGATTTCTGATTCATTTCTATGCACTACAAGCATGTTGACTATCAGCCAATAAACAAACTATAATCTTGTTAAGCTTACGTTTTCATAGATTGACAATCTACAGCAAATAGACCCTTTGCCAATGATGGCCTTTATAGACTGGCGCACCTGAGATGTGTGAATCTCAATACTCTTATGGACTGCACACTTATCTTCATCCATACTACATCTTGTTACCTACAAAGAAATTTTGCATAATGTACCAAGTGTTTTACCATACATCTTGTCTCTTCATTTAATTTAGATCCTCAACCTCGTGTATGCCTCGCTTGGAGCCCTAGTGTTCGGACTGGTGAGTTTATTTGTCTTTTCTTACTTTACCTACCACAATGCTAATTTATCTCGGTCCATGTTTTTAATTTCATCATAGCTAACGATATTTTTCTTATTGACTAGAATTTAGTGTCGCCATACCTAGATGTGCCTTGAATTTACTAGAGAAAACACATGTCGCAGTCTCACTATTGATTTCCAATCACTTTGTAACAATAAAAATATGTTTATTTCTCCCTGATACACGTCTATTCCACTCGCAATAATAGTATACATTTTTTAAATCTGATGGGGATGATATATATTAATCTATTGCTTATTCTACCAATGGAAACTGCCAACAACGGTTATACCGAATCCTTTTATCCTTTTACTACTGTATTTTATCCGCGAACTTGCATATATATGTTTTAACAGGCCAAAAAAAAAAATACAAAAAGTTGTACCGGTAATCATGTAATAATCGTATTAAGCGGAATTGTTTTGTATGAAACGACTCGGTGAGATATATTAAATTATAGTTGAAGATCGCATAATGTAATAAGTAGAAAATAACAGATTAAACGAGATAAAGTATAATGTAAGGTAGTTGAGATGATCGAGATGTAATAATATAGTAGAGATTGTTAGGAATATTGTTTTCAATTGGCAAATGAGAATTATCATGGTATGAAACTTTGACCAATAAAATTTAAAAAAAAAAAAAAATAATTTCCGAATGGATTTTAATTACACTGAATAATGTTGATATGCATCACAACTTTCTGCCCCGCTACCCTCGTCGCTTGAGGGGTTAATCTAGAACCTGAAGGGGAGGGTGGCACTGTATAATACCTATATTGTTATACCTTATGGTTACATAAGGGCACCTACCTAAATTACAAAAAGTACCATAGTACTACCATAGTACAAAAAGAACTAGTCTTGTGTCCTGTGCTTCACAAAGATATTGGTCAGCCATAACCATTTGTTATCAGTAATCGCGATTCAATAAACAGCTGAACAAAAAATACTGTGAGATGTTTTCAGTTGAGTTGTCTCCTCCCTTTTCATCATAATGTTATCAGTAATACTAATGTAGTACTATGGGTCCTGTTGGCAGCAGTGCCGCATAGGGTTAACCATAGCGAGCTTTGATGTTTACTGCCAACAGGTCAAGTATAGAGTGTATACGTTGATTACTCCTATGGGTAATATGAGTTGTTTGTTTCTATGCGTGCTACATGTGTCAATGTTAACACATCGGAAGTTGACATACGACGTAGTCAAATGCTGCGTGTTCCATTTCATTTCACAATATATAGATTGTCGCCATTATCTTTATTTCAGTATCTGGTGTTTGACACTCAAATGATGCTGGGGGGTAAGCACAAGTACTCCATCTCTCCTGAAGAATACATCTTCGCCACGCTGAACCTCTACCTGGACATTGTCAACCTCTTCATGTTCATCTTGACACTCGTGGGTTCGGCTCGAGATTAAATCTCGTTATCCAGTTCTGGTCATTCTCTCTTCTCATTGTCCCCGTCACACCGACGTAGAACCCCTGGCAGTACCACTCCTCACTTGCTTTTGTATAAAAACACTATTTATGAAAAACACGATTCCGACATCATGTACAAATTATGGCATGGTCTGCTTGTAATACGTTGCAGATTTTAAAGGGTGGGGGTGCAGGGGATTACAAAAAAAAACAAGGGAAAAAAATCAAGAATCTTCTGTACAATATTTCACCCAGTTATTATTGGTGTTCATATTCATTTATATAGTTTTGTTCTGGGACTCTTAACAACCCGCCACCCCCATACCTGGGAACCCTCTGCCCATGTGCGTTGATACTGGGATAATGCTGATAGGAGGGCTTCTGCATCCTTGGGGGTTCTAACGATAATACTATTAATAAGGGAGTTAATGAATTGATCTCAAATGCTATCTATATGTTGCTACAGAACAGTGTTAACGACAACCTTGTCGTCCATATGGTAGTTCAGCCATTTCATCTAACATCGGAATCATCCATTCCATCCCAGTCTAGTTATTGTGTAAAATAGTTCCGTTGCATTCTAAACTTCTGTAATCCAATGGGTAGGGTTGTTAGTACAGTATTATTGACAAATTACAATATTCGGAAATTGTAACCTTATCCTCGAACAGAGAGTACAGAAATAGTCGCAGCTTCGTTTCTGCCTCTTGGTTGGAAATTTTATTTTAGTTGTGCATCGCTGTCCAAATCTCTGTTGCTCGCAGTATTGCAGTCCTATTTTAAAAATCCTTTGTTTTATATGTATAAAAAGGTCTACATACGCATACTGTTTGGGATCCCCAGATGGTTTCTTATTTAATGTACATTGCCTCATGATCTGTATGAATGTAAATCGTCGCTAGTTAATGATTTTACTCTTAGAGGAAACAAACCTTCCTGTGATATCTCCACCTATTATCAAAATAATAAAAGACAGCTGTTTTTGTTTTGTTGTATGATGTTTTAAGATGTCCACACAGGAAAGAAAACTCATTTAATTCATGTAAAGAATACATTTTCTTATGAACATTCCTCAAACCAGCTGTCAAGAAACAAGGATAAAACGTTCTGTCCTTAATTTCTTTTACATTTTGTGTTCATGGGTCCAATCCCCAAATACATGTGTATTTGCTATACTAAACTATGTCTTGTTGCCTAACATTGATTGCAGTGAGTTGCACAGTCTGTTATACACTCAATCTGTTTGTTGTGCAGATGTATTATATAATGTGAATTATTGGTTGTTAATATATTCTATTAAGTATACTAGCATCAGATAACTCGAACAAGGGGTTCTCTATAACATTGTAACGTATGGTGTATTTCTGATAGTAAATGCGTTCACAAACATAATGTGTGTTGTATTGTTTTTAGCCCTTAAGTCATTTTTATGCTACAAAACTTAAACTTTGATTCCACCACATCATGGAATAATTTCGGTATGTAACATAAGCCTTTAATTAACGTGAACGATCGCGATTTCTTAAAAAGATAATTAACAAAATATGTAGTGTCCACGCCTCCAGCCAGTTCTGGGGCGCCCAGTAGTCGGAGGATTGACTTTACTGTAGGACAATAGGATTGTGCAGGGCTCCCAAGTAAAACCTTTCAATCCTTTTTTTTGGTACCAAAAACCTTTTTTTTCTAATGTTAGGGCAAAAACCTTTTTTTTTAAATGAAAATAAACTTTTTTTTGTGTTCCAAAAACGTTTTTTTCCTTTAAATATACAAAATTAGATGCGTCAAAGGATTGGGTTTTTTGGATGTATTAGAATAATTGTGAGTAGACCTGTGTTTTATATTTAGGGTAACTATTTGTCTTCTGAGTGTTTCCCACTCAGATAGTTTCTGCTAGTCCATAGAGGTAATGGCAAGAGTACGCTTACTCAAAAATACTATTACCAGAGGTGCCAACTTCTATGGGTTTTTTAAAAACATTTTATTGGTCCAAATTTCATAAGAATGATAAGTTTCTTTTGTTACCACAAACGGGTTACAATTCAACTTCAATTTGATATTTAATATTAAAAAAATCATTATTTAGTTTAATTAACAGTTGCCGTAGTAAAAACAATTTTCAGCGTATCGTAGTGGCCCGTTTATAAGCCGGGACCTGTTTATAAGCCTATCTCGAATGCAGGCCAGGGGTATGAGGGTCATGAAAAAATAAAATCCTCTACAATTTAATTCTCAATTAAAAGCCTATCTCAATTGCAAGCCGGGGCTAAAGGGGGGTCGAAACAATTATAAGCCCGGGCTTATGAACGGGCCACTACGATATTCACAGATTCATTTGCAACACAATATAGCAAAGGCAAAGAATAAGGTCTACTATTTTATCAGAATTAAAAACAGGAACACCTACTACTATCAGAATATTATATAAGGTGGCAATTTACCCAATTTCTGTATGATAAAAATGTGATTTTGGGTAAATTTAGGGCCAGCACATGTTCAAGATGACTGGTTTGTTGGAATTGTCTTTTAGATTTGGGTTTGAATAGGTTGTTCAGGTGGTACTCATCACTTGCCAAAAATTAAAAGAAAATTTTAACTTTATACACTGTGTGGCCGAAGAAATCCTAACATTCCTGAAAGTCAGTTATGACTAAAGGAACCTCCAGAAAGCACCATTTGACTCCTAATTTTAAAAAATTCCAGGGTGCATGCCCCGGAAACCCCCAGAAGTGCTTCACGCCTTTAGCACAAAGCTCCCCACACCATACTAGAGATTTATATACTATACTGTGGCTCAAGAAATCCTTACATTTCTGAAAGTCAATTATAAGGTAATATTATCGCCAGAATGCACCATTTGGCTCCTAATATTAAAAAAAATTCCAGACCCCCTAGAAGTGATGCCTTTGGCACAAAGCTCCCCACACAATACTAGAATTTATATACTGTGTGCCTCAAGAAATCCTGACATTTCTGAAAGTCAAATATGAGGTAAAATTACCTCCTGAATGCACCATTTGACTCCTGATTTTTAAAAAAATCGAGGGGGCATGCTCCCAGACCCTCTTCTTGCCTTTGGCACAAAGCTCCCCACACAATTCTAAGATTTGCGATCCTCACAGGTTGGCACCTCTGCATGACTAGACTTCTATATATGTAGTTTTAACATCGTTAGGTTTTGACCTGAAAAAAAACTTTTTTTCCTCTCAAAACCCATGGGAAAAACTTTTTTTTAAAGAAAAAAAAACTTTTTTTAAAAGAAATGTCACTGGGAGGCCTGCATTGTGGTTTGGGAACTAACTCTAGGTTTATATCAAGACAAACAGACAAAAAACTAGGGTGAATGAATACCGCTTTAGTGGAATATATACGACTTCCAAGTGATATGATAATATTAATAACACATACTAATACATTTTATATACCATGTAAAGTCCAACTTTTTGTTTTCTCTAATATAATTTTGTGTTAATCTATACGTTAGAAACTGCTCATTCATAATGTCTTATTCCTGACGTTCTTGGTGGGCCTTATGATATCAAATTATCTAAGCCACATTAGCAGTGACTCTACCATTTTGCTGTCCATTAGGCTTATTTCTGACCGACCTGCTGGAAAAGATACAATAGAATTAACATTAGTAATATAATAAAGAATTAGACCTGTGATTATTTGCGCAATTTTGTATCTCAGAAGATCCTAGTAAATGAATGTTTGTCTACACCCACCCTCTATTTAGACAAGACAGCATGTTGATATTTACCAGCAAAGACAAAGATTCTCCTCCAGAAACTTCTCGCCGTCCTCAACTTTCTGGTGAAGTTGAATTCCTCTCGTTTCTGGCAAGTACCATATCAGCACAGTGGCGAATATTGGCATAATAGCAAAGATTATTGTTGGCAGCTTACTGTACACTGACGACTGCAAAAATAATCATCGTACAAGTTGAAGAGTATAATTATATAATAATATAGTGTGCATATTTTAAGGCAAATCATCAGGAATCACATCCACAGCCTCCATTTTGCATTGTTATACCTCGTGGTAACATACCCTAAAATTTTACACTACGTATAACAGCATGGTGGTTTGTACATCCTTCTCCCAAGGCCGGATGAGATTCTGTCTGACTGATGTTGATGTTTGGGGAGCAGACACTGAGAACGATTGGTATATATGTATGTATGTATAAGAGAATATCGTTTCTTAATGAGTATCATTATAAGTGTAGTGGGTCTGCCAAACCAGCAGCATGGTGAGGCCGCTGCGTTATACATCCTTTTTTTTTTATTTTTGAAACATCTTTATTAAACTCTATCCTGCCATCTTGGCTTCTACAATGCTAAGGGGTATCTGCTGGCATGAATCTTACGACTCGCAGTGTTTAATATGAGTATTTTCTCCGCCAGCCACCAGGTGGCCCCACTTGTCGGTTGTATCTGATAATAGTGAGAACTTTTTCTTTCTTCGTGCAGACCTTACATGGTTTAACTCACTGCTTTACCTGTGTACTAAATACATAATATATTCAAGAAAAAAGGGGTCTTTTGTTCTACAACAATTCGATATTTTCCGTTATGTCGGCTTCTAGACTCCTCCAGAGCCTGTTCTCTTCTTTACTGACCTTCCTTATTCTGTGTGAGTTGACTATCACTTTACATCACATTCTCAACTGGTAAAAGGCATATTTAGGGTTTAAATTACCGCCGTCGAACAATTTTTGCCTATGGATAAAGGCTTTTATCTGTAGGAAGATCCAGTTAATGATTTTTGTATTCATATTTGTGTTTTCAATTCCTAACAGTATGTCACTTAATTTTATCTCATATTCATTTCTTCTCCTACATATTATTACCCTATTTTTTGCATTCTTATTTAAATAACCAGAATCGTAGATCATGCGATACACCACTTTCCACAGATCAAGAGTTTTTTCACACAATACGAAGAAATGAGCCAAGTCATCTTCATCGTCACAAAGATTACATTTTCTATCTTTCTTTATCGTTATGTCACATAAATATTTATTGCAGGTGATGATTTTATGTAGAATTTTGTACTGAAAAGTCTGTATCCTGGTTTCTGTGGATACTTCGTACGGAAGTTTAAAGACCTTTTTCCATTCAATTCCCTGGAATTGTTGATCATTTAATCTAAGGATTTCCTGCCATCCATTTAGCTTTTCTCTTTTGACCTTTCTTTTTAGAACTAAATTATTGTACAAAATTTTGGAATAACAAGTGGTAATATCCACTTGTGTACCTGCAATTTCAATATTTAGGGTACCTCTCTGAGGTCTATCCCCTTGACATTTCAAAACATTTATCCATTTTACTGGGATGATTTCATGTAATATTTTCCAACGTGCACGAGATGGGTAGAAAACATAGTTTTGTATTATTTCATTCATTGACATTATATCTCCCTGTTCGTTAATAACATCTCCGACAGCTGTGATACCTCTTTCCTTCCATTTTTCCCAGTCCAGCTGTTTACCTTTACTCTTAATGAGTCTATTATTCCACAACCTTTCTCTTAGTATTTCATCCGCGTTTTTTGGTTCAAATTTGTAATAATATCTATTCCAAATTTCAAACAGCTCGACATAAAAGTTATTTAGGGCCTTCTTTGGCTTGGATCTCGACATCATTAGGTTTCCAACATTTCTTCCATGGTATTCTTCTAGTGTTTTAAAGCTAGGTGAGTTATGCCCTAGAATTAGCTTCTTAATCCACATTAACCTGTTTGTTTCGTAGATTTCTTCCAGAAGTCTTAGCCCTAAGCCTCCATTTTCAATCGACTGTGTCAGGAATGGGGCACTAATTTTGCAGTGGGGGCCTTTCCAAATAAATTTTAAAATAATATCATTGATCTCTTTTATCAATGGCTTTCCGAATGAAATACAGGACATGGCATGTTGAAAAATAGGCATAAGGAATACATTGCATATAAGAATTTTACCCTTTAGGGTTAGGAATCTGTTGTTCCATCCGCTTATAATAGATTTTACTCGCTTAATGCTTTCTTCACTATTAATTTTGTACAACATTTTTTCATTTCTTGGGTACATCAAGGTTATACCAAGCACCTTCATTTTATCCACCCATTCGATTTCTTTTAATCTAGGGTCACAAATAACAATATTACCGATGTTAAAACCTTTGGACTTTGATGTATTCAACTTCAACCCTGAGGCTAAATAAAAATCATCAATTACCTCAATAGTCTTAACAAGAGATTTTTCATCGCGCACGGTTATAGAGATATCATCCGCAAATTGTACCAGCTTTGACTGGGAATCCGCTAGTTTGATACCCCTAATATTATCTTCTCTTCTTATTTTTTCAGCTAGTTTTTCTATAACTATCGTAAACAAAATGGACGAAATAGGGTCCCCCTGTTTCATTCCTCTCTGAATATTAATCCACTCGGAAGAGGTTCCGTTATTGATAAAAGTGGCTTTCGAATCATGAAATAAAGCTTCAATCCAACCAATAAATCTATCATTAATACCGTGTGCTTCCAGGGCAGCTCTCATAAAGGGCCATTCTATCGAATCATAAGCCTTTGAAAAATCGAGCGAGGCCATCAAACCTTGTTTTTGTTCTTTTTCTAACAAGGATAAGATATCATCTAATTTTCTGACGGCTGTGCCTATATGTCTACCTTTTACAAAGCCATACTGGTCATTACTAATCAATTGGGGTAGAAATTGGGTTAGCCTCGTGGCTAATACCTTCAACATAATTTTGTAGTCCACGTTAAGCAATGTTATGGGTCTCCAATTTTTTATAAATAAAGGGTCGCTCCCATTTTTTGGTATTACGCTTATAACTCCCCTCTTCTGTTCTTCAGTCATTTCACCTTCCTGAAAACACTGTTCCATCATTGGGAAGAAAATACAACCAATCATTTCCCAAAAGTATTGATAAAACTCGATGGGGAATCCATCACACCCTGGGGATTTGTTCTTTTTTATAGACATTACAATATTTCTAATTTCTTCTTCTGAGAAGCTTCTTTCTAAGAATTCATTCTCAGTTACATCAATCTGAACAAAATCATCCTTATTTGAGAAGATTTTAATTTTAGCAGAATCGACCTCACCTTTTCTATACAATTTTGTGTAGAAGCTTTCTCCTTCTTTTAATATCTCTTTTGGGTTACAGGAGTTGACACCATTTATATTCAGCATATTTATCACCTTTTTTTCCGCTCTATACTTTTCTAAGGCACAAAAATACTTTGTGGGTTTTTCGCCGTCTACCGACCATTTGGCCCTAGATCTTATTAGGGCTCCCTCAGCTTTTTTTAAGTCCATTTCTCTTAACTCTGATATTAAAGTACTTCTTTCGTGGACTTCTTGGGGATTAAGCCTTTTTTTTTAAATCTAACACCTTTTGTTTCTGAGAGTTGTATTTGTTTCTTTTTTCTCTCGCTAGTTTAGAAGATATTTTTATGGCCAGGTCTCTGACCCTTAACTTAAAGAATTCCCATCTCAACTTATGGTTCAAAGACATATTTTTGACATCATTGCATATTTCTTCGACCTCTCCGCAGAAAGCTTCATTATATAACAATTGCGTATTGAACTTCCAATACCCCTTCCCCTTTGGGATCATACCAGTATGTAAATAGGTTATTACCTCCATATGGTCTGAGTGTATGCTCGATTTCGTAATACATTTCTCTATTTTGTTTATAATATTTTCTGATACAAAGGTATAATCTAAACGAGACGACTGTAAGGCTCTGTACCACGTCACTGGGGGGGCACCCTTACATTTTACCTTATGTATATCACATAAATTGTTATATTATAGCTATTTTGTAGAGCTTAACATTAATAGATGCACGCCAGTCAGAGCCTTAGTTCAGAATGACTTTTTTAAAGCTATTGTGTGGTCAAGCGTGGCTTGACCACGTGACCATCCCATGCTACCAAGGTTACATCATAGGGTAGTGGGGGTCACTGTATGAGGGGGGTTACTATCCAAATCCAGGTTACATACCAATATATGACATCACTCCCTCCCCTCTTTCTAAAGCAAACACAGGTTTGATTTCCTTAAATCTACTTAATGAGAAAACCGATAATTACATAGCATGCTGTATATATTTTAGAGGACAATCATATCTATAAATGAACAACCATCTGTTTAAATCAAACAAATACATGCATGAATCATGACAGAAACTGAATTAAAGAACATTATATTTAATCTGGTGAGTTCTCCCCCTGATTATATACTCTGAGAGAAACTCTGATAGAGTAGATAATTAAAACAGATTAAAGCATATGATACCACATCAAGATAATAAAGTGAATAATAAAGGGTAAGCTATAGGTAATAGAACTATACTGAATATCAGATACTGGCAACAATTTAGGGATGTATAAAAAATGCAAGTCTCCCTAAAATTACCAAGAGAAGGCAATACTCAGAAGTACTCGATCTAACCATTCAAACAATATAGCCAAGAGGGGGAATACATGGGGATACTCAACCTCACCCCTATAACAATACAGCCAAATGGGGGAATACCTCAAAATACAACCATATCCCATCAACAATAATATTTTGACATACATATCTACCAAACCAACTTAGTACACCTGTTTTAAATAATTCAGTACACCAAATCACCCGTAGCAATGAATAGAACAAAATATCGGTAGTTTGGGCAGATTACTTTGTCTGTGAGCTATCCTGGCAGTAAACATAAGCACAGGTAATGAAATTAAGGCTAACATGATAATGAACCTTGCCAATTAAAGGAATTGGTCTCATACATAAGGAAATTCAGTAACTAATATATATAATATTAGCAATACAGGAATACTAGTTCATGACAATAGTGCCATGTTGAGTTTGTGGGCAAAAGTCCTACCCCAGTTTGCTTAAATGGTCAGAACATTATCTGGTGCACAAGGGATAGCGATGACACCTAGGGGTTGTCGGCCAAGATGGAAGTGCTGTACTTAGGGTTAGCGTCTCCCCTCGTCAGAGGTGACCTATGTAGGGGTGTGGCTTGACCAAGTGGGGCGACCAATGGCAGTGGTTCGCGCCTCTTTAAGCGTTAGTCCTAGGTGTAAAGGGCCTAGCTAACTTATGGTGACACCACCCCCTCCCAAGTGTAAGTACCTACGCAACCTCCCTAACCTCCAAGCCCTAAGGCCAACCTATATATATATATACCTAGTATTGGGACATGTAGAGAGGCACATAGGCTAGAAGATACTCCCCCTATTTTATCAGTCCTGGCTTAATTATCCAGCTGATCATGCCCCTACTAGCTACTACCTTATGTTATGCATAGAAATACTCCTCCCAAGCTCACTGGCATAGACTCACTGTGGGCCCCGCCCTCCTAGATATACTGCTTCACTTAATATGGGAAGTCCAGGTCATCCTGCATTTCGAAGACTAAAAATCACTGCATGGGTAAATTGATATGTACCACCTGTGGGCTTAGCCATTAGCCATAGACAACACAATAACTCTGTGAATCATAGCAAACATAATACACTATTCAATTATGCATAATGAAAAATTTTGTACATCAGGAACAGCAGCCCAGATAATATAAACAGTTAAGATTCAGGTGCAATGTAAAGTGAATTACTAATCATTACAGGTCCTCTACGGCGACTGTATATCATCTTAGAGGTGGTGCAACAAATAGAACATATCTCACACACATAAAGTCCATATAATTAATGTAAAAAATGTTAATAAAATTAAATGAAAATAATTAAAGTTTGTATATGTCCATCATCATTCAAAAGAAACAATCACTGTTCTGGGTATTGGTAAGATCTAGATGTACATGATCCCAATATAATTTTAGAAAAGTAACTTCAGTGAGTGGTCCGACATCAACAAGTAAAATATGAAATGAACAAGGTTGCATTCACCGACCTGACCATCACTGACAAATCAATTTAAAAATTTGACCTCAAAATGATTAATTGAGGAACCTTAATTATCAATTCACTGATCATCAATTACTATGCATAATAAATCAAATCATATATGCAACATGAAAGCGGAGAAAAAGTCCTTTAAAATGAAGTACAATATGTGTATTTTTGTAGTGTTCTTCTAGGGGAATTATCCGATTTAAAATGCTTCAAATGTTCGGCAAAAGTAGCGTATGAATGGCGGTATTAGCCACTTGTTGGGGGCGAAGCTGGTTACGTAATAGGACGCCACGCCGGCCGTCTGCCTTTGTTTCTACCTGTGCGGTGTGTGCCTGTAGAGGCTTGCGTCCTAATGAACAGCAACAAAGAGAATCGCTCCAATGTCCGTAATTGGGGGAGGGTAAAGTATACTAACAAGAGTGTAGGTGTAGAAAAATGTCTCTCAGTATAGGTTTGGTAGAAACATTGTAGAAGTGAAATAAACGTCTTTTATCCACAGTAGAATCGACGAATGTATATAAATGCGTGGTGATATGTCTATTTAATATAGAGTGCTAGGGCCTAGTAGGGTTCATGAAAGTTTGTGGTTTTCTTCCTAGACTCCACCTAGACTTTCTTACCACAAATTCGACACAGATTTGCAGGTCATAATATAGTGTCAATGGATTCAGCTATTGTTTAGCTGTCCTGAAACTAAGTAAATGATGTTCTGTTGTTTGAAACATGCGCTGGCTTGTGAGGCAGTGCATTTTGGTTATTGTGTACGGGATTGTGTAATAGCAGGATGCCTTTGTTGATGTCCAAGGCGTGGGTACATGCTGAGACTGGTTTTATGACTGCACCCCTATGCATGCCTCACTTATCCCCAGCGTCCATGGGGAAAGGTATGCACAAAACATATAAAGTAAATTTGTAGAAGATTTCTTCTTATAAGTTGTAGAATTTCCGAATTTATGTAAGTAAAATGAGCGCCGATATATGTGCCACACATACAGTATGAGTGCATGGAGCTTCCTACCCTTTTGTATAGAGACCTTCTATGCAACACCCAAGCAAATCCGAAATAATCTTGTAGGTTAACTATTGTACATAGTCCATGGAATAGGCTATTTTTCACTGTCCAGAAATGTAGTAAAAGTAGATGTAAGATATAGGTTCTGTTTCCAGTCCTTCTCTTTAGTCCGGCTTGAGTTCCATCCTAAGGCATTAGGCTACATTCATAGCCACCTCCACACGATTATCCACATCTTCCTCCATGACTAGCTCTTTTTGTCTATAGACGTTGCATCCTTGCAACAGTGTTGCAAAATAATTTAACCAATCCTTTGGTTTTTAAGGAATCGTTTAGGGTCTCCACCAGATGTTATATTATAGCTATTTTGTAGAGCTTAACATTAATAGATGCACGCCAGTCAGAGCCTTAGTTCAGAATGACTTTTTTAAAGCTATTGTGTGGTCAAGCGTGGCTTGACCACGTGACCATCCCATGCTACCAAGGTTACATCATAGGGTAGTGGGGGTCACTGTATGAGGGGGGTTACTATCCAAATCCAGGTTACATACCAATATATGACAAAATCCAGATCTCTGACAAAATCTTCCATCATAATACTCTGTTGTGTACTAGGTTTATAATACGTGTCAATATTCATGTCGCCTAATACTATCAGTTGGTCATATCCCTGGTTTTCTATATTACCTTTAATTTCCGCGAAGAAATCTTTTTGTTCAGAATAAATGCCACTACATGGGGCATACACATTAAATACACATGTTCTTACATTCTTATATTTGATATTGACATATATCCATCTCCCACTATCACTTGCACCATAATTATCTATCATATTTTTTAAATCTTTTGAGATGAGAAATAGAACACCTTTTGACGCTGTTGTCCCGTGGGAATACAAAATTGGACCAGGCCACTGCGAGTTCCAAATTACTTCCTTAGCTCGAGATGAGTGGCTTTCTTGTATTGATATAATTGTTTTTGTGCTGTTTCTATAATCATCAAAAACCGCTTTTCTTTTTTTCACCTCTCCCAAACCATTTATATTAATTGATATAAATTTAATAGCTGTTCTAGAGAGATCATTTCCGTCTTCCTCCATTGTTAGAGGTGGACAACTCTCTGCACCATTACTGTCAGTTCTTATTTATGAAGTTCCTTCGTCAGTCCCATCTTTCTTGTCTGCGATGATCTTCTTCTTTTCCTCTTCTTGGGCTCTTTGGATCGCGTTTCGGACTCTTGTCCAACACTTTCCCATTAGGTTGCCATTTGGTGGCCATGCAAAAGTGTTGAGGACATTAGGGTCCTGTAGCCCCATACCGATTCCCCATATCTTGTTAGTCGGTGCTGCCTCTCCCAAGGTTTTCTTGCCTGTACTCAAGAGGTAATCTCGCACGTTCCTATGCGTTTTTGCCTTCACCCTCAAGGCTTTCATAACTATTTCCTCTTTATGCAGGTCCCAGTCCTCGATTTTTCCAGTAACTTGAGACATGTACCTTTTGCACTGGACTGGATCTATTGTATTGATGGCCAACGCTGGTTTTTCGGTGTCGCCACCGATTATAGCTCTGTGGTATAGAAGATATTGCTCTATTGTGTGGAATACATGACCGTCTATCGAGATCGGAGCTTTGTAATGATTCGATAGAGGATTGGAAGCAGTGAAGAAAACAAAAGCGTTATCATTTTCCTGTTTTGATAACTGTGACAATAGCAACTCTGTGGGCACTCCGTTGAGTTGGTCGTGCCTATACGGAACCTTGTCTATGAAAACACATCCTCTAACCACCCTTGTTTCATAATTTTTGGCCTTAGCAGCATCTGCGACCAGGTTAAGCTTCGTCTGCCTCTGCCTAACTATCCACGGTTGATCCTTCTTTATATACGGGCCTTTGTAGTCCTCCTGTTTGACATTATCGGGAACCAGGCACTTTCTTACAGCCCAAACTGCTTGGACGTCCTCCAGTGTTTCGAACTCGACTTTTAATGGAGCGTTAGGTCTGTTGTTTACCCTGTACGCCCTCTTAACTTCGATATTATCGAGGTCTAGAGAGTCACCTATAAATGACAAGGCTTTTTCTAGCACATCTTCATCCTCTGTTGTTTTAATCCCCATGAAAAGCAGATTTTTTTCCAACTTTTTAGTTTCACTGTCTATAAAGTCTTGATCACTCCTTATCTCTTGCCTTCGCATCTTTAGATGATCTGTATCGGTAATACTAGGTCTGTTCCCAGCTTCCGCTGCCATTATCTTTTCCTCATGTGCGTCTAATCTTTTCTTTATCTGATCTATATCCAGATTCCTGGCCGTATTATCCTCTTGGATATCGTCGACCCTCTTATCAATCGTTTCGACTTTGCTTTCGATCCTAACTTGGTTTATATGAATTGTATCGATTTTGCCAAGTTTACCGAAAAGGATTTCAAAATTCTTTTCTGCCCTTTCCGACGCTTCTGCTGCTAGCTTATTTGCAGCCTTTTGGTCTTTAACCATTTGTTGTACAAATGAGGCCAGCGGGTTGTCTGCTTTCATGGGTGATTCTTCAATAGCCTTGTTCAAGGCTGCATCTTGTCGGTCCTCCTCCATTTTTTCCTCTTCTACACTATTTTCACTATTCTTATTTACACTCGATCTGCTTTTACTAGTTCTTGCAGCAGGTTTTAAGACTGTTTTGTCCTTTTCCTCTTGTGGAGGCATGATGCTAATTCTTTGGGACTTACTTTTTCCCTCCGGGGGGCTTGTATCGAGCTTCCTCTTGCCTGTATCAATTCTAGAGTCTTTTTGCGGCGTTTTCATGTCCTACGCGGCAACCCTAGCGTTGAACCGGTTACAAACAGCCTATACTCGGTCTATCTCTATTTACTTTTGCCCTTTTTCCGCTTTTACCAAGATGGCGGATCAAAACTTCCGGTTACTGGTTTTCCCTTGATCGTTTATAGCTTATTTGGTTATGTCTTATCTATAGTCCTTTTAACTTTGTTCTTTCCTGCTTCTATTACTAATTTCACCAATATTGCTACTTTTTTTTTGTTTTAAGAGAGCCCAAACTGCTCCTAGATCACCTTTAGCTCCTTTGTTTATGTCCACCGCTTCGCTCTGTACGAAGGCTCTGTGTTCCTCCTCCGAAATTGTTAGTGTAGTTCATTTACGCCAGGTGGCGACACAGTTTTCCTCCTGTATGGTATAGAGACTTGGTCTATGACAAGATTATTCGATAATCCCTAATTCCATCTTTAATTTTCTACTAATGTGCTTTGATTACTTCCTATTGTTCTTGCTATTTTATGCTCTAAGTTCACTATTTTAATCCTTGGTTGGGCTCCGAGTGACCTTAAGCTTAACGTTCACCCGTCCCGGGATGGCGGTTAATCCTCCTTCCCGCGTATTAGGGTAATCCTCTCACTCCACTGAATAGTCTTTTATACGTTTTTAAGCTACAAAGCTAATCATTCTGAAATGTTTCTTATATGTTCTTCTGCTGTATTTTCCTTTCACGTTGGTATTTTGCTCCAGGTGCTGTAGGTGACTATCCTCCAGATTATCGGTAGCCGATTCCCGTGAGCGATAATCCCTCTCCACGCTAGATGGGTCCGTTGTTTGGCGGGCTTATCCTGTTTACACACAACAAGTCCTTTTTGAAGCCGTAATGTTCAATTTCAACTGCCTGTAATTTTTGCTCGAGTTTCTCTGAGTCACTCCTCAGATTATCTCCTGGTTATCTTTCCGCCTTGCTGGTTACTACCTGGAAAAAAAGGAATTTACGAAGCTCTATCTCTCAACCACGTCTGTCCTCCATTTTGGTCTAACCGGAATTTTGCGTTATACATCCTAGCAGCAACAGGGAACAACTGTACCAGAGCCAGGCACAAACAGCAGTCTCCGACCAGACCCGCCAGGTGGCGACTCCCTACCATTGTGACGTCTTCGCTGAAGACACCCTTTGACGGGCGGTAGGAAAAGGCTACAGCTCCAGCTTCGTTGGAACTTGCAGTTGCTTAACACAATGGACTCTGACCACACTGAGGAACGAGATACTTCTGTTGTTCAAATTAAGCTCTTGCACTTATGCTTGTAACTGTGTTTTGGGGTCAATAAACCTGGTCAAATGAATTTATCCTCGTTTGTTGCTTCCTTTCACGATATTCGCGACTCGTGCCCACGGATCTGCGGTTCATTACATAAGTATATATGTCTATGCTGTATGAGAAGTGCAATAAAGGGGTGGAATAAAAATAGTTTTATTGTAATAAAATGTGTTTTTCCTTGTGGGGAATTATGATAAAAACGATGGTTTCTTTTTCAATAACCTCTTTGCTAATAAAGGATTAAAACATGAGGTGTCTGTGTGTGAAAGGGATTTGGTGTCCTATAATAAGCCCGAGGCCGCTTAATGTCTCTTCGAATCTGTTTTATATTCAAGGTAATGAGGGAAAACTAACCGTCATAAGAACGTAGGTTGAAACGAACGATCCAAACCTAGCTGCAGAATTAGTAACCCCAAGAGCGCATCCTCGAACAGGAGTGGGAAATATCTCGGTGACGATCTGCCAAGTCACTTGCAGTGCCACTGTTATTGCAGACTTGCCCAGCATTGACATTACTACTATAAGCCAGCCCAAATCTGAAGAATATAGAATTAGTAATACTTTTAATGCAGCTTTGTACTAAGCAATATCGTTGTCAGAGCATTTGTCAAATATATAGTAATTTCATTTGTCACCTAATTTATTGATCAAGTAATGTCATGTAATTATATTGATTATTAATTATGAATTATTAAACAGCACCCTATGAAGTAACGTACAAGATACTTCGTGGTCACATAATATAATTATATAAGTATATCATCTTCATTAATTTATACTTTATTCATAAAACCCAGGTAAGGGACATTCTATTAATCCCAATATGTGGGGCTAGGTGTTGATAAATTTCATTTCATTGAATAGATTGATATATTTTGAATTACAACAATAAATGAGTTGCACAAGTCTATGGTTGCCAGTTTCGTACAGAGGGGAAAGGAGTGTCCCAGATCGATGATGATCAGAAAAGGTTGCCCGACCTTGAAATAGAGGTTTCTGAGGCAGGACATATATAACTTTTCATGTAGTGGAAATAGTCGAAAACACAGGAGAAATAGTCAACACAAGTAATGACATACTTTTCTTATTGTGGCTATGTCCAGGAAATAGTGGAAAAGGATGCTGCATTGAAAAAATCAACACTACAATGAAACTATTTGTGACCTGCTTTGCGAAAACGGGTCTTATGTAGTGTAACATGTTATAGTAGACCTGTTTTCGCAGAGCTGGTCACACATTTTGTTGCGGAAATAATATCTACCCAGAAATAGAAAGTGTGGGATTGGAAAAGAGTTTGTGGTACGCATAATAGCGTGCACCATAAAGGGCAATATCTGTACCAATTGTCACATAGTACAGATTGCCATTATCGGACGCAATCTTTAATGTGCGCACTCACCTTTTGGTACAGCCAAAGTTAGGAGGAGTAGAACTCCCGCAGCGGCCATGGTGATACAAAACGGTGGAATACGGAAAGACTTGTTGTAGAGAGCTAGTATGTACAAGTACGCAGGAGCTTCCATTATACCACAAAGGAAGAAATTGATATATGGGTTGCCGGCAAGTTGTGATGTGTTCATTGAAAGTCCATAATACACAAATGACGCTGCAAAGCTGAAGTTGAATCCTAGCGAATTACGAGCATGATGATTGGAGTCATTTTTATAAATTGATACAGAAAACAAATACTTCTTATCAGGTAGGTATATACCTCCCTGTTCCTATGTATTGATTTGTGATGCTAGTGGCTAAATTTATATGAAGTGTGTAATTTGGAACTGCCTGTATAGCTTCATGTTTGACACAATACACTAGTATAAAGTCTCTAAAACTATATTAGTAACGCATGCAAAACCCTACCAGAGTTATATCCAAGACACTTCTTCAGAGATGAGCTAGTCTTCTTGGGATACAGAAGAAGTTCAATAGGGAACTATCTCTATCTCTATTTATTATCACAATTCAACAAAATATTGAATCAATATCAGTGTGTGTAGTGTAACACACATTCATAACGTCTACTGCACGAAATTAAGCTTGACTTGCCTGCGAATTGCTCCAAGCTATTTATTTTTATGGGAAACCAGACCATAATTATAAGGCTTTCTTTCAATGGTCGGGACAACTTGAATTCTATACTTAGACAGAAGACAACGAGTCATTGAAACGCTTGACGCTTGACACTTTGATCGTGATTATAAAACCATACGTGTATAGGCATTTTTATTACAACAATTATTTTTTAAAAAAATAGATATTATCATAGGAATTGTATGTATTATTTACCAAATGGAAGCTAATTGTTCGTGTTATTAGATGTAGAAAAACATAAGTTTTTGTGCTGGAGGAAATGTGATATCTGTGAGGGTAAATTTGCTAAACACCGACACGCTGCTTCAATGATTAAATAAACTCAATCTTACAGCAACCGTATATTCATAAATTGCTTCTTATTCCGGCTGCGATGTTATATATATTCCCTCCTATAATCTCATTCTATCAATAGTTAGGGAAGTTTCAATATTTGCGATGTGCAATTGCAGGGAAAACTCATCCTTGGGCATAGAGTGCTGCCAACTATATGAATATAAAGCCTACCTTTAAATGATATTCGATAAATGAAAATCGAGTGCTAATCACCGACCTTTATAATTTGCCGAATGATCCGATATCCGAACCGAGCCGAACCGATATTTAATAAATTCGGGAGAAATTCGGTAAAATCTCTCTTTTATTCGGCCGAATTTAGTCCGAATTCGGACTAACTTCGGACTAAATTCGGACGTCACATATTGGGCCACTGTGTCGCCATTTCCCAACGGATTGGAATACTTTAAAAAGCTCTGTAATGCTGACATGTTCCCGGTTCGTTTGGTATACAATACAAGTTCATAGTCTTAATTAACTTGCCTGTACATACGTTAATTGATAATTTAATATATTTTTTCATATTGTAAAATATTCACCTTATATAATACATTACTAGCAACGATTGCCAAATGAGGTACAGATATTGATTCAATAATTATATGATTTTAGGACAGTCAAATAGATATGTTCAGGTATTTAATACATTTTAAATTTTGGAAAAGGCTCAAATCGTTTTCGAGTAATGAGCATAAGTATTCGGACATAATTTTAGACATTATTTAGGCAAATTAGTTATACCTGAGTATAATGAGTAATGAGCGGCACTATGTGTAGAAAGACAGAGAGAGAGAGAGAGAGAGAGAGAGAGGAAAACAGAGACTTGTTATGTATATATGTGTTATGTATACTATATGTTATGTATACTGTATATTATGTATACTATATGTTAGTTATATGGTATACGGTATATATACATGTATGTATGGATGATATATTGTATGTATATTATGGTGTATGTGGCCAATTCCACCAATTTGGCAACATTTGGTCTCCTAGTGTCATAATCATTTTATATCATTTTCTGAGTCAGGTGTGTATGTCAGGTGTGTATGTATGTATATGTATGTTATATAAGCATAAAAGATTGCAGAATGCCGAGTTTTCCGAATTTCGGCCGAATTCGGCCGAGTTTCGGCCAAAACTCGGCCGGGTTTCGGCCGAGTTTCGGCCGAATTGATCCAATTCGGATAACCGAAGTTTGGTATATGGGTAAATGGTCTTCCATAGTATAGGCACAATGAGGTATAACAGCGTGTCTTCCGTTAGAGACCCTCATATAGCAGGTCAGGGCGATGTTAACGCTGCTATGGATGCTACGGATGATCTGGGAGTACGGACAGTGTGTGGGGCGGGTGTGCATGGGGCACTATACACAAATTGTTATTGCTTATAAGCAGCACATTTTATAGTTACACACCAACAATTAGTAGGTTATAAGAACTGAAAGAGAATCGAATGTTGATATACCATGTATATATAATTTAACAAGTGGCAGTATACGTACAAAATGTATGAGCACATGACTGTGGCCAATCGTAATTTTGGACGTCGCATGATATCCATGATTCCGCTTTTCGAACCTAAGTCATTCTAGAAACAGAAATAAAATTACATTATAAATAATCATATATGATTAGACCCCAGAGCGTTGGCATTGTATTTTCAGGATAAACTATTGATAATATTGATACTAGCATGATCGTTTTGTGCTACAAGGCTATCGTTTTGTGTTACAATGTTAATATACAGGACATACGTCTTGATTAATCTCAAAGTCTTCTGGCAAGGACTTTTTGTTATAATGAGCCATTTTCTTTAGGAATGTCTTCACTTCATCAACTCTGCCTTTCGTCAGTAGCCAACGCGGTGACTCGGGTAAACAGCTGGAACGCATTGAATGGAGGACGTTAGAGATATAAAGCAGCATTTAAGGTGCGTTTCCACTGGATCGCTTGTATCTGCGCTCAGGAAAAATAAAAGAGCGGACCTAGAGCGGACCAAAAGAGCGATCCAGTGGAATCGCACCTTAATTGTGTATGTGGGAATCAGCAAATATAAATACTGGTTTGGAAAATTATGAAACATAATAATAAACGTGAAAACTTAGCTTTAATTAGGATTATTATCGACAAAATTAGGCAGGACAGGGTTTATAAATAATTTTCTTAAAAAGGCAATTAGAATATCTCACAGTCCATCGTTAATCAGGGATAAGCATAAAATAATTGCTTTTTATAGAGTAATATTTTGAAAATATATATCAGCGTCTTCGCATCTATTTAGTGAAATCTGAACAGTGAAGAAACAACTGTGTAAAATCTGAGAAAGGTCTGTCACGGTTCTAATCGTGTCAATAAGTACAATTTCTCGAGTATTTGGCCAACGAAACATTTGAACTAACAAGAGAAATATGATGAAGACGGGTATATCCAGAAGAGCAGAGAAAATCTGCAAGTGACGCCATTCTTGGAGGAGATATGCCACTATAGGCATAGATATGTAACCAAGAACCCAGAATAGCGACCAAAATCCAGCGAAGAAACTTCTCATGGAGTGATGAATGTATTCTATACCTGAGACAAATATTCAAGTAAACATTTCAAATAAACGCAAAGTAACCAAATGCAAATTTCTCTGCATGTTTAACGAATAGCTAAAGAGATAAGAATGTATGTATACATGTTTATTTCCAGTTCAATACGGTTACATCAATATATTCAATACCTGGAAATGGGTACCCCATTCTATGCTAATCATAGATCTACCAGGAGGTCCCTTATTTCCATCCGTATCTCTTTAGCTATCCGTTAAGTCTCGATATAATTTGTGATGAAAGATAGAAATATGAATGTTACTATTAGAATAATTACCCAGTATAAATCCTGTATTTGACCGCACCATATCAAAGACACCCAGACTGAACCTCGACGCGATGTATGAATACGGATCTGTAGCGAATCCTCCCCCCAAAGCAGATGCAAATGACAATATTGTACTTATGAGCATAACTTTCCTTCTACCAAATCTGGAAATACATATAACATACAATACCAAATTAGTATTTAATTTCAAGCCAATAACGGATATTTGTTAATGTTCCACAGTATATAATTACTAAAAAAAACCTTCCAAACTAGGAATGATATCTACAAGTGATACACTTGATATAACTTTTGAAAATGTATAAGAGCTTACGTGCCACATTCTGATTTATATGCAACTGGTCATTTATTTTGTGTGTGATAGACTATAGATATTTCTCCTACATGTCTGCAATAGGAGTGAGGAATAGGCATCCAATGAAGCGGCCTAGCATGTACGCCCCTGATATGGTCCTTCCAAGACCCTCAGCATCGCATACAAGATCCCACTGCATGTAAATAAAAACCAATCAGTAAATAAATAAGCGATGCTATCATTATCACCTTATCTAACATATATATGTTATGTACATCTGCAACTTTTCGTTATTGAAGAAAGTAGTGTATATTAGAGATAGAATTTCAATAATATCCTTCCAATAATATTTTAAAAATAATTATTAACTTTCCTTTATTTTTTCCGCTTCAGTATACATGTACATATAATAGTGTCTATAAATTAATATTCTTTGTTTTACGTTTCCATATATTTCACCATAATACCATATTATACCATTAGTATTCAGGTGGGTACGGGAAAACCCACACAAATTGAATAGATCACATCGTAGAAATCACTTGTGAACATATATATATATATATATATATATATATATATATATATATATATATATATATATATATATATATTTTGCATGTGGGACCAAAGGCTCTACAGCTTCCTAAATATTTTGAAGCATAAAGCAACAGATGTATTTCCTTGAAAATTACTTTTAAACAGTCCGGAACCTAGAGAACAGTACCTCTTTTATTGCTGAAGTCCTATAGAAAGTAGGCCCATAGTTCCACGAGGAACAACCAATGGTTTGACTAGTTAAACCAGTGCCTGCCATTGAGGCAGTGTCATTCTCGGATGGACAGTTTCCCTCTGAAAAGTATTCCGACCATCTCGTCTCATTGTAAAGATATGTATGGCAACTATCTCGTTCACATATTCCATGCCTGCATTTATTAGGCACCAACACTGATAGATATTGTTGCAGGGAGCAATTCGAGCCTGTTGGAACTTCTTCAATGGTGCAATGATGGGGAGGTATGTTGGCGATGAAAACTGGGGATAGGGTGTAGTATGCATACACTACAGCATCTAAAGACGACAAGATACAGAGGAAGAACTGGTATACACCGCGGGTCCCTACATGCTTTTCCAGAACATGATCATAAGTGTGAATCCCCGCCATTATCAGCTGAAATAAATATAGATAACTGTGAAGAGAATATGTAATTATCGGTGTGAAATATGTAATTATCGGTGTGAAATCAACCGACTCGTGTTATAGACTGCGTATCGTGGTATATAGTATCCAATGCTACTCCCATCGTTGAGTTGGTCCATTTAGTGCAAGGCTAGCGCTGGTCTGTGATTCTCTAGATTTCTAGCTAGCTACTGCCTCTATACTATCTCTGCCACCTATAAGATCCAAGTGTTTGCATGGGTCTAGCTATTATATTTCAAATGCACAAGTACCACACTTTTGATAGTTTGCATGTCATTTACCAATTGCGAATATCCGCCGAATTTAACTTTTCTTTCTAATAAATCGTAATAAGTGGTATAATGATTTTTTAATACTGATTTTCTCGGGGATTTTTTAAAAAAGAAAAACACGCCAAAGAACTGCAAATGTTTAAGCCCATAGCATATCACTAGATTTGCCTACTCGTTTGCAACGCAAAACAACTCAGTGTCATAAACAGAGCTAAGGATGTCAGCGCGGCTAAAATAACCCCGGAAAATAAGCTGAGGTAAACAGGAGATCGAGCTCACTGGCTGTACCTGCGCAAATTGCCATTTTCCCAAGTCTTCAAACATTTAATGCAATTGTTTATGTTGCTCTCCGCTCCAAATCCAAAACATGCAACATGTTAATTCAAAGTTTGTACAACAAGGTGTCCTTTCGTTTCCGTATGAATATAATTCAGTTGTCAAAATATTCAATATATAAATATAAATGTATACATAAATACCTCAACGATCACAATATATGCGGGATGCAACCCATTGAACCTCCAATTTTATTACTAAATTAAATAGGAGTTCCCCTCGAATCTGGGTCATATAATATTATATGACAAACCTCAGCTTGCTGCTACCATGCATACATACAAAGTTAAGTAGTTCCAGATGTAATTTCGAATAACAATTCATGATTGGATGTGCTTTGCTCCCGAGCTATTCTTTGATTTTATAATCATGGTTAATGGGCTTTTAATTAGTTTCGCTGGTTAATTCTTTGATAAGGGCGGATCCTGGTGCGTTGTAATGAAAACGAATTTCATTGATTAATGCCATTTTACCAGGCTGTAAGTTCAGATACTGGGGTAGTATACTGCCATGTGTATTAGTGATGAGAAGAAACACGCTAACGGGTGCTACACCCTACTCTTTTCGAATCTTTTCGCACTCTGCCTACAGCATCGTGCTTATGCGGACAAATCTCGTCCAATAAATTTTCGATTATTGCTGGCTCGTTCCATTCCCTCTATGATTATAGAGCATGCATATCTATTTTTAATTTGTAATGTAGATCGAAGTGTTGGAAGATTAGTTTGCAATTTTATATTCGCTCAGACTTTTCGATCGTCTCTGTCCAGGATTTTATCATAATTCCATTTGTAATTGTAGGCCTAATTGTTCATCTCTTCATGATGTCCCATCGTAAATAAAACTCCATTGAGAATCTTGAATCATCACCAACATTACTATGGAATTGCACTCTTGGTGTAGAAGACGAAGTGTTAGACCATTTAATCCAATGGGGGTCAGGGTGTGTTTGTTTTACCCATTTTGAAGTCCTAAGTAAACTTAGCCGGGTATGATTGGCGAAAACACAAAAGTTAATCATCTTTGAGCCCAGTCGTCATTAGGACGGGTCACCGCCTTCGTTTAAAGTGTTTTAGCAAGTAATATCTCTTACCAAATAGCCGTTATTACAAACAAAACCTTTTCGATTGAACGTTGATCTCGATGTACACACTCTAAGAAAAAAGGGTTCTTTTGGGTTCTAGATAGAACCCCATGGTTATACCAAGAACCCTATAGGGTTCTTCGACACCTAAAAGGGTTCTTCGGGACCACCGGGGGTTCCATCTAGAACCATAGGGGTTCTTCAGCGATTTAAGGGTTCTTCGTGCACTTGAAGGGTTCTTTAACTCAAAGCGGTTCTACATAGAACCCCCTTTTTCTCCTTAGGGGTTCCGTCTAGAACCATATATATATAGGGGCTTTTGCCTCATTTTAGGGTTCTTCCTGAACTTGAAGGGTTCTTTAGCTCAAAGCAGTTCTACAAAGAATCTCCTTTTCTCCTTAGGAATATTCATCGGGATCCATGTAAAAACAGACAAATATTTTTTTTTTTTTCAAAAAAATTTTCAGCTGCATACATCAGTGCATCATAAAAGCATATAAAAAAAATTCTACATCTTAAAATCAAGGTTTATATAGGCAGGAGAGAGAGAATTAAAAGCATTTTCTAAAGAATGTGAAACAAATGTTATCCCTTCAAACAGATTACTTTTATGTGATGTGTCACATGAAAACGAGTCATATGGAATTATTTCAATTATGTGGGTGTGTGACTTTTAATGAATTTCTGCACATGTCTCCTGGGTCGATTCATACACAAACTTTACATATTATTAAAGTTGCATGTCTCTAGATTACAGGGGGGTCTTTAGTTTGAATCAATCCGAGCAACTTGAAGGAAACCAAAATGTGATGCAACCTCCAGTGGGCTCAGATTTTCAAAAATGATTTTCAAAAACGGAACGGTTGATTTCACCAACTTTTAGGGCAGCTAGGACTTAGATCTTTGAGTGTGAGACGCATAGGTCCCTGTTATACCCTCGTGCCAAAGGATGTTTCATGAGCATTTTTTCATTTTCAAATCAAAGGATTCGTTTGACATTGCAAAGTAGGTAAGAAGAATAACACTTTTTAGGTACATCTCTATGGCACAAATTCTGAAAAAGTTGACTTTTTTCTGGTGGCCCATAGAAATTTTGTGAGATATTGACCTAGTCCAGTTTTTTCCCCTCTTTTCAAATCTGGCCTCCAATTTTTTCTAATGGCATTATTGGCGACGTTATCGGCAATCCGACTGTTCTCACCAGGTGGCAGTACCGTGGAACTTGGCTTTTACTAGGTGCCCTCACAGGTTACTACATGCTATTTACAATTTCTATTAGAACAAAAGTCTCACTAGTAATACTTATATGAGGCATGTATACCTTATAGATATTACACTTTATAAACTTGGGAATATTGAAAGCAATGAAATAAATACTTTATTTGTATAACTTACCTGCTTGATGTTGAAAAATGTTGTGAAGAAAGCACCCTTATAATTCTAATATTATTACTATGAGTACTACTGAAGTACCAGGATTGTCAAACACCAAGTTGCTCTGGATACCTATGTCAGCTACAGGAGAGGATTATATTAAGGGTAAGTTTAAGTGATGGAAATGGATGAGGAACTCTGAAAAAGTCAAGCAAAGGGACTGCATATAATATGCAGTCTCTCCTTGAATGCTCTTTGGCAAAATGCTTCTGGCAGAGAGTGTTGAATGTTTCAGACGAGAGATTTGAAGAAGTAGACTGGAAAAATATATTCGAAAGAATATATCTAGTCACCAGCGAGACCAGGTTACAGTCTCTCCAGTATAAGATCTTGCATATGGTCATCCCTTGCAATGAATATCTGAAGAACATAACAGTAAGAAAAAATAAACAGTGTAACTATTGTACTGTAAAAGTAGACGATGTATGCCTCTTTTTGATAAATTGTCAAAACGCCAGAAAATTGTGGAATAATCTATTAGAATGGATTTATAACATCGGCTACTTTAATAAAAGTAGAAACGACAGAGATATTGTTAGAAAAAATAAGAACAAAGTAGTAGTTGACCCAGTTCAAATATGCTTCGGTATACCTGTAGAGGATGACAACTCCAGGATAATTAACTGGTTTATTATACACACTAAATCTTTTATACATAGGCAGAAACTGTTTCATAACAATGAACTGTCTTTTATCCATCTGATGAATGAACTCAACTCGAGAATGAATGTAACGATAAAATCCATGTACATGAAACCCAGAAAAAACATCAAAACCCTCCCCTGGAGAAGAGCAAAGGAGGACATCTCTGAATACTTAAAGAGAAAATCTTAGAAAAATCTTATATAAGATTAGCTGTAGAAAGAACTAATTATTGTAGTGACCCGAAATGGTTGAAAAATTTACTATGTTTTAATGAATAAGTCCCTTCCTTAAGAAGGTAAGAGTAAGTGTACATTATATTCGCCAGGCGGCGTGGGTGTATTAAATAGGTATATTCCTACATAAGAGGTAGTCTACACTGGACAACCCAGGTGGCGCCACTCTAGATTGAGCATATATTGTCGGAAAACAATCGAGGTAAATTTTGATAAGCTATCCCATGTGTAATCGCTTAAAGATTCCTTGACATTACCTTCAAAAAACTTTATTAAATCGTATGAAAATGTTTAGAGATGTAGAAGCCGAGATGGCAGGTTATGATGAATAAAGATGTTGTAAAAACAAAACAAAAAACATGCTGCCTTAGCACTGAGCACAAATCTGCTGTTATAAGGACCAGTCTAGATTCAACAGGGAATAATGAAATCAATACTTTATTCAGAATTAACATTGTAAATTACAAGCAATTTTATGGATGCCAAATCAGGGTTCTATGTAAAACCCTACCTATTTTGGCTAGAGGGTTCTTCAAAGGGTTCTTCAAATCGAGGGTCTATGTAGAACCCTGCCTATTCCCGAAACAGGGGTTCTACTTAGAACCCTCAAAAAAGGGTTCTAAGTAGAACCCTTAATTAGGGGTTCTGCCATGTCGACAAGCTGAAGAACCCTTAAGGGTTCTTGTTAGAACCCTTTCTTCTTAGAGTGCACTGCTGCTAAACATGTATGTTCTCTCGTAATAAAACTCGATTTGCAAAAAGAATACTTTCTGGAAGGGTTGAAGACCGTTGATATTTTGATATACATATATGAATTTATTTACTGCGAAAACAGATTTCAAATATATTAGAGCTAGAAAATATCCAAGGCAAACACTTCTGGAGACTGGAGACTGGAAACATTTTCCTATTCAAAACAAATTTTAGCGGTTACAAATGAGAAACAATATAGCCCAAGTGTTTTTTTTGTTTTTGCAACTGACTTCATTCAAATACCTGCCATATGGGCATTTACAATTTTAAGACATGGTTTAATAGGCAATGATAAATGAAAAACAATAATACAAGAAAGCCTGACCTGTTACAAATGAGTCAGAATCTTAATTATTAGAAGAATTACCGGAGATGCTCAAGGGAGAAGGTGACCAGGACATTGTTGGATAGAAACATTTTGGCGAATATGACCCTTGGATAGACTATCGACCTTGTGAGTAGGGGCTATTAAAATTTGAAGAACTGCCCGGATTTGGCGTTATCTCCACGTTTCGTGAGACCTTACATTTCCATGTGGATCCTATCGTCAACCTTTTTTGTAGCCCAAGTGTTGCGAATATAATGATTTTGACTTTAACTTTAACAGATTCTGTTGCAATCATCATTCACGGGAGATGAACGTCTTTTAAATTCCGGACAGTTTCCATGGCAACAACATAATGTATCATTGGATACATCCCATTTTTGCCATGAAGACGTCATTAAATACTGTTTGTTCTCAAATAGGGCAAAAAGTGGTGAAACTACTTTACTTTAATTTCCTTGATTTGTGGTTACCATGACAGAAATATATTTCTTAAAATATTGTTTATAGAAACCAGGGTCTGAACATTTTTTTAAAGAACAGTTATACCTGTATCCCGGAAAAGGTCTCTATTTTCATATATATCCTACTTTCCCCATTAATTGTTTCCCTATGTAACCTAATATAAATATCTTTGCACAAATTTATAGTGGGTCCTACATGTAGGACGACTGATATCTAGCTCCCGTACTAGGGAGAGGTCTGAAATTGTGTATGTGATGACAGCTAGGTATATGACTCTACATCACATATTTAATATGAACTTTCTAGCAGCAAAATTCCCGATTTGGGTCTCAGTGGGTTAAATCAATCTTATCATCAGTTTATCCAAAAAATAAATAAATCCATAGATAAAAGTTTGAAGCAGTATTGTTCTAAGTGGGATAGGCCCTTTCGACATGTAAACAGCTTTAGGATTTCGTGCAGTCGCTCGGGATCAACGTCCTTAATATTTGCGGGTTGGGTTTAATGGAGAATAGGTTAGTTTTTTGTTAATTTCTTACATCATGTTGTTAATGCTGATTTGCATAGTTTTGTCCCGCAAGACATGATCATCGGGAAATTATCGGGCGCATCTGTTGGAAGGTGAATAATGTGATGAGATAAGCGCCGTGATTAAGTAACCGCTAAGGATGAAATTTATTATTGTGTAAACTTATAGTAGAGTAATTGCAAAGGTAAAAGATGGAAGTGTAAGGATGATTTACTATGGAATTGAGGCGACGCGAGAAAACATCCACATGTTGGACAGGCGCTTTTTGTATTTGTATTTTGTAAATTGTACGGCCAAAATGGTAATAAAAAAAAACAGAAAAAAAAGAACAATATTGTTTTCCATAGTGCAATTCCGAATTTATATTTTGAACTTTAAATAGATAAAATTATTCAGATTAATGAATTCAACAAGAGTGTTTTTAATTACTTGAATTATTGTAGTTTGTATGATTGCTTTTAACCCGTCCCTCTAATGAAGAAAAGGCAGTAGACAGGGGCAGTACAATGCAGAAGGGAGAGGGTATTCAGGGGGTGGAGGGTTTTTGAATTAAATGTTTTGGGTCGTAGAAATGGGAGGAAATGCATGGGGGCTTAAATTAAATCTCAAACAACGTATCAACAAAGAAATCAGTCATAAATCTTTCACAGTATTGTTTAGATAATGCAAAGTTTGCTAGTGTTTATTGGAATATTTTTTTAGAAAATTCATTATCAAATGAGAGATCGGTTATTTGGATATCGTTTCCTGGTTAAAGATTTCAGAAAACATTATTGTTCTATTGGGACGCATTACATATGGGATGAATTCATACAAATTGTAGAGTAACATAAGGAACAATTGTAAATCAAAAAATGTCTAAGCAAATCGAGCGCATTGATTCAAAAGGGATGTCTCTTCAGATCTTCTCCCAAATTTCGTATATATTTCTAAGAGCATTGCCTGAAAATAGCTAATGCTGATATGACATTTGAAAATATTATACAACGTTTATTGCCTAATAAATATCTCGAGAAACGATCGATACATTTTAGGGGTAATGAAATAGGTTCTAGATGCAAGGTCAAGTAGGTAATGTCAGGTAGGCCTACTTGTTGTTAGCATCTACGTTGATATAAAACACACAATCGTCAACGTGCCTACGAGTTATACAAGTGGGATCCTGACCACGCGAGTCTGTATTATCAACAATTAAGGGTTGCAATGGAAATCGGTGAGTAAAATGTTTAGAGATTACTTAACATGCGTATGTATTTTCTATAACTGTGTTCAAATAATTACCAAGGCTTGGAAGAGTATGCCTTTCATCCTGTAGTATACAATTTATTTAACCTAGGCGCGTGTAATGCTTATTCGATTATTTATCTCTGATATATTATGTGGCCGTGCCGCTCAATTCTTTTATTTCTCATTCTATTTGGTATGCCTTCCATGATAAGGAAACTAATTGATTTCTAAGGCATAATGGTTAACTTAATGAAAGGTTAAATTGTATAGCCTATAGCAGACGTGTTTGCTTTTGTGTTTTTAATCAAGAAAAGTCTCTAGCTCGTTGACATAAGGATGCCCCTCTTTCAGTCATGGGTGTATGCGTGTGTGTGTGGTGGTGGTGGTGGTGGGGTGGGGGTGGGGGGGGTCTGCAATTGTTAATCGTTTTTAAATTTTACTTGTTATCTGTATTCATAATTATATGTATTAGACATCTGGCGCGTGGGCAATATTTTAGTTGAGTTAAATAAACTCCCTTTGAACCCTTCTTGATTCTCTAATTTTGTATTAGTGATGAAGTATAATGATTGAATTAGGGTATTACACGTATTATGAGAGTATAATAAAGGCATTAATTTAACCTGGCATTTAATTCAGCTGTTCATATCTTCGGTAAGTTCAGGCCTGGATTTCCTGTCACACAATTTTACTCCAAAGAAAAACTTCCGGGATAGTGTAGACGGGGGTTGGGGGTTAATGTTAAGCATATTATTTCTGCCCGGTGAGAGTGCGGCCCATGTATGCGAGTTTGTAGCGCCTGCATGTTCACCTTCTAAGACAAATACATTCATGGGGAATGATCGGATTTGTAATTTTGATAAACCGTTGGAAAACGGATCAGGTTATCGTTGGTATGAATGCTATATATGAACATTTACTATAGGTGACGAGTATAATTATAAGGTCTGGTGCGCATCTCTGAAATATTTAAATATTTAACCATCTAATCACTGGATTGGCTTCGGTACCCTCTATCCAGTGGCAACTAGCTAGATAAAGATGTATCTGTGAAGCGATGATCAGAATGTTTCTCAAACTGGGAATAGTTATGTAAATATTTAACTTATGTAAACAGTTTTGTCAGGTACTCTAGTGTGAGTGGCGCGATAACAACTATACCACGAACCATGCCCAGACCTTATAAGCGTCAATGATTGCCTTGATGTACACGCACCCTTTATTCCGGACCGAGTAAGGGGGGGGGGGCGCATCGGTTTGAAATTTTATCAAGAGGAACCTTAGTAATTACTACTCAGTATATAAATACATTTATAATGGTGTCGGGGATACTTATCTTTAAACGTCGTTTGTAATGTTTGGAACCCAAATCAGAGCTAACATTGTATATCAATACCGATATTCATATTTATTATAATAACAGATATATGTTCTATACGCAATACAAGTGATCAGTTCTATTCATTTTGTGTCACAGGAACAACTGATTTCGTCCGATAACACATGTTTTAGATAGTAGAATTAGTGCTAGAGTTAATCCATCTGCTGGGATACATACGACAGAGTTGCTGGTCGCTGTTATCACAACTCAAGGATACAAATACCGTACCTCTCCACAGGAGAACAACACCTAGATCTACGCTGAAATTTGTATTACAATAGTATCGGTATACTGTAATTAACAACTGTAGCCTATGTCAAACCACTTATAACTAGACGATATTTCTTGTGACATTAATGGGCTCCGTTTTTCACATTGCTAAATACTATACAATTTTGGGGTGCTGTTATGACGTTTTGCTTTGGTGAGTAGTATAGCAACCGAATACCACCTCTGCCCACTAGGAAATATACGGTGACGAGTATCTTCTAAATACATCGGCCCAATAACTTTGGATAAGCCACAGTGTGTCAATCCCAGTGTACGGCAATGAGGTAGAATATGAGGATATGAAATACAAGAGAAGATAATTCTTAAACAGATTCTAGGAATATGCCATTTTCCTCCACCATATTTGCAGGTAAGACAAAGCAAGAGTAAGGTTTCAAATATTCTTTGAGAGATTATGTCAATGTTTCATAAGGTATTATCTCAACAGCTTTCGTATAGTATACAAAGTCCATCCAATAAGGTAGTACGTTCATCAATATTCCTAGCCATACCAACCCAAAATATATAATAAGACACACATACTTAATTACTTTTATGGTAGAATTCATGGTAGAATTATGGTAGAATATCTGCTCTTACTTATATTGCTTTATGTCGTACGTATGTATCTTTTTTTTTACTTTTTTTTTACGTTTTTTGCAAAAACAAAAAAAAGGTAAAAAAATAATAATGATACATACGTATGTATCATTGCGTAGAAAATGAAAACTTATGTATATTGTAGTAGTATTGATAGTAGAATATTAACTATATAATCTGAAGTCTTCTTTATGGAACTTAACCTGAGAATAGCATTGTAACGATGCTATGCGTATGGAAATACAAAATACAAATCAAAACAAATTACCTCATTAGTAAAATGATGATATACCAGTCCATAACTTCAGACCAGAAATCGGTTTCGATAAAACCTACTATGCATCGCGAAATTGAGACTATTCCACTTAAAATGACATGAATCAATTATAATACATATATACATGTATGTACGCATATCAGATATATATAGTTCAATATACATACAATAACGCAACTAATAAATAAATATTGAATAATCAACTAATTTATATAACTTTTTATCGTGCAATATTTAAACATACTTTCATGATAATTATTCACATTTCTTTAAATTCATTTTTTAAACGTGGATTGCCAGTTAATTCGTTTAAAACATGCAAGCATTTGATTTCATTGTTTTACTTTTACAAATATATTTTTTGATAGTACATTATATAATGAAATCAACAATATGGTAATTGCAATGCCTTCGAAATATAAATATTCTTTCTGAACCGATAGCTTTAATCAAGTTGCGAGGCAAAATATTTTCCGTGTGTACTCGGTAGTAAGTGAGATAAGTAATGAACATCCCACGACCACAGGAACTCCCCAGGACTGAACGCAATATGCCAAACGGTTAAAACACTATTACGGACGGACAGAATAACTGATCCTATTATGTAGATTAACAACTATCATCTTTCCTCTTACACTAATTACTATTACTCATGCACCGCTCCTTTCCTTCCATAGTAGTAGCACGTACTGCACCAAACATCCCCTGGCAGAAAATCATGGACAATGCTAGATAATAGTCCCCGTGAGCCTTGTATATCCTTATCACTAATGGCTGTATAAAAATGTAAATATTTAAAGAGAAAAAAAAGAGATGTGCTGTAAGCCCACTATCCTGAGCAGGGATTGGTCATAAACTGAACATAAAATAGAAATTGATCTTCCCCGATTAGTGTTCGCCTGCATCTAATACTTATATCTCTCACCCAATAAATGGTTGACGGCTACAACAGGGAATATAGATATAATACAAATAAATTGCAACCCCCGCCCCCACCTCAGGGTGTAATATAGGGGATGGTGGGGGAAAATATGCCACCACCGAGGCGGCGGTTTCCCTTAGGTTACCGCGGTATCAAGAAGTGGCCCAGACAGATTTATTTTTTTCATTTGCAGTAATAATGCAGAATATGCGGCCCGGGATTTACAAAAATTTCTTGTCCGGGGGCGGGGTGGGTATTTCATAATATTTCTCTAAATGCCCAGGACATTCTCCATTACCCCCGGGGTGGGACAATTGACAAGTATATTAGTGCTGGGGAGTTAACTTCATCACTCTTTGATTAAAGTAAAGTTCCGAGCTAAACTAACTGTAAACTACAAACCCAATTTCGGATAAGCATATTAAATTGGAGTAAATTTAAACAATGCCATAAATATAATTCCCCTTTAAAACTAGAAGAAATCGACAATGAGATTTTGGCTAGACCTTTCGAATATGAAGAAGTTACCAATATAGTAAAGAAAAAGCTCAAGAATAACAAGTCGCCAGGTTGTGACGGGTTCACGGCAGAATTTTACTCTTTCTTTTGGTATGCAATACATGAGATATTTATGAATATGTTTGAATATTGTTTCAGTGTGGGGAGAATCTCAGACAGCCAAAGCAGGGGGCTCATCAGTGTCCTGCCCAAGAAAGACTCCGATCTTACTGTACTAGGGAATTGGAGACCGATCACGTTATTGAACGTAGATTATAAGATTATGTCTAAAGCTATCTCAGCGAGACTGGAATTTTATTTACATGATATGATTAGCACCGATCAATTCGGTTTTATTAAGGGTAGAAATATAGGGGTTGCTATAAGAAAGATAGATGACATTCTTTCAATTCTTGAGAAAAAAAAAGAAAAAGGCCTTGTGGTCTCATTCGATTTCACCAAAGCGTATGATACAGTGAGTTGGGAGTTCTTGGACGGGGCACTGATGTCCTTCAATATTAACCAAAAGTTTAGATCCTGGATCAGAGTAATGTTAAATAGATCCCAGGCTGCTTTCTGTAATAACGGACACGCCTCTTCCTGGTTTGACATCAGAAGAGGGGTGAAACAAGGCGACCCAATTTCCCCGATATTGTTCACAATTGTTGTCGAAATGTTAGCCTTAAGCATTAAAAAAGAGGAGGATATTAGTGGTATAATGATAGGTGACTACCAATCCAAAATTATACAATTTGCCGATGACCTAACGATCACGGTTAGAGATGAATTTTCTTTAGTTAAAACATTAAGGATTATAAATGATTTTTATCTTGCCACAGGCCTCAAACTTAATCCAAAAAAAACCAAAGGCTTTAATGTGGGAGATATCCGCCTAACAAATAGGGAAGTCTTGAGCTTCTCGTGGGAAAAACAAATTAGAATATTGGGAGTTACTCTTATGTCCCCAAGAAATGAGAAGATGTTGGTAGAAATCAATACAAACGACCTAGTAACCAGAGCCAAGGCTATTCTATGTGAGTGGAACAAAAGATCCTTAACGCTCAAGGGAAGAGTTTTAGTGGTAAATGTGTTTATCCTACCTATTTTTCAATACACACTAGCGTGTGTCCCTATCCCAGTTACGAAACAGAAACAGATAGAAAAAATTATATCTAAATTTATCTGGAGAAGCCCTAAAAAAAAAATAAGTACAGATTTTCTGGTACAGAAAGTTGAAAAGGGAGGGCTGGGACTAAGAAACATCAAGGAAGTAGTAGAAGCAAACAGAATTAAGTGGATTCAAATCATTCTTGAAAACAAAAATTCCAATAACTTTAAAGCGCTTGAAGCAGACACGGGAAGAAGTGTCGAAAGTATTTTCCTCAGTAGGTTTAAGCCTAGGACCTCTTTAAATCATTTTTACCGTGACATCTTTGACTTATGGAATAAGTATTATTACAACAATACCCCTGTGAACGCAGAGGAAATCCGTAAAGAGAGATTATGGTTTAATAGATTAATCAGGGACAAAGGTAAAATGTTTATTTATGAAACCTGGGAAAAGAAAGGTATTAGCGTGATCGGTGATGTTCTAAATGAGCAAGGTCGATTTATGTCACTATTGGAATTAAAAACAGAATATAATATTGATTCGTTTTACTCCTTAAGGAGAGATCTGGTCAAAGCGATACTGGATGAATGGTGGAATATAATTAGAAAAGAGCCAGAAATGCCTGCAAACGATAACATCATGATTGTAATAAATGGTATAGAAATCAATGTCAGATCAGCCAGTGCTAAAGTATTATACAATGCTCTCGTTATGAAGAGAAAACCGAAAATTGAAAAATTGCATGCTTGGGGAAATATGCTTGGTCGAAATGAACAAGAAATGGTGAGCTTCGAGTGGAAGAAAATTTTTTGTCACCCTTATTTGGTCACAAAGGAAACGAGGCTTCAAACCCTACAGTATAGAATTATACATAGAGCTGTAACATGTAACGAGGTCCTGAAAAATATGAACATTGTGAAGACCAACAAATGCTCCTACTGTAGGGGCGTGGATAGTATAGAGCATTTTTTTGTATATTGTAACCGAACTGAATTATTATGGCAGGAGGTATTACAGATTGTATGCGACATGAATCACCTAAGATCCACCCAAAATGATAGGCCAATATTTCCAGTGAGAAATGGTGTAGTGATCTTTAAAGCTGTAGATGTCATCTTTGGCATAGAAAATAGAGGTATGTGCGAAAAAATAATTAACTGGATCCTCCTCCAGGTGAAGGCCATCATTCACAGACAGAAGCTATTTCATCAGGGTTTCCTATCAATCGGAATGGTGATATCCGACTTAATTGGTAGAATTAGGACAGTAATGTACCAAAACAAGGTCATTAATGTGCCCAGTGAAGTAAAGGAGGCGTGGAGAAAAGTTTTTGCAGACCTAACTAGTTTACAGACATAATTGTCACTATTTTTCTAAGCATAGTTCCTAACGAGGACAACGCAGACTGTTAATATTTTTATACTTGTAGTTTTACCTAAGAATAATTAGTAGAAATCTTTTAAACTGGTACCAGAGAGAGAAAAGGCTGAGATGTATTCATAGATGTTACTCGCCTGAGAAGAGCGGTTCTTTGTTGAGAGACTGAATAAAAGTGGTTCAAAAACAAAAAAAAATATAATCAATGAAAATAATATTATATGGTTGCCCCTGCCGTTAATCCTCCACCCCCACTTAAGAGGGATATCTCAGAGCACGAGGTTTTTTTAACCCTTAAACAAATGAAGGAAGGGAAGACACCCGGTAATGACGGCCTGACGGTAGAATTTTATAGATTTTTTTGGCCCGATATCAAAGGAATTTCCTGTAGAATGGTTGACGATGTAAAAACTAACCGCAAGCTGTATTGGGACCAATATCAAGGTGTTATTTCGGTTATCCCCCAAAAAGACTCCGATGTTCGTTATCTCAAAAACTGGAGACCTATAACACTCCTGAACGTAGATTATAAAATCATTTCCAAGATTATCGCGGAAAGAATGAAGTCGGTTTAAGGTTGTATTGTTAATGAAGACCAATATGGTTTCATGAGTGGTTGATTTATAGGGGTAGCGATAAGAAGGATTCACGACATTCTTAGTTACTTACTAGTTACTAATAAAGAAGGTAAAATGGTGACTGTTGATTTCCAGAAAGCCTATGACTCCATAAGCTGGCAATTCTTGTACAAATGTCTTAGGGCATTTAATTTTCCAGAATATATTGTTGAATGGATAGAAATTTTACTGGAAGGGTCAAGAGCCTGTTTTACGACCAATGGTCACATGTCGGACTTTTTTAATATATATAGAGGTGTTAAGCAGGGAGACCCCCTATCACCGTTTTTATTCATGATTGTGGTTGAATTTATGTCGAATAGTATTAGAAAAGCTGAAAATGTGAAAGGTATAGTTACAGGTCTCATAGATCATAAGATCATTCAATATGCGGAGAACACAACTTTGCTAACAGCTGACAAGGAGTCCATGTGGAATGCGATGGGGATTATTAACAACTTTGGAAAGGCTTCTGGCTTAAAGCTTAATGTTGCTAAAACAAAAGGGATTTCAATTAAAAAATATACAACAGGGGGAGTAAATGATCAAGGGGGGATACAATGGGAAACCTCAGTTAAGATCCTGGGGATACATATTTTCAACCCTTACCAAAGGGAGCATGAAGCAAGGACGAATTGTGAAGCGGCTTTAGCTAAAATGAGAAAAGTTGTCGGAATCTGGGGAACAAGAAACATGTCACTTATAGGAAAGGCTACAATTAATAATACTTTGCTACTCCCGATTATACAACATATTTTTCTCATGTGTGAAACTAGAGGATGACGTAAAAAAAGAAATTAAGGCTCTCACAAAAAAGATGATGTGGGGCAAAAGAGGTGTCAAAATAAGCTTCGATTTTATAAAGCAAAACCAAGAAAATGGGGGTCTCAACATGAGGTGTGTAGAGGAAATAGTAACCGCGAATAGAATTAAGTGGGTCCAAAGAATATTGGATGGTTCCCAAATGAAGTGGTCAGGTATATTAGAAGCCTTTCACAAAAAAAAGGTGGACAAGCTATTTGGTAATAAGGTTATGCCGCAAAAATCACTTTCTTGTTTCTATACCGAAATTTTTAAGATTTGGAACAAGGGGTATTATTCGAAACTCCCAGAGTCAGGCCTAGAAGTATACCTAGAAAAGATATGGGAGAACCAGTGGATCCAAAAGAATGATAAAATGCTCAATAATGAGCAGTGGAGAGAAAACGGTATTGAGACCATAGGAGACCTGCTTAACGACGACAAAAAAATAATGGCGACTAGAGATCTTGTGCTAAAATATGATATTGCATGCGATGTTACAGATAGGCTTAAATTAATACAAGCCATACCTAGAGGGTGGTTACAGATGGTCGCCTCTGAAATGGTTGTGTTACCCAAGAAAAGTAAAAAAGATGACATCTGGTTTCGAATACATCAGAAACTGATAAAAATTGATAATGTAAAAACGAAAGAAGTTTATTCTGAGCTGGTTCGAAAAGCAAAGCCGGAATATGAAAAACTGGAAGGTTGGTGTGAGATAGTGAATAACACAAAATTTATTGGCAGTAGAGAACAATGGAGGCAAAAATTCATTATACCCTATCAATGTAACAAAATGGTGAAGTGGCAGGCAATGCAATATAGTCCTACTTAGAACAATCGGCTGTAATGTATATCTTAAACAAATTAATGTAAAAGCAACATCAAAGTGTGATTATTGTGAAAACACCAATACGATAGATCATTTCTTTATATCCTGTAATAGACCCAGCATGATCTGGGACAGTTTGAAAAGCTGGATTAGAACTAGTAAAGTAATGCACAATATCAGGGAGAACGATTTTAATAAAATGAACATTTTATTGGGTTACAGCGGTAAAAGTAAGTTATACAAGATGTTCAATTGGATTTTGCTAGCAGCCAAAGCGTACATCTATAGGCAGAGGATCTTCCATAATAATGAAATAGTCTTTAAGGCATTTGTCAATGAGTTAAGAATGAACGTAAGGACACAGGAATATAACATGATGGTACAAGGTAGAGGGAGAGAGAAAAACAACCTATGGCAAACTTTCTCCAAGGAAGTAGGAGGTGTGGTGAGTGTTTAAAAAAAAGAAAAAAAAAATCCTGACTACCACGAATAACTTGTGCACATGTGAAGAAGTTTCTGGTTTTTATGTACAAATGTTTATTGTGTTATACAGTGAGTAAGAAAATACGGAAACCCCCAAAAAACTATAAAATACAAAGGGACGCAGAGATTCTACCATTAGAAATGTAAGAGCCTCGATGGCAGGAAATCTGAATAAAACCTTTTTAAAAACAAAAAAAATAAAAAAATCCTCCACCCCCACCCAAAGACTTAACTAGCGGTACCAGAAATCTTTAAAAAGTTCTGTAACAAGCTGTGTAATTAACTTAAAACCTGTATGATTTCTCTGTATCCCCACCTAATGATAACATTTTATTTTCAGGACACAACTAAAAACACATGTACTTGTGAGAGTATAACTGATATTTCTACCTGAATAAAAATATTTGAACAAAAAAAAACCCAAACTGATCCCTCGGATATAAGATACTCATTACCCTATTTTGTTTGGGATCATTGGCAGGCTTAAAGGGCACATAATATTATATTTTTGATCTTTGACAATCGTCTGAGCAGCCCGACATCGGTATGGAATAATGATTTCGTATTAACATTTTTTCCCATTAATCACCAGAGACGATCTCTGACCATGGGGAGAAGGGACGGACGCATCGGCCTGGTCTCATGGTGCCAGTTCTCATGGTGCCTCTAACGTTTGTAGTGGTCTGCTTCTTCAATGCAATGGGGGCCAGTGACGCAGGTCAAAGCATAGGTAAGGAGCGGCTTGTTAGGTAACTGAATTATAGACTGCGTTTGTCTGCAAATTTTAAATGAAGTTAAGCTAACGTATTTATGTGGCACTGACTTCCAAGGATGTTTTTAGACATAGTTTGAATATTTTGTACAGGGCTGTTCCTCAACAACACGGGAGCAATTGCACGAAAATATGACACGGAGATCCAACCAGCTGGCTGGACTTTCTCGATTTGGGGCGTGATCTACGCTTGGCAAGCCGTATGGATAATTTATGGGTTAACCACAATCTGCCGCAGTGGACTGGATGGCTACCTGTATTTCAGTCCTCCGATGATACCCCCGGTTCTCTATATTAGCTACGCCGTCAATAACCTACTCAACATTGGCTGGCTTCTGACCTGGGATCGCCAACTGCTCGTGGTTGCTCTCATCTTCCTGGCCCTCATGACAGCAGCTCTGTATGTGTGCATGTTTGCCTCTTTTCGTGCCATGAGTCTCTACCGGGTGGCATTAGCTGAGCATGACATGATGGCGGACGTATGGTGTGTCAGGATACTAGTACAGAATGGAATAGCGCTATACGCCACATGGATCACCATTGCTACTCTCATCAACCTCTCCACAACGCTGACGTATAGCGCCAATATGAATATGCCCGATGCTTGCACAGTTTGCCTGAGTATACTGCTAGTAGAAATACTGGCATGGGTGGGTGCGGATACGTTCCTCTTGGATAACTATACCCGCTATCTGGTTACTCCTCATTGTGTCATCATTTTTGCCCTCTCGGGTGTTCTAGTCAAGAATTACGTACCTGGTGCAAGGAACTCCATCTTTGGAGCAGTCCTCATGGCTTTTGGTATCGCAGCGTTGGCTTCAAAAATAACGCTTCTGGTGGTGCGACATATTCGGTCACCAACTGTCAGAGTGGATATTACACCACATATTCAAATGGCAAATGTTGATAACAAAAAATATAACAAAGAATATAACAAAGAAATGGAACTCTATTAAGTCAAGCATGGGTTTTTACTTGAGTAGTAAATTGAGGATTTTACATTATAATAAGCGAACAAAGAATATCAATACGACTTGATATTAAAAATGACGTCCATTTATTTCAGTCACATCGACTGCCAAATTTTTTACACGAGGATATATATTCAATTCGCATTTGATCTGCGTCTTTCTGTCCAATTGTTCATTTTTTTCCAAGGAACACATGCAACCTTGTATTTTCATAGAAGTAAAACGAAGTAACATTTAAACTTGACATTCCATAATTAAGTCACAATTATTTTTGTACGCATGTCAAACTTCATTATATAAAGATTTACACTATTTATAAAATAATTAAGGCAAAGACGCTTTTTAGTTATTTGTCATCCTGACCATTATTTATCATCTTCGATCGGACAGTTTCCTGTATTATACAATTTCAACCGACAGTTTTATGAGCAGTCTCTAATAGTTCATATGGAAAGCCATCTACAATATCAGAAACAATCTATTTTCCCAGATTCCATTACATAAAAGCATACCTTCCCAAGTATTCGTAAGGATGGCATGGATTGATGGCATCCACGTCGACCTTTGGACTACAATTAAATTATATTTATGATTAAGATGTTAACATTTCCATATGAAATCCATACATACGAATCACGTACAGCCAACAAACAACTATCCAGTACGTATAACTCACCGATATGTTTTTTAAATCATGAGGGAATTTATGACTTCATTTACATTAACTACAGACCTGATATACCTCAGCGCCAATGAACACGCATTCTATTGGGAGTAATTAGATACATAAATACAATGTTAAGTCTTGATCGCAATTTTCAAGAGTTTTCCTTTTTCTAGTTAGCTACCTTTACTGCATATAGACCTGTAGGTGTTGGGCCGTTTGGAGCAGCATTTTCACGCCAGGCATGAATGAGGAAATTTCAGAGAAATTGCTTTGACTAATGAGTTGGGTAATATATGCAAGAGCAGTCTGGTAGTCGTAGGCCTGAACATACTGGACAACTTGGTGGAGACCAGCAACAATTCCTGGGGACAGCTGCAACGGAGAAAACAAAAGTAATAAATGAGTGGTAAAGGAGGAGATTCGACTCCGCATTTCCGAAGAAACAATTTGCAAACTATCGAGAAGCTCGTGAAAAGTAATTGAGTGAATGATGCTAGGAAATTCTGACACAGGACTGAGAATATTTAGGTATGGCTTGAATAGGGAAGTTACATCTTGACTACGATGATCAGGTCCGTGGACTGAGCATGGGCAAGATTTATTCGCGAGGGAAGTTGTGTGTGCGCACATTTCGGAAAACATACAGGGAACTAATGAGTTGGTCGGATTTATAACAAATATGCCAACATCGATATATTTCCGATATGCATGATCTCGAAATTTTGACTTACAGATTGTTCCCGTAACTTGTCATACAGCGTCTCGAGCTTTTTCAATACGTCTTCAAGTTTTCTTTTAGTTTGCTGAAAATAAGGAAAATACTTTCAAATTATATATTGGGGAGATACATGTATCAATAATTCTTTTAAAATAGAAAAGTGGTCTATCAGCTAATTTCACTCATTTCTTCCCTATGTTCTTAATTATAAAAAATGGACGTTTTCCTTAGTAAAATTAGAATCAATCACTAAAATACACACCAGATGGTTTGTTCCATTGATACATAGGTTCGTGAGACCATCAAATACGTCTTGCAGTACTTTGTGGTCAGCAGGGATAGGGCCTTTTTCTACAGGCTTGGGAGGTTCTGCGACTCGCTGGAATTAAAAAAAGACTTGTCATAATTTCCATCCAATGGGTCATTCGCACTGAAGTGTTAAAAGATTAATGACCGGCATTGCAGGATTAGTGGTGCTGTTTGGTGCATAATCCTGAGGCGAATGTTTATTTATAGCCCAAGGACCGTTCTGCCAACCTCTTCCAATCCCTCCATTCCGATTCCTACGACACGATTTCCAACTATATCTCCTCAATATTGGCGCGAATTTATATAAAGATTGATACAAGTTAACAGAGGACAGTGAATTTACAATGAGATGCTACGATCTCAGGAGGCTAGTGCCGGTTGCAGCTACAGTTGTAGGTTTATTAGTTGTTTTTCCAACGTGTTGTAACGTTTTCTTATTTCTAGCTTTCTGCTGTACTTAAAGAATAGTATTATCTATAATAATTGTCCATCCAGCCACAGAGCAAATTGTATTGCAAGAACAAGGAGGCAACTGCAGCTAAGTCTGTCCTCAGGGCATAGTCACCACTGCTAAGGCTGACCAATATGTGAAGTGCCTAATTTGTGGACAGGTAAATTTCTTTGTGTGCAGGTAAACGTAGGCACTACCCTCCTTAATAAATACCGCTCACACATACTCAACTTAACTTGATGGTAAATTATGTCAAAAGCAGGTAGGACTCGCATTTTTCCAATTTGTTCTAATCCAAAAATAAAGCTTGCTAGACACCCCGCCCCCCGACCGCTATCTGTAAGGATAGCTTTTGCTATGCTTATCGAAACACGTGACCGGGGCGCTTTCCAAAGCCCGGAACGCCTTTGTACCAAGACTGTCTTCTGAAGAGCTTTGCTCAGGAATTTTTTTTTACGGAACTTTCTAACCGATCCCAGAAGCTAGAGTGAATCAAGGGTAGCAAGGTCCAAACGGGAACATGTGTCATTTACTGATAAAATACAAAGTTATCGCTTACCGTAGATTTGAAGCGAGTGCAGTCAACCATAACAAAATAAGAAAACAACTACAGGGGAAGGTATAAGGTTTGTGGAAGAGTCGCAGGGAACAGGATGGAAGAGCTGCTTAGTTACATCAATTGACACCAGCGGCGCTGTTCACTGACTTGAGTCATGAACAGCGCCGAGGCCCGGGTGCGGTGGGGAACGAGACGGCTGGGTGGAGGTGGAGGGGAGTTCATATAAAAACAATATTAGGCGTTCAAATCTTCAGAAATATAACCAAACTATTAAAACAATACAATTCAAGGTGGTACACTTTCTGGATGCTAGGAAGTCCAATTTTATTATAGGATGCTACAAAAGTCATTAGTATAGGAAACCTTGAATCTACAGAGGAGACGATCGAGCTGAAGATCGCATGATTTGAGGAGTATAATCAGAAGAAAGAGGGTAAATTACAAGAGTTAATAATGATAATACTTGTTTATATTATCGCTATATTTTTCTTAAAATAATTGGCATTATTGCGCAATATACATTCATACTCACCCGAAAAAAATGCAGTCCTCGGTCATCATACTTAGTATACAAATTAATTCACCAATAAAAAGCATTGCTAAGGAGAGATAGGTAGTCGAGGTGAAAAGCGAGTATTAGTTAGGGGTGCCAAGCATACCTGGGGTGGTTTGTAGGGTTGTTGGGAGTGGAGACTAGCGTTGGGATGTACCTGATGGTGTTGAATTTGCTGCTGCTGCTGATATTCAGCAGGATTGTAGAGTTGTCCGTAGTTAGGTGCACCTGGGGGCGCTTGTTCTTGTTGTGGGGCACCATATAGCGGCTGCGTGATTGGCGCTGGTGGCTCAAACATCTTTTCTTCAGTCTTGATGTACAAAGGCGATACATTGTAAATCATGCACTCAGACACTATAATGTATATAATGCAGTATAACACATGAACCCCTAGGGATTTCTATCTGTTTAACTGTTTTAAAAGCGTTTTCTTGTACATAGAATGCCATTCGCATAAATGGTTGGTTGTTTGGAGGGAATGTAGTAATGTCAGGAAGTTAATCATCACTAGATATACCCGTACATAATATGTAGCTAAATATGTCTCGGGGATAAAAAGAAACGACCAGTCTAAACTATGTTTAATAAAATATGGTAGAATGTCGAAATACCTTCTTGTTTCTAACCATGGGAGTGTCATTCCAAGCTGTATGTGGTCTTACTTCCTGGTAGGAGTGCATGTTAGACGTAGGAGGAACATACGGAGCGCCTGTAAAAAATCCAGTGTGTTAGGAAATATACAATATTGTAAATTGAGATCTGTGATGAACACGTTGGGTTTCATAATACTTTTGGTTTAATAAAACAACCAAAAATCAAATATTCGGTGGACTAACTTTGTGTGCGTTTTTACATTTCTAATAATATTGTAAAAATGTACATATACATGTAGCTTGAGAAGTACTGATTTGAGTTGAAATGAGCTTGAAGAAGAAGAAAGATTCAATAGATCGTACCTGGCGTTTCTTGCGATACTGCCGGATTAAATACGTTAGGTTGATGTGACATGACCCCCGGCTGGTTCGTTAACGTACTAAAATAAAAATAATCATGTATTGGAGAATTATGAAACGATTTATATGAAAGTTATTTAAAATCCGATCACAAATGATACTTCCAATGGATGACTTTTTTTGTAATTATTCAGGCGTAAACATTTTACAGGTGTTCTAATAATCTCAGTTTAGAATTTGATATTTTGCAAGCGAGGTTAGCAATACAATTTTATCAGAATCCAATTATAGTGCTTACTCATATGATGGATATGGTTGCGGCATATGGGGTTGCGGCTCTGGTTGTGAATAAGGATTGAATACTGAAGAAGTCGTATTGGGTGCGGAAGATGAGGGTGGTACTCCACCCATATATGATCCATACTTAGAAGCTAGCGATCCTAGAAATACACAGTTGTTATGGATTAAGATGTACAAATGTACGAATAAATATTTTCCAGACATTAAAGATGGAACATATTATCGATGAAAATATTATACTTTTTTCCCGGAACGTTACAGGGTACACAATGAAGGTTATCAGTTACTAACAAACCATAATAAGAGACGAAATCATCGCGATTATTTCGGCCTGACTATTAGAAGACACATATATATACCTTTATTAGATGGGGGCATTTGAGTAGGATTAGAAGTAGGATCATAGTATGTAGACGGTACTGGCTGGGGTTGCGGCTGAGCATAAGCATTAGAGCCCATGGAGTACATAGATGTAGGCGTCGTGTTTGTTTGGAATGTGCTTCCAGCCTGGGCCTGCAAAAAAAAGAAATTAATATAGCGACATTTTTACTAACGTGAAATGCAAAATAAATTACGGTATTTTCTAGCTAGCTATGTTTCAAAGAGCCAACTTTACCCATCAAACAGATAAAAACTATTACGTTTGCAATATCAGTTTGATCACTATGGGAGACAAATCTAGATAATGACGCCTTATATAGGAGTACAGGGAATGTCATTTTTCGTATGAACTATCCTGAAGGTGAAAAGAGTACTTGAGTCATGTGTCACGAGAAAGTGGTAAATACATGATAAGACGATCCAAAGTGATTCAAGAAGCGTATCTTAATTCTATAAAACGTGCCTTCACCTGGTAGGGACCAGAAGATGTCCTTTGTCTAGAGGCAGGGGCACCCACGGCAGCATGAGCAGCGGGTTGAGCGGGTTGAGCAGCGGGCCGTGGTGGCAGCACAGGCTGAACACTGATAACGTGGAATGGACGCATTCCAATCGGCATTCCTAGGGAAGAAGTCAGGCGGTCGCGCAGAATGGCCAGAGTCATCTAAGAAGACGAAGCAAATGGTTAGAATAAACATAAGGAGCGAAACCACAAATATTTACAACCATAAACAAAGGCGAACATCATGCCATACATATTCGGTATTAATGTTGGAATGATCTGGATATTACCCGTACATTATCTTTGAATATACACTGGATTATGTTAATACAAAATTAGGTAAGGTACAAATAAAGGGGATTCGAGCACACAGTAAACAGTTCACATTTACAAGCATTTGGTACGGTTTTCATTAATGATATTATTCGATAATACTAGGGGGAGTTGTATGGACTAGTATGGTAATAGTTAACATCATTCCTGTTAATCAAGGCTCCCTGTTGTAAAGAAACAAATAGAAAACTATGCATAAAACAAATACGAGAAGCTATAACTTAGTAGAATATTTGACAAACCTCAGAGGATTCGCCCAGGTAGTTGAGAGCTGTGGTGAGGTTGCCCTGCGCAGCTAAAAGATCCGAGTATTTGCTAAGTTTTCCAGCCAACAGAGGCCCAACGTCGCAGGTAGCAGATCCCGCTGCACACTCAACAGCTTTGCGTAAGACCATAACCTTTTCTACGAGGTCCTGAAGACCGAGTGGTGAGGCAGAGGTGAGAGTGATACGGTCCCAGCATGAGACGAGCCGCTCCACGTTGCCGGCGCAGATATAACACAAACAGGCATTAACAGCCATTGCGCCATCTCGCTCCATCTCCAGCCGTACCCCCAGCAACTCTGACATATATTGTAACAATAGAGCAATGAATAATACATGGACATATCGACTGTTAAACATTTCCATCAGAATATTAGTGTATATAGTGTAAGGGTTCCCTCATATGTCTCATTCACTCACTCTCGATACGGTTGAAACTACCTTTTGAGGGAAACAAATATATACATATATATACCCGCGAATAAAAACACGAGATCGACCAGTACAAGCCAACACCACTCAGTTTAACTTACCACACAAAGAAGAGAATTGTTCTCCACGACAATAGGTGAGGACCATAGCGAGGGCTTCCTTCCAACTATCCAAATTACAAGTCTTTATAACATGCTCGAAATCTTTGGTGACGACCGAGGAGATGAGCTAGAAATGGAAGATTGGCTAGTGAGTTCTTTTGTTACTATCCAGTAGTAGAAGTGGTGGCAATAGCAATATCAATAGCTAAATACCCCCAACCAGAATAAACTTATAAATGAATCTTACCCTGTTGAGGCTAGACTTCGATGCTTGGAATACTCTTTTCTGAGTGCGGGCAAGTAGTTCAGGACCACCAGCAATGGCAAGGATGATAGCCTCAGCTAGCCTGTCATTATTCAGACAAACTTGTACGGCACCTTCAAAGTTAGCCATCAGCAGAGCTTGCGTCACTAACCCATCGACATCTACAGATTCAAAGACAAGTGTTCAAAGAAGTGTTTATGATGGGTTATCATAGAAGGTATGCGAGCGAAGAAATGAGAAATTTTGGAGTTGAAATTTCAGTTTAAGGCAGTGTTCAGCCAATTTTCCTTTATAATATCGAGAATGTTTTTTTCCCTAAGTAAATCATAACACATGGAATGACTGAGTCATTAGAAAACCAGAATAGGAAACAATTAGCTCGTGTTATTAATGAAATAATGCTAATTATGTAAGCTGGTGGTAGTTAAACTCAGTAAAGCCACTAAATTAATTCGCTAATATGAGTGGTTTTACTGGGAAAATGCATTGGGGTTTTCCGGTGTTGGTTTAAAAACAATTGACATAAGTGAGGTAAGGACCAATGAAACTGTTGACCCCGACTTGTTATTTCGATAAGGAAGGGCTATCACTACAGGTTTTTATTGCTAATTATTTTACACATTACCATACTTAAGACATGTACACCCTTTTCCATTACTTTCAGTTATCAGGTATGAGTTTCACCAAATGAGGAAGGTAATTTACAAGGTCCAGGGGAAAACTAATACCATGACCAGGCTGTCTCGATATACGCCCTAATAATATATAACATAACTTTTTCCTTTTGAACTTAAGTAACAGAATAGCATTCGAACTTAGTTTGGGTTTTATGTGTCAATGTGCCGAGCATGAGACGGAAGATCCGAACAAAGAATTATTCAATTCAATTTAAATGTATGTCCCTGTATACATGGTTTCAAGTGTCCACTTTTCAATTCGTTGATTGTCTTTCAAACATCCTACTCTACCGTTAAACAAGCTCCACCAATCCCTCCCACCCCACCGAAATTCCTCTGGCTTCGGCTACTCTATTTGACTTTCATCTTAATATTTGAATTGATTGATAACTCTTTTTTCACCAGGACTAGTTCAGCCCATATAGCTGTTGGTCCACTAGTGCCTCGGTGAGGCCGCGCCAGGGTGATTATTTAATGATCATTAATGATTCACCAGCCTTCATTAATGGATACATTAAAGGGTCTCCCACTAACCACAACAGGTGGTAAGGAGACAGTACAATATACCTCAACCGAGCGATAATCTTAACAGAGGGCACAAAGTTAAAGCTTATGATTACAAAAAAAGCAAATACTAACGAATTCTAGCATGAACAGCAGCTAATGAATAAAGCTGATCATGAGAGAAAAACATACATTAGACAACAACAAACCTTGGGTGGGTATTTTCAAAGCTGGAGAAATGGATAAACACACATCACTCAGAGTACAGCCAAATAATATCAAATATTACTGATTGCGTAAATATAACTTCTTCTCGATATCTGAGCAAATGAATAAAAATAGAAGCTTCAGAAAGTCAAAAAGGCTATCAATAAAGCAATAAAAAGCAGTGTGGAGGGTGAATGACTCACCGTCCTGAGTACTGATAGGAAGTGGAGAATCAGGGCGCGAATCCTTTTCTTGACTTGAAATCTGATCAAAGGCTGAAGCTCCGCTATCTGCTCCGAAACTTTCAGGGGTTGATTGCTGTAATATGCAAAATGACTTACATAAGAAATAAAAGGTATTAAGCAAAAAGGGTAAATTCTTTTGTATTGTAAAAACGGGAATTCAGGCTCGCCCTAGACAATTTCCATCCCAGTTCCATACAGTCAGGGCAGAGAGGTATAGATAAATTGTATACGGTAAACACCTCCCAGGTCAGGGTAAGAGTTTACAATGAAGAGGTATGATCACATTAAAAGAAAATATAGAGGTCTCACCGATCCTGAATTCAATTGTGCCATCTTTTCAGCAAGTTCGTCGGCGTCCACACCGCCACTCTCTTTGAGAGCACTGGCATCATCACACGCATCAGCAATCTTAAAGGTGACAGGAAATGCTTATGTAAAATCGCATATTCTGAAATGGGCCCTTATTCTGTTAGGGACTGTAAGATGTGTAGTAAACCCATGCAGTGGGTCCAACAGTATGGGAGTTGTATTTTGCTCTTGGGGGGAAAAATAATTCTACATCACCTTACAGGTAAGCCTCATATAATGTATAAACGTTCCCTCACGTTTAACTACAGAATAGTACTTTGATTCAAGAAAACTTAGTGTTCAATAACAGAAAGAATATTATCACTGGCATAACAGATGAGGAACCGGTATAGAGATAAGAATACTTATAAGAATACTTTTCCATTAAAAGAGTTTGCTGTGAGACTACGAAACCATGATAAAACATCGAGCTCGACATGGGATCTTTTGTTCAGAAACTAAATTTGCATATTTCAGTACTTACCTTTTTAGCCAGGTTCTGTTGGTCATATCCAAGCAGTTGAAGGTAGTGAGTTCTCGGGTCACCTTCAAATGGCACCTAAATAGAAAGAAAGAAGAGAACACAGAATCAGACCCGCATTTCTTTTCCTAGAACCAGGGAAAATTACAGCCATGCAAAATGTCATCGTAATGACAAAGTATTAATTTAAAAAATGTTAAACTAGCATCATCAAACCCAAAATATCTACTTAGGGAAGCCATAAAGTTCCACCAATTAACTCCAAGGGTGGCTAGTAATTTCTAGTGCCCTTAGCTCCGAAATCTCTGCGATATGATTACCCGACAACTTCAGTTCTATTGGCTTCCCAGTGGTAATTAAGGTCAAACATCGTATAGTACAGAAAGATAAAGAAAAGGTATACATTACCTTCAGGAAGTTCCAGATACTTTCTTCTGTACTATCCTTACTGTTGGCAATTTTCATGCTGCAGAAAGCAGCGAACTGGTTGTTGTTGAGAGCGTTTTCAAGCTGGTTACTACGTGCTATCAGTTCGGTTTCGGTAACAACTTGACTAATGGACACCAATTTCTGGGAGGGCTGTTGTGGATTTGCTGGTTTTGTGTGCTCGAAGGTAACTAATTTCCCACCAAACTGCATTTATAAATAAAGAAAAATGGTTATATATGTGAGGTGTAAGAATAACATTAAATATGATAAGAGATGTATAATTAATACCCGGATTTAGAATTACCTCAGACCGAGTACTGAAAAGGACAAGAACCTACCCCAAATGATGCACCAACAGGTCTACGAAGCCATTTAGGGGGTTTCTTCAGGGCCTGAGCAGGAGCTTGCTCCTTTTCTTGAGGCATGGGCTGTGAGAATGGGTCAGAGGGGAACGACTCTGCAATCTGAAAATAGCCGCAGGTACAACTTTAGCTATAGACTAACAATAATTAACACAGACGCAAAACCATCTGACTCAAAAATACCTGGACATATTAAAGCTAATCAGGCATACGTTGCTATACATTCACAATTGTGCAATGGACAGTATTATATGTATAAATTCACGCCACAATGAAGTTTGTATTGCTGGGGTACAGGTATGTGGTAATGTTTTCATTACAAAATGGCTCCGTTGATATTTTGGACGTTGAATCGTTAGCGTCGTGGAGTAAATATAAAATTTAGATACAGAACCAAACTAGAGTTTGCAACGTTTTTACTGGTAAGATATACAAAGCTTACCTTGTTCGCTGAAGTATATCTGTGATTCTTGGAGGAGCAGCCAGTAGGTGGGGAGGACACAGGAGACGCGGCGCGCAGTTGTCAGTCTTTAACACCGGGTGTAGCAGCTTGAGCTTCAGTTTAACAATGGAAAATAGATTCTAGGTAGTAACACCAAAGGAGGAGCAGCGGAGGACACCAGGGAGAGGTGGGAGGGCCTGTGTCCTCCCCACCTACTGGCTGCTCCTCCAAGAATCACAGATATACTTCAGCGAACAAGGTAAGCTTTGTATATCTTACCATTCTTGTCCGTCGCCGCCACTAGGTGGCGCCAGGACACAGGAGACTTTAAAGTCAAACAGCTCAAGGCAAACACTACTTAATTTCCTCACTTAATCTTTCATCTTATTGCTCTTTTTCTTCTCTTTAGCACGAGAAGCTGCCCTCCTGGTATGATCCGAAAGGAGTGCATCGGCAGTAGACTGGGTAACATTAATAGGCTTCTGGTAATAATGCCTGAATGTATTGTCACTTCTCCACATAGCAGTTTCCAAAATCTTCTGAATAGGAACATTAATAGACGCCAACTTTGACATAGTGGCGCCACGAACAGAATGGGCCTTAAACTTAGTATCCAGTCCACTGGCAACTAAAACACAACGTATATACTTGGCAACGGTAGAATTACCAACTGGTTTGTGCGGAGCAGCGAAACTAATAAAGAGGGGACCAATACTTTTGCCCTCCTCATCAGTAGGTCTGAAAACCACAGTCCTGTTCAAATAATGTCAAAGACAACGTATTATATAAATTCGCTTATCCTGTTCATAAGACTCCAAAACAATGGATCCAAGGCATCTTCCTACTCTAGAGGTCTTCAGAACCTCCGAGAGGAGTATAGTAGCTTTAGTCTTTCCTGAGAATACAATGTCTTCACAAAGAATGGTCCTTAATGTCTGTACGCGCTGACTGGTGACTAACATCAGTAAACATGCCACCTTCTGAGTCAGCTGAACTAAAGATAATTCCTTCAAAGGGAATAAAGTGCTTAAGTAAGTTAACACAATGTTCGGATCCCATGTCTCCGAATAACGGGTTTTAGGAGGTCGCGTCCTAAACATCCCTGTGACGACCCTTGACACTAAAACATGAGTGCCAAAAGAGTCACCCTCAAACTTGCCAAAAACTGAAGATAAGGCAGAACGGGCACTTCCTATTGCTGCCCATGAGTATCCTTGATCATATAGGTCACAAAGAAACTCTATTCCCTGATACAAATCTTTAGTATCCTCTGGAATATCCTGTTCCATACAAAAAATCCTCCACTTGCGTAAATATGTTCTATATGAACGTCTGGTACTCAGAGACCAACTATTCCGAAAATGCTTCCTGGCTCTAGAGGAAAGAGAAGTGGAAGCAATCATCCGTTCTAAAAGAGAGCGGCGATGAGCGGAATGTTTCCTATCTTTGGATCTTGCCACAGACGCTTGTGAGGGAGGAGATTCCCCGGACGACGACGAAACTTGAGAAGAGATATACAATTCCTGGTCAGCTGGGAATGCCACGGCTGACCCTGCCAATCTGGAGCTACAAGAATGGCTGGTAACCCCAGCATCTCTATTCTCTGTAGACAGCGTCCCACCAACCTGAAGGGAGGGAACAAATAAGGCAGATTAAACTCTGACCAATCCAAGGTAAAAGCATCCACATTGGAAGATAAGGGATCCGGAAACCAGCTGGCGTAAACAGGCAATTGATAATTATGCCGAGAAGCAAAAAGGTCCACATCAGGAAGACCAAAATGCTCTACAATTTCCTCGAAGATCTCAACATTAAGCTGCCACTCAGTGTCATCTGATAAGTGCCTGCTAGCTAAATCAGCCTCAGTATTGTCCACTCCAGCCACGTGCGAGGCAGATAGCCAATTGTTTCCGGCTTCTGCCCAGAGCCAGATCTCTCTAGCTATGATGTCACAATTCCTAGATTTTGTACCTCCGAACTTATTAATATAAGCAACCGTGGTTACATTGTCACTACGGACCAAAATGTGGGTGTCACAAACTTCTCTTAACAAAGAGAAAATTCCAAGCTTGACCGCAAGGATCTCCTTAGTGTTAATATGATAGTCCTCCTCGTCATCATTCCAAAGGCCCTTAGCCACTTCACCATCTGTTATCGCACCCCAGCCAGTATCGCAGGCATCTGTGAAGATAGTTAGAGAAGGAGAAAGGGTACGAATACAACATACCCGCCAGGGCAAATTTTCTTCCCACCAACAAAGGTCGTCCAAGGCCCTTGGTGAAAGAACCATTGTAGAAGAGAAATTTCCATGAGATCTCCGGAGGGCCGCAATCTTATCTCTTTCCACAAATCTGTAGAAAGAAAGACCATAGTCAATGCCCTTGCATAATGATATGAGAGTGCCCACTAAGGAAGCTACCTCCCGAATCAAGTGTCTTCGACCAGGAGACTCCAGAAAAAAGGCTACTAAGTCCAAAGCTGCAGCCCTTTTTTCCTCAGGAGGATACACCTCCATTCTCCAAGATGAATCCAAGAAACTTCATTTGTTTAGAAGGGATGAGAGAAGATTTCTCTGGATGGACGTAGAATCCTGTCTGATGTAGCATAGATAACACAATGTTCAATGAGGCCAAGCAAGCTTCAGATGTAAGGCCCCAAATGAAACTATCGTCTATATACGAGAAGGTGTGACCACCCCTGTTGCGTACTTCAGAGAATATAGGGTGCATGATCTTGGTAAACACCAACGGAGCCGAAGTCAGCCCAAAGGGAACACATGTGAACTGATAAAATGTATCTCCCCAAGGAAACACAACGAAACTACGGTAATCCGGATGCAGAGGTAAGGAGAAATAGGCCTCCTGTAAGTCTAAGGAGCACATAAACGAATGTGGACGAATCATCTCTACAGCTGTCTGCAAGCTGTACATCTTGAAATGAACTTTCTTGTGAAATTTGTTCAATTCAGTTAAATCAATTGTCAAACGCCACTTATTGTTAGGCTTAGGCACCACAAAAACATTTGATTGAAAAGAGATTTGATCCTGAGTAATCTCCTCAACCACACCTTTAGAAATGAGCTTTTGCACTTCACACTGAACAGCCTCCCGCCGAATCGGTCCAAACAGATACTGAGAAGGCCGAAAAACTTGAATAGGTGGAGCAATGAAATCTAACTGAACCCCAGCAACTAAAGATAACACAGTAGGATCAGAAGTAATTCCACGCCAGCTGGGTAGGTGATTCCTTATATTCCCTGGGATGAAATTCAAAGGCACAACACCTAAAGGTGTGAGAGTGTAAACAGGAGAATCAGAAGGCAAATTCTTTATGAATTGAACTACCTCCTCTACCGCCTGTAATCCTGGCGATGATCGTCTCTCCGACCGTCTCTCCGACCGTCTCTCCGACCGTCTCTCCGACCGTCTCTCCGACCGTCTCTCCGACCGTCTCTCCGACCGTCTCTCCGATCGTGATAATCTCGATAGCGGTAAGAATCCCTCTGATAATAGTCCGAATTCCTCCTGTCGTACTGATAATCTGAGCGGGACCCCCGGCCCTGTTGAGCACCCCTCTGACCCCCCCTGCCCCTGGAGGGAGGGTTTGAGGAGTTTTTTGCCTTAGCAGAACCATTATCCTGACCTTTAGCCTTCTGTTGACCTCCCTTCTGAGTACCAGAAGCTGCATGAATATCCACCACTACCGATAGCTTCTTACTCGCATCTAGAGACTTGATATTTTGTTCGAGATCTTCTCTGAACAAGTGAGCAGTAGAAGGAAATCTCTTCGAATTGCTGGCCATTTCCTTGTATTGATCCTTGAATACAGGGACCAAATCGTTGCGACGCCTCTTGGTGAAAATATGCAAGTTAAAGAAGGCCAACATGCCTATACCATCAGCAGTAGTACTCACAGAAGCTTTGATGAGGGCCGAGATGATAGCAAGGGAATCGTTGATTTTTGAAGAAATGTCACCAACTTTAGCTTTATCCAAAGGCCTACCAGGCTCCGGAGTAGTAAGCAGACAATGCAATTGTTTTTGCATCTTCTCTACCTTGAGAACCATGGAACAAACCGCCATTAAATCATCTCCCGTGGAAGCCACCGTGCTAATTGCCGCCAGAAAAGTCTTCTGCAGATTCTGAGCAGTATTATCATTGCGTTGCTTAATCGGAGGAATATTACTCCACACCTCTGAGGGAATGGACGGAACTTTGAGCTCATAAATATTACTAGGTCTCTTATATTTCCCTCTAGTCTCATCAAGAACCTTCCCTACTGGGGGTTTTGTAAGAATGCCCTTCAAGAAATCAGAAAACTCCTTGTTTTTGATCTCTGTTCCAACTGAATCATCAATACATAACTGCTTTAGCAAAGTATCGAACAAACCTGACCTAGGCTCTTCCTCTTCCGGACATTCACCCTCTTCTAAAAGCATAGAGTCATTATCATCCATCGATGGAAGGTGAAAGAGGCCCGAACGTTGAGTAGCAGAGGAAGAAGCCCTACTGCTCATGGGATGCAACGTAGGTGAACTACGACGAGGCGACCTACGGCATGGAGAGCGTGAGCGATAATAGGGAGACCTGGAGCGAGACCTCCTCATAGGGCTCCTAGATCTGCGAGAGCCAGGATCAAAAGAATCACAATCCCATCATTCTCTCGACGCACCATATCTCCTAAGTAACTTCTAGTATAATCCTTAGATGGAACATCCCTGTGAAATAGGTCAAAGCTCGAAGGCGCCCACGTGTCCTCAAGTGGGTCATGGCCGAGGCCCAGCGGAGCACAGGCGACCGAAGTAGGTTGCAACTCCCAAGTATCCATTCTAGACGCCACATCACTCAAAAGAGCTGTGGCTTTAGCAACAGCTTCATTTGTTGACCTAACAGAGCTGTGTATAGACTTTAATTGGTTCATAATGTCCTGAAGGGGATAATCCTTAAGAGCCAGGGCCTCACCTTCCGGGAGGTTCAGCCCTTTCTTCACAGGCTCTGGCGCTTTCCTCATAGGCTCTGGTGTATCACCCATGGTGAAAAGCCGGAGAAAACAATAAAGCCAGTTCAGAGAGTCAATAAGACACAAGTCCGAAATGCTTAGAGAATAACAGCCAAAGTAGTAGGTCGAGTAGATCTGGGCGAGAAGCGGTCTAGAAGAAAAATGGCGGCTGCACATGGCCAGCAGGAAGATCGACGCCCAAACTGGGATACGACAGATCAACCCTAGAACCCAAAAGGAGGAAAATTCCACTCCCAGAAGGATCTTTAGGCACTTATAGGTCAAAATACCGACGAATTGAAGGCGAATAACTTCGACGAACACAGAAAATATCCAAAATGCGTGAGGAAAACCCGGCGTAGACTTATACGGTCTGCGCAATCCGGTGGACTGACAACTGCGCGCTGCGTCTCCTGTGTCCTGGCGCCACCTAGTGGCGGCGACGGACAAGAACTCATATTCTCTTTATCGTAGCATTGAATATGAAGGCAGTAGTGAGCCAGAAATACTCCTTTCATTACAACGGGACGAATTGCAACAGAAATGATGAAAAAAACATGTAGAGGCATACAAAAAACTATTAAATGAGAAATGTGTTCTAAAGTATGAAGAACAAGAGCGGTATGCAATTACACGAAGAATGACCTGACCTTGTTTGAAGGCTCCGGAGCTTTACCACCACCCATCAATGAATACACGCTAACATGGCCATCAAACGAGCACGAGGAGATAATTGCGGGGTTGCGCGGGCACCACTGCACATCAAAACTCCACTGATTACTTGTGGGTAGCTCGTAAACAACCTATACCATTGGTGAAAAATGAAACGGGATATATAAAAACTTGCAAAAGTACAATGTATACAATTATCTGTCCAAATATTTTAGTTCTTAGTACTTGAAATTTATAAATTTAAACAAATTGCTCTGGTTTCTTACTATGGACATAATGAGATGTGATGATTGTAATATTCTTTATTCATTAAATAATTATTAAAGATGAATACATTTCATATTTAAAGATTTATTATCAAATATATCAATTCATTGGAATACATACCTCTCCCATTTGACCAGAAGTGTTAGGGTTCCAACATAATATGCGGTTGTCCTTACCACAACTCAAAAGCAAATCTGGATCTTGAGGGCACCATGCCATGGAAAGAATACCCCTGAAAAATAACGCTGGTTTTATTACTGGGCTCTTGGCACCTAGGTAGGAGTTGGTATTAGATTCCTAGTCCCTTCTGTATATGCTTCAGTCTGGCAGTGAGTGATAGTGGTTTAACGCCGTGACGACAACCGATTGGAGCCGAACAGTTAGCTTGGTAGCTTTCATAATTCATAGAGATACAGAAATTATGCAAGTCACCTAATTCATCCAACATGAATATCCAAATAGAGAAGGAAGAATTAATGACTAAAACGAGTGAGTGACAAACCTTGTGTGATTTTCTAGCGTTTTGAGGGGCGATGTCGCAAATCTCAAATCCCACAGTTGAATAACAGGCGAGTGATCATCTTCCGACGCCAGACACATTTGAGTAGCCACGTCAGGATGCCATGCAACCAGCTTGCACTTAATCTACAGTGAATGAAAAGACAGCGACCCTATTAACACAAAATATGGCTCTAAATCCTAAATGAATTTCTATTGTTCAACTCAATTGAGGGGAGTTCTGAGGTGTGTCTCATTTCCAGTGAATCAATAATTTTATACGATACTAGGGAGGTATGTTCCTTGGCGCAAATGATTACTGAAGCGCTAAGCACACACAAGTAAAATTCCCCATGTGAGGACAGTACGTATACTAAATGACACGATGGAGGTTTGTAATCGGGACTGAATTAAGATCGATATTCGTAAACTTTAGGGATAACATGAAAATCCCTAATAGCCATGGGTAAGCTACAGGAGAAAAAGGAACCGTACCCTGGACATGCTGTCACTGACTTTAATGATTGGTTCATTCTTCCTAAGGTCCCAGACCACACTTCTGCCGGCGTATGTAGAGGCAAGGATGTGCTGAACTTGCTTATTCCAGGACACACATGTCACATCATCAGGGGGCTGAAGGAAAAATAAAATATGGGAGGCGGGACATAACGCTATTGTCATCACAATGCCTGAATGGATAGCATTCATACTACATCTCACATGGTATAGATAGAAGCAAATTTGATAAGGAAATCGAAGATGGGTGCCATTGAATTATTCCTTCACTTAGAGCAGATGTACCTCTAGATTTTGTATTCCGGCTAGACAAACATCGAGGGAACAATTACTGTTGAGTTTTGTTACTAGGGTGTATTCTTACACCAGACGATTTGTCAAATAGATAGAGCTCGTTGCATAGAGGGAATGGAACCAGGATGTATCTGAATTATCTGGATCTAATATGGCATCCAAACCAAAGACAAATCAGATGATGTCATAATGGCTTAACATGCACTTCTAGAAACACAAACGTTGCTACAGTGAGTTCAGGTACAATGTTCTAATCTGATTCCTCCTCATGTCGTGGTAGCGAATGGTAAACATGTCTCATTGTTTTTCTTTCTTTTTTAACAGATTTTATTTCTGGTAAACATGTCTTAATTTACCTGTGACTTAGCTCCTGGGGTCATTGGATTCGATGTGTTATTCAAATCCCATACAAATATTTCTGACTCACTGCCTCCAGATGCGAGAAGATTCGCCTGCAAAACAATGCAACTAATAAAACAAACTGCAAGAAGAATCGTAATGGATATGGTGGGGCATTGAATGTTGCATGGGTGAATGTATAGTATGGCGGCGTTTTAACTTAGTACCAGATACTCGGGCACTTTTACCAGATAAATATTTTGAAGAAATTATAAAAAACATATTATCATAAAATAATATCGATTCACCTAGTTACAAAATTACTCAACATCGAAATGAGAGTTTTGGAACAAATCATATTTTTAAACTATATGTTAACAAATCCCAGCTAATCTGGATCATTCCGTTGGCTCCACGAACCTGAAATGGGTTAAAATCCAAGGCGGCTACTGCTCCAGTATGTTTGTTGAGATTAGCTATGACTGCATCTCTTCCCTTAACGATGGCGTCTGCATTCCATACGTGGATGTTACCATTATCGGCGCCACCAATTAAGACACCAGAAGGCAGATTTGACTCGTCTTCGCCGTGGGCCCCCCATGCCAGTTTATGAAATCTGAGGAGAAAAAGTATTTTAATACCACAAGAAATATATTACACAAGCAAATCAAATATATATAAGCCCTTAAAGCCAATTAGGTAGGAGTGGCAAAACGGTAGTTTTGTTGGTCCTGCCAAGGTGTTTACTGGTCCGAACCAAATGATATAGAAAATTAAGTTTTGGTGGTCAAACTACTGTAATTTCATGGCTAAAATCATTCAAAATCAAATTGCTTGTCGGACCAATAAAGCCTCATCGGTCTTTCACCAGCAGCAGACCGGTGGGTTTCGCCATATCTGCTTACGTTACACGCAAACCAAACACTTAAGTTCTCATTGCTTATTAACACACAAATTGTTATATTAATAAGAAAATTATATCAGATCAGACATCCACGAATTTAGAAAACTCCAGTGACTTTGAACTTTGGATCACGATTTCTTTAAGAATAATATTTTTTATACAAATTATCAAGTAGAAATTGTTTCCATTTTGAGTAATACCTTTGGTCGGATGGCAGTGTACCAATTTGTCTCATACTCAAACTAACATCACTAAGGTCTAGTTGATAGATGTCTAAGGCTGCGGATGTGCTGAAAACAATAATCAATACATGTTTGAATTAATCAATCATTGCTTATTAAACCATGTTTGAATTAATCAATCATTGCTTATTAAACTATCTTTTTCTCTCAGATAATTAGATACCGTACAGACTCATAAAAATAAATTTATATTCGAAATAGTAAGGTTAAAGGTAAGTCCTACATAACATGCCGACAATAACAAACATTGTTTCAAAAATAATCATTAATAACATTATTTTCCCTCTCAAATGATAGAAGAAAGACATGATTAGACAAGTTTACCTAAAAGTAGCATCGAATTGTTGTGCAGCAGTCCCCGCCGCCAAATAAATTGGATATTGATTGGCTGGTGACCATGCTATATTAGCAGTCTTCTCGATCTCCTTTACCTTCATTTTGCCGTACCGTACCTAAAAGGCAAATCAAATATGATTGATAAGAAATGAGAAAAAAACATTGGTAAATGGTATATGGGACTGTTCATTTTTAACCACTTGGAGGGGGGGGGGGGGGAGAGAAAAAATTTCACGGGGCGGACACTTTTTTTTGTGAAGACTGAGTGACAATCTGAATGGGAGGGGAGGGGGCACCTTTTTTGCGCACTTTAAAAGTGAGTGGGGACATCTTTTTTTGCACAGACTGAGAACTACAATGATGATGGGGGGGGGGGGGGCATGACATTTTGTCATGACAAGTTTCACACACACACGCGGTTAATTATGAACAGTCCCTTATTTACTACATTTTAAAACATATTCTACATAAAAAAATAAAAACTCTGCACTAGCCTAAAGTTTATCTCGATTCTGGATTCTATTCTTTAGTGTATGGTAGGCCTAGTTGAGCTGAATGGAGAAGGTGTAGGCCTATAGGATTTATGTACTTTTAAAAAACAACTCTTGAATTCTTTAAAAACAATTTTAGTGCATACAATATTTGGATTTCAATTTCTTTCTAAAAGATTATTATTGAGAATGACTCGAATTGGAGTGGTAAATTAAGTTTTTCCAAGAGGTTAGTCAAAATAGCAACATTTAAGGGATTGAATTGCAGCTTGAATTGAGGTAAAAATACATTTTAACCCTGTCAGTATTTACCCGGCCTAGGCCTACGTGGGACAGTCAAGACTCAGATGGATACACCACCCCGGGACACCGCCCCTGTCTATGTACATCCGAATTTAGAACATAGGCGTAGTCATAGCCTAGGGATAGGAACTGCAACACGATGACAATCAGCTTGGAATGGAGGACATGTAAGTGGTGTGTGGGCGCGGGCATAAAATTTCTAACACAAGGCCCTCAATACCCAAGTAAAGAAAAAAGGGTGGGACGCACGTACTGCCAGTGCCACAACTTGGCACACGTCAAGACTCAAGTTAGTGCCATACTACGACCTCTTTTTAAGTCGAACAGGCATTTTATCCTACATGCCAGGCTACCTTTTTAATTAGAAATATTATCCGGGTATCTCAAGACAAAAGGAGGTACGAGATTCAAGGAAATCATTCTGTGGTTTAATTTTAAAACAAAAACAAAATATGGGGAACACAAACCTCACCACGTCAGTTGTCAGCCGTCCGGATGCGATCCTACTGCTTCAAAAACGATGTGCATGCGCTCCTCTGTGTAACAAATTATTTGATGTGATAGTCACAGAATACAGACTTCGATATACTCTGCCTGGGCAAACTTACCACTCATATGAATTATATATTCCAACGTAATTATTACACTTCACATTAGATCAACGTGGCAAAACACTGTCGGCCTTCCCAAAATGCCAAGCTCCGTGTCTAATGAAATATTCGCCGCCTGTAAAGTTTCTCACTTTCGTCGCAATACCAACAGAGGTCAGCACTATAGTGTTTTTTCAGAGTTGGGTTCTGTGGTTTGGTGCGATGTTTTTGCGTGTATTGCCATACTAACCCCATCGGGTGCGTTGTCTGTACCCTCAACTTTTGTTTTGACTGTTTGAAAGTGCACCATAGAAAATAAAAGAAATAGAGTCTACTATAATAGCCTTCATGTAGCCATTCACCTAGGATTTTGGTTTGTGACCTGCGTTGATACACCTTCTAATCTTATTGGTGATAATAGTTTTACCATTTTCATCGGAATAAGAAGTTGGCTTAGCTAGCCCTGCACAGATGAAAATAATGAGATTATCAGCGAGTACGAAGTACATTTGTGTCGTGACAGTTGCAGACATGCATGTGCGTCAGTGTGAATAGCAAGCTAGTGTACTTATAGATTCTTCGAAATATTGTTGCACTAGATAATGGAGTCCATCCGTCAGAGTTTAGGGGATCTTTTCTCCTACGAGAGTCTGGTTCACGCTATTTCAGGCGCGACGGTAAGTAGGTCCGCCTAGCCCCGGCGAAGCGGGCGGCGAAGATGTAGACATAATTAAGGGCCTATATAGGCCTATCACCATATAGGCTATCTGATATAAATAGCTGCCAACCTGTGAGGGTCCCAAATCCTAGTTTTTTCGCGGAAGCCGAATATGCTTCGCGCCAAAGCCCTTCTTGACTTAAGCCGCCTTCTAGGCCTAGCCTAGCCCGAGAAATTCTGACTGGCTCCGCTCTATTTTGCTGGTCGCTCCACACTCCGTAGGTTAGGGTCTGGGAGCCCGGGCTAGGCCTAGCCTAGCCTATACTAGGCCCGCTCCGGGGTGCGGGAGGATACGGGGACGGAAACTCTGTCTAGGCCTAGCCCTAGGGGGCGGGGGCATGGAGGAATGCCCCCCGGGTTGTTTTTTAAAAAATAGATCAGGAGTCAAATAGTGCATTCTCGGGGTAATGTTAGGCTACATCATAATTGCCTATAGGCCTATAAAGTTAAATATTTTTTTTTTAATTTTTGCTTGCAAATATTTCCATTTATTAATTTTTCACTATATTTTCCCCACCTAATAAGCTTAATTATTCCATAGAACTTTTATTAGATGTCACTACTTTTCCTGAGTTAATTTCACAAAAATGGCAGTAGAATTTGGTCATCGGAGATAATTTTTTTAGGTTCTGTTGACTGAGTTGTCTTCTGTTACATATCCAAAATCAGATACCCTATCATATGATTTGTTTTTCTTTGACCAACATTGGGGTAAAGTTCCTGAATTACTAGGCCTATGCTACTAGCCAAATTTAGCTGAAAAACGGTTTCCAAGGTACCTTCAAATTTTGGCAATTTGCAAAAACATGCCAAATTGCAAACACCTAATGTCACAGATCCTTGTAGCTGAGGTTCTGAGCTATGATTGATATATGACCCATGGTGGTGTCTTTTCATGCATGGTGCATCATATTTTTGGGCCCATTGCTGCTCCACTATATGAAATGCCATAAATCTATATATGTAAACTATGGAAAGCCATTTATATACGGTACCATACATATGTCTGGCTGCATGACCTCCTAGAAATAGTATAAGAACCCTCCTAATCTATCAAATAGGGCCTACTTCCTATTCAGCTTTTCTTCTTTCCGGGTTAGCACCTAAACCCGACCAAACTGGCCCTATTTCTTCCACTAACCCAACACTTTTCCGAGTTAGTGAGTTGGCGGCACATGATCCTAATCAGATTTAATCTGCTACATTTTAGTACATTCCTCCAACCTGACTTTCCTATTATCCCATCTCTCTCCACCCTTTCCCCAACCATACAAAAACTTTACTTAGAAAAAAATATTCATGTACCGTACGGTACCATACAGTAACAAAAACATTGAACATACCAATAGTTGATTTCTAATAATACTTTACAGTAAATGAATGATGAAATGTCTTTAGCGGCTTGTGATCGCGCTTAAAGCTGCATTCTCAGCTATTACGACAAAACAAATCTTGCCAAATTTACTCAAATTATGACTTATAGGATTGAATTAATCAATATTCTGCTGTTGTTCTATGTTTATACAAGAATTTGAAGTGTAATCGCTGAGAAAAAACTGCCACCGGGGAGCGATAAAAAGTGAAGTCGACATAGGAAGGGATGGGGCGGGTCCTCCAAATACAAAGGACGTTTTAACAGTCCTGTAGCAAAAACAACTAGAAAAAAATCCTCCAAAAGTTTGGTCAGATAACCTGTGGATGTGTTGGGGGAAAAAGTAAAAAATATTTAGATTTTGACTGAAGTTAGCTGAGAGTGCAACTTTAATTGTCGATCGTATTTTGATTGATGTCCTGTGTAGTAGACTACATAAATCATAATGATGGTTGGGTTGTATGGATCTGTCTGTAGTAACATGATTGAACATTTCTATTTTCAGGGAAGTGTTGTTGGTCTTACTGCCTTTTTCCCACTGGATACTATCCGAACCCGGCTGCAGGGTATACTGTCAAATAATTACTTTTGCTTAGAATATCTTATCTATCACATACACAAGGTCAAAAATGACCATACTTAAAATAGATGCCAACCATGCAATAAGGTCATATGAGGATTTTTTGTTGTTGAGACATTTATGTCATTCATTGTCTTAGCGAATTGAAGTCAAAAAAAGTTCCTCCTTTTGTTATCCTTCATATGGGTTCTCCACTAGGTTGCGAACAGGAGCAAACGTCATTGTGAGTGCTCTTGCGAATGAAACCTGGCTCGACCTTTTACACAATCGCTTATGTTTGCAATAGTGGATTGAGTTGCTAGCAAACTGGAGCGAACTCTATCCCGTTTGCAACCTGTCTACGGTCACATAATGTTCTCAACAAAATTTTTAGAAGTTTGGATTTTACGTTGCGACCAACCATGACTTCCATTCGCAAGGTCGTTCTCATGCGTTCTCAAGTTCACAAGGGCATTTGCCATGATCTTCATGGGGATCTTTGCTCCCGTTCACACCCTAGTGAAAGACCCCTATTACAGATAGTCACGCTGACAACTAGAAATAGCTAATACTGAGTTCACTACACAATAAATATTTGTCAGGGGAAAAAACCCGTTATTTCTGTTAATATTTCAGCTCATGATGGTAAACATGAGAAGTCTACACTTACATTGGCGCTTGATATCATCCAACGGGAAGGAGTGTAAGTTTCATTAAAACTAGTGTCACTCTACATTATTTGATCCATCTCATTCCTCTTCATTTAATTAAATATATCTTGAGAAAGTGCACCATACAATCCCGAAACTTTGGCAAAATAAAAAGTCAATTATCTACAACCAAAATGTACCTATCGTTGTTCAGATTTAGTGAAAACCTCACCTTACAACGAAACGCATCTTTCCTTTTTAGGTCTGGTCTCTACAAAGGCTGGTTTCCTGTAGTTTCTTCACTGTGTTGCTCCAACTTTGTCTACTTCTACACTTACAACAGCCTAAAAATCGTGTTCAAACGGGAACGTGTTGCAGCAGAAGTTATTATAGATCTCGGTTTAGCATTTGCAGCAGGTGAAACTTACCTTCATGATTTAGAAGTGGGAGTAGCAGATGTTTAGTAGATAAAATAAGCAAAAAAAAGGGTCACTTCGTTAAACACAACCCTTAAAACTTCAGTTATTTGCGGATGCTTCCACCTAGGTGACTTCAACGCTTACATAATAATTAAATATATGTCCTCATTGCAGGAGTTCTGAATGTGCTTGTGACAACACCATTGTGGGTTGCCAATACGCGCTTAAAATTACAAGGCACAGATGCTGACCCTCTGCGATCAAAAGACAAAGTAGATTATACAGGCATGGTGGGTGAGTATCTAGAAGATGGTATCCTGATAAATGAACCTGAAATGCCACATGTTTATTTCTGCGATCGCAATTTGAATGGATAGATATTTTGTATTGACTGAAACGGGGAGAAATATTTATTTATATATATATATATATATATATATATATATAAGATAAGATAAGATACTACTTTATTTATCCAACTCACACGATACAAGAAGGAAAGTAATGGACAATATAATAGACAATAGACAAATAGGTATACAGTCATCTAGATTAAATCCAGTTCTCCCAGACGTTACCATCTCGCTCAAGGCAGAGTATGAATATACAGGCTTATGCTTCCTGATGAAGGGTTGGTAAACCCGAAACGTTGAGGCTCTTATAAGGTTAAATAAAACAAGTCAAAACAAGTTCAAAATCTTTCTACTGGATCAATACCAAATAGGTTAAGCAGCACGATCCGGTCGACAGCAACAACAACAACGATTTATATATACAATTCCTTTCTCATTGGGGGACGACATTTCAAAATTCGTTAATAGGTACTAGAAGAAAATAGTAGAAATTCTTAGCATCATGATCTTCATTTCTAGACGATTGCTCTGTGTTGTAGTAGCACCATATTCTTTGGGCTTGATCATAATTCTTTTTCAATTCCAGATTGCTTGTCTAGGATTCTTAAGGAAGAAGGTTTGGCCGCCATGTGGGCAGGTACTGGACCTTCAATAATCTTGGCTGGTAACCCTGCTGTGCAGTTCATGGTCTATGAATTCCTCAAACGAAATTTACAAAATTATTATGGGGTGCAAGTAAGTACAATAAATTCTTGAAATATATATCAGATAATACAATGGATTTATGACAAAACACCGTGAAAATAGCTTAAGAATTCTAAAATTAATAATTATAATGTGAAGAATTCTTTTGCAACGACCTAAATGGCGATGGAGATATTATTCACACTGAAAGTTTTTAAATGTTTACAGTGCATTTTAGGAAGATCATAAATTATATCTTAGAAAAACTAACCATGTGAATAACTTATTCATAATTACAATCTGAAGAATTATTTTGCAACGACCCTCCGCTTTTCCCAAGCGCCGCCGAACCTACTATCTCCCGACCTGAAATTGTGGTCCAGACTACAGAGGTTCCTCTCAATCCCTTCTCCCTCCTCCTCCTGGATATGTCTGTGCGTAATATATCAAAATCAAATCCACAATTCTTCATTAGCAGCTTATGGGCGCTGTTATGTATATTTATAGGATTTAGAAGGAATTGTGTACTTCATTCTTGGGGCGGTAGCAAAGTTCGTGGCCACAGTTGTAACTTATCCCCTGCAGCTTCTACAAACACGACGGAGGGTGAGTTGTCTTGTTTCCAGATCATAGTCAAGCCTACATGTACTCGATATAATTGTCATCAATAAAAATATAAGCATACACGTGTCTGTAGGTTTTAAAATAATATATGTGTATATATAAACAAGTTGTACCTGGTATTGTCATCGTCAGATATAAACTAAATGTGTGGTATTATATATCATGATTGAATATGTATTACTTTAATAATAATGGTTAATTAAATCTGCTTACCTCTTTACATCATCTTGTAAGAATCCCTTTCTTGATTCTTAAGATCGAACACTAATATTGAACTTTGAATAATCATTTTAATTTTGTATACAGAATGACTTGAGTGATTGATCAAATTCCTTAAGATCTTGTTCTAAAAATACAAACCCCCTATTGTAACTTACGACATTTACTAGGTAACATTTATCCCAGCACAACACCCCACCCTATTCTAACTTCTAACATTACATCTTAAATTGTTCTTTGATTATCTAATATATTCTGTATGAGTAATACTGTACATGTAAATACCTAAATATTTAACATGTCTTGGCGCTACTAATAACATGATTGCTTTCCACGAAACAAATCAACAGTGTTTACGTATTCCGTTCCAGGCTGGGAACCGCAAAGGAAAAGGGGGCCATCTCAATACTATTCAAGAAATCATAAGGTATTAAATTTATTTTTATTTTCATCCACGAAAATGATGTTAAAATCTTAAAGCATATGAAAATAATTCCAGGTCTTCCCCGACTACAGGGAGTGGGATAGATTTGTTTAAATAACATGTAATTTACATTCAATTATAGTCCCCCTAAAACTTTTGGAGGCTACTGTTCTATTAAAGGTATAATGCTATAAGCGGTTGGTTACATAGGAGTATCAGTTGTAAAATGATAAAATAAGATAATTTTCACTAATATGTGAATAAAGTACAACTAATAACATACCACTCACCGATTGGAGAATAAAAACATAGTGCCTATATTTAACAAAGGAATCCTCATTTCAGACATCGCGGATGGAGGGGTTTATATAGAGGATTATACACTAAACTTGCCCAGACGGTTCTCATGGCAGCTCTTATGTTCTTAACGTATGAGAAGATTTCGTCGTTTGTCTTTGACCTCTTCAAAACCGGTCGACATCAACGCAGATGACAATAATTTGGTATTGCAGAAGAATCCAGGTGCTACTATCGGAGGCCAAGGCCAGGCGTCTCTTCACGCGATTTTGCAACTCAACTAAAACCCATCCGCCCCTAGATTATGTGCGTAGGAATGTCCCATAACCCATTGTTTTGTCGACAAAATTACGTAGAAACATAGTTTGAGTAAACGTACTTAAGAGTGGAAATGACTATGGACTATGTATATTGATGTTGATGAAGACGTGATCATTCCCGGATACACGGCAGGCAAAAAAGCCTAGTCGTTCTACATGTTCAATGGAATATCTTTGATAAGTGGACGATTGTAGTCTCTAGTAATTCAGGGTCTCTGCGCTTTTGGACTGAGAAATTCAAGGCTCATTTGAGTGATTTTCAAGACTGATATCAATGATGTTTCAGTCCTGAAGAGACCAGGGGTTTGTAGTTTTTCATAGGCCCATGTTTTAACCAGTTTTATATTCATATTTTCACCATTTTCAACTTTTACTCTGTGCAAGTTGTGAGTGGGGCGCCAATTTCCCAGGTCATTCAAATGATCCAAACAGGATTCAAGGCCCATCTAATTATTTTCCAGGCCCTTTGACCGAAATGCCCTATTTCCAGGCCTTGAATTTAGTTTTCAAAATCCCAGGCCCTGAGGAGACCCTGTAATTATACTGTACATGTACTTTTTGGATCTAATTTTTACCCATCCCTGTATAAGATGCCCGGCGAGTTCAAGAATCAGGAAACTACCACATTGTTATTTTTATATAAAATGATTGATGAACGAATAAAAGACTTATTTGTACACACTACATCGTGTAATTCTTTTTTTTAAAAACTGAACGACGTACTCCCATCAATTTGAGCTTCCAGAAGAAGACGCGTCACATTTTTTCTTGGATCATCTTTCCTAGATTTTACAGGGACCGAGCCCAACTAGCTTACTTCGTAAATAGGTTAACAGCCTAAGTCCCGTTTATGTTCTTCACTTGGTGGGAAGAAAATCATGTTACCATGTACTAGGTAATTAGTAGAATCTACTAACCTCACTATGTTCGGTGACGTAGATTCGTGATTATTGGAGGAGACAGCCGCTGGTGGTAGTTCATGTGAGATGCGGGACGCCATTTTGAATCAGTCTTTTAACCGGGGAGCTAGCCAGCTAGGGAATTGCCAAAACTCTATCCAACGAAGAATGAAGACAGGAGAGATGTGATTCTATTGGAATAACCAGAGACAGCCGCCAAATATACCACTTAAACAAGGGCGGGCTGGGTGGGCACATGAACTACCACCAGCGGCTGTCTCCTCCAATAATCACGAATCTACGTCACCGAACATAGTGAGGTTAGTAGATTCTACTAATTATTGTGCGTCACCGCCACTAGGCGGTAGCACAGGTGAGAGCTTTAACTCGGCAATTCCCCGCAACCCAAAATGCACTCTGGGCTCACGGCTAAGGGCTCACTTGAAATGATGTGGTGATCTGGGTGAGAAGAGGCGGAGTAACTTGGAACACAGTAGAGACTTCTAAAGATCTCCAGAGATCTAACTAGTCTAAATCACACAGTATGGTGCACAACTATTCCTATGGGTGCAGCAAACTTGTTTGGGAAGACACGCACAATATAAGGCGTGACTCCAACATATATACACACACAGAAGACAAAGATCTTCACTTTGTTTTCTTGGAGGGGCGCTTCTTCTTTTTCTCGGCATGAGAAGAGAGAAGTGCTGAAGTAGTTGACGCTGTTACGTTGATGGGTTTCAAGTAGAAGCGTCGGAAGGTGTTTTCATCCTTCCAGATGGCTCTTTCCATAATCTTATGGACGGAGACATTCAAGGCTGCCAACTTTGAAGTGGTGGCCGACCTAACACTATGGGCTCTGAAGGTGTTGGTGTTGAGACCACTAGCTGCCATGGTGCAGCGGATGTACTTTGCAATAGTAGAATTGCCTACTGGTTTGTGAGGAGCACAGTAGCTGATGAACAGAGGGCCCTGGATGTTGTCCATGTCGTCCTTAGGGCGTAAGTGACGTGTTCTGTACAGGTAGTGGCGTAAAGTTGTAAGGATGCAGATGGCCTTGTTGTCTGGAAAGGCTTCTAGGCTGATGGTGCCTAGGCACCTACCCACTGCACTTGTCTTAATACATTCAGACATGAGGATGGTAGCGTTGAGCTTGGTACTAAAAATGATATCCTCACACTTGAGAGTCCTGATGGTTTGCACGCGTTGGCTGGTGACTAGCATCAGTAAAGTAGCAGTCTTCTGAGTGAGTTGAGCTAGGTTTAGATCCGTTAGGGGAAATTGAGTTTTCAGATAGTTCAGAACTATGTCTGGGTCCCAAGTTTCTGAGTAGCGTGTCTTAGGAGGGCGTGTCTTGAAGACACCGGTGATGATGCGGCGTACAGTGACATGTGCGCCAAAAGAATCCCTATCAATGGGATTCATGATGTTAGATAGGGCTGACCTGGCAGAATTGATGGTGGCATAGGACAAACCATCGTCATAAAGATCGCAGAGGAACTCAATGCCATGGTGCAGACTGGTGGTTAGATGAGGGATGTCGTTCTCATAACAGTACCGTTTCCATTTGCGTAGATAAACCTTATAGGATTTCTGTGTGTTGTGTGACCAACCTTGCATGTATAATGCTTTTGCTCGACTCGACAAATTTAAAGAGTCGGCTTTCTTATTCAGAAGAGAGCGCAGACGAGGCTTGTCTTCGCTATCTTTGGATCTTGATTTTTTCCCTTGTTTGGAAAGAGATTTCCTGGTTGTGCTTTTAGAAACAGGGTTTGCCTGCTTGTCTGAAGGAGTTGAGAGTACCACGGTTGGCTGCTCCATCGTGGAGCTACCACTATGGCTCGTGCCTGTTCTGCTTGTATCTTCTGCAGGCACTTTCCTACTAGCCTGAAGGGAGGAAAAATATAAGGCCTTGAGAAATGATTCCACGATAAAGTGAAAGCATCTACGTATGTTGAGAGAGGGTCAGGGAACCAACTTGCATAGCAATCAATTTGGAAATTATATCTTGAAGCAAAAAGATCGACGTCTGGAGTGCCAAATTCCGAGATGATGTGGTCGAATAGCTCAGGATTCAGCTGCCATTCTGTATCCTCAGAGAGATGTCTGCTGGCCAGATCTGCTTTGACGTTGTCAACGCCAGCAATATGGGATGAGGAAAGCCAGTTGTCCTGCTCCTCCGCCCAGGCCCAGATCTCTCTAGCTATGGCATCACAGTTATTCGATTTGGTGCCACCGAATTTGTTGATGTAAGCGACTGTAGTGGTGTTGTCGCTGCGCACTAGGATGTGGGTATGAGTGACTTCTCGTAGAAGCGAGAAAATGCCATATTTGACTGCTAGGATCTCCTTAGCATTAATATGGTAACCTTCCTCATAGTCGTCCCAGACACCATTGGCTGTGTGGTCTCCGAGGACTGCACCCCAGCCGTCATCACAGGCATCTGTGAAGAAAGTGATCGTTGGAGCGAAGGTTCTGATCTTCTTGACTCTCCAAGGTAAGTTCTCTTGCCACCATTGAAGATCGAGGAGTGCGTCTGATGATAAAGTCATAGGACCGTCAAGATCGCCACAGGTCCGTCGTGCGGCTAAGATCTTATCTTTCTCTATGTGCTTGTAGTGGGCTAGTCCATAGTCGATGCCCTTACACAGATCCACCATTGTTCCTACTATGGAGGCAATGAATCGAATAGAGAAACTGTTTTTGTGATTAGAGATCAGTTCATTAATGCGGTTCCAAAGCGCTTGTCTCTTTTCCTCAGTGGGGTAGACCTCCATGGACCTTGAGTCTAGGATGAAACCGAGGAACTTCATTGTTTTTGAAGGTTGTAGGGATGATTTCTCAGGGTGGACATAGAACCCTAGGTCATTGAGGACTTTTAGAGCTATCATGACGGAGTTGGCACAATCTTCCCTTGATTGTCCCCACAAGAAAGAATCATCTATGTAGCAAAATCCGTGACCCCCTCTCTCACGTATCTTTGAGAATACTGGTTTCATGATTCGAGTGAAAATGAAAGGTGCCGTAGTCAGGCCAAAGGGCACACAATTGAATTGGTAAAAGGAGCCTTCCCATGGGAAGGTGACATATGAACGATATGAAGGATGCAGGGATAATGAGAAATAAGCTTCTTGTAGGTCTAAGGAGCACATGAAGGAATCTGGACGTAGCATTTCAATGGCAGTCTGGAGACTGTCCATCTTGAAATGTACCTTCTGCATATAGGTATTTAGGATGGTGAGGTCTATGATGAGCCTCCACTTATCATTTGGTTTAGGAACCACGAACACATTGGATAGGAAAGAGATGTCAGACCAGCTGATCTCTGAAACAATACCCTTCTTAATTAGCTTGTTGACTTCCTGCTCAACTGCAGCCTTGCGGGTAGGACCGAAAGCGTACTGGTGAGGTCTAAAGCTTTGATATGGATCCGTATCAAAATCTAGGGTAACGCCTTGAATGCATTCAGTAATGAAAGGATCATAAGTGATGCGTTCCCATTCAGGAAGGTGGTTAGACAGGTTACCAGGTTTGAAAAACATAGGAATGGGTCCTCTAGTAGTTAGGGTGAAAGGTGACGACTGGGGTAAAGTATTAAATATAACACGTTGTACCTCTAGTAACGCCGGGAGCGACTTTTGTCGTCGCGAGAATCCCTCCGGTCGTAGTCGTTGTACTGCTTCTTGGGTTCGTTGTAACGGGACTCCTGTTTTTGTTGATTCCCCCCCTTCTTCTGGGGGGCTGAGTAGTTTTTTGAACCCTTGTAACCGTTGTAAGACTTCTTCTGTCCTTGATTGGACTTGTTGTTACTGTTGTTGTTAGCACCATTCTTGGTGTTGTTTTGGTTCTGATTTCCCTTTGCGGAGGCAGGTTGATCAATGATGACAGAAAGCTTCTTACTTGCGTCTAGGGATTTGATGTTATCTTCCAGATTATCCCCAAGAAGATTCTGAGTAGTGGTAGGGAAACGTTTCATGTTTGAGGCCATTTCCCTGTATTGTTCCTTGAGATTAGGAGCAATTAGTTCACGTCGGCGTTTGACGCAACACTGTTGGTTGTAGAAAGCCTGGAGAGCTATGGAATCCCTGATGTCTCTCAGGCCTTGGTCTACCAGATCCTTGATCTCTGGTAGATCTGTTCTAGAACGTAACTCCAACAAGGTGTCCGCCACCTTGGTACAAGCTGTGGAAGAGTGCAGGAGTATCTTTTGGAAACTCTGGATAGTGCCATCCTTGGTCTTGTTTCCATTCAACATTGCAGACCAGATAGTTTCTGGGATGAAAGGTATCTCCAAAGCCTCAACGTTGCTCGGTCGTTTGTGTCTATCCTTGAGCTCGTTCAAGACTTTTCCCTTTGGAGGGGCATTAAACACAAAAGTAACAAAGTCCATGATCTCCTTGTGTTTAATTTCACCACCCACCTTGGTGTTCGCCGAAAGAACATCCACTAGAGAAGAGAAAATGCGTGAGGTGTCCGATTCAGAGGCATTCTCTTCTTCCTGTTCCACCATGTTGTTCTGAGTGACGTCATGTCCGGCTGCGGCAGAAGGGGTATCCCCGCTCTTGGGGTTACCCTTGGGATTTCCCGGCAGGGGAATCCCGGAGATGCCAACTGAGGAGCCTGGACTGATGGGGTGAACGGGTGGAGTTGGCTGAAGAAAGCTGGAGGATGGGTAATGGCCGCCACGGTGCGATGCACTTGCCTGAGCATTTTGTGTAGAAACCCTGAGTGGAGACCTCGAACGGTCCCTACCACTCGATTTCTGCGCGGAACTTCCCATTCTCTCCGCCTGGTCATACTGAGGATGATGATAGTAACTAGAATACCCTTGGTCCGAGTAATAAGGGTATCCGTAGTAATCCCAGTATTGGCGGGAGTCCCAAGCTTCCGAGTCCGAACTCGAAGACGGGTGGCCCGTTGAGTATGGATCGGCGTGGGAGGAATGATTTTTCTCCATGTTCGACAAACGTTCGGACATGGAGTTCATTCCGGTAGTGACTGACTCCTGAAAGCCTTGGATAGATTTCCAAATCGTTTCCAGGCAAGGAGGAGCAGGAGGAGGAGCGGGAGAGGTCTGACCACCGCTGGTCCCAGGCCGCTGCCCGTCGTCCATGCTATGCATCTCGTCACTCGTAGTTTTACGGTCCAAGCCCGAAAAACAACCCAAATTTCACTCTTCGAGCCTTAAAAGGTAAGAAAAGAGGGCGAGTGGCACTACACGAGATCAGTGACGAAGTTTGGAAGATGTAGGATGAAGGTGAACGGTGATTCTAGAAGAAAATTCGTGAGCCTTCCCCGGTTGCGACTTGCTCTGCTAGGCGTAATCCGAAAAGTGATTCAAAATGGCGTCCCGCATCTCACCTGTGCTACCGCCTAGTGGCGGTGACGCACAATAACTAAATACATTTGTAGTTTAAAGAATTCATATGATTAAGCTAACAACTTTCCAGTGATAATTATAAATGAAAAAATTGATAAAACTATAACACTTTTTTGTATGGTATTAATTTATTTCTTACATAATGGACAAATACATGAGTGACAGGCGACATCTACGGTGGGTACAAGAGATTCGTAAACACAGCCTTAAAAAACACGAACGACCAATATAATTGTTGTTCACAATGGAAATGAGACATTACTCGGGGGTTACCGCAAATGAAATTCCAGCGACCAGACATGATAAGTACGGTACCCTTCAGCCAAAGGTAAAATGTATGAATTGATGAGGATCAATAGTAAGCGCTGTGGGTTCAGTAGCCAGAAGCCCTCCCATCGCATTGTGTTGTGTTTGATTAAACAAAGAGAATAACTTATACTAACTGTCCTCTATTTGTTCTAAATTGTAATGCAAAGAATTCAATATAATATACAAAATAAATGCTTAGAATTCCATGTCCCAACCCCATGGCATCAAGAAATGTACTTTTAACTACGTCAACTATTTTCAAATTTTGAAAACATCACGAAGCACGACATTACATGAACTGTTAGTAACTATTTCTTGTTTACCATCCCACCCGACCCTCACACTTTCGTGTACACAAATATACTGAAGGAGAGTAATTCTTCAGGGTGTCTTGGCAGAGTAAACCCACAAAGAATATCTCTGAATGTATTAAAGATAGTGGTTTTAATTTAGTTCCAGTTGTTACCGAATCGCCGCCCTTGTTTGGCTGGTGGACCTCCACGACGGTTCCCTGTAATCAGAAAAAGAAATGATTAGTCCAGATTATCATAGGAACTATTGCAACACATAGTAAGTTAGTACGCCATTACCTGCAGGAGAAAGCAAATGATCCCCAGCACAGCCTGAACTAAGAGTGAACCTGTACCATAATGCTCCCACTAAAACAAAGTTAAAGAGTGTGTTCAATTTATTTAGCACCGATCATCTGAACCTTAACCAACTACAGGAATATGGTGTAATACCTGGTTTCAAAGACAGGCAACCCATTTGCAGTGGGTATGTGAAGTCGGCAGATAATACAGACGGACATAGGAAGCATCGTTGTCATTCCTTTAATACCAGTTATCCCAAGAACAAAATCCATGATATTGAGCGGACAAAATAAAAACGCAAGGAGAGTGTGTGTGTACGTGGGTGGCAGTGGGGAGGGAAAATGAAGAAAATTCCATTATGGCTTGGCTCACCACTAGGATCCTGAACTGAGGTGTGTATGTCTTAATCAGGCCTGCCTTATTGACAACCACTTTTTTTCTAGGGTGCCTACCTTGTATCTCATATTAATATCTGCCGCCCCGGTTGTTGCGGCGGCGTTGCTTGTTGTGTCGATCACCCTGACCACCTGTTAACCAAGGTAGCCAGGCAGACATGAGGAACAGCATTATCTTTTTCTTAACAGGATCAATGCACCCAGCGTTCTTTTTCTTATTTTGCCATCGACAATTTGACATCCACTATTTTGCACGGCATGTTACCCCCTGCATCACCGATTAGTTTGTTTACTTTAAGTCAATAATAATAAATAGTCGGAGCAATGACTGAATGAGTATACAACCTGTTAACATAACAGAAAACATCCCTCCCTAGAATTATTGTCAATCATTTCTTACCTGAGAATGTGCGTTTCCTGTTGAATCCGCCACCGAAGTTACCCCCTTGGTTTCCGCCGAAGTTGCCCCCTTGGTTTCCGCCGAAGTTACCCCCTTGGTTTCCGCCGAAGTTACCCCCTTGGTTATAACCATCTCCGTTGTCAAAGTTTCGGCCACCACTATAGTTTCCACTGTAGTTGCCACCGTCATTGTAGTTTCCACCATCATTGAAATTGTTTCCTCTGAAGTTGCCGCCGCCGCCGCCGCCACCACCCTGATTGTTCCCACGGAAGTTCCCTCCTTGTTGATTCCCTTGGTTTCCAGCACCTCTTTGGCTTCCACCCGTATTGCGAGCTTGGCTGCAAAACAAGGTTTATTTTAGATATTTTATTCCAAAATCTTACTTCATGTTTAACTTAATATAGTACTTGGCGTTCGGCGGACTACAGTAATGCTCACACTTAAGTTTAAGTTTCATAAGTATCACTAGTCATCTTTGAAAGAATATTACAATTTATTAACAAAATGATGTACATTCTTCCGGTGTACACATAAGAAAATGTTTGTTTCATATGAATGCACGAGTACTAGTTAAGTTAACTTCATACCTGAGCAAGTTTGTTAGTCCAACAAGCATGTTGACAGCGTTGGCAGTTTGTCGGGGGTTATTGTACATATTAGAGCGTCCTTGACCTCCTTGGCCTCCTTGGCCTCCTTGTCCACCCTGGCCCTGATTGACAGCAGCTGGGGATCGTCCACGGTTGCCCCATCCCTGGTTGCGTGGTGTCATGGGTGCACCCATGTTTTGCATGCGCTGGTTGCCTCCTTGTTGGAAGCCTGGTCCGCCACTTAGGTTTCTGTTGGGACCAGGTCCCTGCCATTGACGGGCTCCACGCATCATCTGTCCACCACGACCACCGCGCATATTTCCTCGCATATTTCCCCGCATCGGGCGCTTCTGTTGTCCCCTATGAGAAAAACAAAACAATAGCAGTTCATAAAAATTAATGTTGTCAGGCTACATAGGAAAATGAATAATTGGAATTTCCAGCTTCATTATATATATACAAGATATCACTATACAATATATTACATGCAAACCAAGTCCACTCACGGTTTGGTTGGGGTTTTTGCTGGAGTTTTGTTGGCAGCTGCCTCGGCAGTGTTGTCACCAGCACCTCCTGGTGTGACAGCTTTACGCTTGTGATTAGCTCTGAGGAGACTGGTGAGCTGGCTCACGCGGCGTCTTAACCTCTGAGCATCTAGAGGCCGCAGGATAGCACCACCATTAAGCTTGTATTTCATGGTGTTAATACGCGCCTGCAGCTTCTTGCGCTCTTCGTCTGTCATGACATGATCTGCAGAATAAAGGGGCACATTAAACTCAAGAAAATGAAATATGGTTAATTAAATAAATGTAAGTCACTAAATGCAAGTCACTAACAGACTGCGCATCGAAGATAAATGTAAAATTGACCGCTTTGTGAGGTAAAAATAAAATTGCAAGAATAATCTGACCAAGGAATACACATACCAGGGTCTTTCTCGAAGTCTGCTTCTTCTGGTTTGCCAGGTCTCAAGCACCGACAATATAACTTCTCTCCCTCGAACTCAACTTCCTTATGTTCTTCAGCGTACTTCTTGGCCGCTGCTTCATCATCGAGTTCCAAATAGGCATACCTAAGATGAAGAATATTCATGAAACTGATTAAGAGGGCCGCTTTCCTATATCTATGATAAACATGCAGGACTGGGTAGGGGGGAATCAAGAAAGACATGCGACTTCTTGAATTACATCACTCAGCTACAAGGTTTTCATTAAAATTCGGCCTAAAGGAACTAAAATAAGGAGAAAATCTTGAGGTATATACACAGATATCCCACAATAAATCAGAAATCATTCGGAACGCTTATAATTTCATGACCCCACAAGTTACATTCATCAGTATTACTTCATTTCTTGAAAGCTTATAGTTAAGGATGAATTATGGCCTCAATTGTGAAGATAGGTTGGGCTATCTTGTAGAGCTGAAACGATGAAACAAATCATACAAGCAATTCATGGTCAAGTACAATATACAGGGATTTATAAAGGGCCTAATATTCCAGGTATTTCCAGAGTGGGTATCGCGAAGGGGGTGGACAAATGGGCTTCGTTCCTTATATTCAACTGAACGTATGTTACATAAAGATACCTTTGCCTTGCTTGCGCAACTGTTCATCTATGAAAGCTAGTCATTTTGTTCGGGGACAGATACAGCACAATACATTATAATTGGTACAAATGCATGCTCAATCTCTATCGTCGACAGCACAGAAGAGAGTACCCGCCTCAATATACAATCAGATGCCTACTGATCCATGTTACAATAAAGTTAAAAAACTTGTCCATATATCCCACTTTCTCATGCTGATATACCAACTACAGCAGAAAAAAATCAAGTCACTTAGTGCCATAAGACACGTGAATATTTGATAGAGGAGTTACAGGTTAACCCATCTAAATGGGCATTTCCAAGACCAGGGCAACAGTACATCAACAGTGGCCTACATAAGGCAGTAGCTCCCAAGAAATATATATAAATCTTCTAAGACGTAATTTGACTAAGTAGGACTATGTGTTTATACGTCATAATAGCATATGGAGCGAGGCTTTCATGAATATTATTTACTAGGTTATCAGTGCTGTGCAAAACTATCGTTAAGGCTTAGTCTGGGTGACAAACAAAACACATGGTGACCCGATTCAATGTTTCAGGTGGATAAGAATGCTTGATATTTCGGGAGGTTGAGCCAGATAATGGAATTCACTCTACTTCAAACAGACAATTAAGGACTTTTGATACAAAAACAGCGGGCTGCTGAGCGACACAATCACTGACTACTTGTATCTTTGCCAGCTCACAGTAACAATTCGGTTTTCTAAAGATGTAGCGCAGATTTTCTTTTAAAAGCGACAATAAAAACCTGCCCTCCTTAGCATTGAGCTAAGGTAACAAGTAACTGGCTCAACCACTGACTATATATATAAATATAGATGTAATATTTGAGGTGAACACCGATGTATGTGTAATGCAACGTCTGATCGAAATCACCAAAGATCTCGCTCCTAACAGCATTACGGCAACCTTAAGGCGCCTTCATACATCATGTGTCCTACCCTTTGAATGAAACAATGCATGATACACAATTCATCATGGAGTAGTTAGGTTCATCTCTTCCTAGTACAAAAAGACAATAACAGTGTTCTTTGTATAGTACCCATCAAGAAGTTATTGTTCACTAGATCAGCTCAGGTAAACCTGGCTTGTCCTACTAAATATATGGACAGCCCTTTCGCTGCGCGCCAACACTCCCCAAGTAAGCCCTCAAATATGATCGTTTTAGCTGCACACCCTGTGACGGTCACACATTAGGAACAAAGATCTGGAACATGTAGGTCTAATACTGTCCAAGTCAGTGTCCTGTGTTCACGTGTTGTTACAGCTTAAAGTGAATAGAAAGCAAGTTCTGTGTTATGTACCAGTTCCTACACGCCATCAGGTATCACAACAGAATCTGACCAGTTTCAGAAAGGTCAAGTACCAATCCTGATATACATTATTATTGGATAATACAATAACTTTTGGCTTCTGGTCCGAGAAATACTGAACGGCTAAATGATAGCATTTTTTTTCAGGCTTCGACATGGACTCGGGAGTCGCAACCGGGCCTGGGTAAACCCAGTAATGCCTAGTGCCAAGCTCCGTGGTCCCAAATACTTTGAACTTGCGCGCCCAGTTTGGGGAGGGTGTGGCGGTAACCAGCTATGGTGTCATTTATGGGCAGCGTTGTCCAACATTTTTTACCATTTAGGAGTTCCGTCGGGTTTGAGGGCAATGAATTTCACCCTTGCCTCAGGGAACACTTCTTGCAGTTTCTCCACAGTCGCAGTCTCAGGGATCCCACCAACAGCAACAATTCTCTTATACTTTTCTGAAATAAGAGCATTTACATAAGGTTGAATATTGGAGCTGTCGTAGTGTCTCACCGCTCCAAGTTTGGACACGGGAGGGACATTCATACATACAGATAAATTAGCAGATATCAAGTCTGCATTCGGGCCTGTCAACGAGTTAATAAACACTCTCCACGTTCTAACAATAATTCCAGAATGCGGAAGAGTGAATTAAATGGGGGAGAAGAAGAACTTCATCACTTGTCTTTACTTAAAAAGCATTCCAATCGAATGCATATAAATATATTTGCAAGGGTTTTTTTTAGCTTTATATCCGTAATATATTAGCAGCCTCAATGGCTTCAACGACACATAATAGTGTCAATACTTTCTAACTCTTTCTTAAGAAAGATTCGGGTAAAGGTCTAACCCTATGATCATAAGGAAAATGGTGTCTGAACTAGCAATAAGCTACCCAGTACAACAAGAGTTCAGTCTTAAGGGATTAATTATCATGCTTCCCATAGTAATTTGGAATAGACTAGAGGAGACCTTCCTGGGACAAATGTACATTTCTGATTGACCAGGCTGCCATCAGGCCTACCTTTTTCCGAGTCATCATTGATACCGCGCACATCTTTGTCGAATTTGGCTGGAAAAAAGGGGGGAAAAGAAAGACTTCAGAGCTAGTTAGGTCGATATCGAGGAGAGGAGATACTAGAAACCTCCATTTATTGCAATATCATTTACAGACAGCATAGCCTCAAATAGAAACTGTAGGTAACAGGATTGTATAGAACCCTATTATTAATCGAGCCACTTAAGTGGCAGTCTACAGGCAGTCGGCCTTATCTATTTAGTGCACCAACTTCAATTCTTGCACACTTTGAACAACAGGGGAGTATCTACTTAAAAAACACCTACGCAAGTTGACCATTGGAAAAGCGAAGAGGAACAAAAGGAAATGATGTGAAGTCTGCACTCATGATCCAAACAAAAGAGCTCAATCAGAAAAGCCTAACACGCGGCTTGGACAACTTCCTCCTTGAAGAGAGAAATTTCTAGCATAAAATGACCAAGGCAGATATCTTGAGAAATGTCTTACCTGCATTCATACCGCCGACCAGACGTTTGACCACAACGCCTTCCTTGACATTCTTCAGGGTCTCTATCATCTCATCGGCAGCAGGGATTGTCTTGAATCTGAACTCTATGTGTCTGCAAATAATAACAGCTAACATTCAATACATGGTGTCTATCAGCATAAAAAAAAACATATTTGAAATTGTAACTAAAGAAATAATGGGATTGTTTCAACGGTTTATACGAACATTTGAATACGAGGGTAACTAATAGGTTAAGACATAAATTATCTTGTTTTCGACTATTGGATTTTGTTTCCCTTCCAAGTAACAACTACTACAGAACACCCTAGAATATAAAACCTAACGCTATAAGTATCAAGCCGGGAACGTACCCCACATGTTTCTCTTCCTTCTCTATGTAGTGGAATCTGTAGAAGAATTCTTCAGCTTTGGTCACCATATCTTTCACAACCTCGTTCTCTAAATCGTCTAACTCCAGTGGGCCCACAACAACAGACCGCAGACGCATATACACATGCTCGTCTAAAAGGAGAAAAGCAGAATAGTTAAGTGTTCTTGAGAATACAGACTCGTTTCTCAAAAATACTGATTTCAGTAGAAATACTGAAGAATTATCTCTGTTAGTACGACCACATTACAATACAGATCCAACAAACCACTATACCTATATCAAAATGTTCTGACATAAATAGTTGATTCTAAAACGACATACCTTGATTGAACTTCCCGGCAGATGGAGTGTAAGTTTTGTTCTTCTTTTCTTCTGTTTTCTTCTCAGTCTTTTTGTCATCAGAAGCTTCTTTAGATTCTTCTTTTACCTTTTCCTCTGCCTTTTCCTCCTCGTCTTCCTCTTCTTCTTCTGCTTCTAACAAAGTATTAAACATAATGCGTAAACAAACTGTGAATGAATATAATAAAATAAAACTTTCAATTGAAATATTTGACAAAAATAGCTATTTATTTATTTGGCCTGATGAAACCCCGAAAGTGTTCGCCATGACTGCAACCCACGGGCGAATATTACCACTACAAAGGGAATGCTCTCTCCCCATGGTCGGAGTTTCATTGTTTTCCCATATATTGTTTTACTTCATTAGCAACATTCATTTATATAAATGGCGGGAAAGTGTGATCGCAATTTTCAAAGTCCACAGACCACTGATAGGGTTCAAGCCCAGTATTGTCTAAAGCCTCTGGTTTTATAGTGCAAATAAACCAGTGTTTCATATGCTTAATAAATTGAACTTTAAACTTTGTTTAATTACTTCTGCATTCTCAACTATTGAGACGAACAAGATTGATTGAAAATACTGCAGCAAAGCGTTTTCGTGGGCCACAATAATAAATGTGAATTTAAATTCTAGTCAGTACAGCACAAACGGGTTAACATTTTACAGTCTATGCCTAACGTTTAAAGTCCCTTTAAACGGATGAAAAGCCTCTCAACGTGCCATTATGATTACATGAAGACCGCAAAAAGTCATTATATTCCCATTAAAACGTCGAGTCCTAGGCCAGGAAACCGATTATTTTTAATCGATGTAACCTGAGAATATAGCTTTCAAACAAACGGTTCAAGAACATGACTTACCTTCCCCGCCATCAAGTAGCTCCTTCTCTGTATCTTCGTCTACTTCTTCCTGCTCGTCACCATCTACATCTTCGACCATTTCTTCTTCAACTTCTTTTTTACCTTCACCATTTTCCTTCGTTTCGTCTTCTGTCATTTTGGGTACCTCAGGTTCTACAGTTTCAGCTTTTACTTCCTTTGGTTCCGCCTTAGTTGGTGTTTTTTTGGCGGTAGTTCTTCTTGTTCTGGTCGACATGTTGTTTTGCGATGTGATGTTCTCTGAAAGATGGCAGAAGCGTTACTACAGAATGATTCACCCTCCGTGTCCTCATATAGATGCTAAGCTGATGCTCCACTCGGAGGGGGGTGGGCGGGCGCGGCGGCGGCTATGGAACAATGCACCCTATATGCCAAAACCTTTAACTTGTCTACACAGCTGGCCAAGAACAAAGAACTGGTGCTTCCTGGGAAAGCCCATCTGCCATAACTGAATATAAAAGCTTCCCGGGCCGACGTAACTTAGGATATGAGATACACTAACAATTCTCAGCGACATGCATTGACATTGACGCTTTCTTTCGGCTTCGAAAGTAACAAAAGGGGTGAACTTCTCTCTTGTTTTAGGGTAAGGGTGGAATAGATGCCTTCGTGATTGACGCAGAATAGGGAAACCTAATCATTGAGGCTTTGGAGCCTGCTCTCGAACAGTACCGGTTATTTACTCACAGTGGAATAAATAAAAAATAAAGGCGACAAAGTTTAGTTAAATCATAACGCGGACACAAATCGATGAATCATACTCCAGTCTAATCTGACTCAAATCCCTTTGCCGGCAAAGCCTTTGGTACTGACAGATACAGCCTACACTACAGGATATATTGTAGAAAGTTGTGATGGAGGACGCCATTTAAATCAGTCTTCACTCAGCCCCATGATGCATAAAGCCCACGGTGTTTGTCCCCCGATTTACACGAAATTATGAAACGTGTTCGACGTATTTTTAATGCTATAAGTCGCAGCTACATAATACAGTCATAACCCAATATCTACCTTGTAGATTCGCCAATTACCCTTAACTAAAAGCACAGCTAAGCCTAACTTCCTAAAGCCAAGCAGATTATATTCAACATTTAATAGGGTAAGACGTTCAACGTTTAAGTCTGGAAATCTACACCATCGAAAGTAAATTCTGTAGTTAAAATATACCGGGAATGGATGAAAGAATAAATCGGAAATTCATTTCCGTCCAACGCTTTCCCGCTTGACCTGATCCTCAAGACAAAGCCCTCGCCCGGTGTCATGCGGCTCATGGCATGGCTGCCTTTGGCTTTGGTAGAGCTAGACTACCGAGGGTGCCAGACAAAAGATCCAAGAATAAAAAAGCTATACTTCAGTTAGCCTTCGGTTTTTTACCCACCTAGCATACATACCATTAAATATCAACCGAAAGAGGTTACGACGAGTTCTTTGAATCAAAAATAAAAGGGACAGGACATCCAATGTCGTACAAAATCTCAAAGCGGATTTTGAAACCCACGCGACGCCAGGCCCCAACCCTCACCCCAGTTCTAGTCACAAATTGAACTTTGAAATAAAATAGGTAATCGCCAATACAAGGACATCAGTGTCGGTATTTACGATCCGCTATCATGTTTTACAACACCCTATCATATTTCTATAAGAATTATTCGATAATTCGATCGTAAATAGCAAGAATATCGACTAATAAATCGGAGCTTACCTACTAGGTCGTCGAGAGAATGGCTTCCGTGTGGTGACCTCCCTCCAATAGCAGATGCTGCATAAATTTGGGAGAACATCAAGCCAGATAATAAATCACAGAGTAAGGAGTCTAAATACACAATACATGGTAATATATCAATATCAATAAATAAATGTAATATAACTGGAATTAACGATGGGAAGATTTAATATTTCAACCTAAGTTTTGGGTGAAACCTAAATGAGTTAAAGATCTGCACACGAGGCAATATTAGAATTAGGCCTTGTCCCGGTTGCCGGTGAGTCTGTGCGCCAAACTGGGCCCAGTACGAATACACTCTGGGTTCTGCAGGTTGAAGTATTGCACTTTCGCTCGGTAATTAAAGGTCCAACGCAGGGACTAGGCCTAGTAAGTCGGCCACAGAAAACGTTTAGTGCACGGATTTCATCTTGACTATTTATGATAGGATCTAGGATGAGATGCTATAGCCTATAGGTTTAAATGCGATGCTAGGAAGAGATAGGAAGAATCTGCGTCGCAGTAACGAGTAGGCTAGCGTGCTTAGTTTCCCCAACGAGATTAGGGCATGGGGCTCGCAGCGATGGGCGTCTCATGTGAAGCTATGTGAACATAGCCTACTATTAAATAAAAACCCTAGGCATTTTTAGCCAGCTTTATAGCTGGACTTGATTCACTCGTTGCTCGCAGCGATGGGCGTCTCATGTGAATATAGCCTACTAGTACTATTAAATAAATTTAGCCAGCTTTATAGCTGGACTTGATTCACTGAAGAATGTTTAAAATACACTAGTAGCCTATGCAGCTGGAAAAAAAATGATGGTGAATGATATGTTGTATGAATTTAGCAGAACCAGAAGTGAATCACTGAATATCTCAAGATGGGCTAGCCGGGCTGCGGACGGTGCCGGTGGGGTACTGGGCCGGGTTGCACTTTAGGGCCCCCGACTGGACGGTAATGCCCCAACGTGGTGACGTCGTTGTCTACATTTTTTTACGTAGAAATGTGCCTATGCTATGGGCGAAAATACGTGAATACAACGTAGAAATTATCTTTTAATTTAAATTTTCTTTTGTTGAAAAAAATTTCTATGATGTAGGCCTATTGACGTTTTTTTTCGCCCATAGGCTACATTTCTTCGTAGCTGCAACGTAAAAAGTTCAACGTAGAAATGTGTTAGCTGGGTGAGGCCGTCCCCCCTCAGAATTGGGGACACTGCAAAGTCTTTTACAACTTTGCAGATCGATTGTCTCACTCCAGGAATAATTAGTGTAGATAAACATACACTTTATCAACTAGATGTAGGCCTATATACTTCATATAGGCCTAAAACTTTTTTTCTTTTTTTTTTGACTTCATATACCGTACCTATAACTAAGTCTACTAAGTTAACTAAGTCTGATATAGGCCTAAAGCTAAATCAAATTAAAATGTTCTACTTTCCTAAATAAGCCAATAGACAATTTGGAGATGGTTAGCTTATATTTGAGAAGAAAGGAGATTTAGAAACCTATAAGAACTATATCCTGGTATGAGTCAATCTTTCTTGATTAACTGTATCTTACACTGATATAGATAGCCTTTTTACATTCTCTGTTAAAAACAGAGAATGATAATGATTGGCATACCATTCTGTCAATCATCCAAAACAGTAAGTTTGTGTTATAAGATTGTGGCGTTGTGTTAGGTGTTAGTGGAGGCTTATCTGGGAGGATATCTCGACGAACAGCCCCCTTACCGCTATTCCGTAGGAATAGCTCCGCTATGTTTCTCAAATCACGTGACCGGGGCACTGACCGAAGGGAGAAACAACGTATATACCGAAACTCCCTATCATCGACCTGTTTTCAACCGATCCCAGAAGCTAGACTGAGCCAAGGGGAGCCAAGTTCAAATGGGAACATGTATCATTTACTGAATGATTAAAAAGTTATCGCTAACCCCATATTCGAAGCGAGGGCTGTTTAAAATGGCCGCCATAACAAAATAGATGGAAGAAAGAGCCACTACAACTCTAAGCCAATCAGATCATGCGAATCGGTCACATGACTATGGGGACAATGACGTCATATATAGCGGCAGGTCGGGGAAGCCCTCCGATCAGAAAAACAAAGCTTATAGGCTCTTTTTGCAGATAGAACATCCGGGATTATCATTTATTCCATTAAAAAGGTAACGAGAAACAGAATTGAATCCTAAACTCTAAATATCTGCTGTCATCTTATGAGGATCATAAGATCGACAGCAGATCTAGCAAGGCAAAATGCCTGACAACTCTTGGTCTGATTTTGAACGTTTAGTTTAGTAGCTGGGAAACTCCTTCTGGCTACGAAGCCCGTTTTTGCGATGATTCTTTAATTATTCAGCTAAATATAAAATATAAAAACAATAATAAGCGTACAGATCTTGAAAAATATAACCACACTACTAAAACAATAATCACTTGCCGGTATACTTTTCTGGATGCCCATCTCTGATATCTAATTCACACAACCACTCCTAACCTTGCACCTATGTGTTAATGTCCACTCTGGATTTAACATATCTCATTACCCTAATTGATTTTTAATGTCTAAACTAATTACAGGGTTATTAATGTTTTATTACCCTAATATTTAAACATGTATGTATTAATGTATTACTCTGAAATGTATCAGTGGATGTGTACAATTGTATTGAATAGTCTGGTGCAATGATTTATGCTGACGCGATGTTCTAAGCTGAAGCAATGATTTATATTGTGAAACAGGTAGGAGCCATTGCTCCACACACACTCCAAGGTACCCAGAGATTGCAGAAATAAGTGTAATTAAGGTTCTATAAGGAATTATTTCATCATGTACTCAAATAAGCCTGAAACATGTCAGCAGTTATACTGCATACTAGGCAAAGGTTTTTCTAGAATTTGTGCAATCTAATCATGGGCCTATAGTATAAAAGGGTCCTCCTTCCAGTCAGTCAGTACCATCTACTACCTGGACCTAGAAGCTGTATCACCACTATCTACTAAAGAAGACTGACTGGAAACTCTACTATACTGGAATCCTGGGGAACCTATGCTCTATAAAGGACTTATTGTAAACCTACACCTTGATACTCTACAACATTGAATAAAATACCAGCTATTCAGCACATCTCCAAAGATCTCTCTCTACTTAGAGTTATTCTTACATCTTGACTAGCTCATCTAGGATATCTACACTACTCTACCCACATTGGACATAGCCAGCTATTAATCCTCAAAATCTCCTAATAGCTATTAAATTATCTTAGAGTAATTATCATTAGGTGTCCCCGCTCCCCAGACATCTACATATGTACAAGGATTGTTTGATTGACAACTTGCTACCTTCCCTGCAGTAAATCCCTGAAGGCCAGTGACATCCTATTGGTTGACATTCCTTATATCCTATTGGTTAACTTTGTTTGATTGACAACTTGCTACCTTCACTGGGGTACCACCCTTGCTGTGCAAAAATCTTTCTGCGCTGTACTTACTGCGACACCTTACCTAACCGCGACTTACGCCCATGCAAGTGGTGTGCCTCACCACGCCCACTGCACCCCTTCCCGCTCCATACATTGCAGCGCCCAACCTTGCCGTGAACATTCCCCTGAGACATATGGAACTTTCCCACGCTTCTCCCCCCTATAGTTGCGTCACAAACTGGCGACGTGATTGGATGAAAGCTCTACATATACAATAACAACCTAGTACTTTTCATCATTTAGAATTAGGTCCAGACTAGATGTGCCACGTTATTCCTGAAGTACATGAGAGTCATTCTGAACATATATTATACTCAGATCTCATTTTTACCTTGAATAAGCCAGAATTAGTTGTATGAATACCAACGTAGGTACCAATAATACATTCTGTTTTGGAACAGTATTCCCTGAATCGTGCACATGAATCGGTTAGAAAGATGATAACAATTAGGAGTTTATTTATTCAATAATTAGCTTAGCTCATGACACACTACCTACCCAATGACTTTACTTGCTTGTAATTACATTACTCTCCCTTCTATCCTGTCTCTCTCGCCCTTCTCTCTTTCTCTTGCCCTCCTCCCTTTCCCATCTCTCTCTCCCTCATCTGTTTTCCCACTCTCTATCTTCCTCCTTCTTTTATCGAATCACTACCATGATAATAATCTTTGATTTCCTTAATAATTACATGTTCGGAAAAGGAATCAACCCTCTGCACATATAGGCCATGAGTCAATATACCATAAGTAGGCTAGAAATGAATTTTCGTTCCCCTATCGGGGGTACTACACTTTTTTTGCATATTCTCATGCATAATACCCTAGATAACACAAGAAAAAAAGTTCTCCATCCATCCACAGGACTTCCGGTTTGGATTTCGAGGTAGTTAGACGGAGGCACATCGTGCTCCCTTTGTTCTAGCTTTTTTTTTTCAGACCAGGGGAACGTACAAAGTCATCCTTGCGGATTTATTTACATTTCAATATTAAGACTCTCAGGAATAAGATTTTAGCAATGTTCTAACAGAGACTAATGAAATATTAGAGAAATTTTGAGACGCCATAGCACGGCGAGACAAGACGCCATTCTCCAACAGTGACGAGCAAGGCTCCAAGAGAAAACTATAGGACTACTCAACCCTCAGAGTTGCTCCGAGGCTTCACAGTTAAGGGATTAGACCCACTAGGATTAATACTAAAGCTGTAACGCCAGGAAAATTCAGAAATAGAGGATTAGGATTTGATTAAACTGATTGGGCTCGAAAGCTCTCCCCCCACTTATCGCTCACCCTGGAGGAGGCGGGTGGCACTACCTAGTGTTTATTGTTGGAAGTACATAAATAGTTTTGAGTATCCTCTGGAACAATGGAAGCTGCACTCGACTTGATTGAGTGTATGGCAGAACAGGCTGAAGTATACCACCAAAGACAGATGGACTCCTTTGCCCAGCCGTTCCGCCTGTTGAAGGCCAAAGAGCGGCTGGAACAGTGTGAAGAAGTTGTGCCCAATGAGAACATTGAAGAGGAAATTGTGCCCAATGAGTACTTGGCTCAAGATTGGAGGAACATGAAGGAGTCGTGCACAGTGAAGCCTCCCAACAACTTGTACAAGGTGATGTGGAGCTAGTGAGGGACACATGGTGCCAGGAAGAAGTAATCCAGGAGAAATGGAAGATGTTGGCTACAAATTTCTGCTCCCTAAGTGTCATTCCAGAGGCACATCAGCATTATATTGTGTATTTGCAGTATTGGCTCAATAATGTAACCTGTCAATTTCTCCAGGTCCAGTTTGAGCCTGGAGGTGAATGAATATGTTTATTGAGTATCTAGACATGTTGCCGGATCGATAAAGTGAAATTTGGTTATGAAAGAAAGGGTAGAATTAATAGTAATGTTTTGCTCAGTTATTAAAGAAGGGATAGTATTGGGCGACAGCCTGTGTTTTTTTTCAAAACACATGTCTAAAGGGGAGAAAAGAAGTCCAAGAAGATTGGAGAAAAGTATGTGCAGATTTATGTGAAGTGTGTGAATGGTGGAAATAAATACCAAAACGTGTAATTTAATTTGAGACCATTGTAATCAGTTGTATGGCTTGCCATATTTTTTTCTGTGCTCACGAAATGGGTTCAGTCATAAAAGGTTGTAAAGCAAAATACATGAGCTGAAATCAGAAAACAGTATTTCCGCTAAGGAAAAATGAGTTGAAGGTTGAGGAGACGGTTATTTGTTGACATATTGAATAAAGTTTGTAAAAAAAAAAAAAAAAATACCTTGAACTAATTGAAAATTGATTTAAATGTTAAAAAATAGAATAAATTGAAAAAAAATTCTGGGACTCAATTTGATAGATTTAGTAGACTTTTTAAAATATATTCTAGTGCACAACACAGTAACTAAAATTTACACATAATTAAATATAAGCACTTTTAATTAAATATTAACCCATTCAGGGCGGGGGCAGTTTACACATATTTTGCCTGGCTGACGGGGGCCCTTTCCCCCCTTTTTGGGCTTCAGGACGGGTGTCTAACATGAGGATTAGGGTTTAAAAACACTTTAAGAAGATAATATGCATCATATGTACAGCGTTTAATAGATGTAAACAGTTATTGATCATATTTTTCCATAATTTCTAGAATTTGGTCTTCAATAATTAAAATAATGGGTGCCAATTGGGTTCAATATGGCGGCAACCTTGCTCCAAATTCACTTTCCAGCATTTACGTATGTTAGTTATGATGTCCTCATTATTGTCTCCATGACAACATACCTATAAAAATATTTCTAATATGTTTGTATACATATATTTTAAATTTCAGCAAAATCCCTTCATTTTGTATTAAGTTATGCCCCCTTCAATTTATATAAAAAATGAATGCCTTGAGGCATTCACCCGCCCCTCAGGCCAACTTGCATTGAATGCCTTGAGGCATTCACCCGCCCCCTAGGCCAACTTGCAATGAATGCCTTGAGGCATTCTCCCGCCCTGAATGGGTTAAGCATTTTCTGTTGAGCAAAAATTAAAGTTCTGAAACTATGACTTGACATTGCGCACAAATAGTTGAAACGGAGAATTTGTTTCCTTTGGAAACGCAGAATATATACACATTAAGTTAAACTTATTATAAAGTTAAATAAAAAAGAGTTGATTAATTTGCGCACAAGTAGTTGAAACGGAGAGTTTGTTTCCTATGGAAACGCACAATATATACATTAACTTAAACTGATTATAAAGTTAAACAGAAAAATAGTTCAAAAATCATTGATTAACTTAATAAACTTATAACTTGTTTATAAATAGAATAAAATAACATAGGTAGGCCTACTGTACCACTTTTGTGTTTTCCTTGATATCAATATACAAGTCTTATCCACCAATCTTTCATCATAAGACCTCAAAACAAGTGAAATTTAGACATGCTTATATCATCTTATAATTTTGATGCAATATAACCAATGGCTTGGGTGACATGTATGCGAAATTGGGGGAACGAATTTTGAAAATCAGTGACTATGAGGTTTTGAATCTGGGTAGCTCTGTTACTGTGTAAGTGAATGTGGGCATACATTATTAGTTCCTTGAACATCATTGTAATAAATAATTTACACACTTTTTATACTTATTTAAATGGAAATATTAGGATACACACTACTCTTCATAATGCACTTTTCTTTTTAAAGAAAGGCAATATTTTCTTCAAGTAAGAGGCATTTGCAACTAAAAGTATTTTGCTTCATTTTTTAAGTATAATGACATGTTCATTTCTAGATAAGATCTTTAATAATATGCAAAGCATATTATTATTCTGTTTGCTTCATTTAACAGGAAAAATAATGTTTGATGCAAATCAAATAAAAAGTTGATAATATTCGAAATATTTTAAAGTTAGGGATAGTAGAATAAAGTGTGTACCACAGTTGCTTGCATTTTAAAGGACAAATTGGTTGACAGACTTCTGGGATAATCCCAGTTCTTCCAGTCGTTCCCATGTTTCTGAAGATAAACTAAAAAAAAAATAAAGGCTAGTGGGTGTACATGATATCAACATAGGCTATAATCAAGTTAATCACTTAGTTAATTAATTACATAATTAACTATTACATAATCAACTATTGATTTCCACCGGTCTACTTTACATATATTTTCTACCAGCATAGCTGTGAAGTGTGCTATGATAATCATACAAGACAGTACGATTTTGAACATAGTATGGTAAGAACAATAATAATATTAATAATAATAACAACAATAATGCAATATAGTCGAGACTTATAGGCTTGCATATTGAGTTTCACTCAGTACAGAGTGATATTTATATGATATGATATATTTTTGGTTATAGCTGGAGTTCTACCGTACAGTATTAACTATATATTTTATATGGTAGCAATGACAATAATTAATGCAATAAATTAATTCTACAGGATTCATTATTTTTTAAATTAGGATATGTCAGTTTATAATATTGGGTTTCACTCAATACAGAGTGATATTATGACATAGATTTCTGGCCATAGCTGGGTCGATATACAAGCTTTACATTTTGGCTGTGAAAACATTGGCTTAATTAAAGATTGTGATTTTGTTTCATTATTTTGTCAGTTTCATTTTTCTACGAAATACCTTTTCTTAGGTGGTAAGGAGAGAGGCCCATGTCTTTGGTTTAGCTATTTTCTGTTTAGTTTTCATATATATGTTCTATCTGTTTTCTGAAATGTTTTTTTGATTCTATTGACTGGACCAATCACGCCAAATCTGCCTTTTGTAGGCAAAAGCGTAGCTTCTTCCAAAACATTACGAATGGCGTCCCATACACCACTTCTAACGCCACTAAGACCCAAACCGCCTATATTCCACTTTTCTTCCGGTTCGTCCGCCACCGCCCGCAGAAACACATACTTTGGACCTAGCTACACCGATCAAGCTAGTCAGAATTACTGTACAGGTCGTCGTAAAAAACTTGCATACATACGTAAGCATACATAAAGATTTCCATAGGTGCTTGTCTCCTCTGCGCGTGCGCGATGCTCTCGTTCAGGGTTCACTTCCGCCAACTCAAACAGTCACGCTCGTTTAGGCGTCAAAACAAACGTAAAGAATCTGGGATTATCACATTAAAAAAGGTAACAAGATATATAATCTAATTGTCTGCGTCGTCGTATGGCTCTGCCATAGATCGGCGGCAGACATGACCAAGCAAAACACTTGATGACCCTTCTTTCTGAGCAGCAACACAACGTTTAGTGACCGCGGGTCTCCCAGGTGGTGATGGCGGCGGACGGTGGGCACATATCAATGCTGTCAGTCAACAATTTATAAGGTTAACTATAAGCAACTAATTTATCTCAGGAAACAAATATTCCCAATGATTCTGGCAGCTAAACTTCTGGATTTCAGTTTTTAATGAATTCCAGGCTAGTTTTGCTCTGTATGAGAAGCTATTTTGGTACAGGGTGGATTTACAAACAAGGGTATGCCTATGAGGGTGCATGAATGTGTTCAAAACAGCATTGCTGGACCATAAATGCAGTAGTTTTTCCAGACAAAAGGACAGGAAACTGATATACGGAGCCATGTACATAATGACTAGACCGTCCGCAACACTTCCGCTTTTTCCCAGGAAAAAGTAAAAAATGACTTCTATCGACCCCCAAACCCGTTGCAACAGCCATATCTGTTCTACGCTTGGTAGATTAGTACTTGTATCATTATTGACTTGTTCTCCTTATTTTTCCCGGTGAAAAAACTTTTCATTTAGTAAAATCGTCCTAGGTACCATTTCTGTACACTTCAGTTTACTCCAATTTTGTAATCTGTTCTCAACACTTACACAGTCTGTAATAATCCATTGGGTGTTTTAAGGTAGGCATACAATCGGCGCCATCGTTCACGGCATGTTCATGTCAACAGGAACGCATTTTAGTTCCGAGACAAGCCGATCAGCGCCACTACTGCCGCTGTACACATGCCTCGCACAGGTATGTGTACTGACACCAAAACAAAAGCGTAGGAGGGAAGCGGGAGCCGGGGGTGGGGTGGTGGGCAGCATTGAAAATGAGAAAAAGATTCCATATTTATATAATACAAGTACATAGCCTAAGACACCACACCCAAATTAATCTCGCGGTAATACTCTGGACTCTTCATGACAACCGCTTCTGAAAGAAGCTGCTATCGGCAGGATCACTACCCATTACAACGTCACCCCCGCCATTACGGGTCATCACGCATATATATATACAGATTGATACTTATCCCCCTGTTTGCCAACACGATTGTACTCGCCCGCATATTCTATCTACAATGATGACAATCTAAAGTGGTTTTCCTTGCAATTTCGGCCGGAAGCGATACATCAATACTGTATATATACAACAGTAGGGTCAGGTATAGCTCGGAAGATTGCATTGGCGCATTTTAGTTCCGAGACAAGCCGCTCCGGCCGCTATGGCGCCACTACTGCTGACGGTACACATGCCTCACACAGGCATGTGTATTATTAGACACCAAAACAAAAGCGTAGGAGGGAAGCGGGAGCCGGGGGGTGGGGTGGTGGGCAGCATTGAAAATGAGAAAAAGATTCCATATTTATATAATACAAATACATAGCCTAAGACACCACACCCAAATTAATCTCGCGGTAATACTCTGGACCAAAAGTGACCGACCCGCCCTCTAGAGGCGGGATAAGCCTACCTCTGAAATTTGTTACGTCACCCAACCCATCAGTGTCCACTCCCTATATATATACGACCTGGATTTATGGCCCTCTTTTCAATGTTTTCCCTGTGAGTTGCGACCTGTAATTCATCTGAGAGAAACTTGACTTAGTTAGCTACCCTTTTGTCTGGAAAAACTACTGCATTCATGGTCCCGCAATGCTATTTTCAAAACATTCATGCACCCTCTACCTGTCACTCAGTCCCCCCATGTTTACATAGCTTCAACAACTCCTCACTCTAGTGCATGCATGCATGTGGTTAGTAGCTCACGCTTCCCTCCCTGCTTCCACAGTAGCGGCGACGGCGGTACTGTGGGGAGCAGGTATTACACAATAAGAATAGGAATAGGAAGAGAGAGTTGAGGAAGCAGGGCGGGGTGGTGGGCAGTCATTAAAAGTGAGAAAAACAACAACTATAAGAACAAAAACAGAAAATAAAATAATATCCTCTAGGCCTCTAGCGGGCTAAATTTCTGGACTTCCAAACGTAGTAGTAAACCAGAGAACACATCAATATATAGGCCTACAGCATGCCCCTTAATGGGAAGTACCAGCTAGGGATTTGGAGGGCTCTTGAGGGGTTAATTCGACAAATCGACACAGCCCTTTCTTAGATCGACAAATTTCAAAGGCAACTAGTGACAAATGACAAAGATACTTTCTTAGCCTGACAAATCGACAAAGACCTTAATAGTCCTTAACGACAAAAATTCGGCTGTTTTATGAAAATATAGCGACAAACGACAGAAGAATTTCCTTAGGGACAAACAACAATTGCTGTTTTTTGGTAGCGACAAGAGAAATTAGATACCCCCCTCAGGAGCCCTATTTGGGTGACGGAAACAATTTTTAGTTGCGTGGCTATATATCTGCCTCATTCAGAGGGCAGGTCATGCAGTTGCGATTGGTCAAGGCAATAGTCAGTCACATTAAGATCTAAGGTAAGACATTGGAAGATGTGTATGAGGGGCATGATGCGACCCAACATGCATCAAGTTGAGACAGTGATTCTGAGCCTGATGAGGTGGAATTAATTACCGGTACAATGCATTATTCCAACAGTAGGCTAGTGTCTAGTGAAAGTGAAGATGAGCCAAATGATGATGCCTTTAAAAATCCACCTCAGAATTTAAAATTTTGCTTCACAATTATAAATTCGGGTTTACTATTTTCTGTGCTTATAGTTATTTTTCCAATTCCAACAAAAATCACCAAAAAAAAATCAGAAATGGAAATAAAATATTCTGACCCAGAATTAACAATTTTTTTTTTTCCCCCCCCAACACCAGGTCTTTATTCAAAAATCAGACAGAGGCAACAGTTAAAGAGCTTGACTGTGTTACATCGCTCTTGTATCAATTTTCTTGTATGTGTGTAGACCTTTTCGTTTTGTACCTTTTTCTAAAATGAATTTAAGATATTTTACCTTGATTGCTAGCTTTTAACATCTAAATAAAATCTGTTAACTTACTACGGCGTTTTTGGTTATTTGTATGACTTCCTACTGCCATTGAGATTGCGTAAACACCTAGCTGTTGTGTGTTTTTTTGTACGCGAATTAAATTTAAACCTATCTATCTCACATTTGGGATACATTTTATCTTGATGTCCTCTTTTTTTTTTGTTAGAAAACATCATATAATCAGAAAAGATCAAATAACTATTATCACTACACATGTGTTACCAGTTTGTATGACTGTTCTACCCTATCATACTATATACCAACATGAGTAAGGGCTACAATTCATCGTAGAGTCCCTCCCATAGTTTAAATTCCTTTTCGTTAAGCGGCCCAAATTTAGTGCAATCTTTAAGTGCTCTAATAGCTACCTTGATTTCTCGTAGAAATTCGAAGAAGCACACTTTATTCTCGTAAATATAGAATTTGGCCTTTAGGAATATATAGTTTAACCTTCTATGTTTTACGTCGTTGGACGGAATGCCTAAGATCAAATGAGCGGCATTAATGTCATCGAGTATTTCGCAGTCTAACCATCTGTTACGACTGGCCCAATTGATTAGGGTGTGCTATAGGTTGTTCACACGTTCACAATCGATGAAAAAATGGAAAACGTTGTCGACTTCTTCACAATATTCACAGATAATAGTGTTTTTAAAACCATATTTCTCTAGTTTGAGATTACACACGGTGAGCCGATTGATAACTCTATACTGGAAGGTCTGGACTCTTACATTTCTGGTACACAGGTACGGCAACATATACCACTCTTTGGGTTCAACCCCAGATATATCGATACCTTTATTGGCAAATTTTTCAACCCATATAATGTTTCGCTCCTCTTTACCAATGATGACTTCTTTTAAGGCTATATATAACTCTTTGGCATTCGTAGACATGATGTTAATCTTTTTGTCCTTGAAATTACATACAAGCTCATTTTTGAAATTCACCTCCGAACCATCACATAGTAAAATCCACCACTTTCTGGGAATGATATCTCTTATCTGGAACCTTTCAACGAAGTTGATTTTGATTCTATTCTCAGACCAAAATTGGTTGACCTTTTTAACCTTATTACCTGCTACTAAGTCGTTTATTTTGGAAATACCTTTCCTTTTCCATTCTTCCCACTTCACAACTTTTTTTTCGACTTGTAGGTGTATGTTATTCCAGATTCCCTCACATAATACTTCCTTTTTCGAGGTCGGCTCCTTTAATACATAAAATCTGTTCCACAGATCAATCAAATCATCATAAAAACAAGAATAAGTGTATTTTGGAACAATTTTCACTGGAATAATAAACTCTGAACCAGAATTAACAATTTTCATGGAAATTGTACAATTATGGGGTTGGTTGACACTTGATTGAAAAATGGGGTTGGTTGACACTTGCCCCGCCCCCCCCCCCCCCCCTCCCCCGGTAGGCCTACTTCTGGGCCGGCCTGTGCAAAAAAAGGTGACCCCCCTCTAATCTAAACCCCACAGCACCCCCACCCCTAGCGATTAATTATGAACAGTCACAGGCGCAGCGGAACCGGGGGGGGGGGGGGGGGGCACTCTCATCATGGGCCCTCCCACTCTAATCTCTCAATGTCAATGAGTGTGGGAGGGGCTAACTAAAGTCTCAATGACTGTAGGTGCTTGTAGGAGGGGTCTCATGGCAATAACGTGAAACATAATGGAGTAAAGACAACTTTATGTTGTTTCTCCTCCCCGTTCTCCTCTCTTCCCCCTACTCCATGTTCACTAGTGATATCAACGTTCATTGGTGATATCCAAGCCGGCTAAAACAGCCAATCAGAGATGTAAAGACACACAAGCCTCCCAAACTGCCAAAACACAATCAGCCAGTCGGCGCTACATCGTAGGTGTTACTGCTTGCGTTCAGTGTATACAAGCTGCAATCTGATTGGTCACAAGGCAATTAACGAGGAGCAAGGACTTGGCACCCATCGGGAACAAGGGAGGCAACGGCAAACGTTGGTTGAGCATTTCTCTTTAGTTGCAACACAAAAAAAATAAAACAGTCCATGACAGATTTTTGTATTTTTATCTCGAGGTGCATGGAAGGTTTAAGTAATATATATGCATTAGTATTTATATTTCGCCTAGTCCACTGTCCGGCAGCCAATGCGGAAATTTCTGCACAAGTGGCTAGCCTTTAACAGACCCCTGTTAACTTCAAGACAACGAGGGTGCGCGGCGCGGTGGGCTGCAGAAGAGTCAATGTACTTACACCATGTTGAGGTGAACCCGTAATCTGGATATATATCTAATGCTTGTTGCTGTTCAATCGGTGACAGGTACATAATTCGCAGACGAGGTAAACCCTATTTTCATGAATCGAGTGTTTACATTTGCTAGATCTCCTAAAATGCTGGTTATTTTGACCATTTGCCATTATTTGGTTTTGTTTTGGTCAGTGACGTCACCGATGGGGTGATGCGGTGATGGAGGCTGAACATGCCATCATGATGATGGGTGGAATCTCAGAGTCAAAGATACTACGGCAGACAATTGAAGTTCATGTTTAGTTTTCAGTTGTTTAAGATCAGAACTACTAGAACAGTGCCTTTGTATCTCTTTGTGGAATAGACCATTGGATCGATTCGGAAGGTTCCTAAGTCGGCATATATTCTATGCCTGCCTATAGTATAGGCTTAGGCTACTATAGTAGCCCATGTCTATGACTATTATAGCATGGGACCGGGCGCTGCCACTGCATCCTCGAGACACTAGGGCTAGGCCTAGGTCATGAGGCATAAGTTCCGTATTTATGAATTAGGCATATATTTCTATGTGATTACAATACCTTACTCTTACTACTCAAGTTTTAGGGAGTTCACTTTAGAAGCTAGCCTAGACCATTCTTGAGACTTGATCTCCGTTTTGCTACTGAACTGGTTCTGCATGATGTGATATATAACCTCCATGTCCATGGTGTGGATAACACCCTGATTCCATGGGCATGGAATGTCAATAGTGTCAATTATTGTTGGTATGTATTTTTACATGGTGTGAAAGAGTACGGTATGTGATTGACATAGGCCTACGCTTTTCACAACTATAGTAGCCTATAGTATATCCTAACTATCTATATTAACTTAGTTAAACTTAGTATGATAAGACGTAATAAAGTTGAATCAAACCTGTCTCCATCCTGGATGACACAATTAGGAGAACGACTGAGGAAAAATTCTAAAGTATGATTGGTAATATTCTTGTTGCAGTTCGTTATTTTTCTAAGGTCAGGAGAAAGAAGAGATAGAGAGGCCGATTTAGAAAGAGATACAGAGAAAACACAGATAGAGAGAGACAGATAGCTGCATTGAACGAGAGAGAGAGACAGATCGAAGGAGAGATTAAGTAGGTCTACTATGAGCGTGGTCAGAAAGAGATGGAGAGAGACACAGAGAGGGAAAGTGAGAGCATGTAGTACATATTATATAATTCACTATAACTTTGATATAACCCAAATACACATATCAGCCAAAAAGAAGTGATGGTTAAATAATTCCTAATTTCATTAATTAAATTAATATGAGCCAGGGGTGTGTATGTGTAAGGAGAGATTATATAAGATACACTAAACGCACATTGTGAGTATTTATAACATGATTTTACCTGTGTAAGTGTAAGCTGTGTACATTGCACTGACTATATCACGATTGTCCAACTGGCAAGTTACAATTGTGATGAGTGCATGGGTTGAAAGTCTGACCAGTTTTGAATTCCTGTGTGTCTAATATACTTTGTATGAATGTGGTCGGCAATAGTAGATACTGTAGCAGTGTGATTGCAGGGCTAAACATTTCAACTGAATGTGTATTATGGTTTGTACATTATTATCTTAATTGCTGTATTGATTATTCATTTCTAATCAAATTTAATGTAGCACTGCTTATCACATTGTGAGTTTTACTAGGACGTAGTCCATTCCAGGTGCAGCTTGTTATTGAAAGTTTTGACTTAATATAAGTGTATATGATCGATTCCTGAAATGTTAGTGCGATTTTGAAATTTTTAGTAAAAATAAAAAAATGTATTTGTCGGAAAGTTTTATTTTAGCCAAAATTGCATTTCTCATCATAAAGACGAAAATACAGACATGGCGGAACCTGCCGAACCGCGGTCCTTGACCGTTGAGAGACAAGTCGGACCAGTGAAAGTAAAGTTTCTCCGGTCCGACTGTCCGGTGAAAAATTTGTATGAAACGTTGGAGAAACCTTTGGAGGACTGGTGAAACCTTTGGAGGACCGGTGAAAGTTCCTTTTCACCGGTCCGACTGTCCAGTGAAAGTTTTCGCCATGTCTTGAAAATATGAGCCAATCTGAAGATTTAAAAAGTTGTATTAAAAGGGGCAGATAAGTTCTTAAATATGGAATATCAAAGTCCATGCAAAAGTAATTGGTTATTTTATTTTTTTCTCACTCTAGTGTGTACTCGTATATGGAAACGTCAAAACAAAAATGGTCATTCAATAAATGATATGAAACTTTTGGTATCTAGCGGTATCTAGTATTATGTGGCATATTCTAAGGAATCCATCCATATAATGTGTAAGTTTATACGACCAAAATTGACAACGTTATTGAAAAAAAACCCCATCAAAGTCTCACTAAAATTTCTGGAATCGTCCATATATATTTTTTGACCAACACTGTTATCTCTGAACGCATCAATTTCAAATATTTATCTTTCCGATGTAATTGACAGTAAACAATATATATAAAAAAAATATCACATTACAGCAAATTTTGCCTAATACTGATGACACGTTTTGTTCAAATTGTAGAAAACTGTGTAATATATAGATGGAACATGCCAATGGGGAGGGCAGGAATGGTGTTATTCACCGAGAATTTAGGTGGGGGGACCGAGGGCCGAAGCGCAGCGTAGGCCCGAGGTCCCTCCACCTAAATCGAGGTGGGTAACACCATTCCTGCCCTCCCCATTGGCGTGTTCTGTATTTATTACACCCCTGAAATAAATACAAAAATTTGTATTCTATAATTCTAATAGATCATGTTGTTTTCACCATTTGATTGTGTTTATCTTGTGAACATGAAAGAAAATAGTTCATGACAATTTGTACACAGGAATAGTTTCGATTCAGCTCTGATAGGCCTAGGCTTAGGCCTATGGATTAGATTTAAGAGAATACAAAGAAATATTCTGTTTTATTGTGTTTCCCATTAAAAAAACTAGTAACAAAACTTAATTTAACATCTGCCATACCTATAAGGACTTGAATTGCACCAATAATTAAACTACAGTGGTCGACTAGGCTACCGGTACGACGATATCTATTTCTTTGACCCTCGCAGAGCAGCTGTTGTTTACATGTGGGCGAGCCGTTTTAACCATCACCATATCTCCGTGAATATTGTTTATCTGAACAAATCCTTCTGGAATCTTCAAGAACTATTTACTTACATCATATGTATGAATCAGGATGGTTCTAAACCAAGTAGATTTTGAATGAATCGTGTTTGAATTTGCGTCGTTGGAGCACATGATGCCGGCCATGACGCAAAAACATACATCATAACGTCTTCTATAACGTTAGTAACGCGCATTGTACTTGACAACGCCTTTTCCCGCGCAGTGATCAGGCCTATGTACCCGACCTATTTTTGTTATTAGCTAAGGGCGATGTAATTAACATGTTATCAACCTCCCTTTGTAAGTGGGTGGTACAATGTTGAAGGTATGGGCAACTACATCGCAGGGGTGTAATAATGATTAGGACCTCTCAGATATCAATTGGTTCCCTGCAAAATGGCTGTCATATTTCATTGACATTTCATTGACCAGTGAATTCCTTTTACCAGCCCTCCAAAGGTTTCACCAGTCCTCCAAAGGTTTCTCCAAAATTTCATACAAATTCTTCACTAGCCAGTCGGACTGGGTCATGTTTTTCAATGGTCAAGGACCGGGGTCCGGCAGGTTTCGCCATGTCTGCATATTACCAATTCCCATTATCCCGGTATTCTTCATTTTAATAATATTTTCATCAAAGTTTACCCTCCTTGTCACCTCTCTTTTCGCACTTACATGTACTTTACCTCATCTCTCCTGTTTATTAACTACTTCTTGCAATTCATCCTTCTAAATTTTTAAACTATTTTGGTATATTTTGTAATTGGCATTAATAAATCATGAAATGTAAATGTACCTCATTAATGAAGGCGTATACTAACCAATAGATCTGATCCTCCTTTTGTCTCCTCAGGTTTTATCACCATTAAACCGATATCCCCACTTGAACTCCTGAACAGGCCTCCACTTAACTCCTGATCTCACATCTACAGTTCTCGCTTCAACACTAACATGGATGTTCTGGGGTAAGTGTCTGGTTAAATATAATTGGAAAGAATATACCGATCATATTCCAAATGTTTGTTCTTCCAACCGGAACTTTTAATTAGACTTTGTTTCCAGATGTTTGGAATATTCTTTTGATCCTCATTTTGAAGATAAAGGTCCTTATACAATATATTTTCTGGGAAAACAGACTGGCATCTCTAAATTAAGTAGTTATTTTAAAGATATGTATAGTGCTAGTATCACTTGACCTCAAGAACCCTTTATTCTTCAAATACCTGTGCTACTTGTGAAAATCCTGTTAAATAGGCTTTGTAATTAATATCAATAGCTGAGACAGGCTGATGAAATAAAAGCAAATGATTTTTAAAATCAATATCTGGGGAAATATAAAATATGCGTCGGCACAAGTAAGGAAGTCAATCAAATTTCTTGTTATAGATTAATTGGTTTCCTACTTTCATGCCTAATCTCAATAGTGTTATTCAAAACATTAACATTAAAGAAAGTGAAGAAAATCCGCTCCCCCCCCCCCCCCCGTGCTTATTATAATGATACAAAAAAAGGTGTCGACCTCGTTAGCGTCTTTCCTCTGGTCCTGATACGACCAAATATACATAAGGTGTAAAGCAACTAAGCCACCCCTACCCCTCCATATTTTAGTTAATTAAAAGTATAATATTATTTGAAATACGTAGGCCCTGGTTAGAGTTTTGTTTCTGAAGGTTTGGGGGCTGCAGAAACAAACGGGTGAAAGAGTAACATACATTTATTTTTAGGGCAGAGACTCACCAATAAAAAGAACACGAAAAATTCTACTTATCGTTCTTTTGCATGGGAATTGACTAGAGATCACGAACGACTCCCAATAGGTTATCAGTATATTCACCCATCATTAATTTTTTAGAGTTTTTCCAATACGTTAATATTGTTTATTGTAGCATGGGTGCCGGTGGTAGAAGCAGTAAGCCTTGGACTGTATACTTGTAAATCATATTCATGCTTTTTTTGAAAGAACGCAATGTCATTTATCTTCGGCCCCTATATTTTGTTTCAGATTTTTGGGTCGTGTATTCATACATATGATATGTATTGACTTTACAAAATATTCATAGCACTACATTACTCAGATATGATTAGTGTATAGATAGCAGGTCTAAATATTTATTAGGCGGTCCACTTTCTTTTATTTGTGTTACATTATTTATGTAAAGTGTAAAATGGGTTGGTACTTTTTCGTATACTGATAATCCTGAAATTACACGCTTTGAAAATAAAGAGTGTATTCGATACTTGGAAACCCGTGTACATCTTTCAGCTCCTAGAGATTTGGTGGTCGCATAAAGGAACTCAAAACGTCAGTGAGTCGTGGGAAAATTTGAAAGAGTGTGATCGAAGTAAGTCGACCCACTACATATACATCACACTTTGACCTTATCTCTGCAGTTTTTACATCAATATATTAGGTATGTTTTCTTGGGGAATTTCCTCTGTTCTTACTTTAAGTTTTTGCGTTTGTTTGTTATTGAGCGTGGATGATAAACCCATCCCCGCTTGAACACCCACCTTTTTGTTAAAATCAAAAAGTATCTTAATGTCTATAATCCATGCCTAACCGTGCCAACCGTAAACAAATTACTACTACCACATTTTCTTTTAGGAAAGGATATGTAGGTGTGATATCAACACTTTGAGATCTTGATAGATGATTTACATTCATGAAATTAAATTCATTTAAATTCAGATCTCGTGTTTCCCTGAATTTCAGCCTTAATCGTTGCGAAAGATTACTACCTCCTATACCTCATGGCGGTTTTATGGTTGTGTCATTGAAGCAGTATATTAAAGATATGAAGTTCACTTTGCACAAACCGACAAAACAATATATTATAGGTCTCTTTAACACTTTATACACGGAAGATAGATTATGTCTCGTCCACCACGTTAGTGTTCGAGGCTCTACGAGATTGCGCATGCAATAGATATACAGGGGTCCCAGGATCTAAAGTTGATTCAGTATCTTGTAACGACGAGCTCATTAAATGTTTATTTAATGCATTGCACCCACAATGTATGTCCTCCTACCGTTTGGCTCACATTAGAGTAATTTTGGGACTACATACAAAATGTACCTTTGAAAAATGAGGTGTTTCAGAAGTTTGGGGGAAATGACCACCAAAAAAGTATGGCCTGATTAAGCTAGACCTCCACTTCTCGCAGGTGTGCTAGCCGTTGGCATAACATCATACATTGAATCTGTAATGTCCCCTAGAGAGCAGCTTTCCACCAACTCTCATTGCAGCTTCATACAGCCTATGTGCGGGGAACACGGGCAAGTAAGAGCAGTGATTGCAATAGTTGAAGATACGCTTTGAAATAAGAAAGTGAGCTAGAACCCTTTCAAGCATGAAGGAGCTTGTTATTAGGACTAGTGTATGTCTACAGTTTGCTTGGCACTTGAGTATGTTGTATGCATCGTTACTGTTCCATTTAAATTTTAATGCTTACTTGTTCAAACAGGAAGGTCTCCCTTCCTCAAGTTTTATGTTTCCACTGACAGGCTATTTTGGATATTCCAGAATGGTGAACATCACCTGTTCGGGTTTAATCCTCATTTGTGTCGTCTATTTTCGACTCGTAAACCCCTCTTTGAAAATCTCGATCCCAGTGCTCCATCTCATTCTCATTCTTCCATCCTCAATCTGTTGTTCTTGTGACAGATCATTACACCGGTATATGTGTAGAACAAACTGCGGACGGGAAACATAAGAAGGCAAAGCAATGCTTTTCAATGTCTTCTACGACGTATCTATTTTCAGCCGAGATTGCATTAAACGAATGTTGTCGTTTTCCCCCTCTAGGTTATAATAGCTTACTATTTCAGATTTTGGAAGTGTTTTGGTGTAAGGCTTGTGCTGGACACTTTGAATTTTGTATTCAGAGAACAATATTGTTTACATTGTTTTTTTTTACCTCTTATAGCAATCTGGAAATGTCCGACTTGATGAAATACATGGGAAGCACTGCTGGCGCAGTGACACTTGGAGCTGTCACAGCCACAGCAGCAGCATGGTACGTCATGACCAGACCAAATGCAATAGAGCCAAGATTTGATCTTACCCATCAATCTAAGCCATATCCGGTAAGTCATTAGGATGTTTTCTTGTCACTATTTGATTATCATTATTAGTGACTGAGGCAAGGGTGTTAATCTGTAGATATTTTGTGATTTTATGTATTGTTTTGATAGCACCGAATACTAGGTAGGTATTGAGAGGGGTCCATGGGGCTTTCCCCTGCATCAAGCTAAATACTTTTCCCGTCGTCACCAACAACCATATAGACCATATAGAGGTTGAAATTTCATGACAAGGGTATGACAAAAACAAAAATATGACGGATAAAAATGTCCCAAAATTGCATCACATAACATTTTTGTGTTTGCAAATGCATAACATTTATGTGGTTGCAAATATCTAAAGTTGTTGACTAATATTTGTGAATCTGATTTTCCAGGGTGTCAGTAGTGCTCGTATTTCTCCATTAGGTGATGATGATGGCTCATTTCTTGAATGTATCCACGATGATGTACACACATATGTTGACATAATAAAAAGGGGTGCCAGACTCTCAAGTAAGTTTTAGCACCCTTTATTAGGAGGGTAGCCTCTGAGTGCTTTTCTGTTTTAAGTTGTATTTCGATTGAATGGGCGCAGCCTCCTTTTAGTATCACTATAGGAAAGGTATACTTATACAGGAGCCTGTGTGTCGCACCCCTGGCTAAGTCTAAATTGGAGGGGTGGCCTGTCAGTGGCCACATGGGTCTGTTTTGACTGTGTTGGCTGGTGTTGTTAAGTGGAGGAGTGTATTGGCTTGGCCTGTTTGCTGTGAGTGACAGGGAGGGAGGAGGGAGGACAGGGAGGGAGGTGTACAGACTGGCTGTGATTGACAGGGGGTTGGGTACTAGGCTACTAGGCATTCCTACTAGGCCAGGCCTACAAGTGTGATCTTACAAGCTACATCCTGTAAGATCTTTATCTTTGGATCTGTAGACTGTCATCTGTACATCTGTGTCAACTGATTTCAGTGAGAGGAAATATCTGAGGAGATCATCAGATAAGTTATGTAACTGAAGTGTAACATCACTGTGATATGCCTCCTGCTGATTGTGGCCCAGAGTGGAGGAGGCCAGGTTTGGAAGTGAGTGATGGTTGCCATGACAACATCCATGTGGAGTCATATTCATGGCAATGAGGGTTAGTGAGATGAGATGAGCAAAGTGATTTAGTTTTGTGATTTAGTTTACAGTCTAGCTGTAAATGTTACATACTTCTTATACTTTCATATTGTAGGGTATTGATGGGATAGAGGTAGGAGCACAGGTTCAACTGAGCAATCCAATGGAACACCCAACAATCGCATGATCCACAAATTAATATGAAAAAAAGAAATACAAAAAAAGAACTATATACTAAAAATTAGAAGCAAAAGAAAATAGCAGTTAGGCAAATCAGCTGGGCTACCCTCCTAGTATCGAAAGATACTATAGCAATTGGGCAGTAGTGTGTTGTCTTGTTTAAAAGTTTCACGTCGTGAGAAATCACGGGATCCAGGAAATGCCCCATTCAAATAACTTAACCTTAATCATAACAATTTGTACCTACCGATAATATGTTATCTCAGTGAGAAACTTTCTCTCGCAGGCTTGTGACGTCACATGATTACACTATTGCTGAAACCCTCTGTTCATGTTTACAGATAATGGTCCATGTGCTGGATGGAGACAAGGGAACGGACCTTATGAATGGATCTCATACCAGGACGTGAGCAAATATTCATCTTATATTTCATACTTTTCCAGTTGTTACTTTTTCATGTTTTTAATAGGAGTGTTTGTGTGTAGAGATGTGGGGGATGTAATTGGCGAGGGACAAAGAACTATGATAGTGGTCAGAATTAGGGCCAATAAGAGTGGTCGGAATAAGGCGATTGGCGCTGCTGCTGGATGTTTCATGACCATTGTAGAAGTCACAGTTGCCCTCTCGTACCCTAACCCTTCAGCCCTTCCCTCTAAGATCCCTTGTCCTACCGGACCCCTCGGTGCTTTATTTTTCATGTTTATCATAGGAAAATGGATGTGGGTCCTAAGCTTTTGGATACCCATCCCAGAAGGGTCTAGGGTATACGTTAATGAATTTATTAGAGGAAAAGTGTTCATGCCTAATTTTATACATATGCCCAAACTTTCCTTTCCCTAGCATTCTGCTTTGTGCCGAAAGGAGAACTACCATTCATCCATGAGTACTTATCCAATTTATTGAATTTCTTGGAGCGGGTGTGACACCCAGGGACATCACAATTAGTGTGCCTGGCGTTGTCACATATCTCCTCAAGTTTGGTGATAGTATAAGATGTTTTTACTAAGTGTGTGTGTGAAACATACGGGAACATGTTTTTTACTAACCAAAATTAAAATTTTCGCAAGAGCCTGCGGTATAGATTGGTGTCATTCTTCACCACTTATAAACCAAGGCTTCTGATCCAATGGACCATACACGACCACTTTGATTAAGATTTCCCTCTGTTTGGTTTCGTTAAGATTAAGATTAAGAGGTTTTTTATTTGTCTTTAAAGGGTTACAGGTATAGTAATGTTTGGGAATTTATATGAAAATTGGTCGACATACCATTATGAGACGAGCAAAGAGTTCATTTCTTCCGGCTGTTACAATGACTTTAGAATATATAACTACAAGAGGGTGCTAGGTTTACTGAGATTACTACATGAAATAAAATAGAATAAAATAAAGTGACTTAGGTATATAGTAAGTAATGAGTCATTCTTACAGTGATACAGAACAGCATGATCTACATTGAATTTACCTAGATTCACACGAAGAACGTTGTGTCATAATATTTATTCCATTATATATACCCAATTATCCGAAATTCAAAGGGCTTACTATCCGATTTAGTAGAAATGAGAGCCCAGGTGCTATCCACCAAACGTCTACCAATCCCCAGTTGATTACGCCTGCCAGGGCAAACATTACATTATCTGGTATTTAGGTTCTATATATAATATATTTTCTTATCTCGCAACTACAAGTCTTTTTTTTCTAATGATTAGCGAACTCTAATGAAGATGCCTGATGCTGATAACTATCAACTTGATTTACTCTAGGCTCATGGATAGGCTAGTTTGTGGGATGATCTTAAGTTTGAACTTTAGTAATATTCTAATTTTCTAATATTCTACTTTTACACCCATGCTAATTCTAAACGAGATATTATCATTATTTCCCAAAGTCTTAGCCAATATGTTCTCTGCTGTGACCTTGGTGTAAATGTTTCATTCGTTTAGTGAATTATCTTTCTCTATAAACGTTCTTAAAGCCTTGTAAAAAAATATGAATGTTATTATTTGTGTACGGTTGTTATCCTATGTGTGTCTTTTAGATTTGTTCTTACCACCAAACTGGTGATGTATGTTGCTACTTGCTACTAAATTAATCCTCTGCTCTTGTGTAGAGTCATGTACCTTTTATAGTACAATAAATAGCTGCCAAACTCTAATCTAGAAAACATTTCCTGACTGTAGAAATACCTGATACTTTCCCAGTATACGTGTGAAACCCATTTTGTGAGAATCGGACATGTATTAGTATTAATAGTTTCTCTCTATATTCACCACAATATTTCTGACCTATGTATTGAGTTCTATTGCCAGGCTTTCCATTCATTTTGTCAAATGCATGTCTCATTATTTACCAGGTGCTAACCAGGGCTACAAATGCCGGCTCTGGTTTTATCAAAAAAGGCCTCAAGGCTGTCAACCAAACCCGAGTTGGTATCTACACGCAGAACAGAGTGGAGGTGAGGAAATTGATCGTGTCTTTGCTAAATCAGAATATTTTCACTTTTAGGGGTTATACAATGGTTATAGTAAATCGAGGCTTTTAGTGTATGCTCTATCTGTTTAAATATACTGGCTTACCGTTTAGTGTCAGCGGAAACCATTCGCGTACCATAATCAGTAATGTATTGCTAACCCTAATATACCTTAAATACCAACACAACTAGAGTGCCACTATGACTATGACTGAGATCTGCATTTTTAACCCCGGACTCTCGATGCATTATTAAAATGACCTAAAAATCGTTTAATATTGTTCTTTCATTCCCTAGTAGTAAGTGTTGCATGCCGTGAACATATGATGTCAGCCATACATAATCCTCCCCATTTTGCTTCTTTCACAGTACCTAGTGTCGGAACTGGCCTGCTACACATATTCCATGGCCATCGTGCCCCTATACGACACATTGGGTCCTGAAGCCTGTACTTACATAATTAACCAGGGTAAGAACAGTCAGGTTTCCTATCGCTTTTACGCGTAGTCGTGTACATAGATATATTATGGTATCAACATTTAATAAGTAGTACATAAGTTTACTTGGTCCCACCTATATACGTCTTACGTGCAACTAGAAGATCTTATTTCGGAGTATATGAATACGGTGATCAGCCCACTCTTTTCGATATTGCTTCCAATGTATTCGATAATATAGAGCTATGGATCTTTGCAATGTATGGCAATTGACACCCTCAATATGGATTTACAGCTGACATAGAATTAGTCGTTTGTGATAAGGCCGATCGTGTGAAAAAGTTATTGGATCACAAGAAGGAAACTCCACGCCTACGAGTGATAGTATACGTTGAAGATGTTCCAGAAGAAGAAATTAAGAGAGCCAAGTCTGTGTCTGTGGACCTCATCAAATTCTCAGAACTTGAGGTCTGTACCCCACGATTCATAAGGAGCATAATCAGTTATGTAAAAAAAAAAAAACAAAAAAACAAAACAAACAAATATAATTAAAATATATATAATATACATTGGGTATATTCTGCCTAAGTATAAAAATGGATGTTTTCTTGAGTATTCTACTTAAAATATGGTTCTGCAAACATTAATTTAGCCAGCATATTACCCGTAATATCACGTCCATCACGTCAGTCCGCAACCGATTTCACTCCTCTTATGAGCTTCACACTTATGTCTTCTTTCAGAAACTGGGGCAAGATAATCCTACTGAAACAAAGGTACGTAATATGTATGGTATTTACAAATTTGCCCTTCAGATTGGTGTCCAAAATGTATAAATTCTTTCGGTTTATCTATATTCAAATATGATCTTCCTTGCCTTTGGCTATTACCATAATCCACACTTTTTTTGCAGCCTGCTAAATCGAATGATTTGTGTGTCATCTGTTACACGAGTGGAACTACCGGTAAACCAAAAGGTGCCATGATGACGCATCGGAACATTGTGGCATGTGTCAGTGCTGTAGACCTCCATCTGGTAAGCTTTCATTTTTTTCATCATTGTAACTGATCGATAACTAGACTAGTATATACAGTATATGTATATGTACGATGTATGTACGATAGCAGTTTTCGTTATCCAACCGACGTACATGTTTTAATATATAAGCTGGTCTGCATTGTATTGCCTATGTATTAAAAATAACTACACGTTTTATTTGTATTTCACTTTTAAGTCATTCCTTCGTGTTGGCCCCGAAGATGTGATGATTTCCTATTTACCCCTGGCGCACATGTATGAGCGAATCTGTGAGTTGTTCGTTTATATTAATGGTGGTCGCATGGGATTCTACCGGGGCGACGTCAAGCTACTCATGGATGACATAGCCACACTTCAACCTACACTTTTCCCATCCGTTCCTAGGCTGCTAAATCGAGTCTATGATAAGGTCAGTATGTGATCCCGTTTAATTTTAATAATGTTGGCAAATCTATTAATCTTCCCATGTAGTGGTCACTAGAGTATATCTAAAATCCAAATTCCTAATTTTGCGATGTTCATTGATATGTTGAAATTTGGATGACTGCCACTTCTAGGAATATAGAGATGAATCATACGGATTGAAGTTTATGGATCTGGCTTATCTCTTCACTTCGATATATTCTTTCTAGGTCATGGCATCGGTTTCATCTAGTCGGTTTAAAAAGGCGCTCTTTGATTATGCTGTTAATTCCAAAATGGCTGAAGTGCAACGGTGAGTTTGTCCGCAGAATTAAATTAGTAAAATTGATCATCCTCATCGATTCGAGAAAGTCGGTTGTTTATCGGTAAAAAAACATTGTCCAGTAGCTTGGAACTTGCTCTTTTTGAGGGGCACTTTTTCTACTTCAAAACATTATGTTTGTGTAATTTTTTTGAATGGGTCACTTCTGAACGCCCTGAAAAATACTCAGGTGGAGTTTAGTCCCTTTCTGTTGTAAGCCTAGACTGGTTAACTACACACTTATGGCTAGTTTACATTTAGTTCATTAATAATCAGAATGCTAGAGTATCTTTTCAAATTTTGTTTTCTCTTGCAGTGGCATAATTCGACGTGATTCAATCTGGGACAAGCTTGTCTTTAAGAAGGTGCAGCAATCGCTCGGAGGGCGTGTTCGCTTTATTGTGTCTGGCTCAGCCCCTCTAGCCCCACGCGTACTCAATTTCCTCCGTGCAGCCACTGGCGCTGTTGTACTGGAAGGATATGGACAGACAGAGTGCAGCGCCGTTTGTTCCGTGCAATTAGACGGGGAAGGTGATGCAGGTAAGATCTGTCGTGTACATCCGATTCTGACCCTATACAAACCATAAACTCTTTCTCAACATTAAGGGTTCTCGAGCCTATTATCAAAAATCATCAGATTTTGAAATACGAGGTGGCAAACCTTTTTACCCTTTTACTGTTTGTTCCTATGGAAATGGATGATTTTTCAAAACATATCCTATTTCTCACCAAGAACCCGTCATCAGATGTTTTCCCAACTGTAATATATACTGCCCGGGAGTGTCTTTTTGGTTATGAAAGAAGAAAATAGAATTTTCACCGTCTAGATATTTTGTGACGGGCTCCTGGAATATATGAAATAACCAAAAATACTGATTTTTTTTTCAATTAAATTTAGTCAAAATTGTAATTAAAACCCAAACTGGTTCAAAATTCAATGCGTTTTTGTACAATGCATGTGAAGTTCGTGTCCAGAAACACACCAGCTATTGTATATTGGTATTATCACCTCCATATACTTCAAATATGCATATTTAATTATATGAGTGAACTGAAAAGACAAAACCTTTTACATAGCCATAGTCAGGTATTAGCTCCAGAAATCGCCACTGCTGAATAGCGAATAGCGAGAACCCTTAATGCTTTAGGTCCACTGAGGTTCTTTCCCTTTATCTCATCTCACTAGCCCTCATTGCCGTGAATATGACTCCACTTGGTTGCCGTCGCGGCATTAAGCAACCATTACCCACTCACTTTTTCCCATATGCACATAACGAACCCTTTCAGAGGACTGAGTCTGTATATCGGGCTATTCTCTGCCCAGCAACCACAGGGGCTGGTAAAAAGAACGCCAAAAGATCAATTTTAATTATCACATCTCCTATCCAGTTATGGAAGATCAGTAGTATTTTGTATCATACAAAATAACACGATTTTGAATAGTTCCATCATGCTTTTTCTTTCACGACTCTGTTCTTCCTTCCAGGGCATGTCGGCACTCCATTAGCGTGTTGCGCCATTAAGCTAGTGGATGTGGGCGAGATGGATTATCTCGTGGCGAACCACCAGGGTGAAGTGAGTACAATATGTTTTGCCAAACTTTGTTTTTGTTGGCTCCCCTAGGAGCCAACTACTATAATTACTTTGCCCCTCGGACCTTGTCCCGGCAATTGTGCCACTTGCCGGCCTGCCCTGCCTCCTCCTCCAGCCCTCCTCACCTTCCAATTTACGTGCTCAAATTCCCGATTTCCAGACTGGCGCCTCACCCGCTCCTCCTCCGCCTCCTCCTCCTCCGCCTCACGGGAGGAGGAGAGGAGGAGGAGGAGGAGGCGGAGGAGAGCCCACCACTGCTACCAACCCAATACATCTTTATGCCTGAGGTTGTTATATAGTCACCTATGCTCATCCAATGAAAAAAACGGTGTCTTAAACTGGGGTCAAGGCATTAGAATACATACGTCGATTTCACCTATAGGAATTGAGAGTCAAAACATTGAAAATATGAACGCTTGAGAGGAGAGACACCCAGTGGCAGACTCATGAACTAACCAACCGGAAGAGCAAATTTTGACGCGCATGCGCGAATCGATTTCTACCGTATATCCCTCGTCAGGCCAGATCATTGAAATAAACTCTGAATTATGAACGTTTCGAAGAATTTTGAAAATAATCATTGATCGGATAGCTTCTATGCATGTTATACTTAGAGTTTTAAATAATTATTTCCTTTCGATAATGCGATTTTAAGCGTTTTTAAGGGATTCTCCGTGGTGATGTCTGTATCTTCCCTTGCCGTTGCCGGCCATAGCCTAGGCTATAGCGATCCCACTCGTGTCAACATTTGATGCGTTTTTTAGAACAAACCAATGATTTTACACAATAATCCTTGCATATGAGGTTGAAAACAAGGTTAGATTAAACGTTCAGGCATTCATATTCAGTCGCTGGTGTCATAATATTATAAATTTGTATTCTTATTATTGTTGCTATAAGCGATCGGCGCGCTAAGCTTGACAAGGCCCCTTGTGTACATGACAGAAAATAAACAGAAGCCAGAAGCATGGCTTCCCGCGGATCGTGATATTTCCATCAAAGGAATATCGCCACACGTTAATATGTTCATAAACTATTGTTGGGATAGTATTTGAAGTCGACATGGCTCATTTACGCAGATTATACGGATATTATTGAGTCAGCGACCAGAAACAGATCGGAAACATGGTGCAGCATGTGCGATCGGTGAAATCGTAATAAAAAGGTTGGTTAGATTTAATTCGACAAGCTTAGCTTAGACGTTCATATATTTATTTTCAGCCGATGGTTAATCATTACACATTCTGTCGAACTAACATCAACAGGCTTTCTGAGCGCTTTGAATGATTTTACACAATAATCCTGGCATATGAGGTTGAAAACAAGGTTAGATTAAACGTTAAAGCATTTATATTCAGTCATTGGTTAATCATTACACGGCTAATCGCAAGCAGCGGAACCTGACAAAAACGGTGATGAAATCAACTGCGTAATTCTGTTAGAAAATGAACAACTATGGTTGAAATCGCTAGAAATCTGCTAATGTATAGGCTATAGTATCACTCAAGGTTGGTTAGATTTAATTCGATGCTTCATTTCATTCCAATGATGTCCAAGCCTATGTCAGTTCTGTTTGCCTAGAGAACGTCTGTACACATTCTTAATTAAGCTGGTCGAACAGACGAACTGACAGCAACAGGCTTGTCTGTCTGCGTGCTTCAAATCAACTGACAGGAACATCAACATGTTAATAAACGAACAAATATGGTTGAAATCGTGAGAAATCTGCTAATATATAGGCTAGTATCACTCAATATAAACTCTTATGAGCCTCGTTGAATGATATGTCATGTTGATTTGTCTATACATGAACTTAGAATCTGTAATATTGTGTAATTATTGCAAGGTTCGATTCACATAGGCCTAGGCTATAGGGACGAACATCATTGCATTTTTCAAAATTATTTATTTCTATATTATAACCTTGATATTATTATTCAGGAACTAGTCAGCACGATACAAAAGTATATTGAGATTGTTTGTTTTAAATATCAAGAATCAAAAATGTTTTTCTCTATGAGAAATTTCATTCATAAGTTAGGTAGAATTTGAATATTTTTGTTAAAAATATATCCTGATCAGCTGTTCTGGTAGAAACAATATAAATAAAAGTAGGTCATCAAAATATTGTGTGTGTGTGTGGGGGGGGGGGGGGATATTTAAAATGGCTTCCATACGATATTGGATCTTATGTGCTGTTTATGAGAATATTATAGTATTTATTTTAATGTTGTCACATTTATATATAATAATAGCTCAAAGAGGGAAAATAAGTTTTGAAAAGCTGTTTGGTCAGCAAGGAAATATTATTATTCAGGAACTACTTCAAGCATTATCATGAAATTATTATTTTAGTATTTTCCATTGATTTCATGATTCTAGACCTAGTCCAAGTGTTGTAATAATATCTTGAGAATATACAGAACTGCCATTTTTCATTTTTAACTTGTTTCTGATCAGAGATTTTCTGCAAAAAATATTCCAAATTATTATAATTGTTACTTGTTCCTGACATGTAATTTTAAATGGCCATATCCCTACCTATATTTGGGGAGCCAACATCCATCTTTCGTCAGAAGATCATTACTTGTTATGAAGAAAAAATATGATCTTTCAAGAAATGTCATTTATGCTAGCCTTCATTGATGATTGAGAGTTCTTGCCTTGCTTCACGTTACTGACCAACCAATAACTTGCAAGAGTTTTATCTTTTCATACAGATGTATTGTGTTTTGTTGTAGATATGCGTAAAGGGAGCCAATGTAATATCTGGATATCTGAAGATGCCGGAGAAGACGGCGGAGGCTATTGATAAAGATGGCTGGTTACACACGGGTGACATTGGGGAATGGCTACCAGTAAGTATATTTGCATATCATAGTCTTTATGTTGCGCCTATGAAACTAATAAGGTATGACGAGTCCATGATGTGTTTCATCGTTTTAGCAAGTCGGGATGCCCCTTAATCTTAACCCAAGAAATACAACTGGCAGCTTGCAGGCTTTTTTGAAGCTGTAGTGCCGAAGTTGTAGAAAAATGATAATACTTTAAGCGTGTTTTCTACGATTGATATCAACATTTAAGTGAGCTGATCTGTGGCCTCGAAAATAAGTAGAAACAACAGATTATGCTAGCGATATTAACTAGTTCACCAAAAGCTTGGTTGTTGGTACCGTTGGGTTATCAGGATCTATAAGTGATATTTCTGTCGCAGTCATCACCAATTGGCTCGCTAAGCAAAGTTTCATTTCATGAAACCATTGACTTAGAAAAGATGGATCATAATGACGCAAAAAATCGCCTCCATTATAACTGAGAAAATATGTTGTAAAGATGGCAAATAAAAAGTTTAATCGAGTGTTATTACTTACAGACCGGAGCTTTGAAAATCATCGATAGGAAAAAGAACATTTTCAAGCTGGCGCAGGTGAGTCCGAAATTTGCTTTTCAACCTTATGTAGTTTTCACTCTGGTTTTAGTTCAGAACAAGCGGCTTCGCCACTTGAGCCCACCTAGGTCTATATGATATAAATGCGCAGAACGAAAAAACTGACAGAAAGAGGTTTAACTTTAAAATGATACTTCCCAAACTTCGTCTGCATTATAGGCCTACTGATATTCCCTTTTAATCGTACGCCACAGATTGTAGAGATTCAGCGAATTTGATTTTTTTCTAAAAAAAATGACCTGCTGAAATCAAATGCTGCCCGTTTCAGAGAATCACTGTAATGTGTGGATGGGTATATTCTTTCTCTGAGAGAAAGAGAGAGAGAGAGGGGGGGGGGGGGAGAGGGAGATAAAGAAATGACAGAGAGAGAAGGGGGGGAGTTGGAGATAGAGGTTAGACAGTAAACAGACAAATAATATTTTTTTTACCCTTCCTCCCCTTTCGTCACTTTTTTTACCCTTCCTCCCATTTCCCCCTCTCCGACTTACTGCTACACCGCCTTCCTCTTCCGGGCCTACTCTTCCTCCACCTCCCCACTATACCTATTACATAAAGATTTAGATTTATATGGTTTGGGATATATGGGGAATAAGGGCGTAAAGCAACCAATCTCACTAACTCACTCCTCCCCTCACTCTGCCCTCCCCCAGGACGAGGTTGAGGTGGGGCAGGAGAAGGAAGAGAGATCAAGGAGAAAGAGGAGTAGGGGTTTGTAACAGGTATGGTAGTGAGGTAGCAGGACGGGGAGGAGGAGGAGGAGGAGGATATGAGTTTAGAGGGATAGAGAGGGAGGGACACAGAGAGAGAGAGAGAAGTATAGGGCCTGCCTAGTGGCCACCCCTTGGCTTGACCCCTGAACCTAGCACTCTCTCCACCCCTCCCTTTTTTTAGAGTAGTTTGACCCTCCTCAGTTCTCTCGCATGGTGGTGGTTTATCAGGGAAGGAAAACCCCGGGACCAAGCCAGTCTCTCTTAAGCTAACTGGTCCCCGTCTCTCCCTTTTCACACGCAGCTCTCAGTAAGCTTCCACAACGCTTTCTAATAGAGAGTTATTATTACGAGAGAAGTGGCCTTAAGGGTAAACTTACCTTCTGATGTTACTGATACCATAAAACAAATTAGTGGTACTGGAGAATTGTACAATTATTTAAGTATATATATCTTTGTGTTTAGTATTATGGATTAAAATGGAAAACCGTATCTCAGAAGATAATATACTTTTTCAGGGTGAATACATCTCTCCAGAAAAGATCGAAAATGTCTACACCCGGAGTCGTCCTGTTGCTCAGATCTTCGTTCATGGGGAGAGTCTTAAGGCATGTCTTCTTGGTGTTGTTGTCCTTGATCCTGATACGGTGTACAAATGGGCTAAGGAAGAACTAAACATCTCGAACTGCACGATGAAGGAGCTCTGTGCTAACAAGGTCAGTCATTGGTGTAATTCATTAAACATATAATATATTGCCTGGCTAGGGCAGATCTAACCCTTGTATGCTGCGCGGCCTACTCCGCATAGTATGAGGACGGGCGGGGCCGCTGACTAATCTTGTCGATCAGTACGTAACACTGTACGATCAGTACGTAACCCAAATCGAACTGATGTGTAGTGCCCGGCGACAAGCCCACTTTCTATACTACTCACAAAGTTCTTCTATGTTAAGGTATAGGCAGGATTGTCGCCTTGGTCCACTAGGTGGGAGCAATTTCCAAATGCCTCCTTTTCCCTTTACTTTGTACGTTTCCTTTATCTGATACATATACAACTGTGTGTAAAACACCTCCGGACGTGATGTCCCAGTTTCAACTGGTTAGAGCTTCCAGCTCATATTAAAATAGAATATTAATAGTTGACGATTGTCCTGTTCTTATTTCTCCTCTACTAAACGAACCCTTGGGTCACTACATTTTGGTGCCGTGACCTTTTGTGGAGTAATAATTCCTAATTTAGGAAATCTATATCTTGTTTATACAAGAATTACATACCTTATATGTCTATAAATGGACAATTATATGCTGAGTTGAATGCAGAAAATTTAATCATCCACGATGGTCAATATTCTGATTTCTCTCAGCCTTCTATACAATTTCGAAGTGTGGGTGACTCACTGGCCTCTATGAATGGGCCACCAACCCCCACACCTGCCAGCCATAGGCAATACGGACATGATGTGTCCTCTATAAGCTCTATAAGCTATTCAGAAGAGCCTCCAAGGCAAACAGCCAATATCAAAATGACCAGAAAGGTATATAGGCTTGGCGATCGAAATAGACCAGCTTCTTCCTTGGGCGAATCGTTTCTGGCTAACGATGGACATAGGGAAAGGATTGGTCATGACAATACCTCCATAGCGGGATCTGTATTCGGTGAACGACTACAGGACAATAATCCTGCTGTTTCTGATATGCTTTCTTTGGAAACAATCATACGAATTGGGCTAGAGAAAGGCTCTGGTATTGAAACTTACACAGAAGCAGACAAGCGATATATTAAAATCCTTGCTGAATCTGTTTTGAGCAATACTTACCAATTACCAACAGATAGAGTTGATTATCTCATGATCCAGTGTGGAAGATTGGGACTTCAGCCGAAATGTATTGGGGGAGATAGAGTCCTTTCACCGATCGATTATACAAAAGAAAAAATCGACCCAATAGCTCCTAATGTATTTGAATATAAATACTGGGGATCCCAGCCAGATCTGCAAAATAACAGGCGAAAATCGATTCAAAAATTGGTAGATACATATACAAGGCCTGCTTCAGAGGGAGCCCCAAACATAGATCAATTTTCATTGAAACCAGACGATATTAGTCTGCCATGGGAGACACCAGCTGGTAACGTTGGTAGATCTAATAAAATCCAAATAAATAGGCCTAAACAGCCAATTCCTGAGTCGAAAGTATCATATATACTTCCTCCTGTTATTACTCAGAAACCACTTGTTCGAACAGCCAAATCAGTTAATATACCTGATCATATAGGGGCAAACATTGTTTCAACACCTATTGACGGTTCGAGAAGGAAATCTACGATGCCTGAAATGGACGTAGAGGTATTATATGAGGATATAGGGACCCCAATGTCTGTACCAAAGCCCATTCGTGCTCGTCCTCGTGAGGCTCCAAAGGCCAAACCATTGGATAAGTACAAGGGCACTGATTGGGGAGAGTATATTGCAGGAGCCTTGATTCGAATGAATCTATATGGCTGGGACGATGATACAATGATCAGGGAGTTAATAATCGCCACTTCTGATCATGTTGGACAAACAACGTGGGGAGAATTATCCTTATTAACTTTGTCCAATGTATTAAATAGACTTTCAGTGCAATTGGATGAAAGAACGCCTGAAGATCGTATAAAAGAATACGAGACTAGAGTCCAACAATTGGATGAAACATATCAGCATTTTGCTGAATCTTTGGTCGATTTGTGTAGGAAGGCCTATCACGAATATCCAGACAATCTGAAAAAGAAAACTATAATGCTTTTTGCTGACGGAATGAGAGATAAATTCACTTCTTTCTGGGTGAAGTATGCTAAGCCCAATACTTTACAGATGGCAGTGGATATAGCTGTGAAATTGAAACGTGCTGGAGGGTGTTCAGAAATGAGAACCTCCTTGCTGGATCATTCACCGTCTAATTTTGTTTCGTTCCAAACTAAGGAAGCAAAACCAGTTAGTCTGGCTGCATTCGCCACAGAATCGACCAATACTAGTTCTGAAATTGAAGATCCAGAACTTGAAGCTGAGATAGCTGCATTTACCTCTTTTAGAATGCAGCAGAAAGGGTATCAAAATTATAAAAATCCTAGATATTTTGGTACTAAACCCTCTCAAACTGCCCAGCAAGGAAAGGAATCGAAAGAAGAAAAATCTTATGCTAAAAAAGGTAGCAATTCGAATCCTTCTGGTGGATTTAAGAATCGACAACAATACGATTGTCGTTTCTGTAAATCGACAGAACATCCTAAATGGAGATGTCCAGAAATTCTAGCTCTGGAGAAACGTTTACAGAAGGATAGAGAGGAAAAAGAGAAGAGGAGTCAGGGAAACGAGAAGGGGTCTCAGTAGGAAGCATTCTTGAGACCCTGATTCCTAACAATAATGGTACAAATAGTACAACGATATACCCAGATAATATATGCCATCCTCAAGGTGGTGATTCAGATGGAAATGAGAAGGGAATATGTCAGGAGGTATTAAAACCGGTAGAACAGCCTTTTACACCTGATAATATTATTTTAAATTCTCAGTCGACATTGAAAAATTCCTGGAAACCTCCACAGGCTAGCCTAGATCGGGATAGCATTTGTAGGAATAACTTGGATAATGATGACCTTGCTCTCATAGGCGCTATAAGAAGCGACGATGGGGAAGTAAAGGTGTCATATTTGTCGAATCCAGATGATGAATCTGAAACCATGATACATATAACTCCTTTATTGGTAAAAATGAGATGGTATGTACCTGTAATGATAGGGGAAAAGTGTGGAGAATTTCTTTATGATACTGGGGCTCAAACCAGCCTGGTTTCTAAAGAATTTTATGATTCACTTGCCTGCAAGCCTCAATTGTTCGCTTCACGATTGAAGGTAAAACCGATTGCAAGTGGACCCATCGATACACTGGGTTATATAATATTAAATCTCAATATTGGCGGCATTGTGTATAGAAATGCTTGCCTGGTGGTATCACACTTAGATGGCGACCAAGCTATTCTAGGTATGGATTTTACCTGGAGATACAAATGTGGTATCTCTTGGCCTGGTCGACTGACTCTTGAAGATGGTAAATATAAAATAAATTGTCTTAAGAAAGGTTCGTTGGGGACAGTTACTGTGAAAGAAGATGTCCAAATAAGTGCATTTGCTGTAAAGGTTGTAGAGGTGCATTTAGGAGATCTACCCACCGACAGGCCATATCTGGTAGAACCAGAAGTTGAAGGAAAAGATGGGGAAATCTTTGGAGGATTAAATATATATTTATTTAAAACTAAGAGAACGAAGATCCCTATCTGTAATCCAACCGCCTTACCGATACGTCTGAGGAAATATACACCTGTGGGGTATGTGTATGAAGCAGACGAAAATAGCTTAGTCGAGGTGTCCCCTGCGCATATTACTGACTGTTTCTGTTCAGCCAGTAGTGTAGAGGAATTACCTAATAATACTATAGGTCTTGAAAAATTAATTCAAGATGTACATGTTAAAAGTGAACACGAAAGGAAAATATTGGGAGAAATGATTCTAAGGAATAAGGATGTTTTTCGTTTACCTGGTGAGACATTAGGCTATACCTCTCGTACAACCCATGTAATAAATACTGGGGATGCTAGGCCTATAAAGCAAGCATATAGACGGCAGATTCCGAAAAAGAAGCAAACTGCTGAGGAACAGGTACAGAAAATGTTAGATGCTGGTGTAATAGAAGAAAGTGATAGCCCTTGGTCATCTCCTATAGTGATGGTCAACAAGAAAGACGGTTCTATTCGTTTTTGTGTCGACTATCGTCGCCTAAATAGTGTCACTGAGAAAGATTCATATCCACTACCACGTATAGACGATTGCCTAGAAGCTCTGGGAGGCAATGGTTGGTTTTGCACGTTAGACCTGGAAAGTGGCTATTGGCAAGTGGCCATGGATGAGCAAAGCAAGAGTAAAACTGCCTTTATAACTTCCTCTGGGTTATATCAATTCAAAGTAATGGCATTTGGTCTTTGTAATGCTCCTGCTACATTCCAGAAAATGATGAATAAAATGCTGCGTGGATTAGTGAACAATATATGTCTGGTTTATCTGGACGATGTGATTATATTCGGGAAAACTCTCGAAGAAACCATGATTAATTTGGAAAAAGTCTTTCAAAGGCTACGTGAATATGGATTAAAACTCAAGCCTAAGAAATGTAAAATGTTCCAGAGACAAGTTGAATATTTGGGCAGAGTGGTATCCAGTGAAGGAATTCGTGTAGATCCAGAGAAAGTTAAAGTGGTCATCGATTGGCCTCAGCCTAAAAATGTGAAAGAAGTAAGATCATTTATTGGATTTGCCTCTTATTACCGACAATTTATTAGGGATTTTGCTGAAATGGTATATCCTATACAGGAAATTGTAAGAGATTCGGGAAAAGTCGCAAAATATAAATTTGTCTGGTCACCAGAATGTGAAATATCGTTTGCCCAGACGAAAAAGGCATTAACAACTGCTCCAGTGCTTGCTTATCCACAAGCAGACGGATTATATATTCTCGATACTGATGCGAGTGGAAAAAGCATGGCAGCTGTTCTTTCACAGGAACAAGAAGGTCAGGAAAAAGTTATTGCATATGCCAGCAATTCTTTCTCTAAATCTCAGAGGAATTACTGTACTACTTATAGGGAATTACTGGCTGTTGTGATCTATTCTGCAAAGTTCAAACATTATATTTTAGGTGGTGAATTTATTGTACGAACAGATCATGCTTCCCTGACTTGGCTGATAGGTTTTAAAGAGCCTCAACATATGTTGGCTAGATGGTTGATGACCCTCCAATTATACAATATCACGAAGCCAGGGGTGATTCGTCACAGGCCTGGGAAGAAACACATAAATGCAGATTCTCTTTCTCGTCTACCATATAGCAGATGTAAAAGGGAAGATTGCACTGATTGTGGTGCCCATAATGCTATAATAGCTAGTTCTAAAGTTGTGGAAGAAACGCCTGTTAAAAATCTCAATTTTGTTTCTGAACAATCTTTGGATTCTGATATTAAGCGTATAAGATTATATGTTGAAAACAAAATTCCTTGGCCAGAGAAGGCTGGAGCAGAAAGCAATGATTTTCGCTGCATTTTGGCTAAGAAAGATGAATTAATATTACATAATGATTTATTATGTGTTCGATGGAGACAACCCTCATCAGGAAAACTTTTCAGCAGAATAGTTGTACCATTTGGAATACGAAAACAATTATTCGATCGCCATCATGGTCCTGCTTGTGTGGGACATTTTGGTAATCTAAAATGTCATTCGGCTTTGAAGCAAAGATATTACTGGCCAGGTCTAAGAGCGGATATTACACGTTGGATTCGACAATGTGAAATCTGCCTAACAAGGAAAACTAGGCAAGGAACTAATGTTTCTCCTCTAACGAAGGATCTGACAGGTGAGAGATTTTCTCGTATTGCTATAGATGTATTATCTGGTTTTAAACGCAGTACAGCAGGAAATATTTGCATTTTAGTTGTGACTGATATGTTTTCTAAATGGTCAGAAGCTTATTGTTTGAAGGATCATAAGGCAGAAACAGTGGCTTGGACAATATTCAAAGAATGGATATTACGTTTCGGCGCACCTAATGCTATACATAGTGATGGAGCCCCAGAATTTGAGGGTGGGGTTATGAAAGAATTATGTAAACTATATGATATTAAGAAGCAGAAAACTCTTCCCTATAGACCCAAGTGCAATGGACAGGCGGAGAGATTTAACCGTGTACTTGTTAATCAGTTATCTTGCTATATTGATTATGGTTCGGAAATATGGGATACACTTATACCTTGCATAGCAAGCGCATATAATACCAGTATACATGCTAGTACTGGTTGTTCTCCATACTCACTATTGTTCGGTGAAGAGGCTTATACACCTGCTGATTTAATATTTGGCGTGCCTAGAGGAGGCCTAGATATATCTATGAGAAGTGTCTTTCTGGAACAATTAAAAAAACAAATAAGGGAAGCACACAAATTCGCTAGAGAGAGATTACAAGTGACTTCGGTTGCTCAGAAAAAAACTCATGATCGACGAACTAGACTGAGAAATTTCTCTGAAGGTGAATGGGTATATAGGTATTATCCTCCTATAGCTAGTAACAAATATGGTGCCAAATGGGATGGGCCCTTCAAAATAATTAAAAAGATCAATTATCATACGTATCTCCTCAGTACAAGTAGGGGAGAGGTGAGATGGAATGGCGATTTTCTTAAAACCGCTATAGATCCTACCAGTGAGGATGGATTAATTTTAACGACAAATTTAGGGAACGCTCCTGAGGTTGAAAATCTTCGTCTGTCAGGTAGAGACGTGGTCAGAACAAAGGGAGGAAAAGTGTCGGCTGGACAAGAAATAAAGGAATATTTGTCCGGGCTTAAAGTCGATAGAGGAATTAAAAAAGGTAGACCTCCTAAGAAACCACCTTCTATGAAAGGTTCAGATAATTCTACTTCAGGAGAGGAAGAAATATCACCACCAAAAATCTCTGATAGCAATAATAATAATAATATTTATAAGATTGATGAAAATCATGACAGTTCAATAGTGCCATCTCGGGTACGTGCAATAGGAAAAAGAAAGATCAAAATCCCTGACCGCTATTCTCCATGCCTTCCTTGAAATTATTGTAATTTTAGTGTTGGTCTGGTAGTAATCGAGCTCCCATGGGGAAATATATATAGTGGGATCGCAATAATATTAATTTATTATTTGTGAAGGATAGGTAAAAACACAACGAGAAGTCTATTATGCTGATGGACCTGATGTAGCGTATTGGTCTATCGTGCATACCCTATACGATTGGAATTCATTCACATATTATTATACACGAGAATTGCCTTATTAGGCATTGCTTTGAACGCATACCTTCCTAGATCGGGGAGGATTGAGCCTTATTGATTCGGTAATAATTGCGTGTTAATTTCATAAGTAAGGCCGGGTAAAACAATTGGATAGTCATGAGTGACACTTTTTCTGTAATAGCTTAAATTGTTTTCACTGTTGACATCAGGCTATGCCCTGAATAATTACCATATTTGATTGTCTGCCGTGTTGGTCTGGGATCTTGGGTTTGAGGCTCGCTCGAACCCTCAGAGGTGTCCCAAACTTGGAACGAGACAGTCGATTAGTTCTTAGAGAGAAACCTGTGAGAGAAATCTTATTAAACTGGAATTCTGTAAGTACTATATATTCAATAGAAACATGTGGGATTATATCCTGGGAAGGAATCCATGTGTCGATATTATTATATATTTATGTCTGGGTTTATGTAATAATTTTCTGTCATTATGTTGAGTCATCGTACGGTGGTACGGGTCTCTTCAGAGAATTTTAATGGCTGCTTATTGTTTACTATTCAGACGCTATAGGTATGGTGAGTGATAAGGGGTTTTTGTTCGTTTAAACCCTGATGGTTATATTCAGATTTGTTCTGTTACATTGATTTAATGTTGTATTTGATGTGTCCGATATGAAACATGAAATAATTGTTTCAAAATACCATAAAATACACATACTTGTATGTGATATTTACACAATAGTTGCATTTACTGCAGCAAATCCAATAGCGGTATGAAAAACTACTGCAAAACTGTATTTATATGCTATAGTTCGCTAAGCGATAGACATAAGAAACGTGCTTTGTGGGTATATGTGTTTTGGCGTTGCGCCAAGGGACCTTGCGGGCTCCCTAGACCACGCTACCGGCGCTCCAATATAAGCCAAAAGCGCGGACGTCGGAGGGAGCAGGGTACGACTCAAACAGTATGGGAGTCTATGGGACAACTGACAACTACTACTGATTTGGGTATATTTGGCAGCGCGGACGTCGGAGAGAGATAGTACGACTCGTACAGCATAGAAGTCAATGGGAACTGCGACAACATGTGCTGTATTGGGTATTTTGCTAAGGAATAAGCCTATTTTTATGGCGTTTTGGTGATTTACTGGGAGTTTATGCTGGTTATGATAATTTCTTTTCTTATTTTTATTATAGGAGATCCAGTATAAACAGCTTAGATGAGCTCCAGTAAAATGGAGACGGAGCCTAGCTCTGCCAGCAATAAGTCAAATGACAGCAATAAACCACCGAAAGGTGCTTCTTATATCCCGAGAGGGAACAATAACCAACGAAATAGCTTGAAGGATAGAAGCCAAGCTTCAGGTAGTTCAGAGCGTAGTTCTCTATAAATGTTCCTTCGTTACAAACAACTTGATACACATCAAAGAATTTGACAAATAAGGGAAGCACACAAATTCGCTAGAGAGAGATTACAAGTGACTTCGGTTGCTCAGAAAAAAACTCATGATCGACGAACTAGACTGAGAAATTTCTCTGAAGGTGAATGGGTATATAGGTATTATCCTCCTATAGCTAGTAACAAATATGGTGCCAAATGGGATGGGCCCTTCAAAATAATTAAAAAGATCAATTATCATACGTATCTCCTCAGTACAAGTAGGGGAGAGGTGAGATGGAATGGCGATTTTCTTAAAACCGCTATAGATCCTACCAGTGAGGATGGATTAATTTTAACGACAAATTTAGGGAACGCTCCTGAGGTTGAAAATCTTCGTCTGTCAGGTAGAGACGTGGTCAGAACAAAGGGAGGAAAAGTGTCGGCTGGACAAGAAATAAAGGAATATTTGTCCGGGCTTAAAGTCGATAGAGGAATTAAAAAAGGTAGACCTCCTAAGAAACCACCTTCTATGAAAGGTTCAGATAATTCTACTTCAGGAGAGGAAGAAATATCACCACCAAAAATCTCTGATAGCAATAATAATAATAATATTTATAAGATTGATGAAAATCATGACAGTTCAATAGTGCCATCTCGGGTACGTGCAATAGGAAAAAGAAAGATCAAAATCCCTGACCGCTATTCTCCATGCCTTCCTTGAAATTATTGTAATTTTAGTGTTGGTCTGGTAGTAATCGAGCTCCCATGGGGAAATGTATATAGTGGGATCGCAATAATATTAATTTATTATTTGTGAAGGATAGGTAAAAACACAACGAGAAGTCTATTATGCTGATGGACCTGATGTAGCGTATTGGTCTATCGTGCATACCCAATACGATTGGAATTCACTACATTTTGGTGCCGTGACACTTTCTATACTACTCACAAAGTTCTTCTATGTTAAGGTATAGGCAGGATTGTCGCCTTGGTCCACTAGGTGGGAGCAATTTCCAAATGCCTCCTTTTCCCTTTACTTTGTACGTTTCCTTTATCTGATACATATACAACTGTGTGTAAAACACCTCCGGACGTGATGTCCCAGTTTCAACCTATACAAGAGCGGAGATTGAAAAGGAGAATCGCCTTTTAGCCTCACCTTCATCATCGAATTTAGCTTCGAACATTTTTGGGACTCAGAAATCTGAAAAAGAATTGTTATCTTCTCCTATTCCTATGTCTATGGATGGGATGAATGAATATGTGTCCACTGGTGTCACTTTTGATGATATGTCTTCGAACTTGCCTTTATCGCCATCTGCTGGTGGAGAGATGATGCTCACACCTGAATCTTTATTGGACACTCCCAAACTAAGAGATTCAAGGAAAAAAATAATTCCAGTGAATATTTCGAAATTTGATGATATGGACTTCAGCACACAACATGAATCGTCTGTTTGATTGAGTCGATATGCTATATCACTTTTTAAAGTGAAAACCTACTATAATTATTTGTTACCTATATTATTGTTTGTATATGTCTGTTGAACAGATCTTGCTATATTATTATTTGTCTATACTATATTGAAAAGCTGTAGTAGTGGAGGAACTGTGGGCCTTTTCGTGGAAGTCTGACTGTTTTTGAAGGAACGAAGGACCTTTTACCAGGCCACGGTTGATGTGACGAGACGATGCTGTATATAGGAGGAGATTGGATTATAATATTATGTTGTTTTATTTGAGAAAGAAACAGAACGGCTGAATTTACCATATAGATATTGTTGTATTCGTGTGTTGAGTCTTTACGAGACTGCCTTTTTATGTTTATCTACGATACTATAGGTATTTCGTTCTTATATTCTTATAATGTTGATACGAACAGAGTTTCGTCTTCTTTTTAATATAATATTACTTCTTATCCATATGTTTTACTTTGATGTGTATCAAGTTGTTTGTAACGAAGGAACATTTATAGAGAACTATGTCGATAATCATATGAATTATCTCTAAAAAACGTGGGGGGTGATGTAGTGCCCGGCGACAAGCCCACTTTCTATACTACTCACAAAGTTCTTCTATGTTAAGGTATAGGCAGGATTGTCGCCTTGGTCCACTAGGTGGGAGCAATTTCCAAATGCCTCCTTTTCCCTTTACTTTGTACGTTTCCTTTATCTGATACATATACAACTGTGTGTAAAACACCTCCGGACGTGATGTCCCAGTTTCAACTGGTTAGAGCTTCCAGCTCATATTAAAATAGAATATTAATAGTTGACGATTGTCCTGTTCTTATTTCTCCTCTACTAAACGAACCCTTGGGTCACTACAGATGTACTTCGTTCTACAAACATTGAATCTTTATTTATAATGAATACATAAATTGAAAACTAAACGTATTTTAAATATTTCGCCTCTCAAATGTGTGTTTTATGTTTATATGATCTTTGGTTTTTTTCTGTCAACTTTAGGACGTCAAAAAGGCAGTTCTCGACGATCTAACTAAAGTTGGTAAAGCTGCAGGTCTTCATTCATTTGAACAGGTAAGATACTACAACTTTAGTATTGATTCACAATATAGGAACGCTCCAGTCAAACCAATAAGTCAATCTTATATTTTTTTTTTCACGGGCAGAAAAGGATAATATTTCGATTTTATTTACTTTGAAGACAGGGCTCTTTCATATGAAGTTGATTTTGAAATTTCATGTCCATTTTACTTCACGGTATAACATTATTCCATTGTCTCCTTGAACATGTAACCATAAACCATTTTTATTTTAAAATAAACAATTTCTGACCGTCGATATTATATCTTTTCATCAGGTGAAGGATATTTTCTTGTACGGAGAACAATTTAGTGTGGAGAACGGCCTCCTTACTCCTACATTCAAGGCTAAACGCCACGAACTGGCGAAATACTTTTCTAAACAGATAGGCAGTATGTATTCCAAACTAGACTAAAATCAGAATCAACGGCATCGAAACGAAGAGAAGTAGTAAAGCTTCAGGAATGAGAGTTGGCTGAAGAGGAGAATACGGGAGGGTGGAAGAACTGATGGACGTACCAGCAACGACTAACGGGGCACATAATGAGTGCAAACTATCCCCGCCCACACTTGTATTTTCCTCATAAATGTTAACAGTGAATATTTACAGGGAGGTATATGCCAATACTCGTCCCTTGTACTATTAACACATAGAAAAACACCCACGTTTCGTTGTATGTAATTATCTCTACCATAGGTAAACAAGGTTTACCTCCCGATCTTGTATTTTAATATTGATGCACCTAGGTTCGTTTTATTTACTTTTGTAATACAAACCGATCCCGCTTAACACCATCCATTTCTCGTGCTAATAATGTGGTGTACATATTGCAGTTGGAAATCATAATATTCTTTTGTATGCAACTCATGCACGGGACGTGAAGATTGTGATCGAAGTGATGTCACCGGGGCAGTGCCCATGACCTATTATACCTTGTACAAATAATTATTTGGATTGGAAGTGATACACAAATAAGTATCTTGATTCGATTACTGGATAGTTACATGGATGTTTCGTATTAAGATTGATTCATGATATGCATCGTTAATGAATAGATAGGCTATGTCATAGGGATCCATTTCCTTTCAGAGAATATTTGTCGTAAAAACAACTTACATATTAGGGTATACTCGGTCGTAGCAGTCTTAAAACGATACTCGAATTTTGGGGAAATATGTGCACATATTTACATATCTGAAGGGCGTAATCGAAAACCATTGTCTTTATGAGATATTTAGATACCCTGATAAGTAACTAAAATAGGGACGAATCTCATTCATGCTACTACTGCCTATGTTTAATAGATTTCACTCATGCATTGTATAAAGGTTAGGTACGACTGTTCTTAGAGTGTCAATTAATTGATTTGTTTTTGTTGATACTAACCAGTGAATGGAAATAATTCTAAATATTGGATCTTGATATCATTATTCAAATGATTAATGTCGGACTAAATCATACACTCAAAATCATACATGTAAACCTGTGTAAAATTAACCTTTGACCAGGGAGGTATCTCCCTGCTTTGACCCACATATATAGCAATTTTATGGATTAACTTTGGTACCCTGGTTTGGAATCTATCCATGGATATCTAATGTACACTACTCTAGTCTATGGAGTTTCGTCATATACTTGATCTCTATCTTTGAATTATTGAAACACTTTTAAGGTGGGCTAGTGTGTAAATATTTCTATATTCGAGCTAGGAGCAATTCAAACTAGCGCGCAGTTGTAGTACTAGTAGTAGTCAGTTCACATGCAGTGCATTTATTGCAAAACTAGCGACAGAATCCTAGAAATACTATTTAATTCTATTTATTTCAGAGGTATAAAACATTTTTTCTATCTTATTTTAAAGGTTTCCTCCCTTGACTTTGGCACGAAAATAAGAACCAACCTAACCATGTTTCTAGATTGTTTTAACCATTCATTGTTTAGATATAACTCATTTCATTCTAACAATATATATCTTTCATTGTTTAGATATAATTCATTTCATTCTAAAATAATATATCTCTTTGTCTTTTGAGAGATCAACCTTGCTAGAAGGAACTCTATGAACTTTAAGATCTATAAAACATTGACTAAGTCGTCACTTCTAATCATATCTAGCACAATATAAAGGTTATGCCTGTGTATCATCGTCAACATTCTCCAATGATATAATAAGAGTAGCGATGTCAAAGGGATTGTCTGTATTTTAATTCCTTCCATCGTAAATTTGGAATTACTGTAACCACTTCTTTACACAAATTTGTTAACTTTATTTTCTTAAACCGGTTCATAATTTATATTTCCCATATCTAATCCCTGACGGCTACGTGATTTTAATGTGAGTCATTAATTCTGAAGAGTACGCCCTAGATAAACGCTGGGAATCTGTACCATGATTTAAAGTGATGTGTGCACTATGCTTAATGTAGATATTTCATCTCATACTTATTAAAGTATTTCTGGTCGTCTAAAGACTCGTTCTTTCATATTAATTGTATTGGGGAATAAAGATCAATTGGTAAGAAGCTTACAAAAACTGCCATAGCCACCGTGAATCACTATTAGAAGCCGCGGTTCTATTAGAGATACTGGTTGAACATGCTCTGAGGAGAAGCGGAAGGGGCTTTTATTCAAGGTTTTGCCCGGTGCAAAAAGGCTGGGCACTATATCAATCACCTAGAAATATAGTGCGATTTGAAAGGAGCACCTTGAGATCACACAGCATAAGGTCTGGGGAACACCAATGACTTAAAAAGTATATCTTGTCGCACTGGAACTATCATACATTTAGTCAAAGTTCTCATGGAAACTTATAAAGTCCACCTGCGGCTTCTATTAGAGATTAGAAGTAAGAGCGAATTCTAGAAGTCAAGATCAGGGGTGAGATTCTAATAGAGGTGCGGCTTTCAGTAGTATGTTCGATTTACGGCTTGCGCTACCAAAAATACAATAATATGAATGGCTGTGCAGTACCTTGAAAAGAAATGAGGTCTCCCAACGAATGAATGAATTAAGAGTGTTTGTATTGCTTAATCTGTGCTATAAGTTCCCTTTTCACCTTAGTTTCACACTGCCAGATGCGGCTTCAGTCTCCCACAATTGTTGTGTTTAGCTGTACAATTGAAACGTTTTCACATATAGCCATACGCATCTAGACAGTATAGTAGCCTTTCCTATCTGACAGGGTTCAGCACATCCTGGTTTGGTCTTAAAGGGTTTCTCCTGTCCGTGTTTTTTGTCAGTGCCACACTGATATACCGTACTAAGTTATGTATACCACCATCACACGATAGGTTTTGCTTCACTTTTTAGATCTTAATATTGTGCGTTTTTATTTTGATGATTGAGCATCTTCAGCGTGGCTAGTACGAAGAACTTTTTTTTTGTTCAATCACTAATTAAATTTTCCGCTTGCATCATCTTAAGATATCACATTCTTTCCTTAAAGCTTAAGATTTCACCAGAGACTACTTTCAGGACGGGAAGAAGGTTGTATTTGAATAATAAAAAAATAATGACCCGTTATTTGAAAGGCCCCGCCCCCTTGGACACTGTTAGGATGGAATTTTTTGCATAAATTAAAATCGTGCTGCCTACGAATGAGCTCCAGTTGACCAAATAGAAACTGTTTCCAAGATGCTGGGCATCGATGAGATCAGCCTCCTTAAAATCTCAAATTAAAAATTCCCTAACTATGTAAGTCCTGCAATATTTTTACTACTGTAAACCGGGATATCTACTGCCAAGAAGTATGTAGATCTTGTATTGATGTACTGGATTTTGCTCTAACAATCAAGCTATGTCAGTTTTGTACTAATCGTTTAGTATTATTGTCTTGCATGGCGCAAAAAGGAAAATAAAGTCTATTATTTCAGATGAATTAACTCTTCAATTCCTTGCTATAAATGATACATGTCACTTGTCACTAATATCATCTGTCACTTTAAGGCATCCCAATTATCACCCATGACTGAGCCATTTGATGAATGAAAGAACGTTGATACGGTTGTTTCATTTATCTGATTATAATTATAATTCGGGAGCGGTCATAATTTAGACGTATACCATAGTTTCTCACCCCAGGTTACAGAAATTTCTTGAGTACTGCTTTGCACGGGTTTTAGCAAAAATTTGACCTTCGTTTTTTGCTTAATTTGTGGAACGTAAGTGAAACTATATATATAGACTTAACTCATCGATCCAGCTCTTACAACCACAATTAGTGTGGTATGTCTACCGTAAATTCCGTATCAGAAGCCAAGTTGTATAATACAGTTCGAAAAACATTTTTACGGCTTCTAATGCAAGTTTTTAAACTTTTCATGGGAGCGGTGGATATATTAGATGGATGGTTCAATGTAAATTGATTAGGCCATAAACCAAGAAGGAATTGGGAAAATTCTTTGACATCGTTTCCCAGGTAACCTTACGATTGGAGACTACAGAATAGAAAAAAAAACTAACGGAATTAGTGGAAAATGCAACATTAGTATTAGTCCAATGTTACTCTCTATACTCAGCATTTTAATTGAAAATTGTAAGCATAGCCACATTCATTTGGTCTTCTGCCCTCCACATGGCTCCTGGAGTTGATCACATTTTACATGGACATGCATTTATTTGAGATCATACGATTTTATTTCCTTTCAATGGATTTTATGAAAACAAACTTCTCAACAATTAGACAGTGTAGACATGTGTATGAGTAGTAATTCCGCATCCCCCGCGCCCCACAAACTATTGACTATCACAGACCTCTGACCAGCGCCCTAGGTAACGGCCAGCTCGACCGTGACAAACTCAGGAGGAAATACGGCGATAGCGGGATGCCGAATACTTGCCACCTATTATCTAAGCACTGTCTAACTCTAACCTGATCACCCGCCAGTACTCCTATGACGGTATCTCATATAATCATATGAACCAAGTAGCGGGAGGGTATGTTTTCTTTTGTACAACGGTTACATTGCCATTACACATGGTGCAGATTAGGGCACGGTCGTCTCAGTCCGAAACTCGCTCGGACCAGGGTCAAGTCGGACCAGGTCAGCTCAGACCAGGGTTGAAGTCAGGTGAGGTCGGACCAGGGTGTTGAGTGCTTTAGGCGGAACCTTATGATACTAGTCAAGTAATTACTTTCTGACCTGTAGCTACCTGTACATTACGTATTGCCTGCTTACTTTATTTTTCCACAGGGGAGAAACCTAAATCCATCTACAATAACCTCCTTCTAGTTATAGAACAGAGATTTCTTAAACCTTTATTAATGTGTCTAAAGGCACTCTCCTATATTAAGAACCTAACACAAACTCCATTATCAATACCTACTGCAATATTCAAGCCATCACACAACGTCTGGGGGGAAGGAAACCGCTGCTACCACCTACGCCTGTATATACTACTGCTGTACCATTGTCAAATTTTCTACGAAAGATTTAATTAATTTGTGTAATCTTCGGAGATTTATTATCTTTAAATCCATGCCTTTTGTCTTTTCACACTCTAAATAAACCCTTTTTCGGAGTCACCTTTTTGCATAATTATGGTCTGATTTGTATGTGTAATAAATTTTTGATTTTCCATGAGAAGACATTTATCCTGCTAAAATGGGAGGTGTTAAAAGTCTTCTCTAGTTAATGTACAGTCTCAAAGCAGTGAACAACACTACTTCCGTCAATGACTGGAAATGGCTGTAAATTATAATTTTGTCAAATTTTTATCATGTATTTTATTGTATTTGTATTGCTCCGCGAGCCTTTTCTACAATTTTATATTCATGTACTTGTATAATATGTTCCAGGCTCTAAATCTGTGATTTAAAGGTAGGAAAATGTTTATTCTCCAGCTATAACTATATTTTACCATGTCCGTCTAATGTCCACCCTTATATACCCATCTTTATTACGTAATATTGCATAATACTCCAACTAATTATGCCCTTTTTTGTAATTCTATATACTCAAAAATTCATATCGGACATTAGAGATTTTAATTTCTATGAATCTCCATAGGCAGAAGGCCTCGCACGAATATAAAAGCTGAACAAGGTTGAGGAGACAGCTGCACTCACCTCGGCAGCCATCATACTCTTGCCGCGCGGAAATGTAGGTCATACTAAAGCCAGCGCGCGCGCTGACCGCGCAGCGTTTAATACGACAACGAGCGCCCAAATAATTTTGCTTCAATGAGCTTTCCTTCTTTACTTTCCACAACCTGATAAATGGACATCTGTGATTCATTACGGGGACCAATGGAGGCGTCACATTTTGAAAAGATATTACCTGTATCACTGACCAATCAGAACTCTCCTCCAGGCATTCTGGGAACTCTGCGACTGACTGTTAACCTACACCAAGCACTGGTCAGTCGTTTGAAATCAACAGCACCGAACATACACTGGATAAAAATTCTATTGAAATATGGTTACAAAGTGCAGAGAGCAACAAGGACACGTCCTTACTGTTTGGCGTCAGTCGTACTAAGGGACGCTGAGCAAGCTTTATTTGAACAGGAAAGCATCCTGCCGTAATTAGGTCAGCAATGACGCAATAGCAAAGTCGTAAAAGATACGAAACTAAAGTGAATAATTTTAACACTCCTTCTCACTTGCTTGTGAAGTATCCTACAGTTTAAGATTACACACCATTCATATTTGCTATATATTTGTTTTACTCACAGAATTAGTAACAGACCTTTCAATTATCCTAGAAATACTCCTGGTATTAGCACCTTATTATTTATCAGATCATTAGTCAGAATTTAAACACAGTAGACAAACTACCTGACTTAGCAATAACATTTGACTTAGGACGTGACTTAGAATTATAGCATCTTTCAGTTATAATGAGAGTTCAGTTCTAAAAAATAGAGATTTTGAGAAGAAAGTCTCTTCTCAGTGTTAGAGTGAAGTAGGTTTGATAAAAACTAATTGTCACTAGGCCTCTTCACTCCAGTCATGGTGCGGAGCTTGTGGAACTGCTCCTTATTCAGACCTTTGGTTAGGATGTCTGCGACCATGTCCTCGCTGGGACAGTACTGTAAATCTACGGTACCGTTTTCCACTTGTTCACGGATGAAGTGGTACTTAATACCAATGTGTTTTGCACGACCATGAAACTGGGGGTTTTTGGCCATGCAAATAGCTGATTGATTATCCTCGTAGATTAGCATTGGTGTGGTTGGTGCGTTCGTTAGGTCACCAACGAGTTGCCTCATCCAGACTGCTTCCTGAGCAGCACTTGCCAAAGCCATGTACTCGGCCTCAGCGGTGGAGAGAGCTACACAGCTTTGCTTCTTACTTCTCCAGCTGACGGCGGTTCCACAGATCTGGAAAATGTACCCTGAGGTGGATCTGCGGTCATTGATGTCGCCGGCCCAATCAGAGTCGGAGAAACCAAGACAGTCGCCTGGATTTCCCTTCTCGAAGCATAGACCATAGTCGATGGTCCCCTTCAGGTAGCGCATGACTCGCTTCACTGCCGTCCAGTGCTCGTTTGATGGTTTCGAGCAGAACTTAGCTACATTACTCACAGCATATGTGATGTCTGGTCTTGTCCATGTAGATAAGTACAGTAGGCTGCCAACAGCTGATTGATACAGCGACTGGTTGACGGCCTCACTATCTTCATTAGATTTGGTGAGTTTGACGCTAGTGTCCACTGGCGTCGCCACAGGTTTGGCCTCGCTCATCTTGAATTTCTCAAGCACTCTCTCAGTGTAAGCTGATTGACCCATCCAGATATTCACAGGATTTGTCTCTTGGTCAACAGCTACACCCAAGAAGTATTTGAGTTTACCCATGTCGGTCACAGTAAACTCATCAGTGATGGCCTTCTTCACCTTCCTCATTTTGTGTTCATCTCCTGCTGCTATGATTATGTCATCAACATAGACAGCAAGAATCACCAATCCTCCTTCCGATGTGTATATACACGGGTCATTAGTAGATTGGCTGAACCCAATCTTGCACAAGTGTTCGTCGAGTGCAGCATTCCAGCAGCGTGGTGATTGTTTAAGGCCATAGATGCTCTTCTTTAGCCTACAGACGAGATCTTCTTTGCCTCTAACCTTAAACCCTTCTGGCTGCTTCATATACACTTCCTCCTTCAGGGTGCCATTTAAGAAGGCTGTTGTCACATCGAGCTGATGCAGATGGAGATTAACTCTTGCAGCTAGTGCAATCACTGTACGGACTGACTCTGACCTCACTACTGGACTGAAGGTCTCATCATAGTCCAGTCCGTACTGTTGGGAAAAACCTTGTGCAACTAGCCTTGCCTTGAACCTCTCGATGGTTCCATCTGCTCCCAACTTCTCCTTAAACACCCACTTGCTGCCGACAGTCTTCCTGCCCTTTGGGAGTTGAACCAAGTCCCAGACTTGATTTCCATGGAGTGAGTCCATCTCCATTTTCATGGCATCCTGCCATTTCTTCTTGTTTGGTCCTGACACTGCATCCTGTAGAGAAGTTGGTTGGGGATTAGTGTGAGTCAGTTGCACCCATTCGCCATACATGTTAGGTGCTCTCCTCTCACGACGTGGCCTTTGAGCTGCTGGCTCCTCTGGCTCTATCACTTGCTCAACTTCCTCTACCACTGGCACATCTTCCTCTACCACAGACTCGTTGTCACTGCTGTCAAGGAGTATGGTTGTCTCGATAGAGCAGCTAGGCTCCTTCTTAACCACAGGTTCGGGCTCCTTCTCCACAGCAGATTGCTCCTTCTCAACCCCATGCTTTGTCTCATCAAAGATGACATCACGGCTGAGAATCACCTTGGAGCGCTTCACATCATACAGTCTGTATCCCTTGGTAGTGGTACCATAGCCAAGAAAGATGCACCTCCTGGCTTTAGGATCGAATTTCTTCCTTTCATCCTTAGGTATGTGAGCATAGGCTAGACAGCCAAACACCCTCAGCATACCTACATGAGGTTTCTCACCAGTCAGAGACTCATAAGGGGTCATTCCCTCAACTGCAGTGGTTGGGCTCCGGTTTCTCAAGTACACAGCTGTAGACACAGCTTCTGCCCAAAACTTGCGGGGGAGTGTAGACTCAGACAGCATACAGCGAGCTGTCTCGACGATCGTGCGGTTCATTCTCTCCGCAACTCCATTTTGCTCCGGCGTTTTTGGTACAGTTAGCTCCTGTCTGATTCCTTCCTTCCTTAGATAGGCTTGAAACTCTGTTGAGGTATACTCGCCACCATTGTCAGACCGAAGTGCCTTCAATTTCATGCCCGTAGAAGTCTCTACCTGGGCTTTCCATTCCAGAAATTGATTGAACACTTGGTCCTTGTGTTTTAGCACATACACCCAGGTGTACCGAGTCTTGTCATCAACAAAGGTTAGGAAGTATTCACAGCCACTGAGTGATTTGGTACTCATCTTCCCACACACATCACTATGTACCAAACCCAACACTGCTTCACTTCTCTTTGCACCACTGGTAGGAAACTTGGTGCGATGATGTTTTCCTTGAACACATGGTTCACACACACTTACATCACCATTCATAGCACAGTCCAGTCCAACAACCATGCTTTCTGCGTTCAGTTTCCTCATATTCTGATTGCCGAGATGTCCATATCTCTTGTGCCACAGTTCTTCAGTGGGCTTGTTCCCTCTCTGTGTCACAGCTGCAATGTGGTGGTTCTCCTTACAGTTCACATAGTAAAGATCTCCTACTCTCTCTCCTGTTACCACAATCTCATCATTAGAGTCAATAAATTGGCATCCATGATGAGTAAATACAGTACGCTCTACATAGCGAGTGGCCTGAGAAATACTAAGGAGATTGAAAGAGAGCTCGGGCACATATAAGGAATTTCTCAGTTTAGCAGTCTTCACTTTACCTTCAGGGAGTTCCATTTCCAGTGAGACAGTTCCAGTCCCTACTCCAGGTAGATCATACCCATCTCCCACTGTAACTCCTTGTGGTTGATCAAGAGGGGTATAAGTAAGGAACTTAGACCTATCGTTGCACATATGACTCGTGGCTCCAGAGTCAATGATCCATCCTCCCGGTGCTGCCCCCTTGACGGACAGGGCGTGTATCACAGTCAGCCCGACGTAGTCACTGTCAGAGCCGCTGTCCTCCCTGGCGCTGTGCGCTCTGTGTGGCTTGCTCTTTCCTTTGTCCTTACCCTCGGACTACTTAAGCGCGGGACACTCACGCTTAATATGGCCAATCTTTTGACAACCGTAGCATTTAGGTCCTTTAGCAGTCGCTTTCTGACCCTTTTGCCGCCTCACAAACATTGCCTTCTCCGATGCTGTACTGTGTGAGGAAGTACCATCCTCATACTTTCTCTCCTCATGGAGCAGTCGCTCTGTGACTACTTCCATCTTAGGCACATCTGTACATGCCTCGAACGCCGTAACAAGCATGCCGTAGGAGTCCGGTAGGCTGGCGAGAAGGTGCACTACTCGGTCCTCATCAGTAATGGCGTCCCCAACTACTGATAGTGCACTGAATGTTTCAGTCATTGTCCTTATGTGATCCTGTACAGAATCACCATCCTTCAGCTTTAATGAATACAGTTTCTTCCTCAGATGAAGCTTGTTGGCCCATGACTTCTTCTGAAACTGATCCACTAGCTTGGTCCATACTGCGACGGGACTTGTGGGCTCTCCAACTAAATACAAGAGAGCTGGGTCAATTGATAGAACTATGATGGCCAAGGCTTTGTCCCATCTACTATCAAACTTTACCCTAGCATCACCATTCTCTGGAGTTGGTCGAGTTTCAGTCCCTTGTACAATATCCCACAGCCCATCCTTCATCAAGGCCATTTGGCACTGTAACTTCCATGTTGGGTAGTTACCTCCCTTGAGTGAAGAAATAGATGCTGTATTTGCCGCCATTTTCAATTTGAGTGTACACAGAAAAACTCCAAACTTCTAAGTCACATAAAAGTTCTTTCCTGCACTCAAAAGTTCACAAAATTTAGCTCGGCATCTGCACAAAGTACTCACTGACTATTTCGTCCACAGTTGAAGGTGTCTGGGCCCATAACCTATTGAAATATGGTTACAAAGTGCAGAGAGCAACAAGGACACGTCCTTACTGTTTGGCGTCAGTCGTACTAAGGGACGCTGAGCAAGCTTTATTTGAACAGGAAAGCATCCTGCCGTAATTAGGTCAGCAATGACGCAATAGCAAAGTCGTAAAAGATACGAAACTAAAGTGAATAATTTTAACAAATTCAATATCATGGAAGACCAGCGTAATTCCCATTTGTCATTATTCCATCAGACAATAAAGAATTCTTGCATTGAAGATGCGCATGTATGTAATGAGTATAACCTACCACGGTAACACTTGTTCTTCGCCATGAATAAAAAGCTGTTTCAGCTATCTCAATCCATCCCGGTCATGTCTAAGAATCAATTTTCAGTTCATAAAACCGTTTTCTGTATACAAACTAATTAAGTTTCCCTATGTTTATCAGGTCAATACATTTATTTCCGACGCTTCTGAAGTAGAAGAACAAATTGCTAGTTATTGAAACCCCGCCCCTAGGATCCATTGGTGGAAATGGTTATACTTTCATACTAAAGATTGACAACGATTGAATCGTTGACTGTATGCTCTGTTAAAGTATATGGCTTTTCTATCCATAGTTATCTCTTTGCACCTCGTGGCTGTAACCACTTCACTATACTCTATTGGATTTTTTGTTTGACTTGTAAGTACCTTTGATTCTTAAGTCAATCTCATGTACTTTTCATTTAAGACTATCATTGTTATTTACCACTGTTGGAGTGGGGGCAGATGGGTCCCCCAATGACGCTGGTGTTAGGGACAACTGTCCTATCAAGAAGATGTTCTCCCATCGCAACGCATTATACAGATTCCAAAACTTAGCGAGGTACAGGGATTGAAAAAAACCCCTTCCTTATTATAAGAGAGAAGGCGGCGTCGCCAACTAAATATATTTAGTTGGCGATGACGCCTTCCCTCTCTCCACAAGCATGATGAAGCCCTATCCTGGTCTTGCTCTTACAGCCACCTAACTTACTTAACCTAGCTCATATCATTTTCAGTTGTTTCACGCCCTAAATTTACTTTTTTTCTCTTTCACGGGAATATATCAGCTGTATTGGCGCTCGGGAGTTGAACTCCAAAGGTCAACGGGGCTTTAATCAATATATTCGATATATTACATAATATGTTAATGTGATAATACTTTAATTTCCGCAAAGACATACACAACAAATACAGAAAAAGGATTATAGTTTCCTATACAGATAGGCCTTATAGACAGTCTATGTTCGATTTTAAAAGTTCAACCACCAATAAGAAGTACAAATACAGCTTAATAAACTATATATACTAAGAACAATTAGAACAATTCAACACTTAACTAACAAATTATTGGTCATCACATGACAAGTTTAGAAAAAACGCTCTTTAGATCGTGCATAGCACATTGTATCATTTGTATACAGGCATTACAAGCTTGTGTTGAGGTAAGAAAATAGAATGTTCAGTAGTATGGATATGAACAATTAACACTATATAAAATCTTTTTAGGATGTAATCAACTTTGACAGCTGGAAGAAGTGTTACATTGCAGCAGGGTTTTTAAAAAATCGCTTAAAATCAGGACAACCACTTTTCAAAATATGGTTGTCCGATATATTATATATATCTATATGAATATGTGGTTGTCCGCTCACGACAAAGATAGGTAAAACCTGGTTGTCCACAGGACGCCCAAATATTAACTTTTGGTTGTCCGCCTGATTGACATAGGTGTTGCAGACAATCAGGACGCAGGCTTTTTTTAACCCTATTGCATCACATTACGCGATGCATACTTCTGTACAAAATTCCGATTAATAATAGTTGTCGTTGTCTTCACCATTGGAGGATTTGGGGTGGTCGAGTGGTCTAATCTCTAAAGTGCTGGGTTAGCTCAGCGGCATGTTGTGGGTTTGAACCCAAGCACAGCTGAAGTTCACCTCGTCGCCCCAGGTAAAATTATAGAAAGCAAGGTCTTCCATTCCCTTCCATCATTCGTATCATGCTCTGTTAACATCATTGCATTATCATCAATACCCTTGTCTTCAATGTCATCGCTGTCATTGTCATCAACTATCAATGGAACTCTGTATGAACAGATGTGAGGGTTTAGTGTATTGAGATAGACAGGAAACATAATTATTGTTGGAATATTTTATGGTTGAAATATTTTAGCTCTTGAAATTCAGATAAAACAATTCGCCAATAACATTACTGCTTAAAACCTTATCTAATAATATGATATTGTATAATCAAGTTACTATATCATTGACACCTTGCAATACCATATCATTTTATCATTATGTTATAGATTCATCTTACTTTGAGAAGTCATCAAGAAGTCATTACATCCTATTTTGACAAACTCTGGCTCTGGTATTTTCTCAATGCTCTCTGCTGGTTTGACATTATGGAGGATTGTCCTCGGTGGCTCAATATAAAGGTATAATTTGTATCACAATACATACTTGTTATTCATATACAGTTGTCATTAACAATTATTAAATTAAGCGCTGTGAATAATTGATTATGTTAGCCCATGCCTTGGCTTGCATCGAGCAATCAAAATTAATTCATTATTTTACAATGGTTTACTTTATGTGTCATTTTCCCATTGAAACTACCATAGTTAGGTAACAATCTATTAATGTTTCAGATACTAAGAAGAGATAGATTGTTCAGGAGATGGATGGGATGGGGGATGGGAAATGCGAACGAACGTTGATGTGCCTTGCTCTATATATTTGCATCACAACTGCTCCATATCCGAGGGCAGATACAGAAGATTAACAGATGCATATATATATATATATATATATATATATATATATATATATATATATAGCCTATATATATATATATATATATATATATATATATATATATATATATAGATCTATAGCTATCCATTACAATGAAGTGATTCAAATTATTTATTTGGGTAGGGCTTATAAGTTATTAACGGGTCAAAATAGAAGATAGAAGAAGAGAATAGAAGATAGAGGTGTGGGGACAAGGAGAGTGAAGGAACACAATTCCAAGAATCTTTTAAATGGCCTTGAAAAGTTTGGCGATTCTCAGTTTCTTACAGAGAGAAAATACTTGGATGCTCTTAAAATGAATCCCTGACTCTTAACGCTGTATTTAAGAACAGTTCAGAACCGAAACCCTTAAGTTTAACAAATAATTTGACAATCCTGGGCCCGCCCCTGCAGAATGGGGAAAAACATTTTATTTTAACTTATACTAACCGCTATAATGAAGTTCAGCAATTCTTCCATGGTCGTCCAAAAGACGTAAATTAAAATCATCGCGGTAATCATGATACAATCCAGAGGAATATCTTGTACAGACCATAGATCTACGCCCTCACTGTCTCCACACACTTATTATCCGTGTAGAAAACTTTAAACATCTGTATACAGTAATAGAATTAAGGTTTCTTATATATACTGCCCGGGATATACCGGGATTTTCTGGCGGCATTGTCTATCATACTCTTCTCCTCTCCTGCAGCTAGCTGCAGCTGCCAGTCCATGCGACGGGCCCTCTACCCCTAGAACTCGCGTGACGGGTCCCGTATAGTCAGGCCTACAGACTTGGTCGCGTGGTGGGTCGCGTCGGGTCGCGTGCCAAAACGTTACTAAAAATGGATAAGCCAATCAGAAAATTCGTTGCGCAGCGAAAGGGACAGGTGCATGGAATAGTCGCGTGGGGTTGTGGGACCGTGAACATTCTACCTTTCTCCACAGGATCGGGACAGGATCGACGCCTGTGACCCCTAATGCAGTTGGGGTGACCTTTATTGAAATGGTTGGATGCGTCGACCGTGTGTTTCTATATATCTAGGGCTGTTACTAGGGCTAGGTAACATCTGCGGATTTCTTCGTCTTTATTCCATGATTTGGCCGTGAGCGTACAATATAATCGATATACTTGCCGCTCACAAGGTGGACAATATAAATTCCTTGTATTGAACAGTGACGTCACAACCGTTCGAGACTTGGGGGACAACAAAGTTTGATGAAATTAATGCAAATAAAGTTGTTTTAAGTTAAGAATCATGGAATAAAAGCAAGAATAGCACAGTATCGCGTCTTCGGCGGCCTATATTCTCCTCGTATGGCCGAAAAACAACTCGGCCTATGGCCTCGTAGTTTTCGGCCATACTCGGAGAATATAGCCCCCCTCATACGCGATACTATGCTATTCTTGCTATAGTACTGTGGTAAAATAAAAGCTAATAAACTGAGACAACGGCTCGGGTTGTGGTAGAGGGTAGCACCTGGCATCCATGATTTATGATAGGTCAGAGCTATACAGAAGACAGAACCAGAACCAGAAGTAATAGTTTGAAACAGTCTGGTTGAACAAGGCTATAGTCCGAAATATTTATTAGACATATTGTCTGAGTTTTATATTTGTTCTCTTGTTTATTGATCGTTTCTCCTGACCATTTGACATCATATAGGCCCTACATTAATATTAAGCTCTCGTCAATTACCATTCAAGAATAGATCACAATCATAGACTGGTTCAGCTAGAGCTATAACGTAGGCTGGGTAGGCCTACTCTCTAGGCTATAGTCTGTCCGAAAAGTAGTTGACACGTGATTCCTTTGTCCCTTTAAGGGGAGGGAAAAGTGGGGGAGTTTTGACTTCAAACCGTTGCCCCCTGAATCGCCGTTTGCGACTGACCATGTCCGTTTGCGACCAACCATGGCCAAATATACAGCTGTGTTGTATTGGGCTGCCTCTGTCCTATGTGCAGCAGCTTTTGTTTTGCTTTAATAGATGGAAGGTAGAGCTGATTATACTGGCCCTGTTTCTCCATGGTTGATTGCTATGTGCGACTTGCTTGGCAAAGGGTTGGCAGGTCCTTGTCATAAATAGAATTAAAAAATCTCCCACTTTTCCCTCCCCTTAAAGGAACTAAGGAATCACGTATCAACTACTTTTCGGACAGACTATAGGTACTGTTCTAGTTTAAGATACCGCCTTGATATTCGACCCACTTCAAAGGCATATTTTATCATTAGCCAAACTGTCAGATATGACCTTCTCTCTTCCTCCATTAGGCCTATTTTCTTTTTTTGTTTTTATTAAAGTTTGGGAGGAATAGTTGGTTAAAGATTATCAATGAAACAAAGAGGGCCGGGGTAACTTGAACCTAGACCATGTGTGTGTAATGATTCTACTATACTATATGAACATTTCCATCGAGCTCCGGGTAGCTCCAGATCCGGACACCTCCGGATCCGGCCACCTCCGGGTAGTACCTCCGGACGCCACTAGGAGTCTACATTTCAACTCATTATGATATTTATACTTTGTATTACTTGATTAATTTATTATTAATTAACCATTCATATTATTCCATCCGGATTTTAACCATGATGGTTATCACATATTTCTCTATTTATGTACAAGTTTGTACTTATTTCATCATTATATTTATTTAATTATTCCTGATTTGTATTGCAAACATAGTCTGTTCTTGTGTTGAATATTATTGATATACCCAATGTATTTGTATATTAAGGTGACTCAGTAGTGATTTTGATTATTGATGAATTTTTCTAAAATTTTTACCAATGATAGTTGACATGAAATAATCATTATTGAGTGGAAAAAAAACATAGGTCACCAGGCTAGTTTTCATGCTATGGCAGTATGGAGATAGAAATAATGAATCATATTTGAGTAATTTTACTACATTTGAGTGATTTATTAACATAATTCGTTTAAAATGGTTCTGACATGAATTCAGACATCAAATTTCACCCAGACATTCAACATATATATACTTATCATCAGATAATGGTTTTTTTCCTCAGATCCTGAGTTAGCCCCCTGGAAGCCCCCTAGTGGCAGTATGGGGCACTAGCAAAATTGACTTTGGCTGATAACAATCAGCGTTTTTTAAAAAAACTGTTTGATGAATATTTTTTAAATTTAATATGAATGTAGATACAGTATTTACCAACTCATACACAAAAAATCAGGATGGCTTTCCAGGCTAAATTTTTCTATATTACGACTTATTTATGAGAAAAATTGGGAAAAAAATTAAATTCCTGATTAATATTTGATTTGAACAACAATGGCTTCATAAATCTTGATGAAATTCTATATGGATACAGCTATCATAGTTACTAACTCGCACACCAAAAATCAGCATGAATTTCCAGGCCGATTTTTTTGTGTTACAACTTAATTATGAGAAAATTGGCTAAAAATGAGAAAATTCTTAATAAATATTTGATTTATACACATATGGCTCCATAAATTTTAATGAAATTTAATATGGATGTATAGGGATCGTAGATACTAACTCCCACACCAAAAATCAGCATAAATTTTCTATCTGAAATGTTTATATCAAGACTTAACATACATACTTCGTCTGCATAATGCTGATATTCCCTGCTACATGTATTGAATACACATATATCAGTACTGAGCTATATGTATTGAATACACAAGATCAGTACTGAGTCACCTTAATCGGGTTGAGGAGCAAGGTCTTCAACCCAACACACAAGGAGGAATAAAGAGAACATATGAAAGAAGTATTTCACTCTTGATGTTATAGCTCGGAGCCGCTTTTGAAACATAGAATATTTCAACCCTTGGTCCTTTGGAACTTTACTTTAATCTGGCCACTATAGTTCCTTTCCTCCCATCTCCTGCTATCGATATTCATAATATATTTATTCTTGCAGAAGTAAACCTATACGATCATGAAATATCATTATTTAATATCGATTAATATTAAGCCGGAGCTGAAAGACAGATGTACAACGATGGCCACAAAGACATTGGAAAGAACATAGGCAAGAATCGCAACACTGGTGCCGTGAGTGTGAGGGAAAAATACATTTGTATTTCTTCCTAGAACACTGGATTGTCTGCTGGACATTGAAGTTTCAAGGGAATATAAACAGTCTGCTTATTTTTCTCACTATCCGGACCCATCCGGACCTCCAGGATCCTCCGGATCTCATTGGATCTTTGTCTCCATTTTTCTTTGGAAGTGTCCGGAGCTGGAGATAGTCATTGGATATCGTCTGGATACATCTCAAATTATCACGGAATATTTAAACTTGGGTTTATTTTTATTTTTGGGCAGAGTGATATAAGACAACTTATGTTCACTGGTTAGACTCCTGGATGGTGTGGACACTGCTTCGCCTTGCTGTTGCTGTGGAGAGATTTTTGATTTTCTTCTCCTGAAGGGTTCAAACACGATTGGACTGCTTTTTTTTTTTTTTTTTTTTTACTTAGTATATTTTTGTATTTCTTCCCAAATAAACGGACTTGGAGTCACAGGAAGGATTAAACATGGCTACTGATTTAGCGAAGGGGATAGTAGCTGGCATAGAACTCAAGGACGTGGATCCTAAGATCAGGGATTACATCTTACAGGCAGCTAAAGACAAGGAAGATGTTGATAAAGTATTGGCTTTGACAAAAAGCGAATTTAAGGATGTAGCTGGTGAACGTGATGCTGCCATAAATACAACGGATCAGCTCCAGGAGGACCTTATTCGTCAGAGAGATGCTTTAGATCGAGCTACTAGTGATACAGATTTGCTGCATAAGGAGGTTACTTCGAAGGAAAATGCCTTGAAGAGGATTAATACGGAACTGCAATTAGCTAAAGCTAATGTCGATGATGCAGTGAAAAACGTGGACTATTGGAAGAGTGAAGCTCGAGTTAATAAAGCTGAGTTAAATGAAACCAAAAGTTTGTTTAAAATGAAAGATGGGTCTGATGTGAGAGATACTGAATTTTGGAAATCATTGGATTCCAATCCTTTGTATGGCCATATTGGAACACGCAGAGGGAAAAAGGTTTCTTTTCAGAGAAAATCACGAGGATCTCTGTCGTTGTTTGATGCTGTGGAATTTGAGGAGGAAGAAAATATTTGTCCGATCAAGATCAAGGATTCTTCCACAAATCTATCTGTGACTCAATGGTCAGAGAAGCCCAAATGCTCTATGCCTCCTGCTTTTGAAGGAAAGGATTGGTACCAATATCTTGTTCAATTTGAGAATATTAGCTTTGCTAACAATTGGTCTCAGGAAACAAGGATGAAGGTGCTTTTCTCCAAATGTAAAGGCGAGGCTGCAAGCGTTGTTAATGATTTTGACATCTCTGAAGGATCATATCAGGACTTAGTCACCGTATTATGTAGGATATATGGAGGAGGTACTCCTGAAGATCGAGAAAATACCTTCTATTCAAGAAAGCAAATTCCTGGTGAGGATCTAAATGCCTTTGCAGTTCATCTTAGATCTTTGATGATCTGGGCCTTTCCGGGTGAAAGACATAATTTTCATACTCGGCTGCTGATTCAGCAGTTCATTAAAGGCATGTTGGACAAGAAGATCGCATTGGAGGTTCATGCTCGTCAGCCTAAGTCATTATTCGATGCCCTGGGCTTAGCAAATCGTTATAAAAGTGGAATAAAAACACTTTTTGGAGTTAATGCCAGCTCTGATGTGTTGACTACAGTTGCTGCTGTTTCTCACACAACTGAGGCCGAGTTTGATGAATCAGATGAGGAAGAATATGGGATAAATGCTTTGGGAGAGAGAACAAAGTGGTCGGGATACAGGAAAAGTGGACCCTGGAGGAATAAATCATCTCAGACTCCTTATTGCAAGTGGTGTGATACAGCCGGACACTCTACCTTTTCATGTAAAGGTTTCCTTGATGCTAAGAACAAATCCGGAATCTTGGATCAGAAATCTGGTAAAAGCATGGCTGGTCTTGAGGGAAACGACTAGTGGTTGTGTTGGACAAGGCCATCAACTCAACCACCCTATCTCAAAGTGGCTTTTCCGACCAGACAATTACAGCAATTAATAATTCTTCAGGACCTTCTTTCTTAGGGGAGGGTACGGCCCCTGAAGCTCCTGATTTATTACTGGTGACCAGGCCTGAAGAAAATATTTATTGTCTGCCTAACTTAAAAGGAGCAAGGTGGTATGTACCTGCTACTTTTGGAAGAGATTTGTATCACCTATTAGTGGACACTGGAGCCTCCATCAGCTTGATCGATGAGGGTATATATTCCTCTATGATCAACCCACCTTCATTGTTACCCACTTCGGATAAGGTCATTGCTGCTAATGGCAGTGATATAACCTTGTTAGGTGTTGCTAATTTCCACTTTGATCTTGGAGGAAAGTTGCATGTCTGGAGATTTTTCGTTGGACGTATCCATAGAGAATTCGGAATATTAGGCTTAGATTTCCAGATGGCAGTGGACATGGCGTTTAGAAGCAAAACTGGGGAGATTGATATAAATGGAAAGAAAACTTTTTGTGAATTTGTATCGAATAATGGAGCCCTGAGAGTTAAGGAAAGGACTAAAATTAAGAAGAATTCAGTGACGATGGTGGAAGCAATCTGGACTGGCCCTAGGAATGGCATGAGCAAATGTGATTTCCTTGTGGAGATGTACATAGACGATGACAGAGGATTAGTGAATTTTCCTACCATGATAGGATATAGAGAAGAGGAGGAGTTGTATGGGTTGCCTGTGATGAATATCACCAACCAGGCACAGTTCATTGAAGAGGGTGAGATATTAGGCGTTGCTGAAGTGGTTTCTCAAATAGAGAACACTGGGAATGATGAGTCGATAGACATCGCTGAACCTGAAAATTCTACCTTGGAGGATGAGCGAATTACTGTATTGTTGGAAACAATTGCTCGTGATCCGGCAATGACTGAATATAATTTGCCTCAATACCTGGAACAACTGGTTTCTCAGAGTGATATAACCACTGAAAAGGAGAAAGATTTGGTTAGATCTGATCTATTGGAATTTTTCAATATATTCCAAAAACCTGGAGGAGACCTAGGCAGAACGGATAACGTGAAACATCACATAAACACTGGAGATTCGGAACCTATCAAGCAGAGCTATCGCCGCTTACCCATAGGCAGGAGAAAAACAGTGGAAGAAGAGCTAGTAAAGATGTTAAATAAAGGAGTTATTTCGCCTAGTGACTCGCCATGGTCATCACCGATTGTTCTGGTCAAAAAGAAGGATAATTCCATTCGTTTCTGTGTGGATTATCGCAAAGTAAATGACATCACAAAGAAAGATGCGTTCCCCCTACCTAGAATCGACGAAAGTCTAGATGCTCTTGGGAAAAACATGTATTATTCTACCCTGGATCTCGAATCAGGCTATTGGCAAGTGGAATTGGATGAAGAATCGAAGGAAAAATCTGCATTCGTCACCCATATAGGCTTGTTTCGTTTCAATGTGATGGCATTTGGGCTATGCAATGCCCCAGCCACATTTGAACGCATGGTAGAGAGTATGTTACAAGGATTGCGCTGGACAAAATGTATGGTTTACTTAGATGATATAATTTCCTATGGAAAATCATTGGAAGAAGCCAGGAAAAATCTGAAATGTGTCTTTGAGAGAATACAGAAATTTGGTTTGATTTTGAAACCAAAGAAATGTGTACTTTTCAAACGCTCTGTTAGATTTCTAGGCAGAGTAGTTAACAGCGAAGGGAGCAGACCAGATCCGGAGAAGATTGAGGCTATTACACACTGGCCACAGCCACAAAATATCAAAGATATTCGTTCCTTCTTGGGACTTGTAGGATATTACAGGGATTTTATTCCAGAATTTGCGGAGAAGGCTGAGCCTATGTTCCAACTGCTCAGGGATCATACGAAATTTGTATGGAATGAAGATCGGGAGAAATCGTTTTGCCTACTGAAAAGTGCATTGATTTCTGAGCCTATCCTAGGATATCCAACCGAGAATGATTTATTTATTCTCGATTCTGATGCCAGTAATTTTTCAATTGGCTCGATTTTGTCTCAGGTACAGGACGGAGAAGAAAAAGTTCTTTGTTATTTCTCCAAATCATTGGATTCTACTCAGAGGAATTATTGTACGACGCATAGGGAGCTGCTTGCGGTGATTAAATCCTTGAAAAAGTTCAAGCATTTCATCTGGAGCACAAGATTTATCATTCGTACGGATCATTCTTCATTGAGATGGGTCCTGAATTTCAAGGATGCTGATGGAATTTTGGTTCGGTGGCTGTCTATTCTAGCTTATTTTGATGTGGATCAATCTAAGATTTTCCACCGGCCAGGAAAATTTCATAGCAATGCCGATGCTCTTTCAAGAATGAGGAAGATCAGGAGATGTAAAAATCCTGGCTGTGTCACGTGCAGGAAGGACCCTTGCAAACCTATTGGTATGGTATCTTCTGTCGATGATATGACAAGAAAATGGAAGGAGAAGAAAGGATTTTTGCAGGAAGTTTTCCCTTGCTCAGAGGGTGAGAAGGCTAAATATCAGGATGAAGACAGAGATATTGCCAAAATCAAGTCACTGGTTCGGAGTAAAGAAGAACTTTCCACTCAGGAGATTCGTGCAGAAACACGGGAGTTTAGAGTATTGTATGGTTTCCTCAGCAAGATGATAATACGCAATGGGATTCTATATGTGATATATCATGAAGAAGCCTCAGTTTCTGACATGACTATCGTTGGCCTGTTGAAGATAAGGATGGCTATTTTCCGCATGTTACATGGTTCTCCTCAAGGTGGCCATTTTGGAAGAAAGAAGACCCTAGGAAAGGTGAAGCAAACATTTTTCTGGCCACTTATGTCTGAAGATATAGAGCGATGGTGTGCTTCTTGTGATATTTGCCAATGTGTGAAAGATTTCCCTAGGAAAGGGAAGAGACCGCTTCATAATGAAATTTCTGGCGCAAGATTTGATAGGATAGCTCTGGATATTGCTGTAAATTTACCTTTGACTCTCAGGGGTAACATATGCTTTATGGTGGTCCAGGACTATTATTCAAAATACATGGAGGCATTTCCTATGCCAAATTACCAAGCTGACACTTGTGCCACCCACCTTATGGAAGGCTGGATCTTGAAATTTGGAGCTCCATTGAATATTCATTCGGATAGAGGTGCCAACTTTACTTCTTCTTTATGGAGGGAGTTGTGCATCTTGATGTCTATAAAGAAGACATTTACCAATTCTTATAGGCCTCAATCCGATGGATTAGCTGAAAGATCGATTAGGACTCTGAAGACAGCTTTGTCGGGCTTGGCAAATCTCCATAGAAATGACTGGGACCAGCTGATTCCAAATATCACCTATGCTTATAGGTGTAGTTTGCATGAATCAACCGGCTGTTCTCCAAATCTACTTACCTTTGGTGAGGAAATTTCAATGGTGCCTGCAGTCATTTATCAGAATTATGACGAAAATTTTGAAGCCAGATGCCCAAATAACCAGGTGTTATACATCAGAGAACAGCTCCTGAAGGCACACAAATTTGTAATGAAGAATTTAAAACGATCGGTGAAAGCACAGAAAAAGGTCTATGACAAGAATACATTGGTCAGAGAATATGCTCCTGGAGATTGGGTCTACAAATTTATCACAGTGAAAACTGGACGGCCACTGTGTGGAAGATGGGAGGGTCCCTTTCAAATAGTTGAAAAACTAAATGAATGGACCTATGTCATTGATAAAGGCACGAAGAAAATGGCGAAAATACATGTGGATTATCTGAAGCCCTGCCTAAAACCTGATAATGAAAGCAGAGATAATGATTTATCGCCAGAAAGTGCAAGGAGAACCAGAACGAGGGTGATTAAGGCTCCCACAAGATATGGCTTTCCCTGATTTTAAATGATAATTTTATTCAATATCTGGAGGAGGAATGTTGACTTAACATTAGATTTGATTCCCTGCCTTCAGGAGAGCCATATACACGTAAAGAAGCCTCTGGTGAACACGGGAGAGAGTAGATACGATTACATGGTGGATTTACAGCCATTTTGAAACCATGATTGGGTCTATTTCCACATGGAAATATTCCTTTTGTTTTTAATGACGATTTCAAGCTAACCTAAGGTGTTAGATAGGCTTCTTTGAAGCAATTTACCATAAACAAAACATTGACGGCTCTTCCTCGTCGACAGCCGGTAGGAGGAGTAATCAGGAGACGGTCTCATTCCACGGAGCCCGGGGAAGCAAGCCAATATGTTTAATTTACATATTTAACGAAGAAACATGTATTCTACTGCTATTATTTAGCATTTTATGATCAAATTCTCGGTCAAAGTCAACCCTCATTGAGTTTCTATACACTTTTCAACCTGTCGTCGATGGAAATAAACACCGCGCTAAGAAGTAAACAAAGCGGAACGTTGGGTCGGAGAGCGCTATGGCGGACACCTCGACACGCGGAGCGTCTTCCTTGCCGGCAAGACGCTGATGCCCTTGGTTCGCTGCAATGTGCACTCTGCCCATACGGATAAAAGTAGTATAGGAAATGTTTATTTTTCCCTGGGGTCTGACTATATAGCCTGAATGATATTATTTCTTTATTTTATTCGCGAGGTAATATGCAGTTTTCTTGAGATCTGTTACCTAATATGGGTAAGGAACCGTGCAGAGTGGATCCTCGCCACCTGTATGTCCATATATGGGCATAGTTTTTGGGTGTGGCTCGGGTTGGCACCTATATAAGACAGGTGAAGCACGTGCACAGCAGGTTGCGTTCCATTTCAACACTGAAGTATACATAGGATCGAGACGTTTATGTCCTCCGGAGCTGTCCGGACCTGCTTTTGTTGAAGTTATCGATTGAAAATTGGAACCATGCCTTCATCAAGTGAAGATGACAAAGTGTACGACCGAAGTAACAAATTCTCTGGCGAGAAAAGGGACAAGAAGAAGCCCACGGAGAGCAGGAATCGAAGGAAATCTGACAGTGTTAGCAGAGATTCCTCCGAGCGTCGCTCCCGTTCCAATTCGCCTGGCAGAGAGAGGGGTTTGTCCTCCGAGTTTACAGACAAGATTAGGCCTCCTCTGCTCAAATTGAAGAAGCCAAAGGACACTAGACATGGCAGGTGTGTACCAGTTACTGAATCTGATCAGGACTCGGAAACAGAAGAAATCATATTCGTCAACATTACTGAAGCCGATCTTATACGTAAATACGAAGAGTGGATAGATGGAATTCTTGGTAGAATTGTCTCTGAAGACACTAGGAGAGAGCTGCGCTCTATTGTGTATAAAGGACATGACAGTGCATCAATGGGTGGAGGTAGCTGCCCGTATCTCCGCTGTACAGGCAAGGTATTGCATAGCCGTCTAGCCTGGGTTAGGCACATGGAGGAAAATCATCTCCCCAACCGTTGGGAGTATATGTGTGGGATCCGTCACCAGACCTCTGGACCATGCAAGAATAAACAATTACAGATGTGCTCTTCTGTCCGCCCATGATGTGGGTCCATAATCTGTCACAAAATCAGGCTGGACTGAGGTGCTTAAATAACAGCGACAGGTTTTGCAATTTGGCCAGCAATCCTGACTATGGTGAGAAGGATCCAGTCGCCACAATAGCCCGGAAAAGAGCTGCTCCAGCCAGCTCATGTGTTAAGAAGGAGAAGAAGCAAGTGCTCCCTGCGACTAAGTCTAAAGTTGAGAATAATATTTCTCCGGTGGTGTCAGTGGACTTTAATGAAGTCAACATGGATCTGGAACAGCTAAATGACAGTGAGGCAGTCAAAAACTTAGCTGTCGCTCAATGCCAGTTGGTAAAAGCCCATTCATCCTTTGCGGAGGCGTTAAAGCATCTCCACACAGATTACGAACATTTTGGCAATGTTAACAGAGACAAAGAGGCCTGGTGTGAAGAGCGAAAACGCTTGTTAGACGAGATTCTTGACCTCAAGGTGAGGCTGGAGATTGCTACCCACTCCCAATCTGTTCTTGAGGATGAACTGAGACTTTCCCAGGACAATGTGAAAGAACTGCAATGATCCCTTGATCGTGAGCGTGAAAATGCCAGTGTTGAGAAGAAATCAGATGATCTGGAGGTATCTGTGGTGACTGAAAGTGCAGATCCGGACAAGGAAACAAACCAGATCATACCTGGCTTCACGCTGGAGCAATCTCTTGCCATTCGTGCGATAATGTCTACTTAATATGCTGGACTCTTGCGTGTGATATCTTCGTGGTGGTGCTTTGCTGATGTAAATAGCCTATGAATCTTTATTCATATATATTCGCAACTTTTTTATGTTGAAGAACAGTTAAATGTTGGTATATGATACCTTACGTTTTTTTTTTATTATGAGCTATTGTATAAATGTACATATGAATCGTTCTTATTTCTTGTTAACATGTTCATAAAATTTCTCCAGTCATTGAATATGTTCATCTCCTTTTAAAATTTTATTTCCGTTGGTTGGGGAGGAGTGTAACGATTCTACTATACTATATGAACATTTCCATCGAGCTCCGGGTAGCTCTAGATCCGGACACCTCCGGATCCGGCCACCTCCGGGTAGTACCTCCGGACGCCACTAGGAGTCTACATTTCAACTCATTATGATATTTATACTTTGTATTACTTGATTAATTTATTATTAATTAACCATTCATATTATTCCATCCGGATTTTAACCATGATGGTTATCACATATTTCTCTATTTATGTACAAGTTTGTACTTATTTCATCATTATATTTATTTAATTATTCCTGATTTGTATTGCAAACATAGTCTGTTCTTGTGTTGAATATTATTGATATACCCAATGTATTTGTATATTAATCGGGTTGAGGAGCAAGGTCTTCAACCCAACACACAAGGAGGAATAAAGAGAACATATGAAAGAAGTATTTCACTCTTGATGTTATAGCTCGGAGCCACTTTTGAAACATAGAATATTTCAACCCTTGGTCCTTTGGAACTTTACTTTAATCCGGCCACTATAGTTCCTTTCCTCCCATCTCCTGCTATCGATATTCATAATATATTTATTCTCGCAGAAGTAAACCTATACGATCACGAAATATCATTATTTAATATCGATTAATATTAAGCCGGAGCTGAAAGACAGATGTACAACGATGGCCACAAAGACATTGGAAAGAACATAGGCAAGAATCGCAACATGTGTGTGTGTTTAGAACTGTCACCAGGGATATTGTTAATCCAGTTGGGAAGAAAATATTTGAAGGAAAAGAATAGTGATAGACAAGAATATGTGTGAGAGTGGAAAGAAAGAGAGTTGGGTGTGACAGACAGAGAGAAAGAGAGAGAGATGAGAGGGAGTCCCTTAATTTGTTTGCTCTTTCGCGACAGTCCCCCGCCTCAGTCCCCTAGTTCAGACTCTTCCCTCTACATTCCCTCTCTCTCCTTCCCGTCTCTACAAGTGTATCAGTTTCAACATAGCAATGAGATTCCCTTCATTTCTCTAACATGTGAATAACAGAAAATAGCAGAATTAAGTTTAACTGTAACAAAACTGTAATTACTGGAACTACAATCTTTTTTTTTCAAAACATTGCAACTTTATTCCATTAATCCTGCTATCTTGGCTTCTTCTACATTCCTAACGCTCACGCGCCGAAGACCTTCTTTATTCTAGGTACTTCTGTTTTATTTTCACGAGGACTTTTATGGCTCCCGTTTTTTTTTGTTTTTTTTGTTTTTTTTTGGTATTTTCTGTACCACTGCCTCCTATACTAGCGAGGCCTTCTTGCCATATACTTCTGTGTAGCAGCCCTTATTTATTTTCCCTTATACAGAATAAAGCACACAAGAACTTCCTACCAAACAAGGATTCACAGCATTTTTAATTCGTTTTCCCTTTCAACTTTTAATAAATCGATCCTGTAGGTCGTTGACAAATGCTTTCCATCCCCCACCTTTTTTTTAATTTACTTTTTCCTATGAACATTGGCCAGTTTTGTGTATCATAGGTGTTCGATATATCATCTAGTGTCAAAGTAAAATGATCCAGGAGTCAGCTCGCATAGACTTCTATTTCATCATTATTTTCTATAGAATGCGTGGATGTTAATATTACTTTTTACTAAATCTCAGCCCAAACCAAGGTAAGAATTGGACAACGGCAGGTTGGGTTGTCAAGTATAATTTATTCCGATAAGATATCACAGTCATATCAATCACCTAAATTTCGTTAATTATACTGAAACTCAGTAAATGCAGATATGTATCTGTAAATTATACATTCTGCTTCATAATTATGACCTGTACTAGCTGTCTGAATCATATCGTTAATCGTGTACATACAGCCTTTAGCAAAATTTAAAAGGTATTACATTCGGAACAAAGAGATTTCATAACTTGAAGTAATAAAAGTTTGAATATTAACATCTATGACACATATGTCATCATGTTATATTACAAAGCTCTTGCAGCAGGCCTATAGAGATATAACATAACTCTTTATCACAAACATAACAGAATCGCAAATGATTGTCTCAGATAAATGCAGGCGTGCTGCGAAATTCAACCCCCTACATCGGTAGGCTCAAAATGTATTCTATCTAAAATATCACAGGTCGCATATATATATTCTTGCCGATTACGGAAATAACAAGAGGTCCTTATTCAAGTCCAGTGGACAACACCCATTATCATTATGGATTTTGATGTAGTTTGACAAATTCGTTGGCATACATATAATACTTATATACACTTATAATATATAGTACATTAAATGTATACATGCATCATCTCTCATAGTAGTGATTCATTAGACTGGTGGTAAAACGATTTCCTCTATACTCGGCTGCCTTGCTACCACCACTTTTGGAGTGGATTGTTTGTTGTTGGCATAAATGGCCTTTTTTTGCGGAGATGATGCTCCCATTTCTTGCATTCTCTCGAGCAGGAATTTCTTGTCTTGTGACTCCTTAAAAGTAGAAAAAAGTAAGCGATGATATTTTTCGCATAAGTGCAGATGGAATTATGTGGATGTGGTGTTTAGTGTGGGTTATAATATAGACCATTAAGATATAATATGGGTACATTCATATAGATCGCCCTGCCATATGTATGCAAATGCACATACATCATTATTGTTTCCGTCGGTATCATGTTCTCAAATTCATCCTAAGTGGAAAATTCACAGAGAGGACCAATCGGGAAATCAGCTCGAGAAGCATATACATATGTAGCACTAAGTAAAGAGTATGGGACAGTGGTGGTAGTCTATAATTAGATTAAGTCTCGATCTTTATGAATGGAGATGGGAAATATTTTATCGAGATGAGCTAAAGTAGGCTTATGGGTGCAAAAAGCCTCTTCTTCCACTTGCAGGTTTGAAGTGAGGTTGTGACGTGGTATAGTGGATGTCAGACTTAAAAGTCTATGAGAAGTGACCGGAAATTTCGACCCTCGTGTCCATTGCGTAATTCACTAATTATTGTCGGCGTTACAAATAGAAATAATGCAGCCTAAACAGGTCATTTGTCATGAACGTCGGTTTACCGCTGGTCGATCATTTGTCACATTTACCAATAAAGTATGGAATTCATGTATATATATTTGATATACAATGTATTTTATTTCCACTCCAGCTCCACTTGAATTAAGGTCCATGTCCACAAGGCTGACTACTTCTCCCCGCCTGTTTGATTATACAAATAACTGCTAATAAATGGGAGATTTCGATTAAACAAACATTTATTTACTTGGACCAATGTATGTCATTCACTGCCACCAGACGAAATTAAATTCAATACATTGAGTTTCCCCTCTCAATCAGCGACGATTAGGTTTTTCCAATGAATGGTCGGTGACTGAATCACCAAGATCGCAGACTGGAAAAGCGGCTTAGTTTGGGGTTAAACATGGTAGTCATACAAGTGTATATCCTGCCTCATTGTCGGGCATTGTTAATCCATTATTAATTCATTGCACAAAGTCGGCAAGTATCCTTTTAATTATCACTTTGAATGCAGCACCTACGATGCTGATTGCCCTATTTCCCACAGCTAAACTAAAAGGAGATCAACAGACATTGGGGTAAGAAATGCCTGTAATCCCCCTCCCCCCGCCCCCGCCCTCTCTCTCTCTCTCTACTCTGACACAGAACCCCGTTATTTACAGTTCATGGATGTTGGTGTGTACGGTGAATAGTATAATTAGTGCAATCCAACAATTGAATAAATGTATCTGTATTTCCCTCATGAAATCCGCTTCACACCCATTGGAGTCGAAGCTAAATAAACCGATTTACATTGGCTATCAATTTGAAAATATGGCATCGTGATATTAAAATAGAACATAACTCGGGTTGTGCCCGCCAATGTTTCTTCTCTGACTCTGTATTATTATTATTATTATTATTATTATTATTATTATTATGAAAAAAGGGTATAAAAGCGATAAAGCTACTGAATAGATATATAGATATATAAATCTAGATACCTTGTATTCTAATGATATTATATATGCTATTGCTGACATCATTGTTAGTTTTGAGATTAATAAAGATACAGGTCATTATATCTAAATTATAGAATATATCTGTCTCATAGTCTCACCATATCGAGTTGTTCCTTGAGAACGCGCATCATGCCTTTATAAGCTCGGATTATTTGGGACAAGTAGAAGATACCAATGCTGTAGGGAAAGGAAAAGAGTCTATCAATTTTGATAATTCAATGTAACGAGATTATGAGAATGCTAAACTATGTAACTATTACCATAATTACCATGCGTTTGGTGCATACGTGTGTGTTCGTTATGTAACGACAAATTGTAGATTATAACACACTTTTATATTGACACTTTATTCACAAGCCGCGCAAAACAGTTTAAATTGAGTACATTCGTATTTTATATCTCATAAATAAACTTGGTTGCAATTCATAAGCATGAAGGGAGGTAAGGGCGTTATAAAATGGTGCTTTCCCCGCAAACAAGAGGGAGGAAGCATAGCAATACTTACCAGAATGCCACAATAGCGGTGAACTCAAATATGCTCGATTGCACAAACGTCATGATGTCTTGTACCCATTGTGGATATTTCGTGAGATTCAAATTGAGAATATCAAACATCTTGTCATAAAGACGGAAGGGTCCACATCCCCGTGATGGTGGTATCCTTTATTAAAAGAAATGATCTAAATAAATACACAAAACAGCTAATGCAAATTTGAGATATACACTTTTAAGTGATTCTATGTGTTCGTATTTATGTTTTAATCGAATATAACTAATGATGAAGCGTTCTGAGTGCAGAAATGTTATGTACATTATTGAATGAAAATTACCTAAAATGAAAAGATGGGTAAAATATGACTTACATCCAAATGCAGTAGCCTATTGGTAATACGCAGAGGACGTATGCAACAAGTAGCACATACATGAAGAAAGCGTCCGAGTCAGATGCACTATGTGGTTTTGTTGAAGGTCCGTAGAATAACATACTTGCCAACTGTTAAAAAGTGTCATGTATTATTAGCACGTATGAAAGTACGTGTTAAGTATACCTTTCTAGTAGAATAGCTACGTAACCAATAACGAAGGTTATTTCATTCGGTTGATTATAATCATTATTTCAAAGACAACGATAATGACGGACGATGCTGAAATTCTGAATGAATTATGATTGCTTGACATATTTAGTCAAACTAAGATGGTTGCACATATGATAAGATGCTTACGTATTTAATGTAGAAGCCGATGAAAAGTTTCCCAACTGCAATTGATGGAATCAGCGGGGAGAAGAATGACCCAAACCTGTAAAAATATAGTTTTAATCCGGAGCCATAATAGATATGCAACTACATCCATTCAGACCTAATCTCAATGATAATGCTCAAATAACAATATAATGGCTGATTTTCTCTATAATTTCTGAAATAAAAAGACGTGTTATGCTGAATTCTTTTTTTATGAGCTTCATAGATTTCTATGATACTGAAATTTGCCAGTGCAAAATGTCATCTTACCACAAGAGAATCTGTCCATATATCAAACCGAGGACTTCTTTGGAAATATCGAATTCTTGCCTTGGTATTTTCTTTGCAAGTTTGCAAGAACACTTCGTGACGATAAGCCTGAAAAAAATATTCACCCCATATATTAAATTTATTAGGAAAATAATAATAACATTAATGTGTCCAACATAATGGGAGAACTAGGTATCCATATAGGCCTAGTATAAACTATGTGCTTATTCATTGATACCATGTAGTCTAACGTTATTTCACTGCCAGTTCAGTGATGCCTATTACATTTACAAGGTCTTAGTGTGGAGCCACATGTACGAGCATTGTCCGGTATCATGAATACATGGAATGTTTTTATTTAGATGTTTTGATAGACTCAAAATAAAATTAAGGTAACTTTACCATCGAGGGAATTCCACGACAAAAGTGACTCCAACGAGAACAAACAGGTCGGTCAATGTCAGTTTGTAGATTTCCTGTCCAACTTTTGTCTCCCAACACTAAAATAGCAATAAACAAGAATTCCTTTCTTAGTGAGAAATTAAGAATTTTAATGTTAAAAAAGGTATTGATAAGTTAATCAGATCTTACTAAAACAAAAGCGCCGTTCCCTTTGCATACTTCCTTCACTCTGCCTGTCAATTAAAGCGCCATTAGCCAAGCTTAGCCACTCGCATCTTCGATATGCTGAGATAACCACGGTGTAATTTTGTACAGAGTGATTCTTTAAGGTTTATTTTACACTTGGAAACCTATGGATATTGTCCTATTCCCTGCCAGTTGTGTTAGGTTGGTTGTTAATAATATTACGACCAGATTGGAAGAATAACAGTTTCTGCATCCTTTTTCTTTGGCAAAAAGAGGCAATCGTTCTTACCCATTGGTGGTCATGTCTCAATTTTCCAAATAAATTACCAAGGGGTTATTGATATGTAACTACATCCTAATTTTATCTTTATAACAGGATACAATATTAGAAACTATCAACTTCTAAAAACATTGTAACAAATGATTTATTAATCAGAGCTCGTAAGATGCTGACATGCTTGTTCTAATTTCCATTATAAACTTTAAAAAGTCAATTGTTGTTTATATACTCTACTGTTCGAGGGGGTTGCACATAATATATAGTGGGAGACATCAGCGTTAGGTGGTCACAACATTCTCTGTTCTCCATTAAATGTTCATGCATTGTGTGCAACCCAAACTTATTAGTGCGAGGCTAGAATTTCATCGTGTGCAATAACAATAACAGGGTCCCAATGCCAACGTTCTTGAACCAGCTACCGATAATACAAATAATGATATGGTTAGGTTATGCGTAAGAATAAGGGGATTAGGTAAAAAATGTAAATCAAAGAAAATACACGCTACCTATATACATAGGTATACGGTTTAGATCCCTTACCTCAAGCTAGACAGCAGAAAACATTGGAGAGATGGAAATACGTAAATTAAGCGTTAATATAATGAAATGATTTGATTGTGATGTGTTAGAACAGCTGGAAAATAGATGCAAGAACAAGTAAGACAGTGAAAGTCAGAATAATAATCTTAAATTGCATATTTATGTGTGATGAACGAACAATCATTCAAGAGATTTGTAAATCTACGGAGAAGATTTATAACTCAAACATTTGTATGCACATGTTATATGGAACAATTAAACTCACAACGCTTCGGATGTCTTTTTAAGGTGCACAGACACACACACATAATATATAATAACATAATATAATACTCTTCTTATCGTATAAGGTATAGATCTATTCCTTCGTTATGTTGTTTTAATTTGCACATTCCATTTGTCCTTATAGCATGGCCGAGTGGCGAGTGGGAACTGTCCATTCTCGGTTGGAGAGCTGCTGCACTTATTAGATTGGGACCGAGTGGCCCCTGTTTACAGTTTATAGCAAATGCTATGTGTTATGCCATAATAAAAACATCTTGTAAATAATGTTATAGGGGGCTACAAACTGGTGTGATCGCTCTTGTAGATTTTTAGTTTAAACGTATGTGGAATGATGAGTCGATTCTATGTTGTGTTTTGCTTATTTCATAGCAGTAGGGTCCACCTTATAAATAAGATGTAGAGATATTCATGTTAAAACAATCTATGAGTTACTCGCTTAAACGGTAAAAACTTAGAGAAATAGGAATTACTCTAACACAAGACGAGTTTCTCGGCAGTAATCTGCCAATCTTCAGCGAAGAGCTCTCCCTGACATATCAATTCGCGACGTCCTTGACCTATTATGCCACCGGCAGGCTATTATATCCTGTCTATGGCATACTTATTTATACTTCATATTTGGCAAAAAAAAAAGAAAAGAAAGAAAGAAAAAGAGAATTATTTTTCCTCATTTTTCAGATCTACCTACCCTGACAACGGAACACGTGCCTGTGCCGACTCGACAATCATCTTGTGGTGAACATGTCACTTTGGTATATATGGATACAAGAAGGATCGCCAGGGAGGCCAGCTTTAGAAATACTGTCCTGCAATCAATAGTTTTGATTAGATCTACATGGATGGCCGCGGCATTCATACATTTAATTTCATTTTCCCGAAGAATAAAAAGAAGGAGATGTCCTATAGATGGTTTGTAAACCACCAAAAGAGATATCATGGACCTCCGTGTCGGAAGAATAATTAGATTAATATACATGTAACTAGGTATGCAATTAATGACATTTTAGGCCTACCTGAAAAGAGTGATGCTGACGGCGCCAGATGGAGAGTAATGCTCGAAGTTAACTATCTTCTTGTATACAGTGGGGAGTATAGCGTTGAGCACAGTTATAGTAATTGATGTAAGGTACTGTACTAACAATTGGACAACACGATGATAGGTCTTATAGTCACTACTGGATTCAATCTGTAAGATCAAGCATGTAGTTATATATTTATAATTGTGCTCAACCATGCTCCAATCCCCGATCATCAAAACACAGCGCCGGTGTTGGTTTTTATTTCAATGGTCTTATCATAATTATTCTCTAGTCTCCTTATATATAAACTTAACTGCTTATCATTTTTGTCTAACTATAATCTAACTTCGTATTTATCAGCGCATACTGAGAATAGTGTACTTGTTACATAATGTTTGTTTGTGAATACAAGTTTCTAAATACAAATAAAAATAACCAAGAGCTTGCGAAATATAACTCGTTATAAGGCATAAATGGGACGATATACTCACCTCCACAGTCTTGACTGTTGAGAAATAGATTAGGTATGCCGAACCAGCGAGGGAAGCAAGGATAAGGAGATTTACCAAGATGCGAATGGAATACAACTTAGCCTTTTCCTTGTTAGTTCGGGATTTTATTTTTATTATCCTTTCCCTCTCTCGAAGTTCCCCCTATGAAAGTAGATAAGATATATCATTCTCAGTTTGGCATACAGAATTAAGGGAGAGACATGATGGTCAAGAAACTGTTATTTATATAAGACGAGTCCAGATGGACAACCTTCTGGTATTTTGGTATAAGTCAGTATTATGTGCATGGAATATTAGGTATACATGACGAAGGTGGTGAGCATATTGTCCATTAAAATGGCTCTCCTGCTACACATACGAATACTAGAAGAACCAGACATGTTCCATATAGGGGAGAAGTCGGGCCGGGGAAGGGCCAGGGCCGGAGAGCCATACAATGCTATACTTACTGTGACTGATCTTTGGAATATCTTGTATCTTAGATTAGCCGCGGCAGCATCTTGAATATTGTAATCCCAAGCGGCGAATATTAGGTTACAGAATTGCGATCCATCGTTTGCACCTGAGAACAGCCTCTCCCGAAAACCTTTAGATGTTCTATACGTAACAATGTGTGTAATTAGTTAACCAGTCAAGCGACCTACTAACATACAAATTGTAACTATTACTAAAAAAAAATATAGACAACATGGAAACAACCATATTTGATAACCTCCGTGGAACAAATCAGAATATTTAGTTTTATATCTATGCCGTTTGTACCACACGCTTCTTGCATGTATTTGAGGGAGTGTGACGAACGATAATTCTATTTCACCACACATGCATGCACGTCCTTCAATGCAACATTTCTTGATAATCAATTACGAAACAGGCCAGTGACCCATAAAGGACAATGCCATAATGTCACACATGATGAACATGCTTATTAAAGTGGAAGTGGCAAGTTCAAATCAAATTAACTAACTCTCCCATGTATTGGGAAAGTACAGAAATGAAATAAAGAATTAAGAAAGGCTATATGTTTAACGTATACAAAGAAAATCAATTAAGTTCTTAACTCCGAATTATGCATCTAGTATGTACGTTCATACGTACATGTTGACGTAATCCTTCTAATTGTTACCATCTGTTATCGCAAATTAATTCACTGGGGAAGCTTTCTGCAGAATAATAAATTTCTTACTTTTGGACAATAAGTATAAGGCTTATAAGAAGGTACATAAGCATGACGACGAGGTAAGCCACTGGTATGTTATATCCATATGTCGAAGTTATTGTCACCAGTTTATTTGGGTAGAATCCATAAAACAGGGCCGTGTTCTCCATCCATCCCTGAAAAGTCAAAATGGCATATATTTTAAATAATGTTCATACCTGTACGCGTTGAGCGGGGGAACCATGTAGCTGTCGGGATAGGTGGAAACACTATGGATATGGTCATGCCAGCAGACAGTTGTTGTAAATACTAGTTTCTTGTAATCCGCCGGAACACAAAAGGTCGAGCTTCTAAGGTCTAGACCTTGGCTTGGTATGACGTTAGTTATAATTGCCTATTTAAACTTTTAAACTAGATATCATTTTGGACAGAGAGAGTGTAGATCCATAAGCATATCTTACCGAGCCGTCAATGAAGTTGAGTATGAGATCAGCCGGATCAGTACTGGTTGTGATGTTGGCGATGTACGTGGCGCTGCAAGTGTCGGCGGAGGTTACGGCAGAAGATGTGGTGTTGGCGATAACCCACGAATTATAGGCCTGGAATTATTGTAGACGTAATGGGACGAATAAGAAGGATATACAAACTCTCAGTCTCTATAATTCATGGACATGCTTTTAGGATTGTACAAATAGTCTGGATTTCTGACATTTACCCATCATTACCAGGGGTAATTGATGGATTTACAATATAGACTTGTTGAAACAGATATTCACACCATTGGTGACCATATATTATAGCGTTCCCTCTTTTGGTCTTTTCATATATAATTATGTTTCACTGACATGGATCCTAGGGATATAACTATTTCTAACAAATTTAGATTTAGCATACATATGCTATCATGAAATTACCTCATGGGGAAAAGAGACAGCTGGAATGACCACAAACAATAGGATCATGAAGAAGATGACGAGATTGACGATGAAGAGCCATTTGAGGAAGGTAAAGTACGTAAGGATCGTACTACCTTGTTGCCCTGAAACAAGTAATTCATATCAATTTGACAAAGTACCATTAAAGAGTAGTGTACTAAATGTACCTATACTAAATTGTTAATTAATTTCAGACTACTTTTAAAACGCGCCAAATAAATAAAGCGGACATGCGCATTGTCTTGTTCTTATAATCTATTTATATCTATACCTTCTATTTTCTTGAATGCTGATCCCCAAAGAGTAATGTATTGTCCAATCTCGTTCCATTGTCGTTTACTTCTCTTCGATGCAAGATATGCCTTCTGTAACACACAGTTTTAAAACGACTGAGTCTTTTTTCTCAAAATGCGGCCCATCGTCCGATGCCGATAGGAATAAGTAAACAAATTGACTTGCAACAATAATTATTCCCATCATTTCCACAATCAACAATACATAAGCATTAGAACTTACAGCCCTTCTTCGGTATAACCAGGCTGAACATCCCGATCCTTCATATTCAGGCATCGTTTTTAACATCCTATCCCTGTATGAAAAGTAAAACAAAGGAAAGGTATAGGCCTAGTACAATCTTCAACAGCGCCATGTGTTAATATCCTACACTATCTTTATACAAAATATAACAAATATTCATATCATTTTAACCTATTCTCCCACTATTATTGGGAATCAAATAAAGGCAATTCTCCCGATCTGGTGAGCCTCTTCCGGCTTGTGAATCAGTTTGATTACAGCATTTATAATAGCATTATTTTTTTGAATGCCAGCTATCCAAATATCACTTCAGGTCTAGTATAGTGGGATGACATTTTTCATCTACGCCAATACTGTGTCATCCTTATAGGCTATATATTGTAAACAGTTTTAATTAGGTAAGGTCCATAGAATGATAGACTGAATTCAGGTACACACCTCATCTCCCGTTTTGCGTGTAAAGGCACGGGCATTTCTCTGATGAGATCAATTTGTTGCAGTTTATCCAGTTCATCCACGTCCCCGTCACCATCCATATCAGCCTGCAAACCTCGCTTCTGGGCTTCATGCATCAATCTCATTTCCATATGGCCTGCAGAGGTTGGTCTCCTCTCTGGGGACACACCAATGGACTTGTTGAAATTGGTGGATTTTCTTCGCTGTCTGTCTTTAGCCATGTTTTTTCTGCCCAAAGCAATGCCTGTAGCAGAACGTGCCAATTGCGCGCTGGGTAACTGAGCTACTATCGCGGCCTTAGCTACTTGCCAATGACGTCGCGCCTCCTCAGCAGCGTCTGGAAAACAGAAATGTACCGAATAATTAAAAAAACACGCGAAATATTGTCAATTAAACAGTCAAATAAGTTGTTTGTGAATTACATCAGGAGTTTGTGTAGGATAACTCCAAAAATGCTTCGTATAACGCACCGAGTTATCTCGGAGAGTTATTATGAGAGTTAGCTAGAGCTGTTTGATATCAGGGAGATATAGATTATTATATCCCCTTTCCTGGCGATATCAAGTTTGACATTGATTTCTGACTGAAATGATGATGCAATCATTAAGAGGCACTTTTGTGAAAAGATACGCCATTCGAAGAGTTCGCAGAACCTGAAGCAGACTTGCTGCACCATTGGAACCATCCCCATCATGTGTTCGGACAACACTTAATTTGAGCGAATAATTAAGTGGTACTTGATGAAAGTAAAATGTGTTGGTTCCAAAATAAGTGAAAAGCTTCTAGTACGTCATGAATCAAGTCGTAAAGAAATTAAGTAATGTATTATTACTTTTTTCATCTTGCCACTAACATAACATTATAACCCACGGCCTTTTCCTCCTCTGTCCCTCGTGTTGCTGATGCTTTAGCAACACAGTTCTTAATCGCAAAATAATTCAGCGTGGCCGAGGTGTCAAGTCAAAGTTGTCGGTCCATTTTCGTAAAAATGATCAACAATAGATGTATCCTAGTCCGATGGAGTGATTTAGGGTCAGGGATAGGAACTCGTTAGTTTATTAAAATAGTCGTGATTATACCCACATTCAGACCCATGCACCAAGCCAGTCGTGAGTGTAGATGCTGAAGAATGCCTTTTAATTTGCATGATATGTGGTATACAGCAAAACACATCAACGTAAATTAGTAATAATGTATTGCAGAGCATATCAATTGTAATAATACATATTTATAAATATAACCCTTTCGAATAATTTATGATTTAGAATACATATGTCGTATATGCATAGGATCTGACGTGGGGTCATCGCATATTGTAACTATATATAGTGGTTTAATGAGAAGTAATCATGACACTCGTTCCGTTATTTAGAACCAGGTTTTCCGCCAATATTCAGCTATGTTTAAAATGTTCCGTTTTAGTTTTAGTAAAGGCACATGTTATGGAGGCATACTCCTGCCTCAGTGATAATCGTTGAAGTTTTATGTTATCATTAATGTATATATATACAACAGCCAAACGACGCTAGCTGGGCCCAGGCTTTGTTTAATAAAAGCTATAAGCTGCGATTCCACTGCACTTTATAAATGTACGCTAATGGTAGGGGCGGATTTAGCGGGGTATGGGTGGCGGGGGTGGTATAATCTGATCTATATGCGTGTATATCTTAAAGGTATACGCGGGTGTTCAATGGAAAAAAGATTGGTCGGTGACTTTTTCATGAAACGTTCAGGGATCATTCCTGACTACATAAGAAAGCAAGAAATGGAAAAAAAAGTATATCTCAACGACTTATTTTTTTTTCTACAGCCGCCTGAAAATAACAGAGCTTTAGCACTGAAGTCTATGGGAAAATGTGTTTTTTTTCACATTTCACTATATAAAAAAAAATTGATCGGTGACTTTTCATCAAAACTTTCTACACATATATTTGGAGTATTATGCTACTGATTTACCAAAAAAAACCTGTACGTTGACGGGGTTAAAAAAAAGTTATGGTCATTTGAAGTATAAAATAACCAATAAAAACCAATAAACATAAGCATAACCAATACAAATGGATCTTTAAAAAACTGCTGTAATGAAAATAAACCCTGTAGATATTGGAAATCTTGCACAAATAGATCTCAACTTATCATGATAACGAAATATTTCAAAGAAAAATAGGAGCCGCCAGGTGGCGTGGGCGTGGACACCCGCGTATACCTTTAATAGTTAAACTGATTGTTCTATTTACTTCCTCCACCTCATTGTAATCTCCTAATCAATACTTAATTTCAGGGCACAACGAAAACCTTCATTCGATGAGAGTGCTGCCAGGTAATTGTTAAATTCCTAAATAAATAAATGTGTACAAAAACAAAACGAAAATTGCTTTTGGGTGATTTTAAGATTATTTAGGATTTTCAGCATGGTCGATTTTATGTTTGAAATAAGTGAGTGGTATCTCTGAATATTTAAAACATTGCAGAACAAAAGCCGAGCATTTAGATATATAATGAATAATAATATACATAACAATATGTTCTTTAAAATAAAATTTGAAAGCGCACCCCCTCTTTTTGATAATCCTGGGTCCGCCCCTGAATGGTTCGCTGTTGTGTGTGTGTGTGTGGGGGGGGGGGGGGGTAGAGCACATAAGAAAGGAACAACAGATCGAGCAAAGTAACATGAAACGATACGAAAACGCCGGATGATAAGAAAACAGGAGCATAAGAGAGGATAAGAAAACTGTTATCGCGGAAGAAGATGGGACTTTAACCATACTATAGCACAGGTGCATTAAGAAATCTATCCATATGGATCAAAACCACCAGAGGGTGTTTACTCATTTAAAGAATTCATGGCGGAGATGGTTGGTCAGCTATCCAGGTATATGGAAACAATTGGACCAGAAGATACAATAGAAGATCAGCCATCCCAAATCCTAATACAAGTGTATACTCATGTATATAAGCGTCAACCAACGTTAAGAAATGATCCAACCACATTATATCACTGGTGATATTGTAGATACCACAAGCAACGGCAAATTTCAGGCTGCATAAAATGCAATTCCACTTTACTTAGAATCCAGCTGTAAACTTGACTCATAAACAAATTTGTGATGTAGGACTTTGTAAGAGGTATCACCGACCCACCTTTATCGATAGTATCAACTTTGTTAGTGGAGTTGCACACGTTGGAAATGCAATCTAAGCAAAACATCCTGATCCGGATCGGTGGTAAATCACTGATAATAAATAGAGTTAGGCCTACGCTCTGTGTTTCCCTGCCTTTTGATGAAAGCGACTGATACGTGGTACCTAGGCTTATCCGTATTTTTCGGGGTTGTAAATTTACGGTTTTCCAAATTCTGCCCGTATTTTCCCAGATTCCTTGTAACCCTTTGTTGCATATATTCGGTGATCGGTCTTTTTACCAAAACACATTCAAGCTATACATTCCTGTGTTTGTCGCTTGGGTTTTCACCCCTTACCCGACCTGCGCAACAGCTATCATACTACTGCGCAAGAGCTTCCCTTATAACTGTGAACGCCACAGGCTTCAACATGGTTTATGGCATATGGATAGGACGCCCGTAACAATACCAATAAGGAAGTCCGCTATTTGAGAGCGTTTGTAAATAAATCACACTGTGGAAACTCAAGCAGCTGATCCGGTAATATTCAGAAGTTGCAGACAGTGCCCGGCGCATTCAACAAGGAAAATCGATGACTCTATTAGATACATGTAACAGTCTTAATTAATTACACGGACGATGTAATAACTTTATGTATTGATTGGTTTGACTCAGCTGAATTACCGACCCAAACCTATCCACAACAATAATTGTTAGTCGGTAACAATACTTTCGCGTTGCATTTATTCAACGATCAAAATATTGGATTCTCTGCTGCATTTATATCACCTCAGGGGAAGTACAGGGTACATTTACTATGTAATTATACACTTCATTACTGTCGTCGAAACATTTACCGACAGTGCCCATTTTACATGAAAAACTATCTTTGAAAAAAGTGAGAAAATAACAGCTTTTCAACACTAATGTATTCACTCCGTTTGAGCATGTCGCGGCACGTGAACCTAAAGCCCTGATAATTATAGGAGCATATATGTAGGAGTATCACGAGCCCATAGGATACACTTACATATAGGGTTTTAGGATGTCTTTTACGCAATATCCACTGTTTGATATGTCAATACGTATTCTATACGTTTAGCTAGTATGTGTGGTTGCCTCAACTGATAATTGCCTACGAGTTACCCAAAATCTCACCTCTTTTGACCGACAGAGGACTGTCTGATTACTTGCCAAGCTTACATTATTGATTTCATGGATCCCCAAAGACATGTAGGCGTATTGCATATATCTAGATACACTCCAGCCATGCAGCTACAATTCATATCATATTTAGACATGTTCACTGACAGATCACGAAAACAATAGACCGTGAACGCACGTAATACAATTAAACAAATCTGTCTCAAAATACACTGTTTAAGGTTTATTATGTTACAGAATAGTATACATACAGTAGAAAACATTTCCTTTTGTTTAGAATTATTTTTATGATTATCGTTGTTTGCTTCTAATTGTCCAAAAGGATCTCTTCTTTTTTTTTATTCATTTAAGGTCAATAATTATTTAATCATCCTTGATAAAGGTCGTATGTTGACCGAAACGTCGGACCCCTAATGAACCAAAACCAAACTCACACACCCCATGTTCTCTGTTCACATTGTTTTGGATTGACTTCAACATCTCGAATTATTTAATATTTTACAGAAAAAAACGCACTATTATTTACGAATATTTTCAGGCGTCATCGTTGCCTGAGTAATACATACATGTATACACACATTGCAATAGTAATAGAACATTTGTCCCTGGTTATCAGTCACAATGGTTACACTTCGAGCAAATGGCTAATGTTTCTTCAGGAAGTTAAAAGAATGTCCATACAATTACTTCAGTGTAACCCGATGTTATGGTTCAGGTACTTACCAGTTGCTGGTCTTGCTCTAACTAAGGGAAGGAGCGGCTTATTAAGCTACGTAGCTTGTGAAGGGAATTAGCAATTCTATAGCATGTGATTGACCTACAGTCATTGGCAAAATATAAACACATGCGTTTTAAAACTGAATGATATAATACATGATTTTGGTGTCACCCTAAGAATATTCCAAATAAAACAGGGTTTGGTGATGTGTGGTGCTCTAACTCCAACTCGGATAAAAAGCTGTTGGAATATATTTGAAAATACGAAAATACTGTCCCATAATAATGTGTACATGTAACATAATTATTAACTAGAGCGGTACTACAGTGCCAAGCCAGCACAAACCCGGAATGGCTGGGAAGTCATTCAGATAGATTTGAAATGTTCAGGGTGTCATTAAATGGCCACGAAATTGTTTTCCCCCAGCTTAAATAAAATATTGAACGAAATACAATATGCTGGATATTTTCATTTCAAAACAGCAAAATTGAGTCGACTAAAGGCTACCTGGTATAAATTTAAATATATAGCATAGGTACATGGCTTGGATATGACATGACCCCTCCCCCTCCCCTTTTACACACAGACACGCCTGATCGTACTTATCCGATATAATTGCCGATATCCAATGAATTAAAGGTAACTATCGGCGTTTAATGAAAGAAGAAGGAATCATGGATTTACATGGATTTTAAAACTTTGACTTGAGCAAGAACATGGTTGGGTGTAGTAAAAAAAACAATAAAACAATATGTTTCCGTATTCATTTTTACTTCAGGGACTTCCGTTCACTATATAGCAGCCTATGGGGAAAACGGGGTATTTTCATTATTTTCCCAGCATATCGGACGATTGAATCACACATTTTCCTTTAAATTTCTATATGCATAGCTGACATAATGCATTATCCAGAGAAATAATAAAAACAATGGGACCTTTAGACTCTCAAAAAAGTTAATCATCTGAGTTTTTTTTTTAAAAAACCCCGGGTACATTAATCATCTTCAAAGCCGAATAATAATTTTTTTTAAATAATTGTGTTGACACCCTGTTTTTAATTTGTGGGGAAGAATCTGTATGTCAGCTATGTCGAGAGAGATTTACAAGAAAAAAAATTGATTCATCTGTCTGAAATTTTGAATAATCTGAGAAAATACCCTTTGCGTATAGACTTCTACAGTGAACGATAGGGAACTTCAGTGGTCCCTAAATTACTCTGCCATCTCTACTACTAAAAAGGGGCTCTCCATTCTTAGATGATAAGTGATCCATCGAGCATATAAGTGACAGTATTCTCTTCCATAATCTTTTCGTGTCGTGACAATCCACAAAAAATGTCAGAAGGAGCATGTGTTAGAATTTATAATTTTCATACTTTTTAATACATCATTAGTGACCCGCCGAGGGGAAAGGAGGCTCCGCGCGGGAGTTATAGTTCCTGGCATTCTCGCTAGGAGTCACATCATATTCATGACGTCACTGTCAGAAATGTTTATATTAGTAATTCTGAGAGGGAGGTAACTTTGAAAGTCTGTAACTTCACTAATTTTTGGAGTATCAACAAAATTCTTTCATTTCTATTATGCTCATTTCCCCTTCTGTACATCCCTGTCATTTAAATGATGTGATGTGATGTGTCACAGGAAAATGAGTCACTCCCCCAACCTATTTGAGGTCATCTACTCAAAACTGACATAACTTTACAAAAAAACCCATATCTTGGCAAATTCTGGGAATTTTCAACTATTTTTTTTGGTTATTGACTCAGGAGGACATGCAGATTCAGAATCTATAATAAACCCAAATTCGAAAATTTGGCCCCGGAGTCCCCTTTCTGCTTGGCTGGTCACAATTTAATTTACATGGGTTTTTTTTCTGTGTAGAACTCTATATTGAAAGGCATGTATTTTATACTCTCTGGGCGCTTTATAGGGACGTGTAGATACTTTTTTCCAATCGATTCCATTAAATTGTTGGTCATCCCAGCCGAGAATTATTTTCCAACCGTTAAATTTCGAAACCTTTGGTTTCCTTTCTGACACTAAGGCATTATATATTAGTTTGGCGTTGGCCGCTTTAACATAAACTATTTTCTGACCAATGTGTACCTTTATAGAATTCTAGTATTCTCGATTCGATTGCCAGTGTGAGCCACCAGCTGGCAGGAATGGCTTTTCTATAAGGTCATTCCTCCATGAGTGGAAAGAAACAATAATTATTGATTCTGTTTTCAATTCTGGGACGAGCCTTCCTTGTTCGTTAAATCGTCACCTAGTACATTTACACTTTGTGTATATAGTTCATGAAATGGCAAAATAAACTAAAAATATGTTGTGAAGGTTTTTTTCGTTGGCATAGCGAGGAGTTCGACTAGAACGACGATGCCTCGGGGATCTCGATCCTCGTCACATGGTAGCAAGAGATAAACGATGTCACATCGTACTATATGTGTTGTGAAGGTTTGGAATTGGTCACTGTATTCATATCTCTGCCTAAAGTTGACTTAAATTAATAATTACGCGTGTATTCTGATAGATTTGTTCATCTCATGGAATTTTTTATTTATTTATTTATTCATTTATTTGACAGTGATTACAATTTCATGGTGTCGCCGTCAGACGGTGTTCCCACCACCTGCCTTATTAACTATACAGTTATAACATTTTCATTCATACATCTTTATTTCGTCATCGTCAATGTGTTTGCCGAGGGGGAGGGAGTGGAGTGGGACAACCAATATATATGAAAATATAATGTCGACAAAGAATAGGCTACAAATACAAATTCATTTACTTTTTAAATCCTTTTTTGTTGGCTTTTTGTTTTCCCCCAACGATGCATGTCCGTTCTCAAGACAAACTTTATTGCAAATCTATTTTCAGGCATTCGTTCCTTGAATTCCTGCCTGCAGCAGTGCATATGACGCTGTTATTTTCACCTTTAAAGGTATACGCGGGTGTTCAATGGAAAAAAGATTGGTCGGTGACTTTTTCATGAAACGTTCAGGGATCATTCCTGACTACATAAGAAAGCAAGAAATGGAAAAAAAAGTATATCTCAACGACTTATTTTTTTTTCTACAGCCGCCTGAAAATAACAGAGCTTTAGCACTGAAGTCTATGGGAAAATGTGTTTTTTTTCACATTTCACTATATAAAAAAAAATTGATCGGTGACTTTTCATCAAAACTTTCTACACATATATTTGGAGTATTATGCTACTGATTTACCAAAAAAAACCTGTACGTTGACGGGGTTAAAAAAAAGTTATGGTCATTTGAAGTATAAAATAACCAATAAAAACCAATAAACATAAGCATAACCAATACAAATGGATCTTTAAAAAACTGCTGTAATGAAAATAAACCCTGTAGATATTGGAAATCTTGCACAAATAGATCTCAACTTATCATGATAACGAAATATTTCAAAGAAAAATAGGAGCCGCCAGGTGGCGTGGGCGTGGACACCCGCGTATACCTTTAAATCATTCATGAATATATCATAGACATCTATAGACATTCTCCATGCTTGACCCTTGCAGACTTTTGAAATATTTAAATATAATCAGCATACAGGATGTCATTCATTGGCCACAAAATGATGGGGACATACACCATTGTTGAAAGAATAGTGAACTTCCCATTGACGCTTCCCATCATCCGCGGATTCCGGGGTATCTGTAACCACCTCCTATATTCAAATATTAATATAGCCTACAGCGCTGAACCTTTGGCACCTCTATGCTCTTATTCTCGCGGGAAAAGGCTCGTTGGTACATATAATAATGACAGGTGATGTTAACTAGACTAATGGCTCAACGTTTACAAACATGATGCATACTCATGTCTGTTCCAGTGAATGTAATCCTCTCTTTCTACCATTGCGATAGATAGAACCACCTAGCTCCATATATTTAGCTTTCTGCAAACTGATATTGGAGACATCTTTTCCAAACAATATTTTCTATTGTGCTATGTCAATCTCATTAGCTTCAGGATTTTTATAATAAATATTTCACTTTTTTTTCTAAGGAAAGCATGCATTTCCATTGATCCACTCTCAGTGAATTGACCAGTCACACTATACCTGCAAGAACCATCTGAACATATTAAAAGCCCGTCTTTACTTTCAATTATTTATTGCTTGGTTTAGTTGTTGCCCTCATCGATATGGCAATCACATATCGATGTATTCATACTTGGTTAAATACATTATTAATATTAATCTTGGTCATGCCCCTCCCAACGCCACTCCTGGTCATAATATATCTGCCTTATACTTAATTGTGCAGACAGTATTGCGTACTCGCTATTATCATAAGTCTACTTTTGAACCTAACCATTTCACACATTTGCCGACTGTTTTCCCCTATGTATGTTGGTTACAGTGTGCAGTTCTAAGTATGGCATTCTGTGACACGCAAAGGTACCACGTAGAGCTTGGCACATTGTTACCCCCAGTCACTCCCTGGTAAATAACTGTGCTCCTGCCCAGAAAAGGATTACGTAAGTTCTCTCCAGCTACCAAAAGCTCCCATGTCAACAACTCAATATAAGCAGTGAGCTCTAGATGATCCCGTACACGAAATACGTATGGCTTATACCAGAGAACGTCCCGCATATTAACCAAGGTGAAAATAAAGATTTAACCATTACCGATTCTTAGGAATGACTGAATAATTCTGTGAGCGAAGAAACATCTTTACTCTCAACTGACGTAGGATTCTATTTGGTGGATTAAATATGGTGTCACTGATATAATACCCTTCGTATACTTCGCATCTAATCGTGTATCCTAGAATTCTAGAATGCTTCTTCAACATTCGGAGATGGCGAGATAAATTTTAAATAGAAAACTTTTGCGTGTTAAAAAATTGTGCGTGTTAAAAATTCCGTATGTTTGAGATAGATGTGAAACATGTTTTGTGTTTAAGATTCGGGGTGTGAAATTACCTTTTTCTTTTTCCTTTTCTTTTTCAGCCATCTTAAAGTTAGCACGATCTTCGAGTAATATTTCCAATATCTGCTTCAAGTTGTGTAGACGAAATCCGATGCCTTAGCTTATCCGAGCGACAGTTTCCACGACTAACTTTCGTTTGTCAACTTTTCTGTTTGGAACTTTTCTCACAGCGCCACTATAGCTCCCCTCTGCAGTCGTGGATTTCCATTGGCTCAATTACGGCTAAGCCGAGCTATAGCACATCGTTCCAAGGCGTGGCCGTACCGATCCATAAATTAACCTATATACATGAACGGTAATATATTAAAATACTTCCCTGCATGACAAAGTATATTCAGTGTGAGCAAGAACGATCAACGTTTTCCTTATTTGAATGACCGAGGAAGAAAGCATGTTCGAACTTGTTGAGAGGTTGGGGGTTAGGCCTATTATATATTATGCGAATATATCTTAATCTAATATAGATTTGTTTATATTGTATTGATTCCTAGGTTGAGAACCTTTAGGTCGACCAGCATTGAAGCAACACGCAACAGCAGATCCACATTCTGAAAGGCAAACACACAACACCTGTTGTTTAAATGGACAAAGGAAAGCTATTATGAATATGAATACCAAAAAAACCAAGACACACTATTTGGGGGTAAAACGCCCGCTCAAAAATATTACTTGTTCTAGTCTAAATTGTAATGGACATGGGGTAAATAAGCTGACTTTCTTTATATACCCCTGGTTTACACTTGATGATCAACAATATCTAATATACGATTAAGAATTTCTGACAATTTAAAGTAGCGGAACTTGTCAGTAGAAAGATGTGCCTTAAGAAAGAACGTACTCTTATTTTTTCTCTTTCCTAACATTTTATTTATTCATGTGTTTAACAGTGAATATTGTGTAAGCTACTTACAAATAAACAAAAGTACACGTTGTGCCCTAATAAGCAGTAATTAAGTGACGTATTTTTGGCCGATTTTAACTTCCGTTACCGGTAGTTGTGACAGCCCCCTATTGAGATCGGATTATAATTTTACTCTTATTTATGCTTCCTTGTTTGTGCTATTCCATAACTTAATCTATTCATATCTACAGCGCATCTACCCATCATACTACATAATACAGCAAAACATAATCTGGTAATAATGTATGTTATACGTGTATGATACATTAGTGAGTGGAAACGATATAAGCTTAATAATTTACAGACCAACAACTACCAACGATTCTGTAAGTTCAGTAAAGGAATTAGCACTAAGGAGTACACATAGGTTCAGCTACTATACATTCGAGTAAGAATAACCTTTTTAACTTCTTTACTAAATTCCTCAGGATTTTCAAGGCGCCTCATATCAGGGGTGGAGCTAATTCATTCCAATGTTTTTTCACTCTTTTGCAGCATCTTTTGTTTGACGTAGCGACTAAAGGTTATCAAGGCATCATCAATGCTTTTGAGCCATACATTCAATTGCTTCCACACCGTTTTGACCGTTTTACATCCTAAGAAGAAATGTATAATATCTTTTTTCTGTCATGCCGTACATAGATCTTTCTCTTTGATTCGAATCTATGCAAATTCTTGATTGTTTCTATTATTCTGACTTTAATTTTGTATTGAAAGGTTTATATAGACAAACATTGGTTTTCAGTGAAAAGGGTAACTCGTAAATCGCTCTCCATTCCATATCTATGATATAATTTTCTCCCAACCAGATCGTTCAAGATAGTGTTTCTTTGGTGTGGTTCAACTGTATGATTAATCAATATATTATTATATATAGTGATTAGTATTTCTTCTGATCTAATAAATCGACCGGCTCGTTACCAAAGTAACATTAACTCATTAGTTGGAACTACATGTGAATAGCACACACCCATGCAGTCCTTAGGTATGGCAGTTTTGATGTTTACTCTATAAACAAAGCCAAAGTTAACTTGATATTGCTCAGATATTTCATTAAGAGTGAGCATTTTACCCTCTGTAAATAGGTGACGACCAATTCTTGTTCCAGTATTTTCCTGCAGAGCTACTTTAACCGTGGGCCTATACAGAGGTTAATGTATCTATTACACCATATTATGCCATGATAGGTGGGCGTAATCACTCGTTTAGTTCTATCTTAAGAATTCATTAAGTGCCTTTCTACAGTTGAAGGCGTTCTGTCACTATAGGTCCTATACCAAATTTTAAATATTTGATCATAATACGGAGTATCAATGGATACAGGAGCAGAGGCTTAAGCTCTTATAGTTTCTTTGATATCATTATATTACATTTAATGTTGTCGCTATAGAAGAGATGTCTTTGGGATTATATTTCATTTATAGATGTATATATATATATATATATATATATATATATATATTTACTAAATAATAGATAATGTAGATAATATTAGTCCAACGAGGAACCATGATGCCCCACAAGTCAGACAATTTTGTCTGAAGACGTAAAGGCTAGGAGAGTCCTCATTACGTCGGTCCAAAGTTATGGAGCACTATTCGGTCTACTATATCCTTATTTATTCACCATATTACGAATTATTTATGATATAAGGCTTTTGTAGCCATGTAAAGGCTGTACATTTTTTCAATGATTAAGTCATGAGAGGACAGTATCCGCTCACGAGCTGTACATTGTATCGAAGTCATAGTACTGAAAGTAGCTCTGTCACTTAAAAAATGATGAAATTATGAAAAGATCATGGAATCATCAAGATTACCATATAGCGTGACGTATTCGAGGGACAATATACGCCTCATAATCCCCCATCCATCTATGCGGGGGAGGGGGGGGGGTATTATGTCACCCAACACTGGCAATAGACGATCGAGGGTGATCCAGCCCTCCTGAGCGAAAATAGAGTTTTTTCTTTTACCTCTTTTACAAAATTGTTTTATGACCGACATTGAGGGACTGGTGGTACACTGTCTGGTGTATAGTCCAAAGTCGGGGGATTTTGCACATACAGTGCAGGCCCGAAGTGGGTTTTTTTAAATCATTTTAGTCCCTGCTTTCAGTGGTTACAACCCCAAGCTCGATCGTTCAAGGCAGTGACTTGTAATTGACTTGTAAGGTAATGTAAGGTTGTGTAATGATTATTATTTATGATTTATGAAACATGTGTATTAATTATTCATGTAATGTATTAAGAGATTAGGTAATAACATTCCTTAATGTAATACCATATGTTAAAACCGGTTATATTTAGACAGGTAGGAATCAGCAGGGGGTCTTCATTTACATATGCTCTATTCGTATACCACTCACCAAGATCAATTATGTATAGGCCTAACACGGGTCTCACCCAAGCCTTCTCAGTGAGGGACAATACACGATACAAGCAGGACCTTCGTCTCTCTTTTTCAATACTTAGCAAATGCCTTTATCCGAACCTCACAGCATGAATAGATTTGGTACAATTGATTTGAAAATGTTTATTGCATGAATCGAGTATATCTTTTGGAATTAATTCATTTTCTTATCAGTATACAGGTGTAGCAGGTCTAATGTACCCCCCATCAGGTGTACCCCCCGGTATAACTAACCTAGGTCTAATGTACCGGGGGTACATTTGACCTAGGTCCAATATACCCCCGGGGGTACTTTAGACCTAGGTCGGATATACCCCCTCCAGTTTCAATGTACCCCCGGGGTATATTAGACCTAGGTCAAATGTACCCCCACCAGGTTCAAAGTACCCCTAGAGGGGAAACTAAACCTAGGTCTGATATACCCCCAGTACATGTAACCAATCTAGTACTGATGTACCCCATTGAAACATTTATTCTTTTAATTATGACAATAAAAGTAATAATGAATAAAGTGAAAACTGGATACAGTACAGGCCTGATAGACAGAACTGAATAGATTTTAGTTGTTTTGTTTTTTTATTTGCAATATGCTCCCATAGTCATTGAGTTACAATGATATTTTAAGTTTAAATAAATAGAAAGAAAAAAGGATTATTATACAGAATTACAATAAATTTCATTATTAGACCCTCAAAGTGATCTTTAATTTATTTCCCATAAGCATTAGATATGACCTTCTCTCCCAATATGTTCTTTTAGAATTGTTGGTGTAAGATTATAAATGAAACAAAGGGGGGTAATTTGAACCTAGAGGGGGTCATTTAAACCTAAGGTCTAAATTACCGGGGGGTATATTAGATGAGGGGGGTAATTTAGAACTGTTACACCGGTGTAACAGGTTTATCATTTATTTAATCACATATTTTTTTTCTAGCAGAAACATTATGTGATACACATTATTCTCAGTTAAACCTGTACAGAGTAATTTAATGAATTAATGAGGGGAAAAGGATATTAATATAAGCTCAATGTTAAATTCCTTGTTTGAATATAAATTTAGATACCAGAAATGCTATAGAATAAAAGCATGTACACAGTGATAAACCTGTGAGTAGATAGAACAAAAATTTAACGGCCTCAAACTCCATCTCGTGACATTCCAATTAATTCTAGAAGTGTTCAGAACCAAAAATATAGATTTTTATTAATGAATAGGCTACCAAACAGATTTTAAATGTGGGGTTGATGACGAATTTTGTTATGAGGAAAGTCGTGGAATTAATAGAATTTAAAAAAAGCATTAAAGTTGAACTAAACAAGAATAATTATATTGAGAAAATCACTTCGAAATGTCGATTGTAGAATCAGTAAAAGTTGTAACAATTATTGGCCATTTCATTATTAGACCCTTGAACTGTTCTTTCATTTATTTTTTATTTTACATATGCATTACATTCCGTAATAAGTTCCGTCTTAAGGTGTATCTTTTTCCCGGTATATATATATATATATATATATATATATATATATATATATATATATATATATATATATATATATATATATATAGGTATATTCCTAGACACATTTAGTACAAGTCATCGGATATGACCCTCTCTCATAAGTCTTCCCAGTATTTTCTTTTTTTGTTTGATCAGAGACATACATCAAACGTTTGCGGAATAATTGTTGGTGTAAGATTATCAATGAAACAAAGGGGACCCATTTAAACCTAAAGTCTAAATTACCGGGTGGGGTGGGGGGTGGGGGTACATTAGATGGAGGGGTTATTTAGAACTGTTGCACCGGTATAACTATTAAGTGCTGACTAGTGATTAGAGACTTTTAATTAAGTGGGGAGTGGTTGCCATATAGGCATTTGTCGTAGGGATCTGAGTAGAATACATGCTCGTCTTTATCTCAGGAAATAAGGGTGACTCAGTCTGGCTTAATTGATACTTATCATTGTAGATAATTAATGATGGTAGCATTTAGGAGAAGTAATCACAGTTAATGTATTCGAGAATGCATGTAATGGCTCCCATAATGATTTGAGAGAACAGTTGTAAGAAACGTGCTTACCCGCTTCCGCCGGCCAATACATAATTAATGACTATAGAACTAATGTTGGTATATGTTTATTGTGCAATAGCTACCTTTTCATGACCTGCGTTACATTTTGGTAGTAACTGGCCTCCGAACCAATCCTTTGCGTGCTTCCATCAACTGGCGATTTACTGAACTCAACTTTTTCTATATCAACGGCACATGCATGACTAAATTTTATGATTGAGACTGTATTTCTGTAAGCTTAACAGGATAAGATATATCTATAATCTAAAGACAAAGACCGTTCAAGCTGTTTATTATATGCCCATGCTTTATTAGTGGTACAAAAAAGAGGTGCAATAAAAATTCGAATTTGTTTTTCTTTTAAGTTTTAGATATTTTAAATTTCCAATATAATTCTTTGTTAAGATCTAGCATATCAATAATAGTGAATGGAACTAGGAGCTGGTAATTGAACTATATTAGTGAACTCGATTCCTCCGGAATCCGATAAATACTCAATTACTAGCTTCCCAGGATTTGAGATTCTTTACCACAGGCCATTTGCATACACAATTTATGCCACGTGACTATAATATCGGAAGATTTTAATTAGCAAAAGAATAACTAGGGAGCACCATTAATTGATTAAATCTAATGTAACTTGTCAGGTACAACAAAACGCCATAAAGGTTGCCAATCCCAATGGACAACACTAGTAACATGAAACTATCTGGAGAAGGATAGTATATTTATAAATAAATCTTGATAGATAACATGAATAGGTCTTTTGATACGGGCTAACATAAATAGATAGTATTATATTATGATTATTGTTATTATGAATAAACAATGCTGAATCCGATGAAAATAGCAGCCTTTGAACAGAAAAACTAACAATAAAGATCTGGCCAAATGTCGGCAGAATATCTGTAACAAGAATAAAGTGAAATGTTTATAACACATAGGCCTGGGTACCTGCCCAGAAAAAAACATTGCAACAAGAAAAAAATGACGGTCCCAAAACATTGCTGAAATTGAAAAATGGCTCAGAAAAATCCTCTCAAATTTTGCGAGATTTTTTCAAGGTTGTTTTTATTGCAAAACAGCAAGGGAACCATCCCCATAGCACACATTTTCCGCCTGTAGGCCAAATGACGTGCATCATAATGCTTCTGATGAAATTCTACACTTCATATCCAAGCATATGGATCCATTCTATTCCTATCCATTCTTTAACAGAAATATAGTCATATTGCAAAAGAAATAAACAACAAAAACAAACAATCATCACTGATCACTGATGACAAAAGCTCGGGAAGTGATACTTCCATAACCCGGAACTTCTGTTTTAAGGGATGCCATGCCTTATCCTATATTGCCTATTGTGACAGACACTTTGTGACTGAACATAATAGCAGTTCAACATAGCGCACACATTAGCCTGGACTGTGTGTGTTGATTTGAGAGATAGAGAGTGAGAGAGATATATATCAAGGGAGATTGAGGGAAGGAGAAAGAGGGAGGATGGGGAAGAAGGCGAATTAAAGGGAGATGCGGTAGGAAAAAGGGTAAAGAGAGAGGGTGGATGGGGATGAGGGAGAGACGGAACAAGAGGGAGAGAGAATACGATCATTAAATATGGAGGGAGAGAAGAGCGAGGGATCAGGGGGAGAAGGAGGGGTGGAAGAAGGGTGAGTCTGAGAGCGGGGAGAGGTGGAGAGAGACCTCCCAACAGACACAGACAAACGGAAAGAGAGAAATACTACTATGAACAATAAGTGCTGGACTGGCCCCCGTTGCCGGTTACATTGCTAGTTTTATATATAGAATTAGTCCTCACAACAAACAGTCTGACGACCTTGAAGTAGTTATTTTCCATCTAAATACATCCCGATCACACCTACAGAATGCAAACAAACAACACATACGAAATCCCATGGATCCTCTCTTCTACCCCAACCCTACTACATATACCCTATACTAATTAAACAATTTCAGGGGAAGTCTTCGTCAAATCAATACTGTCTCATAGAGTCTAACACAACACAAAGCCTAGAGGCACACCTCCCAACAAGACCTTTTTTGTACGAATGTAGGTGCTCATGGGTATAAACGTAGGGCAATATCATTCATTTTACTATCCCTCAGTGCCTTCTCGAGAGTCTCTGTGAACGCCAGCGAACCATCACGCGCTCTCCAGGCAAGCAGCATTTCCATTACCTAGCAACAAACATATATTATAAGGAATGTCATCAGTAACTAATATTTAAGATTCTATTTGGCAAACAGTATATTTGTATGAATTGTGTAAGAAATAGTTGTTCAACAACCATATACATTTACAAATATATAACATACATATATCAATATCATGTAATACAGTAAATATTAATAGAATAACTCTAGAATGTTCATAATTACCAACCATACACTTGTTTCGTTCATAATTTCCTAGTTGGAATCGAGTTTTTTTTTAAAAAAAATACATTCTTTCTATGACAAAGAAACTGCTCATAGGCCTACCTGCTTCTCTTTCTTATCTGGGTGCTGATTCTCGAATCTTTCTATATCTGCAAGTGTAAAGCCTAATTTATTTGACACCAAATGCCAATCCCGCCGGGCGATGTGATCAGCTACGTCCTGAAGGACTGAGTCAGTGGGAACTTGCCGCGCAATAGTGTCCACCGATGGAGGTCGCTGGAATAGAGTACATGCCATATTGAGATCTTCGTCCGGATATACAGGTCAAGTATAAATGTAACTGGAACAAAGATTCTAAAGTGGTCTGCAATATTTCAATTATATGATCCGAAGATGAATAACAGCTTTGGCCCTGTCTATGTTTGTATATATATGTAGCAGTATTCTTTTCCCTCTGTTTAGTCGGGGTCATGGCAAAAATATTGAAATATTGAAGGCAAGGGGAAATGATTTTGATCTTTTTAATCTTTGAAAGTTTCGAAAATGATGGAAATTGGCAGAAACTCGACAATTTTTGTAAGGTTTAAAAAATACTGATTTCAGTTTAAATACTGAAGACTTTCATCCCTGTTATACATAAGAAGCATAATAGATATTCTACAATTATTAATAGTGATCAATACACTACATCGATTCACTATATCGGAGAGTGTAGCTAAGCAGCACACACAACTCATGACTGCCGTACATTTAATGTGTCCCGGAATTACAATATGGGCCCCCGGCCGCCAATTCCTCACTCTTCTCCCAAAGCCTCCACTCTATATAGGTTTCTTGCCCTTCCTTTTCCTTTGCTCACTCAATAGATTATATTTCTCGACTCCATTTCGCTGCCCCCCCCCCCCCCCCCCCGGCCACACACACAACATCAAAAGATGGGGCTACAATCGACCCATAGTCCTCCACTCCAACGGCGGGTCGCCGCTCACCGCACCAGCCGCCGTCGCTCCACCTCATCCCGGTGACTCGCTACGGGGACCGGGCGGTCTCACCTAGCTGCTCGCAGGCCTAGAAATGGGTCAACGAAGTATGATGGCTGCCGTGGTTGGTGCACTTCTAACCAACCTCTACCTCACTCATCTCTTCGTTGAATTCCCCCCTAAGTGACTCCGGTTCCAGTCTCTCAGAAGAAACACACAGGACAGACTTCCAGTCACCGACCAGCCATGCATACTCCAACATCACAGTATCATCACCAGATCCAGTCATCAAGTAATTTATGAAATTATTATTTAGTATTTTTATACAGCAAATATTCCGAAAGTGAGTTGATTTACAAACTTCAATTGAAGTCATTCACATATCGACAAACCAGACATCACCTTAGCCTGCCTACTCCTAGGCCTTCTTCCACCTAAATAGCAAAAATAGTTACCGTATTGAGACTCTAAGCTTGAATTGCGTACCAAAAACCGATCTTTAACATCAACTTGGGGTGACTTTTCTGCTCATTTTATCATGGCATTTGATATGATACCTGCAGGAATTAGAAACCTAAGTAATACTAAAAGCAGAGGGAATATACACCATGTACAAGCATGTTTATACACAGATAGTGGGAAATTTGCTTACTGACTGAAGTGGTGTCCCAGACTGGGCCGCGGCATTCACATCAGGAGGCAAGATGTGGAATTGGAGGATTTCATGCAGCGTCTCGTCAGGCAACAGTTTTATCCAGTTCACAAACTCTGTTTCCTCTATATACCCTGCAAGGAATATTAAAGCATATAGGATAGCCCTATGGCACCACTGTCAGTTCCTTCCGCATCTTTATCAGAGAAAGGCAATAGGTATATATTACACTCGGTATTCTACCTTGCTACTCAAATGACAATCAACTCTTTTTAGTATCTCCATCCCCACGCTTTGGGTCAACACCAAAAGCCGACAGTTAGTAATAGGTAGCCCAGTCCACTTAATTGCTCCTATGCGCTATGCAAAGGAGGATAGATAGTAGCTCCGTAAGGATTGGCACATCTTAAGAGGGTTTATTGAGTAAATATTAATTAAATAGATGTTTCAGAGGTTTATAGATGTTTGAAAGCGTTGGAGCAGTGACCACAATGATTAACGATCTCCATTTCGGGGATGTACGTTATTCCGCTTTTGGGGGTATAAACACCATTGTCTTCTCCTCTGGCGTTATATCCCAACAGTGGAACAACAGTTAATCGGTCTTAAATCCTATAAAGATCTGCTACCAACATTCTCTTTGTCAACCAATGAGACTGCTCGACACGCAATTTCAATTGTAACAATGACAATGCATTTTTAATAAATCCAGAACCTAAAAAGTATCGAATGTGATGAGCACATCATAAGTGAAATAAAGGAAAACATTCCCCCCCCAATTTCTCAGTTACATACTGTATTTAAAACTAATTTCCTGCTATCTGCCCAGCAGCACCATACCTACCATGGTTCTGTGTATCCATCTGCTGGAAGAATACGTCAGTGATGCGGTCAACCGTTTCCTGTTGGAAAACATATTGGGAAGACGTATTAAATCGATTAAGGCCAACGGCCAAAAAGATACTGCTTAGTTGTCCAAACATATCACATAACACCAAATGCTGCTAGTAGATCAGGGAGATTAAGAGACCGTGCGATCTGACAGCAAAAGGTGTGAAGTGAGTCTATGTGACTGGAAAAGCAGGTGATAAACACAGCTGCTAAAAAGCTTCCTAAGCCTCAAGGTCGAAGTGTCCCAGACTGGGCCGCGGCATTCACATCAGGAGGCAAGATGTGGAATTGGAGGATTTCATGCAGCGTCTCGTCAGCAAAGATTATAACCTCTACATAGAAAACGGCACTGGAAATTTTTTGGTAGCAGGCTTTGTAACAGGGTACCCGTGGAAATTAAGAGGGGCTGGCCGGGTACCTGGGTAAAGCATGCATGTGTTATGTAACACTACCAAGCTGTCAGTGGTTGCATTCGGGAAGCAAATGCTTGCTGGTCCAATATACAGACCTTAGTGGTTGCATTTGGGGAGCATATATATGCTTTGTAAACATAGCCAATATTTAGCCAAGCTCAAATGCTATAACTTTTGAAATAATAGTCTGATTTGAACAGAAAAGTTCACATTGTGTAGCTAGGGGGACCAGGGGGCCCCTTAATTTGGGGGAGAGACTTATTGAACCTCACCAGCTAATTGGTGGAACCATTGCAACTACTAGAATGATTAATATTGAAGCTAAATAATGTCTGTGTGTGTGTGGTCTCTCTCTCTCTCTTTCAAGTTCAGGGTGGTAATCATGGCTCTCTCTCTCTCTCTCTCTCTCTCTCTCTCTCTCTCTTTCTTTCAAGTTCCGGGTGGTAATCATGGTGTTTCATAATAATGAATGGCAGTACATAGCCTCAAATGTTGGATCCAATAGTGCGCCCCCCCCCCCCCCCCCCCCCACCCCACCCTGGCCCATACATCAAATGTTTTTTTAACATAATTTTATAGAATGAAATAATGAATGGCAGTACATAGCCTCAAATCCCACGACCAACTTTTTTTCCGACTAACTTTGTTTTTACGACAAACTTTTTTTTCGACAAACTTTATTTACGACCACCTTTTTAACAACTAACGTTTTTTACGACCAACTTTTTTTTTTACGATCGACAAACTTTATTTACGTCCAACTATTTTTTCGACCAACTTTTTTATGACCAACTTTTTTTTTTACGACCAACTTTTTTTCGCAAACATTTTACGACCAACTTTTCTTTTACGATCAACTTCCTTTTCGACCAATTTTTTTTACGACCAACTTTTTTTTTCGACCAACCATTTTTTTTCAACCAGCATTTTTTTACGGCCAACTATTTTTTGGGACAAACTTTATTTTTGACCAACTTTTTTTGCTTCCGAGAGAAGACAGACCAATGTGATGTCAGACCGGGCGGGTTAGTGGACTCAGACCAGGGGGTTAGTGGACTCGGACCAGTGGGTTAGTGGGCTCGGACCACTAGGTTGGTGAACCATACGAAAACTAACCCTAAACCTAACCCTAAAATTGGTTGTCCTAAGTCAGTAAAGGTAGTATATAGTGGAGAATCCATAGTAAAACTGACTAATAAAAGAATTACTTTGACCATATACCTATCATAATGTTCCGGCACCCTGGTCCGACATGGGTAACCCCTTTGTCCGACTTTACTAACCCCCTGGTCCGAGCTGACCTGGTCTGACTTGATCCGGGTCCGACCTGACACTGGTCCAAGCAAGCTTCGGTCCGATTTTACCAGACCCCTTTTTTTTTCGACCAACTTTATTTTTCAACCATTTTTTTTCAACCAGCATATTTTACAGCCAACTATTTTTTTTGACAAACTTTATTTTTGACACTTTTTCTGTCTCTCAGAGAAAAGATGTACCTTTCCACACATTACTCATTATTATTAAGGAGGGGGGAATAAAAGGGGAGGGAGAGCAAGGGAGGTAGTCGGGGAGGGGGAGGAAAATTGATAGATGTATAGGTGTGTGTGGGTGGGTGGGGGGGGGGGTGCAATTTTTTTTCCATGAAACCCTCTTATATCAGTCATTCTCATCTCTCCTCTCCCTCTCTTCTCCTCCCCCCTCTCTCTGTCCCTCTCTCTCTGTCCCTCCCTCTCTCTCTCTCTCTCCCTCCTACACCTTAGGCCTACTACCCTGATGTAAGCCCCCTGTGATTTTAGCCATTTTTGGCAATTAAATTAATATCTCCAATTAAAATAAACGTCCCGTAAATTGTCGGATTCCTATAAAAAGTAGAAACACAACTGCCTCTACGATCCAAGTGCCGAAGGCACTTGTAGTACGTTAAGATGCGGCAGTCAGTGACCGCCCATAGTAACTAGGCGACGGGTAGCGCCACCAAGCAGCAGGCGTCTCGGCGGCCGCCACTTCGGCAGCCCTACCATACCCCTAGCATGGCTACACACACAGCCAGAATCACAATCTCCCAATTCTATTCAAGTGATATCTTTGGTATTTGAGACAACATCAATTGGTGATGTTTGTTCACCGGTTACAAGTGTCACAGCTTAATCCTAAACATACATCTTCAATGTTAATTGTTGAATCCACTGACATTACAGCCACTGATCTAGGTCTTTGTGGTTATATCTTGATAATTGGGTTAATTTATCTAGGAATCTAGGGCCCAAGATGTTCATTTTAAACATTTGTGATGTGTCTCAGGATAACGAGTCACAAGTTGCAAAAAATTCTGAGATATCATTATATTTGACCTTAGAAACGCAAGGATATATTTAATACACTGTGTTGAAATTTTGTACATGTATTCATGGGACTTAAGGCATTAAACCCCCAAAAGTTTGGAACATTCCTCAAAAGAAAACCTGTGAATAAATCACTTGGGAAAATATAGTTTTTGCGACTTGTGACTCATTTCCCTGAAACGCATCACATTTAAATGGTCATTTACAAAAAATAGAAACATATTTATCTGCTGGGCTAGCTCCCAAGGGAACTTGGAATGGATGATTATATATCTGCAGAAAGCTGTCATTGCTGCAGTTTGTTTGGTATATATTATAACTTTCTATCGTAAATAGTTCATATCCATTTTATTTGAATTCCTTGGCAAAAATAAGTCTGTGGGAACCCCACTTTCAAAGTTCTTATACCAAAATCCTCGCCGCTATTGTGATAAAAGGGCTATTTCAGGCTAGAAAATAAGTAATATGTATGGAGTTTGAATATAATACACAGGCGGATTTAGAAAATATATCAATTCTCCTAGAAAAAACATGTTTGAATGAAATGAAGTCACAATTGTCAATTGTAACTTCATTTCATTCAAACATCTTCATTATTATGAAAAAACACAGTATCGAACAAACTGGTTTAAACCCTTGGAAACTTTTCATGAAAGAAAAGTAGAAGATTTATTTTTGTGCAGGTACAAGCCTAATAATAGCCTGAATAACTTTTATCGTGACATTTTCAAATTCTGGAACAGGTATTATTATACCCTCAAACCTACCGGAATAGAACAAATCATGAAAGAAAGGCTCTGGCTAAATAGATTGGTGAAATACAAAGGTAGAATGTTAAACTGGGATTTGTGGAAGGAAAACGGAATCACTGCTGTTGGTGACTTGTTTAACGAAAGAGGTTACCTCATGTCTCAGTATGAGATAATGAAAAATTACAAATTCTACCCCCCATATGCTCAGAGACAACAACTAAGAAAAGCCTTGCCTAAAGAGTGGGTCGAAACTATGAAAAACTGTTAACCTTCCCTGATCGATAATTCAGTTAACTTCCAAATCCGTGACAAAACTTTAGATATTCTCACATGTTTCTCCAATGTCATACATCAAGAACTTGTATTGAAAAGAGTCCCAAAAAGAGAAAAGTTAGACAAATGGCAACATCGCCTTAAAATGAGTGATAGTGAATTCGAGAAAATAAATTGGAATACCACCTTCTCGAGCATTTATAAGGTAACCCCAGAAACGAGACTGCATGTTCTTCAGTACAGGATAATACACAACTCTATAACGTGTAATGAGTGGTTGAAAAACTCTCAGAAAAGAGATGATCTGATATGTGGATACTGTAGTAGTGTGGACAATATCGTTCACTTCTTTATTGAATGTAAAAATGCTATGACCTTATGGAAATATATTTTACAATGGATATATGATAGTGGGCATCTAAATAATAATGTTACGAACCAAAAAATCATTCACAGAAAAGGTAGAGGAATAGTTGTCAACAGAAAAGAGATAATGTTTGGATACGAAATATCGAATGAGAACTCTAAGATTATAAACTGGATTGTTCTAACGGTCAAAGCCTTTATTCATCGGCAGAAACTTTTCGCGGAAGATAAATTAGACCCCATTATAGCGATGTACGAAATACGTATGAGGATGAAAGTTGTTATTAAATCTCAATATCTGAAGAGAACCCCAAATGAAGTCAAAAAAATTTGGAGAAGATCATATGATGATGTACAGGAAGCGATAGACATCCTGAAAACAACTTAAGTTTATCATAGAGAGGTCAGAATGTATCTTTTTCCAACCATTTGTAATTCCAAGGTTGTAGAATTTTTAACAAAAGCCAATTTTATGGGACTGATGCAGGCTTGCCAGTCGTTGTGAGTTTTTTTCTCCCCGTATCTCGTATTTTAATATGTTTAGCATTGTAAGAAGCCCAGTTGGCAGGATATTTGTTGAATAAAACAATGTCGCAAAAAAAAAAAATTTACACTGATCTAGACATTAAAAATATAATTTTGGAATATTTGTGTTGCCGTTACAACATATATTGTCTTCAACACAATCTGATATCCTATAAGTAATGATTAATATTTAATTACATTCATTTTTGTCGTGTAGGGAAGATATATGACCGATTTTCATGAGAAGTAGTCATTTTCACGAAATGCAGTGGAAAAAACGTCAAAAATAGAATTGTTTATATATTGTTGATTTTTCTTGTACATATTACCATAATACCCAGCTGTTGCTGTATCAAACACGCCTGACAGCCAGAGAAATGTACGAAGACATCTTTACATATGTTTACAACTTAACCTAACTGCTATTCATGATGAATATCCAGTATACGTTTCTTATTCTTTAGCTTCTAAGCTGGGAGGATAGTAAATAGGCATGACGTACGATGATGCATTTAACTTCCCCACTCATCAAGCTGGCATTTGAATGATTATTTAGCTACTACCCCTATACATTCCTGCGAATCTAACATAGGATGTGGAAACTATGTGAAAAACACTACTTTATAATGTATTAGATATATATAAGGGCTGAATATTTACTGTTGATATAGGCACATAAATGAGCGTGACGTACGAGGACGCACACATTTTCCATAGGCTTCCCCTCTAGCTAACAGAGAGAAAATGATTTTATAAACATTAAAATGGCTAGAATACATTGACAAGTAATAAAACAGTTGTAAGACGTTCATACAGTACATTATGCTATGATCTAGCTGATACTACAAATCATTTACATGTAGTATTTCTTTGAAAGAGCAGTCAGATATTCACTGTAACCTTGCGTTTCTCTGGTATCCTTATACTAGGGTGTCAGAACATGACCAGAATAAATGTTTAGACCTATATCTATAAAACATACTCATATTCATACACATATATAAATACATATCTGTATATCAAATATAATATATAAGTACTACCATGTACAACAGTTTCCCCCAAACATAAGCTAAAAATAAAGATAGGATGATAGTACTAGTGGAGTGCTAGATATCCCTCTATATAATAGAAAGAATGAATAAAATGGATAAGAATAAATGAATAAAAAGAATGGAATGGAATGATAGGAAGGGGAAGTGTCACTGAACCATGCTAAAACACCCAACTGCTGTTTACATCAGGGGACAAAGGTTTTATGGTAATTTATTGTCATTCCTTCCCTCAAAACCCAACAAACATTGGACCCTAGAACTGTTTCTCTATGTATGCATATAGCCACCAAGCTGACAGTGTGACGCCCGCCATGTGGTGGCGCTACCCGTCGCATGATTACACGCTCACCATAGACGCATGCAGGACTGCCGCATCTTAACGTACTATAATCTTTGGTCGAAGGAAAGGAGGTTTTTGCACATTATGTATATGAAAAGTCAAGGGGGTATTAGGCTTTGTGTTAGATCATGGAATAAAAAGTAGAAACTTTTATTTTATTCTTCAAGTCTTGGGAGCACTGAGGGGTTCTTTTTCATTTACTTGAGCGACAGAACTAGGAAACAGAATTCCAAGCAAATCACTAGTCTCTACGTTTAAAGGAATGTATCTTAAATTACCTTACTGTCATTTGAGTACACACGCTGAAGGACTTTACCCAGGAGATCTCGGGAAAGATGTTCTCCATTATTTAACAGATGGAACATGGCTGAAATGGATCATTAAACAAGGCATAGCATTCGGGTAAAGATAAATCCTATGACAGAAAAATTTGAAAAGCACTGTTCATATTCAATGATCACAACACTATTTAGAAGAACAAAGAATACATGTGAAGAATAAAAGACATTGATACCTCTAATTTTTATTTCTGTTGTGCTGTTTTCAGTCCATTTCATGGCACTAAGGAATCCTTGGAATGTTATAACTTGGTCCTTGGAAATCATGTTACCGAGAATCTGCAAACAACAATCAATACAACGCGAGTCAGCATATTGAGAAAACTTTAAATCGTGAATGGCTCTTTACCAAAAATAAGATGCAAGGTAGTGTTAGCTGCCTCTACACCAGTCCCGATTGTGCATCGCCGACAGTTGGCGATACCTGCCGATACTTTTACAGCGCAACTGTTGGGGGTGGTGTAGAGGCTTTCCCGACGGCCTCCCGACACTTGTAGCTATCGGCAGCTGTCAGCAACAGTCGCCGATCACTTCTAACTTGTTTGAAATAATGTGTGCGTCACCGACAGTCGGCCGACGAACATCGCCAGTGTAGAGGCATTCCCGACAGGTCCCGACGTGCATGCTCGTATCGGGGAAATCTGCACTATCGGGAACAAAATGGTGATCGCAAGTGTCACCAGTATCGGGAGACGGTATCGGGACTGGTGTAGAGACAGCTTTATATCTCTATATACGCTCGGTAGAAAATTCACACAAAAAACGACATTAGTAAGGCATAAGTACATGATAGGATAATAATCTCTCGCAATGAATGCTTTCTGACACAATCTTTGACTTATTTCTGTGAGAGAGAGAGAATCCGAGAGATAGAAATTGTACCAATAAATCCTTACATTCCTCACAAAGATATCTGTAGACGCAGGAGGTCTATTTAGAGCTTCTACTTCCAAAGTACCATTGCCACTACATCCTAACTGCTGGAAACGCTGCCAGAGCCGCTCTACTTCAACCAACGTCACTGGAAAAAACAAGTTGTACCTGGAATGGACTACGTTCTATTAAAACTCAAAATGTGCTAAGGAGTAGTTTCACATGTTTATATCATACATACTACATTTATACATGTGTACCTACCTACCTAGGCACACACACACATGACCAAACCTGATATGGATATGACACTGACACATATATTTGCACATAATTCGGTGAGCAAGGCAATCATTCTAAAACTCAATATAACACAACATGGTTAACTGGTGTTAGACAAAGGCATTCATTACATCACACCTTTCAATCACATCAAAACAAACCATAACAGACTCAGTTGAAATTTTCAGGCCAGCAATGACACTATTGCCAATTACATCCATACCAACTGGTCAGACAATCTAAACTGGTCATTGACCTCGCGACAGTTATATAATCATGATACAATGTGATGTACACAGCTCTCAATTACATCCATACAAACTGGTCTGAACAATCTGAACAAAAATCCCTGTCTGACGAACTACGAAAATCTTAATAAAGATACTCAAAAAGTAATTAACGGACATTTTAAGTAAAAATTGCTGTCTATAATGAATAATCAATAGAATACTTAACAGGTACTAACGGCCAGTAGCAGTGGCGTGCGCTGTAATCCAATCTTCTTTACTCGGATGGGTTAATTCTCCAACAAGTCCAGCCGTATCATTTTGGAAACTGCTTGCATAGGCGCCCATTTTTTTTTTAACTACAATGATATAACTGCAAAGGTTAAAGAAACGGGCCAAGCGGAGCTTGCAGATAAAATTCTCATCCTAACTTTCCCATACCTCATTAAGTTTTTAGATGAGTGAAATATAGTCAAAACTCCATTCCCATTTCGATCGACCAACAATTCTTGATATTTCTTTTTTTTCATTGTTCGTAAATGATATAATTAATTTATGGTTATATTGTTGTAAGAGGGGAAAGTGGGCGATAGAGTAAAGAGGGAGAAAAGAGAGAGTAGGGGAAGAGAGAGAGGAGAGAGAGAGAGAGAGTGAAAAAGAGAGATAGAAGAGAGGAGAGTCTGAAAGGGAGAATGAGGAGAATGAAAAGAGAGGGGGAGAGAGCGAGGGGAGAGGTGGGGGAGAGAGTGAAGAGGGAGAGAGAGAACGATAGTAGAGAGGAAGCAAGGAGAGGTAGAGAAGAGAGACTGAGTGAAGATAGAGGGGAGACAGAGGAGTGTGTGACGTGGTTGCAAAACTACAATTGTGCACTGTGTAACCCCGGTGCACACTTTTCAATGCACGTTTATCTAAATATTACTCTAATAAAAGTTGGAAAATTGAATTGGAGAAAAATACAACAAAACGAAAATATAGAAAATATTCCCTTCTTGGTACAACCATCATGGGAAGCAGAAATGTGTGCAGTATAGTGATCATGCGAAGCATAAGAGTCAAGGCATTTACAAAGTGTTGAATAAATATAATATGCACTTGAGAAAAGGGCAATGGAAAGATCACAGGAGAGTGGTGTTTTCTAAGAAAATTAGATTGTAAAATTTAATGTTTTCTGGAAATATATTTTGGTGTAATGATAATTATGGTAATTAATTAAGGGACTTAAATTGTATACTATAGACCTATACATGGGTGTCCGGTGTTTTCCCCGCCAACATTCTCCCCGCCGACAATCTCCCCGCCATACATTCTCCCCGCCAAACGACCTCCCCGCCGACATTTTCCCCGCCTATTTCAACTGTTAAAAAAATAAATTTAAATGTATTTTCTGCATAGTTCTTACGCACACTGGTGCCAGAAATGATGGAAATAGGTAAGAAAAAGTATACATTTCCTGAAACGGATTTGTATTTGTACAAGAATATAATTATGAATATTATTTCTACTGATTTTCTTAATTGTTGTAAGTGCACTATGGTAATCTATACTTGACAAGGCTGTAATAATCCACCTTTCGGCGAAATAATATTATTGTACCTAAATGCAGTCAATATATATCCTAATGCCCCCCTCACACTGTACGCATCCGACGAGTTGTAAGCCTTACAACTAGTTTTCCAGTTGTAAGGTCCGTTTTTGAGCTGTTGTTCACGACAAAACTCAAGATTCAAATGTTGAATCGGATCGTAGAGTCGTAACAGTGTGAGTGCCAGTTGTAGGGCTTACAACTCGGACTCAGCGAGTCGTATAGTCAGTCGAACCTGCCTCTACTCAATGATCATGTAGTACGGCTGTCACCATACTAGAGTTAGACTCGCGCTAACTACGTACGAGTCGTAAGACTTACAACTCAGAAAACAGAAAAAAAACGGGTCGGGCTATCCGTTACAACGGTGATATCCATAAAAAAACAATTTTTTGGCCTGTTTTTAGCAGGGTGCTCCCGATTCGAGTCGTATAGTGTGAGATGTAAGTTGTAGTTGTAAGTTGTACAACCAGTCAATGCGTACAGTGTGAGGCGGGCATTATATGTTTCACATGATGATTTTATGGTTGATTCCCACTCAACTGGTACAAATAAATTCAAAGGTGAGGTTATTCGTGTATATGTGAGGATTTCAGCAAATGTTCATCATTCTTTGGCATCTAAATCAATTCACATTTTAAAGATTTATTGGCGGGGGAAATGTCGGCGGAGAGGTCTTTTGGCGGGGAGAATGTCGGGCGGGGAAAATGTATGGCGGGGAGATTGTTGGCGGGGGAATGACCTAGAACCCCTATACATGCATGACGGAAGACATTAAGAACTTCATAAAAACCTTCTTTCCCTAATATTCCCCTATATATAAATACTATATAGGTCTATAGCACATAGGTGTAGGCTAGCCTATACATTAATTTGCGCGGGACACAGAAGTGCTAAGATTTGACATTTGTAATTCCTTATTTTTTTACTATAGAATTAAGCAGGGACTGAATGGGTAATGATTAATTGGGAGCACTAGAGACATGTTGGGGATAAAATTGATTTTGAAACGATGTGTGTGTGTGTGGGGGGGGGGGGGGAGACTCCCTAGGGGGCCTATATATATATAGCTAGGGCCTAGGCTAGCCTACTCCTCTTCTACCACCCCCTCCCACCCTACTGGATCCGCCCCTGGTCCTAGCTGCCCCTGGGTCAGATAAAGCGGACTATAGTCCATATATACGTGGACCATTCACGGGAGATGCAGGGGGAGGTTTGCTAAATAACGTATATCGTAAGCCAGGGCCAGGATAGGCAAAGAATGACCATGCAATGACAATGCTAATGTCAATGACAATGACGTATGACATGTCAATTACATTATTTATGACCAATATATTTTTTATGACCAATATCGGATATGAATTGAGTTTAGACAAGCCAAGGTTAGTAAACAAAACTCACCAACCTAAAAACTGCTTCTAGTTCAGTATGAACAATGGCGGGTTGTCGATATCAATGATCGATAGGCTAAATAGCAAAATACCGGGCACCATGCAAAGCGGCGTTGTTGTTGTTTTGCGTATCCAGACTCTGGCAACTGTTTCCGGGTCACACAAACAACTTCCTGTTAACCACGAAATAATCACGCCGAAAGTGCTCCTGACAATGTGTATTTATGAAGCCTTACTGCCCTTAGCTAAGCCCTTATGACTTAATCTTTTAGCGTGTGTATTGGAAGTTATTGGGATAGTTTCTCCTCTAGGACCCATCACTTGCTCAAGACCAAGTCCAAGCTCCGCCAACAATATTTAATTTTATAAGCAAACTTTGCACCGCCCCGGAAGCACGGGCACTGCGCATGACGCAGTAAATGTATGTATGGAGGGGCGGGTGCTCTGCTGCTCCTGACGTCAGTGCTACTGCCCTGTCCCTTTTACCTTGCGGATTCCGAAAGCGGAGGAAGTGATAAAGGTAAAATATCCAATATTAGATTCAATGTTGTATTATTGTGTTCTGGTTCTAATTCTTCGTCATGGTATGTGTATTCCGGGTTCGAGCGTTAGCTATTTTGGCATAAATTATGTGTGATGTACTTATTGTTACAGTCAGTAAGAATCTGGAGCCTACGGTTATGAAATCGCCCCGTCAAATTCCCAAATTAACTAGTCACGTCAGCCTTATTATCTAACCTTGACTCTAGTCTAGTCAGCCAAAATTTATCAGCCTCTGCGTATACATTGTATGTACCGTACATTCGGTACCATATTTACTATACTTACTCTAATCTACATGTCTGCATGGCTTCTGAAAAAAAAATCGAACTCACTGTGTTATGACTATGTCTATGTCGTATGACACTCATGCAGTGGTCAGTGCAACTGCTAGCTAACTGCTAGTAATAGCCTATGGATTCTACAACTACTGCTTGTAGTACAAGCAGTAGGCCTACAACAAATTTGCTGATAACGTAAATCCGACATTAAGGTCTGTGATATCACAAACAAATTGCGAGAGACATTTCACATTTATAAGGCATATTGTAACTATATCGAAAATTCATATCTCCATGGGAATGTACGGTATCTAATTTGTTTGACAATGGTGTCAAATGGAAGATCTTTTAGAGTTCTTTAAATTATTTAATCATTAAAAATGCCTAAATGCTGGTTGTTTTGTGTTTTGATTTTTTTAAAAATTGATAAAATATGATATTTGATAATGATTTATGATAGATTAATGAAATACCGTACATGAAATTAAACCTAATAATCTCCTCTATTAATAGTTTTAATATAGCAATAGGTGTCAGATTAATAGCCTATCTTGGAAGATGTGAGAAGAAATAATCTGGAAATTGGCAAATAACGCCCCCTGGTGGCAGGAAATAGTAGGCCTAATATTCCCGGCTGGTTACAGACTATTACAGGCATTTTTTGATTCAGCCTACTTGACTTGGTATAAAACCACCTGTTACCAACTATTACCAATAGACATTAGAAATTAACTCTAGAAATTGGTAAAGGCCTATTTCAACTGGATTGGCACCAGTTTCCTAGAACTAGTAGAAATTATAATACGGTACCTATAATATAACCATCAAATCCTTGATTTCCCATCCCTCTGAAATGATTCTCTATTATATCGTCTATATACCGTACCAGAGAATCATTTCAGTGGATGATTAAGGATTTGTTGCTGATTTTTCTGATTCCGGGAGCCAGAGAATTACTTTTATAAATACCAGAGCTATACATACAATCAAACAATGTACGTTATATATAGCTGTGTTAATACCGACCCGTATAATACGTTATGAGGGACAAAACGCGTTTTCAAATCTAATAGGCCTACCGGTACCTCCCTGCATTGTCTGAATATAATTCCCAATAATACATCCATTTATCATTTATGCTGGTATATTTATCGGTGTTGTTTCTTACAGATCGTGCACTCTCCACTTAAAAGATGGCCTCTGAAAGACAAGATCTGGTGAATAGGACCGAGGAACGCATAACTTCCTTGCAAAAAGCATTGAAGACGATACAGGCCACCCGCCAACGATTGAATGACAGCTCGGTTGAGGTTAGTATGTCAGTGATACACTTGCGGTTTTAGTTACCGTACCGTGTTCCACGCAACTTTAGTATGTGATAACATTTTTGCATTTATTTCAGTAGCAAAACAGATACAATTTATGTTGATCGTGTGTGTGTGTGTGTCGCCTGCCTCACACTTTTAGCTACTCGTTTAAACATGTTTAAAGGGAAAGGGTTTCTGAAAATCTTCAATAATTCATTGTCATATCCATATGTTTGTAGGTGAAATCTAAAATCCAGTCGATCGTATCTAGGCAGTTGGAGACTCTTAGAAATAGAGAAGTGTGGCTGCTCAACCAAGTAGATGTTTTAGAACAAACGAAAGAGCAGGTTCTGAGAGTCCAAGAAGACACTTTACATCAGGCTCTGGGTAGTCTCAGTAACTCACTTGAATATTCCATGGTAGATGATGATGGACTGCACTTCTGCACTAAATTATCAGAAAGCCTTGAAAGGTAAGCTTAGGCTTGTTGCATGAACAACTATATTCCTTATCATACTGAGACTTAATGCTGCACTCTCAATTGACATGTCAATAACTAAAGATTTTCCACTTTTGTAATAAATACCAAATGTCACGATGGAGTTAAGTAATCAGCTTGAGACCGCTGGGTGGAATATAAGAGACCCGCTCTTTTCCAACCCATCTTAAAGTCATTTGACCAAAATTTTGGAGGATTTTGTCCGGTTGCTTTTGCTACTGGGCATTCGACTTCAAGTGTGTGTATAAACTTATAACAGCAGCAGAATATTGATAAATCCAGTCCTATACCTTAGTTACCTGAGTCATAATATGAGTAAATTTGGTAACAGTGGGGTGAGAGTGCAGCTTTTGATGTTCTGATCATGTATTTAAACTAGATGTTAAGGAAATGGGATACATGTAATTTGTTCAGTCATGATAAAAAAGTATAACCAAGAGATAGAAACAAGGCAGGGAATATCAGTCTGTATACCCATAGTAGATAAAAAAAAAATAGTCATTCTGTACGTACTATATCGCAATAGGAATATTGTCTGAGATAAAGCCCTATACTCGGTCTCCGTGGCAAAGAGAGCGGTATCCTTTGATGTTCCTGTACTCTGCCATACTACTCTCCTCCCTCGCTATGGGAGACGGGGTATAGCTGATCAATATGCACTAGGAATAAGTTATTACCTTTCTTTTCACGTTTGCGCACAGGCTTGATAGATTGGAACTCCGCCCGCTTGAGTCTTCACTGCTCAGTTTCCGTGCTGATGTTGGGAAACTTCGCACCGCTATCCGTGAGTTTGGACATGTAGATTCTAGAGGACTGAACCTTGAAAATGCATTCGTACAACATGGAGAAACTCCTTCCCCTAGCCTTCCCCATGCCTTTGAGGACTATGGAGATGCGGAACACCATGTACTCTACAAAACCTTGGCAGATATCAAACATGAGACTGATAATGACGAAAGTGTAAGTTACCAACGATTTTACCTTTGTTATGAAGCAGAAGAGTAGTTTTGTTATAATAATTCGGTTTACTGTTTTGTCAATTCATATCATAGATCTATATTGCCGGTAGATATATCTCAATCTCGATAATTTTAACGGGATTCAATGAATCTTAAATGCTCCTACACTTATATAAGTTAATATTAACTTTGCAAGTAAATACATTTCTATGCGAAAGTATTTCCTAGTTATTGAGAATATACTCTAGTGCAAGGTTATAGTACCCTTATGTTCATTGTATCATCACTAATACTGTAGTAATCTAAGGGATACAATGTACCTGATGTATCATCACTTAAGTTGAATAATCAATTGTGTGTACAGGCACATTTCGAAAGCTGAATAAGGTATAGCGGCCTGGGTGATAACCAGGAATTAATTGAATGCAATATGCAATTTATCATATGAATTTGTTTATTTAGATCAAAGTATCTATACCGAGGCTGACCAAACCAACTGCTGATTGGCTAACTTGGACACCAGAAACTACACCTACGCCAACACCCACTAGGAATGAACGCTTCCATTTCCCACCCTTTCAGGGGTCTGAAGGGAAATGTACTAATATCCAGGAGTGGCTTGCTCAGATAAAGTATGAAACGGCGACGGAAGAAGATGAATACGAAGTTATCCAACCTTCATCCATGAATTGTTAGTATTTTTTCAAGTTCAATGATGTCACACATTATCTTTTACGCGCCACGGCTAGGTTGATAAATAGATCAAGTATACACAGTCAATAACTGTCATACTGTTTACTTTCATGGTATCTGATTTTAATTCACTGTTAACGAACGGATTTTTTTTTTTTTTTTTTTTTTAAAACATGAATTTAGGATGTGCCTTACTGATAGATGAATATTATATGTGTTCACGGTATCTGAGATTACAGTAATTTACTGTTAATGGATGTATCTGACTGGCATCGATATTACAACCAATACATAGTTCTTACATACCATTGATGCATTGGGAAACAATATTATTGAGTTCTCGATATTTTCGTTCCACAGGGCCTGAATCTGCATGTACCCAGCAGGATATGACTTCGGATCCAGAAACGGCGTCCAGCGAGACCAGTTTTCCTTACTTTGATTTGGTTAAGGTTTCTTCTGTTGACAAGTGGCTGAAGCCTGGAGGTTCTGCGGCTGGAGATGAATCGGTACAGATGCTGGCTTACTTCACCGAGGCCACGAGGAACAGCCAGCAGTGGCTTTTAAATTTCAAAAACCAAGTGAGGCGACTGTGTTTATCATTTAACTATTTGAGTTGTGGAGGATGTTATGTGTGAGAGGGGGTGGAGAGGGCCTGGGGTCTACAACTTCCAGGGTATGAAATCTACCAAGTCGTAATATAAATTCAAAAAATTAATTTCCACCGTTGTTTTCCTTGGAATTCAACAACCAACCATTTTAAGGGTCTAGATCAGTTAGTAGTGATAATGTAATATGATATGTTTACTAGCGATAAAAGTCATCTAGCCTTAATGATAAGTCATCAAAGTATTGATCGATTTTCCCGTGGATCCCCATTGTTACTTTTATTGAACGATTGTTCCCCACTCTTATTTTTTAACATCTACTTTAACAGATGGAGCGAATAAAGGAATGTAGCCATGGAGGATGTACCAAAGCAGAGGAGCCCATGGTAGACATAGAAAATTTGGATCGACTGTGCTGTATGGAAACGAGCCCATCAGTCGTCAACAAAGCTAATAATCTTTGGCTTCTTTTGGGTGACGATGATAAGGATGTGGATGAAGTTCAGTTCCTCCAGGAGACGTGTCGAGCAAACGAAACATGCAACTCCTTCTCCGATTGTCTGTGCGACGAAAACTGCTCGTCGAACTCAGCTAGTCCTGCGTCGAGTTGTCATACTAGTCCTAGTCACACCCCTAGTGATGGTTGGTTCAGTGATATCCCAGCGAAGTCCGAGGACTGGTTGTGCAAGCCTAAATCAGCTACCCTTGAGTCGGAAATAGAAGAATCGCCCCTTTTCACTTACTTCCACACTCTTCCATCTATATGTCATTATTGGTTGCAGAATTCTTGCTCTACGACCTCGACACACGCTGCCCCCGAGACTCCCAAGAACCTGTTCTCGGTTTTCAATTCTAAGGCCCCCCTGAATACCTGGCTTCTACCAAGAGGTTCCTCATGCGGAGATGACCATTGTTCATTACCAGGACTTCAAAGTCACTTCAAATCCTGCCTGTCAAGTCCATTATCCGTCTGGCTTAAGAGATGCTCAGAGACCAACCCCTCAGGCGATAACACAACATGCTCTAACGACCCGAAATTAGTTGATAATCTAAAAGGCGCGCCTTCGTCTGTAGATGCTTCATTGCAAAAATGGCTGTTTCCCCATTCACGTTCTCTTAACTTTACCACGAAAGCAAAACCTCAAGACTACGAGAGTCTGCCAGAAGCTGAGTTGTCTCCGTGGCACCGTAAAAGGTCTCTCTCTGCTGAGGACTTAGACATGGAGAAATGTAGTGACGTATCCACTGCTGTTTCTGTGAATGACGTCTTCTCAAAGATGGGGCTCGGACAAGGTTCATGGCTCAGGCCTGGTGGAAATTGCCTTCTTCAGGCTGAGAAAGAGAGTCAAGATGAAGATGAAAACGATTCCATTTGGCTCAAGAAAAAGGAAGGAAATAAAGAAAAAAGAATAGTTCATGGCGACGGCGCACTTTTTCAGTGTTTCCATGACAATCAACTATCAAAATGGCTTTGTAAGACCATGGATTAAACGAAAAACAATAATACCGTAACTAGATACCCTGCCAGTCATTATAAGCATCCATGTATTAAGTATGGATCTCTCCATACTACTTAACCGATAATGCAATACTTTTTTTTGTATAAACCACTATTGGAAATCGTCTCTCGATCACGCGAGTTTCATAATTTGTAGGGGTTACCTTTGTTCGAAGAAAATGTAGGATCACGTTCTAAGCTGAGATGGTTAGGTGATCCCGCGATTGGAGTAGCAAATATTGAGTTAATGGACGGCTGTGAGCAAATTAAATTAAATAAGGGGCGCAGTTGCATCGATGTATTGACCAGAAATCCCCATAGTATTTAAGCATTGAGGGCGATACAAATTCACTTCATTGCTCGTTAGAAGTTTGAAGATTCTGGTGCGTATTTTGCAACTTTTAAATGTGATATTGGCCTTATATAAATGAAATAAAAGATAATGATTAAATTTGTTGGCTCTGCACATGGATATCTAGGGGTTAGAATTCTTAAAAACTTAGAATGATGAAAGAACAGAAGCCTATGGGCATGTCTACAACGCGTAATCAAACTGGTGCAGTGGCGCGCCTCAAAATTCCTCTGGGACTACCTTGTCTCCCTATACTCCTCTTCTGAATTACTACATGAGCATTATTTTTTCCTGTGATCAGTATTGGTAATATTCTATTAGGTTGGGTTTTTTTTAAAAGATTCGCGTATATATCTTTTGGGAAGGAATTACTTCGTTACTGTGCCACATTGAAAAGGTGCGATATGTCTTTTGAATAAAGGTTGTCGATACAGACTTTTTGGTCAGTTTGTTGTAGGTATATTTCTTTGCTTTTCAACTAAAGAAATCCGATGTTTTCGTGAATTAAACATTTTACCAGCGATAAAAAGCAGTTATGATGGGAAACAAATGGATGAATGACTACTACAAGCCCAATTAAAGAAAATCGCGTGACTCCTAAACTCCATCCTAAATTTATTATTTTTTACATCTGCAATGTGTCCTATGTTAATGTAAATATTTCAATTATAATAATATAGTAACTGAAATCATATCCCTTTATCGTGAACTGTCGAGATATATGTATGAGTGCGGCTAAGCTTAGGATGGGTTTATTACAAGTGGGGTGCAGTTCTAAACAAAGCATATTTAAAATGTAATTGTTCAGAAAAGCTCACATAAAAATGATTAGAATAAGTTTGAGTTATCTTAGAAGGTATTTAAATACCAATACAGTAAAAATATGGCAATGCACATCCTCCCAATAAGAGGCTCTATCCATAGTGATAGCCTTGATATGTCTTATAAAACAGCCCGCGCGTCAATATCGCACAATTTTGAGTAACAACTGACGCGCGGCGGCGCTCCCCTTTTAAAATAACTGATCGCGTCCACAGACTGTCCACTGGGGAGTATTTGTTTGGATTTGCCGGGACTGAACCTGAGATTAGAGAATAATATTTCACTTATAGCACCCTTCATATAGCATGCGCATATATAATAAATATATATATAATACTTTTATTCAGGATTTAATATACAGTTACAATACTATTTGTTCATTCAATTAGATCATTCTCAAACATTAATTCAAAATCCAGGAAGTGGGTAAGGACTTCTACTTTTGCAGGTCTTCCAAAAGACCTCCCGATAAATAATAAGATAATATAACAGAACTGATTCTCATTTCTTCACTTAAAGCTAACATTTCACTTTAGGTTTGTTTCATATACCGTCTCGCGGCTGATATATTTAACAAACATAATAAGTCGGCTATTACAATTTTAATTTTAATTCTATTATATTATAACAGAGCATCTATGATCTACTTCATAGTGTATAATTTTATGGCTCTTTTCATAATAATAACGATTTCTGTACTTCATTGACCGTTTCATGGGTAAGTTGAGCATTATCCAACAGTTTTTGGCTCAGCTCCCTTATTCTTATAAAATTGAAAACATAGATCCCCCTCCCTGCCCTATCTACTGATTGACATGTCTCCAATAGTAGCAAACAATGTAGTATTTCCCCATTTCCCTTCCCCTTCCCTGTCGCTATATCGACCTTCACTTTTTAAGATGGGTTTACAATCCCATTACATGCTTAAAGTAAAATTATTTCAATAATAATATTGGACGGCATTTGAGATTTGTTTGTGGATGTATACTACTACTATTATTATACAATATCAACCAATCTCTCAATCTTAGACTATCATACATACAGCATTTGTGGACATATATATTTTTAGCTATCATTTTTCATTTTCCTTTGATTTTCTCCATCTTCTAGTATTTGTGACAATTTCTACTAACGAGTCTTGCTTTACATGACCTAGAGACTGTTTTGATTCTTATGCAATTTATTGTACTTAGTGTGGTGCAGTGCAGGGTTCTACTGAGCGCCTGTACTGTCCATTTAAATATAATTTCATCCCTCTTCCTGTGTTACTTTAAGGAATTTGTCATATGTTTGAACATACTTATATCTCAGATAATGTCTGAAACTATGCCTCTCTTTAATTAACTGGACTTCATCTGGGAGGTTGTTCCAGAGTTGAGTCATCGTATAAACATATGATTTTTTAAAAGTCTCATTTTTAGGACTAGGAACTATCAGTTTCTTTCCTTTTGCTAAACGTCTAAGATTTACGCTTCTGGTGTCCAGGAATTCATCATTTGTCGAACGTAGGAATGCCATGTCCAATACGTGTGAGTCACGTCTTGTTTGTAAGGTTGTTATGTTAAGTGTTTTATGGATCTGTTCCGTACTCATTAATTTTGGTAAGTGTAATATTATCTTTAGGGCCGAATTTTGTAATATTTGCATCTTTTGTAAACGAGCTTGTGCAGTAGCAGAATAGAACACATCACCATAATCAATTATGGGTCTTATCATGACCTTGCCACATGGGACACATGCCAGGAAAGTTCTTTTATCTTCAAGAGATCCACAAAAGAAAACACAAACGTATGAGGGGAGAAATGGGACAGTCCTATTTCTCCCCAGTGTTTTTTTTTTCATGAAAAAAAAATTATATTATGTTCTAACTGTAAATCTGATTGAAATCTGATTGAAATCTGATATATGTACCTTCACAACAATTGAAAGAAACAAATCGCCAATATAGCGTGTTTGTTGGTTGACAAGATAATATGCGTGATATAGGCCTAAATGGTAGGCCTACTGACAGTAGCCTACTACTGTCGAGCAAAAAAAAAAAAAAATCTTTTTGTGGCACAAAATACAAAAACGCCTGTGTATCATTTGCAGCAGTAACACCATATTCAGATATTTAAACAGACAAAGGAGAGACTAAACACTTGTTTTCCCTGATGATGATGGGATTAATTCATGCTTAAGTGGCGGGTGTCCTATTTCTCCCCCGTCCCATGTCGATTATACTTGTTCCGGATACTCGTCACTCTGTGAGCGGCAAGGCCAAATCATGGAATAAAGCCTACTATTTCGTTGTAGGTTAGCCGCGATTAATATGAATATTTGTAATGGAAATATAACTTATTAACTTAGAGTTAGGCCTATGTCTTAATTATGTCTTAAAGAGCTAGGCTATACCCTACATGTAGGCTTAGCCTATGACATGTAACACATACACGCGGTCCCTAATTTATAATCTTTTATAGGCCCTATAATCCTGTACATATATACGCGTACATCGCCATCGGCATCGGGGCATTTACTTAATATATTTGATCACTATGTATTGACGCATACAATCTGCATCGATTTTGAATAAATAATAAGGTAGAATGTAATAGGAGTATAGTTTAGCTTAGTTTCTATAGGGTCTGTATACGATGCCCACATGTTTTGACCGATCTGTATGGGTAGAGCGGGAGCGAGAGCATGACTGGTCACATCATAGACATGCCGAAAGTGCCCAAGTCTCGAAGCGCCACCGTGGCGTAGTGGTCGGTCCTGAAACCAGTGTGCCACTTCCTTTCCGCCATCGTTGTTTCTTCTGTTGGGCAGGTATGCGTGAGGCTTAGAATATTTCTATTGATTGTTGCTTCCAGATATGTCCAAACAGTCCAATTATATGGTTTCTAGCAAACAACCGGGCAAAATATTAATGTAGTATCAATTTGGGGTTCATGTCGTGCGAAAAATTCCTTGGGCATCGTTTATTTCTGTTGATAACCTGCCGCCACGTGAGTTCGTGTTGCAATATGAACGCGACTATCTGATATCGCTGTTGTATAACTTACTGAGAGACTCAACAGTCTGTCTTAATATTTAAAAACCTAGAATACCCTTCAATGGCTTACCCGGGGTCCGTAGTTATAAAAGCCAATTGCGAGGGTACACACTAATGTTGAAACCTGATGGCATTGGTCTTTACGCTGGTTCAGATCGGTCTGTCAATGGCTGTCACCCGAGTGACGCACGGAACTGACAGGGGCCAGCCACAGCCTGCATGTAGCCGCTGTCAGTGAAGATGATAGTAAACAGAGCCTGGAAAGCCTCGGATTCAGACAAATAATTCCAGACTTCATTAACTTGGAATAGCCTTGAGAATGATCACAATCACATTGCTTGTACGCTCTATCTATGTCGTATCAGTGCCGGATCTGTATTCTAAACAAAAAAAAGCAGCCAACTTAGGCTTAGGCTTTACTGAGCTTTACTGGGTTTACCTGTTGATATTGAATGATGTCTGTCCTTTTCTTTTCCCTTCTTCATGCATTCAGTACTTCATGCATAGATACATTTAAGAGCTATTGTATTGTTATAGTGTTGACATTCTTATCCATTTTCATTGGTAGTTTCACTGCAGTATAAATGATAATTTCTTTGGACTACGAAATACTGTCAAGACTGAATGCCATTGTTAATCAAGTATGTCTTTTCTATTTTTGATAGGTTCGTGCTCTAGAGAAACACAACTGCAACCATGGTAAATATTAAACTGCTATTGCACCTTGTTTACAAATTAGGAGTGATCAAGTAATTGATATTATTCTATTAATTAGTATTGTGATCATGTTTGTAAGGTACAAATGAAAAGGGATTTTATAAATCATAATATTTTCCTGAAATATGAATAAAAATATCTAAAGTAAAACTAGCGGTACGGTACCATAGTCAGATTTTAAGATTTGTTGCCCCTCTGTCTTTTCTATTTAACTTTATGTTTGTCTGAATACTGATGTGTCTATGGTAACGATTATTAAATATTTATGGTATTGTGTTTCCAGCCTCGCCAAATAATGGAAATAAAGGACTTCCTCCTTACTGCCAGACGTAAGGATGCTGAATGTAAGTAATTCTCAATGCAGTTAAATTTCTTCCAAACCCCAACTCCAAACTATCTGTAACACTTGATCAGACGTAGCCTGGGTGCCTATCTCCGCGAAGCGGAGCTAGGTGGCCTTCTATAAGAGCTTCCCATAGGCGACCGTTATCAACCAATAGCATGCATGTTATGCACAAACAAACTTCCGAATTTATGTCCTAGCTTTCAGTAATGATAAAACTTACTTTATTGACACTCCATGTTGCTCATACTCCAATAGTAAATAAACTAGGGACTAAAATGCTAGTGATGCGATGGGATCGCCGCCATGTGTATTTGAAAATTTAGCACTACTTTGCAAAAGGCAGATTGTCATTCCACTCATAGAGGCTGGCAGAATGAAGCCACGCCTATCTAAGCTGGCTCAGCCAATCCGCTTAAGGGACAGCGAAAATGGTAAAACATGTCTGCAGTGTTGTAGCTGGTTATTGGTCACTATGTATGGTAGGTTTCTGCCTCTTGCGGTCCCGTGACTCCAGTGCAAGATGGCGAAGTACGGCATGGAGTTTTGGTCACCCATTCAGAAATGTATCAGACCAAAACAACACTTAAACTTCGACGGCGGATTACGAAATTGCGGCGAAATATTGCTAGAGACAACATGTTAAAGGTGAACAACTTTGCATGTACCCATTGATTTTTGCCTTCCCACATCATCCACGCCCTCGTTATACGTATGAAATTGTATCTAACCCTGTCTGGAATAACAGGGGGAGAAATTCTAACTAGATCAGACGTGGCTACTTAGATCCTTCCCCTTCCCTGTAAACACTTTACTTGGTTGTTTGAAACATTTGATTTTACAAGGCATTATGTTAAAATGAAACTATTTTCTTAGCGTCGTATTATTCTGCATTCTCAGTTATAGCGACAGAACAAATCGCACCCAATTTACTCCTTGTTTGACCTATGGGAATGAAGTTCTCAATATTTTGCTCCTGTTAATAGTTATGTTAATTCAACAATTTAAAGCCAAATCGGCAAAACCGTGAAAGTGAGCGATAATAAGTGAAACCACTGCAGCAGATGATTTCGGCGGATCACCGAACTGTAAACTCTGCCCTTCAGATATGTGGGAAACTTGTTTATTGATAGATGTTAACTGAGCCTGAGGATGCAACTTTAATCTACGTGTTCTACGACTATTGTAGTTGTACACAACATTTACTCTTAGATTACAAGTGAGTTGGGGACTGAGTGAGTGAGTGAGATTGGTTGCTTTACGCCCTTATCAACACATTTAATATGGTTACAGGTTATATCAAGGGCGGGAGAGCTGAGAGGGAGGCAGTTTATGATCATACCCAGGAAATAGAGATAGAGAAGAAGGCAGAGAGAGACAGAAAGGGTGGAGCCTTATGAAAATGTTTCTTTAAACATTTTCATGGAAAATGATACATTTACTCTTGTTGCATAAGAATTTTTGCTATGGAAATTGAATCATTTATTGTCCCCCCCCCCCTACAACTGCATGTCGGGTTCAAATCCCTTAGTAGTAGCTGGGACTAAATATCATAGGGAGGGTAGTTAAGATAAGATAATTCTTTATTTGCCATAAGATCGATTCTGAAATGCACATTCCTTTTTTTTTTCAGCCGTAAAGATCAAGAAGAACAAGAGCAATGTTAAGTTCAAGGTACGGTGCAGTAGGTTTCTGTACACATTGGTGATCGAGGACCGGGAAAAAGCTGAGAAGCTTAAGCAGTCTCTCCCACCAGGTAGGTGAACAAAATAATTAGCTTCAAACTGTTAGCTTCATTGTGAAGCAATGGTGGAACTAAAGACAACATTGCTGATTTGAAGATTATTTATTATGTTTACAAATTAGGCTAAAATAATATAAGTTTTGTAAATTGAGAATTTTTCTCTTTATTTTCTTCACTGCCTTTTTGTATGTTCTGGCGAAACAACTTAATTTTTAAAATTTGCTACACATACCACTACCATGTAAATTAAATTTGTGGCAACTTTACTTATCGGTACTACTTTTATTTCCAGGTCTCCAAGTCAAAGAACTGAAGTAGATTACTCATCCATCCTTACACCATCTGTTATCATCATGTGAAAGTAATAAAAGAGAAAAGGAGACCAAATGGTGTTGTGTTTTACTTCGTCTACGTTCACGAGGTCTCGGATCTATACCGTTCCCCATAAAACATGAAACTTTTTAAAGCAGTGTTCCCGCGGTCAGTAAACGTCAGTGATTTTGATTTTGGAAACTTGTTGGGGAAATTCTTGATATGTTGGTGAATCAATCCAAAATGTTCGGTCCCGTGGGTACCAGCCAAACACATTTTGATTTTACATGGCCTTCGATAATTGAATTAAACCAACCCCTTTGAATGTGTTTATTGTGACAAAATAATTTAAATGGCCCTGAAAAAGATAATCTCGCTGTTAAACAGAAAAAAACCTTTTGTTTAAACTGTTGTCTCATAAAAGAGCATGGTTAAGGCCATTTCTTGCGGGAATCCTGATCTGAGGTCTCATTTTAATTTCTTATTCATCAACTAAATACTTTGAATTTTAACGAGTGAAATGTCTGAATTATTCCTATAGCCATGTAAAAGTTATTACTTAGGATTGCCAAGACTTATGGGAAAGTGGAATATATATTTAATGGTTAAATAGTAAAGATATTTTGTGGGTAAAATATCCGTTAGTCGTCATCATCGAAATAGTAAAGAATCTACCTTTTGTCCGGCCGTATTTGTCTCAAATCCTTGGAAGCAAATTACAATATAGTCTAATCTAAGAACTACAGAAAAAATGACTTTTCTTGCTAAGTTTTATCTATCCCTATTTGATAATGAATAATGTGGCCTAAAGTTAATACCCCTTCCCCAGTAATTTATTCACCAAGGGAAAAAATGCATTAATTGCCCTGGTAATTCCAGTTCATCCTTCAACCTTGTTCTTTCAAGTGGGTCTCAAGGATCGAATTGACCTCTTGCTAGCGCCTCCATGCTCCTCCCACTTTAGCATACCGACCTAGTTAGACTAACCCACTGGACCCATGCAGTGGCCAGTCTACCTCCATAGACTTAGCATGGCAGATCATCTCTGTTCTTTCTTAAATTTCACCCATAATGATATACACACTTTTCCTCCTTTTATAGTTATATCATGTCTCATTCATGTGCGGGTCGGTGTCGTCCCATTGCCCATGAGCCTCTGTTGTGGTCTCACTGGGCCAGTAGTGAATCGCTATTTTGGGTGAGGTCTATTCACTGGCCGATGTGCATACACCCGTCATAAAATCGATCGGATTTTCAAAACCAGGGGTCCAGTTCAAGGACGAAAAAAACCATCCGATACAGTAATGACTTAGTTACAACACAGTCGATCATTTGGGGTAAAGAGTAGGATGTGGAATTAAGATTAGTAATTAGGAGTAAATTCATTCTAGTGGCATTTTTGCATCATAACTTCATTCTTCTGAAATAGCTTCTGCAAAATGGTGTAGGAGATTTCATGATTTTCAAGTCCTTAGCGCAAAATCAAAGGACTTTAAGCTATTAATATATTAACCAGGTCTCGCTGATAGGGGTATGATCCATTGAACATAATGCATTACACATTCTAATACTTGATATATAGCTAAGACTAATAGTAAACTCATGGCTACTCTGAAAACTTCCCCATTCTTTCTGGATAGAAGAATAAATTTATAGTAGCGTATATAACCGATTTAGGTACGTTGGAACTCAAAACGTGATTGGATAGTTTGTTTTAATAGTTCATTTATTCAATAAATAGTCTCATAAAATCACAAGCAATTTCAATTGCTGTGGTATTTTTTAAAAAAATAGAAAAAACTGGGTGATAGACAGACCCTCTGCACGAAATTAATTGTATGGAAACAACTTCACGGGCATGGGCCATGTAAGCTCTGAAATAAAAAAAAGTACAGTTCAGTTAGATGTATCAATTTAAATTCGTTAATTTAGTCTGAATTTTGATTTCTGGGCCATGAGAATTTTTTCTAAAAAATTAGGATTACCATTAAGATAGGCGACTTATCATAATGGATAGAATGCAATCGACTGAGATAGGAGATTTAGTTTTTGGTAATCTTTACAAGGCAAGTCTCGAACTAATGCTGGTACTCTAGATTTTGCTCAGGGATTGCACTCATTGTCATTGACATAATAAAATAAATTCCAAAAATATTTACCACTATCCAACACAACATCGTACGGGTCTTCGTAAACCTTTAGGTATTCATCTGGGAGAGTAATGCATGTGATGTCATCAGTCTCTAGTAAATAGCCTATTACTCCTGAAAATAAAAAGTGGGCGTTTCATATTCACTTATCACTTCTTATCGGATTACTCATTTTTTTGACTGATTTAAAAATACTTAATTTTTAAAGCAATTAAAGCCTATTTTAAAAGTTCTGAATTTTTAGATTACGAATGCAGGAATATTCTATGGAAATGAATTTATGTACATAAGCTGTTCCTATAGCAGAGTATGAGATGACTAATTTTCCATTAAATTTGTATTGAAAATTTAACTTGTACAAACGTTTGACATTCGTAAATATGTATTACCTTGCTGAGGCAGTAATTCTGGAACTTTGTCATGAAGAAAATCCATAGTATTTTTCAACGCAACCTGAAAGAAAGTGGTTGATTTATTAAAATCCAAATGTCAGGATGTATAAAACACACACTTTACAAACAATACATTGGTAGTTAATATATATCAGGGTTGGCATAACGATGGTCTGCTACTGCGGTTCCCCATAATATACATCTGTACCCAGTGGCTTCCTCCTCTGCTCTTCTGCAAAGACTATCCCCTCAGTCCCACACCCTGTAATTGTTGTAAGATGGTAACGGTCTCCCATTCATTGCGACCATTTTTGTTTCAATAGATTTAAATTACCTCTAATGTAAGATTAACATATTACTCTAATAGTGTACACTTTAGAATTAGTATGGAGGAATGAATATTCATTAGCTTGTGCTTTTTTAATCGTTGGTACTATACTGTTTACAAATGCCTCGATTCTATAATTAATTTTCTTCATAACAAAATAACCACTTTCAAGTGTACCTCATTTGGAACATTTACACCCTCCAAGGATTAGTGGTAAGATATGAATTCTTACCTTAGGCTGTCTAGCAATATAAGTTCCAAGTTTTACGAGTTGGATAAGCATTTCCGTGACGAGTTTGTCTGGTGTATCGTTCATATCCATCTCATCAATTCTCTGTGCCTCGATATCTAAGACCCGGAAACTCCAGGATTGATAAAGGCGATGTGGAACCTACAAAGTGTCAAGAAGTATTCTCTTCTCTGTCTTTAGCATTATATATATATAGCGTTATGCATGTGAGAAAAAAAATATATATGTGATAAAGAGTTTGGGACTTAGAACTAGTCCTGGTAAAAATATGTAACAACAAATATAGAAACTGCGACGAATGCAGAAAATAAAACTACATGTATATTTTATAGCTACCCATTATCTCGGAAGTCAATTAAAGAAGGAAACTTGAATGGGCCTTTGAATAAAAGCGCTGTTTCGAAATTAAACCTATTACAGTTCCTAGAGCAGTATTCTTCCTAAGATACCGCGTACACTATCGGATCAATGTAAGCTAGAGGACATATTATATGCTCGTATAACAATGATTTATAGTAGAAGAGGATACATCATGTGAAACTATCAATATTTTGGACTGTTCCAAATTCCCTTCTGATCGCGCCGATAGGTCACGGCACAGATCGAGTAAAAGCTCCAAGGATCCCTGAAATACAATAATGTAAGGATCTCAACATCAATCAATAGCGGGAATACAAATTTAACTTAATTTGACAGGAATGCAAAGTCTTTCACATCTTATAACGCACATCGATATATGTCTTTTTCTCTAAGTGAAGAGCTCTGGTTTATTAATTCCGTCTCTGGCAATATTTGGTAAATCTTACCTCAACAACATGGACACTATACCGAGGATAAATCAACAACAGGCCAGTAGCACCCTCGCATTGCTGATTATTTTGAATATCCCTAAAGACCTTTTCGAAGTACTCTGGAAAACAACACAGCAATTTATGTATAGAATATACATGCATATTTATTGTGTGTAGTGTACTGAATATAAGTGCGCGGAGCTATATATGATGTGGCAATGTGAAAAGAGCAAGAAATATTATCGCTCTTCCTGAATTAGTAGTAATCACGCTTCACGGAAGAATCGTGAATGATCATTTTTCGACTGCGAGGAAATTTATAGTATTTATGCTGTTAGATATTTACTAAATATTGTAAGACAAGTTAGCTTCAGCTTATGGATACTCACGGCCGATCTCTTGGAAATTCTGGCTTGCTAGTTTGGAAATGATGACCATTCGATGAAGGAGGCTTTTCTAGAAATTAAAGAATAAAGTTGTGTGTAGCTCTGGTGCTCGGAAGAAATTTCATTATAGCTAAAATCATACATTTCTATAGTATGATAGTTGTTTGTACATAAAAACAAGAATTACCCTATTTTCATCCCCTTTAAACCTTCGGAGTAATTTCCACTCGAGCAAAGATTTGGGTAGTTGGTTAGTTTCCTTGTCATTTGAAGACGCAATGCAAAAAGTAGAGACATTTTGTCCCTCCAAAGTTGCGTTCAATTCCTTAGTGCTTCCCCTGCGTTCTCCAGTCTCATTCACTTCTACAATAGGATCCATGTTATAACTTTCTTAATTCCATACCACGAAGCTTCCAGCGACCATCCAGGAAAACACTTTTTTCATTAACAAACTTCGGCTGTCATCATACACACGGTTTACACTCTTTATCCTGTGTAGTGTACTTTTCTTCTAGCCCGAATAGTCAATCGCCTTCAACTAGACACGCGTATGTATGGGTTAAAATAACTCCGCAAGAACTCACTAAATCGTCGTTGTTGGCAGTGAGGTTGTCATGCATTAGTATTACAACATAGTTTGCTTAACATAGCAGTGCACTGCAACATTTGGGTGTGTGATGCCACGCCCACTCAAAGGCCTGAATGCAAAATCATTTTGCTTGAAAGATTTTCTTTTAATACAGAATACTGCATATGGAAGTGTTACACAAAGTAGAAACACACGCGAAATAGTACTAGTCCGCGGTAAGGGGTTCTGTATTAAACTCATGGGTATGATATTTTTCTAATGCATGGTCACATGCACTTGGAAAATGATATATACTAGTTGATAGCTAGAAGCCAAATATAAATTGAGGCTCATTTTATATTTATACTGATATTTAAGCGCTAAGTTGTATACAGTGTTTTATCAGGGAGAAACATAGACGTAATCCAGGAGAAAGTACACCCCAGGCTAAGTCGAGTACAAGAATGACAGTTTGTATGAGACCCTTCTGAGGCTTGCCAGAATCTTACATAATCCTCAAGGATAACAAAGCCTAAAATACAGATTAAGACCCGAAGAGACAAACCAATAGAAACATTTTGAAATCAATATTTTTATGGCGGAAGGCTTATTGAACACATTACCGCAATACAACAGAATGACTGGGCGAGTGGCACCCAACAATAGCTAGGCAAAGCCCAAGTTTGCAGGGGAAAGTTATTTGGAGTTACGCGCTGAATGACAAGTCGCACAATAATTAATGCTCTTCCAGCACTGGGAAATTCAACACACTATCTGAACCAGGCAATGTTTTTTTTATGCAAACGTCGCATCGCATAAAACGGCCGAAAGATTAGAAAAAAACACTCAAGCATCTCGACATAAAACCAGCAAACTAGCCTAATTTTACCAGAAAGCATAATTGGGCTGACTCAATCATTCACGTCAGGAAACAGGAGAATCGAGCCGATCTTTAAGGTATGTCCAATATATGCATTAGCGTGTGTACGTATCATTTTCTGAATATATACATATTGCGTATTTGCAAGGATAATTGCATGGAAAGGGGTCTGGCTCCTGACAGCGGTCACATCTGAAGCTATATTTGAGTGTTTCCCCCAAACCCTCCAGAGCCCCATTGAAAGACAGAATTTCTATTCAAGAAGGGGTTAATGAGAAGCTGTAAATTCTTTTCGCTATTATTTATTTGAGGTATATCATCTCCGGACGGATTTTGTAAAACATATGATGAACATTTGTACTATTTGAATCGCCGAGAAGTGGGGACTATGATCTAGAAATTATTGCATACCAATCGTTCGTGCGGTTAGTAAAGGCTTTAAAAGCTACTTCTGGAACAGAGGTATAGATATTTGGACGTTCATTCGTTTTGGAAGGGGCGACATCCTGAAATGTGAAATCCGCTCCTCCGATCGGCTCCTCTTCTCAATGGTTGAAAACTGACATTTTGCAAGATGGAACTTTTATAATTACATGGACTGAAAAGTATGAATAGCTGAACATGTTCACAGATTGTAAGCAGTCGAAGTGTATTTGTCATTAAATAAAACAAACCCATAAAACAAAACCAAAATGAATTTGACCATAGAACTTGTGCCTAAAGGCAAAAAAAAACTGCAAAAAAGACTTGCTGCAGGGTGAAAAAATATGTTACTTGTACAGAGGTAAATTTTAACATGCGCTACCATAATATTAGAGTAATCTACATGTTTTAGTCAATAATTCAAGAAATTCGCGATAGGATGAGGGTTCAAATGATAAAAACTCAAAAGGGAAAACATATATATATCATCAATGAATACCAGTATGCTGATTAACTAATATCTTCTCTTTTTTTTAACTAATAACTAATATCTGTATCCAACAATAATAATCTTAAAAGAATTAATGTTCAGGTATTCCATGTGTAATACATTATAAAGACAATTTTATTTTGGATAATTCAGTTATTAATATTTGTGATTCCTTGTGAATTAAAAATAATATGAATCCAGTATAAACCATTATAATTTAAATTGTGTATTGTTTGGCTACACATATCATTATTTGATATAGCTAGGCGCAAGGATTCGAAGGTGTAATACAATTGTGAGCGAATTAATGTGTACACCAATTAATCCAGAGAGACCGAAAGACAGAACAAGAATATTGTTCCCAAATTATCTGGATTAGCCTAGCAACCATGGATATATTTGTTTACTTTGTAGCTCCTTGTGAATAAAAGTAATTATTTGTACGACAGGAAACAACTCGCTACCGATCCTCTTGTGGTCTAATCGCTCGATGTGTACTATACTCGAGGATATCGCTCTATTCGAATATTTAAAATTGCATTCGCAAATGAATTGTGATATATGATCCAGGGTTTCTACATCCGTAATAATATGAAATCGGTAGAAAATAATTTCCTTAACCAAGTGCAACTTTTATTATCTCTAAGGTTAAAATTTTTACGTATTACGTAATATATACTTTTACGTAATGCTGCACATGTAATATGTCCGGCCTTCACGTGGTCTATCTGGTATCATGTATTAACTTTAATTCATCGTGTATTTTATATATCACTTTCTGGACCCATGCGCAGACAGTCTAGTAGACAGGTGAACAGGGTTTGAGTAGCCAGGAATCGACCCACCTGCTCTCACCTCGGCGGACATATGAGAGCTTGTATTTTTGCATTGCTTCATGATATTTCCTTTTAAATTCGTGAATATATATTGTATGTTGTTACGTAACGATTACGTAATATGGTTACAAAACGTAAACAAAAACAACCCAAACATATTTGGTGTATTATGATAACTTGTATTTGATTTTTCAGGATTTCATAAATCAAGTGGTTAATGCTCCTTCTATTAATTTTAATAGCATCTGATTACCTCACGCAATAACGTAACTAACAATATTATGTTGCAATCGAATTTATCTCAGTTATTTTTATAAATCAACTCAATACTTTACAATACTTCTCATCCAGGTAATGCTAACGTCCATACAGTTATTTCATGGCATTATGTAAGGTTAGGTAACACTACTGATATTTATCTCTCTAAAGATGTGTAATTAGTTTAAACGTGTATGTGATTGAGATTGTTCTACCGGATATATTTAATCCAAAATATTTAGTCCGCGTGGACTAGAGTCCAGAGTTATTTTCTAAATAATAACCAAAGTGACCAAGCTAGCGCCTGATGAGACCCCTGGTGGTCGAAACCACAAGCAACTGGCTGGAATTAATCTAGAGAACCCTCAAAAGTCACATCACCCTGTGACATACTCTAGAAGTTAATTATGTACATTGTGTAAATAAACATTATCATAATTACTTAACTTCCACCCCAAAATACACATTAATCAGAGATATATAATCTGTTTGAGGCTATTTTGGGCTAACCTGGAGATTGTTGCCTTGCAACAACCCCAGGTTGCCAATTGACACCTATTGAACCATGGTAACACAACAGTGTATCCAGGTGAGCCAGGTGGAACGTTCTACTGAGCAGCGCAATAGCTCAGTTGTGGTAGCGCAGTCGGCTGGCATACACATCAACCTAAAGATGTGTAATTAATCTAGCCTCAAGACACCCTTTCAGGCAGTTATCTGCCGTACACTAGCCCGGGCTCCCAGACCCTAACCTGTGTGTAGCGACCAGCAGTGAGATAGAGCGGAGCCAGTCAGAAATTCTCGGGCGACCGTACACCAACTCGGTTTTACCATCAGGATATACTATAAATATTACTTAAAATATACTTCACTTCCTTCCTTATATGTTACACCAACCGTAACACCATGCAAAAAAATGTAATTTGAAACTGTTTAAAAAAATCAACAAAGACCTGTTGAATTAGGTTGTTTCTGATCGATTTTATTGACCAACATTTCGGTTTATGAGTAATTTGTGGCAAATCCTCTCCAACACAATGGAATAGGCCATATAATAATAGTTAATCCACATTATATTTCAAACATACCCCTATATGTATAATTATGGGTCGGGGGCGTGAGAAAATATACCAATTCAAGACTTAAACAATTGTGGAAAATACACCTCTACATAACCAAAACAAAAGGATTGTTTATAATCAAAGCAAAACCAACTATGATTAAAAATACCTAGAGGATACGATGGACCTAGTCCTAGACCTAGGGCCTAGGCTATAGTATTACAATTTATAACTTTTCATCCTAATTTATTAGAAGTTACTAAATTGTACATTTTCTCACTCCCTGATACATATGGTATGAAGACGAGAGGAAAAACTATTTTCATCACAGTCAACCTTAACTATATCTTGACTTGACGGCTTAATTTCTCGACTCTGGTGTTGTCAGTCGCCACTGCCCTGGCACTGCACTGATGTAAACAATGGGCGATATTATGGGTAAAACATGTCATGCTACCTGAAAAATATCCAATCATGCCTTCATGCATGTACATATTATCTAAACGTATTCATACCTTATTTAGTGTCCGGTGCCTTTCTTCAACCACTTCAAGAAGTGATTGTCGAGGGCCCTCAACAATTGAATCTTCCTTTTCATCAATCACACTCGCCATCTTGTGTGCCAGTCCGTCTCGGTCGCTATAGAAACAGTTACCTCGCTATATTATTAATGTCCTATATCTATGCAATATATGCACACGATATTAATATTCATATATAGTTTGTTTCAAATAATTAACAACATTGAATAAAGAGACAACTTTATAGTTATAAACTATTGCCTCCATCGTGCACTTTATAACAAGTGCTTTCGGCACTTGGTACTCAACCTACAAGTGCGAGGTATCCTTACAACGAGACATGTCAAGGAACGCGTTCCGGCGTGAAAAAATTTGCCGATTTTGGTGGTCGCTTGGTCGCTCCAAGCGACTACCGAAGCGTAGTAGCTAGTAGCGCTAGCGCTTTTTAGTCCCCGTCTCCCACTCTAATAGGCGCACTACCAAATTTTTGGTGGTCGCTGGTCTCCAATAGGCGCACTATTAATGTAACGATAATGATTAGTGGTCGCATAGTCTCCCACTAGACGCACTAGCAGTGGTCGCATAGTCTCCCACTAGGCGCACTACTTTGACGCGCTCTTTTATTATGTAGCTTTCTTCACCGCTTAAATTAATAACTGTTATCTATATATTAACTATTATCTATTAATTCTTCACCTGATTACTTCTATACCCAACTGAGTCTAATAATTTACTATATATCTAGTTTCTGTGGCCATCAAGACCAGTCCTATGTAATAGTATAATATATATATATTTAGAGAGTTGGGAATGTCAACATATGTCTATATATTTATTTTCCATGTCCTATGTAATAATATATATATACTTAGGGAGTTGGGAATGTTATGAATGACAAGATTTGGGTTGCTGTCGTGACCATTAATTGTCCCTTCATAGGTATTACCTCATACATGTGTATTGGTAGGAGAGGAGTGGAGCCAATGCGGGTTGGGGTGAAATGCTTCGATCATTCTTTGGACAGGTATTGAGTGCACGTACTCCTACCCCAGCCTTTGACGCGCTCTTTTATTATGTAGCTTTCTTCACCGCTTAATAACTGTTATCTATATATTAACTATTATCTATTAATTCTTCACCTGATTACTTCTATATCAACATATCTCAACTCTTATTTTCCATGTCCTATGTAATAATATATATATACTTAGGGAGTTGGGAATGTCAACATATCTCAACATGCGGTGTCTATATATTTATTTTGTATGGCCTATGTAATAATAGGAGAATGTCAAGGGATTGATCGATGGCTGTACACTTCAACCATGTACGGTACATCAGTTCGCTGCCTAGTCTAGAACTTCGAAATGCTTCACCGCTCAATAACTGATGTACCTCTATTAATAACTGATATACATGGATTACTTATATTAATAACTGATGTACATGGATGACCTCCCCAACATTTAATCATTTTGTACGTGGCGACCTACTTAATGTATCGTGCGTGCGCTTTATACTTCAACCAGTTCAACCAGCCTACTCTAGAAATGTACTTCGAAATGCTTCACCTCTGATGTACCTATTAATAACTGATATACATGGATTACTTCTATTAATAACTGATGTACATGGATGACTTCCCCAACATTTAATGATTTTGTACGTGTTGTCTGCTACGTCCTACTTAGGCGACCTACTTAATGTATCATGCGTGCGCATGATGCGCGTTAGTACGTGGCGGCCATGATGCATTGAACGAATACACATCTCTTCTCTCCTTGCTCGTTGCTACACTTCGCTCCTTACTACGTTTTTACACTTCGCTCAAAACATCTGATACATCTCCAAATTTATGTAAGTTAACTTCATTATCATTATTTAACTTGTGTGCTTATAGCAATTCATTGATAATAATAGTATGTACACGTTATAGAAGTGTACCGGTACAGTGTACTTGCGACATTAGACCATTCGTTGCTTAATAACTGATATATCTCTATTAATAACTGATATACATGGATTACTATGTGTCTACATTCTATTAATTGTCGCTGCAACGTTATAACACTTCTTGAAATGCGCCCAACTGCCTACCATTCGTTAGTCATGATCGCTTGTGTTGTTTCTTGTATTATCGCCTCACTGTCAGTGTCAACTTCACAATGACATGTGTCAGTGTCACCGCCTCACTGTCACTGATAGAAATACGTTTGGCATAGTAACAAATAGACGCGCTCTATGTCTCACCGCCTAAATATCACTTGCTTATAATATATATTATATTAATTGTCAACACTTTAGTCATGATCGCTCGTGTTGTTTCTTTAGTCATGATCGCTCGTGTTGTTTCTTGTATTATCGCCTCAACTTCACAATGACAAGTGTCAGTGTCACCGCCTCACTGTCTCCGCATAAATATTACTTGCTCATAATCTATATCGCATATCCCGACTAACAGTCAACTGTCAACACTTGGACGCCCAACTGCTTTAGTCATGCTCGCTCGTGTTGTTTCTTGTATGATCGCCTCAACTTCACAATGACAAGTGTCAGTGTCACCGCCTCACTGTCTCCGCATAAATATTACTTGCTCATAATCTATATCGCATATCCCGACTAACAGTCAACTGTCAACACTTGGACGCCCAACTGCTTTAGTCATGCTCGCTCGTGTTGTTTCTTGTATGATCGCCTCAACTTCACAATGACAAGTGTCAGTGTCACCGCCTCACTGTCTCCGCATAAATATTACTTGCTCATAATCTATATCGCATATCCCGACTAACAGTCAACTGTCAACACTTGGACGCCCAACTGCTTTAGTCATGCTCGCTCGTGTTGTTTCTTGTATGATCGCCTCAACTTCACAATGACAAGTGTCAGTGTCACCGCCTCACTGTCTCCGCATAAATATTACTTGCTCATAATCAACACTTGGACGCCCAACTGCTTTAGTCATGCTCGCTCGTGTTGTTTCTTGTATGATCGCCTCAACTTCACAATGACAAGTGTCAGTGTCACCGCCTCACTGTCTCCGCATAAATATTACTCATAATCTATAGCGCCCGTCACTTATTGAAGTGTCAACTCCAAACTCCAGTCTCCGAACTCGGTACGTATTATAACTTTACAAAACAGTTTAACTAACTTAAGGTGTCAACTCGTCACGTCACAACTGATCATGTGTAGACTCATGTTCACATCTCAAGTGTCAACTTAATCGAACCAAGCGAAGTGTCAACTTAATGGGTACTCATGTTCACACTTGTATTGCTATGTCACGCGACAAGCCCATATATAAGCCATCTCTAACTTCCAACTCGACATATCATCTACTGCCACCAATACTCTACTACAATATCAGAATACTACAATATCTACAATGGCAATCAATACGCTCATTATCGCTGATTCTAGAGGAAGGCAGTTAGCCTCACACCTCGACCTCCCAAACTGCCACTTGCTGACTTTTCGGGGAGCCACCCACAAGAAGGCCTTCGAACGAGCGGCCAGCACCATCCAACGCAAGCAACCGGAGCTGGTCTACTACCTGACCGGCATCTGCAACATCACGCGCATGGACTCCAAACGGAGATGCTATGTCCCACACAACAACATACGAGGACTGACGAGAGCCATGAAGGACATCTTCAATCGAACACGGGCAATATCGCCAAGATCTCTCATCACCTTCGGGCCCATCACAGGGATCGACCTACAGGTGTACAACCGCGCCGACAAGACCCATCCCGACCAAGCAACGTTGGACACTCTGATAGTGGAGGCGAACGCGGCAATAGTGAAATTTAACACAGAGAACGGAGGGGTAACTCCCTGGACAGCTATGTGCGTCCACCGCCGCCACAATCGATACAACCGGCTCTATGACGGCTGCCACCTCAACGAGGCTACTGCCAAATTTTGGGCAAAAAAACTGTCTATCTCTGTGAAATCATCCTCTGCAATGTACCAATTTATGGTCCAATACCTATAGAAACTGTGTCATCTGCTATCTGTACATTGTAAAATTATTCTACTTATAGCTTTGTATAGCAAATAAATTCTAGTACTACTTTATCTTTAAACACTTGTGTTCACTCTTATTCACTTTACATTACGAATGACTACCAATATATTGAATGAAAGAATGAAAATCAAAAGAATGAAAATCGAAAGAATGAAAATCGATTAAATCAATACTAAATTTATCCCAATATAAGTTTTTACGCGCCTATACACCAATATAAGTTTTTCAGCCCCTATCAACATTCGGAAGTGTTATAACGTTGCAGCGACTATCAACATTCGGGTCATAGAAAGAATGACTAAAAATCGACTAACTGTAAATAATAAATTTATTTAATGATATATTTTTTTAAGCAATCTCAACTTCCAACAATATATACAATCAATTCTTATATACACAGCGCCAGTCACAAGCAACAATATGTACAATTATTTACAGATGATGGATGGATGAGAGGGATGGATGGATGAGATGGTGAGACATCAACATACGAGGACTGACGAGAGAGCCATGAACACGGGCAGATCACGGGCAGATCGATGTCCTATAACGAAATTAGATTTTTTTTATTTATACGCCAAATATAAAAGGTAAATCAAGAATTAATATTAGCGGATTAATTACTCATTTTAATTAGATATTAGATATACTACTCCCTAATAGAATATCAATTGATTAATTCAATATACCAACTTACTCTAATAACTTACATTTTAATTAGATATTTTTTAATAATGATTAATTCAATATACCAACTTACTTTTACTTCTACTGGTTTCTTTGTCTTTGTCTGTTTCTAACATTCGCCTCCGCCTCCGCCTCTTTCTCTGCCAGGCAGGCTTGCATTTTACTGAAAAAGAAAGTGGTCAATTTATTTAGATGTCTCAAAGTATACTTTTTAAACACAGAATCTTATACGATTTATATACATCATGTAGATGTAAAGTCGGAAGTTAATAGTACTGTACTGTAATTTATATACGACTATATACGGTACTGTACTGTACTTATGACCCATTTATATACAATAGTAAAGTCTAGACTAGACTGAAACTCTGAAATATTCGGCTTGGTAAAGTCAGAAGTTAATAGTACTGTACTGTAATTACGAACCTATTTAAAACTCTTGCCAGACTGACTATATACCGTACTGTACTGTACGTTATTATGTCATGCTAAAACAATAACTCTTAATAGTATTTATATACGTTATTACGTCATGCTAAAACAATAACTCTTAATAATATTGTACTGTAATTATGACTATGTGACTATCTATGTAACAGACTGACTATACACGTTATTATGACCCATTTATATACTTTATTACGTCATGCTAGACTAATCTCACATCACACTACGTCATGCTAGACTAATCTCACATCACACTGATTTATATACAATAACTATGTAACAGACTGACTATATACGGTACATTACTGTACTTATGACCCATTTATATACAATAGTAAAGTCATGCTCTACCGCTAGACGGGGTGCGGACGTATAGGCCCCGGGACTTATGGGCCCAGACGTATGGGCCCCGCGCATTGGATGTATGGGCCCCGGTGGGCCCAGCCGTTTGGACGTATGGGCCCAGCTTGGGACTTATAGGCCCCGACCGTTACAGGGGTTTTGGACTTATAGGCCCCGCTTCAAAACTTAGATATATTTTTTTTTAGTCAAATAATTATTTTATTAGTCAGTTTTTACTAGGGACAGTCCACTACTACCTTTACTGACTTAGGACAACCAATTTAGGGTTAGGTTTAGGGTTATTTTTGGTATGGTTTAGTATTCTTCTGAGCCTATAAATCCCGGGACCTATAAGTCCAACGTGAGCGGGCCTTGGGGCCTATAAGTCCAGAGCTAGGCCCATAGGTCCAGGGGCCTATTGGTCCCGGGGCCTCGTCTTGCATGGAAGTAGCTGATAGTGCACGTATACATGTACATTGTATACGGTACCCACCACAAATTTCCGTTCCCTGATTCGAACCCAGATTTTATTAAAATAAAAACATACCTGTAGTTCAGAAATATCCCTAGTATCTATTAATATGTTGATAGAAGCATTTGAAACGTCTGAAATAGACTCGATTCAAGATTCATGACTACCGCCATTTTGGGGAATATTACCCACAATCCTCCTCGATTTTGACGTCATCAAGGCTGAGCCAATCTTGGCTCCATACCGGCCGATTGAGCTGAGGGCGTGGTTGGGTTAAAGTTTGAATGAAGTTTTCCTCCCTTCAGATCCCTAATAAGCCATTTTCTTTGCTAATAGTGAGTGAGAGAGGATATAACTAGACTGTTATGGGTTGGTTTGAACTTAGATGGTTTGAAATGAACCCTGTATAGTCCCGAAAGGTTCTTGTTATTGTGGGCAATAAGAGGGGGCGATTTGAGTGTTGTCAATTCCTGTTTTGGCCAGACTTGTTTAATCCTTACTCGCTAGACTAGACTCTGAAACTCTGAAATATTCGGCTTGGTAAAGTTAATCACCCGTTACCCGTTACCCGTTACCTGTACCGCTAGACTAGACTAGACTCTGAAACTCTGAAATATTCGGCTTGGTAAAGTCAGAAGTTAATCACCCGTTACCCGTTACCCGTTACCTGTACCGCTAGACTAGACTAGACTCTGAAACAAATTTCCCGTTACCCGTTACCCGTTACCCGTTACCCGTTACCTGTACCGCTAGACTAGACTAGACTCTGAAACAAATTTTTTTAACTAGAGAACTTCAAGTCGTAACACCTGGAAATAGTCGGCTTCGGTCCAGGCTGGTTAATCGAGTCGGACCAGGGACCAGAGTCGGACCAGGGGGTGTTTACGCACGAGTCGCGCATTGATAATTCAAGCTGTGTCGCACGCTAAGTTCATCTGAGCCATCATCATTAATTGTAAACATCACATGTCGCGCGCGACATATTCACACATCATTATGTCAGGTGTTATTAAGAATTACTCAGAATGCTAATTGATTCTGTTCATGCTTCATGAAGTACGCGCCAATCTCGAAGCTAGAAATTGAAGAACTTACACGAGTTGGCGCTTCTTGTAGTCCTGATCGGACAACTGCCGATCAATGGCCCTCCCTTGCTCCTCTATCTCCCTCTCTTTCCGTGCGACCCATCCCCGGTACTGGGGGAGTGGGACCCTCGCCAGATCTGCTTCCTTTGCAAAGTTCATGTCCAATTTTGCGTACGTTAGTTTGGCCATGTTAGTTTTGTGCTTGTATTATCTTGCTCGGCAGTCTGAAGTCTGAAGTCGGGGAGAAAATAGGCTGGTGTCGCATGAAACGAAACGAAACTTCCCGTCGAACTCTTCGGAAATTTCGAAAGTAAATATTTTCGGAGGTCTGATTTGACATCAAATTATAAATATACACATTGTCTGATTAACCAGGGATCTCTCAACTCTATCAACATGAAATATATTGTTGGCAAACATTCCTGTTATGGTGTCGCATACATCGTCGACAAGGGGTTGCGACGGAGGCCCACCGCTTACATCGTCATATATAGCGGCAGGTCGGGGATGCCCTCCGATCAGAAAAACAAAGCTGACATAGCCTGTTGCAGGTAGAAAATCCGGGATTATCATTTATTCCATTAAAAAGGTAACGAAATATAGATTCTTCTGCTAAAATCTTAGTGTCTGCTGGTCCTTGGGTTGGTGTAACCCATACGAACTGAGCAGACAAACTCAAAGCAAAATGTCTGAACAAGAACAGGACTCGGTAGCCATGCCGTAACTGGCGTGACCAAGCAGCTAGAAATAGTTGTTTTTCGGCCTTACGAGGAGAATACAGGCCGCCGAAGACGCGATACTGTGCTATTCTTGCTTTTATTCCATGATTCTTAACTTATTACAACTTAATTTGATTTATTTCATCAAATTATGCTGTCCGCATGGCTCACCGATAGTCTCGAACGGTCGTGACGTCACTGTACAATACAGGGAGTTTATATTGTCCACCTTGTGAGCGGCAAGTTATGTTATTGCATGCCTCTGGATATATTTCGTTTTGATTAATATATACTTGGTACAGTTAAGAGACGTCTTGTCTTTAGATAGGAATGGGCATTACTTCTTAAGCGCATGTCATTGATTAATAGATAAGAATATGACAAAAACAATATTAAACAAGATGGCTAGTTGTGCACATTAAACTAGAGAAACTTATTTTACAGTAACAATATTAAACAAGATGGCTAGTTGTGCACATTAAACTAGAGAAACTTATTTTACAGTTACGTAAGGCTCTTGGAGAGAAATCGCTTGGGATATCAGCTGAGCGTTAAACCAAGAGGAAACAGAAATATTTAGGTCTTTAATTTTTTTAATTGACAGCCACAGACACACAATGATTTGATTAAACAAAGGGAAATAAAACCTGTTTCAAGCGATCATTGATATACCAAATCTCGCTCTACTTTGTTTGATAAACAACGACGGCCTAGTGTTTCAGGGTAAAACATGGAAATCTCTGTTGAAATCAACATGTTCAAGATATGTAAAGGTTGTAGAATCGATCAGAAAAGTATTATCTAAGTCTAGCCTATCTAACTTAGAGTTGACAACTGCAAACACTTTTCGAAATTTGGTATTTTTCGATTTTATTTCTTTTCACCCCAGAATTAAGTAAATAGACAATGTTTAGAATTAAGTAAATAGCCAATGTTTAATATAACTCTTAACTTAACAAATCAATTACAAATCAATTACATATAATATAACCACATATAATTTAAATTGACTAACTGTCATGACGCCTTACACCACATATAATTTAAATTATACCAAATATGGTCTTGACTACTGTCATGACGACTTAATATTAAAACACAATAAATGACTGTCTGTATACAAAAGGCTGTGTTATTAATGGTACTTCATTTTTTACAGCTTTAAATAGATTTAAAACCACAGTAACGCTTTAACAAAGGGTAGACTTACTCATGTAATAATCATTAAAGTCTCCACTAATATAAGTTAAAAATCAGATATATCAGATATATCAATCAATCATCTCCTTGTGTAAATATAGTTCTTAGTGTCCTTCCTCAAGGAAGTCTCCTTGTATTGCGAAGACTGGCACTGGGAAAACTGATAAGTCTCAAGGAAGTCTCCTTGTGAACATCAGATATAGGCATATAATTGTCTCCTTGTCTCAAGGAAGTCTCCTTGTGAAAACTGGCACTGAAGGAAGTCTCCTTGTGAAAACTGGCACTGAAGGAAGTCTCCTTGTGAAAACTGGCACTGAAGGAAGTCTCCTTCCATAGTCTCCTTACATATCGACAGGCTGCTTTGTTCTTAGTGTCCTTCCTCTAGTCGACTTGAGGACAGGTGTAGTCTGTACCACTACCCGTCTCCTGCCGTTTCCAACCGGTGTAGATGGCCGAATGTGACGCTTGTTTAAAGTCCTAGTCCTAGTCCTAGGCTCAGGCTCAGGCACTGAAGGATTGCCGTCTTCACACCGCCCTAACTTCTTTCTCATGTTCTTCTTCTTTTTCTCATATTTTTTCTTGAGAAGTGTGTCAACGGCATCTACAGTTGTCGCTTTGTCAACTTCCAAATTCCGTGTCGGGGATGTGCTAACTGAATACAAAAATAATAAAGCCCACGTAATTGGTGTACAATATATTCGATCTAAGCATCTTACCATTCATACTATTTCAATAAGTGATTTCAATAATATAAACTTTAATCAAAATATATTCGATCTAAGCATCTTACCATTCATACTATTTCAATAAGTGATTTCAATAATATAAACTTTAATCATTTGCCATGTAAACTAATTGCGATTTAACTAATACATTTTAACAATAAATTTAACTAAAACAAGCATCTTACCAATCATTTCAGGCAATTGGCGGTATTTGGCAACTGTGGGAGGAGTATTAGCAGGCTGTCTAAACCTTGCCCAGTTTGCAGTCTTTGCAGTCGCAAATTCTTGCACACCGCCAGGTCTGCTACCATCCATCCTCACATCAGAAGCTGGCGAAGCACCCATCCTCAAGTCAAGTCTGCTCGAGTCATCGGGTGATGCAGGTGATGAACGTGAAGCTGGCGCATCATCCATCGCATCATCCATCGCATCATCCATCCTCACAGCAGAAGCTGGCGAAGCACCAATCCTCACACCGCTAGGTGAACGAGCAAGTCTGCTCGAGTCATCGGGTGATGCAGGTGATGAACGTGAAGCTGGCGCATCATCCATCGCATCATCCATCGCATCATCCATCCTCACAGCAGAAGCTGGCGAAGCACCAATCCTCACACCGCTAGGTGAACGAGCAAGTCTGCTCGAGTCATCGGGTGATGCAGGTGATGAACGTGAAGCTGGCGCATCATCCATCGCATCATCCATCGCATCATCCATCCTCACAGCAGAAGCTGGCGAAGCACCCATCCTCACACCGCCAGGTGAACGAGCAAGTCTGCTCGAGTCATCGGGTGATGCAGGTGATGAACGTGAAGCTGGCGCATCATCCATCGCATCATCCATCGCATCATCCATCCTCACAGCAGAAGCTGGCGAAGCACCCATCCTCACACCGCCAGGTGAACGAGCAAGTCTGCTCGAGTCATCGGGTGATGCAGGTGATGAACGATCCATCCTTCCATCACCAACAGGTGAACGAGCAAGTCTGCTCGAGTCATCGGGTGATGCAGGTGATGAACGATCCATCCTTACTCCAGCAAGTCTGCTCGAGACATCGTGATGTGATGCAGGTGATGAACCGGGCTGAGGTTTCTTATATGGGCCTGTGGAAAGGTAATTATGCAATCTTATTATACTGTCTGCAATATACTTTTGGATTGATATTTATATATTATTTTATAGGTAAATATACTCACGTCTAAGAGACGCCACAAGCCCAGTCTTCAGCATAGAATAGTGGTTTTGGGTTATGGCACCCGTTTGCAACATGGACTTTGCTTGGGTGATTACTTCCAACATGGAGTCCAAGTCTAACACCACATGTTCTTCACCCATTTCATCAACCAGGTCTTTGGGCAGACTACTTTCACATGTTGCCACTGCTTCTCTGCTTCGCTTCCTTGGTCCTGGCCGTGCATCACCAGAAGGCAAAACTATTCCGTCTTGAAAAAGTGAAATTATAAATAAATTAAATTATGTGAAATGCCATATAAAAGTATATTGGTATAAAAATATATGGTATAAAAGTAAAAGTAGAACTCACAATTCTCCCACAGCATCGAACGGTGACTGTAACTACTTGCCCAGTCACCATTTGCCAGAACAACTGCAAATATAACGTAGATAAATATATAAATCAGCATCGTACAACAAACTACATTGTATATTATGTTATACTATAATGGTATAGATATTTTCTTTTAATTGCATACTTACTGTCGGTTATCCGTTGTACGACACTGGTCTTGATTTTAGAAGCAGGTACCATTTCTGTAGCTGGGCTGAAGCCTTCGCCCTCATTGTCTTTGGACATAGACTTCCAATGCCCTTTGCCCTTGACGCCACCCACTCCAGTAACTTTACTCCTTAACTTCGCAAAGTCGAGTCCAACTTGCGTCGCAAATTCTGTCATGCGGATATTGAGTGCCAGTTCTTTCTTCTTGTTCGGGTTGTTCTTTTGGTTGAATTTTGTTGTAATTATTGGTATTACGATGGATCCGATCTGAATATAAATAATTAACATATAACATAATAACTCTGTGTGCTCTTAGACGTGACTATATTTACAAATTCGATATAAAATGATAGATAATACAATTATTACCTTATCTTTGAGTTTGTTCACAGCATCTTCCAAAATATCTGACATTGTGGCCGAGAAGCTGAGCATAAGTGGGTTGTTCAAGACTGACTGTACCATGAGCTCGCTATTTCTGGAGTAACCGTCAGCCACCTATATATTGCAAATTTAATATGTAATATAGATAATTTATAGATAATTTATAGGTATTTAATAATCAGTAATCCAATGTTTAACTTTATATAAGTTGATAATATATACGTTAATACTAATTCCAATGTTTACCTTTTTTGCAGTATCCAAAATTCTGGAGATCGACTCATTGGTTGTGCCATCATAGGAATTGGTTGTGCCATCATAGGAAGTCTCCTGGTGGCAGATTTGGAGCAGCCTTTCCATCATATATGGGGCGATGTTGTTCCATTTAGCGGAGATTTTCCGCTGTATATACTCTGGCAAGCTGATGACTACATCGCCGTGCTCCTCGCTGTACAGGGAGCAGGATTTCCATGTCTCCGTGGTGTAAGCAAGGCATACTGTTCCTTTGACTTTGCGGTAGGTCGAAACGATGTCTCCAAACTTGAAGTTTTCACAGACACTGACGACAGAGAAGTAAGGCAACTGCGCAGACAGGGGGAAGTCTCCCTTCAGCCTGTAGCAATCGGCTCCACTCACCGCACATAGAATCTGTGTTAATTAACAATATTTCACATTTTTCAGTACAACTTTACTGTTTTAATATTTAAATAATAATCATGTATGGGGCGATATTAATATTCATCTTATACTCATCTTACTTACCAACATAAAATCGTCCACCAAAATTTGAGTTTCCCCTATCACATGCACAACAACTGATCGTGTAGCATGTGTAGCATGGCGTAGCGCCTCCGCGATAATTCCTGAATTGAATTGTAAAGATTAATTAAACTTAGCATTATGGTTACAAAATAATTTCATATAATTGTAATTATGTATATTTAATGATACCACATACCAGCTCCAAGAAAAGTGTTGTCCGGTAGATCGATTGTCTGCTCGTATTCCAATGGCACCGGCACCGGCTCTTCTCTGAAGCAGTTGTATATGCCGTCGGAAAGAAGGTATACCTGATCGTCACGAGGTATGAACAGACCGTTTGGATCGAATTGCAAGTCTGCATTTGCGACAAACCCGCCATCCTCCTGCCAGCCAACACGATCAATTAATTGCATTTCTGCCCTTTTTCCTCTGAAATATAAAAGCAACAAAAGACACATTAGACACATTATTGATTTTCAATATACATAGATACATGGACCATATACATTATTTTAAATCTTTACTTACAAGCCAATTCCATAAAGGGTAAATTTGACCGTCTGTCACATACATTATTTTAAATCTATACTTACAGCTTTTTCTCAAGCCAATTCCATAAAGAGTGAATTTGACCGTCTTTCACGCCACCACATTGCCCTTCAACAACACGATCGAGCCACGATCGGAAACGATACGCGTTCCTACTCGCCTCCAGAGAAATCAGTTGGACACTTGACTTAATCAGTCGATCACAGTCAAGGCGTTTGACTCGGACCACGTAGAACACCTCATTTTTGCAATTTCTGGCAAAAGTGAGCAGGGTGAGTGTACACCGGAAGAGTATCTCCAGTTTTCCGTTGATTTCTAGATAAGTCAGCTGCGTCTCTGGCGATTCAAGGAATTTAAAAACCATGGTGCTCTCGGTTCGGCGTGCGAACAAGTGTGCTTCAAACTTGCCTGGTGCGGGGCTTTAAATACCAAACTGTACCCGCATCTCCTACACCGAGCAAATTGGTTGGTTGGTTGGTTGGTTGGTTGTACTTACCGAATACTCCGCATCTCCTACACCGAGCCAATTGATTGGTTGGTTGGTTGGTTTGTTGTACTTACCGAATACTTGTAGAATTAACTAAGAACAAAGAAAATGTGATGAGTTTGAAACGTGTCCATAATGGATGGATCGATATTGTTAATTGTTAAATATTTTTTTAAGTATTCTGATTTCCTATTCATGATTTCAACAAAGAAAAAAAGACTTCTGTTCCTGTATACAGACAGTCGTAAGTTGTATAAAGAAAGTCTTCTTCATACATTTCTAAGCATTTCTAAGCAGCAATCTCGAAGTATGTACTGTACAAAGAAAGTCTTCTTTATACCATTTCTAACTAAGTTGTACAAAGAAAGTCTTCTTTATACGATTTCTAAGTTTCTCATCTTCCAGTTGTATCTTCCTCCTCCTCATCTTCCTCCTCCGCATGATAAGGAACTATCCGAAAGAAGGTGTCCATACCTGTCTTAGCATCTCCATCATCAGTGTTGCTGTCAGCAGCCAGTACTTTCTCAATCCTGAGTGGAATTCTTTGACACTTGATGGTACTTGTGTCTGAACAGGAACTTGAGGAAAAGTCTTCACTACCTGCAAAATCATATCACCACATTTATATAAATACCTGTCTTAGCATCTCCATCATCAGTGTTGCTGTCAGCAGCCAGTACTTTCTCAATCCTGAGTGGAATTCTTTGACACTTGATGGTACTTGTGTCTGAACAGGAACTTGAGGAAAAGTCTTCACTACCTGCAAAATCATATCACCACATTTATATAAATAATGGAGATAAGGAAGTTAGTGGAAGCAAGAAATACATTTATTGTCATTAGCGGAAAACCAAGTCATGGAGTTGCAGGTGTTCCTTTACCATAAGAGCTATGCACCACTTTTTGATAGAATACATAACAGAAGGGTACATCCATAATATTTTGTAACAAGGATATGCTTCTAAGGACAGGGACTTTTTATCTCCTAAAGTACTGGCAGATTTTTATTGAGTAGTGTATGCAATTGAGAAAGAACTTATGTATTAGAGGAAAGACGGAGGAACAGTTGTAGATGCAAGTTGTATAAAGAAAGTCTTCTTTATACGATTTCTAAGTTTCTCATCTTCCAGTTGTATCTTCCTCCTCCTCATCTTCCTCCTCCTCATCTTCCTCCTCCGCATCTTCATCCTCCTCATCTTCATCCTCCATCCCATTGGGAAAATTAGGTGTTCTACGTTGGCCTCTAGCAATTGGACCCATTTTATATTTTTCACATTTGGGTAGGCCAGACAACAATTGTCTTACAGATGGTAATACACGATCTCTGTTCTGAAACCTGAAGCCTTCCAAATACTTATTTCGATGTATAATGAGGCGGTGAACAAAGAATAGGTGATGAGTTTTGGTCATGTGGTTGGAAGCCCCGGCATATCGTCCTGAAAGTAATGTTATAAATCGTTGTAAATTTATACCATTTCTATCTAAGTTTTCGAAAGTCTTCGTTATACGATTTATAAGTTGTATGTGAAGAAATATTATTGTCATTTACATAATTTTCGGTTAACTTCTTACCGAACCATCGGAAAGTCTGTTCTGCCGCTTGGGTATTACGATTAACTTTCAAGTCGGGATGTATTTCGGCAATTCGGTCTGGGTGGTACACAGTCTTGCATTTTTCGTTAACATGGTTGTTGGCATGAAAGGTGTCGATTACAATGTTAATATGTTGCCAGAGATCTTTAAGGTCAGAATCAATGTCGAGCGATTTATTTAGAATTTTGAGAGACGCAAGTGTGCATCCATTGTCATAGGCTAAGATCATATCGGCCCAGTTGTCCTTGTGTATCTTATTTTCTTTGATGTAGTTCATCATGCAGGTGGTGGCAAAGATAAACACACTTGTGGGTGATTCGGATCTGTGGAAAATGTGAAACAAAAAATATACAAACTCCTTCTGGTCTGTCATGTGCACTGTTGTCGCAATGATTATAACATCCAACACTGTGCACTGTTATCGCAATGGTTATGGTTCGCTTTGGTTGGAAGCCCCGGTAAGGATTAAGGATTAACCGTCAGCTTTGTAATTGCTAGGTAAATTGTTATATAAACAATGCGTAAATTGATGCCTAGACGGTTAGAGAAGATTAGACGGACTAACTAGAATATTTGTAACTAGAATATTTGAAAATATTACCGATACATTGGCTCCCACTGTTGTATGTGGCCACTTGGGGTCATCATGAACATGTGTCCTAAAGTTAAATTGCGGACTTTTTCGCGGGGTTGTAATTCGGTCCTTTTTTTGTTGCAACTTGAGTCGGCAGTTCCCACATTAGCAACTCTAGGATTGGATTGAAGTATGTTCTGGCCAGCTGCAAATAATGTTATGAGATATGATATATGATATATCTATATTTATGAGATGCGATATGATATAAAGTAATTAGCCATTTCCGTAAACCCTTCTTACTTACTTAAAGATTGTAACAACGGTGCTACTGAAGGTGCATTAGCAACATGTAGTGATTTCCTTAGTTCCTCAGCTTCCCCGATATCTGTGGCTGCAAAAAGGAAATTGAAATTCAAATTCATGGGTGGTCTACTGGTCTACTGGCTTGTAATTAGACATGTAAATTAGCATTAGCATTATTTATATATTACCATATCGATCAAAATCCGAAAGACCCCTAGGAACATGTGGTAGTTGTTTCGCCAAAATTGCATCGTGTTGCTCACAAAATGCATGACTTGGACTCAAAGGTTCATTCGTGCAGATGTCAGGCATCTTATTGAAGGATTTTTCTGGGTACTGACAAAATGCGAATTTATTCCGCCAAATACCGTCCATTACCCACAGGCGGCCACATCCTGGAAGAATGGACAGAATTAGAGTAGTTTTATTACAAAATTGTAAATATACATTGTAAAGATATACGTAACATACAATAACATAACTAACCTCTTGCTACACATGAGTCCGAACATTCATGAGGATAGTTTTGTAGCAATCTTCTCCTCTCTACGTGTCGCATGAATTTTTCTGTGTCACTTTTCTTACCGAATCGGAAAGCTGAATGTGAGCCCATGTTATAGCGAATTTCGCTTTCTATTTCGCCAACCCAGAATGTATCTGCCACCACTCGCCTATCTAGATCTTTAAAAATATTATTCAACAGTTATATTTAAAATAATGCAAAAAAATTAATGACCAACTATCCAACTAAAAGTAAACTATGCAACATTAATTCCAGTAATTCCGATTTCACAAACGTAAAGAAATACTCACGCAAGTCACTATTATTGTTATAGGAGTTGGCGAATGCTTCAAAATTACCAGTCCCAAGAACTCTATAAATATAATATTATGACATATTGACACATGAATGCTTCAAAATTACCAGTCCCAAGAACTCTATAAATATAATATTATGACATATTGACACATGAATGGAATTTAATTAATAGTAAATAATTGTATAATTTAATTGCATTTTATTACATTACACTTACATGAACGATACTATGGCATTTGATAGAGCTCTCTGTACTATTACAGTTGTTCTTGGCGCGACTGCAGGTCTTGGATCAGGATAAAACACTTTTTGTTTAGCCACGCCATATTTGTCGTAGTCGAACAGGATACCGCACTCGCATTTTAGAGTCACCTGGTTGATAAATAATAATTTCTTAGTATTAGCAGCGAGGGCTAGCTAGATTTTGTGACAGAATTGAAATAGTATTGATACGTTAAACCATAGCATTATGTACCTTAGTAGCCAGAGCATTATGTTCTGGGTTGATAGAGTAATATTTCACTTCACTAATATGGTGGATGGTCAAGGGTCTTGTGGGTTCACAATCGCTGCACACTCCTACAATAAAATATTAAACAATGGTAATGTGTCAGAAATCAGGAATCAGGAATTTTGTATATTGATAATATTGCATGTGTCAGAAATCAGGAATCAGGAATTTTGTATATTGATAATATTGCATAATATAATTTAATGTTACCGTAGGGAGGTGCTAGGAAGATTGGTTCCTCGACCGGTAAGAATTCTTGGCGGAACAGTTTTATTACACTAGGGGTTAGTAGTGTACGCAAGTCTGCATACACTGCATCTGTGAGGGTTCGGTCCAGGAGATTCTGAATTACTGAATCTGGTAGGTGCAATGGAAAATGCCTACTTAATTCACCGATACTTAGTAAGCACCCTTCTCCACCGACTTTTGATATCATTTGTCTGATGACCTGAAGTGCAGATGTGTTTGAATCCATCTGTGCAATGTGTTCCAATGAGCCATTCTGTATGGACAGTTTGGCCATCTGTAATCATAATCATTTTGAAATAAGGAACTTAAAATTTAAGTCAAGGTCGATATCCTAAATATTACCTTATGTCGATGTCAATGTCTGTAATACGTTTAACTAATAGATTAAAGTTAAAAATTAAGTAAAACTAGTCAAGGTCAATATCCCTTACGCAAATGTCAATATCGTGAAGTGCCCTGGTATCAATAACATGCTGCTTGGAATGTTGAGTACGCTCGGCCTGTGTTTTCTTCTTTCTTGTTGCCATGTTTATATTTCTGTAGTATATGTTGAATGGTAATGACTAGATGGTACTGGTATATATATCAATATCGAGTTGACATTGACAGTTTGATTGACTAGCGAAGTGTGAGGCGAGGTGTGACATTAGACATTAGACACTCGCTACTATGGTAGTTGATGATTATGACGTGTGAATTGGAATGAGCCATTGTGACACTCGCTACTATGATACTGGATGTGACTTGATGTGTGAAATGTATTACCTACCAAAATGTGAGCTTATATGAGGGGAGGTGTGGATACTGGACACTGGGAACTTATATGTCAACCATCAATTTGTCAATTGCCGATTCATAATGTCAGCTCATATTTGCTTTTTGCTATTACCTGGCTTAATGATTATTAGTATACAACGATGTCCATGAATGACTCTAATGCCAATAAACGTTTATTTCGAAATTTATTTTTGTTAATTGTGCTATTACCTGGCTTAATGATTATTATTATACAACGATATCATGACAATAAACGTTTATTACGAAATTTATTTCTGTCCTTGTAAATTGTTTTATATGGGGCTTGCTATTGGCTGGTGTGTACCTTGTTTGTTGGTCATTTATTTTCTCTGATTCCCATTGGCTTGTTTGTACTGTACACTTGTTTGTAGAGTTAGCGCACTTCCACTATTTATAATCACGCGTTGCACTAGCATTATTAGTTCGACATTCAATATGGATTTTCCAGCATCTATTGAACTACCAAAATTTCTGAGTCAAGAAGAAGTGCTTTTCGCCTTTGAAGAGGGGATGCAGTACCATAGTATCACAGTTAATGATTTGACTGTGACAGTGAGGGATGATATCTTTCGCTTGATCATCAATAGACGCAAACTGGCAGAACTGGCAAAACAAATGTCGCACATCAGAAGTGTGATTTCGCGGCTGAAATTGAAGCTGAGACAGGCTCAGGCGGATTTGTTGGTTACCAAATTTCGTCACTATCGACGACGATTGGCAGCATACGAAGACTGCCTGTGTGACAGGAAGAGAGTCAAAATTTTTCACTTCGAAAGGGAGTTGACTTACATTGGGAGGCTCCGGTCAAATGGAATGGACACCGACGCCTTCTGGCCATAAGACCCAACATCTCAAACTAAAACTAATTATCAAAAAAGCCCTTTTCAGGGCTATCAAATGTCCTAAGAGACTAATATATTCAAGCCCTAAAACTCCATTACCATCCAAAATGCATCAATTTATATATTAGAATAACATTCTATAATCTGACTACCCCTGTCAGAAATACTCAACCCTGATTCCCCTGCTGCTGTGTACAAACCATGTCTAGAATCACTGTCCCCTTTAATCCCTCCTCCTGTAGACGACGGGTGGTAATTAAAAAGCCTATACCTTATAATCTATTCCTTATACCTTCCCACCGTCCTATTCATATAATAATCAATCATTCCATAATCACAAGGACGACATTGAGGCTTAAGGAAATAGACACTTGGGTGTTCTGATAAAGATGACGTCTGCAAGAAACGTGACAGAAATCAGAAATCTTCGGGTCTACAAAATATCCTAGTAGGCTAATAAAAGTCTGAGTCATCTTCCCATGAATATTATTATATATATTTTTGCTTTACTGTGATCTAGTGATATAATTGATATGATATAAGTCCGATTCATTTAATTATCTTCTCAAATAATAAATAGACTCGTTTGTGACGTTTGTGATGTATAATTATTTTAGCAAGAATAGCAAGGCATTGGACGCATTGTAGGAATGACGCATTGTAGGAACTGTTATTTATTTCTCCGATTTCCATTGGATCAATATATTCCTTTGTGATGTACATGAATAACATTAATTATTTTAGCAAAGTCCCATTGGATCGCGTGTATCGTTGTAGAGTACTGGCGCTTATTTCTGCGACTCCCATTGGTGTACCGTACACTTGTTTGTAGAGTATTGGCGCTTATTTCTGCGACTCTCATTGGCTCGCGTCTACCGTACACTTGTTTGTAGAGTACTCGCGAATTTGACCATTTATTATCACGCGCTACACCGTCCTCCTCATTCAAGATGGAATTTCCGGCAAGCATTAGACTACCCAGCTTCATGACGTCAGAAGAAGTGATTTTCGCTTTCGAACATGGGATGCAGCAGAGTCGTAATGTCGCTGTGTCAATGAGTATTTCGTTGAGGGATGATATCTTCCGACTTATCATCAATGGACGTCAGTTGATTGAGTTGTGCAATCAAATCTATTACACCAGATGTGTTATTGACAGAGTGACATTTCAACTGACACACGCAGAATCGTGTATGCTAGTTGAAAAATTCTGTCGTTATCGTTTGAAATTGGCATTCTACGAAGAGTGCTTGTACAAAATGAGGAAAGTTAAATATTTCAATATGGAAGTTGCGCTCCGTTTAATGAGGAAATTGAGGCGACAGGGAATCGACACTGAGGTGTTCTGATATGGTCAAGAAACATGAGAGTACAACAAAAGCCCTTTTCAGGGCTACAAAATATCCTAGGAGGCTTATATATTCAATTGATGTCCCAATCATCTTCATACGTCCAATCGTCCAAGTCCAATCCTTTGTAATGACATGCCATTCAAACTTTCCCAATGCAATCGTATATGTGTCAGTCCAATCCTGTAATAGAGAAAAAAAATATATCTTAAATGAGTAAATGATTCTTAAAAGTAACCCAGAGAAGTACAAGTCAAAAAAACCCATGTCAACCCACGTAAAAAAAAACTGAAATAATTGAAAAAAAATATAAGTAAAATGAGTCCAATGTAAAAAGTTTGCCGGACCCCGTGCTTGTACGTGATAGTCCGACCACTTGCTTGTATAGTGGGACTACCCATGACTACCCATGGTAGTCCGTCCCCAGGCTTGTATAGTGCGACTATTATTATGTAGATTTTGCCATTTGGTGGTCTGTCGGTCGCCGTGGTGGCGCACTACCAGTGGTTTGGTAGTCTCTTGGACGGACCACCAAGTCGATGGTCGCACTAGCAGACGACGGACGCCCAGTGCTTTTCTTGACATGTATGCTTACAACAGTATATATATAAAGATTTTTATTCCAAAATTCCGTTACATACATTTTCACATTTCATCATACATTTCATAACAACATTTCGGAACCGGGCTTTAATTTATCCTCTGAAAACAGGTCTTCCAGATAGCCCAACATAATAAAATAAGGTAAAAGTTCGTGATGATTAATTATGTGATTGTTCGAAGTTTTGTGATTTATAGTCCATCTATAAAGTTCTTGTTTGAGATTCAAACTATGGTCACTTTTGTTGTCTTGATTTTGTTGACTTGTTTTCTTTGATGGATTTCCCTACAAATATAACTGTTTCAAATGTCCTTCCTTTTGTCAAGATTAAACCAGTTAATTTAGTTTACTTTCAGAGTTATTTCCCATTATATCGAGTCGAGAAATTTTTATTTGTATTACATTTACATGTTTTCTCTGCGTATTACATAACTATATCCAAGCTACATTAGCTATCGGATTATTTTTACCAATCTGCTTGTTCAATGTATTAAGATTACTTCTAGACATGGTTTCACTTTTACAGCGGTTGTCTTCAATATGCTAAGAACAATACATTCATTAAACACTAAAATTAGGTTCGGTATCCGAGAGTTAAGTCTCGATTTGTTATTTATAACAAGTTAACAGTTCCTACCTTAATTACTGTAGGATTCGAAATTGTAAAAGATCATCAGACATGACGTCTGGTAAATCAGTTCAACTGGATCGACTGAAAAGTCAATAAGGGCCCCCCTCCCTCACCATCGATGTATCGATATTCACTTTTCCTGTGCTTTTTACAATTCACAGATTTTTCCCCCCATACATGTTTTCCCTTGCAATGAATTTTACTTGGACGGTTCGGAATTATCATTGGTTTTCAGAAAGAGATCGAATTTCAGGTGGTAACTTTGTTTAAGATACACTTTGAAGTCTTTTCTCGCCTGAATTAATTGTACTTTCGGCTCAAGCCTGTTCCACAGAGTTGGTATAGTATATAAATATGATCTTTTAAATAATTCATTTCTAGGATGGGGGTAACTAAGTTTTTTCCCCTCCGAGAGTCCCCGCAGTTGGACTTTCCTTTTGTCTACCTTCTCTTCATCCTTACTCATAACGAAGGCCCTGTCCAAAATATGTGTTTCCCTTCTCGTTTGAAGGGATGTAATATTTAATCTGGAATGGATGTCCTTTGTGCTATAGAGTTTTGGAAGATGAAGTATTATTTTTAATGCAGAATTCTGCAGTGTTTGCAGTTTCATAAGATTTTTTTGTGGAGCGGAATTATAAAAGATATCTCCATAGTCAATAATTGGTCTAATCATAGTCTTATATATTAACAGTAGTACAGATTCATCACATACTTGATACAATTTAGATAGGGCCCTCACTTTGGTTCGAACTAGGTTCACTTTTTTCGTGAGGAATTTATTAAAGTTCAACTTCGTATCGATTTCGATACCCAGATATTTATAAGATTCAACATTTTCCAGCTCTTGCCCTTTGATTAGATATCGAGTTGAGTTTTTGACATCATCCCTCGATCTAATAGTGAGGCTTTTATATTTGTTAATATTAAGTGAAATTTTGTTTTGGTCACACCACCGCACTATGTTAGTTAAATCATCTTGCAGTGTACAAATGCTTGGGTCTTGCAGAGATCTTTCATAATACAATACCGTATCGTCTGCAAATAGTTGTATATTGCTGTGATTGACGACTTTAGGTAGGTCGTTAATATATATACAGAAGAGCAACGGGCCTAATGCTGTCCCTTGTGGAACTCCGCAAGTTACCGGTCTTAAGGAAGAGGATTCTCTATTTAAGATCACTTTCTGGGATCTATTAGTCAAATAATTTTGAAACCATTGTAGTGTTTCCCCTTCCACCCCATAATTTTGTAATTTTGTAATAAGAATTTTGTGGTTTACCGTATCGAAAGCTTTTTTGAAGTCTAAAAATACCAAGTCTGTAGCTAATTTATTATTCATGTTATTATATACATTCCCTAAGAGTTTATCGTGTGCTTCTATAATAGATTTCCCCTTTCTAAAGCCGAATTGAGAATTTGATAACAGGTCATTTTTCTCAAAGTAATGTGTTAATTGAGTTTGAATGCAACTTTCAAGAATCTTTGCAGGGAGATTAATGCATGAAATCGGGCGATAGTTGCCCGGTTTCTTTTTGCTCCCTTCTTTAAATAATGGGGTGACATTTGCTTTTTTAAATTCAAGCGGTACAGTTTTCGTCTCTAAACTGAGATTAAATAGAAATGCAAACTGAGCGCTTAATGCCCTCATACTCGGCTTAAGAATTTTGGTTGGAAGCATGTCTAACCCCGACGCTTTATAATTCCCTATTCTTGCGAGTGTTCCCTCTACCTGGAACCTATCGATTCTGTTAAAATTAAACTTCTCTTCATGGTTTACCACTATCTTCATTGTATCTCGACTTAAGTTCTCATTATCTACTTCAATATTTTTAGCTAATTCAGGACCGATATTGACAAAGAAGTCATTAATCGCTTCCGCGGCTTCTTTCCCCTTGAGTTGTAAATTGTCTTTCTCGATACATACTTCCTCATAAGATTTACCTTTATTCTCAGAAATAATTGGTTTCACTATCTCCCATAGTTTATGGGGGTCAGATCTGTTTTAATTTATTTGATTATTTAAGTACTTGTTTTTTGCTTTCTTAATTACTTCATTAACTTCGAGTTTCAGTTTCCTAGCTTTTTGCCAGTCAACTTCTCTACCAGTCTTATTTGCTATCTTAAATGCTTTGTCCCTGTTTTTCCCCAAGTTAATTATGCTTTTGTCATACCACACTGGAAGCACTTTCACTTTCCTGTTACACTTTATAGGACACATTCTGTCCAGGATTGTATATATATTATTCCTTACTATCTCCCAAGCTACATCAACATCTCTGGATTGGTAAAAGTCAGTCCAGTCCATGTCCACCAAAATTTCTTTTAAAATTTTTATATCTAATGCCTTGGTATTTCTGGCCAAAAATGTTTCTCTTTTGTAATTAGTTCTTTCTTTTTTTATTTGCATGTAAACAGGTAAATGATCGCTAATATTAATGCTTAGCGTTCCCGTTAATACAAATTAATACAAATTGGCACATACATGAATTAATTGAACTCACTATTCACCATTTGAAGTAAAATAAATGACATAAATATCGAAACATGTATGTATGTCATTATGTTTTCTCTGTGCATATAGGATAGAAATCATACAATTATTAGGCTAGCTAGGGCCCAGGTTATATTATCTAAAAATAATTTTATGAGTAAAGAAAATAATGAGAAACTCAAATCTTATATTACTATGATAATGAAGTATTTATATGCATACCTATTAGAAGTGAAATTATGTAAAGTTGCCTCCTATACATTTTTAGTAAATAAATAACACAATACATTTGAAATGAGTTTCTCATAGTAATTCATCTAAAAGCTATTTCTAAATATCTTTGGCTACTGAGCCTAGTGGACATGACGATCGAGAAAAAGATATATTTAGCATTTTTGATTTATAACAGTTTATAATTTATTTTATTCAAAAATAATTGTCACTGTCAGATGTATAGCTAAACTACGTTCAGTACTATAGCGGGATTTTCTTAACATACAATCATTGATGTGCAATAGCCTAGCTATTAAATGTAGTGAGGTATTACTAGTCTTTTATCACAGATAATATAGTATGTCCAATGGTATGGAGCATTTGTTAATGTGTGGACCCCTACCCTCTTCGTGACGATGCTTCGTTTTGAATTTGTTCATATATATTTTTCTACTCAGAGTTGACTTGTGTGTATTATGTTAATTTTATTGACGAAACTATTTTACACCTCGCGTTTAGCATTGTAGGAGCCCGGAAGGCAGGTTATGTCTGAATAAAGGATTTGTAAAAACAAAAAAATGATTTTTGTATTATTTTATGTTTATACATTTTATTTGATCTTTAAAACATGTAATTACTGACAAGTACATAGATACCATTAACTTTGAGCAAGCATTAACTTATGACCAACCAGTGTATAGGTGCCTCTCTCAAGCCTATGGCTGAATAACAGCTTTAAGAATCTATCATCTAAGCCGATAGATAAAGAAAAATGATAACTGCAATATCATGTAGCAATCTGAGTAGGTTCTTTATTATACATCGACGACTAGTGCAATCATAATATCATACAAAAATGACTCACATAGGCAAATAGCAGCAATCAAATAGAATTGGGAAACCCATGCATGATAATAACAATATTACACGTTTCACGTTACCCTGCATGTAAAATGTTACCTTGAAAGATTTAGTAAAATACATACAACTATTGTATGCTACAGCAATGTATAACAACTTTTAAATAGCAGTAGACCTAACATACAAGGGAAATAGGATTTCCTTTCCCATACACGTTAATTACAGTATTCATTCATTCTCTGTGAACAAAACTGCACTATTTTGGGAAATAGTTCAGTACATAGAGTATTTCGGTAGGCAATACTTGTGATAGTGGGGAACTATTTCATAAGAACAACTAGTCTATTGACGAACGAGAAAAAAATATTATTTCAAGGCCTCATCTCACGAGAACATTGTTGAAATAGATTCCAAAAAAAGACAATATAAATAATCGTTTGAACTTAACAATTATTGTGTTATTTAACAGGGTCACTAGAGGTTTTTCACCAATGACGGACCCTAAAATAGAAAAACTGTACTAATCATGCCTATTTTTCTTTTCATACCGTTAGCAAAGAGAACTCGTAAAAAGCGCATATTCAAGCTTATAAACTGCTGGATAAATGTATACCAGTTATAAACACCCTTCTTTGCCCACCATACTAATACAGAAAACTATATATATATAATATGTGTATTATATATAATATAATAATGTATTAACATTTCATAAATTACCCGTTTTCCCAATTCCAGGAATCCCCTATACCGTTTCTAAATAATTAATTTAGAAATTAAATGCAGTACAAATATGGATAAAACATTATTTAAGGCCATACCATTGAGTGTGTAGCCTAGGGATGCAGGTTTCTTTTTTACTGCATTTAATAGACGGGTCTCCTGTAATTTCACAAGACGGGTTTACCGTAGATACGATTTTCACCTTGCCTGAGACAACAATTAATATGAATTACATTAAGAACAACTATAGATGTAAGTATATTTTTCTAATAATCATTATCAGTCTTTGCCCTTTATTACCATGACATTCTTTTGATTTTAGTTCTCTTTTAAAATCTTACTGTTCCTGAGTATTACATTGGAATATATATATGAAAATACTCTCTGTAACGAAGTGTCTACTGGTTAAATGGGGAAAACATCTGCCCCTAATATCACAACATCATTTGTAAATCCTACGACATTCAACTGTTCATATTAAAAGCATCCTAAAAAAACTCAGAACAAATATACTAGAGACAAAACAGGAGTCTTGTACGCATAGACGCCTTGTCTATTGTCTATGCATGGACTTTAATTCAGGAGGGTATTCGTGAACCACGTTGCTCAGTGAATTCAAGATAAGGCCTTTTTTCAAGTGTACTAATATATTTTCTATCATACACAACTTTTGTCTTAACAGTGATCATCTTAAATTATGTTGAAACACTATCAATCAACCAATCCCGCATCTTTGGCCATTGAGTAAAATATTGTTGCTTTATCATTAAGAAGTGTCTGAGGTTCGTCAAATTCAGCAATTCGACCCTTATCCAATACTATGATTCTGAAATGATAGAAGGGCATATATAGACACGAGGGTATATTAAACACATTTCTAAAAATCCAGATTAAATCCATAAATGTATATCATATGCTAAAGGTATGTATAGAAAGTACAAAAAAACTCACTTGGTATAGTCAAGGATTGTATTGAGTCTGTGCGCTATGGTCAGAACTGTGCACTCTTCAAATTTAGTCCTAATTGTAGCCTGTATGAGATCATCTGTCTCGAGATCTACGGCCGCAGTAGCCTCATCTAGCACCAAGATTCGGGTCTTCCTCAGCAAGGCCCGAGCAAGGCAGACAAGTTGGCGTTGACCAACACTGGAAAGCATAATTCAATGTTCAAGGTACCTGTATTACTGACGCGTTTAAATGGGACAGGGGTGAATGTTGGGTCATAGCAAGGGACAAAGTACCCGTACAGGGGTTCCGGGGGGTAATTTACCATCAGAGAAGTTTTTGAAAACACACTCTTTGAATGGTGCATCCATGTACATTTTAGATCAATAAACAATACTTTTTATTGCATGTAAGGATGGTTTACCTATCTCACTGGGATAATTTCGCTGAAAAAAAAATTGATGGTAGAAATGTCATTCAGACAAGCATCGGTCCTCTTAGTCTCTGAGCATGACCGATAGCAAAATTAGTCATTATCGCCAAGCAAAATCAATTTTTATAAATTTATTATTTGATTTGTTTTTAACGAAATTGGGTAAATCAAATTTGCTGAAATAGTTTTTGAAAATTGGAGGCATTTTTGTTAACGATTTTTATAAGCTTTCAAAAATAGTGATTTCAGTAGATATACTTAGGGGATTATCAACGGGTATTCACATCTTTACAGTCTCCACCCTGTAATAATAACTTTCATGGTTTTAAGATTGGATTGTATGATTTTAAGAAGTCGCCTTACCATAATACCACAGTATGGAAGTTGTTTTGTCGTATAATAACATGGATTATCAACGGGTTTTTGTCATTTTTTATTTCAAGGCATGGAAAGGGACACATTGGTGATTCTATCTATATTTATCTGACCTAGCTTCAAGACAAGAGACCAAGCTATCTCACAGTTGCAATTATCATGTGTTTGCCAATTAATTTGTCTTTAAGTCGGGGTTGAACAAATCGCATGTCCTGTTTGTCTGCGCCGCTTATGTCAGCCATGCGGACAACCCAAAATGAATATATGGTCATCCTCTGGACAACCAGGTTTTACCTATCTTCAGTGTGAGCGGACAACCAAATATTTTGTGAGATATATGTCGGACAACCTTATTTTGAAAACTGATTGTCCTCAGGACAACCAGTTTTTGAGGCGATTTTTTCAACCTGTAAAGTGTTTATGAATATCTAACAAAAGTTTTTATGTCTATACCTGGAATCTCCTACATAGTTTTTATGTCTGTGGTAAATGCCCGTGTCCTGACATGTCGCAAACGTGTGAACAAAATAATAATATAGTTTTCATGTGGATACAGAAATACCTGAATTTTCTTGCCGCAAAGAATAAATTGTTCATGACCACTTCGACTATTGTGCATCGTTCTTTATCATATGTATTGATTATTCACCTAAATGTGGTCGATTAGGGTGCAATTTGTTTAGTTTTCATTGCTATTTGATAGACTATAAATTTAGTTAATGTATTTCAATTTGAAGAAAACCGGAAAGGTCATTACCAAATACAATTAAATTTAGAAACATTGAGTACAGTAAGATTGATCATACTAACCTTAGATTTTCTCCTCCTTCGGCAATTTCATGCTCTAAACCCAAGTTGAGACCCTCAACAAAAGCTTTAAGATGTGCGTGTTCCAATGCTGTCCACAGCTGTTCATCACTAGAACTCTCAAAGGGATCAAGGTTCATTCTAAGAGAACCAGAGAATAGTACTGGGTCCTGAAACATACAAAGGCGAAATACGTTGCAGAGACAAATCAGAGGATGTGAAAAAAAACAAGACACGAGTGTGAAGACTAATAAAACCACGAGGTGTGACTGAGAAATAAGAATAAAAATGACAAAAATAGGAATTTGTTTAATTGATTTCTTCCGAAGTTCATTCCAAACGCTTGGTCAGATAGTTGATAAGACCATTCCTTGATAAATAGATAGGACCCCCCCCCCCCACCCCACCCAATTTACTGTTAACTCTCAGTGGAATTTATGCCCTAATAGCCATTATTGTAACTCTGGTTTTAGGCATTTGTAGTCCTGTCCATGTTTCCATATGATAAAAACTTCTGTACCTGTGGTATTATAGTAAGGCGACTTCTTAAATCATGCAATCCAATCTTAGTGATGTCCACACCATCAATGATAACATTGCCGCCCACTGGTTCAATAATTCGAAAAAGCGCAAGGGTAAGAGATGACTTTCCGGCACCTGTTCGTCCAACAATCCCAACCTGGAGTAAAACCATGAAATTTATCATTAGAGGGCTGATACAGTGTAAAGAGGTGAATACCACCAGTAATATTCAAACAGCGGGATTAGAAGGGAAGCTACCATGTTATGCACTCTACCTTATAGCAAACCTCAATGTACCGCAAGGTCATATATGTTCATACCGGTAAGGTAATTTTTCTTTGGCATTGGGCAACCTATGGGCAGAAACGAAAGATAATAGGCTCTTTGTAAATCACATGCTTTTTTCAACAGTAAAAATGTAGCTTACTTTCTGACCGCCCTTAATGTCTGCAGTGACTCCTTTCAATACTAGGTCCAGACCTTCTCTATAGCGTGTACTGTAGTCGTTAATTTGGATGTTGCCTGTTTGAGGCCATTCCGGGGCAGGTTTTAAATCTTCGAGTTCCCAAGCCGCCTCGGTAGGAGTTTCAGAATATTCCTTCACTCGTTCCACAGCTACAATATTTGTCTCCAACTCACTTGTCATACGCACCATCCAATTCAATGTTTGTGTGATCTGTAAAAAATACGCCCCACCAATGTGTAGGTTAAATATTGTTCAAATACTGATCTGACTTCACTTATAAAAAATATTAACATCAGTACTAGATTTTATATTCATATTTACTTTGCGTTAATTATAATTATATCATTTTGTTAGTGCATTGGCCCAAACAAACCTACTGTCAATGAAATACGTACATATATATGAAAATTGCATGGGCAAACTTACATTGAGGGCATATGTAATGGAGAGCCCAACAATACCCGGACTAAGGTTGTGCCTTCCTATGACGGCAAACAATGCAGCAAATAATACAATGGTATTACCAACTATCTCCAGTCTAATTGCAAGCCACCTAAAAATAAAAACCGGTCTCGGTACAGTTATTTGGACAGTGTCATACATATCAGAGTCAAGTAATAAAGATAACCGATCAAATATAAAAATACTGATTGACAATACATGATAGTAAAATTCCAAAGAAAAAGGTTTCAAATGAGAATTGTAATAAGATAAGATAAGATAAGAACTACTTTATTCATCAATTAATACAGTTACACGATAAATGGGTAAACAGACAATATTAACCATATTAATTTATATCTTAGACAGTTGAACACAACTGCAAGGATTTTCCTTTACCTGTTTGAAACAATACTAGGGTAGTAGCATATCTGGTTACTATCAACATTGGACTCAGATTCACGAATGAATCTCTGCTCTTGTCCATAGGCACGTATTGTAGATGCACCCTGCACTGACTCACCGAAATGAGAATAGATTGGGGAGCGACTCACAGACTCAAGTCGCTTGAGCTGTCTGGATGTGGCCACATAAAATCGCTAGTAAAAAATGTATAATGAATTAGGCGTTATGATGAGTATGAAACATCAACAGCTAATTACTCAGAAGGTGTTAATTTTTATAGCATTGACTGTAAACACAAACAAATTAATATTCAATTGTTATGTACATCGAATGCATTCGCCCAAATTGGAGTTAAAAGTTAGATATTGACTTTAGGATAAAGAACTTTACTCATGACTATAGAATTTGACATTTGAAAGGAATATGGATTGTTGTTGTCTTTTAAAAATGTAGGTCTGTAAGCCCTGTCCAGTGTTAATGATATACACACAAGGATGAGGTCGTTAGGGGTGCACTAATTTCAATGGATCACCGTGGGTCACCATTACATCGTTGATATATTGGCATTTACCGAAGTCTGGAATCCTATAAATGAGTCTTAGCGATGATATATACGTATACATATGAGCGTATTTTGTATGGGGCAATAATTATTTTTCACACAACATACCATTACAACAGCTTGAGTTAGAGGGAAAATACAGACTTTTTAATGACTTTTCATAGTCAACATTACAGACTTTTTACAGCTAAAATAAAAGACTTTATGCAGTCGTCTATTAGTCCCTACGTCTTGAAGGTTACATGATTTCCTCGCCTCATTTGATACTCAGAAACGTCCAAAAACAGATTTCTGATACAGATTGAAAGGAGCACCAAAACACAAGATCTCCTTTCACAAAGGAAAATGCTACTCACCGAACTGCAACCATTCAATGGCAATTGAGTTTAAGCCTCCATAGTGACGGTCCTTTGACCACTGTCACTTACTAATATCATTGATGTCAAAGAGCTACCACCCAAGATATTGATGGTTTTTATTCTTCAGGGGCCTATAGCTGGATTTAAGATGGCTATTATCTAGTAATTTATATAAAAAAATGTCTTTACATCTTGCTTCATGTTGATGGCACTTAAATCAAGTTCAACGATAAATAAATGTGGAATATAATAGTACCCTAGATCTCTTATTGATCCGATGGAATGTTTCGGGACTACTAGTATTCTTAACAAAGTTATTGGCGTTATGAGGTGCCGAAGGGAGATCATCGGCAAAGTGAAAGAATGCATATTAATAGCAAAAGAAATTACGGGATTATTTCCATGTCTTAACCCACCTGAATTGTCCTGAACATGTGAGACACAATAAAGGGGACAAAATGTTAAGCAAAAAAATCAATTGTCTCAGATTAGAAGTTATCTATTTCATATATCTATTGAAGAATCCACCCCATATATTCAACATTTAGACAGCAGAAAAAGAAGCTTTCTCTTGTCTAAAAGTGGAATTAAGACAAACATCGATTCCCATTAGGAATCCAGACTTCGATGATTTAAATATGTATGTATGTATGTATGTATGTATGTATGTATGTATGTATGTATGTATGTATGTATGTATGTATGTATGTATGTATGTATGTATGTATGAATGAATGAATGAATGACCACTTCAAAGTATTTCCTAACCGGTGCGAACGTTTGCAGATGGTCAATAAATTACTAAGGAGTGAAAAATAATCACAAATTTACGTAGGAGACCTGACACAGACGTTCACGACCGGAAATGAAAGGATTTTGAAGTAATCCATGATGGAGGTTTGGCATCACCTACATGTGTAGAGGAGGAGGCCTCATGCTATACATGGCGTGTTTTCAACCATCAAGGCATGCAAACTGAAATAACGAACAAAACATAACCATGCAAACTAAAAAAACTCTATACACACTAATCACTATAACAAGCAAGGGAGCTCTACTGGTACTACTGAAAAACAACACTCCAGATGGAAGACGAGACAGAAGAATGCACTTGAATGGAAATAGTATAGTAAGTCAGAGAAGATGGTGTTAGGATTTAGGTAGGCCATTCTCCCATTGATTTCACACATGTTACATGTTAGAAATACACTATCCTAAATAAAGGCGCTTAAATTGCACAAAACATAGGCTATATTCGGTATAAGGACCCAGAAAAAAAACATGGGTAACGGTGGAATGTTCCCAAACTTCCACCGGGAGGGTTTAATCTTTGCAGTGGGGCAGTTTAAAAAAAGGTGATTTATCGGCGCCATAGCAAGGCAATTCCAAAGCATTTCAGGGTGTTCGCAGTTTTAGGCATTCTTAGAGGCGTAACGAGAAAGAAGATGAAGTGTCAGGTCTTAGGTCTGATTCACAACTTATAACAATACTAAAAATTCATGGTGTTAGCCACCAAGTAAGGGTCCCAGATGAGGTCCTTTTTCATGCGTTTTTGATTTTGGAGAGTTACTGTAACATGAATGTCTTGCGTATTTGTAAGGCGCACGATGCTCGACAAGATGAGTAATACATGCACACCAAGAAAAACATACATACAGAGGCGACAACTCCGTGCAAATATACGCACTTAAATGACTATAGTGAGGGGGAGGGGGTGGTGGTGGAAATCTTATCCTTGATGCGTGCCCGAAATGGAGAACGTCAGTTATATTATATAAGGAATGCCTATTACGTTTTTCTACATGGCAAAATGAGCGTGTACATGTCATTGCTTGAGGGAGTGTCAGCTAAAACAATCGACTCACTGAGTCAATAGTTTTGGTTACTTAAGCTGTGATAACTTGCGCGGTAAGCGACATCAGCTTAAGTACCAAAATGGCGTTCAACAGTGACTGCACAATACTAACAGAAAATATGACATACTTTAAAAATAAAATATAAAGGAAAAAACAACTCCACCCGTATACACCATTCGAAAAATATTTGAATAAATGTCTCACTTTTACCCACGTTTTTACATAGTGCAGTATCTATTTATCTATTTTCGAATGGTGCAATATATATATGTACCCAAATCCCATCCATGCGCCGAGTAAGTAAAGTTAGGGGTCTAAATGTGCCTGTACACGACATGAACACACAGAGGATCTACATTTTGGTATATACTTTAGTTATTAATAACTCGAAAGAAAAAAACAACAGTGGAATCGGTCAGAACCAATAAGAGGCAAAACTAATAAATAACCCAAGGGTCAAAATGTAATTCTAAATACCTGAACTACATAATATAGCACGCCGAGAGGTAAGATGACGAGGAGGATGTAGGGCGTACTAAAGCTTATCACAAAGGCTGTAGAGAGCACGTGGAAAGTACACTTGATCCAAGCCTCAAAATTTCTGGGGATTAACGTGTCTATAACGTCTATATCCTTTGAGAATCGGTTGACAATACGGCCAAGTGGTGTAGTGTCATAAAATGACATGGGTGATCGCAGACAATTAAACAGAAGGTCCGCATGGAGAAGGGTAGAACCTTTGAGGGCCCCCAGAGCCAGAGAATAAGCAGCTATATAGACGGTCACACCTAAAAAGTACGAGAATCAGCAGATATGTCAGCGGATTTTCCGGAAACAAGGTGTTGGCAAATTAGTATTTTACTCCGAGGACTTTCCAGAAGCTGTCTTCCTTTTTTAAAGGAAAGAGACTTTTACTATCCATCATACTAATCTGAAAAATTGGGAACAACCTGGAATATTCGAATCGTGTGGACACCCGCAACACTCTAAACCATGGATATATTTAAAATATTCTACATATTCTAGCGCAGCAGTAACCCAAGGTCTTGCTCCAAGAGGTCCTTGTAAAAGAGGCAACAGCACGTGCTGGCATATGGGTCCAGTTTCCAGTGAAAATTGTAATTATGTAATATATTTGTAATTTTCTGCAATCAGTATACAACTCATACCGACATGGAACCATGATATAATAAGTAGCAAATACAGAATCATTGAGGGGGCGGGGGGAGTTCTAGGAGTGAAATGGAAAATATAGAAATATAAATTGAATAAATGTTTGGATATTAGCATAAGGTAAACATATCTACATATATACACGATTTAAGATTAGATGGACCAGATGGTAATAAGCTAGAGAAAACTCCAGTAAAATGCCTTATTATAATTATCTTAGTTCCAATAGGCAATAAGTTTAAAATTAAATGCACTCTCCAGCACATCATCCTCGTATAAAGACAGATGAAAGAATTAGACAAAGTGGTGCTTCACGCAAACTAAACACAAGTCACCATATTGGTGGGCTTGCAATATTAGTTATTATGGGACCTACTTGATGGTTGTATTTAAAAGCAGGCCGCCCAAGTTGAGCTTTTATGACTGCTCGCCAACTTGCTTCAAGACTCAGATATAAACACACGAGCCCTTGAGATGCAGTGGTTAAAAGTACACACGGTGATCGTCACAAGTCGCAAAAGTGATATTTTTCATGAATACATGTACCGAATACATGTACCGAATCTGAAGACTGTGTATTGAATATATCAATGCATATCTGAGGTTACCCTAGCTAAACTTTTCTATAGTGAGTGACTATTAGGAAATATCACTAACTTTTTGTTCATGGATACATGAATATAGAAGTACTTATTATATGTCCTAATGTTTACCATAATTGGAATCGGCTTGATATCATCTGTTCAAATAGGATGATGTCTCAAAATCCTATTTTTGCGACGTGCGACTCATTTTCCTGTAACGCATCACATATGCTGAAACATTTTTCTAGTACTTTTGACCATATATTCTACATACCTCAGAGATATTGGTTACCTTGGAAATTAACTGCGTTTGGCGAAATTGAATGTTGAAATAATAATTGTCACTTGGGCTCGACAGTACGAATGATAAATATTGGTGAAATCTAATTAGAATTGTAAAAATCCATGTTGCCATAGTAACACAATGCAAGTCCAATGCTTCTGGAAAGAATCCTAACCTCCCAACCCTTTAAGTGTATACTTATAGCTTATACTATGCCAATGGTGTGTAATTTCTTCAAAACATTAGGTTAGAAAAAACTTTGAAATAATTTCTTTGACGAAACATAAGTCCTAATGTTTCGATGTTACATTAAGTCTTCAAACCATATGCTGCTACGAACACCATAGTGTGTAAAACTGTCTTGAATTTGCTTCATTTGCCATATGCTGAGGTTTTCTAAATTTTCGTCCCGTGTGGCCAGTACGGTGAAGAGGTAAAATAAATACAATAGTTTCCGATATGTTATGGTGCAAAGCCTGGAAATAACAACGTGCAGGAAAGAAAATTCAACACTCAATATTGTAACATTAAGATCGCTAATGAGAAATATCGGAGAGAATATGTTGTTAGCACTATATCTAAGTGAGAAAGGGTATTTTGTGAATGCACAGAGAATTACAACTAGTCAATACAACAAACAGTGGAGTTCGAGTGCTTCGGATCGAACGTAAGCAGTCATAGAGGAAACCATAGATGATAGAATAGTGTAAACACGAGTTTCAAAATACCATAGTTGGTGTACCTGTATGATATGGTAGATGACAGTGAGGGGAGGAATAGCTAGGAGAACCCATGGGATACTGACAGTCAGTACCACAACGGTGCCTATAGCTCCAAGGGTTGTCATGAGAAACATGGTTGTGGTCTGCGGTATAAGCATATCTATCACTTCTATATCTTTGGAAAAGCGATTAATGATTCGTCCCTGCGGGGTGGTGTCAAAGAAACTGGCGGGCGAGCGCAGCACATTGAGAAGGAGACCTGAATGTAGAATGTTGGAGGCCCGAGTGCGACCATTGGCAAAGACGAGTGATGCGCCAAGGATGAAGAGACCTGAATAGTGATTGTTTCAAAGTTATATGTATTAGTTTTAGAAACCATTAGCAAACACACGCTGAAACGCGCAGCGGCACACATAAACCTTTAAAGTGTAGTGGTTATTCAATTAATTTAGTAAAACGCAAACATGTTTCGCTTCGCCGCGACTATTTGTTGAAATGGGAGAGCAGGAGAGCGAGAGAATGTGTGTGGGTATTGCGAGGGTGGGTATTTTGACCTATACTTTAAGATTCCCTGACGAAGGACAATTCAATCCGAAACGTTGGAATCACCAACCACCAACCTTCATTTGTAAATATTTTATCAAAATAAATCACCATAATTGATTAGATGTACAATACTCACAGGGTTCGTAGTAGTACATCTGTGATTCTTGCTCTGCAGACAGCCGTCGGTGGGGGGACAAGAGAAGGAGAACGAGGCTAAGGCAGGGTTTAAATCGGGAAACGTAGCTTGCACAGAGGAATTGAAATAACAGCAATATTCTGAGTCCAGAAGAATATTGTCCTGACTGTAGACAGTCGACAACCCGGTGAAGGGGGACATACGCCTGGGTGGGCGTGGTGGGCTTGTCCCCCCACCGACGGCTGTCTGCAGAGCAAGAATCACAGATGTACTACTACGAACCCTGTGAGTATTGTACATCTAATCAATTCTTGTCTGCAGCCACCGTCAGGTGGCAGCACATGAGATATTTAACTCACAATTCCTCCGGTTACCATCAAAGGTGAATACGTTAAGTCCTTTCTCCTTAAAGTTCGTAGTCTTAAGACGAAGAAAACTAGTCCTTTTGCTGTAAGACTCGGACAGCATAACTAGGACTCTCAAAGTTCCTTTGGAAAGGAAAACAATACTACTCAGAAGAAACGCGAGAAGAAGCTCTGGACTGCTTCTTGTCTCTTTCCTTGTTGGCGAAAGCAGACAACAAATGAGTAGAAGTAGCTGTTGTCACGTTGATTGGCTTGTGGTAAAAACGCCTAAAAGTGTTCTCATCTTTCCACATAGCTGTCTTCATAATTTGGTCCACAGGGACATGCAGCGCAGCTAGCTTTGAAGCAGTGGCTCCACGCACACTGTGAGGTCTGAATACATTGGTATTGAGTCCACTCGCCGAAAGAATGCATCTAACATACTTAGCCAAAGTACAAGTCAGAACTGGCTTAAAAGGCGCAGTATGACTAATGAACAACTGGCCCACTGAATTTCCAGCTGAATCCTTAGGTCGAAGATCTGACGTCCTGAACATATAGTGACGTAGAGAACGAAGAACACACACTTTCTCATTGTCAGGAAAAGATTCCATAACGATGGAACCTAAAGCTCTTCCCACAGCTGAAGTCTTTATCTTTTCCGACAGAAGAATAGTGACCTTATCCTTAGAGGCAAAAATAATATCCTCACACTTAAGAGTCTGTAAAGTCTGCACCCGCTGAGAGGTGACCAACATCATTAACGTAAGAGTCCTCTGGGTTAGCTGAGGCAAATTGAGGCCCGCTAGAGGAAACAAAGAAGCGATGTAGCCAAGTACTATGTCCGGATCCCATGTCTCAGAGTACCTCGTCTTAGGAGGCCGCTTGTTGAACATTCCTCCGATGATTCTAGACACAGTCACTGAAGCTCCAAAAGTTTCATTCCTAATTTTAGGCATAACTGAAGAAAGAGCAGAACGAGCTGAAGCAACGGCTCCATAACCCATTCCTTGGTCGTAAAGATCACACAGAAAATCAATCGCCTGATTATAAGTGGGAATTGCATAAGGAATATCATTCTCATAGCAATAGAACTTCCACTTTCTGTGATAAGTACGGTAGGACTTCTTCGTGTTCTTTGACCAACTATCCAAATAATGTTCCTTAGCTCTAGATGAAATTTCTAACTTATCCACCACCTGTTTCAAAAGAGTGCGGCGAGAAGAGAGCAACTCGCAATCTTCTCGTCCTGAAACATGTCCTTTTGAGGAACGAGATTTCTTCTTCCTTTTCTTATGTACAGAAGTTGTCTGCTTCTGGTTTTCATCTGTGGGAACCAGGGTTGAGACGACCAATTCGGGGCGACAACAATCGCTCGAATTCTTTCCATCTCGATCTTCTGCAGACACCTTCCTACCAGCCTAAAAGGAGGAAAAATATAAGGCCGTGAGAATTGCTTCCAAGAAATAGAGAAAGCATCAATAAATGTAGAGGAAGGATCAGGAAACCAGCTAGCATAGATTTCAACCTTGAAATTATGTCTAGAGGCAAAAAGATCTACGTCTGGAGATCCAAATTCTGAGCAAATATGGTCAAAAATTTCTTGACTGAGAGCCCACTCTGTGTCCTCCGTCAGTTGTCTACTAGCCAAATCCGCATCAACATTTTCCAATCCAGGAATGTGAGAAGCAGAAAGCCAATTTCCTCTTTCCTCAGCCCAGAGCCAGATTTCCCTAGCAACCTCATTGCAACTCGATGATTTAGTGCCTCCAAACTTATTGATGTAAGCAATAGCAGTTGTGTTATCACAGCGAATCATAATGTGGGTATCACACACATCACCAGCAAGAGCAAGAATGCCCCATTTAATGGCCAAAATTTCCTTGGTGTTAATATGATAATTCTCCTCATAATCATCAAAATAACCTTGAGCCATTTCTTCATCTAGAACAGCACCCCATCCATGATCACAAGCATCAGCGAACATGGTGAGGGAAGGTGCGAAGGTCCTAATCTTCCTAGTCCTCCATGGCAGATTAGACCTCCACCAGCGAAGATCCTCAATCGCTGCCTCAGAGAGAAACATTCTAGCAGAAAAATCACCAGCATGATACGCCAAAGCTGCGATTTTGTCCTTCTCCAAGCTTTTGTAATGGGCTAGGCCATAGTCAATACCATTGCACAAACTTACGAGTGTTCCAGTTAGAGAACACACCTCCTGAATGGTGAACGAACAACTCCTATCCTGAAGGAATCGCTCAACCCTCTCCAAACATGCAGATCTCTTCTCATCTGGAGGGTACACAATCATCTTGGAAGAGTCAATGAAGAATCCCAAGAACTTCATCACTTGAGAAGGCACAATTGTCGACTTTTGAGGATGCACAAAGTAGCCTAACTTGCACAACTGTTGCATGGCTAACAAAACTGAATTCGCACACTCCTCTTTTGTTTGTCCCCACAGGAAGCAATCATCAATGTAACTGAATCCGAAACCCCCCTGTTCATGAACAGAGGAAAACACAGGTTTCATTGCTTTCGTAAACAACCACGGAGCTGGGGACAAACCAAAAGGCACAGCAATATATCTATAAAACTTTCCATCCCAAGGGAAAGCAATATAAGGTTGCGACTCTCTATGCAGGGGAAGAGAAAAATAAGCTTCCTGTAGATCCAAAGAAGCCATAAAAGACCCTGGTCTTAACATTTCCAACGCCGTTTGAAGATTATCCATCTTGAAATGAACCAAAGGTAAATGCTTGTTCAAAGCAGTAAGATCAAGAATTAATCTCCACTTATTACCTGGTTTCGGAGTCACAAACACATTAGACAGATACAAGATCTCCGAAATATCTGTCTCAACAACAACTCCCTTAGTGATCAATTTCTGGACTTCTTCTGCTACTGCAGCTCTCCTTTCAGGAGCAAAAGAATACTGATGAGGAACGTTGAATTGAACTGGCGGCTTAAGGAAATTGAGCTTCACTCCACGGACAATACCCAAAGTGTCCGGGTCCGAAGTAATTTTCTCCCATTCCTGGAGGTAAAATTTTAAATTTCCTGGTCTGAAGGACAACACAGTTGGGCCCTCAGGAGTCAAGGTGAATGAGGAAAGATCGGTATCAAGAGAGTCAAGAAGAAATTGCACCTCTAATATCTCCTTGAATCTCGACGACGGTGATAGTCGTCTCTGTACGGACGATCCCTGGATCTGCTCCGTCTCCGATATGAGCGGGACCCCTGTCCGCGACGATTTCCTCGGTAATTCCCCTTGCCGCGTTTGTTCTCGCTGTCGCCCCGAGTCTTCTGCTGGCCACCCCCTTGTGGGCGATAAGGAGGCCTGTCGGAGTTTTTTGCTTGGCCACCCTTCTTGCCTGAACCATCCTGTTTATTCTCAACAATGATGGACAACTTCCTACTTGACTCGAGAGATTTTATGCTGCCCTCCAAATCATCTCCAAGTAGGGAAGCCGGAGTAGAAGGAAAACGCTTTGGGTTATTAGCCAAATCCTTATAGGTCTCCTTAAGATGCTTGCCCATCTCCGTGCGACGTTGCTTGGTAGAAATAAACATATTATAAAAACCAGCAATGGCAAGAGCATCCCTGCAAGCATTCAAACCAGAAACGACGGAAGCTGAAGCCTTGTCTCCCGTGACAAGACCCTTGATTTCACACAAGGCATCTGCCGCACGCACAGTAGCAGTAGCCTGAGCCAACAACACAACTTGCAACTTCTTATGATAGATGTCAAAGTTCTGTCCTGCCGGAAGCAAAGCCGGCCAAACTAGAGCTGGTATCTCAGGTGTTTGTAAACCGGGAACGTTCGACGGTCTCTTATTCCTCGACTTCACCTCATCAAACACCTTTCCAGTTGGAGGCGTAGAGAAAACATTCTCCAAGAAACGCCCCAACTCCTGGCTTTTGATGGGAGGACCAACATCACCTTTGGCAGTCATTTCCTTGACGAAAGCATCGAGGATACCAGCACAATCATCAACAATTTCACCCTCCTCACGCTCCGGCTGAGCGATAATAAGGGGATCCTCCTCCTTGTTTACATTTTCAACAGGTAAAGACTCACGTGAAGAAGACCTGCTTGACAAATCATGGCGACTTCTCCGACGACCAAATCTGGCCGGACTTTCTGAAGAAACTCTAGACCTGCGACGTTGTGACCTGAAGAAGTAATCTCTGTAGAAATCATCATGTAGCGAAGAACCACGGCGAGGAGACTCCAACGAAGCCGGTGACTCAGGTCGTAGGTAAGCACGTGCCTGCTGCTGGGATTGACAGTCAAGTCTCTCCTGCGCGGCCTGGGTCGAAGAAGCTAATTCTAAAGACGCAACTCTAGAATTCATGCTTCTAACAGCAGAATTGACTACATCCAATTTGCCGCCGAAACCATTCATTTTCTTCAGAATGTCGCCCAAAGTTGGTTCAGGAGGAGGAGCGCCGACTTTTACCTCGGCCACCAAGAGTGGAGGCCCGTCATCATGCTGGCTGTCCGACATTTTGGAAACACACGAGCACGTGTATATTCCAAAGGTAACTCTCCAGACAAGCAGTAAATGATAAATTTCAGTCTAATTTAGCTGCTGTCGAGACTCCTGATGACAATATCAACACAAACGGACGTCAAAAACCACTTTTGAAGAAACTTGGTGCCCAAAAAACTTCGGAAGTTTTGACGAAAGGACGGGAACCCGACCTGCGCTTTGATGCGTAATCCGTAAACTGACTTAGCCTCGTTCTCCTTCTCATGTGCTGCCACCTGACGGTGGCTGCAGACAAGAATTGAAATCCCAGGGAGTCTGGTTGCGACATACCATTTCGCTCTCAACTATAATTTTAGAGGGTCGCGAAATAAAATGCTGAAACAGTAATTTCAACGAGTTGTTTTCAGTTGTGTTGAGTTCCATCTTCAACTATAATTTTAGAGTTTGAAAGTGTATAATTAATTCCATTGATTTTATGTTGAATAGCAAAACAAGATTGGTGTTCGCTAGTACGTATGGCTCTGGTTAAATCTAGCATTTCATCCCTGCTATTCCATGTCGGAAAGTTCTCCTATTTTGGTTATAAACTATTACCAGACTTACGGTATCTAGGCCGGATATTTCTCCTGTTTTGGTTATAAACTAATATTACCAAACTTACGGTATCTACAGACCTACATTTTGCAAGAACACCACTGATAAAATTCCATTTCACTTTTGTCAACCACCTTACGGAGGTATATATACATCCTTCTCTTACAAGACTATGAAAATCGAGAGGGCCTCTTCCACTTGGAACAGTCAATTTGTGCTCAGCGGTAAGTTCTCAACAAGCAATTTCCCATCCCGATGAATTTCCTATCTGCTGAAATTTCCGCACAGTGGAAGACGCCCTAAACGCCATATTTCTATCCTGTTTCTTTTACCTGAATAAAGAAATAGAGCAGAGCAGTGGGAGGTATGGCGGCGAGGACCATAGGTGTGGTTGTGCCCACAATGAGCAAAGTTGCGATAGCCTGAAGTATCGTATTTATCATGGATCTGCATGTAAATGGCATCACGAGGTCGATCTCGGCCATGTCGTCACAGACGCGGTTCATTGTCTGGCCGCTAGCCACTACCTCGAAGAAGAGGAGTGGCTGATGGAGAAGGGTAAAAAGGAGATCACGGTGTAAAAGGGACGAGGCCAGTACTCCAGCCTGAGCCATGGTGAAGGCGCACAGAAACTCCAAAATACCTGTGCGGTGAATATAGTATTAACATAGCTTCAAAAGAACAGACAAGAAATTAAATACCAACATTTATCATACTTTCATTGGCATCTAGATTTACAGAATACTTAATAAGACATTGAAATAAAAGGAATGGGTCTCCCCTGGAATACAATCATTTTGAGCTACTGAATTCATTTTTCAGTATGTAGATATTTTACCCCCGAATGACTGAAATAATGTTAAGAAAAATATCGCTACTGTGAACATTATAATATTCTACTTAATACAAATATATTTAACAAAAAATCTATGATTTTTCAGGAAGTCTATTTCATCAGGGAGCCTCCCTGGTTCCAGGTCCAGGGCATCACTTAGTGCAATTATTTGGCAGCGGCAGCCGTAAGTAACGTTCCCATAAAACCGTACCAATATTTTAAAAAGCCAGCAGAAAGCTTCAGAACGTTAAACTGCGCACCAAGCAAGTGGAATCAATGGAACAGAACAGTATGATATGGCAAAAGTTACAATTTACACTATGCCAGATAGGAATAGACATCTAGATAATACGCAACATGTATCGTTGAATAAGAAAGAGCCACAACATCTGTCCAATATTTTTAGTCAATACATCTCTCTACTCTCCGGTAAGAACTGGCAAGGGTACACAGGATCCGAAGAAGAAAAGATTATTTAGGGCATCTACAGAATATTTTTAACCGAGCCGAGACTGAAAGGTGGGCATATGCTTTTCCAGGCCACAATGTAAAAACCATGTCTGTGTAGCTAAACACTGCGCGAAGCCAACTATGGCTGGGTAAACTAGCTGTACTTGCGAGGGTAGTGCCACCACCACACGGAGAAGTCCGACATCATAACGGACACTACTTTTAACTGTGGCTATCTTTCTCTTGTTCACAGTTCAGCATTTTGTTGTTGACCACGAATCTGTACGAAGATCGCCACACGTGGGAAGGCTGTTAATTTGGGCACAGTTCAGCATTTTGTTGTTGACCACGAATCTGTACGAAGATCGCCACACGTGGGAAGGCTGTTAATTTGGGCGTGTCGGCCAATTCACACGAATTCAGATATGTTCGTTAAGTCCTGTGATATGACGTGCCCAATAGGTCAGTACACGTGTACAGGCTGGGCGGGTTCACAAGACGCACCGAAGGGGGAGAGATTGCAGTATTCCCAAAGTCAGGGGCACGACCGATGACGATATTAACAAAGCTACTGCTAAGCAACATAGGACAGAATAGTGTCAGAATATTAGAATTTGTGCATATTTTGACTAGGTTCGGTTTCAGAGGGCATTTTCGGCAGATTTTGACATTTCGTTTAATTTTACATTTAAAAAATACTGAGTTTAATAGAAACACAGAAACTTGCATACTAGGTTTGGAACAAACATTACAGAGAAACCTTTGCGGACAATGAATTAAACCTCTGTTAGAAAAGAATGAAAAGATAGGAATCTTACCTTGGGCAAGCCCTAGTACTCCATAAACGCTGAGCCGTAAATCTCTCTGTGCAAAAGGATCAGTAGTATTGTCCATAGTCTGAGCATCGTTGGACCAGTCACTCAGCCATATATTGGCATAGATGGAGGCCGCATTATTGAGGATGTAGAGTATCATGATGGCAAGGCCTATCATAATACCAACAGCTCTGACATAGGCCATGAAGACAGATAGTTTTACCTGTAGCAAAGTCGAATGTGATGCATACATTACCTCACAGAATTGCAGGAGAAAATTAAAGAATGTATAGCACAACAATTACATTTTGTGAGAAAATTGAAGAATGTGTAGCGCAGCATTCAAGTGGAATTAGAGTGACAGCTGATTCCAAATATCAACAAAATGACAAATATGTGTATGTGTTTCCATTGCTTAATAAAAAAGCTTGTCAGGAGGACTTCACAAAATTTATGTTGTATATTTTGCGTAAAAGTTTAGGATAACAGTAGTTGCTCCTCTTCATTTTATGTGAACAGGCCCCTGGCCTGAAATACCTTTCTTTTTGAATGTAATTTTCTGTTTATGACAATTCCTGTTGCATTTTGTCCTTTACCCGTGAGCTTATACTAACTCACGTAGTTCGGAGTCTCTATGACTTTATGATTTGTGGTAATTTTTTGTGTTTTCTTGCATGAAGTCCTCCTTAAGAGGCACCTTTATAGCCCTGGGCACCGTATGAAGCACGTCCATGGTGGACACTACGTTTTTACAATTGAATGATGCTGTTTGTTAAATGTTTTGGCCCGTAAGTGAATAAAAAAAAAAAAAAAAAAAAAAAATAGGTATAGAGGTTTATATAGATATTTGAGAGAAACCCAAAATAACTATATGCTCACCTTCCCAGTCTCGGCCGCTTCTGCTTGAATTAATTTATCCGCTTCTCCGTCTTTTTCCGGGAAAGGCTTGCATTTTTCATCTACCGTCACTTGTCTCCTCAGAGAACCTGAGCGATGCAGACCCGTTTTGGAACCCATGTTAGATTTTGATCCAGATAAGGTATGCTTGGACCCTGCTAGAGACGCGTTACTGTTTAGCTTGCTTGTTGATCCATGGTGGGAATTGGTCTCTCCTTCAACGGATGTCGCCGTGTCACGTCGCAGACGAGCCTTTAACCTACAAACATACACACCACTTTGAATAAGTGAAACTAGAAGAATCAAATGAGTAAAACAAATGGACAGTAATAATGGGAATGATTGATCATGAAACAGGAAATATGAATAGAGAAGAGTTAAGGAAGATTTTCTTCACCTTTCGGCGGTAGATTCATCACCAATAATACTGCCTATAGCAGACAGGATTTCCTCACGCTGTGTGACAGCTGGAATTTGTGACAGTCAAAATATGAACAAAATGACAAACTTTTATACATGAATGCATGCGTTTCCAATGGTAAAATTAAATCTACTCGTGAGCCCTAGAACTAAGAAGGATGTTAAAACATCCACCGAAGTGCAAACAATTGATAAATTATAGGAGGCGTAACTGTAAGTGGATCTAAACTTATAGTTGTTAATTTATCGATTTTCTCTCGAGAAACAATTCACGAGTTGATAAGATCTCGAGGAGTCTTCAAAGGTCAGAACACGCACAAAACGATTTCCTTAATTAATATTGAGTTACAATCAGAGTATGGGGGAGGTAAGAACACACAATATTATTTTATTTTCAATATATAAAGTGATAAAATGTTTAGTAAATGAACTAATGGTGCAGTGAATATTAAAGATTTTTCTTTCTTAACATGGATTGTATAACAGAGTAACGAGATCACGAGTCACTTAAATGTTATATTTCTACTGGATATACAGGTAGTGCATTCGGACTTTCGTTTAAAGGAAACACGCCGTGGACGTGGGGAATTATCTTAAATGGCTAAAACTGCAAACACTTTATAGCAAACAAAAACATATCAGCTCATTTGCTTGCTAAATAACACAAACAAACGCAACTGCCTAGTATCATGTTAAAACATCTAAAATGGCATTGGCTGATGACGCACCTTTCTCTGTTACTGTAATTATGTCCACAGATAATGTTGAGGTATCAATATTGATATAAAGAGAAGACCGATTTAGCGACAGTATATTTACACAATTTTGATTACATTAGTTTTTTAAAAACAGATTTTATATATATATATATATATATCAGAAAACGATATACATGGTGAAATAGTTCTCACAAGAAAGTGGCACTCTACCGCACCGGCGCATTATATGGTAGTTTAAAATAGAGTTCATCTACTAAAATATAACTTAGAATTCTGAATAAACAATCAGTTCGAGATGGATCAAATTAGTTATTCGATAGAAGATGTATCGCAGATGATTTTCCTGTGAGATAAGCCCTATAATAATACCACAGCTTATTGATCTACAAATTAATATGTTAGTACAGTGGTGAATTAATAAGTAGAAAGAAAAGATAAACCTACTTTCTGGATCAATATCCTCGAGGTCCGTGTCCTCATTACCAAGGTAGTTGGATAAGAACTCGGCGAAGGCTCCTCCTCGACTGAGCAACTCCTGGTAAGAGCCCACTTCAGATATACTGCCTTCCACCAAGACGACGATCTGATCCACGAATGGCAGCCAGCTGATACCATGCGTTACTAGCACACGGGTCTGGAGAGGAAATTAACGATCGTAAATTACCTTGTTGAGTGTGTCTGCCTCTCGCTGCACTTGATATTTAAAAGATTCTAGCAATGCCTGGCCAAAAGCGACTGGTCATTTATTTTCCCACGATTTCGGGGAAATAGGAGGTTCCACAAAATAGAGGAGTTTAGAGTTCTAAGGCGTAAATTGTTACGTAAATCAAATACGGAAATACAAACACATTAGTTTTTCCTATGAGCACTACGATGATAGCTGGCTCGTTGACAAATATTGGCGACTTTTGGTGAACAGATAAAAGGCAGAAATTGTAGATGCACCAGGATTCGAACGCACACCTCACAAAAGCCAGTGTTTTAGATCGCTCAGCAAACCCGGATCCCCAGTATTAAAATGAATATGGTACAAACCTTTCCCTTAAGGAAACCATCAGGACCTATGACATTTTCGAAGATATGCTTCCCAACATGTGAGTCCACAGCAGAGAGAGGGTCGTCAAGCAAAAAGACATCCGATTCACTGTAGGCAGCACGAGCTAAACTGATCCGTTGCTTTTGACCACCGGAGAGGTTTATGCCCTGAAACGAATTATTGCTAATGAATAGGATAGTTTTTATTATTGTAATATGAATGCAAAAACTAGCAGCTTTTCCTCTCTCGAACCCGAACCATACCAATAGAGTCCTCTACCTGGCTTCAGGTCTGCCCGAACATAGAACCATACTTTATACATGTAACAACAGTAAGTCGGCCATCTTTATAGATAGACATAAGTATAAAAATTCGACCTGAGTAGAAGCATGGTAACTGCGATACACACAACCTAAATACATATTGAGTTTGCCTGGTCTGGAGCCAAAATTACCATATATACGAGATGAATCCTAAGGACTTATAAGTAAACAGCGCCACATTTACCTTTTCTCCTATCTCTGTCTTGTCACCAGCTGGTAGCATATCAAAATCAGGCAGTAACGCACATCCCTCGACCACTTTGCGATAACGACATGCATCATCTTCTCTGCTGAAGAGAATGTTGTCCTTTAGGGTGGCATTTTGTATCCATGCCTGCTGGGCAACATAGGCCAACGATCCCTGAAAGCAGTGGACTGGGGTTTAATACAAATTTGAACACATGTTACACACACCTACTAAAACATGGACTAGATACCAGGTGGTTCTAGAATAGGTTCATAATTCCATTTTAAACACGAGTAAAGTTTATCAACCCCAAAGGAAGATGACAGTTTTACAATTTACCACAGTCGCGATTTTGGGAATCATTTAAACAAAGGTCGTTTTAAAATGAATCACCTTAATTTTCACAGAGCCTTGGACTTTCTCCATCTCACCAAGAAGGGAAGAAAGCAGTGAGGATTTGCCCGAACCCACACTGCCCACAACTGCGACCAGAGAACCTTCCTTCACAGAGAAATTGATGCTGGAAAATATGAGAGGAGAAAGGTAACTAAGAGTAACTTAAGGAGTATAATATATTTGTAATACCTCCCTGTTAAGTGCATCTCGTGTGCCTAAAATTGATAACTTTTACAACTAATTCAAGCCTCTACCACTTGTTCACTCACTTAAGAGATCAAGATCAATGTGGCACACTTAACTAAGTGAAGTTTTTAATTAAGAGAGAGAAGCACAAGGTCAAGAACAAAAGCTATATATTTCTAGGGTCTCCGGTTGAGTATCAATATTGGAATTCTTCAGAGCTTACTTTTTCAAAGTTGGATTTTCTTCTTCGGTATCCCAGCGGAATGTTCCACTTTCGATGCTGAGAGCTTCATCTGGAGAAATTTTCAAAAAATCAGAGGCGTGCATGTTGGATAGAATACGATAGAACAGAATAGAAACTTATAAAAACAATATATTGAGGTTGGGACGCCAGAATGGTACCGATTACTGATGGATATTTCATATGGGCAAGACAAAATCCCATGAAAACTTGTTTTTTGTCCCTCCTATTTATTTATCAGAAACTAAAAATGTGGATACTTACCACCCTTTGTTATATGTTCAACATTTTCAGGATTAAGTTCATCATTTTTCAAGAAGTTCAAGAGTCGCTTCAGTGAGACACTAGCCTGCAAAATAGAGACGTTCAAACATACGATAAGTGGCCGTAAACGCGTACACAGTAACAGTTCTAAGTTAATGAATTATCAAGTCGAGTATATTTTAATAAAATAGTTTTACCATGATTTAAAGTGGAAAGCTAGTTCCTTTTTCGCATACATACCTGAACAAGACTACCTATTAACATGGGTAGCATAGAGAGTGGGAATCTGAGAATGTTAAACAGGGACAGAGACACAAATGCTTTCTCGGCATCCAGAACGTTGGAAGGCGATGAGAGTACGTACACGGCAAATGTGGTAAGAGAAACCTGCAATCACAAGACACTCAATTACAAAGACATACCTAGACTTATATTGGTTAATTGTGTGCTTGAAAAGAGATGAGAGAATTATGTCGAAAATCACCAGAGTACAGGGCAATATCATCATATTAATATACATCTGAATGAAAAACTGGGATACGATGCAGACAAAGGTGTCTGGTAATTTGGGGGTTCCACATCAACGATTGGTTATAACAAGGGGATGGGGATTACCCTCTTCCCCTGTATTCTCAAGACCAGGGAGTCTGAAAGTTACTTAAAAATACTCACAAGGAAAGGTGCGCAAGTCCAGGTGAAAGATGAAGCAGCATTGAGATAAGAGGTCCTCTTCAGGACATCCAGCTCTTCGTTTCGTATTTTTAGGACTTTCTTTTGAAATGAGAGCTCCCAGGCATACAGCTTTAAAACCTGAGAATTGAAATTGTATCTTAGAAGAAATACCAAAAAGAAAGACTATGCCAGTGACCTAGCAATATGGCAAAAATCTCGCCTGAAATAAGAAAATACGTAGGTCAAAAGTGTCAATGTATTAAGCCACAAGTAGTAGTTTAATAATCTACGAGATTTTCTAATCACGGGAGGCCAGGTAAGCCAATACTAGCCAGTCTAGAATAGTGCAGTAGAGTTGTGCACTAGAGACTTTAATTATTTAGCTTTCATGAGCTTTTAAAAAATAAAAATTTGGTCATCAAACAAGACTGTTAATTAAACGTTTCGTGCTGACTTTGGGAGAATGTAAATAGACCCTTGTTATCATTCAAAAGTAATGGAGTTTGGTTTATCGGCAAACATGAAGAAATGTAGGTGATTAAAAGAACTTACCTTAATACCATTGAGGACTTCATTCATCAGCTTTATTCTACCGTCTTTATGTTTCATTTGTGTGACTTGCAATGCACGAGACTTCTTAGCTATGAGGGCATTAACAGGTATGAGCACCAGCATGACTCCTACACCAGCCAGAACACTAGGTCCCAGTGTCATCCAGAGGAAATACAGACATACTACCATTTGGAAAGGAGCTGACCACAGCATGTTGAGGTAGGTAGTCAGTTCCATGAATCGTTGAGCATCAACTGACATAAGGTTAACAATCTCACCAACAGTTGAATTCTTGCGAGCAGAATTGCTCAGTTTCAGGGCCTATAGCATGAGGAAACAAACAAGTCATTATTCCAAGTTCAATACACAAAAAAAACATACTGTTCAATGACAAGATATAAAAGAAGATTAAAGAAAGGCATTCATTTATCAAGCTACAATTCACATTTCTATATTAGCAGTCTACTGGACTGGATATTTTAAATGGCGTACCTTTTTATATACCATAGCTATAATCGTTGTGCGTACGTGCATACCAGAGATGAAACATTTATGGAAGTACTGGTGAAGAATGAAAGACTGAACAAGAGCGACAAGGAACATGAGAGCGGCTAACACATAGCCCTGCCATGCATGATCTGTATGATTGCGTGTAAATGTTATCAGGCGCCTGGAAAAAAAACATAAAAACATTTCTTAGAGAAATAAACCACTGGTAGGGAAGGGCTGACAATAATACAGAATTTATATGATTATCAATACAATTCTACATTTATTGTCATTAAGTCCAAATCAAAAGTTACCAAAGACTGGGGATGATCTTATGTTGATTTAATCACCCTTACAATCGATTAAGCTAATTTTGTAACAGTTCTTGGCGTTCCCTAATAACAAGATATTTAAACAGCGAACCACCATGACAACTAACTCAGGTTTTTGTAGGTCAAACCAGGGGTACTTTGCACATTAGCTTACCCAACATTTTTTTTGTATAAGCGTTTCACCAACTAATTCCCAAAGACGAAAATTTACTCACTTTAGAAGCATGGGACTGGTGAACATCAAAATATCATGAAGGAGCTTGAAAAGAGATCCAACAAGGAACTGTGGTGCAAAGGCCTTAACAAGAGCTCGGACTAGGCTGGGCTGGTAGCAACTGCGACCCGTTTTAACCTCGTATTGGGCATCTGCTCCCTCCACCAATTCAAGAGCAATATTCCCGTCATTCTCTAATGGTTTCTTCTTATTTTTGGTGGCAGATCTTAATTTATGAAAGAAAATATTATGAACAAAATACATATTTTAGAACTAACTGTGATAAACATGGGAGTATGGTCATAAGTCAATATAATTCAATTTACCAACATATATCTTAAAAATATAACGTGTGCCGAATATGGTTAAGGTGAGTGACATAAATTAATAATGTTACAAGTATTAGGTGTATTTAGAGCTTAGAATTACTTACTGTTTTTGTTTATCCAGTTCTGTTTTCCAGTGTGCTTCAAATACAGGCACAATAGACTTTGACTGGTCTTCCTCATTCAACGTCCATAGATCGTCCTTTTCAAGCGGCTTCTTGTATCCTTTGACAATGAGACTTAAAGAGAACAGAATTTGAACAAAATTAAACCAGCGATTCCATGAAGCATCCAAGAAAAAAGGAAATGATTGTACTAAGCACCCAGTAAGAAAAACTGGCGGAAATCGGACCAGTGCGAAAATCCTTAATTGGAGTACAGGATCGGTTTCTATATTATACAGATATGTTATTACCCATAGATTAAAAGTATTTTTTTTCTCTCCATACATTTCATACATTATAAGTACCTTAAGTGTCAACGGAGCAAAGGGTTATCAGTGAAACGAACGAGTTTACATAAGTTTCTAAGGGCAAGTTGAGGTTCCCAGTAGGTGTTCTTAGGGAACAATATGTCCCCCACCCCCGCCACCACCTATCATAGTAGTACAAATCTATATACGATCGAACATCACAGAATAGACTTCAATCAGTTTCAGTGAGGAACAAATGTCCTACATCTCCAAGGCTCGTATATGTATTGAAGTATATCCATTATATAGCCAACCATTTGTTAGTGTACCATGTTTTCAAGGATTTTACAAAGCTTACTCTATCTTCCTTATCCATCTATCTATCTTCAGTTTTTTTTTGTTTTTTTTTTTACTAAATTTACTTTTTATTTTGTACATTAAAACAGGAGTGCATGATACATATTTCCATGCTTATACCAACGAGAGTTCCATTCTACTCTCGTTGCTTATACAGTACGTCAGTATTGCTGAATACCTCGCAATGACATATTCACCTTTGAATTGCTTGTCATGCATGATATTATTAGCGGCTGCCCCTTTTTGTTCGAAGTTCGAGTGACAAAAAAGTACCATGATAAAGTGTTTTAGAATCCTGGTGCAGCTCAGACATGGCCACGGACCAGGGAATGGTGGTTGATTGATAAGTTACATAAAGCTTGTGATAATTATTATTTGTTGATCGTGTACGGCACTTTTACCATTGCCATAATTTAACAGATGTTCCTTTTCACCATATACTACCTATTGTTGATATTACATCACTTGGAACGTTCTAATAATAATTATTATTCGATTGTGTTCGAATGCCGAAATGTTCGAAAACGTAATCAGGATATCAAAATGCAACTTTCATTACCTGCATGATAATCAATAGGTTGGATTACTAAGTCTGAAATTTCATCGGGCTGCGATAATTTTTTTTTCAGTCAGTGAATATTTTTAAAAACACTTGAAGGTTTTAAAGCTTCAGACGCTTTGACACTGCACTTGAATCATGGGCTTTGACTCAGCTGAGTCCACTTTGACCAATGGTACAGTGCTACTCTTTTAACTCGTACCTTTGTCACTGGTACCCTTTGACTAGAATTCGTGACAACACTCCGACAGCTGAACACGCATACGCTTCTAGATCGAGGGGCGTTAAACGCTCTCAATAATAGATTAGTCAGTTAGGATGGACTGTAAAACCACTTAGCAGAAGATACTTACCCAGTAAACCACCAGAAGGTTATATAGGAAAGGAAGTTTGCCGACGCTTCAGGTGAAGGATTCTCCAATGGAAATGAAAATAGAAAAGAAATATTCAATGAACAGTTACAGATGAGCTCCTCAGACAGTCAAAGTGTCGTCGGACTAAATACGTATGTACGCTTAACTGTGCATAATCTACCTAGATAGGTTTACATTATGTCCGTAAAACTACTGCTATAGCCTATAGGCTTTCTCAAAAATAGATGAATGATTGCTCCATTGGAGCTACTAGCAGATGTTCATGACGTTACCTCGAAAAATGTTGGTGGATAGCACTCTTATGTGAATTCTCATTTTATGTTTTCTAATACTAGAGAAGTAGCATTAGAAGTTTCATAAGTTTAATTTTTTTTTATATTAGGGGACGAAAGCTATTAAAATGATGCAAAATGTTCTTCCTATTCAAACTAAAATATATATGAAGAGCATGCCTATCCGCTCGAAAGCTAGTGAAAATAAAATTACACATCAAACCAAAATACTTCGGAATTATTCCTAACTACTACTACACAACCCATAAGAAGAATCTGGTGACTCCCACTATGAAGCGATATTTCTCCCCACCTCATTAAAATATATATGTGCAACTATTGGCCAGTTGAAGCTTTTGGGGCGCAAAACTAAACGCTTTTTAGCGGCCCCTGTTTTTCCTTCAATGGCTCACTTTTACCGCGTATACCTCCACCATAGAAGTACATATCTAGGGATGGTTATTTAAAAACGTATACTAACAATGTACCACATTAAATGTTAAAAAAATAATACCTCGACCTGAACAGCATTTTGATCGTCTGGAAGGGGATCAACAATACAAGCTAGCACCAGTTGTACAAGAACAAGGGTAGCCTGGATACTAAACGTTGTAAGGTGAAATAGATCGCCTGTCCCCTGAAATTAAAAAGAAAGTCGGTGATTTGTATATTTCCTTGATCACCAGACACGTCCTGTTGTAAAATACAAATGACTTAATGAAACTTAAGCAAAAATAGCATGAAATTTAAGATTCTTATTAATAATATCGATATACAAAAGTCCACAATAAGAGGAGGTAGAAATGTTTAGTATTTGTTGGTAATAATTCACTCACATGAACCTGAGCACCTATGTGGGACCGGAGGATGATTATGGCAGCCAAGAAGGATATAAACCAGTAAAGGAACAGAAGGCCACATGAACGCACACCTTTTCGTCGGGTGTATTGTTGCATCAATGCAGCAACCATCTACATAGAAGGTTCAACAAATTATTATCGGAGGTATATTGAAGGACTAAAGAAAGAGTTACAGTGAGATCAGTACAGCTGTTTGTTAAGATTTCTATGTACTATAAAATGTCACCCTTCCAAATTTAGGACCACAATTAGTTACGAAAGCTTTCTTTCTTGTGTATAAGTTTTTTTTCTTCAATATTCATTTTACTCTTCATATAACTCCCAACGCACTGACTCCCTTATCTTAACAAATGATGGAAATATAAATGATCTTGCCTGTGTAGTAAACCTAAGGCAGTAAGCCATGATGAAGACGCCATACAATGGGGCACCATTGGCAATCGCATGGCCCCACCGGGCAAGGTCAGCAACAGCGAGAAGAGCGAGGACAATACTCAAAATCTATCAAATAGATACAACACACCGATATTAGGTCAAACCATTAGCAGCTCAAAATTTAACTATACACACCAATGAATGAATAATAACGAACGAATATGTGGACACCATATCCCGGAATACTATTTAAAGCTTAAAAGAATAGCGAAATATTGAGTATTGAATGTACTCAAACGTTTATTTGTCGAACGATAAGCTGCTTAGTAATTTTGAAACAATAGAAATGAACCCCAACTTCCCAATTGAAATGGGATTATACTTACTGTTCTTGTTATGTTGACACAATTGTGTTTGATAGGCGAGGATTTTGAATTTCTAAGGCTAAGGCAGTAAGGTATCGCAACCAAAATCAGGAAGCCACAAGGGACGGCCACTAAGACAGTATGCTGAAAACATGGCGTCAAATCAGGCCTTGTCGTATTCAGGGTCAGTTGCGGATCCTAAAAACAGATAAAAAACATAGGTCGTTCAGTGATTAAAACGTCCCAAATAATTTGATCTGACATACACTGTAATGAAATGAAATGTAATGAAAAGACTATTTAATAGACTATTTAAACAGATTTCAGTTTCGAAATTGTTATTTACAGTAACGATTTCGAAAATGAAATCTTTTTGTGAAGCACTATGGGCAAAATCGTCGTAGTATTTAGATATGTGTTCCGCTGGACTCTTGTTCCCTGAAATAATAGGGCCTCCCTGTGTATTTTGGGAAGCATGTAAAAGTGTGGGGTCTGTGGGTGATCGTGTATTAGATAGGTTTTCTCACCGACCTCCCGATTGGCGACCATGTCGGATATGGTCTGTTTCACAATAGAATTGTCATAGTGACTGATTCATGCAGAATTAGCTTTGTTTTATTACGTTATATTACACAGTACGGATGTTTCAATGCACCTTGTGTATCTAGAGGAAGGCATCTGTCAACTTTCTGATACAAAATTCTATCTAGAAACTCCCTTCTGCCTCACCAATAAAGACAATTCTATTGTGACTCTGAGGGTGACCTGGAAGACCTGTTGTTTTTTTTTAACACAGAAGGTATTTTTGACCCTTTGTCCGAAGTGTAACTCTGATAAGATACGGAAATAAACATAATACAATACATCTCCTTATCTAGGAGTGCCACTGCCAAAACCGTTGTCTGCCGGTTTTATCATAACCGCTCTGATCTCTGAGGGAGGTCAACATCTCTTTCGGCTGGGTGTAGATAGTGGTTTCCAGGAATAGTGGCAATTGCTAGTGTGGCCGTGGAGGCCTGTTTTTTCCTTTAGTTGTATCGATAGCCCTAAGATCGATGGGTTTATCTGAAAAGATTATATGTACATGTTGTTTCTCCTGCCTTTCCCATTCACCAGCAACCATGCCAACCCACCTCCCGTCGCATAGAATGACATAGCATCTATGCGACCCAGAAATAAAAACATTGCGCGACCCAGGCGAGGCTAGAACCCCCAACCTTTGGGCATGAGGCGAGTACCATACCACTGTGCTATGTCCCCATGGGTGACGTGTGTTGGAGTAGGTCTAACAAGCGTTTAGATACATGGCCTAGCTGGGATGACAGAGGAAGGAAAACGTTTATTACTCCTTTATTCATGCTACGATGACTGTGTAACTTTGATACATTAATCTAGAGGTGTTTAGGGGGCGTTCTGTGGCAACAGAAATGAGTAGATGTATCAGATCAGTGTAAAAAGGTGATCGTGTGCCGTTTTGAGCAAGTATCGTTTCTCCGAGGTAGAGACTGAGGGTGACACCTATGGGAATTGATATGTACCTTGTCGGCACCGTACGGTGGCCACAAACTGAGTCACCGTGGCGTCTAGGTCCCATCAATTGGCAATTTTGAAGAAAAGTTTAACTTTTTAAAAACATGAATTCAACCCAGCCTGTACTGGGTGGGTTCCACATAGATGGATTTTTGAAAGATTTATGTTCAAAAGTTTGAAGGGGTGGTGGGTTTAGGTTGGAATTGCTCTGGATGGTTCCGGTGGTTATTGATATAAATCGAGCGTTTACAGAGATGTTGAATTTCTCTAATAAGTCTGCCATAAGTTTTCCCCGGTCTGGTGTTTTAAGGGTGGGGGAGACAGTTTAAACCTTTTGAAAGATTTATTTCCCCAAGCACTCAAAATTTTGCTAGATAGGTTGATGGCCCCTGAATGGTTTTGGATATCATCATTTGTGTTGGAATTCGTTTTTATTAAACTCATAATCAACGTAAAGAGAAAAAACTTCTTTTATTGAAGTCCAACTTTGACAATCCAAAAATACAATGGAACAGTAATTGTTTTGGCATGGAATACATTTGAGGTCCATGCAATTGAAATTCTGAATAAAATTGAATAGCTTCATTCAACTTGAAACAACAAACAAATGATCCCTTAAGAGCCTCAGGATTAATACATACTAGCGTGAGAAAACTGTTTTCACACATATGAAAAATTAATCCTCACAAGCCTTTATTCTAAACAACTTCAGTTCATGCATTGTCACAAGCAATTCTTCCGAATGGTTAGCAGTTTCCCCACCAAAACATGTTTAACACATGAAACACCAGTTATAATGTTCATCAAGTGCTTTTGGGGGAAAAATTGCAGAATCTCATACCAATCTTCAGAAAGAAGTTGAAAGAGAAAGATGATGGAAGAGGGAACAAGGAAAGATGAAGGTGTGGGCCCACCTGACCCACTAGTAAATCCTGTGCGTAGCATGGGTATTTGCTAGTAATATTATAGATGATAAGTTATTAGACTTTGATAATATAAGATATGGTACGGTATGGTATTGTTTTATGATTTGCAGCAATAAATGGTAGCAGAGCTATATAGGCTTACATACATGTATAGCTCTGATGATAGGGATACTGTCAAGCATAAAAGACCTTTTTGTGGCACAAAATAAAGAAAGTATAATTTGCAGCAGTGACGTCATATTATCATATCATGTTAACTAACAGACAAAGGTGACTAGAAACCCCATCTCTCCACATCATAGACTAAGACATCATAAAATTCATTCTTGCTATAATAGAGTGCCTCATTTCTCCCAGGTCATCCCTACACTTTAGGCTTAGCCAATATATAGCCATCCCTTCCTTCCATTAGAACATGGATAGGTCTTCTCCGTCCAGAAGCATATACCAACGAGATTTGATGGGAAATTAGGGGAAGTCTTAGGCTATGTTAGTATTTACTTGTATAAATATGGATTGTTTTTCTCATTTTCAATTACACTGCCCACCACCACCCTGTTCTCCCTCCGATTTGTTTTATGTAGCTATAGGATCTTTGCTTGCACCCTCTGTGAGCATGGACAAACAGCGGTAGTGGCAAGCCCTAATTGTAGTGCCACTAGTGGAGCTAGCAGCGGTGCCTATGACAGGCTATGTATGGTGCGGGAATGGGGCAAGGTTCAAAAGTTCCACGAAGGCTTTTGATGGCTAAACCTGACTCTGGCATCGTTTGTGTGCATTAATGATGCATAGATTTTGGCTGAAATTTCGAGGAAAATGTCTTACGATGGAATACCGCCAATAGAATTCCCGCTTTCTATAGAGTGATGTTGACAACAGGGCAATATGTAGCAATTCTGTTTATTTTGCGTTAAACCAATGCATCGGGTACAACGTTTTCAGTGTTTTGGTATTGGCCAATGGCGGCGCTTTTTTTCAAAGCGGGTTAGTCACGTCTTGTCCAGGAGGTATGTAGCCCCAGAGTAGGACTATTGTCACAATTTGATGGAAATGAAGGGAAGTCTTGGGCTATTTACTTTCATAAATATGGAAGGTTTTTGTAGGTTGACATTGCCCACCATCCCACCCACCATTCTCCTTGCTGTCCCGCCCTCCTCCCATGGCTAGTGGCATTAAAATCGTTTCGTTTCTGTGTTAAATTCATGTGCGAACCATCGCCGATCTAAGCGATGGTTCTGCACATATATACGCTTTGTTTATAGCTGTTTGGATGGCGCTGCTAGTGGCACTACCTGGTGAGAGAGTGAGAAACCATTCTCGGAGTTTACCCGCGCTTTCACCGAGTCATGCCGAGGATGGCCGAGTGTGCGGTAGTGATGGGCAGAATGTCAGCTTTGAAAAGTACCGGTACTGAGAGACATAGGCATTACCGTGCGGGGTCTGATACTCCATAATCATACTAGTAAGAGCTTGAAATCTTTGTTGAAATCTCTCTTATAATGTCTAATCTGGACACTGGGACAGGTGAGAAGTGTGGCCACATAGGATATAGGGGGTTATTTGGAAATTATAGCGGGATCTGCCAATATAGTTTTCGGCCTACGGCGGTTGTGTTGAATTTACTTGCTACGGTGTTTATGCATGCATAATTTTATTATGCCACTGTCGACCTCTCGTCTAGAGGTATGTGGCACCAGGGTATCATCACAACAGGGGAAGTCTTGGGCTATTTACTTTACTAAACATAAGGGGTTTTTGTAGGATGAAATTGCCCACCATCCCGCCCACCATACTCAAATCAGTCCCTCCCTCCTCCCATGGCCAGTCACATTATAATCGTTTCGTTTTTGTGTTAAATTCATGCGGGAACCATCGCCGATCTAAGCGATGGTTCCGCGCATATATTCGCTTTGTTTATAGCTGTTAGCAGCGCTACCTGGTGAGAGAGTGAGAAACCATTCTCCGAGTGTAGACGAAGCTCATTGAGTATTGCCGAGTGTGCGATAGTGACGGGCAGAATGTCGGCCTCGAAAAGTAACATAGAGACATTGGCCTAAGCGCGTATTGCTGGTACTCCGTAATTATACTAGTAAGAGCTAGAAATCTTTGTTGAAATCTCTCTTATAATGTCTAATCTGGACACTGGGATAGGTGATAAGTGTGGCCACATAGGATATAGGGGGTTATTTGGAAATTATAGCGGGATCTCCCTATATAGTTTTCTACGGCAGTTGTGTCAAATTTACTAGCTACGGTATTTATGCATGCATAATTTGATTATGCCACTGTCGACCTCTCGTCTAGGCCAGGGTACACTTAAATAGCCAGCGGACCATGAGAATATAGCCTAGGCCTATCTAACGGCCAAATCATGGTAGGCCTGTAATTGCAGGCTGAATAAAGAAATTCAGTGGGTTACTTTATCAGTGAAATCTCATATTCAATTACTGCGTTTTCTTTATCGGTGAAACCTCACTAGTCGACATCTTGTACCCACATCATAAATAGCTATGATGTGTCGGGCAGTGCAGCATCTCTAGGAGCATCCCTACATCAGTCACACATGTCGCTCATCATCATGGGATACATAAATTAGGTAACCAGACACGCCTTTCTCACCTCAAGTCAAGGGCCACTGGTTCTGGTACTAAACAAGACAATTTGAAGCCTATGTGGTTGTATCAACTCTTACCAAAGAACTACTACAGGTCATCCATCGACATTGCATATCGTACTACACGATGTAATATTATCCTGTCCTCCAAGACGGACCCGGTTCACAGGTTGCAGAGACTGCGCCGAGAACGAAAGCAAAGCCAAATAGTTTGTCTGCTGCTAACAGCAGGCCTACGTCCGCGCACGAATGGCGGCACGCGCTGCCTTGAGCCACTATATGTGATCATACAGTAGAAAGTACACCAGAATCTTGAACATGGAACTCGGTATAACACGCAGATGCTAGCTGAAAAGGATTACAGTCCTATTGAATTAAGATAAAAATTGCATTACCCAAAAAGGAGAGCCGCAAAAATCCTCCATGCCGTCCGCCGAAGTTCAAGGCAAACGCACGGTGTGTCGCGAATGCAAGCCGACTGTTTGTGCGGGGAGTCTACAAAAGCTTTTCGTGTATAATGTGCACAATGTTAGTGCAACAAATGCGCTGAATTATATTCGGCGAGTTAAAATTAAATATCCTCACAGAATACGGTCAAAGTATATATTTCTTTCTTTTAAGGCAAAATTAAGATTACGACAACAGAGCCGACATTTAACGAGGCAATGGTGCACCAGGGGAGCGCTTTCAGTTTACTTCGCTGGTGTCCAAAAACTTTGGTTATTGCCGCCACGTTCCTATAGCGCTGCGTCAACCATGGCGCTGGCAGCACGCGCTGGTCGCCGTCAGATGGCGTGCCAATCCACGCATTCCCATTTTTGCCAGGTGCAACATCTATTAGGCCTATTTAAAGATGCATTACCAGCTGTGGAAGATCCTGAAATGAAATGACTATCCTTGAGATAAACACCCTAAAGCTATCATATGTCCTGGACAGACGATTTAAATGAAGACAAACTGATTAAAACTAACAAATTCGGCATCGGTTTTTGCTCTGCTTACCATTGCAATCTATTGCAACAGTGGCCTGTAAGTGCCCATTCAAGACAGGAGGGGTAGTGGGGAACCCTTAGTCACATATATGTGTGTGCGCAGGGTCTATTTTTATATAGTTTGGCTCCAAAGAAGCAATGTTTATAAAGATAGGCTTTACAGTTCCTAATAGGCAATCAGGTTATTGGTCACATTCAGAAACAAACAAACATACCCATAAGTTTGGTTTATGCTTCATTGACTGAGCAATGAATCACCAGTAGGGACATAATTATAGGCATATATAAATGACTATGGTCTGACGATTGGCACTTAAAATATAAGCTAAGGAGAGCCATATTTCTATGGCAATAACTTCCTACATAGGAAGGATTTTCCCCTCCCAACAGGGAGGGAAAAAATTCTTCCTATATTTGAAATTAGAATAGAATAGAATAGAGCAATCTTTTATTCATCTGTGTGTTACAGGCTGTTGATGAACAGGTCGACAGGCCTCTGGGTACCATTCAGGATTTATACCCAGATCTTCCGGCCGTTCCCTTAGACTTCTACATAATTTTGGTTGTGATATACATTATCTAAGATATATGCTATATTGTGAAATACAAAATACAAAGTACAAGATACGTTCCCTGACTTTAGGGATAGACTTCTACATGGTTTGGCTGCATAATACATAATACACACAGTCAACTCATCGACGCTCATATTTGGGCGGGAGCAGATCACGTGGACTTTGACCACGCCCATTTCCTCACAGCCAATCAGATCGTCGCACCTCTACTATGACGCGCTATCATGCGTGTCAACATTCGCACGTTCTATTGTTTACTGTTGAACTGGTCGCCTCACCGCTCAGACGTGTTTGAACTCAAAAATTTTTGATTTTGAGTTGAATCTTCGGATTTTGGTGTCAAGATGAATCCTAAGGGCAGCAAAGCGTGTGTGAAATGTAACACTGTTCACAAACCTCCAGTTGGGGATGGTTGTGAGAAACCTGAGGCCGATCCGATTACAGAATCTGAAAAGGTGAATACTCGTATTGACGGCTTGGAGTCTTTGGTTCGTGGCCTATGCTCGACGATGGAAAAGAACATTGCAGCCATGAATTCTTCTTCTGTTCCTGTTGCCTCTACTTCGGCTGAAAGCAATGACACGGTGACTTTCAAGCCTAGAAGCTCGAGTGTGGAGAGTTCGATTTACGCGGTGGGCGGATCTTCTGCTAGAACAACTCGTGGCAGATCAAGGTCTCGGTCCCGGCCACGCCCCTTTGACCAGCGAAAGGATCTCGATAAAGGTGAATCTATTGAGTCCATAGAAAAGTTGCTGCTGTTGAATTTAAAATTGGTTGCCAAGCTTGTCGACGATGACAGGCCTTTAGAGGAAATCAGTGGGGTCGTTAACCATTGCATAACTGTTTGTGAGAAGTCTGGATCCCAGGTCTACGCTCTGAAAGCCAGTATATCTTACGACCAAGCTGTCAGGTCGCGTGCAAACAAGGCGGGGCTTGCAGCTTTCGCGGACGTCAGACAAGAGGAGATTCTACGATGCTACTCATACGAGAATTCCCGTAAGGCTACTACTGTTACCAAGTCAGCTAGTTCAAAGTCTAAGAAGGACAAAATATGCTTCAAATTTAATAACCCTGGTGGGTGTGGCAAGTCGGCATCTTCGTGTGAGTTTCCGCATAAGTGCTCGTCGTGCGGATCATCGGAACACGGAGCTAAGTCGTGTACGGTTAAAGCTAAATAGGATGAGGCGAGTGAGAGAGAAAATGTGTCTAAGGTGGGTCTTTGTGTAGAAAATGTTTTTACTTTGCCTATCATCGATTGTGTTAATATTGTCGATGGAATTTGTGACCCAGTGAACTTTGTTCCGACTGACCCGGATGTTGATTCTTGTGGCCATGGTGAACCGGAAGTGGTTCCTGTTGGAAGAACTGTCATGGCGGCCAAGGTGGACTTGCTTCGTTCGAACATGACTTTGACAAGTGATTATTTTCCTCTCTCACTTCCTCCCCATACTCAACACAGCTCTAACCGAAATGAAGGTATTTATGATGATATTCGTGATATTATTGCGGACTTTGGTGACAATGGTACTAATGTGAATGATGATTTTATCCTATTTGAAGCTCCTGCTTCTCCTAAAGGTCGTGTAGTTAAAATCTTTGCCTCATGCGCTCGTGGTGATTGTAGCTGTAACCATACGTTGGGAGGTATTAGTACCCAACTCAAACCTTGCAGATTTGCATATTTACTCTTCGGTCTTGATAACACTGCTGTTAATATGTATCTCGATGTTTATCACGGTATTGTTGATGGGTTTGATGTAGTTGACCAAGAGGTCGAACCTTATGTCTGTGACAACTATAAATCTATTCTCGAACCAGCTGTCAAAGGTAAAATGGATGATATTGTAGTGAAAGAACTAAACGAAGGTTATATTTCTCGTAGTGATAGTTTACCAACTTGTATTCACTCATTAGGGGCTGTCCCTAAATCGGATGGGGGCATTAGGCCCATCACCGACTGCAGTAGACCCATTGGCTGTTCTGTAAATGATCATTGTGCATCCCTGGTTCGTGAATTTTCTTATAATTCTATTGACGATGCTGTTAGATTTATCAATCCTGGTAGTTTCATGGCAGTTGTAGATATCAAATCTGCCTATAGGGCTGTGCCAATTAACCCTGACCACCGTTGTTTTTGTGGTTTCAGATGGGAAATAGATGGTAAAGAACATATGTATGTCGACAATCGTTTGTGTTTTGGCCTTCGTACTGGGCCATGTATTTTCAACCATATATCTGATTTTTTCACTGCTTGCATTCGTGAATATTTTGACTGTCAGATTGTTAATTTTCTAGATGACTTCTTTGTCTGCCATGATGTGTATGAAATGTGTACCAAGGGCCAAAATGCTGTGTTGGCTTGCCTCAGATATATGGGATTTCATGTGGCGTGGAAAAAGGTGTCTGCTCCCTCAACCAACTGTGTATATTTGGGATTCAACTTGGACTCTGCTACGATGACCATTTCCCTTCCCCCTGGAAAAGTGGAGAAGTTGGCAAGGCTTATAGATGATGTGAAATCTTTGAAGTACATCTCTAAGAAACAATTGGAATGTTTCTGTGGCTACATCTCCCATTGTTCAGCTGTATTTAAAGGTGGGAGGACCTTTTGCAGACGGTTTTTCGACTTATATAAGGTCATGCTGGCCAAGAGGCTCTCCAGGATTATGCTTTCCAGTGATGCTATGCTCGACCTAAAATGGTGGGACTCATTCTCCAGGGTGTTTAATGGTGTAGGAGTTCTCAAACGCCCAGAATATCATTTACCTATGGTATCAGACGCCTCCTCAAGAGGTTTTGCTGCCTTCTTGGGCCAGGATTGGTTTGCTGGAACTTGGAGAGATGGTGTTATACCTACTGGTATGTCTCTCGATAATCATATCTGCCCTACCCCCTCAGAGGAAGAATTGGCAAGTAACATTAACATTCAGGAATTATATCCCATTGTGGCTGGGGTAAGACGTTGGGCCAGTGAGTTGAAAAACAAGGCTCTTGTGTGTTTTATAGATAACACCCAGGTGATTGCCATGCTTAAGAATGGGACCAGCTCGAGCAAACAGTGCATGCAATGGTTATATGAACTCAACTGGATGTGTTTCATATTTAATATTGCATTAATTCCGAAGTATATTAACACCCATAACAATGTAGTAGCTGACGCTCTATCTCGTCTTCCCTATTTAGAGTTAGATGCTCCTGTTCCTGATATTTTGAGTGCAGCTAATTTGTGTTGTATTAACAACTGTGAATTTGTGTGCTGCAGGCTTGGACATTTGGATGAGAAGAGTAGATATATTGAAGAATCTCTCTCTAGCACCTTCAACTCGGCGACAAAGAGAGAGACAGTGGAGCATGTTTAACTCCTTCCTCCAGGACAATTCGTCTGTGTTGCTCCCCATTGATGTGTCAAAACTAACAGCTTTTGCTGCGTTTTTGTCATCCTTTATGAAACATAACTCCATTTCTACATATTTATCTGGTGTGATATCCTATGCCCGGAGCCAGGACTTGGACTGCCCCACCTTATCACACCCTTCCATCAAAGCAGTTTTGAGAGGTATTAGGAAATTGCCTGGTGCTTCACCCTCTCCAGCTTTACCCATGACTCTAGGAATTCTCTCAAAAATGTATTCCCACTTGGACACTAGTGATAATCTAAACTTGCTATGCTGGGCAGCTTATCTGTTCATGTTTAGATCCCTTCTGAGAGTGAGTCATGTTGTGTGTTCCCCTCATACCATTCGTCGTAGTGATGTGAAAATGTCTACTGAATTACTGACTGTGAGGATTGGTTCCTCTAAGACTTCTGATGAGCCACACTTCATTTATTTGAAGCCTATTTCCATTAAGTCCCTATGCCCAGTACACTGGGTCAGGAAGCTGTTGAATCAACCCCTTCCCAGCTCATCACCACTTTTCTCTTGTGCAGATTTGAAAATTTTTTCTTATGAGAAAATCTCAAACAATTTAGCTAATTTGCTATCTGCTTCAGCTGTGGGCCCTGGATATTCGACCCACTCATTTCGTCGTGGCGGGGCATCCTTCCTATCGTCATTGGGCATCCCTCTTCAGGAAATTAAGTTGAAAGGACACTGGAGGTCTTCTGTTGTGGAATCCTATGTCATTCCTTCTCCCAAAGACCATTTAAAGTGTGAGGACTATGTCGTCGCCGCCATGGAAAAACTCTCTTCTTCTTAGGTTTGGCTTTTGCTGATGAATAAACCATGCTTTGCTTGGTTTCTGGCCAACCTTGTGTATTCGTTCCTTCTTCATCTAATATTATATCTATCGTCGTACGTCCAAATATACACAGTCGACTCATCGACGCTCATATTTGGGCGGGAGCAGATCACGTGGACTTTGACCACGCCCATTTCCTCACAGCCAATCAGATCGTCGCACCTCTACTATGACGCGCTATCATGCGTGTCAACATTCGCACGTTCTATTGTTTACTGTTGAACTGGTCGCCTCACCGCTCAGACGTGTTTGAACTCAAAAATTTTTTCTTTTTATGTACCTGTTGTTATTGCTGATGAATAAACCATGCTTTGCTTGGTTTCTGGCCAACCTTGTGTATTCGTTCCTTCTTCATCTAATATTATATCTATCGTCGTACGTCCAAATATATAGTACATAAATGAAGAGTATAAGATACAAAACATGAGAGCATAAAGTATAAAATACATGAGACACATCATTTAAACATGGGATGGTCAATACAAATTATTACAGTGGTGGACTAGTAATCGAGTACAGGATGTTTTAATTTCACCGAATTCCCAGCGGGTAGGAGTAGGACTAGCCTACTATATACAATCAATGATGATTTCATTACATTATACAACAGGCCCTGATGGAACAACAAAACTAACAAATATATCTGTTTGAAATGTGGAACGGAATTCCACAAAACGTCACACTATGCTAATGAGGCCAACTGATATCATTAGCATTATGTTGCACCCTCATTTCCAATATATTACGTATGCTAACAAGAGGGAAATCCCTCTGAAATATCTGGTTGAGAGACCATCCAATGTCCGTCCATTCGGTGTGCACCGAATGAATAATGGGCCACTTCTTTGGCTAATTACATGCTTTTAATGAGCTCAGAATTCTTAGATATTCAGGGACATGTTTGGGTTTGTCTTAATATACTTGGTGTATGTGGCCAAAGGAAAAAATGCGCAGATTTTCGCATGCATAGCTGGTAGTGCATTTTTAATAGGCCTACAATCAAACATTTTCTATGAACCATCAGTTTAGATAAACGGAACCAAGTGGTTCACTTCACCTGATAGGTATCAGAAAAACACATCCTGAAATTTCCATAGTTTTTTTTTAATTTCAGAGGTTCATGGTCGATTCCACAAAATCTGTGACATAGGGCCTAAGGTTTTTCACCCCTTAGCCTACAAACTTGTTTGTCAATTTACGCATTTTTAACCAAAATAATTGTATCAGGCCCACTGAAAGCCTCAATGCGAACCCCACTTTTGTATATAGAAGAAGAAAATTATTGATTTCATGGGCAAAAAAACCCTATTTTAAGGTTATTTTTGTAGTAAAAATAAACGTTTGTTAATTTTGAGCCAAGATGTAGAATAATTATTGACTTTTGACACATCTTTTTTTTGATAATTATTATTCTCATACTTTAGGATTCATCATTTTAGCAAAATAAGTAATCAATGATATATTTTCTGCTTGGAATTCTAAAAAAACTGATATGGGGTAGGTAATGGGTCCCTATGGGTGGGTACATGAATTCAACATTAATTTAGCTATGAAAAAAGGCTTTATTTTATATTTGACAATTCTCATACATAGGGGAAAAATGACTACAATGAAATAATGTTTGGGTTTGGCTTAGACACAAGATGGGGTAATTTGAAATGTCCCCGTGGGTGGGTACAATTTTCCTGTATCGAATTTGGAATATATGATAATAATTATGGATTTCATGATTTATATTCTCTTCCAAGTATGGCCATACCACAACGACTTGTTATGAACCAAAATCATTTTCATCATACATTTTACCCTAAGTCAAGAGCAGAGAAAAATGTAATGTCCCCATCGGTGGGTACTGTCCCCGTGGGTGGGTACAGTCCCCGTGGGTGGGTACAGTCCCCATGGGTGGGATGGCCTAATTAAGACTTAGATGCAGCCGAGCAGGCCTAGTTCAATGCACTACAGTGAATAGAAGCACGACGTAGGAGTGCTTCTATGAATACTGTAGTGTCTTTGTTCTAGGCCATGTTCGGCGGCATCTAAGGCTTTTAGCATACAAAGGGCGGTTTCACTATCAAGGCAATAAAATACAAATTGAGCAATCAAGGTTGACCACCCCTCCAGTGAGTCATTAGGGTTGACCACCACTCCTTGCAGACAATCTTCATCCCTATCATCACTCATTTATTATACTACAATAAAAATGACACTCATTTCCACCCAGGAGGTTACACAGGTCTGCATTTGTTTTTTTTGTTGGAATTTCATTTCCACTTTGACAAGGACATAAAGTGACCTTAGCATACAGCAGGCCTATTCTTTTAAGCTTATACATCTCTTGAGTCTTGATTTTTTAAAAACAAATTCATTTAACAAATTCCAAAGTCCACAGTCACGTATAAAAAGGAACTAGATCCATTTGATATTATTAAACAGGAAACTCCTTCTCCTGATGTAATCCTGTTTTCTTAGGATTGCTAAGCTCCTTGGAACTGTTATACAGCTTTCATTCACTCCAGGGCCCAGCAAGCCATTAAGCACAGTAGGCATCCAATCACTGACATTGAATTTGAATTTTAGCAACTTTGGGAAACTGAATTTCTGAAAATGTTAATTTTGGAAAATTGTGGCTACTCCAGGGCCAGGAAAGCAATGTTTAACAGTAATGATCTATAATTTGAAAATCGTTTATTTTGTCAGAAGGTGTACTTGGGTTCTGGAGGTAATCTGATTGATTATGAGTTCAGAGAGCGAAAGAGAGAGAGAGACAAGAGAGAGAGAGAGAGAGAGAGAGAGAGAGAGAGAAGAGAGACAAGAGAGACAAAGAGAACAAACATCAGATTTTACACCCAAATCCCCAATAATGGACGTAGAATTACCAATCAAAGACCCATATTCTTGTTAAGTTTGACACAACCCATCTACACAGTAATTCCTGGAGTATTCATAGAATTTAAAAAAATAAATAAGGATAGAGTGGAAGAGCTCAACAACAGCAATTCAGATTACCAGATAGGAAGGGGGAACTGAGAGAGAACACATGAGGGTCATAAAAGATCATAAAGGGCATGGAGAGGGAGAGACTTCTAGGAGGGCACTGGAATCAGCATTGGTCCTCTATCAATGACCATTTGTATTATTCAAAACATGTTTATAAATAATCTTATATATGAGCTACAATTATGGAAAAAGCATGAAAATGTTCGTGAGATTAAGCACCATGCATCTAGAACGATTTTGATTGGTTTTGGTAAAGATTTAGCCAAAAATGAAAACTGACTGTGGAGATATCAACACCAAGAGGGTTGTAAAAGGCCATAAATGGGGATGGTAGGATAGTTTGGCAAGATAATGAGATGCTGATTTCCAAAGTCAAATCTCATGAAAGTCGTACAACATTGCTTTAAAGAATTAGTATATTTTCCTACAAAAACGCCCTGAATTACACCAAATTCGTGCCAAAATTTCAATCAAACATGTCAGCACCAATGATAGAAACATGCAGTATACTAAGTCAAATATGTTTAGCTAAAATTAGCAATCCCTTAGAATGTGGATTCACATGAGCAATGTGCACATGTCATGGGATTTTACCAAATGGGTCTCCAAGAAGGATGCTGATGTCTATAGAAACGGCCATGCACAAAAAAAACTGTGGTGCATGGCTAATAAAAATTCCTCCAGTTACCTCATGGGGAGGTGGTCTACAGGACTTATCCGCGCCGTTTTAATGAGAAAATAACGAGTAAACCGCCCTGCCGTATGCTAAATATAGATATATATGATTATTAGCACTATGGGAAATGAAACTCTTATGTTTATTGATTGTTCATGCATGTTTGTATAAGGATGTAATTGTACTACTAATGCATGAACTTATTTTTATGTTTTAAAGCCCTTGGTGTTATAAAATCCTATGTACCCACCCACGGGGACACCTGTATTTGGTGTGCCTTAACTTTAAAATAGCATAGCAGAAAGAGTTATGAAGATTAGTTATCCCAAATCATACAATTTATCACTGTTAACGTAGAGTACATATATAAAGCAAAAGATTTTGACTAATTCTAAATTTTGAGTTTTTTTTGGGGCTATGTCACAGATTTTATGGAATCGACCTCATATGATAGGCCTACCATCAATTTGGATTGAACTAGACCTATATGGCCTGTGGTAGGCCTATTTTGCACAGTCATAAAGCTCAAATTTATGTTATCATGACGGATCCGTAGCTTGATAGGAGGCTCAGACTCAAATTACAATTCAGGGTAGGGTGGGGTAATGGGGCTGTTCTACTGGTCGGTTTTAATAAATAAAAACGGAGCAATATTCCGACCAGTTGGTGTGAGCCTTCGGCAGCATCCGTACGGGATATGACCCGTCAGAATTCGTAGACAAACCAAGCGCACTGAAGGGGTATTTATGATAAACCGACCTGTTTGATTTTGATTGGTTACTGATCGGTTTTTCATGAAACCGACAAAGCAGAGCAGACGTTCAGGGCAGTTGTGGCAAGTTGTGAGCAACATCGAAATGATGGATGTATGTATCAATTTTATTTCCAAATTTCACAATTACATCATTCTTGGAAAATGGGAAGAAGCAGTCACACACTTCTATAAAAATCCTTCTGGGAAAGCTACGTTTCTCAGGTCTTCCAGGCATCCCTGATTAAGTTGACCATGAGCGTTGTAAGATCATCCTCGCGAACCAGGGCAGATTCTACTGTATTGAGGGAGGAACGAAACTGAGAGAGATCCTGCGTTTTGGAGGATGTGTAAGATAAGTGTATTAGTAAGCTTTCGAATAACACCTCCTAAGTTTACATTATTGACTTGTACATACATTGTTGTTTAATTATAATTAGAAATCACAGTAATTTTGACGAAACATTACAAGCTTTGTTCGTTGAACAGTATATATTATATGCAATCAATAGATATACCTAAAATACATGGGTATATTTAACAGATTCTACAAGGAAATTCTTACATTAGTATTACATATCAATTTTGGTTTTTAATGAGGTAACTCTAAATCTAAGAATATTTGTATTATAGCACTTAGATCCATCACTGAATATGGGTTTACAGACCATAGTAAAGATATAATTAAATTGTCAGAGTTTCTGAAATTTTACTCTAAACTCTGTCATGGGTCCAAGTCTATATATATATGTTACATAAACTTTCATTAGACAACTATTACTTGCAATTTATAATTTGCAATTTTCACTTAGCATTTCGCATTCTTTGCTGTATTTATCTATCTACATTTTGTTATTTTGCTGGCTTATTTCCTTCCTTTTATCATCTATTTTCATCTTATTCTCTAAAAAATGTTTAAAATCCTCCTTGGAGGTACAGGATTTCCCTTTTTAGGTAAGTTGTTCCACGAAAGTGGCATTAAGTAGTACATTGAGTTTTTAATTCTTTCAGTATGCGGTAATGGAACAATCATTTTTGTCCCTTGTTTATGTGATCTGAGGTTTAAATTCCTCTCATCAGTGAATAAGTGACTCTCTACTAGATCATATGCTATTTCTAGCATATGCTGATTTCTTCTCTTGGATAACAGTGGTAAATCTTGACGAATGGTGGCAAAACCGCTTATTTTAAATAAGCGAATGCTATTCACCTAAACATTTGGAACGCCACGCCATAACTGTACAACGATTATTAGACTAGGGCTCCCGGGTCTGCTGAGTCTTTCTCGCACTTATTTTCCTACAAACTTAGGCATCCAGTACAATGAATGGCCAGCAAAATAATAAAGCTATACTTAAGTAAAGTCAGATTAACCGAAACGCACACCAGTAAATGACAACCTTTGTTCAACTTTCGTTAGCGTGAATGGGGATTCCATATCGGCCGATCGGCCGATCGACCGATCACACAGCTTGGTGACTACGTAATGCTCCATGCAGCTTTACATACTTTCCCAGACTGCACCACCTGGCTCCACTTGAGCCTTCCTGTAAGACACTTCTGGCTTGCAACAACACATGTTTACATAGCCTACACACACAGACTTTCAGTGTTATTCTCATGGATGTATTGCTGACATATTCAAGGTAGAAACGCCGCGATTATTCCATTGAAAAGCTAACGAAATATAGATTCTTCTGCTAAAATCTCAATGTCTGCAGGTGGCTGATGGCGGAGCCATAAAGTCAACTGCAGAGCCCGGCAAAACTCCGGGGAAACTCCCGGCTGGTTTGCAAGGGCCGTTTTTGCGACGATCCTTTTATTGTAAAAACAATATTAGGCATTCAGATCTGCTGAAATATAACCAATTTCCTTCCCCCGAAATAAATATAGCCTATAATTAACCATGCAAAACACTCCTACCCTCGCACGGTTTACTCTCCTGGAGTTTGTTGTAATTCCATCAAATTAACCCTCTTGCCTAGACCAGATTCTTGTGTGATCAGAATGGTTCCTATGTATATTTTGCCATTTAGGGATACAATTACACTGGAAAGGAATGACAAATTTTTCCCTCCAAACCTTTCGGTTCCAAAGATGTTTTCCTTTTTAATTGCAATGGGCAGTTAAATGTGTTTAAGTATAATTAGTCCATTGGAATTATTCTTATGCCATCAGTTTCGACATTCGTCTGACCATATTGGCACTACTTTTTTTGTCTGATGGAAGTAGAGGTAGCTCCGTCATGGTTGGTTGGCCAGGTAGTGGTGGTGGTGGTCAGTGCTAGTGAGTGGGAGCTTACCCGATGGGCAATTTAGCGCAATATATATATGCGCAAAAAAACGGGTGCAACTGAATGCGCAATAATTCTGAGATGAGAGTTTACATTTTTTGCGCAATTTTAATTGCGGTGAAAAACGGATACATTGCGTATACTTTTTGCATATATAATGCGCAATTATTGGGTGCATTTTATGATATTATGATGCAGAACTATTGCGAATTTTGAGCGCAATTCTATGGCATTATATATGTGCGCAATTTTCCCGCTTATAAATTGCATATATAATCTGGTTGGATATGGGGAATTTTCAGGAAGTTGAAGTCTTATCTTCTTTCGGGTATATAATTCATAGGTATAGTCCTAGCCATCATATATGACCTTCTCCCCTAAACTAGAAAAGTCTTACTTAGAGAACTACTTACCATTGCAAGGATCATTCTAACTGAGGCTTCTACCCTGGACTTCTGCAACGGAGTCAAACGGTTTGGTGGACATAAATTGTCACCTATATGAATGATGATTATACATGTATTATATAGCCACCAAATGGTGTGACCATAAAAGTGATATTTTAGGTATATATACAATACATGCAGCATATAAGACACCTACCCTCTGTGACTGCAAGATGGCATCTGATGTAACCACGCCAATAGTTCCCGCCCAAAACCATGAATCCTTTGTTTCAAGGCCTTGTATATAGTAGATGGCAGTTGTTTCTATATCCGCCCTAATCCGCATGGTTTGTTTGTTCAGGGGCTTAAGGAGTAGTGAGGACGTTAGTTGGATAACTGATGGTATTAATTGGAAGGAGAACGAACGATGGGGTAGTAGCCAGGGGTTGGGGCAGGTCATTTAAGTTTGAACCATGTAGATAAAGAAAGAAATAAGGTAAAGCTAGAGAAATAATATTATATCTAGGAATTAATGAAATAGCCTAAGAATCAATGTACTTCCTTCTCAGGTGCATGGTTATTAAGTTTTAATCGTATCAAAAGTGTTTATGTAAGTAACATCACATTTTAATAATGATACTGACATGAAATATGGTTTATTCTGATGGGAAGCATTACCAAACAAAACGCAAATTAATTTGTGATAATCATCAATATACTGTAAACCACAGGGTAAAATAGCAAACTGTTTATGTAGTCGCATGTTTGTTTATGTAAAATTTACAAATATGGAATACTACAGCAATAAGTTCCCTCTGCCCACAAAATACTTTCCAAATTCTTATCAACATGCAAAATTGATCAATTATTTATTCATTTATCAAAATATTCTGTTTCAAGAACTATATACCTACTTTTTCTCGTGGCACCATCTTTCCCCTCTCATATATAGTGCAATGAAACAACAAAATTCAAAACGCAAACGTTGCGCACAAAATATAATAGATGTTTTGCAGTCTAAGGTATTGTTTCCTGCTTTCCTTAATAAAACAGGGGTTAAAAAATGTGCAAGATTCACAAATAATTTTGCTGTCATTTTCTTCCTGATTATGTCTATGATTTTATCGTGCAAAGAATCAGCAAAATTCAAAACGCAAAAGTTGCGCACACCATATAACAGATGTTTTGCAGGATTAGTTGTTAGACACTGATACAAGGTGGCCACATATCAATTGTTATATAAAACAAAAGGGATTTCAATATATGCACCATATATCGTTGTTTCAGTTTTCATTTTTCTTAGAAGTAAAAGAAGTGCAAAAGATTTGCAAATAATTTTGCAGTAACTTTTTTCTTATGTCCGCAAAACATCAGCAATACAGGTGCAAAAGATTTTGCATTGCAGTGTATTGCGGTTGCATTGCTGATATATTGCACAGACCATTGCACATCATGCCAATCGGGTAGTGGTAGTGGTGGCAGTGGTCGTCAACAGTGGTGGCAGTGGTGTTGGTGACAGAGTGTACTTGAGGGGTACTTGAGGGGGTACTTGAGGGGGTACTTGTGGGGGTACTTGAGGGGTACTTGTGGGGGTACTTGTGGGGTACTTGTGGGGTACTTGTGGTGTACTTGAGGGGTACTTGTGGTGTACTTGAGGGGTACTTGTGGTGTACTTGTGGGTGTACTTGAGGGGTACTTGTGGTGTACTTTAGGGGTACTTGTGGTGTACTTTAGGGGTACTTGAGGGGTACTTGTGGTGGCTTCCCATCTTTTTTATCAACTGGTTATTCCATATTCTTTCAAGTAATACTTCCAAGCCAGACTGAGGTCTTCAACTATTAGTATACATCATTCCATGTTTTTAACACATTGGTATAAAAACTACTTAACAATTTCTGAGGCATGTATTTGCTCGTAAAAATATATTTTATCTCTTCTTGGTAGAAGGCTTCCGATATTCCAGACCATTTAGGCTGGGTGTTATAAAATAACCTCTGAATCCATTTGATTCTATTTGTCTTAATGATTTCTTCAATACATCTAACATTCAGACCGCCATTTTCATAGCTTTGTTTTTAAAAAAATAAACTAATTTTCACATTTCTCGCTGCCCACATCACCTTTTTTGGTGAGAATCTTAATTTCCTTTATAACATTTTTATCAAGTTGGACACATGATAAATCATGTTGTACAATCAACAGAATTAATGTATTGTTTATTACTGCTTTCCCTCTGAGGGATAAATTTCTTGAGCTCCATATACCAATGACACCTCTCATCTTCGACAATGCAATGTCATAGCATGTCTCTTTGTTCCTATTATATGGATTAAAAATACAAATTCCTAGAAATTTTATTTTTTAGGGGTACTTGTTAAGGGCTAGTGCAATGTGGGAACTGAACGCACCACCAGCAACACCCCAACTATGAGGGGTAACCAATGAGAAGTATAGTCTACTGTATTTTGGTCAAGGTCAAGTTTATGCTATTAAAGGTCAAATAGAAGGAATTCTATTCTTCAGCGGAAATTGACAATATTTTGCTGCTTTGTCAACTCTTTACCTGAAACATACACTGCTGATAAATATCTTTATTTAAAGAGGCCATCTGAATGACCGTAAGCCAGTATTTAGATCCAGAGAGACTGCGCAGAGCTAGTTAGTTAATTGTGTTGACATTTGTAGGTCTTATATCTAAATCTAATTTTGTGTGAGTGAAATGATTCAGAATCACTGAATGGGTTGTCTGAGAATGGCCTTTGGTAAATTGGGGCTTCATACTGTAGAAAAACCCGGATGGCGCTGTGTTAAGCGAAGGCGTTCCGGGTTTGGTGATTTGTACTATTAATCAGTTTCAAGCACACAAATGACAACTCAAGAACAAGAGACAATGGAATTACGTTTGAATTATATTTATTTAACAATGAAGTTATACACTTGGTATAAAACCTCAAAACCTCGAAAGCTGTCTGCAAAACATTCAATATATATATAACAACTAACTAGAGTACTAATACAAAGACAATATAAGAATAACTATGACTACAACTAGTAAGGTAAAGGTTTAGAATGAACTTACGAAATCAGGAGGGGAAGACCAGTGTAGGCGCAAAGTAACAGGAGCTGAAAATCTGCTCCTTACGTGCCCCAAGCTGGGCATATCCCCCAAAGAGAACACTTCAGAAGGAGCATTCTGATTGGAGGATATTAGTGACTGTGTAATAGGGAATGATTTGAACAGAGACAAGTAACTCTGAGGTGGGGAAGGCAAGGAAAGTCACAATTACTGGAATTGACCAGCTCACTTGCCTTGGAAATACCGACGTGAATCACCAATGGAGTGGCAGCGAGGAGCGTGGGGGGAGTTGCCAACCTCACTGCCCTTGACACCTGTTACTTACACTCTCCCCTCCTAAAGATCTGCTCGTCTTGAGCAACAACACTCCAGCCTCATATAATTATTTTGGGCTAGAGTGCCACACACCAGATGTCCAGGCTAAACAAAAAAATTGAAATATGAAGAAAGCTTGTCTTAATGGTAAACACATTCAGTCACACAAACATAAGTTTTGTTCAGGTATCAACAGACATGGCACTTGATTAGAGCATCAATCTAAACAGACCAGTTGTGGAAAAATAGGACTGAGTCAGAGACCCTCTGCTATCACCAGAATAGTGTGTAAACTATCAAACATGGGCAGAAACCACACAAAACGAAAATCAATATGTGAATTGACAAATGTAGTTGGGTATTACATAAAGATACATCTGTACTCTTGTAGATGTGATGAAGGATTGAGAAGTTACCAATACTAAACATCTGTTCAGGTTTGATTATGTCATCTGACCTCCCAGAAAAGCATGTCAATTGTCATGTTGTGAAATTAGTATCTCCCAGATGAAGGGTTTCATAACAAAAGTTCAACAAGGTAATGTTTAGTCAGCTACCAGATATTTCCAGTCTGATATTTCCATGGACCTAACAGGATGCAAAATCAGCAAAATGATATCTGAATTTGTATAAATTTAAGTCTGTGAAGATAGATATATGCTGGTGTCACCACAATTATTTCGCATGTTTGTATAATTCTTGATTACATAACACTGTGTAATGATTATGAATATGATTATGAATATGAATATTAATGTATCTTAATGTGGATCATGAACCTTTATATATAACTCATGTGAATTTATGTAATACCCAATTATAGACGTCAATTATTAACGTCCAGATTCTTCCACATGTAATAGAAGTGGATCTTGATGTCTGTCAACACAGATTGTTGCAAAGATTCAATTTGCTTCCCCAATGGAATATATCCACTGACAAATGGATATGATGAGATGGATTATGAATTATATTATAAAAATGCATCCAGTGATAGTATGTAGGCTATATATATAGTTAGATGGTTATTTTAATTAAAAGGAAATGGGATAAGAGATTGCAGCATATTTAATTTCACCAAATATAACCCTGAGTCACTCAAAACTAGTGGAGTAGAAGTATACGCTACTCATAGATCATGTCAATTGTAAACTTTCTTATTAAGAAAGGACCAGCAAATAATGTACTTGGCTTTACCAGTACCAATAATGGCTGTCAACAGTAGGTTCAAATGGATATTGAGAAGAAGAGATCAAGGGAATGTGGATCTTATATGCAGATAAGAAATTGTGACTCAATCCACAAGTGTACACAGGGTCTTTCTTATTCAGGTACCTGCTAATTGTACAGATTAGCCACAACCAATGGATCATGGAATTAATAAACCTATCACAGATTCAATAAAAGAACAATTTACAGTCTGGTATGGTATGGCAAGAGTTTTGATTTCAGCATGGCAGATGTAATGAAGGTGAATATGAACATGACTAATTTCAAACCAATAGATACACCGTGGCAGAGTCATAGTGGTTTATAAATGTGCATAGATAGCTCTGTGACGATTAACTTGACCAGGTGGTACCAAGGCCCAAAGGGGACCCTGGATGGATAACCATATATGTCAATAAATGGAGACTGAGAGGGTAACGCCCACTCACTCCGTATCTGTACTTCAACCAACCTACATGTCTTCATTGTAGTCCTCCATACTCTTTAAAACTTTAAGAATATTTTAGGAAGTACATACCTGCATCCCGATGGTATATCACTGGTGGAGGAACCGTTCAAAATTTTGGTACAGTAGAAATTATCCCAAAATTCAAGCTCTGGAGTAAAGTGGAGTGTTACTCCAGGCAGGCTTGAGGAGGCTACAGGGATCGCTTGATCCACACAAAGGGAAGACCAACCACCCCCTTTGTGACTTGGGCGTTCAGCCCTAGGGCTGCCCCATAGTGGGTCCAAAGGGGGTTGAACTATATGAAAGTATAACATCAGCTTCTCCACATCCCTTGGAAGGTGTATCTAGGCTTGGGCTTCTACTTTGCCCTTTGCTTTCGAGGTTCCATTGTCTACACATAGTGAGCAAACCTGTCCAGGTATAACTATAACAAACACCACCAATCCGGTTCCACTGAAACCAGATTCACGTATGGGAGTTGATAGTAACAACTCCCACATTCCAAGCTTGTACAAAGGCGAATACTATCCTTTCATTGTCCAAGGTATATGAAGGGGAATGTTATTCCTTCATGAAGTTCACAGTTATATGAATGCTGATGTTATACTTTCATATAATTCACATTTATATGAAAGCTGATGTTATACTTTCATATAGTCCACATTTATATGAAAGCTGATGTTATACTTTCATATAGTTCACATTTATATGAAAGCTGATGTTATACTTTCATATAGTTCACATTTATATGAAAACTGATGTAATATTTCATATAGTTAAATTCTTTTTTTGCATGATTATTCAACTTATATACTGGGCAGAATCAAGTAAATATAGATCTATATAATTCTACCATCCCTAGGCACCTAATACCTGCAAATACCAAAAAATACATCCTGAACAAAATTCATGGGAATTTTGATTTCTGCAAAAAAAACCATTTTTACTACACAATCAAGAAATATTCAGGCTTCAATACCCGATTTGGTTCGGAATCAGTGATTATTTTTTGTTGCTATAGTAATACTATGGGGATTACGCATAGTAATATATAGTATAATAGTATATAATAAGGCCCTTGACTGAGAACACACCCAGGATGCACAATTGCAGCATTCTAAGCAAGTTGCACAGTAAAGAATTGTATTCTTTGCGTGGATCTTGACCCAATTAGCTCAGTGACCACGGCTGGATTATGCACGCCGAATCTCTGGACAAATTGCTCTTGATATTTTACAGCATATCAGAGTGGAATATGGAGCACATGCTCACATGATTGTGAGCAGATTGAACAGCATGCACCTAGTCCAGAAGGTTAGGGCTGGACTATGACCTGAAGTCCTATGGGTGTCAGTCTTGGCTCCTGGAGGATATTATATTTGGCCTGAAATGAGTCATGTAACTAGTCAAATATTGCTGGAAGAGTCAAAGGGTGGACTAGATGTGGTGCAAGGTGTGCATGAAGAAATGCCAGTTGGAAGTCAACTTTTGCCATCTTTATGATATAAGTAAGGCAAGCATAAATGCCATGTGCAGTGGGGCATGGTGATAAGCCATTATTGGAATTAAGCCATTATCTCCATCATACAAATGTGAAGACTAGACTCAGATTGACTCAGATTAGAGTAAACAAAGCTCATGAATGACGGCAGAATGAAATGACCCAAATACAGTTTTTATGTTAATATATCCAAGGGGTACTCGGAAGACCTGTGACGTTCACAGAGAGCATTCCTCTTCCCATACTTTATCATATTCTACTGTATGACACTGACTGTAAATGGCCTATGGTAAATAGGCCTAATGTCCCGATTCTAATCCCCCTTCCCATATACTACGTACATTGCCAAATATGCACAACGTGTAAGAAATGATGTCACGCAAGGTCATTTTGAGCAGATCTTGAATTATTCTTCATATAAATATAAATACTGAATATAATAAACAGCTATACCCTCCTTTCCCCCCGTTGAAATCGAGATGTCTGCCACTGATATATATCCCCAGCAGCGATATAGCCGCGAGGGAATATATCATGCAAGGGGACAGCATGCATCAAAGCACTGGAATTGAAGTGTGATTATCTATTATAGAACCCGAACCAGACAACCAACATTTTACAACCAATAAGTACAATAAGTATACCATCATTTAAGGGATTTTAAGTACGTGTACACCATTCAGTGGAAGTTTGTTTATGATAATCTTTTTTTGTCCATAAGGTTGTCATTAGCCGGCTATTAAAAGCAGTGGAGGAAGTTGGGGCCTCTACTTCCTTTCGACCGTTCCTTGGCATCCGGAGGAATCTTGCTGGGTTTGGAGGGAGCCTTGATGGAGGTATGGCCTTCTCCCCCGAATCCGAGTCCCTTACCTTCCGTCCGTCTTGACTCTTTCTGCATGGATCCCCAGAGGCAGCTCTCCGCGCCACTCATGAGGGCGGTGTGTAGTGTGTATGACACCATCTCTGGGGAAGGATTCAAAGATGAGATATGTCTGAGCATCCCATCAACATCCATAGCAAAATCGATGTCATCTGCTCCAAAATCGCCGAATCACGACGGAAGTTTCGTCAATTGCTTGAAGAAGCAATGATCATTCCTAGCTCAAATAAGGAGAAGCACTCGTAAATTTGTGCAAAAGCCAATAGAAATAGACTAATCTTACCTTAAAAGGACTATTCAAACGAAGAAGCTACTGCTTGGAACACGCTCGAAGCTGTACAGAGATCAGATCCATTGCAGAAAAAACACCTTTTTTTTGTTTTAGAAACTTGCTGACCATAGCCAGTAACACCTGCATCTCCTATCAATGAATTGCAATAGTCAGTATTATCTGCTTTGCTGGCAATTGCAGACTCTCACTGGCCTCCCAAATTGGTTGAGCTTTACTATACATGTTCAGTGAAACAAACGATATTAGTAATTTATTTATCTCATCCCCATACATTTAAAAAGGATTAGATAATCCAGACCCTATATACCACCCATGACTGATAAAAGGGACATCCCGACGTCAATGTGCGTCTATTTCCTTATTAATAAAGAAGCAAGCCTCATGCTGGTGCCTTTTAATAACTACTGTAAACATATTCATCTTCGCGCTGCTAAATTTTCGCGCATTGGCCTTCTTCAGACATTTTCGCGCGTACATAAATTCACGCACAGGTCTATGTCCACAACTAGATATTCGCGGACACTTAAAATTTGCGCGAAACAGCGCGAAAATAAATACTTTTACAGTATCACATGCATGGGCTGTCTCAAGCCTCCCTCACTCGATCGCGCATTCTCGAACTATTGTTGATTTGAGACGGAACAATGCAGATGAGAACATATCCGGTATCCACCCTCCCTATGTATGGAGTTTAGACCCCCGACCGTATCTACATAATAAATAAAAGTTCCAACGACAAGAAACATAACTTTTAGATGTTTAGTTTATTGTATGAAATCATAAAAAACACCCATGTAATATGTTTGAAAAACATCTTCTCTCTTACTTGGTTTTCTTTACTTTGGTTTAAATGGTTTTCATTGCGAGATAATCTCTGATCCAAACCAAAACTATCCAACTGAGGCTATGGTACAAAGCAATAATTGGAATGTACACTATTGTAACAATATCTGACTCATTCATATTTGATCGAAATGGATGGTGTGAATGGGTTATGTCTTAATTAGTGCCTTATACAACATCGTCGATGGGCTTGTCAGGATTAGAGGCTCATAATTCATTACGTGTAAATCATTCAGCACTTTAGAGAACACAAACATATTTGTTGAAATAATTGCAATGTTTTTGTTTTGTCTTAACATGCGCTGATAATAATACTTTTTATATCGTGACATTAAGCGCCTTGCGTGAAAAATTATTGTGCTTTTGAAATTTCGTCGGGATAACCGACAACACTTTCTCACACTGGTTCTAGAATTGAATTAGCAATCGTTGAATTGATCTATCAATTATTCAACTCATCAACACGGGGGAATTCGTAGCCATAGCATCATATATCCCAGGGGACAGACTCGCGCAGGCGCATCTAGGGGTCTTCGGTGGAGAAATGTACTTCGGGAAGCAAGGTGAAACAGAAGTAACGACCACACGCACCGGACAGTACAGGTGTTGCTTGGCTGCACAGCGGTTTATATCAGTGTCCTATAGTCAAGCCTCCAATTAACCAGAAGCGGTGGACATTAATGAGACGCAAAGGTTGGACTCAATATGCACCTGTGGGTTATACATCGCATCCAACCATGACACTGGGTCATTTTTTGCGACTGTGTTTTCTGTCTTGGGCCTTGAGTTCAGTGCCTAATCAAGGTAACGTTGTTTAATTCCACGCGAAGTATGAACATTCACCGTCACTCTCGGGGTTCAATCAAACATTTTAAGGGCATAACTATGGTTCATTTAGACACGAAAAGTTCTACTTCATCCTGGAGCTTTTGGCCTCTCAATTCTGCTCGAGCGAGTTTAAATCATGATCAATATGAATTAAACTTAAGGATTAGCGAAAATGTCTTGACATAATAATTAGTACTGCGTTTATGTATACATACACAACGCCGCTAAGGAGCTAGAAGTAGAACATTTATGTTCATCATGGCAGCATGCATTATGTTCTGATGAAACTGATAATTATAAACAAATAACACATAGTTATTATATTTCAGCTACCGGAGAAGGAAACGTAGATGGCGATATCAAGGAAGAGGTGTTACTGGATGATTCAGAGGCTCCAAGACAATTGCCTCTGAATCTTGGTCACCGTCCACATGAGTGTGTCGGCAATGTGAACCAGTGCCCTCGGGGTTTCACTCTCACACTTAACTTCATTCCTGCCCCTCCAAAATATGGTCTCCCTGCTGAGTACATAATCTCGTCCGGGGGGCAATCGATGCTCTCAGAAGGTATCTACTTTCGCCGGAACTACGGTATGCAGTATGAAGTTGGTGTAGCGAAAAGCAATAAGGAGTGGACAGTGACGTTTGATCTTGACTGGAGGAGTTCGGTGCCCATAAATATTGCTATAGCTTGGACAAACGCGCTTGATGTCTATGTGGATGGCTTTCTGCTCGTATCGGACGCGGAAGGGCGGTCGCGACTATACACTGAGCCACTCTTTGACCCATTCATTGATATGGTGGTAGGAGGACCCAGCGATGTTCCTCCGGCTGAGAGTCATACTGGAGTGGTGTATGGCCTGAAACATTGGGATAAATTCCATGACAGAAGAGAAATGGAAAGCCTCATTCGTAAGTTAACACGTTATATATTCTTAGTGCCTTGCACCAAATAAACCACGCAGCATATATCTACTTGTAAAGGTGTTTATCTTCAGTAATTTAAATTTAATCAAGATGTTTTCGACGGAATGAAAACTATGTGAGAAGTTATGGTATAGACTCCAGAATTTCCACCAATATACGACTGTAGAAGAAAATTAACACATGTGCACCGGAGGGTGTTTTTTTATTTGTGTTTTTTATTATTTTTTATCTTTTTTACTTTGATTTTGTAAGGTCTAAAACTTTCTCAAACTTAAATGGCATAGACCAGAAAACGTTTAATTCTACTTTGTAAGGTCTCGAATGTTCTTTAACTTAAAGCGGCATAGACCACACAGTTACAGTTATGTATTGCTTGTCTTCATTATACAACTTAATTGAGTTAGAGTTTATTCGAATGGGTCCTTTTTTGCTATATGTCAAATGACATGACCCGGTATAAGTCTAAATCTATCAGAGGAATTTTGTTATTTCTATACTTGTCACATTAATTTAACTAGTTTCTGCGTGGACTGATAATAGTGTACATTGCATAATGTCTTTGCTGAAATAAAAACCTTTAAATACAAAATACAACGCTCAGTATATAATTATATGATAATGATCATACTTCAAATAAGTGAGCCTGCGCCCGCAAGCATAGGGTGTTGGTAGCTATGGCATAACTATGGTAGCCTATTTATTTCACACTATCAATTCGAACTTAATGTCTCATGGATTGAGCCTGATACCATGCCGACATGTGGGATGACTCCATTTTCCGGGGTATAATTATGGTATATCTTTTTTATATTTTTAATGCTTTTATTTAGGTAAAACTTCTTCTCAGGGTTTTTCACCTGCCCCTAGTTGTTTGGGGTATGTGAATGTACATAAAGGAGACAATAGCGATTTTACGTTTAGTGGTTGTATGTATAACCAATTTGCCACTCATATTCTATGATGGAGTGTTATTTGTTAGGTTTGATATTAATCTACTGATGACACACAGGGGAGGCAAATTCTAACTAGCCTTATTTTAGGAAGTTAAAAAAGTTAACTTGGCATAAATTGTTACAGATATTTCCCGGAAATTCTTAGCGGTAACCTCTTCGGTTTTCTTTTAAAGTTTTCTAAGATGTTTTGACCGTAAACATGTGCAATGTAACGTTACGACCATATTACATTATAATCTATAAATCTGCAATTGTATAAGAAAAGAAGGGGGGATTAACCAAGAAGCTACATTTCTATTCATTATGGTGTAATGATATTTTTATTTTTAGTCACGTCAATAGAGGCCTGTATGACATTGCATACGACTAGTGTGCGTTCTGAACTAAAATTCTGTTTATAATCCGGGTGTATACTAGTTCCAGAGTTTAACAAGTAACAGTGTTTCAGATTACTGTTAGCGGTTGCAGTGGTTTACGGTTAACAGTTGCATAGCTATCTTTTGGTAGTTCACCACTTATCTCATTTCGCTTCCCCAGAGGCAACGAAGCAGAAGCTGTGTAATGTGTACGTACACCCCAATAACACGCACAGCAAATCTGATGATTATCAAGCTACACTCATTTGGTCAAAATGTTTAGATCTATCAAGGTTTGTTTTTTAAATTTAAATTAGATATTCATGATTAGGTTAATTTCGTTGTTTACCGATGCACTGAGCTTCGATCATTGTAATTGCGATTTGGTAGGCCAAACATTGTGTATGGGTCAATTTTTTTTAAGAATGTACAATTGCGACTGTTATCATAGATGTCCCCACCTCCCCAAAACACCACGTATGTTTTTTTGTAACTGTGCAAACATGTGAAAGATCACTATAATCTCAAGCATAAGTGCCTAGTACACAAAGCCAATTCTCATGCGATTTTGCACCGCAGAGGACCCTTTTGCACCAAATTCCGTGAGAATCGCATGAGAATCGGTTTATTGGACAAGGGCCTTTAGACATTGAAATCTAGAAGCAACATAACTGATTCTCATTGCAATTGCAATTGCAATTGCCCCATTGCCACTACCCATGGATTTGTTTCTTTAAAATCCAGTGCGTTCATTATGAAACACCGATATGAGACATAATATAACACGAGGAAATATCCAGAAGAATTTGGTTACAAAGGCGAAGTGAGGATTTACCCCAAACTTCTTTAACAAGGATATATTTCCCTAGGAAGTAAAATTATATAACTTTCTTTTTTATACTAATTGAGATGTGTAGTAAACATAAGTTTGATATGGAAATCCAATTAAATTTTCTGGGGTATCCCTTCTATGTAATTTGCTTTCTTCAGTGATTTGGTCTCATTCGTTTCGATTTTCTTTGGTTTGCACGCATGCCGGTCTATGCATCGATGTGGTCAACCCGGAACTTGCGCACTTTCAGAATGCACCTCAACACGCAATCTTGACGTCATGTATCGCTATTTGATATATTCTTTTGCCAAACAGAAATTCTCATGGGAATCGTTTCCCTGGCCACTTAGAACAACAATCGTGCTCTTTCCTTTGGGCTGGTTGTTTGCTGTGCAATTCAAGGCGATGAGATACATTATTCATTGAATGAATGAAAAACAAGGAACTAGATCATTCAATCACCTATTTATCGGGTAATTTCTCTTGGGAGCGAGCTGATACACTCAATGAATATGCTCTCTGCGCTTTTGCACAGAGTCGAAGAGAATTATTATGGTTCGTAAACTTTTTCGGTGTACTATTCTGAATAATTGCGTGTGTTACCTGTGATCTAACTTACTAAGTATGGATATTGATACGTATTGGGTATGACGAGGCCATATCTCCTATGGTATATGCAGCTTGTGTATTCAACGACGAATTACCAGGTTTTACTCCCAAAATTCAACTTTAAATTGTTCCCTTTTAGATTATGAAAGGCATTATATTTATCAAATTAATTATATATTGGCAATGCATTAATCTGAGAACAACGTATTTAGTGTGAGTCTAGCTGGAAACCCATATGCGTACTGCGTGATGCGTAGTGCGCACTGCGTATTCCGACCGCTACATGAGGCGATTGAATACGCATTACGCTGCGTGAATGCAATACGGACACATGGGTTTCCAGCTATGCACAGTGCGTATTACTGCAGATTACTGTTAATGGTTACAGTGGTTTACTGTTAACCTTTGTTCCCGCTGTGTTTTGGTAGTTCACCATTATCTCATTGCATTTCCTGAGAGGAAACGTAGCAGAAACGTGGTCAATTTTATCTGTATAACTGATTGCAGTGTATAGTTAACATTTTGCTACCTATTTTGAATATTATTATGCTAGATTTGGCCATTTGCAGACTTTTAATGATAAATATAGAACAACTGTAATGTTTATTGTATGCTAGCTGCCAACATATAATTTGGGTTACCATAGTACTTCTACATGTACGTCCACCAGAACGTGCCTCACAAACTGACGCTGGAACTCCCGCATGTACTATGGGTACACATTTTGAAATGTGTAGAAATGTCCTGCGCTTATGTTCACTAACCAAAGGTCCATTTTGGAAGACTAAAAATAAAACTATACATTTCCATTCATTTTCTAATAAACAAGGCACCAGTGGATTAACAAAACAATCTTTTGAAGTATATATAACAGTAATATACTGTGCGGCTAAACACTTTCGCGGGCTAATATTTCGCGGTAGAGTATATTTCAAAACAGTTTCGCGGAGAAAAAAATCGTGGTTGAGTACCTCTATGCCATAGAACTGATATGGGAAACCCCAGTTTCGCAGAGACAAGATTTCGCGGTGCCACAAATTATTTTGGCGGTATTCGCGATATTTTAGCACGTGAAAATTTTTAGCAGCACGGTAGTTAGTTAATAAGTTAATCTTACATCTTACCACTTACTGGAAATCTCTCCCCCATTTCAAATTTCCCAAAGGGATAGTGCCCCTGCTAAAAATACACTTACTTGGTTTCAGTCACCTTAAGAATATTGCACTCGTAGCTTTGTGCTCTATACGTTTCACAACAGGATCCCTGCCAATGTAACACGGATATTGAGTACATGGTAATTCATTGGTCTTTGATACACTAGCTATGCTGTCAATACCGTGAGATAAAACTTTAATACAATTCAGGAACATATATACATCAATATAGTAGTATACCAACATTACTGCAAGATGTTTATTCTATCACAGGTGTGAGTGTTCTAGCAGTTATTCAATTTATAACTGCAGGACGTGGAATACTTTAAGTAATCAAGATCTTTTGGAGTATAGCGGACTAGCAGAGGCCTTTCAAAACCTCTGATATAGACCGGCGGGTAAATGTCCGGCGGGTAGCTGTCCTAGAACCAGGCGGTCTATATCAGAGGTTTTGAAAGGCCTCTGCTAGTATATTATGCTCATTATTTTTACATACTAATTATTTAAAAAAATACACGTTGCCATCATAAACACTATTTTTGTTAAGATCCTTGACTTACAGTCTATGCAAGATAAAAAGAGTCAGGCTTTCCAGGACAGCCAATTATGACGCCTATTGGGCAAGAAAACAAAGAATGGGCTACATAAACTAGTTCCAATGTCTAGTTAGCCCCATCCACTCAAAAGTAGTTCTTCATACTTGAGGCACGCATGTGCTCCACTGTGCATGAAACTACTGAATTCAATCATAAGGGAGGTTTTGAATTAAGGGCCTAGGGAACAATGTATTCCCACATAGGTCAGGGTAGAGGTCAGGGTAGAGGTCATAATTACATAATTATATGGGCATACCTTTAAAATATTGCCTGAATGGAGCTTAGGAAATCGATTGCACCGTCTAAAGTATATAGAGTTAAAATATGAAATCCAATGTAGTCATAAAAACAATATCACTTCACTTTTTCAGCGGCTTCCCTGTTTAAAAGAGGCTGCGCGCCACCTCCAACTCTGCCTGGCGCTGAGGATGTCACCCTTGAAGAAGGGGTCGACCCTGCAAATAGCTGCAGGAGACTATGCAAACAGGAGGGCAAGAGACTAGCCCTTTTGTCCCCTACTTCCTCAGAATGTACTTGTTACACTCCTGTGGATTTGAATATGTATTTGGGACTTGCAAAAAGTCAGCAGCCCTGCTGGTCAGCTTATGTCACCTCCGGAGCAGCAAGGGATAGCCATCCTATTGGCCTATCATATACACAGGTGCTACCCACTGACAAAGGCTACACCAGGCCAGATGAGAGTATAACATATTATCTGGATGTAGACACTCTTGCTGAAGTGATATTCTATTTGGACTTTGGCGATGGAACACAACTGAAAACAACGGATCATTTAGTCGGACATCATTGGAAGGAGGAAGGCACATACATGGTCAATATTACAGCAGTGTCCAGGCTCACACAAGAGACCAAGCTGTTTGATGTAAAGATAGAATTGGTTGATGAAGGAATAGCTCCAGAAAAGGTTCTAGTTGAAGCAAGTTACACATCAGAGTCGAGAAAAATAAGCATAAACACACATTCCATCAGTTCGGCAATGATGGAATGTGTACTAAACTTTGGAGATGGTAACTCGGAAACGATAAATGGTCTCGATGGTCTAATAGACAGTAGAGCAATTACTCACACATATGAAGTTGTGGGTATCTACGAAGCCTTGATATCTTGCACTAATAGCTTTGGCACAACAACTAATACTACACTGATTCCCGTTAGAAACATTTCAATGAACTATGAAACAAATATTCTTGGGGTTGATATAATGATTCCCTGCAATGCAGCAAGCACCCATGCCAACATGCTCAAGGTGTTGGTCGATGGTTTGGCTGTCCAGCCTGTAATGTCAGAAAGGGATATCACCATTCCCAGAGAAGTGTTCTCTCATAGTGGAGAACACTTAATTGAAGTGAAAACAGACAATGGCTTACTGAGAAGAACGATTGCGAATATTCAGGATAAAATCAAGTCTTTAACAATAAGGGCAACACCTGAACATACAACAAAGGACTCTGAAGTTTTCTTTGTTTTTAGTATTGAAGCAGGGGATCATATACACGTTCATGTTGATTATGGGGATGACACACAAGAAACACTATACTTCGCCAAAAGTAGAACAACACCTTCTATAACCATCTATAGGACACATGTGTATAGACAGTATGGCAAATTCAATGTTTTGCTCAGAGCTGCAAATGATGTCAGTTTCAAGTCCGAAATGAAGCTAATTTCAATTGAACGTCCAATCTTGTTTGCCTCGGTCTCTGTAAATAATGTTACATTCCTTGGACAATCTGCTGAATTTGCCTTCACCATAGATGAGGGAACATATCCTGCACTACCCGTTCATGTGGAGTTGGATTTGGGAAATGGGGAGACAACCGGTGGTGTCATAGGGGAGATGCGATATGACGATAGTGCTGCTATATTTAATTATGAATATAAACAATATGGCATTTATGATGTCCTTGTTAAGGTCAGCAATAATCTGAGTGAACTGGTTCTCATGACAAGGTTACAAGTTGGTGAGAATATCACACAGGTTGACTTAAAAACTAATAAACAGGTAGCAAATGTTGATGAGGAAATAGAAATATCCATTGATTGTCCGCATGGCCAGCCAGTCCTTTATGATATAAGCCTCGGAGATGGACAAATCATTAGAATAAGTGTGCCGCATGACTATGTTCCTGAGCATGATATGGTACCGGATCAGGTAGACAGTACAACACCTTATACTTACTATTCCACTGACGGCATGTCAGTCTCAATAGCAGCAAATAGAAGCAACGTAGATGTTTCAAAACGTAGTAAAAGACAAGCTGAAAGAGACAGCAGGGGCAGGCCCACAATGGACGGTAGCGCACTTGCAGAATTTCCGGAAAGTACCACTCTAAACAATGTGAATAACATTCCAACTATTATGACAACAGAGAAACCATTAAAGCAAGACATGCCAACTCGAGCTCCCAATGAAGTCATTGTTGCTAGATACACTTACAAAGTCCCAGGACAATATACGGTCAAAGTCAAAACTTCTAATCTTTTTGGAAGTCAGAAAAGCTGGTCCTGTCCTCCGATCCGAATAGTTCCATCTCTTTCATCTCTTACCTGTGAGAAAATGACTGCATCACTTTCCATTCCGTCCACCGAAGATTCCCCACATGTAGCTCTACGATCAGAGGAAGTGCGTGTTCAAGTGGGAATGGAGACCTCATGTACTAATCTAGATGGAGATCCTGTATATGACTATACATGGCACTCAGAAAAGAAGGCACAAGATAGTAACATATGGAGACCAGAGTTGGGAGTATGTCATTCTGGGTTCAAAGAACCTACATTGGTTATTCCAGCAAGGACATTGTGGTATGGACATTACCACTTGAAGGTGACCATACGGTTGAGGGTCGACCCGAAAAACCTCCGCGAAAGAAGAGCTCTTCCAGAGGATGTTACAGTGACTCTGGAACCAACTACTGATCAATCATGGCTTGTACATAAGAATATTGCAGAAACGAAACTAAGACTAGAGGAAACTCTAAGGCAACTAAGGCAACAGGTAGCCATGCACAAAGATGTTATTCCTGAGCCACAGGATCAAATACCTTTAGACCTAAATGACCAACAGCTCACCATAGAAACTACTTCTACAGACCTATACCTTGATATCCAACCAAGCCCACTTGTAGCCAAATTCAAAGATGAATCACATCTAGATATCCCACGATTTGAAACTATAAGTCTCAAATTTGAGGGCTCTCATGATCCTGATGTTGATATAGCCCAGAACAGGACTGGTATGAAGGGACATATTTTCTGTTATCCTGACAGTATAAAACCTCAATGGACCTCAAAGACGCTAGATGAGAAGCTAAGTCAGGCGGCGCAAATAGGAAGAAATACCTTTGAAACAGCCTTTATTTACGACACTGGCTGTTTCCAGTCAATTGACAGGGTTTGGATTTTGGGTTGGGAGTCAGTCTTTCCTGCAGAAAATTTGTATAAAAATGACACTATGAATTTTGAACTGTTTGTTACCAAGGATACAAGAGTGGCAACAACAACAAAAACTGTCAGGGTAAGTAAATATATATTTTCAGCATCAATGATGGATGGTATCATCCTTTCGTTCCAAAACATTCTACTTAAAGTGTCAGTAAACGGGTTAATGACCACTTTTGAGATAACAAAATAGATTCGTAAGTACAGCTCCAACTAAAGGGACGTTGCATTTTCACCCTTCTAAGCATAACGGAACTTGAATGTATCTTAATTGTACACACGTAGGCCTATACAAGTGAGGTGATGGTTATGGTGAGGTATTATCAATTACATGATATCATATGAATACTATAGTCATTGAGGGTTTCCATTTTCTCTACTTATTATCGAACTTGCAGGTTCTTTTCTCCAACGCCACAGGTGTCGATATGCTGGATAATATTGATGCCCTCTTGGCAAGTGGAGACACAAATGCGGCTCTTCTGGTGATTGATTTGGTTAGTGGGATGTTAGACTCTCCTGCAGGTGGTTCAGGGGAAAACGATACGGAAGCAAAGGCTGCAAGATCGCAGGTAAGGAGAGAAGTATATAACCTGGACTTTTGTTTCGATTATCTTTCGATCATTACCTAATTTAGTATAAGTCATTTGTCAAGATCATCATTGGAATTCAATGACTAAATCAAGAATGTGTAAATATTTTGCATTCCTGTGATATACTTTTGTTCCATTGGAGGCCAATACACTAGAGCTTTTGAATGCTTATCTTTAGAAAAGGATTGGCATTTAGGTTCCGTGTTCTGCAGCCGTACCTACGTATGGGGTAGATGTTCGCAAATTAAGGTAAATTCATCGTGTTGAGCACGAATGAATGAACTGTTTCCTTTCAAATGTTTCTTTTTTCTAACTATCTCAGGTATTGCGTTTTAGGTCAGAGGAAAACTTGTGGGTGCACTGGAAAAAGTGTCAGGAAATATCCAGAACTTCGATCAGGTAGAGAAAACCACTGGTACTCTGAGTAGCGTGACGCAAGTAAAGGACGAAGTCACAGATGAAAGCAAGGTAGGCAATGTTTTATCCATTTATGATAAATATATTTGATTTAATTTGAAAAACATTTCATTGAGATGGTGTGTGTTGGGAGGCGGGAGGGGTGGAATTCTCCTTTACATATATATTACATACCTAGCTCCCAGCTTCTTCTTATCTAACGTTGTAAAATATAGTGACCATACCCTAATATTTCTTGCTGTAATACCCAACCCTTTTTCAGAACACCTTACGTTTGCTCAGTCCAGTTTAATGAATAATTAAGCCTACACACTGTAAAGCAATTTTGCCCTTCATCGGGTTATATCCCACAGGAGACTGCTGCAGAAGCTTTGGCTAATACAGGAGATGCAATAGAAGGCGTCTCGGAGGGGACAACAACGGATCAAATGACAGGCGTTGGCGGATGTGTGTTTGACCTATTCCATGTCTTAATAAATATGAAGATATACACATAGTATGATAAATGCATTAAACTATACAAAAAAGAATGATATAAATTATCGTCGCTACGTCCAACAGCATCTCTGTGTCGTGATATATACAAAGCAACAATGTGTTTCTTTTTTTTCCGAAGTGGGTGACATTCGTTGGTAATTATTATAAAGAATTTCTAGAAGTTTGACTTGCTGAACCAATAATGAGCACAGTAATTCTTCTTCTCCCAATGAAGCGATCTTAACGACGGCGGGTGATATAATGCCTTTCGGCAATGAAACTGATGAAGGGGAATTGGACATAGCCCCATGCGGGAAGACAGCTGTAGAGCCACACATCACAGTCACAACCACAACGTCTTCCTTTGTTCCCGGCCAAGGTGATATCACCACTACAACAACAACTGTCAGTACACCAACGTCGCGCACAGTTACAACGTCATCTCCTTCTGGAGTCCAAGTGACAACAACACCTGTGACCCCCATTTTCCGCTCATCTCCCACACCGGCGGTTATGGGCAACATTTCGGTGACGGTGGAAGGTATATATTTTTTTTCTGACTGTCATCATTACGACTCATCGCACTTTGCAGCTCCATTTGATCCCAAAGTTCATGAAAGCTGTGAATTCCTTAGCAAAGAGCCTAGAACCGTCTGTTCCGTAGATACTTAATTCTTTTTTTATATTAATTGATAAGCTATTGTTGGGTGCAACCTGCTGTTGATGTGGAAAATAAAGTTAAATAATAATAATGATAATAATGATAATAATCTAGGTATAGGGGAGATGACACTGAGCACAGAAGGATGGACAACGACCACCCCCATGCCGACCACCACCACCTCCACCACCACCACCACTGCAATACCAACAACGACACCAACACTTTCATGCAGAGAACCGACAACTCCCAGTAAGTTTTAGAACGCACTTTTTGATGGCTGGCCAACCTGTCCATTTTATGTTTATATAGGCCTATGTTAAGTTCTAGTTTTGCACAAAACCCAATGCCCTTAAAATTGCTGAAAGATTGGATTTACATATAAAAAAACACCAACATATTTCCATTTGAAAATCTGAGCATTTCCTACCCTTAATGGATTCAAATGATAATCGAGCTCTCCTTAATGGTTTGGTAATCGTTATATTTCTTATATTTTCCTCTATTCTAGTTCCGACTAATTTTGTGACAACCCCAGCACCAGGAACAGAAGAACCCACGCCAGAGCCAGTGATTCCTTGTTGTCTGCGTGTTCCTGAAGGGGGTCTCTGTGAGTGGGTAGAGCCAGTATGTGAATTCCTTGCGGAAGAGGACCGGAAAAAAACAGTTTGGTCAGATCATGTTTGTGATGAAATCCATCCCGATGATATGGAGGAAATAGTTCTACGGTTCCGGATGTATAAAGCACAGCAAAAACGGATGCTTTATAATAGGGTATTGTATATGTTTCATGTCTTGATATTAAATATGGCGCGGGTTGTTGGGTTGGGTTGGGTTGATTGGTTGCTTAATTTACGCCCATTTCAAGGCTACTTCCGTATATATTTGGTCATATGGGGACGAAATACACTAGTGGAAGTACGCTTACGGGAAGCGACACCCCTCCTCTTTTCGATTATGTCCCTCACAAGTGAGAAGAAATGACTCATTACAAAAGATTCAAGATTAGTCCCACCTTTATAGTCGTGAATCGAGGTGTATAATGGGAAAACGATGGGCAGGGAGATAGACGATAGATAGATGGGTTGATCAAACGCGGTTGGGTCATGACTATACATATACATACATCTTTATACTAGTATTATTATTAGGATATAAGTAGAAATGAGTTGATATTAATACTGGGGTAATTAATAAGCTCATCCGCTGATGAACAGACATTCCATTACAGCGCAAAAAAACAACAACAGGGGCACTTAAAGCTGTGGATAGTGTAGGGAATGTGCTTCTAAAGAAAACCGATGACAAAACAAACATTTCTATTGCAACACCTGACATGAAAGTGAGTCTTGACAAGGTTGACCCGTCGGCTAATGGTAGGTATACATTCCCTCAATTGATCAGAATAATTCTTTGCTGCCTTCGTGCAATTTCTTCGATAATAGTATACTATTCATTATATGGAAAACACGTTCTATAACATTCTATGTTACGGATACATGTGACTATTGAATTTATTAATACAGAGTTCGTGATAAGAATCGGAAATGTATAGCATGTATTTCTGTTTGCGACCTTAGGCTCAACCAATGGGATCAGTTTCCCCGGGTCTGCTCTCAAGGGACAAACTGGAAATGTGGGGGCAAAGGTATGGAATTGAGGTACCAATCCGGTTGGTACCAACCTTTAACACTTACTTATATAAAGGAAATTATGTCCCTCCAACGAGAGATTTTTATATGTTTTGCAAATCGATTTTATTGTGACAACAGACATAACAGGCGTAAAAGACAATGTAACATCGAAGTAACAAGTTTCTGACATGTACAGGAAGGCTACCAAAATTCAACCTTTTATGAACGCCAGCCCTGCAGGAAAACAGGCTCTGGTCTACAGCAGAGAGGGTTAGGGTGCACCCTAGCTCTTTCTGCTGCTCTGCTAATATGAGTACATGTACTCATATTAGCTTTTTGAAAAGTGTCCGTATTTGGACGAAAGGTGAAAAATAATAATGCAACCCAGGAAACGGTGTCTATTGGTATTTTTATTGGTGGAAGCACCACCGACGTGATTGAATGTTCTTCGAAAAAGATTTTTAATCATCTTATATACTAGGGAGAAAAGTGTGTCGAAGCAAATTTGATAAATGAAGATATTCGTACAGCAACTACAGCTACATTAGTTGCTATTGAGGTTCCCAACTTCGTCTATATCAACATACATGTCTAGTGTATGTATACAAAAGATATCGACATTTAAAATTTAAATAAAGACTGTTCAGCTTACGACCACCATATGATGACCAGTTGGTGGAATTGCCCAGGTAACCATGTTTCATAAGAAAAGGCCACAGGGAATCCCGGCGTACCATTGAAAATGACTCATCTAATACTGTTGGTTCCTTTTCAGTCAATGGAATCACCCAATCCATTTACGTACAGCGATTCCGCCAGCTCGGTCAAATCTAAAGTGAAATCCCTCAGTTTTGTGGACGAAGATGGAAATGACATATCGGTGCAAGACTCTGAGCCAATAGATATTTGGATAAAGGGTAATGCATTTCTTCAAGGGTGCACGATTTCAAAAATAACAATTTTCCTATTCCAGGGGATTCGTTCTCACCAAGCTATGTCAAAATGGTTTTCCTTATTCCCCCACGTAGTTTCCACTTCGACTTTTAAAATCCAATTAAACTGGGGGGTTTTGTGAGAACATTAGTATAGTGCTACTGGGCCCGAAAGTCATAAACCTGGTTTTCGATATACCCTTTCCCCATGTATCACTAAGTTGAATATGTATATTACGTAACCCACTCTACAATACATTGTTTCAACTCTAATGCATATGCATATGCATTAAACAACTCTTTCTCTTTATTAGATACATTTGTATGCACCCACAAGCTAAAATTCTCATTTGTTTGATTAAAATAGGGGTAGTCAATAGGCATCGTCATTATGTTTCTGAATTTTATGACTAAATGATTGGACCCAATATTTTCAGTATGATTATAAATCTTAAGATATCTTACTTGGCTGCAGCAACAGAAGGACCCAATATATCTCCAATTTTGCCACCTATTGATTTGATCTTTTGTATGTTAAAGGAAAGGCGGACTATCCCGAGTTTAAACGGTCGTCAGGTAAGACATGAAAAGATCATTCCATTCCAATGTTTAATGAAGCAAATTTTCATCTTGGTATATCCCAATTCAATTCGATTTTGGAGAATCTCAATTTGATCAAATACGACCATCACGTCAACTAATCTTTTCCAGGTGTGTCCAAACAAGAACTACAGCCTGGCTTTGGACGTCATGTTCTGATTCCCGGGACGATCAATCCCCATGAAGTTAATGTGACATCTAATGACTCTTCCATACATGCAATAATCATACCAGATAACCCTGATGATGAGCTGGAAGTTTTTATCAAGTACATGGTAAGATCAGGCGTTTGATGCTTTATGGCTGACTTGCTCTTTTAGAAAAAATGTAATTGTTTATTTAAGCAGGGAGGTATATACAGAGGGAGTGGAAGCCGCAGGCTGATCCTACAGGACCATGCTGGTCAGGGTTGTGCTGTAGCTACTGAATACCAGGTGGCGCTGTAGTGCTGTTGTTGACACTAGTACCATTGAATCATAAATCAGTAAACAACAGCTAAGTTGTTCCATCAGCATACATAATCTTTGACACATTGGTAGCCCAGGTAAATTTGATTGCCTTTTCCCAGCAACACCATAACAGTCACATACTTAAAAATAGCTATACAATAGGGGAGTTGCATGTGCCACTGCGCATGTCTGTTACAGTGCATGCTGGGATGGATTCTGTACAAATCGGACATACAAATAATATTCAGCAATATTTTTATCGAAAATTGCAAGAATGTTTTCACCAATATCATCACCTGTATAAATGATCTATGAAAACCAAATGCATGATGGGAAAGATGGAGACTTGTGTCATGGAAATATGTATGATACATTGATATTGACCTTAGAAATTTGATAAATGGTCCATGATGAACATGGCATGGTTTTCATAGAGTTTAGACTGTACCATTGGTCCCATAATTCCATGCGAATCAATATTCAAAATGGCGGCTATGCAACTCCCCTATTGTTGGCTATTGGATGGGGGTGGGGGTGGGTGGACAACTGATTCACTGTAGCATAGAAATAGACACACATGTCTATTTCTATGTGTCTATTTCTATGACTAGTTAGCGCCACAAGCTGTAGTGGCATTACTCTTAATTATTGAGGTAATATGCATTGAACCTCGCTTCCACTCCCTCTGTATATACCTCCCCGATTTAAGTACAATATAGGGAGTGGTATATAGTAATGTATTATAGTATAATCCCTACGAAAATCACTCTTCTGAGTGAGAGGGGTCTGGCCACACACTGAATAAAACGTTTCCCCCCCAAAATGTAATTTATGACACCAAGTCTCCTTTCTGATATTGATCATGCAAATCACGATCTGGATTATCACAAGTCAGTGTATGCAATTGGTTTGAACCTTGCACCATTCTTAGTTAGCTTAATAAGAGAGACTAATGATATCAGGAGAACAGACACTGACTGGAAATGTGGCGTAGACGGATTTATTCCTGAGGCAACAATAAAATTGAACTGATCCCTTGGATTGATCTATGCCAACACCCACAATACACGTTGCGTGAGCAGCCATATATAGGGGCATGCTCTTAATTCATGCAGTACAAAAACAGGTGGTTCCCTTAGTGGTTCCAAGAGTTCCACAGTTGTTCAAGGTGATTACATAACATCTAAAATAAAAGTGACCAATAATATCTTTGATAAGTTCTTGCAGTAGAACGAAACATGTCAGGACATTACCAATAAAAAATCAACAAACCCATGAAACAGGCCGTCCAATCATTGAGACTACTTTCCCCTACTTTGAAAATAACTGATAACAATGAGTGAGTGGGTGAGAATGAGTGAATCATAACTTCTTATAAATATATATATTGGCTGAAAGCAATTATGGAAATGATATATACCCATTTGAAAACATGTGACATGTGTAGATGTATAGAGTATGGAGATGTGAGTAAGTATAATACAATGGGAAATTTAAAATCGGCTTGTATGTGATAGCACGTTGTGGGGACAAATCATACTGCGGTAGTTTATAGTTTGTTGACTCATGTTCAAAACACCAATACACATTATATAGGGAAGATCTATACAGGATTACATGTAACAACATTTTACTTCCTTTACTTTTATGATTATTTTTTTATTGTTTCTAGGATTTTCCTAATCACACTTTCTATGATGCAAAGTCCTTCATACCCAATAACGAGGCCGCAAACTGGGATTTCAATGACGAGTTAAGTCATCTGAAATATACATTCTTTCCGCCACAACAAGTGACACCTCTAAATGGAACATACAGGATTGGAGTAAACTTAGCCGGTAATTGTTTTTCTACATAGGCTATATATGGCAACATAATTATAACTATTAATAAATCCCTATATTCATTTAATGAATGTAATCCAATAGACCATGCAATGAGATGGAGGTTCAAAAGTGATATCCATTAGAATACATTATAAGGAGTCGTCCATGAATTCAGGTTTGCTACTGTCATTATCTGATTGTATATATTTTTTTAATAGTGTCAAGATAAACCTGCTTCTTTATTTGCTAAAATTCAACGGATAGTTTTGAAGACGCACACCTACCCGTAAAGGTCGTTTAGACCATTTAATTCAGCCTTACACATTTCACTATTCACTGTCTGTCAATTATAAGTAAGGTCTTTATCATTTTTTGTAGCGGGTCGGGTCAATTATAAAGAGTCCACGCAGCAAAATTCTTCCTATCAGATCCTCATCGTCACATCAGGTTGCCGCTTTTGGGATCTGGAAAATGACACATGGAGCAGTAGAGGATGCTGGGTATGGAGGATTTACTGCTAATATCGTATAAAGACTTTGGTTGTGGTATTTCATAACATACAATTGTTGTATTATAAATTATACAAGTGACAATGCACATCTGGTAAATGACTAGTTTCTTCCGGTGCATACCAGGAAGGATCGATGAGCAATTAAAATCAATAGCAACAACCAACGTTTTTCACATAGCATATCGGAAGCATTAAAACAAAGATTTTCCTGTTGTTTTTATTTTGCGCCTCTAGGTTGGCAATTACACGACTATTCGTCATACACAGTGTCAGTGCACTCATCTTACTTCATTTGGAGGTGACTTCGTCGTGCCTCCGAATACCATAAATTTTGCAACAGTTTTCTCGCTAGAGAACTTTATAGAAGCGATTCCTGTATTTGTTACCGTGGGTCTAGTATTGTTGCTCTATATCGGTGCCCTCATCTGGGCGAGGCGAGAGGATAAAAAGGACCTAATAAAAGTAAGTTTCAAGGTGTTTTAATGTATCTAATGTTTCAAGCTCGGACAGCTTGAAAGCTCAAATTAACTTAGTATGTAAGCATATACTTTCGAAGTCGATATGAAAACATATCTACAAAGGTTACATGGGTGTGTGTGTGTGTGGGGGGGGGGGGGGGTATGGACCATTAAGTAACGATGATTAAATTAAATGTGTTCACTATATGTCAAAAGATTGGTAGCATTTCTGCATGCAATTGGTGTCCACTTTGGTTTAGGTACTTTGATTGCATTTGTTCTCTCTTTTTTTTTTACAGTGGGGGGCTGGTCCCCTAGAAGACAACCTGCCATCGGATAATTACCACTACCAATTGACAATTAATACTGGTGTCAAGAAAAACTCGGGCACCAAGTCAAAGGTGTCTTTCATTCTGTCTGGGGACACCGGAGACACAGGATGCCGAAGGCTTTATGATGGCAAACGCAAGGTAGAGCAATTTAACACACATGCAATAACAATGAATAAAATATACATGGATCCTCCTCTCTTCACGATCGCTTTTCTACATTTCTTTTGAATATGTAGCCTCAATGTATGTAGCTCTAGGAATAAAGAATTCAAATAGATGTTAGACTAAAACTTGCGTGGGGAGGGAGGAAGATCAAGGGGATCACCACTGCATCATGCCATGAATCCAATGAATAGTTACCATAGGATTGAAGGTTGCCCTGTTAAGTAAGAGTTCAGTTAAATACGAGGTATTTTGAGGGTTGATATAAGATTAGTGACCGACGTTGAGGGCAGGGTGAGGGTCCTGGTTTTTGCCCAATAACCGGGCCTGGTGCCTGTCCGAAAAAAAACCCCTATAATGTCTGGCTTCGGCGGGCAGCTATATAAGTTTATGGCAGGGTAATTATAGTGCGGGGATTTCTCTCTGATGTCGAGGTGTGGAAGAAGGCATTCTATTAGTCCCTTTTATTCAGTTCACATCCTCATAAAAAAAACAGCTGGGCCATGGGGTTGGCTCGCCTCCCTCAACCCAATTTTTGGGAAAGTTTCTCCTGTTTTAGCTTTAATCCTCTCCCGTCCAAGCCAGGCCACATCGGGTAACCGATGTTTATTGATACTTAAATGACATGTAAATGACCAAAGCATCTGGCCTTTCCCCATCCCTATAACGGAAAGGATCGCTAAACTATAGCCCCAAATCATCCGAAACACTGTTCACTCCACTGTTCACTCCTCTGTTCTGTAGGAGTTACCCACAAGCAGCATATATAATTACGTACTATCGGTCGAGCAATGTCTGGGACCTCTAACTTATCTACGAATATGGCACGACAACAGTGGCACAGGCAAACACCGATCCTGGTTCCTTGGTCAAGTGCAAGTAGTTGATTTACAAACTGGAGAGAAGTAAGTCAAATCCCTAAATTTTCCGAAAAGTAATGTTCTTAATAACAATTCAACTTTGCATTTTTTGTCCTTTTCAGTTGTGTTGTATCGTCGTGGAGGTCAAACATATTTATCTAACAATAATTATATGTTAGTACACTTCACACACAAATGGGGATAGAGTAGATATATATTGTTCATAACGAGCAGATTTGGAGTCAGTACCATTGCTATAAAACCATAAGCGCTTAGTATTATAATATGTGTGTGGCAGAACGGATGAGATAATATTCATTATTTAATTTGTCCCACATTTTGCTCTTCTAGGTTCTTCTTCCTCTGCGATCGATGGCTAGCTGTAGAACAGGACGATGGCATGGTCGAACGAATCGTACCAGTTGCTGGTATGGGTGATCTAACAGCCTTCAAACATCTTTTTGGCAGGTAAATTCATTGAATACCTTTCCTACACTACATCGAATAATTATAGGCTGTTTTTATTCCTGATAGATGTATACTAATGCGTATTAATCAAGTCTGGCAATCTAAAAAATGCACTGTTCGAGTCCTAAAATCAGATATTTCTTTCTGACATTAATTGCAACACTGTTATGTTATGTTCTCATGTTGAGCACATTCCCCACCGGGGGCGCGGTAGGCGACTCAATGAGAATTGCTACCTGTACCTTAATAAAGAAAGCAGTAAGATTTAACCTGCGTTAACCTGCGTTGCTTCCACACTCCATTTAGCTCCGCCGTATCTACAATATTTTTTTCGAAAAGTATAGTATATAGTACAAGTATATAGTTGACCCCTGTTGAAGCCAAACTAAAGGCGAAACGCGTCGGGTAGCGTTCAATAAACTGCTGAACAAAAATCATTGCGAGATGTTTTCAGTTGGGTTGTCTCCACCTTCTTCATACTATATAGTTGATTATTTAATAGTTTGATAGCTCACAAAGTCAAGGAACACCTTGACTTCAAAACAGCTAGTTATGCAACATAGCCTATCTGTTCTGCCCCCTTCTAGCTGAAACACGTACGTCCACGTTAGGTATAAATGATGTAGAATTCATGTATGTTCATATGTGTGGCAATCAAACATGCAATGCCGGCCTGTAGTGACCCGGGTATGTTTGTTTTGTGTAAAAAAGAATTGACAAGAGCTGCGGGTTCTGTCATGAAAGGGAACACAGGAATGTTAAAAGTCTGAGGTGTGTTACGGTTATTGGAGTCCGGTCCAACATGACACCCCTCTTTTGCTATGAGTGACCTTCTCCAACATATCCTCCTATACGTAGGCAGTATGGGTCATGCCATTACAAGTCACAACTTTCTTTTGGGTCAAAATGGATATTATTACCGGTATCTTCTTGTCTCCTTTTATCGCAGCTCTGTGAGGAAAAAGCTGACCAACGATCATCTTTGGGTGTCTATAATGCAACGTCCAACGAGATCCACTTTCACCCGAGTACAACGTTTGTCCTGCTGTGTATCGCTTCTCTTCCTTACCATGATAACAAATTGCATGTTCTTCAAGGTAATGTACCATGTGAATCATTTTATGGAAAATTAGTGAACTATTTTATGTCAAAAAATACAAAATATATCGCTCATGATATTATTGTCCATGCTTAGCCTCCCGAATGGCCACATACATGGATAAATGCATCCAAGTTGGTTAAAGCTGCACTTATTCGATAAAAAATATTTTTCTCGTATTTCCCCCTTTGATCCCGAGTGCTATAGACTGGAAGATTCGAGTAAAGAAAATGGACTTAAAGGAAAACTGATCTTTCATAATTTCATGGCTTTTTGTTTCATCGTCTTTTGATTTTATTTTGCTGATCTACAATTTGGGGCAAATAATTCATCATCAATAGTGCAATTTGCTGGCCGTTACGTCTACCTATCTAGTTAGTGCTATCCTAACATACATACAATTTCATTGAGGATTTCCAAAGTTCAAGAAAAGGATAGAGAGTCAGATTGAAAAAAGTGGGATTTCGGCGGATCCCCGAAGTGAATAATTTGGGAGATAATGAGAGTTCACACCAAGAGGGACAGGCAAAACTCCTTTAGTATTTTGATGACCTTTTGATTGGGTCGGGAATGAATAAGCCACATAATTGAACACTTCATTTTTTTAACGGAAATAAGCTCAGAATGTTGCTTTAAATAATCAAAACTCTGCTTTAAATCTTTTAGGCTGATGAGAAAGTCGAAAATGTGTCGGTTGTTAAAGTTGGACCCCTAACTTTCACCCTGCACCAACTCTTCATATCTGTAGTCACAACGGCTATAGTCTTTCCTCCAAACATGTTTATCGTGGTCGTCTTCAGAAAGGCAAGAGCCAAGAAGAACACCATACAACACCTCAACCAACAGGTGAGCTTAACCATCGCACTGATGATATGAAGTAAGGAAGAAATGCTCTTCAACGAACACTTACATTGACATTCGATTCACCGAAAATTATGTACATCAAATTTCCTTTCTTTCGCTATTTGTAGTCATAGGTTGCTTTTGTATTGGAGAGGAGGGATTTGTGTCACTCATGATGTTTCAATAAATATTACTCTGCCAAAAAATAATAAAAAATGTAGGCTATAATAAACTGCCAATGGTTTTTTTATATCATATAATTTTTATGTTTATTAATTACTCCTGAGGTTTTTTCTTTAGATTGAACTATACGCCCACAATATATATATATTTGTGAGTGTGTGTGAAAGAATAAAACATCCAATTATATAGCTTTAAACCTTCTTGGATTGATTTGATTTCCCAGGCGTCAAAGAAATTCAAATGGCGCACTCTCAGTGGTGGTTCTGCACTATGGGGGAATGCCCAGAGAACAAGAGCACAGAAATTCAAGGACACCATGAGAAATATAATGACGTCCCATCAGACAGCTGCAAAATACGAGGAAGATGCCACCAAGCCCCTTAAGAAAAAGAAGAAGAAGGGATTCACCCTCCCATATTGGATGATGTATATTGCATGGATAAGTAAGCACATGGTTTTGTAATGAACATACATCTGGCGGTTAACAGTAGAACCTCATATATACCACGTGACATGCATTTCAAACCGCTGAAAATAGTATTTCCTTGCAGGGTTCTCATCTCCTGGTCTTTTGCAATACCTTGTTTGTGTCTGAAATCACTCTCTTCGGTGTTGTCTTGAAATAGTTTATAAACAGAAAAATGTCTTCTTCCTTTCAGTGGTATTCTTTAGCATCACTGGGAGCGGCTTCTTTACAATTCTTTATTCTATGGAATGGGGGCGTGAGAAATCCCTGGAATGGCTCTCTACATTCCTCCTGTCCTTTTTCCAATCAGTAGTTGTCGTCCAACCAGTAAAGGTGAATAGCGGTTTTATTTGTCACTAATTTGTGCCTAGTGACTTTTGCTATAGAGCTCTCTCCATGCAATAGGTCTTTCAGTGCTGCACCAAATGTTAGGAATTAAAGATTTTAACTGAAATAAGTGGAGCTTTAGTGGAGGCGAAATATGTGTCCTAAATGGTTGTTAACCTCCCACAGGTACTCTTACTCGCGGCGTTCATATCATGTGTACTTCGCAAACCTGAGTTAGATGACGAGGAATCCGACTTCGATGACGCAAATGGGGGAGCAGTTAACGATTCTGCAATCGTCAACAAATCCGAAAAAGATCTTCAGGGTAAATTTATGGCATTGTACAATATACATCATCTTTTATGTGTATCCAGTCCTGAATGTTCACATTATTCCTGGAAATGGTGGAAACGTGGAGAATCTATCTATACGTCAATGGAAGCCACGTTTCATTATTGTATACGAAACAATTTTATCTGGTCTTATTTTCCATTTCCAGCACTAATGATGCAACGCAAGATGGCCAACGAGGTAATGAAGCCGCCAGACACGGCTTCCCTCGAGGCGTCGCGCAAGTTGCGTCTGCAGGAGATGCAGATGGAGGCAGTTCTCAAGGAATGCATCGTCTACCTTTTCTTTTTGATGGTGCTTTTCTTTATTTCCTATCAGGCCCGAGACGCTGACTCATTCATGTACGCCGAGAATATCAAGAACACATTCATTCGGAACAGTCCCTCTTTTGATTCGGTAAGATTATCTGAAAATATACCCCAAGAAAGGGTAATTGTCCTGCAGGAGTTTTCTGCCGTTCCGCGATAATTGCTTTCATTAATAGACATAGCTGTAGTTTTATTAAGATTAAAGTGAGTGTTAATTAAAGGGAAAACATATACTATAGTTGGGGAAAGGAAGTAATTTATAGCAGAACTACAGACGTTCATTCTGCCTCGTTTTAAGTAGCAGTTCAATTAAGTTCATAGGTGAACAAGCGAACCAGTAGAATCGCTCTGCGCTCTTATTACGTACACATTAAAAGCAGATGAAGAGCGAACGACAAGTGCACTATTTAGAAGCGAACCAATAGCGAACCTTTTACATGAACATAGATATGTGCGATCCAGTGGCAAGATCAAATGCCAAACCAGCCAGGCAGTAAATAAATGCAAATATCTGCTGAAAGATATTAAAATGATCCCAAAGTAGTTATAAAAGGAGTAGAACTTCTCCGTTAGTGTAAGGATTAGGATATTGGCTGTAAGACGTCCACAGTTATGCCTCTAACAACTAACAGCCAATATCTCCCCATGTTCGGGCTAACAGCGGTTTTGACTCTCCTAACTGTACACTGTAAAGCAAGTGTTATGATAAACACGTGTAAAATATATTGGAAGAAATAGAATGGAATAATGGATAATAGGTCAGCACATATCCCTGGTAATTCAAAGCAGTAAGTATACTGATGTTTCCAGAAGGAAATACATCTGCGTATAAAGTCATTAGTGTATCACTCATGAGTCGTCATGACACTATTCAAATATCCTCTTACAATCAATATACACCTCTCCGATTCTTTCTCAGATAAATTCCCCGCAGAACTACTGGAAATACATAAACAAGGCCCTGATACCCAACCTGTACTCAGGCAGTTGGTACAACGGTAAGGAACTGGACTGGAGAGAGCGCCTACAGATAGATGACAGGAACACCATGAGGGTGGGTGTAGCAAGACTCCGTCAACATAGGGTAAAAGATGGTGAGTATTTATTTGCGAATTAATTAATGTCGATCCTTATTACTTTCGCCTAGATAATGTTGTTGAAGGAAATGGAACAAATCCATTCCATCATTACGAGAAATAATGAATATAAATGTTCTATAAAATCATGCGATGCCTAACATAGAGGTAATTTGTTTATTCAGATACCTGTATTGTACGAAAAGAATTCCAGACCATGATAAAACACTGTCGTGATGCGTATAGCTGGACCGATGATGACACAAGGGACTACCTCCGGTCATGGGAACTCCCTTCTTCAAATATGATACATCGTCAAGGGATAGACGCGTGCTACCTGGACGACATGAAGGAGGACAACATGACGTCACTACACGATGAGAAAAGTCCCTGGGTTTACAGAAACTCATTTGAATTGAAGAATGCCCCTTATCCGGGAACCCTGGCAATGTACAAAGGTAGGGACTCCATTGTATAAATTAAAATAGTAAGAGACCTGTGATTGACAGTCGGTTTTACCTTTACGTCTTGGTCGTTTTTTCTTTACATTTAATCGGGCAGGTAAATGTAGTGAACTGTCCCACGACGATTAGTAATTCGTTTTTACCGGTCAGGACGTGTTTAAATAGACGGGAGGAGAATGACTTATTGCCCGGTTTTAATACTAAATGGCAAACAGCCTGCCATATTCCCCATTTTTATATACTACCGGTACTCACTGGCAAATCATACACATGAGTAGTATGTGAAAATGAGGGTTATGACTCAGGGTATTTTCCATGGCAAATAGCCTGAGTTATATTCCCCATTTTAATATACTACTCACTAGCAAATCCTACACACGAGTAGTATGTGAAAATGAGGGTTATGACTCAGGGTATTTTCTATTTAGTATTTAATACTAAATGGCAAATAGCCTGAGTCATAACCCTCATTTTAATATACTACTCACGGGCAAATCCTACACACGAGTAGTATGTGAAAAAGAGGGTTATGACTCTATTTAGTATTAAAACCGAGCAATATAGTCTTTCCCCTCCCTCCCTTTTAGACACATTCCAACTTGTAAAAGCGAAAAATCGTTGTGCAACTCTATATTAACCAATTATAAAGTATGAGTTGGTGGAGATGGGGTAAAGTAGGTGGATGGGTTTGTAAGGCATAAGGGGGTGGGGTGTAATCGGTGATGGAGTGGGTTAGGGGATAGAGATGAAGGGGAGGGGATAGGGGGATGAAGGGGACGGGGAGTGGGAGTGAGGGAAGGGTAAAAGGGTTCATGGTTCATAGCTTTAAGGGTTCATTGTTGTGGTCATATTTAGGTCAACTCTGGGGGGCGTTTCATAAGTTCGAATAGCGCGCGCTATAGGGCCTAACGACAGTCGTTACCAAACATAGCGCGCGTTAAGGTCCAAAATTGACGTCAAATAACATTGCGTTACTATAACGAACGCACGCTAAATTTATCGCTACCATAACGAACGCGCGCTGCGTTAACTTATGAAACGCCCCCCTGATTCGTTTAACTAGCTCTGAGTAGTTGCTCTGCATCACGGGTGGTTGCTCCACTAGGCCTACTCCTCTGAGTAATTCCAAGGTAAGAAGATGGAAAAGTTGATAGTTAGTATTCAGCATGTATTTGCAAAAGTACAGGTCCAATTGAAAAAGGACGTCTGTGATTGCATCTGTCAGTGCCAGTACATTACGGTATACTAAAATATACAATCACTTCACTGTCTATAAGGTGTTTGTATGAAGCGGTGGATGTCATCATAAGATATAATATATATTGTTTATATTATAAGCTATATGAGTACACTATATTTGGGATACATAAGTATATACTATCTTGCCTCGCTCTTACCAAGACCACCAGTAAAGGGACCGGTAAAAAAGTGAAAAAAGAAAAGATAGGTTCGCCAATTAGGTGTCATTCAATAGGAAATATTTACATGATTATCTCTTTCTTTCAGGTGGTGGTTACACATTCACCTTCAAGCGAACAATGGACCATACAACACGACTTTTAGCGGAATTGGAAGAATATGAATGGGTAGATCCTAACACGAGAGCTCTCTTTATAGAATTCACTCTATACAATGGCAACGTTAATTTGTTCGGCTCGGTTATTATGCTAGTGGAATTCATGCCCACGGGATCAGCCATAACTCGAGCTGAAGTTAAGGTATGTTTTAGTAGTGTCTAGTGGGCGGTATACGATGCAAGTTTTTACTGATCTGAGGATCTCTCTCGAGGTTATATATTAAATTCGTATATTTAGTATAAGCTTTACATCGCTAAGTGATGCTGTTCTCAGCTCATCCTGGTCAATATTCTTGACAATATATAGAGGTACTCGATATTAAAATCACATCAGTCCTTCGATAGTCATATAGCATCAAAGAGACTACCGTACTTTAAACATATATGACTAATAAAGGTTATTAATATCTATAAGTACATGAAGGATGTAATTACACACCATACGACACAATAGCTCCGTCGATTAGTAAATCATACACACACATGATATTAGCGTCTAGTTGAAGAAGATATTATTTACAACCCACATTACAATGCAGCGATAATGATCTGTTGTATTCATTACTCTTTGAATAGTTTTACTATGGTGCATTCAGTATCCCCGACACAGGGGTCCGGATACAAAGTTCTTTTTGACTCATCCCTTGTTCACACATGGTCATTCTTATTTTCAGGTTTTCCGACTATCCAACTACATAGGTGGATGGGGTGCGGTGGTTTTGATTTTTGAACTCACCTTCTTAGGTTTCGTTATATACTTCTTTGTCAACGTATGTCGCCTGCTCAAAAAGGAGAAAATGCAATTCTTCCAAGATTTCTGGAACCTTCTCGAATTCTCAATGCTGGTTATGGCCATAGTTTCTATTGCCATGTATGGTGTGAAAGCAGCGGCAGGAAAAGTTGCAATATATACGCTACATGAAAGTCAATCCGGTGAGTACTACTCTCAACGATCTTATAGTGAAGTCATAGGATCACTGTTACTCCTACCAGCAATGGACTAAATTAGCTTCAAAATTGAAGTTCAATTACAAATCTAAATAAGAAAAGTGAATGCGTAAAATGTACCCATGACTATCACTGAAAATGACTGCTGGCGCATAATTTGATCCTCACTAAAATATTATGGTACCACTCAGCGTATATGCAACATAATCAAAGCCATCCAACAGTAACATCTAACATTACATTGTAACGGCAAGTCTTTACGGAAGCCTGAAATAAGTCTACATACAGACAGTGGAAGACGATATTATGTAAAACAACTATATAAAATATACATATCAGACGAATATCTATGTGAAATCGCACCATTAAATTTAATTAAATTGAATGTAGTACCATATATATGCATATCAAATAACACATGAAAACCACCTCATGTTGGGTTTTGCATATTATTTTGAAATTTGTATTAAATATGTGATATGGCCAATGCAAATTAGTGTAATGTAATATTGGAATGACTCCTTATTATGGAAAGTGAATAGTTATTCCATGTATTCAATCTATTCTATCTTTTATAGGGGACTACGTCAACTTCGTCACGATTTCAATTTGGGACGAGCTATTTGGTTTTATTCTGGCAATAGTGGTATTCTGTGCCACCATCAAATTTATCAAGATGCTCAAGTTTAACAAGCGCATGGGAATGCTAGGCGACACCATCAAATTGGCCACAAAAGATCTCAGGAATTTCTCTTTAGTTTTCTTCGTCTTCTTCTTTGCCTTCAGCATGATGGCATATGTTTTGTATGGCAAGATGTCTCCGGATTATGGCACCTTCGTGGGCAGTGTACAGACACTGTTCAGGTTTGCTCTGGGTGACTTCGACTTCTACGAAATGCAGGATATCCAGCCAGTTGTAGGACCGGTCTTTTTCTTCCTCTATGTGGCTATTATATATATAGCGCTTATGGGTATGTTCCTCACAATAATCTACGACTCCTTCGCTGCGGTGAAAGAAAACACAGCTCTCCAGGCTAACGACTATGAGATTGTCGAGTTTATGGTCAAGAGATTCAAGGGCGTGTTTGGTTGGAGTTAGGCAGTGGAACAAACAAAACAAAAACAAATGTTTGAAGGTCCCACATTATTATACTTCCACGAAATCTTACAAAATAACTTGCATCTTTGTTGAAGTGCACTGTAGTTTATAATAACATATTTAAGAATATCTCCCTCGAATAGGCTAATAATATCAGGGCAAAATCCCTGTTTTATCGGTTGAGTTCAGAATCCAAAAATAAACAAATTCAATAATATATCCGCCACAACTTAAGACCTGAGTCTGTCTCTCCCTATTTGGAAATTCATTAGATCTATTTTTTAAAACTTTTCTTCATTGTACCCAATGAGAAATAAAAATAGCATGCGAGAGTGAGAAAAGTTCTTTTTGCTAAGATCCGTGATCGAGCGGCTCATTTCTGCTTTGCTCCCCGCCCAGATTCCCTCATTACTCTACGCCTTCACCTAGAGTTTACATTAACTGACAAGATTGCGCGCAAGTACAAGTGTAATGAATACTGATTTTACTGACCATAGGAAGGTGAGTGGACTGTTTAAGGGCAGAGCGAGCCAGATAGAAGGGTGGTTGTAAAACGTATATAGAATGAAAGCTTAGGGCGGTGCCATTTACGGAATGTGATATTAGAAATATATATTATACACTTTGTATGTTAAGACAGAATCTTTCACTCTTAGTTGATATGCGCATTTTTGTGAATAACCTCCTAGTGAACTATTCTTGATGACGGTCGTCTCCATTGACACCACTTTCAAATAAGAGTTGCACTGAAGTATGGGGAATAGTCCTTGCCATAGCGCCGATGAAATATCTTTAAAATAATGATTTAGAAAATTTAAAATGGTGGGTTGAATCATTCCTTTAGAATGGAGCCTGTAGATGTAATTATCTGATTGACATTATATCAACCCAAGTAAACTATTATTGCAAAGGTCTATAACATTTCTCTTAAGAACGAATTTGAGATTATCAAATTTGATAACACATTTGGTTTATTAATAGCTAATATAAAAGTGTACAGGTAATAATTATGTTAAATCAAATTTTACGACCCAAATAAAAGGACTGTTTACCCAAGACTTTGACGCTTTTCTTTACTCTTGTGACTTAAGATAAATAGATATGATAACATAACATTCTGGGGGAAAAGGTATAAATATTTATATAGAGGATTCAACATAAATTCTATGAAAGTCATTCGACGGATGAGCTGGACACTCCTCATGCTGCAAGGGTCCGAAACTGTAAGTTGTCAACTCCATCTCTATAAAAATGTTATTCATCTCGCACGGATACTACGTATCAGGATTGGCACCGGTCTGTTTTGGCTGTTAAAAGAAGAAAAAAGACTGCTGTAATATATTTCGTCCAAAATGATCAAGCATAATTCATAAATATACCTCATATATATATAGCGCCTACGTCAGAATATTTACATTATCATTATCGCCATTATTTGCGGCTTTTAGAAGAAATAACCTGGAAATTTCACAGTTGAATAGTTGTACCATACAGGTGGCCCTGGTCAGCCTGCTGGCCTGCTTTATTAAAGAAAACAATCTACACATAATATTATAACATGTTCACGGTAACGGCGCTATACAGACGAACCATCGAGATCATTATCCTATTTTTGCATTTATAAGAATTTAGCCTTTATTAGGTTAATAGGTTAATCAAAATTTATGTCAAGACATCTTCAATGGTGTTCCGTATTAGGCAACAATTAACAACATTATATTTGTAATTGTAAACAATTCAAACAAGATAATCTTCGAGAAGAAATAACATTTAATTCAATTATTCATTCATGTATTCAAATATTCGACCTCCTATCACACCAGTAACCAATCATTTCGCTCGAAACTCATTTAGGCTACACATATCTGCACAGTAGCCTACACATTAGTATTACTGGCTATATAGGCCCTACTGGCTGTGTCGATAGTAATAATGGACTAGACAACTCAAGTGTAAGTTGAAGAGTGACTCTGCGAGTCTCTTTATTGAAGAGTTCCAAATACCAAGTTGGCGCACCTCACACTAGGTGGCGACGAGTCTTGAGTATCCAGACATCATCCCCGTTCAACCTGTAATGGAGAGAAGATGAGTTGACATGTTATTCAGATTCTTCTATTAAACGTCTAGGAGCTGTAGACACCCTTGAGCTCCTCCTGACCTCTGATCGAGGATTACCCTCTACTTGTGGTTTACAATTAACTTGTACATTTGATTCACGAGGAGTTCTTTCTACCTGTGGTTTACAATTATTGTATACAGTTGGTTTACTATGATCTTCTTCCTCTCTGATTCTATTTTCTTCAAATTCATCATTCATCACCTCTACATTTGTTTTACAGGTTTCATTTGTTTTTAGAAGATGTCTTCTGTTCCTTCTTAAGTTAACACCATTCTCCGTATCAACCTCATATGACCTGTCAGCCAACCTGTGAGTAACGTTACCCTTCACCCCCCAATTTTTGTCTCGGATTCTTACTGTGTCCTGTTCCTGTAAAGGAGGCAAGTCCTTCGCAGAGTTATTATACTCATTTGTTTTTACCTTGTCCTGAGCTCCCTCTGGACCAACACTTTCAGTAAATACTTTTACATTCGGAAATACCGATCTAATCCGCCTTCCCATCAGTAGTTCAGCTGGCGATTTGCCACACTCCATTGGCGCAGCCCTTAGAGTTAGTATTGCCCTGTAAGGGTCTTCACCGTCCTCGTTTGCCCTACTCAACAAGTTTTTTACTACCCCCACTGCTCTTTCGGCCTTGCCGTTTGACTGAGGAAATCTGGGTGAGGACGTTCGGTGATTAAACCCATAACTCTTAGCAAAATCTTGGAACACTTTGCCACTAAACTGTGGCCCGTTGTCGCTCACAAATACTTCCGGCACTCCATGTCTAGCAAAAATGGATTTTAAATGTTCTATAACCTCGTCTGTGCTCATACCCCGCAACCTTGCAATTTCCGGGTAATTGCTGTGATAATCTACTACCAGTAAATAGTTCTGGTTATTCCAGAAAAATAAGTCTGCGGCAACTTTCTGCCATGGTCCCCATTTTGTGTCATCTTTCATGTATGTTTCTTTTTGTTGATTGGCCCTATATTTCAAACAAGTTGGGCAATTTAGTACCTGATTTTCAATGTCATTATTCATACGCGGCCAGTACATGACTTCTCTGGCCAGTCTACGTTGTTTCTCAATACCTAGATGACCAGTGTGTAACCTCTTTAACATTTCTTGACGCATGCTCACTGGCATGACAATGCGGTCACCTTTGAACAAAACTCCGTTAATTACAGCAAGTTCGTCTTTGAAAGTGGCGTAAGCTGGACAGGCTCCAGTTTTCCATCCATCTAGTATACACAATTTGACAGCACATAACATCTCATCGTTATCAGTCTCCCTCGCGATTTTTTCTAGTTGTTCGCGGGAGGCTGGAATGCTTGAATAAACCATGTCTACCTGAGCTTTAATTTCTTCTTTGGTACAATATGAGAGGCTGACCTCAGCAATCTTGGCCCGTGACAGTGTATCTGCCAGATACAAAAATTTACCTGGGGACCATTCTAACGTGACATCATACATTTGCAATTTTAGCATCAATCTTTGCAACCTCAGAGACATATCGTGCATTGGCTTCTCTGAGAGCGGGACTAACGGTTTGTGGTCCGTCTCTAAAATAACATTACGAAGCCCATATATGAAGTTATGAAACTTCTTACAACCGTAAACTAGGCCCAGCGCCTCCTTTTCTATTTGGGCATACCAACATTCGCTCTTATTCAGAGATCTTGCCCCGTACGCTACTGGCTTCCCGTTTTCACCATGTAACTGTAGGAGCACGGCCCCGATCCCATCACGGGAAGCATCCGTGGAGACCTTGGTCTTCTTGTTAACATCAAAATATGCTAGGACAGGTTTTGTTGATAGCACTTGTTTTATACCCTCCCACTCATTTTGATGGGCTTCTGTCCATAACCAATCGACCTTGTTACAAAGTAGTTTTCTAATGTGTGTACAGTTCGCTGCTAGGTGTGGTACAAATCTCCCCACAAAATTTACGCAGCCTAATACCCTTTGTACATCTTCCTTGCAGACCGGATCTGCCATTTTAATAATTGCTGCTATTCTGTCATCCGATGGACGAACACCCTCTCTGTCTAGGGATTCCCCCCAAAAAATTACCTTTGACTGACCTATTTCGCATTTTTCCCAATTCATCATCAAGTTGTGACTTACAATTTTTTCCTTTACCGCGGCGAGCCTAGTATCATGCTCTTCTTTGTTGGAACCCCAAACCAAGATATCATCAATATAAGTACGTACACCTTGACAACCCTCGAAAATATATGCCATACTCCGGTGGAATATTTCAGGGGCACTACACAACCCATATGGTAAACGTTTATACATGTATCTACCGAAAGGCGTAGAAAAAGTTGTACATTTTTTAGATTCCTCGCTTAGCTTCACCTGCCAAAACGCCTGTGTGGCGTCCAATTTACTAAATACTGTGGCACCTTGCAACTCACCGAATATTTCATCTCTTGTGGGCAGTTGAAAATGCTCTCGTTTAATTGCTTTGTTAAGATCTTTTGGATCCAGACATACACGCAGCGATCCATTAGGTTTTTTAACCACCACCATTGAATTCACCCATTCAGTGGGTTCTGTTACCATTTCAATAACCCCTAGCTTTTCCATGCGTTGTAATTCATTTTGTAATTGACCCTTGATTGCTAATGGAACGCGTCTTGGAGGATTAACTACAGGCCTGGCATTTTCGTTAAGTTTTATGTCGTACACGACTGGTATAGCCGACAATTCAGATTTCCCATGCTCAGGTACAAAACATTGGTCTAACTCGTAAACAGCTTTCTCCTCCTTGATGTTCTGAACACCTACACCTTTACATGTGACCTCATTGACTTCATTCTTTTCGAAAATTCTTTTGATTAACCCAAGTTTCTCACAGGTGTCTCCACCCAACAGGCTTGAACCGTCACAAACTATGAAGACTACAGGAATTGTTCTTTTAAACACCTGAACTCTAAGAATGATTCCACCTTTTACAGCAATTTCACGGTCATTGTAATCAGTCAATTTAACGTTAACTGTTTTTAACGCTGGAGCATTTTGTAACCCTACATAATCATTTACATTCAAGAGGTTTGCCTCCGCTCCCGTATCAAGTTTTACAGTAATCATTGAATTGTCTACTTTTAGATGGTGCACCCATTTGGATTGCGTCGACTTACTGAGACAAATTTCTTTCGGCGGAGTTCCTTTGTTGACCGCTCCGATGTAGAATGAGTTGATGGCGTTGATTTCCACGTCCTCTTCCTCTTCTAGTATATCTGCTCAAACGGCTGCCACTTTGCTATAACACTGCTTCGCAACATGTCCTTTTGACTTGCATTTAGGACAGATCTTGTCCCACGCCGGGCATGCCATTTTGAGATGTCTGGTCCCACACCTCCTGCAGTCTATGGTCTGTTTCCCCCACGCTCCTCCGTGCGATGCTCCTTGACTGCTGACAGCACCTCCACGTGGTCTGTCATATCTGCTGTCACTCCTGCTGACAGCGTTAACGGCCTGCGTTTGTAGCCCAACCGTTTCCATTATTCGTGCTTCCATTTGGCTAACACTTGCTGCTCTACACATTGTCACAGCGTCTGGCAATTTTAGTCCTACCCTTCTCAGTAATCTCTCCCTGAGTGATGAATCTCTTATTCCGCTCACCACTTTCTGATTTACGAGATCATCCTCCAGTGCGCCCCACTCGCACGAGCTAGCCAAGTAGCGGAGATCTGTATAGTAGTTCTCAAAGGTCTCACCTTCCACTTGCTTCCTTTCCAGAAACACATGTCTTTCATAAGTGAGATTCTTTCGAGGAGAACAATAATCCTCAAACTTTTTCATTACATCCTTGTACTTCTTGCAGTCCTGATTTTCTTCATACGTGAACGTCTTGTACACCTTGTGAGCATCTGTGCCCACGCAGTTGAGCAATATTCCAATGCGACGCTTGTCCTTGCCTTCGGCGATGTCGACCGCATCGAAGTAGCTCTCTAATTGTTCTTGAAACAACACCCAGTTGTTCGCCACATTTCCTGTGACCAGATTCAATCCTTGTGGGGGATTTATACCATTCATGGCTCCGTTTTTGTACTTTTCCGTACTGATTCTGTCGTAATTTCACCCTGGTACCATGTGTCGATAGTAATAATGGACTAGACAACTCAAGTGTAAGTTGAAGAGTGAAGAGTTCCAAATACCAAGTTGGCGCACCTCACACTAGGTGGCGACGAGTCTTGAGTATCCAGACACTGGCCATCAACATTCTACCGCCACCCTTGAAGAAGACCTCCTACCGGTCGAAACGCGTAGGGTCATTTTGTTAAATAAAGATGCTTCAAATCAACTGCTCGGATTAGTAATTTGTGGAGATTTCCTACCTTTCCAATAAAATTTAATGTTAATGTTAAATGTAGAAGGAAGGGATGAATCGTCAAATGTGTGCATAGAGAATAGGCCTACATCAATTTACAACATACGAAGCGTTTAAATATGGTACTGGATTTACATCGGCTTTGTTATTAGCAGGTGAGGATGCCGGTTACTAGTATGTAGACATTACACAAAGACACAAAGGACACAAATATGATAAGAAGATAGTAGATTTAACGAATTCTTACCTTGTTTTTATCCCGTTTCCCCCTAGTTTTCTCCCTTGCCTTGTGCCTCTCTGGTGAAGATACATTCATATCTTCATCAAATGTCTTTCTGGTAGCAGATCTGTTGCTTGTCTTTCTACGTTTTGAATTTCTGGAACTTCTTTGGTATGGTTTGTATCTGTCAGAGAGAGATTCATGTTTTACTTCTGATAGTTCTTCTGCCACCTTCACCGAGTTCCAATGTCTCTCCATTGTCCTTTCAGCTACAGATTTCTTGTCTATAAAATGTGGGAAGGCGTTGTTCCTCTGACCGTTTCCATTGTGGTGAAGATCCCCAGAATGCAGAGATATTGAGTCCGGGATGTTCGCCGGCAATTTATTATCCGCATCCGGATCCTCAATGGGGGTGCAATCCATGTCACCAGTTTCCGTAGTCAAACTGCCCTGACTTTCACTTTCTATCAACATTTCTTCTATTTTGTCATCTTTAAAATCATCCATCCCAGCTAGCTTACCATAGCGGTTCGACTGTCCCCGTAGGCCCAATTCTGTCCCCGAACTGCATGCTTCTAAACAGGACCTCTCTTTTGGCCGCTTCATGTCGTCAACCATAGGCACAGATCTTATACACGGCCTTTTAAACATTTTGTGGTGGGGTGACGCAACATAATGTGTGGCTTCAAGTTCTTGAGATTTATGTTTTACATCTGCATTCTCTCGAAGCAATGCCAATGGCGTAGAACAAGCAGCATTTGTATGGCCAACAGGCGGTAACTTACCCCATGGGTTTAACATACCTGTGCTGTATTGTGACGAATTTTTAGTCACATCACTCGTTGCTACAGATGACACAACCGGTTCCTCCCTCGGAGGACAGGATTTTCTCTTAGACTTAGCTTTGCCATTGTTGATAACTGACTCACTGACAATGTCTCCCAGATTTGTCTCTTGCCGATCGCTTGAAGCGCCTCTCAAAACTGCCGACTGGTTAACTGTTGGAGAAGGAGGTGGAGAAACGAGTTGGTCGTCTTCAAAATTACTATTTCGTAAAAATGCCATTTTCACAGTTGACTTTAGTAGGCCTACATTTCGGATGAAAATATTGCTCGTGACGTCACAAATCGACATTGGAAATCATCAGACGTACGACGTGTTGCGTGGAGACCAGTGGCAGCACGCCCAATGTTACGTCCCCTGAGCATTTATAAGCGCATTCGGTAGTTGATGATTTCTCATTGATAGATAGAATGCAGCAGATTACAAATGGCTCGAACATATTGGAAAATAGAAACGGGTGTGATAAAGGATACAAATAGTACCGGTATAAATGCTTCAAGGCCAAATCATGGAATAAATTACCATAATTCAGATGACTCAATACCATTAATTTAATGAGCAGCAACTTTGTCTTGCTTGATAGGCCTGATGTACGATGTGTTAAGATGTACATGTATACATTTTGTTTTCGACTCATTTAATGAGACCTTATTTACAGCACTCCAATTCAATATACTACTGATATCGGATTGGGTAGGCTACTCTCCTTTAATAATTGTACATTGTTGGACAAGTTGAATAGAACTAAATCATCTGCAAATAGTAGTAAATTCGATTTCATTTCTATCTTAGTAATATCATTAGCAAAAATTATAAAAAGCGTTGGTCCAAGGACTGAGCCTTGATGTATGCCGTATTGTATAGATTCCCATTTTGAATTTTGGCCATTAACATTAACTCTTTGTTTCTTGTGGGAGAGATAGTCAGACATGTGACACTACGAGGTCTGCAGTCAGTATTATGGTTCTGCCAAAAATGACTGCAGAAATTTAGATTTTAGTTGAGGGCGTTGAGCCAGTGGTCGCGGGATCGCATTTGATTGGCTCAGAGCGGCAGCAGCTGTTCCCTGCTACTTCCCTGCTCGCTGTTCCATCAACTTTTTGTTTTGGCAGCCATCTTGGAATTCTCATTGCTTCGAATGCACGGTTTACAGGAGCTTTTTAATTATTGCTCAAATCAAAAAAATTGTCTGGACAATTATGAATTAAACTTTGCTGGCCAGCTTCTTAGAGTAGGCCTACTTAAAAACGTTTGACATATGAAGAAAAGTCAAGTTTTGAGGCGGCAGGTAGGTGAGCGGAATACAGAAAGACTCGACCTTAGTGGCGGGGTGATGTCATCAATTTTTCAGGAAGTCTTTGGCTTTTTCCCCCAAAAAGCACGGGGGTCACTCCTCGTCAAGGTAATGCCATAAAATATCATGGATAAATTTTTCAAGTATTTTACTACAAATATTGATAATCGATATAGGTCTACGCTCTTCAAGTTTTTTTTCATTTGGTTTTTGGGGAGTGCTGTAACTGTAGCTTTCTTCCAATCATCTGTACAGTACCTTCTGTTATTGATATATTACTAGCTGCCCCCGTTTATTACTGGGTAGACATCCCCTGTTCCCTCCCTCTACCTTCCACCCTCCCCTGTTTACCCAAAATTATAAAGTAAGAAATTCAAACGCCTAGTATTAATGATCCTGTGTAGGCCTAGCCTGTTGCTATGGAGCGTTTCTATGCTGACAAAGTTGCTTTGCCAAATATGAGGCCGTAATTCAAGTTGCGTTGCAAATAACAACGTTGCGTCGGCAAATAATACAATGTAAGTCGATCGAAGCAGAGGTAGCGGGCGGATTACGGCAATTTAAACAGATTTGCTTCTACCTTCCTTGAAAAAAATATTCAGGAAAAATGAAGGACGTGGTAACCTCACTTGAAGCCAAAATAAGCTGCATAGAAAGTTTGGGAATTTTACATGCCTTATGTATGGAGCCTTTCTGACTTTGATGTTGTAACAATGTTATTAATTATGTGGATAAAGATACAATCTGGACAGACAGAATTTTAATAGCATCAACGTAAATTTGTGTAGGTATAGTTTCACACTCAGAAGACTTATGTAGAGCAACCTTTTTTAAGTACTCATGTAGCTTCTTGGTTTTGGGTTTTCCTAAACAAGTCAAATGATTTATACCTGTTATAGGCATAATTCAATATTTCATTTGTTAGCCATTGTGGTTTGTCTCTTATTTAGGTACATTTTAGTTGGACAGAGCTCATTTGTGACTGATCGAATTCTATTAACAATCATATTCCATATAGCATTTAGTGTGGTTAATGCACATTTCTTCCCAGTTGAAATCAGATAGTTTTTTATTCATTTATTCATTTTCTCATGTGAGTAATTTCTGTAGGAGCGAGCTGTAAAAGTTATAGGTTCACACTTGCATTTCTCCTTCTTTTTAATCACTTATATTATGATCACTTTCCATTGTAATTAACATCCCTTTTTCCATTATAAACTTCATGTCAGTTATTATCTGGTATATGGAGGAGGCTGTGTGTAAATCCACTCTTGTTGGTATGTCCATAAGAGTTTCTAAAAGGTTGTTCTTACAGAAGTATGATAGTTTGGCCTATACTTACAGGCTAGCCTGCTTAGCTGGCCTGGATTCCCCGATCCCCAATCAACCCAATGCTCTGCCTCTGGGGGCAAGGGGACGGATACTTTGTCTACTTACAGGCATAAGCGAAAGAGAAATTAATAAAATTAATGTAGGCCTAATATCATGCTATAGTGCTGCAGCCTAAGTTAGGGACTTTGCTTTATTATCCCTTTCTTGTTTTAAATCCTTGAAAATTAACATGTTTTCTTTGTTCATAAGACATAAGATTGATATTAGGAGCATGAATTTTGTCTAAGTTTCAAGTGATTATGATTTTTGTATCATTGAATTCGAATTTAGAACCTTAAAATGGAATATTTTCCTCCAAATGGTCATATTTTAATTGTACCATAGGACTTTCCGGTATCTTTTTACAAATTTGGCCGTACATTTAAATATAGTTACAAAAAAACGCCTGTCCACCACGTGGATGTTTTCTTGCGTCGCCTCTATGTATCATTAAATTGATTATTAGACTACTGACAACAATAATAGTGAGCTTTCCATACGATTTACAATACATTACAAATTCTTATAGACAAGTCCCGACCTTTCCATATAGTCAATTTAACTCCATCAAATATCACAATTTGTTATTCAGAGGATTTCAATACATCTATCTACGCATCATATTCAATCATTTCATCAAAATGAGCAATCTTTCGGTATTCAAGAAAATTAATCACAATTTTAGAAAGATTGACTCCAACTTCACTCTCATCAACCATCTCCTCTCATTGTTACCCAAACCAAATTATAGGAAAATTATGATAGTAAACTCCAACACACTATAGCTATAGATACTGAAATGTAATAGTGAAAATTAAGGCTAAGGAGGAAGACCGGGCTTGCCCGAGCCTTATACAACAATAGCTATAGAATATGCCAGTTTATATTCCCCGAATAAAGATATGTCAAAAAGATATTGTATTTCTGAGTAAGGAATCAAAGAAAAAAATTATTTCCACAATAAAATAGAAAATACAGTTCTTGTCATTCATAGCATTTGACCATACATATTGAAATCGTTCAAGAGCTTTATCCCATTGTCATGTACAAATTTGGTCCAACTTTACCCCAAAGTATGTACTCCAGTTTACACAAATCTAAAATATTTTGCGATTCAGAAAATATAGTTTGTGACATAACACAGCAAAGGCTTGTGCTCTTAAGTGAGCCAGTGAAACATTTTGTTTGAGTGAAAAATATGAGCCTCTATGTGATTCTAAAAAGTGTCATGTTAATCCTTACAATCCCAGATTTTGTCTAAATGGCCAATTTTTTTGCAGTGAAAATTGGTCAAATTTGGGACATTTCGACTTTTTACAATTTTTTTTACAATTTTTTACACAGCCATTGTTACCATGTTACCAAAAATTGGGAAATTTGATTATGTATGTTCAACATGGCCCCCAATGCTGCAGTACCAATCACCTGAGAGAAATTGCCATGAAAACTGTTGAAAGTCAAGATTTTCATAACATTTCAGATGTTGTTACCATGGAAACAACCTTCAATATGAAAAAGAATTCTTGTAATTGCGCATGTTACAGTTTCAAATACAGATAGCCTTGAATGTTTTCTTTTATTTGACATATCATGTATTATTCTATAAAGAAAACTCATAAAGTTGTCATGAATCATATGAAATAAGTCAAGGCAACTTTAAGTTTTAGTTCCTAACTTGGGGCGCACCACTATAGGTTATGACGGTAGCAGTAAATAAAAGGAATTTATAAACTGGTTGGTATTAGCTGCAAAAAGTTTTGTGTAGGCCTACCGTATATACAACGTTTATGTTTTGACAATGTAATTATTTTTCAGTTGTCATCAACGAGATCTGGGTTGATTCATGAATATTAGAATATAACAGCGTGGTGCAAGGTGAAGGCAGGACAAAACTAAAGAGCGGGGGAAATTAATTGACGAGATGGAAGGTAACGTTACAGTGTAAAAAGAATATTTTGTTTAAAGAAAAGTATTATTAAGTCGACTGACGTCAAGGTGGTGAAAAAACAAACTATACAAAAGAAACGCAAAAATGACTTGTTTTAATGTTCTAAAGTTAACGTTAGAAGCCAAGAAGGCAGGCTATATTGAATAAACTCGTTTTGAAAAAAACACAACGATGAGGGATATAGCGTTTTTTATTGTATGTATTATTATATATTATAATTATTGGCCTCTAATGAATAAAAAAGACCCTGTTGATATAGACTTGTCATGCTTAATGTCGTCAAGTGAGGGCTGGTCCCATTCATGTTTGAGACCATACATGTAGTCAACTCTGGCAACACTTTCCGGATCATCAGTTCCCAACAAGAACAAGACAGTAACAATCTTTATCCTCCACTTGCTGTGGATCGAGCCCCTATTCCCCAACATTGGCTTGGGCGGACTCCCATGCTTGAAGAATGCTGTCCTGAATTCCAGGTGTATTCTTTGAGTCTTCTGAGCAGACTTTTTAATGAAAGAGTCTGCTCAGGCATCTGTTGGAAATAATTTTGAATTAGGATTGGCCTGGATTCGAACCCAGGACCGCTCACATAAGGATAGGCTAGCAAGGAGAGTTGAATGCTCTACTCACTCGGCCACAGAGGCTCAGATAGGGTCTGTAGGTTATAGCATAGTATGATTCCTGAAATAGAAAAATGCTGTTTCTAAAAAGTAACATAGCAATAAAGTACATGCTATTCATTATCTAGTATGCTGTGTTACAAGGGTAATCCTCTCCTGTCCGTTTCTTTGGCTCTAGCAAAAGAATTGCAAATATGAATACTTTATTAATGTCTTTTATATTTGTAGTGGGTCCGCTCAACAACATCAACGTCGCTGCCGTTTCCACACCATCAACACCTAGCGGCAGCGAAGGGCAGCGAAGGGCACTTCTACCAGAACTGGACCCAATAAGAACTGCCGGCCAATTCCGACAGGGGGCGGCATACGATCACTCATGAAGACACCCTTCTGCGGATGGTAGGTGAAGAGTACACCTCCTTCGCAAGGGGATCCAGCCTTCGCTTTACACTACGGGCTTGGGCCGCTCACAGACCAAGATTCTTCTGTTGTTCAAATCAAGCATGACTACCACTGTTGCATTTAAACCTGTGATACTCTGAGTTTAATATGGTTAAATTAGTATTACATGGTGCATACGAATTACCTCTTTATCTGGCTTTCTTTTCCCGACACTTCAACTCGTGACCCCACCAAATCTGCGGTTCACTACATATTCATTCATCAAGTTGATCATATTTGTAAATATAGGCCTACTATTTCTAAGACAACAAAGCCAGATTGAATATAGGCCTATATCTACTCTAATTATTAATCTAGCTTGGACGTTGGCTATGTTGCGTGAAATAAAGTGAGACAATAGCTTGGATTGAAGTAGCATTGGTGACATCTATAATCCATGATAGGGGAAGAGCTATATAAACCCCAGTAACACAAGGGGAAGGGAGTTAGTTAGAGAACAGTCCTTGCATTTGTTTCGAAATATTGGCTCTACTGTGTGAGATTCACTGAGGAGGAATTGAATTCTTCATCCATTTTATTATCCAATATATAGAACCATATACTTAGAAGCAATCCCAATCACTGATCAGGCAGTCATTTTAGGGTTGTTGAGAGTGAGAAATTGTCCAATATACCAAACCATGTGTCTCCAAGCAATCCCGCTCACTGACCAGGCAGTCATTGTTGGATGGTAGGGTGGTAGGGTTGTAGGGTAGTAGGGTGATAGGGTGGTAGGGTGGTAGGGAGATTGGGTCACCTCAATAATAACTAACAATTGAAGTTTCAATAACAACAAACAATTGCGGTTGGAGGATAAGCATGCTAGAGGACTCGACGTTGTACTCTTGTCCTCTATCCTCCACTTAAACAACTGTACCCGTTTATTCACATAAAATCCGAATATTTGGCCCCGAGCTTGGGTCAGCTAAGCGGCCAGGCCACTGCACAGAATACACAGCATTAAGGCGTTGGTAGGCCTAATATAGCATACAGGCTTACAGAGTATTCATTATCCGGGTTACATATATATTAATGTATTATTAATAAGAAATAATGGATAATGTAATAACAGATATGTAATAAAAACTATATTATATTGGCCTTTTTTTAAATAAAAAAAAAATGGATAATGTAATAACAGAATAAGATAAGGATCGCTGAGCTCTTCTTGGCTCTGGAGACATATAAAAGATGTTTACAAACGTCTATAGCTATATAGCTTCACTAAGAAGTATAAACAAGTGGCCTATACTGGTGGCATAGGGCCGCACTAACCCTTCTGGCATAGAGGTCAATATAAAGAGCATGGGACATGTGTTTTACCACCACACATTCAGAAATGTAAATAATCAGGGAGGTATATATCTCCCTGATATAATGTAATGAACGTTTTTTTTTTTTTTAAATAAAGGTTTTTTTCTAGTCCGTTCGGTGAACAGATCAGGCACCAGGGGAGACCACTTGACTGGTGACCTGGGGTAGCAACTACCGTAACAAAAATGAAAAAAAAACTATAAAAAATGTTGCAATAGTTCCATTTTACTACCCCCTTCCCCCCCCCCCCCCCCACACACACACCCATACACTCCATACAGGCACGATAACAATATACGGTAGCAAGGAAGTAAGGAAGGGCTGATGATCGAAATCAGTCTGAATAAAATGTCTTTAAAAAAATAACCAGACATACTAGCATTATGTTTATTGGCCATTATATCTATCGAATTTAATCTCCCGCCTTTATTAATAAAATGAACGCACTCAAGATACGATATAAGAGGAAATGTTAACGAGAGGGATGGAAAGAAAACAAACTTGGAGTATGTAAGATGACCCAAGGTCGGATGTGGGAGTGATATTCAATGTTATAAAACAGATATCCACGCAATGTTAGGATCTTGTTTTTTTGCTTATATCAAAATCATTGAAAATTAACACGTTTGTCTTTTTCATAACGCAGACTCCCATAAAATGCGCAGTCCCAATCATACATCCATTGTTCCTCGAAGTTTCAACACTATCTATTCTTACTCAATCCATTCTCACATATTTCACTCTTCTCACTCTGATATTTCAACACATCATCATTTTTGTTGTTTTCCCTTTTCATTCTTTCCCCTGGCTTCTCACACCAATGTCTCTAGCTGTCCCCCCGCCCTCCCCACACACACATCACTGCACAACGCCATCTCTCTCTCATACTTCTGTCCTCATCTATCTCCAATTTGTCCTCCTTTTCACTGGATAGCTCCATCTCATATCTGGATGATGTCATCATACGCCACTGAATTCTATATAATGGATCAATGGAGAAAGTGATTAATATCCTGGGAAGATGCACCTGTGCTGTGCCTGAGGATAGCGTGACTCCCTGTGGGATAGATTCCACGATCTCCGCAAATATGTTTTAAAACCAGTTCTGCTCAAACATTTTAGAATCTTCATTTTAATTAATAATCTGTTTCTTTTCACACTAATGTAATACATTCATTAGTAAAGGACATTCTAAAAAAGAAGCAGCATATTTATTTACCCATAAACACATAGGACGGCTTTAGTGGACACTATTTGAGCCAAATGAAAGCCGACATTAAAACATACCAATATCCATTGTCCATGTCCAATGTCCATTGCGTAAGCCATATTACATTACATGTAGTATGGTTTATGCAACGGGCACTGGAGCTACTTCCCAGTGTTCTAGTGTTATAATCGGTTGGCTGACCATTCTTAATTAGAACCTTCATATGGGGGTACTTACCTGGCCTTTAAACCATTTTCTTGACCCCCTGTTAACCTCCAATCATTGCCTGGATGCAAGGTGGCAGCGGATCTCTGAATGTCACCTAGGTACATGAGTTTTACACCATTGTCCTTCATGTGTAGGCGCCATTGAGGTCTCCTCTCCTTGTAACTAGAATCAGCTTCATGTGTGGCGGTTAAAAAGTGTCGCAAAAGACCTGAGTACCTTGCATGCATCTGTTCATCGCCTTCTCCCAGTCCAGCCCGACCCGATATTTATGTTCCCTAGCTACGATATGGCATCGTAGGGACAAATTAAGAAAAATTTAACTTGTCGTCTCGTATCGTTTACCAACACCATACTTGTCATCTGTACTTAAACTAACTAGTCACAACATGTGTCCACACAGTTCCCACTATCCCATATTTCTAAAGCGTTGAACAGTGTCTAAGTTGTAATTGGTAGATATAATTATGCTAAATACTATAATTAACCTATATCCTTAGTATATTATACTGCGATGTTTATATATTGTTACAAAATGAATGTGGGGACACACTCCTCAGATAATATACACCAGTATCACCACATTGGTACTCATCTGGCAAACAATGACCTTATATTCACTATTATTAAGTATGGGAAGGGCTTGTAGTCGATAGCTTGCGTTATATTTCAATTTATCACTGAGTGGTCGATCTCAGTACTCTTCAAGGCTCTATTGAAATATGTATTTCATAGTCATAAATGTACTCTTATGTTATATAATAGGCAATATGCTATCTGGGCCCCAGGGATACATTTATTATCATTTTGGGAACTGTTGTCTGGCACTCACCACCTTTCACCATCCGCCTAGGGACTGGTAATCGATCTGCATGTCAGTGAATGAGTTTATATTCAGAACCCTTTCCTGCTCCACAAGATCAAAGACAAAGTTATACCTAAAATTTGAAATAAAAAAGATAGTTTTATTCGAACATCGGTGAAAACAATATTTCGGAATAGTGGTTGGTCATGGCAACCTAGATATGTATTCGATACCAGCTTGTTTCACATACAGTAGATATGTTTCTCGTAGTTCATTACATTTGTAATCTGTTTAAAGGCTCTGCTACACAGGGAAGGTGTATAATGGAATTGTACATATGTTCCTCTGACATGAGGAGACAGTTGCTGAAGACACAACATATTTTTCTATACACTTGGCAGGCTCCATCACGCATGTGTACAACGTTTTTTGAGATTGAAACTTGCAGCAGGTGCCGACAAATACGACATCAATAAATTATCAATTCATGAGTGTTGTAATGCATTTATGTTTGTCATTGTACACTAATCAGTCCGTAAATTGCTTGCTCCGGGCTATTTTTTCAGCCATCATGTTATGTCTGCATGGCGTTTACGATCCCAATCCTAATACAGCTACTTTTTAAAGTTTCGAGCATAACCACTAAAGCATTAATGACCAGCATCGAGGGGCTGGTGGTGCACTGTTAGGTGCATAATCCCGGGGCGAAGCCGAGTACAAACAGTGCACCAGCAGGCCCAAAATGGAGATTATTGATCCTTTTAATATCTGCATAATTATGGTGATTATAACCCCAAGAAAGTTCAAAGCAGTGACTGACACTAAACAAAGATCTGCCATGGATTGAGGCTTAGTGTGAATAGCTATACTTGATGATCAACGCGAAGGTTTGATTTTTAGAAGTATTTTTGGACTTGCCTGGACAACAGTTGTACAGGTGATAGAACTGACACCGTCAGATCCATTTAATATATCACAGGTCGGTCGGGCGTATGGCTGTGTGTGATACTGTGTGCGTTAGAGATCCATTGCTAATAGTCTAAAAGAGTAGGGTATAATGTATGAAATGTATCACAAGCGTGAAATAGTTTGGGAAATAAAACTTTATTTAAAATAACGCATGTCAGCGTGTTTCCCTTGAGCAACAGATGGCATCCATGCTATCCAGGAATTAGTGGAAGACGTGCTATGGAACTGAACTAAAACGCTTGGTCCAATATAAAAGAAACAGGAAGAATAACAACCAGTGGAATCTTGTTGCTTCCTATTTTATTATCTGAATGTTACCAATTGTCTCAATGTTACATGTTTAGGTATGCCTTCATCAGAGAAAATCTCTGAAAACTAGAAAGTGGAAAACTGTTAATATGTCTTGTATGCCAGATATTCACATTATACTTTCCTAGTAGACCACTTGGCATGCCATAAAAATATACTTTCTTTGAGTTATTGTGAGTATCAGGCAAATAAAAACGGATCTATAGACTTTACAGACTTTTTCTTCTTAAAACGAAAACAATTCAGCGAGGCTTTGAGGGTCTTATGAGGGATTGAGGGATATGAGGGGTATGTTTTAGGGATATGTTTGTTTATTTATTTTCTTGGATTGACTTGTGAATTATGAACGTTGGCAACTTTGACTCAATATTTCAAGCTTGTATAACGTGTGCCTGTGTATGCATAAACGCCTGTCATATGGTATGCTTTTGGGAACCCATTCTAACTATCTTTCAGCTTCATGGACGCAGCGATGCATTTAGCGCCAATCGTTGCTCATCATCGGGGCTGGACATTCTCATTTTGTCCAACATGTTGCCGTGACGTTCAGGGGGCAACAGTGACTACTGCAGCTGCGCATCGCGGATGAAGTTCATCAGAGTCCACGACGAATCTGATTTCTTGGTCTGAAAATGTAGCAAGCGATATCTGATTAGACGTTTGTATTATAGATACAACAATGACTATGTTAGACCCGTTCTAGACCCAACTACCCGTTCTTTCGTCCTGTCTAGATATGAATGCTTACATGTGTTTACGATGTTGGCGTTATTGTCCTTGCATGGTGGAATCGAATGGGGTAGATTCATCATGGTATTGCAAACCCTTTCACTTAAGATATCTTTTCATCATATACTATAGAACAACATATATAGGCAGCTTTGTCTTCTAGAATGTACCTTCACCACATTTCCATTCAATGAGGCCCACCTCATTCCCTATACACTGTACTTGATATATCTTATAGGTTTACCTTTGTTGGGTTATTTGCAATAACGTTCATCTGTTGAGCATATGAATCGAAAACACACGTTTTAGACGGCTTGAAGACATTCCGGTCTTTGATGCCAAGGGATATGTCCAGGTACATCGACGTGGTTAGGGATGCATAATCTGTTGAGAAACGTATTCATTGCACTGAAGAACAGTACATTGTAAATACATCTGGAGAAATGAAGTACCGTGCCCATGGAAGGGAGATCAAATGGAATTTCAACGCTTAAATCGTTGTACCTTTCATGTTTAAATGGATGGCGTTTTCCAGGTTCTTTTTGAAGAATATGACGGTCAGAACCTTGGTTGATAATTCATAAAGAATTTTCAATACGAAACACTCATAATATTTCTTTTACAATTTACCACCGTATAAAGAGCCTGAGCAACGATAATTTCGGTCGGAATTTCATGGGATCTCATCTTTATACAGCTTGTAATGGAGAATTCGCGTTTCACAGTAAGCGTGTATTCACCAGAAGGAATTAATTGTTGAAAGCGACCATTGTAACTGAAGTGTTTGAAAGGTTCTCAGTCCAAGATAATTGCTACCATTTGAACATTTTGAAATTAGCTTCCGAACTAAATATCGTTTTATACATGGGGTATCAGCTTGGTAATTAGCTATAGACTTACCTCCGTTAGTCATGAAAACCTCTTCAGTAACCGGTAGACAATGTGATCGTAACACAGTTGTTTTCATGGACATATTATGAGGAGCAGAGAATTCCCACATATCGACCAGAGCCTTTTCTGCTATGCGAAACTCCCCTCCATGCACAGCGTGGTCTACAGGATAGAGAGGATGCGTGTAGACAATGTCAATTTGCGGTGCTGTTTAGGCGCCTTAAGGCATCACACCGTAACTCGTAAGTGAAAATGAATTTAAGGCAACTCTCTACTTGTCTAGATACTTAATTAGAAACTCATTATATGCGGCCAACTATACACAATGTATCGCATTTTACGACTCGCAATAAGGAATGTGTTGTCCACATTTGTTGGAGTATAAATATCAACACTTTGATATGAACATAATTAAAAGACTATTAATTAAATTTGGCGATGACGTACACGCTTTCCTGGAAATCTCTCGGACAGAAGTGAATGCGATACCTATAATAATTATTGTGAAAGTACCATTCTAAACACGCCTTGTCGGTTTGGGCATAAGGAAGGAGTCGTTTTAATCAATGGGTGGGGATTCAGTAACATCCACCGCCGTTGGGCCAGTAACGAACACCAGGATCAAGATAAGCAAGGTGTAAGGAGTCGAAAGGAGATGGAAACAGACTGGAAACCTTATATATGTATCATGTATGTACATGTGTATAATGTATAATACTATACTAATTATACATCGGCAGTTGAACCAAGGTTCACTCTGTTCCGCCATAAGTTATTAATTTATTCACAACCATGAAATAAAGGCCTCTGGCGTTGACTTAACACTGTAGTGTACCCTTATTTTACTGTCAATCCTATTTTACAGTAGTGCTTGAAATCCGCCCACAACCCGAGAGTTTAGACTCACTGAAATAAATAACTGTTTGTTAATAAAAGTACCAACAACAACATATTTACTGCTAATTGGGGGATCGTTGACATGTGAGGTTGAGGTTTGTGGTCTCCGAGGAGAATGAGTTAAAATCAATTCAACTCGTTTTTCTTGGAGAGCACAGATCCTCAACGACCCACCAGTTAGCAGTATGTTCCACTCTTCTTAAAGTCGTTTTAGTTTCCGAAATTAGGAAGGTATTATAGAGTGTTCATGTAGCATTTAGACTAATCTCCCTAGTTTAACTTAACCCAATAATGTAATATTTACCACCCAAAACCCAATCATTAAGCTCGCACTCAGGCTACACAAAAGAATACATGTTGACCATCTTCACAACGAGCTTGGCCTACAAACACCACACACCTCCAAATGCACCTCCTACAAAAGGCATACAGAGACGCTCAAATAGGAGACAAAATCAACACTAGAAATATAAATTTAAGAAACCTCCCAAAATGCCCCGGATTAAAAGTACCAACACAGATGAACAGATATTGTATTCTGATTAAGACCTGGTATTATTGGTGTACAGGATAAATGTTGAATGGTTTTATTGTGCCTTATTTACAGAATTCACTTGATTAATTATGATGGATGATGGATGGGGAGATGCTAAATTGGTTATTGCATCGTCCTTGATAAGATCAATGAAATTTATGATATAATACTCTCCGTGTTATGGAAGTCATGATGACTGTATAATGATTCTGAACACTGGAGTCAATAGGAAGCTAATGACCGTCCTCCTAAGGCAGAGGAAGCATCTATCTAACAGTATTTAAATTCAATAAAATAAAATTGTACTAGCAAATACCCGTGCTATGCACGGGATTTTCTAGCGGGACAGTCAGGACCACATGGCACATCTTCATTTCCCCTTGTTCCCTTTTCAACCATCTTTCTCTTTATGAGGAGGAGGAAGAGGGAGGAGGCGGGAGGAGGAGGTAGGTGGAGGGGCAGCAGGAGGAGGATCGAGGGTTCCCCCACTATTGATGATGGATTCTGTATTATTATTATTGATATTTCAGACATATAAAGTGACAATAAGGCGAAAAAATAGGAATTTTTCTAGTTCTATTTTAGGTACATTATTAACCCATTCCATGATATTGTCTAACTGACGAGCCTAAGTTTCCTCCATTTTGGGGCTCAGGACAGGTAATAAACTTGAGGTTTAATGATTTAGGGAAAACTGTATGATGCAATGATTGGATCCATAAATGATGAAAAATATAACATCATTTAACTTTATTTAGATTATCTCTCATCATTGTTTCACCATAATGTTGCTAAAAGTAAAAAACAATGTTTAAAAGAATTTCCAATGAATGCCTCAAGGCATTCCCCTGGAATTCTGCACTGTCCCAATTGAGACATTCCCCCAGAATTCAGCAGGCCCTGCCCTGAATGGGTTAAAAGACAGGGAGTCTGTGACAAAAAGATGGGAAGAGAGATGGAGACAGAGACAGGGGAAGAGGGTACTATTAGAGTGAAGGGAAGAACAGGAATAAAGAGGTTTAAACTTTTAACAGATTCTATGTGGATGGAGGGAGGAGGAGGTAGATTATGTTATTGACCTTTGTTCATTCTTATGATGCAGCATCGAACGCTGTTGCTATGACAACACGTTTTTTTCTTATGACCAGGCATAAGAGGCAATGTTACTATGACAACATGTTCTTGCTTATGACGTACCATTAAACCTATTCCAGTTACTGCATTCTTATCGAAAGTTGGAAGTAAACAGGTGGGCATAAAATAGGCTATTCCCAAAGTATGTCCACCATGAAAATCGTAGCAATTCCTCCAACGGCTTAGGAGGAGATGTGGAGAATTACACTTTTCTCTTACAGAATTAATATTATAGATGCTGTAAGTACATCTGCAGGCTCTTTGGTAGGTTTATATTATCCTTAATTCCTGCATGGGTACAATTAACCCAACATTACAATTCTAAAGATGGAGGTTGCTATTATGGTAACACTATTTTTATGTACAGCTGTCCTGATTCTCTTTCTAAGAAATTAAACCTTTTATGACACAAAGAAAATCAGGAGGACCAGGAGTTAAAGTAAACTCTGGGCTGGAACAATTGCAGGTCATACAGCTCAATTATTGTTAATAAGTGGGAACTCACATTATAATACTGGTTTCTGGGCAATGATATTGTCAGAATCAATCAAGTAATTTCTTTCCCGCTCTCCCAAAGCCCTACCCTGGGCGTCTCCATATTGGTAGCCGAATGACACTGGAATGGGCAGGTTTACTACCTGTCAGCTATGTGTGGTCATGGTCTAGTGAATCTGTAGTGAACAGTCAAGAGGCCACCTTACTTCAAGGTCGATTTAGCTAAAGTGCTGCACCCCAAGTTAGGGACCTTGCTGTATTACCCATTTATTTCTAAATCCTTGGATATGAACATGTTTTCTTTGTTCATAAGAGTGAAGATAGATACAAGAAACAATAATTCTGTCTATGTTTCAAGTAATATGCCCCAGGTCTTTTCATTTATGCATAGAACTCTGGGAATACGTCACCTTACAATAGCCAAATAACAGACCGAGTCTTTACTATTAAATGCTGAATAACAGCCACACAAATCATTGGATTATTCATTATAGTGTGCAGAACATAATATCTTAGTTTTCTTCAATGTCTGAAAAGAGGATATACTTAGTCCAGAGTCCCCCTTTAACATCAGCTAAAGTCTTAGGAATGCGCAGGCAACCGATTTCAGACGGGTAGGCTTAACTCTCATAGTATCTAGTATCTCAGACTTGATATAAGGGGAAATATGCAGGTAACAACTCATCTTGAAATGTATCACTTTCACTACGTAAAACATTATATCTCTCACCTGGCAGACACATTTGTTTCATCTCTTCCCTCGTGTCGATCCTTCGACAGCCATCCTCGCGCATAACATATTTATATCCCTAGAATATACAAAGTATTGCATTGAAAAAACCCTTCCATATAGATTGGATTTACTCATTCAAAACCAGAAAGCAACATGCACATTCGTGTTTACAACCCAACTCATATTGGGCACCATGCCAGAACCACACTTTGAATATACTACTACCATATGCGTATAGGTCAGAAGGTCGTTCAATGCATGCTGTCAGTTTATGAAATAACCCGACTTTTGGCTGGGTCCACACCTACTTGCAGCAGGATTATATACGGTAGAAATGTCAAATGGCGTGCGGACATCAGAATAGGAATGTTTATAGGAGCAGGCATTGTGCAACTGAACGTTAATTTGGCTATTCCCACTCGTTCATAGACCCCCAGCGAAGACGCGATCCTCTTAATAGAACTCGGTGTGGGGCAGAGGGCCTGTCTAGAGAGGTTTCCCTGCTCGCAGGATTTCCTACTATAGGACACGCCGTCCTCTATTTGAAATAAGGTAGTGCCAATAACGGACGAGGTAGCAAGGGTGCTTTGGTATCAGATGATAAGATACATGTGTTTAGGTCTCAACCTGAACATTTCATTTCATGGAAGGAATGTTATGCAATTGTACATGAAGGTCATTTCGTTTGTATGAACATTTTTCTCCATAGAATATTAATTCATTTCCTCCCATACAAAGTCATTTCACCCGTTGGAATATATTGTTGTTTCTTGGAAATCAATTTCATTCCCCAAACCTTCACTTTGTTCATATAAAAGTATTTTCGTCTATAGGAAATTCATTTTCCCCAATACAAACTCATATCTATAACATATTTCGTAGCCTTTTCTATTTGTGTTTTTAGTTCAGTCTGTTGAGGAAATGTTAGATTTCGCTGGTTGGGGATGTGCATTACGACATAACATTATATTGCAATTTCCACTAATGATTGAATTTATCAATCAATTAAGTGTTTCAAAATTGAAAGGATAAGAAAGTGTATGTTTAGTACATAGGACAGTTGTAACAAATGTGCAGTAATGCAAATCATAATAATTAAAAGTTTGGTATTAAGATGTACGTGAAATCACCTACCTTGTTGTAGTCAGCTATTGCTCTGTTTCCCGAGTTGAGGTCGGTCATGGCAAACATTTTATTTTTGAAGTCATAGCTCACATGGATTTGGTTCTCCAACATGGCAGTGCGAGCACCTCCTAAGTCGAATTCTCTGTCAGTTGACTTTAGTATTGCCTGCCATTGGTCGGCCACGCATCGACATAGACTGTCTTCAGGATGTAAACTGGCACTCTGACAGATGGTGATAAGTAGGCAGGTGCACAGAAATCCATAACGCAACATATTGAGTTTTATTTATTCTGCTAATTATTCCTCTTTTATCACCGAACCATTCAACCAACCTCTTTGTTTTATCTCCCTGAAACAAGACAAACAAAGATGATTGATAGTATCATAATCACATAAGTTGAATTATGGATATAGGATGAAGTAGCATAGGAATTCCCGGCTTCCAAAACCATATGATGTACATGGTTATTGGTAGTTGTATTGGACAAAGGTTGTTGTGAACAATAAAGAGGAAAAGGTCATGTTTATGAATCTTTATTCAGCGAAGTCATTGTACATTTTTTAAAACTTTTCTCAGAGACCACTGACCAAAAGGAACTACAAATAAAATTAATCCATACATTCCGTCTCCTGTAACAAGAACCTGTATTATGAATTCAAACTTTTAAATCACCCAATTGTATGTTTACTGGTTACATTCGGCTATTACATTGAGGCAATTTGATAAACAGTATCTAGCAGTTTATTACTTATACTCCTTTTCCTTCTTTACCCCTTTGGCATGTGTATTTTCAGTAAACAGAGCACTCATACTGTGTCAAGAAGCCACACTTCTATAATCAAATAATGTTCTTCAATCAAATATAAGTCTAAATAAATCCTCTTTCACTAAATATATTTTTTAGACTTCCCCTGGTGCAGGGCAACATAGTCCGAAAAATAGGAAAATAAAAATCACTAAAACAACCAAAATCTCTTCAGTTGCCTGTTGGACCTTTGAGAGATATTTAGTACTCACCTTTATAAATATAGTTTAACCGTCTCTTAAATCTATCTATATCCCTTTCATTTATTACACTGCTTTCCAGATTGTTCCATTATATTTCTTTGGGCCATGCAAGGCGTTTTTGGACACTAACTTTTTTTTCCCATTTTCTCACACCTACAACTGATGCCTCTGGTCATATGGGCCTGGGCTTTCTGTATCATGATTTAAACACCTGCTTTCTCTTCCTAACGCAATAGGTAACAGTGCGTCCCAGGTTCTTATTTTGTACCTTCTGAATTGTGTCATATACAGCTTTCGCTCCCATATCTGAGACGGATAGATTATTGTTCTAGAAGCGGCAGTATGCATGACTTATATATACAGGATAAGAGTGGTACTCTTGCCTATATAAGGTCCCAATGTCTTAATCTCCCTAATTTAGCCATACGTCTCCTGTAAATCATAAGTACAAATGACGATAGATTCAGATTTAGATCGATGTCTACTCCTATATTTAGATTCATTAACCTGGTCAATAATTCCATAATTGAGAGTTAATCTTTTCTTTAAAGAAATTTTATTGCGATACAATGTCGGGAGACCCGATATTCTCATGTATACGAGTAAAGTAGACCTTACTATTATCAGCATTTAAATAGTACCAATCAGGTATGGTGAGTACGAATTAATTAAAACTTGCTTTATCACGCGCTTGCAAAACACACCTCATTGCGAGATGGAATGTTGGCGGTTTGGTTAGATTCAACAATTTGTATCACCACATGGTTAACAAGGTAGAAACAAAGTATCGAACAATTATATATAGAGTTGATATTTCCACTTCAAGTGGCGAGAGATGTTTAAACTACAGAAGTTTGGAAATACAGGATATGAATTAGCCACTTTTCTTACAATAACATAATATTGACGATTCCACATATCGTGCCAAGAATAGTATGTGAGTAAATTACTGGTACGTATACAGTGACCATAACACCTGTACAATAGTGAACATTTTTTGTGATTTTCTGCCTTCGGTTTGAAAAGGTTTTAATACACTCGACAATAAAGATTTCTCAGATTTTGTTTTGTTTAGTTGATTGACAATGTGTGACTAAAATTCTTGTGTAAATGATATCGTATAATTTCAAGTAAATACATACATATACATATCAGTATGGGGTGTTTCTCGTTACCCCCCTATACAGTCAAAGTAACAGGCATGGAGGATGAGTTATATTAGGGTGTCTGTTTTAAGCACCATTTTAATTCACTCCACGGCAAATTTCTATAATTAGCAGGGAGGCCATTCCAAAGAATTTGACCAAGAAAATGTGGTGTTTTTTTAATTTTTTTCTCTCTTTGGCCTTAGAACGTTAAAAACAGTGCCATTAGCAAGCCTTGGCTCTCCTGGCATGGATTTGATCGAATAGGGGTCATTCATTTTTTTAAAGACATAAGACCAATAATCTTAACATTACCGTAGATATAAGCTTTAGCATGTGATCATTCATGTTCATGTGGCAGTCGATTTTGAACCACTGTTCTCGTTCTGCAAGTAGAAATACAGTGCTGCACGGGCAGCAGGTGTTTCAAATGCGTAATTCGACCCGCCATAAATCTACGCATGTCCCATAATCACGCGCGCCGTAGGCGGGGGGAAGTGTAATTCAGGAACCGTAGCTCAGGTCACACTACATGTATAACAAGTACTGTATGAAAAAAAAGCTGTGAGACCAGCCGAGATTCGAGCTCTCAACTCCCGCTCTGAGGGCCAGCATGCTAACCATTACACCACGAATTCATATGATATATGTACCCACTTTATTGTTACTATTTTGAAAGGTAACCCTGCAGTGAGGTGCAATTTTCCGATATGGGAATATTTTATGTCTCATTACGACGTGTGATATATCTACAATAATTTTTTAGAAAACACATTTTCAGGAAATTTCGTCTTTCCTAATAATTGTTCATTCCTGCTGGAAAATGGTCGAAAATATAAATATGAATGAATACAGATGCTGTTGAATTGCAGTGAACATATATTGGGATGTTGCTGTTACGCCATAGCGTCGCCGTTACGCCATAATTAATAGAAATATATTTTCATTTAATATTGCTAGACGAATTAGTGAGTAATATATCTTATTTTTACCCTAAATCATTTCATAAATCGGGCATAATGAGACCGAAATAAGGCAAAATAATAGGGAAAATCTAGGTATCTGAATCATAGGCGTAGGAATCAAAATATTGGCTCCAGCCTTCCCAAACTTCACCTGCATTATGCTGATATTCCCTGCTATATGTACACCAAAGATTGTAGATATTCGACAAATTTTATTTTTTCTAAAAAAATGGCCTTCTGAAATCAAAATGCTGCCTGATAGGGAGAATTACTCATATATATTGCATATAGTTATGGTGTATGTATGTCGTTTACCAGACACTGCTCTTTCGTTCATCAATGCTACAATGAAATGTGTATTCATTTCCCCACCTTCATGCTTTGTTATAGCTGGTGATATATATAGCCATAGGTTATGACAAAAGCTACACAAGCTTTCCCACATGGGCGCTAATCTACGGCGCTGCACTGTATATCTACCCAACGTAAGGGGGGCACAAAGCAAAGGCCAATTACACTAATTCTGAAGGTGCCCCGCCATAGTTCTACGCTTTTTCAGGACAGTGTAACTATTTGACAGTTTTAAACGTTTTAATTGGTGCGCCGTTTAGATAGATCTTACCCATTCGAATGAAGTTTATCCCCTTAAGCATTGGTTTGTGGCCAAATACCTGCAGTTGGGTTTTCTTCTCATTTATTTTGTAGCCGTTACTGATCATTCATTTATTAATATTAGAAGCCGCAGCTTGGGTTAATGAGAGACATTCTGTGATATCGGATCCGCTTACAGCCACAGCTGGTTGGTGTTTGTATTTTTCGTTCCTTTAATAATCTGGAATTCAGTCTTTCCTACATTGATATTAAGCCCATTCTGTTGATACCACTTCCTTGAAAAGACAAGCAGCGTATAAGTGTAAAGGAAAGAAAGTCGGTAAAGCCCTCGGGCGAACTCAGACTAGATATGCCAACAAAGGAACTTTTGAATGTACTAATTCCATTTTTATAAAAAAAATAGAGTAGTTCTGCATCGTAGCACTCTTATAATTATTATTTTTCGCGCCACCTATATTGGAATAAATAGGTCTTATGTTGAATCACCCGTCCAAAATTCAAGAAGCTTTAAACATTATCATTCACTTGTCATAATCTGAAAAAAACCCACACATAGGTTTAATTTAAAACCTCATAATTAGTGTCTATACGTTATAAATGGGGTAATAAATTATCGTATAACCGTCAACTTTATGGATAATTACGTCACACAACCAACTACCAATATGTAGAAATGTATTATAAGAATTTTGAAAAAAACCCAATCACTATTTAAAAAACTATTTACATATAACCGTGGTTTTATACTATAGTAATATTATCATAGTGTGGAGTATGAGGTGGACAATACATACTGAGTAAGCCCAGGCTTACGAGGTGCGTATTTTCCACCGAGTACTATGCTTCTGACGACAGTAGAATATTATATCGCCAGAGGGCAGCATTGTAGACGCTCATATATATAGCCAGTGCCTGGCACCGCTCGATCACTTCAACTCAGTCACGCACTAAAAAACTTTCTCTGACCGGTCCGCTTGTTTGGTTAGCACGTCCGCACGTGTTTGGTGTCACTTGGGTGACTCCTATTGACTCCACTATGGGGGTGAGAAAGTTTTGGAAGTGTAACGATGAGAAACATGAACCCCCTACTGGGTTGAAGTGTTCTAGAGCTGAGAGGAAAGCTAGTGTTTCTTCCATTGATAACGTGGATTGGGACAGATGGTCTCCTACCGGAGATAAGAAGAAGAATAGGAAGACTTGGGGTAGTCGTGTACGTAAGTCTATTCCCAAGGCTTCTTGGTTCAAACAAGAACCATGCTTACGTCCCCCTGCTGAGAAACCTCCTCTCGCTCCTGACGGTCCTGAAGGAAGGATGGAAGAACCCTCTATTGGTGAGCCTGTTATTGCTAATGTTTCTAATGATTTTGTGGAGACAGACAATGTTGTATCTGATTCTGAAAACCCCAAGGCTTGGCCCCCTCTTGGTCCGCCTCGTCAAGTTATGGAGCCCGGTGGTCCATTTAAATTTAAAGCACCTAAGAAAGTTCATAAAGTTGTCATGCAGGAGGGGAATATTCCGAATATTCCTGCTCAACCTCAACCTAATGTGCCTCTGCAGCAACCAATTCGACCGGTGCAACAACCAAACGCACCTCTTCAACAGGCCCCGGGGGCTGTTGATTCTGGTTGTAGGCAGGACGTTTGGCGAATGAATATTAAACTTGAAGCTATTAAAACAGAATCTAGAGTGGTTCAGAGCAAGTTGTCTGGTATCGAAAACTGTCTGGCCAAACTCTGTGAGGAAAAGTCTGACTCTCCACAATCTCATAAGTCTCATAGCTCGAGGGAAGACCGTGACCGGGCCCGGGGCCGGTCCCACAGACGTGACTCGCATGGTGACAGGCGTGACTCCCGTGGACGTAGACGTGACTCCCCACCTAGGCGTAGGTCCCAGTCAATTGGTCGTCGCCGCTGCCAGTTTGGAGGGAAAACCTCGGCTAGTGGATCCTCCTCGTCCTCTGATTCTGACTCGGACGAGTCGTCCTCCTCCTCTTCAAGTTTGTCGTCTGTAACGTCTAGACACCATAGTCGTAGAAGAAGCCATAGCCGTCGTCGTTCATCAAAGTCTAGGGATAAAAAACGTAGGTATAAGATAAAGCGTTTTCTCCCACGAGACGAGAGGAAGAAAATTATGTCAATTGAACGTTTGTGGTATTGTCACGGTGCGTTTATGCTGGAAAGGTACAGAGCTGGAGATAACATTAACGGTATGCTAAAACACAATTGTTTTTTGGCCGAGAAGGCTGCCTCTAAGTCTTATGTTACTTCTGGCCTGCTTAAATATGACGAAGGGGTCCGGGACAAAGCTAGGGACGATGGTCTCAAATCGTATAGTGGTGGTGACATTGAATTATCGATGCGTTTCCTTTCTCATGAATATGCTGCAAAATCGCAGAAACCCAGTACTTCTCCTACTACTAGTTTCAGGGGTAAACGCATTAAGGATCCTAAGAAAGACTCAGCGGGTTATAGGCCAGTTTGCTGGGCTTTTAATAGAGAATGTTGTACCTTTGACAATTGCAAATTCCCCCACATATGCAGCTTCTGTTACGGTAACCACCCGAAAACCGATTGTCGCTTAGCTAAGAATCAGAGTTCTCAAACCCAACAAGGCCCGGCTTAGTATAAAGCGGGTAAGCAGCTTCCTTACGAGGCTTCGCAGTTTAGTAATTCTGTTTACTGCAACGATTTTTCAGTATTTTCTGGTTTCAATCGTAATGATCAAGGTATATTGAGGGATGTTATTCCCTCTGGTGTTTCAAGTGATGTTATTCCTGAACTTTTACCTTTTGAAATTGATTCTTCTTCGCGATCTAACGATAAATTATTGGTATTTCCCTCGCTTGAGGTAAACATGTCCGCCATTACTGACTCTGTGTCTTTACTTCCGGGGTTTCCGGAAGGAGTTCCCTTACTTCCGGGGATTCCCCAAGATGGCTGCCAAAGAAAACTTTGTTGTGTTTTGACTCCTTCTGATTTTACAAAAGAGTCTAGCGAATGTTTATTTGTTCATTTTGAAAAGAATTTTCATGACTTACCAATTGACTTGAACTTATTGCTTCGCCGTATATATTTACCTGATGATTATGTGTGTAGCGTGAAGATTTATACAGGTTATTATCTTCATTTATCTAGACATTGCCTTGCGGGTGACTGTTTATGTATGTATTATCTTGATTATGTTCCTACCCAACTCATGCCTTGTCGAATGGCTGCTGCACTACTACCTTTTGTCAAGAATCGTAGCTTGTCTACATTGGATTCTTTTGTGTTATCAGGTGTGTGTAGAGGGTTTAAGATTATCGATTCTCAAGTGGACATTACATATAATATGCCAAATTACAAATCGATTTTGCACGACTCTGTAGTTACTCAAATGAATTCAGTCGTTGCCACTGAATTGGTTGCCGGTCAGATCTCCATTGCCAAAAATGTTCCGAAGTGTATTCATGCATTGGGGGCTATACATAGGCCCGATGGTAGGTTGCGCCCCATTACAGACTGCTCAAGACCTCTGCTATCTGTCAACAACTTTATGGACAGTACAGCCATTAAGTTTAAATTTGCTCGTATTGACGACGCTTTGTCTTTGGTGGGTAGAAATGACTTTGGGTGTGTTGTTGATATTTCAACTGCCTATCTTTCGATAAACATATTCCCCCCTCACAGAGAATTTTTAGGGTTCTCGTGGTGGTGGGATGGTAAGTGGCAATTATTTACTGATAATGCCTTATGCTTTGGTATCCGGTCAGCCCCTTATATATTCAATTCTGTGACCGATTTTATTACCAGAGTCATGTTTTCTTGGGGTATACCATGTGTTAACTATTTGGATGATTTTTTCATCCCTGGTACGAATGCTGTTCAATGCCAGTATAGGCAAGATGCTTTAATCTCTTTTTTGAGATTCCTAGGGTTTGGAGTTAATTCTAAAAAGGTAACTTCTCCTAGCCATGAGCCAAAATACTTAGGTATCATTATCGATATGATTAACTGGTGCATTCGTCTGCCTTCTGATAAGGTTGGTAAAATATTAGATGAATTGTCTCCTCTTGTGGAGAAAAAATGGTGTTCTTACAAAAAACTAGAACGTATGGCTGGCTTATTGGCCCACTGTTCGAGTGTGGTTAAGGGTGGCAGGACCTTCTGTCATCGTATTTACGCCTTCTAGACCTGTTATGGTGGTACAATTTTTTGCCATTGTTTAATGGCACCAGGAAAATTCTTGGATACGTAGACCTCGAACATATCTATACAGATGCTTCATTATCCGGGTTTGGGGGTGTGTTTGGTGACGATTTTTTCTTTGGTAGTTGGCGAGATATAGGTAAATCTTGTCCACATTCGTTAGACCCGCCCTCGTTGGATTTAGACAGTTCATCCAACATTAATATTCTTGAGCTCTGGCCTGTGTTACTTGCTGTTAAGCGCTGGCATGACTTACTAAAGAATAAAATTGTCCTCATTCACACCGATAACACCCAAGTTGAATGTATGATTTCTTCAGGTAAAAGCTGTAATGATACTGCCATGGAGTTGATCAGAGAATTATTCTGGTTTTGTTCTGTTTATAACATTCAACTATTAGCCTGCCATGTATCTTCTACTGATAACTTTGCTGCCGATGCCTTATCAAGAATTTATTCTCGCAAATTGAATGTTATGTCTTATGGTTTACCCTGTATGTTCTCTGCTTGTTGTTTTAACAGCCTCAAGGTCGAAACTACAAAAGGAATGTAAACTAGTACAGTCCATGTGCTGGTCTGATAATACGTGGAAGTTGCGTAGGTCCCAATGGACGAGATTTTTTGAGTTTTGTGAACTATACGATATTGAACCTTTACCTGCTTCGGTGGAGACTGTATGCTTATATATTACTTACCTGTCTTCTCAGGTTAAATACTCAACTATTACAAATTATGTTTGCTCCTTATGGGCCTTACATGAATACTTCGGTGTGACTCCTATAGCCAAAGGTACCTTTTTGGTGAAATGTACTATGCAAGGTGCTAGACGCCTTATTGGTGATTCGGTTAAGCAATGTGACCCCTTACTTCCCTCGCATTTGATCAGAATATTTCATGCGTTGGACTTTACCTCCCTGGAGGACCTGCTATTTTGGTGTTCCACTTGTTTAGCCTTTAGGTGCTTACTTCGTAAGAGTAATTTCACAGACTCCGGCCACGTTATTTTTGCCTCTGATGTTGAATTTACAGACTATGGTCTTTCTCTTACGTTACGATCCACTAAAACTATCCAGTTCGCCCAAAGGAAAGTAATAATTCCTGTGGTGGCTGCTAGGGACTCTATATTGTGTCCGGTTAGATGGTTATATGTATACCTTCAAAAATTTGATATTCCTCTAGGAGGCCCTCTGTTCAAGTTGCCTTCTGGCAAGACTATGTCTTATTATTGGTTTGCTGCAAAACTGTCTAGTAAAATCAAAGCTTGTGGTTTATCTGGTAACTTTAGTTCTCATAGTTTGAGACGTGGCTCAGCTACCTTTCTGAGTCGTATTGGTATGCCATTACATGATATTAAAACCTATGGTGACTGGAGGAGCCTCAGTGTCCTCTTATATTTAGCTTCTGATCCAGAGACACGACTGGTGAAGGATTATTTAGTTGCCTCTTCATTATCTTTGTACTAAGAACTGCTTACCTTCCGCTGGCTGGGGTGTTGGGGTCGTCCTCGACCTCGACATGCCCAAATATATTCTCATTGTTGTTCATACATTGTTATACTCATATCTCAATCGAGCCCCGCCCAGCGATATTATGCTTCTGACGACAGTAGAATATTATATCGCCAGAGGGCAGCATTGTAGACGCTCATATATATAGCCAGTGCCTGGCACCGCTCGATCACTTCAACTCAGTCACGCACTAAAAAACTTTTGTTGATGTTGTTTAATAAAGGGGGTCGTCCTCGACCTCGACATGCCCAAATATATTCTCATTGTTGTTCATACATTGTTATACTCATATCTCAATCGAGCCCCGCCCAGCGATATTTCACATTATGGTAATCTTACTTTTATTCAAAATCCAATTCTATTTAAAATCTTAAATAAAATAAGCATTCCCATGAATCCATGTCAAACATTTGGTGCAGTGTCTCGGGTAGGGTGGGGCAAGATGCCCATGTGGGGTAAAAGGCCCATGTGGGATAACGGGTTCAAGAACAGTTTTCCTGCCATTTTTACCCTTTTTGGAGGGTGCTGCCAATTTATGCCGGTAGCAGAAACAGCGTCATAACGAAGCAGACAAGTTCGAGTACAAATATGTGAATTTTGTAATTTAAGCAGTAAACTTGCTAATTTTGTTGTGAATCATTTTGAGGCCGAAGGTTTTGAGAATCACAATTCCGTGTAGGTAGGACCATATATGGTTAGCTTTGAATGTTATTCAAGCATATGTACATCATATCTGGGTGGTAATGGATGAAAAAAGAATGTGACTTTCCTCTCAATTTGCTATGTCCCCTGGGCATGGCCGGGGGGAGGGGGGGAGGGGGGGGGGGCGGGGGCAAATGGCCCACATGCATGTGGGCCATTTGCCCCTGCCCGTGGGCATATTGCCCAACCATGCAGTGGGCATCTTGCCACATTCTGCAAGATCCAGCTCAGCTCAGAGCATGGGGTTAAAAGCCCACCACAATTTGCAATTTGCCCCAGTCAGTGGGCGTTTCGCCCCAGGCCAGGGGCATGAAGCCCACTTTTTAAAAAATATGTTTTTGCATGTAACCGCCCTGAAATCTAGATTGTGTCTAATTCAGACATGAATATCATTTGATGCAACAAATGCCCTAGATTTGTATAATTGGCTCGTGGTTATGACCATTCCAGCAAATGTTATGGCATTTTCCCCTTAGCATGTACATCTTGCCCCATCCTACTACGTTTATTTTCGCTTGAAACTTGAATAAAACTTAATTTTACCCCATATTTTTACTGTCAACTATTTTGGGGTGGGAAAACATGAAGGATTTCACTAATTATTTGAAGTAGATGGACTTAACTTTTCAATCGCATCATTCGAGGCTGAAAAAACGGGACTTCATGCGAGTACTTTTCACGCTAGGGGCGTATGAGCCAAAAATACTTCACTGGTCGTGCGAGTGAAGTATATCCGATATACTTCACTCTCACGGCCAAATCGTGGAATAAAATTGCCACCACCTCTGCCCTGCCGCAGAGTAACTATAGGCACTGATATAAACCTTGTTCCTCCAGTGCTTCCTGCACAGGTGGCATTATTAAAGGTTAGAAAGCCCCTGCTTAGGGAGCAGAGCCATACATATTGTTATGTATTTTTAGAGCAGGATAGAGAGTAGGTTATTTGTTATATTATTGCATGGTATCCTACATCACATTACAGTAAGCCATGGACCTACATCAATCTTTTTGTCACCCTTGCCATATACTATATATATATCATCCTACTCGAACACCACTTGAAAATAGAAATGTGGTATTATGAGCCTCTGAATGGTGATAGGAATTGAAGCTAAAACCAGTTTGGGTAGGTCTCTATAGATGCAGGACTTGGAAACCTCTTGAAACATTTGAGGTTTTGACATTTTCTTTAGGCAAGCATATCCTATCACATACATGGCAGTGCCAGTGCCTGGACAGGTTAAATGTTTAATCCACAGTACAATGTCCTCTTCCTCTCTGTGCCAAGGGGGCGCTCAGACAAAAGTTTAGAGAGTGTTTAGATGTAGGCAAATGAAAATAAAAGTGCCTTACCTACACACACTCCATTGACAATAATCATCGGTGCTAAAGAATTCAAAGGGAACGACAAGAAAATATGAAATTAAATCAGTTTATATCTTTTGACTACTGCAACTAATTACTGAGTTTCAGTAATTACTACTTAAACATTTTTGCAATAACAAAATCTTATTTCATATTTAGGATATTACACTTAAGATAGAGAGAAAAAGTTTAGATATATTAGTAATTCAAACAAATACGTTAATTAACATACATTCTACACCCATATAAGTGCACTAACATCCTACACACAACACCCTGCACATTTCACCGCATAAATGTGTACTATCATAGTACACAACACTCAATCCCAAATGCCAGTGTAGCTTCGTCCTACACCTCCCCATACATCCTACATTAGGTTGTGTATACAACCATCCCTGAAGAAGCTCGTCGCTATACCGCTGTTGGTGGGTGTCAAATTACTTCAAGAAGCCTACCGCGAGAATGGGTGTAAATTTATTTCCAGAAGCCCACCGAGAGAATTTGATTGCAGAGATTTTACAGAGAAATTATAATCTTGACATTGTCGTAATACATTTTAATCGGACGAGAATCCCTATAGGGAATATTTGTTTACAATTAATGTTATCCTCACTTTTAGATTTGTCAATATAACGTTAGAAATATTTTCAATTTTCTATGTGATTTTAAGATATTCCTTTATAGATTATTAACGACATTTCTCTCCTCGTCTCCATCTTCTGTTTCCCTCTCTCCCTCTCGATCCTCTCCCCCACCCTCTCCCTTCCTCTCGTCTTGTCCTCCCTCTCCCCCTCTTCTCTTACTATTCCGGTATATCCTCTCTTTTCTTCTCCTCTTCCCTCTACGATTCCCCCACTCTCTCCCTCACCTCTTCTTCGCTCTCTCCCTGCCCCTATCCTCTCCCCCGCCCCCTTCTTCTCTCCCCGTCCCCATCTTCTCTTTCCCTCTCTCCCTCTCCACTCCCCCAAACTCTCCCTCCCGTACCTCTCTGATTCCTCCACCCTCTCCCTCCCCTCATTTTCCGTCTTCGCTCTCTCCCTACCCCTCTGCTCCCTCACCCTCTCTCCCACCCCATCTCTCTTTTTCTCTGCCCCTCTCTCCCCTGCCCTCTGCCACACCCTCTCTCTCCTCCCCTCTTTTCTCCTCCTCTTCCCTCTGTCTCCCTTATGCCCTCTCTTCTTTCCCCTCGATTCCCACTCTCCCATCCGCCCCCACCCACTCCCTCCCCTCTTCTTCTCTGTCCCCTCTCCTCCCCTCCACTCACTCTCTCTCCCTCCCTACCTCCCCCTTTTATCCCCTTCCTTACATTTGACGTTTATCCATAGAACAGGTTATGAATAGAGTGTGGATATCCTGATTAAAAAGGGCTTCAAATGCACACTTTCACTCCAGATACCTTGACAAAACTCATATATTCCGGGAGATGAAGCATTAACAGAACTGTACAAAGCAGACAAACTGTTGGAAACGAAAGATTTCAAGAACTAACTTGTGTGACAAAAAGTCGGCTTTCGCCTTTTACATAATAGATGCTATAGAAATAGAATGACAATGATTCAGTGTCAAAGCTATAGAAATAAAATGACAATGATTTCCTCTCAATGCTATACATACTTCATAAATATTTCTGAATTATTGATTAAGCTTAAGTGTATTGAGAACAGTACAGTAATTACATAGGCCTAAGAAAATATGAAATTATAATTGATTAAAACCCACTGGTAGCTTACAGCTTTAGCAAGCACATCTATAAATGTTGTTTCTATAAGATGTGTTTGTTTGTTTCAACACTCCCCCCCCCCCACACACACACACATATCTTTTCAACTACACTATGAAACGGGTTCTGGAGACCCCTCTTTAGGCAAAAAGGGGTATCCTCGCCTATGCTGATATGAGGCTTAGTCCTTTCAAACTCTTCAACTCCTCTCCCAGCTGGTCAGACCAGTCAGTATTCAAAGGTAGTATTCCTGGCAATGAGGAGGCAGACAGTTTGGCTACTGAAGCTCCAAAACTACTGTCACGACCAGTAATGCCAATCTTATATTTAATAAATGATTAGGTAACATCACGTAACGATATGGCATAAATTATTAATATTATTACATTAGGTTATACTTTTAAATTCATGATATCATAGAGATATTACCTTAATTATTTATAGAGTGGGGGCAGTCATATGCCACGTGTAACATTAAAGGCAAACGCTACTATTCACTGCCCCGCCCCCCTTTACCATATACCAAATCTACGGGCATTTTACGCACTATTCCTTTAGCATTGCAGTCTATGAGGAAACAGCCCATTTTGTCACATTTTATAGAATAAAACAAACAATTAATGGCTACTCCTACTGTCCCAAAATTTTCTACACATACAGTTCAGGTTATATACTACAGATGAAAAGGAAAAAAAATATATGTCATCGCGTTTGATTTTTTTTAATAGCTGTCTGAAATAGACATGTTTGGGAAACAGAGCTAGCTATGGGTACTCTCAGTTGTACTCACTTAGCATGCAAGTCTATTGGAAAATGCTGCATTTTCCTTTCACGGTTTTGGGAATAAAACAAAAATGGATACTCCAAATGTCCCAGAATTTTCTACACATATAGTGCAGGTAATATTCTACACATATATAGGGAAAAAAATGTATGTCATCACGTTAAAAAAATAATTGTAGCTGTCTGAAATAGACATGTTTAGGAAACATAGAACACTTTGAAAGCAGCAGATTTTTGGGTTGTCAGCCATGTTTCAAAGCCCCATAATTCAGAAACTAGCACGGTGACCCATTAATTTTTTTTTCAGTTTTAAGAACACAAATACTTCAAAAATCATATACTAAAGAATCAGAAAAATGACATTTATTTTCACTGGGGAGGGGAAAAGATTGTTTTTATAAAAATGGTGAAAAATATTGAGTTTTTTCGAGTTTTTAATTTAAAATTCACATTATGTATTTGTTGTTTTCAAAATAAAAATAACAATGCACCCTATAGAAAAGAGGCATAGAATTATTGGCCAAATAATACTCTCTCTAAAACTATTAATTTTACTTAAATTGAGTGAATATAAATAGTAAATATGAACTATGAAGTTGAGGTACTGCAAAATGGGCCCCCCTTTTGGTTGTCATTGGTACTTTTGAGATGCCAAATTTTGAAGCACTGTAATTCAAAAATGAGCACGGCGACCCAATGATTTTTTTCCATCCTTATGACCAGAAACACTTCAAGAATCAAATACTAAAGTTTCAGAAAAATGACATTTATTTTCATTTTCCACTAGATAGTAGCGTTTGCCTTTAAGCCCTCACTTACACGCCAGGGGTACCATCTGGACTTACCTTATAATTAATGGGTAATCCCAAGTCATTGCATCACCTGATTGGCCAGTCTAAAGGTATTTATTTCTAGAGATTCATTTCTAAACTTAAATTATGTGACAGACAATTCTGAAAATCTTAGAAAAAATATTAAAGAAACCTATATACAAAATTTGAAAATTATACAAAATATTTAAGAACATTATACTACATCCCACAATGGATGTCTAGGTGATTAATGAGTGAAAAATGAGATGAGATGTGTGGTGAATGTTGAGAATGATGAAGCTATTTTTTTAGTGGGATGAGAGCACGCATGTTCACAGACCACATTAGGTCACAGGATGTACCATATAAATATGGTGAATATTCTAAACAGGACCAGACTTCCACTTTCACTTCTACCCCACCCCGTTCCCCAAAGGCCCTTGCCGCAGACGTGACTACACCCCACCACATTCATTACCTTCTTGATTGTGGAGCCACCTCTAAGTGGCACCAAGTCTTGTTCCAATCTCTACCTAGGGACACCCATTGCCGAAAACCAGAAATCCTGGCAACTGCTGCCTTTAAGGCCCAGGGCGTCAGGGGCCTCTTCTACTCTCATCAAGATGGAAGTTTCCTCATCTATATGGTATATCATACCAACGAGATTATATTAACACAGAGGTCTGACTGAGGGCCCTATATGGGGACACCTAGGTCGAGCTTGTTTTCGATTTTTATCACTCATTAAGTACTAATGCTAGAGAGTGGTGTGTGGTTTTCTTGGAAGTCGGGAGATGTGGTCACTTTAGTAAGGGTACATGCCTCCCATCTACAGCTGCCTACCAATGGCTCATGCCTGTTGTCCCTACCTTGGCCCAATAATTTTGCTATTTTGATACCTTCCGATCTGGTGAAAATGAAGGGATAAGTTTGAACACCTTATTTAAGCTATTATACACATGCCCAAGTAATGAACATTCTTTCACCAGATCGGAACATTATATAATTCCCAATATTCATGAGAATTTGAGACCTTAATAGTAAGCTCAATAGATCTGGCTCATATTGGTCCTTTGAGAAGGGGAACATACCATATAAATCACTCGTAAACACATGATGTCTTGTATTGGTTGTTATTCGGCATATCCAGAATATTATATGCAATTCAGTGGGGCACATATAAGAAGCTTCTTGGGGATAACCTTTGGTGAATTATACAAGAGAGTTGACAAGCAAGTGTAACATGAAGTTGGATATTATACATGAAGGTAACATGAGCAAGTATAATATGAAATAGTTAAAGAAGTCAGGAATACTGACAAGAGGTAAATTTCGGTGACGCGGTGAAAAACAAAGGGGGCGGCGGCCGCACCAAAACATATAGAATTGTCCACCAGGTATTGTTGAGATCCATCGATGATCCATGATAGGCCGAAATAGGTCCGTTGAGAGGGATGAATTAATAGCGACCTATATGCATGGGACAAATCTACCACCCCCATGTAGGCCTCTAGTGGTAACTCACTGAGAACATCATCCACTGAAATAAGTTTGAAGGCTGAAGTTACTTGATTGGTAAATTTGTTGACAGACAGAGAGTCCGGCCTGCTACAGTCTGTTATTGGCCGCACTCCTCCATCTGGTTTGGCTACCGCCCCGATGGCATGCACACACAGAGGCTTGTCCTCCACTATTGAGAGTTTCTCTGCACGAATCTCTGATCTAATAAGGCTGTCTAACTTACAGAAGGTCTGTTTCGAAAAGCATGAGTTATAGTTGGGAATGACATAGTCCGTCAGCTCCTCTCGACGGTTGACAAGTCTGAATCCGTGGCATATCCCGTCCAATACAAAGTGTGAGTCTGGGTCCCATACATTGTTTAATTTTAGTCGGCGAGCCCATTCAATGGGACGCATCTGAGATCTAATCCCTTCCAGATGGAAATCGGAGCCTAGACTGATAGCTTTTGATATGAGAAGGTCGAAAGAATGTTCCGAAATTACTGACTCACTTGAACATTCAGGCTCCGGAAGGGTAGGCCCGCCATCTTTGTTATTGTCGCACTCACTTGCTACCTCTGGTGGCGGAGATGTCCAACCACCGAAAGGTGCTGGTGCACGCACTACATACATCAGCCGTGTGGTTTGTATCCAGGCACAAGGCGCAGACGTGTTTCCTCTTACATGGGGATGAGCAATGCTTAGGATGAGCCTGGTTATGATGAACCCAACATATGTCTGCTGGCCAGTTCACAAAGTCAAATAGTGGGTCGTATTTTTCATCGGCGTAGAACTTTTTGAAGCCTGAACTACGCCGGGACATATTTGCCACTGAACCTCCCTCCCCCAGACTGTGACAGATCTCGTAGAGTTTTAAACACCTTCATGTTCTCGGGGGAGAAAAAAGGTGCTAGCTAGGTTTGAATCAACCCTAACCCAGTCCCGCAGCTGTCCATTGAGCACTGAATCAGTTACTGCGCGCTCATATCTAATCAAGGCTGATGAATCCTTTGCCCACAGATTTTGAGCCATGAACGACAGGTGTAGACCGTATCCCATTGGGTCTACGCCGCAAGCCACCAGGTAATTAAGCACAGAAATCCCGCCAAACAATAACTCATGGATGGAGAGATCTTCCGCCTTCTTTTCTGGAACTAGATGAGCCTCTGGGCGCAATTTTGCCAGATCTTGAACTCGGGCCAGGTCTATGGGATTCGGGAGCCCTGCACGTTGCATCGGGTGGCCTGGAGGTAATCTAGGCAAACCAAATCCTATGTCTGGCATTGATGCATCATTGCGATAAAGTTGTGATTCAAGTTCAGCTGTAGATGCTTGCAGTTGTAGTTTCTCCATATTCAACCGCTGGGCTTCCACCACTTGTTCTAACCATTTCTGATAGTCAGCCGACCCTCGTTGGGCTGATGTAGCTGGCACTGACAGTTCTTCAGCCATTGCCACAATGGATTTAGCTTTTGGAGGCTCTGAAGATGGACAGGCGCCTCTTGGATGTTTACTCATGCAAACGGAGCAGTTTATATCCCCCATTCTGAGATAGCAAGGACCGAATTTTCAGTAAAAATTGTTTTCTCTTCCCTCGACGCACCGTGTTGGCGAATTCAGAATGGCGGCTGACGGTTACGCTGCGGGACGCTGACGTCCCCATGGTTACTCGTGACGTCATCCCTTCGATCTGCGCTGACGTCCCTGTGAGAGTCCTTCCGGTTGCTGCCACCAAGATCTACTCGCGATTTATATAAATATTCCCGTAGGAATACTCACCATAAATGCTAAAGACAATGGGGTTCAGACCAAATGGTTAACATGTAGATATCATAAGCAACCTGGCCACAACCAGGGCCAAAAGTAACCCTGTTTTCTTATAAGTTTATGTGGGTCAGGGGCTTCTATGGGAGTTTCAAAAAATAGAATTTAGGGCTGAAAACAAGCTCGGGACTAAAGGATTGCTGCCTGGCCTGTGGTTTTATGCTGTATGGCACTGGAGGACTCTGATGTGGGGCTTGTGGTTAGATAAATTATACCTGATAAGGTATACTCTGTGCCTTAGAAGTTTAGGGCTGTAGAGGTGGACCTCTGTGTTAATATAATCTCGTTGATCATACACCTCTTATCATACACCTATGTACCGGCAATTGGCAACACATAGTTTACTCTATACTCATCACCCCTCACCTCTCACTATCATACTATCGCACATAGTATCCCATCTCATCAATATTTCACATACCTGTATATCAATAAATTTGGGGGGGGGGGGGGGACTTTCCCATTTTTTCAAAACACTCTGCCAAGGCATAGAAGTGGCTTTACCTATATAAAAAAAAGTTCCAATGTAAGCCCGTAACTGAGGAGGAAATTCTCTACGCAGAGAAGTTATGTATATGTGATGTGTATACATACCAATTATACAGACAGGTAATTCAGTTTGGGATTTAGATTCAAGCATTTATAGACCATGGGGCTAGTATAGTATGAAGAATTCTACAAATGTCGATTTAGAATTCTTACTAAATCTTTTGATGATCAACATTTACGATTATAATTGGTTATTGTTCTTTATGGAAACTATTTAATGATTTCACAACTTTTAATTTTGGCCGATCATAATTAATGGTTTATATTTTTTAGATAAAGAAAGTAAAATCATCAGTGTTTATCTTGATATAAAAGTGGATTTTAATTTGATATATATTTAATCGATAAACGTTAAAAAAAAACAATGTTTACGCCTTCAGCACATATATGGGAACCATGTCAGAACCACACTTTGAATATACTACTACCATAATTATAGGTGTAGGCCTATACAGTATACTTATACGAGTCAGAAGTTCGGAATAACCTCAATTCATGGCATACCCCGACTATACCACTGCCCAGTCATCACAGATGTGCACACATATACAAATAGGAGGGTTTAGGAGCAGGCATTTTGCAACAGAGGGCATTAATCCTGGCTATTCTCCCCCGCTCGTAGACCCCAGCGAAGGCGTTCTCGAAATCCATTGTGCAACAGGTCCGAAAGACTGTGAAGGAATTCGAAGGAACAGAGGCGTTGCACTTTTAGTTAGAGGATAACGTTGAAAGATTTCTTGTTGCCACATTTCCAGTTGCCTCTTGAGGATATCCGTCGCTATGCCTCACCATGCCAACAAGGAATTGGTTTAAAATAATTGAGAGTTTCTTATTTTTATCTTTTCATTTCAACTGACTATCTATAACCCCAATGACGACGTATAGACCATTAATGTGTGATGTGTATATTTGATATTTTGGCAATAAACGGGATTGTTGCTATGTTGTGACATTGGCCAAAGACTAAAACAATTATTTAGAATAACATTCCGGTTCTTGGCCTAGTTCTTGGCCTTTCTCTTTTCTACCCAAAGCGAATACGGTAGTTCCAACCATTTCCCAAGGGTATATTAGACTTTTCATTCCTCGGGCGCGTGAGGGGTTGTCCATGCCCTTTTACTTCTGGCGGAAGCGTGTGCCAATCATTCGGCCACTGGGCAGTCAATGAACACTTGCAGACTCGTGCGCCCCAGGAATTTGATGATGCTATTTTTAACCATTTCCGCGTATACCTCGTCAAAAGGTGCACATACGTTTATTGATTCCCGAGCTCTGTTCAAAATATATTTTGTCCATTATCTTCATTTATATTAGTCCCCAGCTTTCAAATCGGAGAGTATACGTGCGTTAATCTGAGGGTCCAAATGCATTAATTTTTATCACAATTCTTTTACAGGTAGGCACCATATGGTCAATGATTGTGGTATAAAAGACTTTGAACAATGGGATTATGGGTTCTCCAGGCCTTAAGGCCTGGAGAACCCATAATCCACGAGAGCAAGTTAGGCATGAAATCAATACATCAGAGGCAGATCCTATTCTTACCGAAAGAAATCTGTATTGTTATGTACTGTTACGTCATAGGTTGTCATTTATTTATGTTATATGTGTTTTACAGTTTTAGGCACCTGATGTTCTTATAAACATCAGGTGCCTAAAACTGTAACATTTGTACTGATATAATTTGTAACTCTATTGAATTCAGTGTCTACATATTCGTATGTCCTTCTGGTCTGTCATGAAAGAATTTCTCTTAATAAATATTATATCATTTCGCTTAAGACTTCATGATATGGTACTTGATACTTTTTGTTATTTCACACCCCTTAGAATAGTACCCTACTGGAGTGTACTAGTTCAATACGGAGCGTAAGTAGTCCGCGGAAGCCATCTTTTGAGACGCGCTACTGTACAGTATCGCCCGCAATGGTAAGTCTATGGAGAGTGGCCCCTCGAAATAAACATCGGATATTACTGACCGTCCACATCTTTTCATTCACATTGAAATATCGCATTGTAGCAGTTTAACTATCTATTGCTGAGCGGAAAAACTATATTTGGTGATGTTCCCTACTGTTTTGGAACATTAGCCATGGATGGGCATGGTACTACTCAAAGCCATATAATATACGCATAGGCAACATTGCTGGCTCAGTTGGCAAGAAATGAATTGAGGAGAAATAGCACCCCAATCCACAGCAGGTTGGACCATACTCACGGGCTAAAACCAGCAATATAGTGACAGCCAGAATGAAATCTCATCCCTTGGACAGACACACTGGAACAAGTCTGCGGAGCCCCAAAGCATCAATATGAGCAGAACTAGTCCTAGTAAAACAGTGTTTAGAAAACACAAAAGAAGAATATGTGGTTTGGCGACAGAAGAAACAAGGCGTCTTTGAACGCAACGATCATTTTGAGCATTAGTTTACCTTGGCCATCTTGTTATTCAATATCATCTTTATGGCACGATACAATTCAGTTAATGTATCTCCGCCTCTGGGCAAGTCTACAGCCAAACCATTATAATACCTTTTATACTTGTTGATACTTCCGACGACCACAGTTTCCTTAGAACGTCTATATCGACGTGAAAACATACTAGTCCGGCAGCCAAATGAGGGTTTTGGGTAATCTTTTGTTTTAATCCTTAACATTGATGATATGCCGGTACATACAAATAAGTTGATTTTGAATTATGGGTACCACTACCAGTCATAGCAATGCTAAACGCAACCTAGCTCAACCTAGCATGCATCCTTGTCAAAACTCCATTATATTAAGGTTTTCATTCTTATCTTTTAAATAGTTCGTTTGGTCATTCCATTATACGACGTCTTTCAACCTCTAGTTGCTATGGATGATTTAGTTGAATCAGTATTAAAGAAGAGGCAAAAATATGTAAGCACTGTTGAATATATGCGTGTAAATCTCTGAAATGTAAGATTCTCTGAAAGGTGCTTGATTATAGGAAATGCTGCTGACGTGCATCATCGCTTATGTTCCTCAGCGGAGGGCATATCAGGTGCTGATGCGCGGGTGTTGAAGAGCTGCCAATCTAAGGATATGGGATATTCATGTATGGATCTGATGTATTTTGCCCCTCTCAGCCCCCATCAACCGCGGTATGCCTTTGGCCCTCAACGCCTCAGTCCTTTTCGCGACGCCAGCACTCGGCGTAAGACTTGATATATAGGCACAAACCCATTCAATATAGGAATCTTGGTACTTCTTTCTTAAACACGCCCTGTAAATGCACCTTAATAGGCATTTATCAATCCTGAGTAAGGGCTTTGCAATGTACCATGTTGTGCTACAGCATTTTCCTAGCCTTTAAGATGGTAAAACTGTACCTATTATTTTCTTTAGGTGCCACTTAGTATGTTAGATGTTCACATATGGAATCGATACAGACTACTTATGGAATTGGAAGTTACGATATAGTGTTCCCCTTTCAACACAAGCCCGGTGTAAAATATGTTTTGAAGAGTCTCATTGTAACACCAAACTATTTTAGGAACTCTTTTGAGGATCATGAAAAACAGCTAGGTAAACTTGACGCTCTTCTAATCGTGTTATTTCTACGTGCATTGACGTAGGAAGTATATACTATAAAGAGGGAGGAGGGAGTAGTCACGATCCTTGGCTCTAGGTTATCACCTTTGCCTCGTACTTTTTGCCTTACCAATACTGAAGGTGGCGCTTCTGTTGATCTAGTGGCTTACCACATTAATTAACATCCCAAATGACGTGCGTTAATTTATCAATTGGAAGAAAATCTTTAAAATGACCAATAATACTATCTGTATAAATTTGGTTGCAATATCATTACCTTCAGTGAAGAGGAGATGGTGATTCCCCCTCACATTGCCTAACGTTGTGGGACAAACTCAACAAGTATAATGCCTAGAATAAATAATAGACCCTCCTAAAAACACATATATCCAATTTGGAGTCCCTCGGGGTACAACCTTGGGACCTTTGCTCTTTTTAAAATACATTAATGATCTACCAGACTTCATTCAATTATCAAACATCAAATGTTCACAGATGACAGTATTATATAATAATGCAGCAGACACCATTTCCGTGTCACTTAATGACTCCCTCCAGATTGATCTGTCTCAAATTGCAGTAGGGTGCAGATTCAGTAAAGTTTCTGTTAATAAGTCAAAGTGCCAAACATTCCCATCTCAAACCAACTCCCAAAAGGAAAATCAAGAAGTTCATCCTATCATTTAACCACCATTCTAACATTGTGAGAAAGAATCTAGCTCATAAAATCGAGTTGTGAAAAGCAGGACATGTTTATCAAAACCAACAGCTAAGTTATTGTCTAAATCAGCCATATTATCCCTCGTGGACTAGGGTGACATCTTCCTTGACTCTTGTAACTTGATAACAAACAAAATACGTCAAGTATTGCAAAATAGAACGATATCCAGCGTAAGGAACTTCTGTTGCAGAGAAGAAGAAACCTATATGTCCTCCACCATGGCTTTAAACATGCCAAAGTTAATTCTAATCGTCTCCATGTGAAAATGATCACTCGATGAAATAATTATGCATAGAAGATTATTAAAATGTGAAAAACCAGAAAGTCTAACAGACTAGGATTCTATAATTTGTAAAGTCTCTCATCTTTGAAATGGCCTTGCCTTTATTATTCAAACTGTAATTAGATACGACAGATTTACATCATATCTGAAGGAGCATATAGATGAACACCCCGTTGTATCTAGTCATCTAAATTTTACTAAATGGTATCTATTCCATTCACTTTGTCTCTAGCCTGCCCAGCTTACTCTACGGAGTAAGAAATTGTACCAACCGCTACCCTGCCCTCGCCCCCTTGTCTGTCTAGTCTAAACCAGGGATTTTATCCCTACAGACAATGTTACCTAAAAATGTATTCAATATTTAGGAAAGTACTCTGTTTATATATCACCTAATTATCATTAACTTCTAATTTTGATTTGCTTCATCAGATCCGTAAATTTGGCTGTCTAGCCCAAACCTGGGCTATTGTCCCCACCGAAGAAGTTAGTTAAAGTGTACTTATATTTATACCCTAGTTAGATATCACTCAGGAAAGCCCTATATGCCTAAAACTGATTATACTACTCATACATTATCTATAGTTTGTTTATTACATGTATATTATATAATAGTCATATATGTATTTGTGGCTAGCTATTATAACAATATATGGCTGAGCATGATATGACTGTCTCAGTCACCACAGTACCCCATGAGGGATGAGACTGAAAAAAACTATTTCAATAGGAGTTTCGTCCAAAGTGATCCGGTGTTTTCAACTCTATGCCAGCAAATGATTTCAAGACGAAGAAGCCCATGAAGTGTTTTTCTTTATATTAAGCATATTCATACAGACAGGTCAGTGAAAAATAGTATATGTTTTAAATCTTCCATTCTAATGATCAATGAATAATGGAGAAAAATAGTTTTGGGTCGACTTATTTGGTGATGCAGCTTTAAACACAAAAGTTCTCACACCTGCTATGTTTAAGATATTCCCAAGTATGAGCGCATCGATTGGCAAGCGAGGCTTAGGTATAGGTATACATCAGTCAATGTGACCACCCCAATTATACATCCATGATTAACCTTGATTGTAATTAGTATGCGTAATTGAGTAATTAAAGTTGCGATATCAATTAATTTCCGTCGGGAAATGAAATTTTCTACTTCGTAGTCCATTCACATTTAAATAGAAAATTAAAGGAGCTTGCCCTTTGACTAAAATTAAATCATCTTTCAGATCGCTCCTTCCGGTGTACACCAGCATTCTATTCTTTTCAATATGATCATCTTTCAATCTTAAATTTGGGGGTTTCTTGATGACAGTGACAATCTAAGGATAGCCCTGCCTAGATAGATATACAGACCCTATAACACTGACTAAATCATTTCAAATCTTCCATTCTAATGATGAATGAACAATGGAGAAAAATAATCTTTGGTCGATTTAGTTGGTAATGCAGCTTTAAACACAACAGTTTCTCGTCACATCTGCTGGACAAAGAAGTATTGTTTCCCTAGGCACTCACTATCTAGAAGATATCGCCCAAGGCAAATAGTGGGAAGTGCATTAAGTCTTCATCAAAGTCTTAAGCAAACCATGCACAATTTGAATCTGACTTCAATATAACGTCACAGTATGAAAATTTGATTTAAGTACATGTATAATGGTGCATTCATTACATGATATATACTTGGATGTACACAGTGCACATGTATGCGTACATGTATAGTATACATACCCATACATTAAGCACGTATACTTGCCTACGTACATGTATACACTCTGTTTGAATCCTGTTGGGAGGGCACCTCATAGGTTTAACCATTGTCGCTTTGATGTTTACTTAAACAGAGTGTATAGGTACACCGGGTACTCCTGCATATCATATTGCTAACCTTTATAAATCTAAAAAAAGACTGTGCATTCTTATATTATACATAATATATGTGTATGTAAAGTTAAATTGCTTGGCACACTTGCGCTGATCGCCGGTCAACTAATATTGTTTAAACTTACTTCGGGAAGGTCGGAGTAAATTTCCTTTTCTAGCAGATGTAGACCTGTTCAACCTGAGTTCCTCCTACCTTGGGTAGTGTTTGCAGGGTCTGGAACGACGACCGTTGTAAGCACAAAGAGCCGGGTTAGACGAAGGCTTCTCCCCATATAAGCGGAGCAATAGTGAGCTACCTAAACCCGCTCGTCAATAGGCGGCGTGCGCAGCTGCGCTCTGCAGGACAGTGATATATGGTTATTGACATTTGGATTGCACCTTCTCCCAATGCGCCAGTCAGAGATAAATCTCAGCATTACACGGATATATGTAGGAGAAATTTACATTCCTCTCACAAAATGGCAATCAGGATTAATCGTGTGACAACTCCTATTCCGCCATACTCGTGCTCCATGTGTGCATATGATATGTATCTGTTGACATTCGATTCCGAGGTAAAAGCATGCCATTTGAAAGATATGAAAGACCCAGACCAAATAGGGCGACGTTAAAGTAGTACCGTATCATAGATTGGGAGAACAAGATAGTAGTTTCTTGTATTTTTTTGTTTTTGCGAAACTTTTTTTATTCAATTTCCTGCCTTCTTGGCCTCATACATACTAGGACATATTATGGCAATTTTTAGTAAGCGATGTTAAGACCTTGGGTAATCACAATGTGATGGGCAATATCTATGAGAGGCGATTTGTGTTAGGAGATTTATTCGAGACTTAAACAGGTTGTTCTAAGATTTAAACATTTCTAATGTTTCGTTGATGTCATCCTTCAATCTCCTCCACATGGCACCCTCTTTTTTGTTAACAGCATCAATCTTTTGTGCGTGTATTACCACTGACACTCTCATTCTCAATTCACACATTAGATATTGTGGGGAAGGGGCCCCTTTCTCGAACAACTTGACTCTATGAATAAATACTTTGGTTTGTAAGAATAGCCAATTTATCATTTTTGTATTGAGATTAACATGCTCAATCCCAAACATTATATGCACATAATTCAACACTATCTTTCCTCTCTTCGTGTATACCAGTTTTTCACCGTTCCTTCCTTCATTCAGGTAGCCAACATCTCTTATCCATTCCAGGATATATTCCCATAACCTGTGGGTTTTATTACATAGTATAAAAAGTGGACAATAATCATCATCCTTTTTTTACATAGTGAACACTTATCGTTAGTGGCAAAGCCAATGTGGCACAGATACTCCCCACATGTAATAGTTCTGTGAATTAGCCTATATTGGCACTGCTGTAATCTTGATTCTGGGGTTGTTATACATGGAAGTTTGAATGTTTCTTTCCAATCGACTTTATCAAATTGAGCTTCGTCAAGTCGTAAATCCGCCTGCCAACGATCGAATTTCTTTTTTTTGTTAACTTTCGGTTAAGAATTAGCTCGTTATATATTTGTTTAGCGTTACATTTTATGTTAATTTTGCAGCCTCTTATGTTAATGTCGATTGACCCATTTTCAAGACCAGCTTCGTTCTCCCTAACCATTCTCAGTCATTTATCTGCAACCCCTCTTTGTAATGCATTGGGAAGGATCCATTTTCTTGCACGATATCTCCTACATTGGAAATTCCAAATTCTTGTATTAGGGGGCAGCGCAGATTTGTCTGAATTCAATGTCTAATGATACCATGAAAAATCCGCCCCACCACAACCCCCACCCCCACCCCGCCCACCGAAAATATTTATATAGATCTAGGGGCCGTCATATATCTATATTCCAAGCTCACATATTATAGATTCACGAAGCGCTGATATTTCCAATTGTTATTGATTGCTGTTGATATAAGGATTAAAATTTGCAAATATCATATTTTTTGTTGTTTTTACAACAGACTTTATTACTGACACCTGCCATCTGGGCATATACATTTCTAAAAACATGTTATATCAAGGTATAAAAGGCGAATATGAATCATTATTTCAGTGTTTTCAACAATATCAACAATATCTTCCATTAGGCGTCTCCATAGCTTTTTCTCTTCTTAATAATATTGTAATATTACATCGAGATCAAAGACCCTTTGAATACACCATAAGTACATCATTTATTCATCAGTACGGGAGAGGTTTTTTTCAACAATTGAGACCAGGCAAAATATCGTTTTCATACCAGAAAAATTTCCTTCTTGGAAACTATATAAGAATTGAACTTGAGAATGAATGTTCTATTATCCAATCTTCTGAGACAAGCTGCCTTATTTATGTTGGCCAGTCTAACCTGGATCCAACAACAACCGTCCTTTTACTCTGTAATATGTCCTTATTTTTATGTCAGGGAAAGTCAAGAGCTTTTCAATAATGTTTGAGACTTTAGTGTTCAAGTTGTCTTGGATTCTGTTGCTTGCCAACTGCCAGGAGAAGGATTTCTTGTATTCTTTCTCAATTGGATCCTTTTGTTCTGCTAGCTTCAGCTGTCCCAGGTATTCACTCTTCTCTATGACTATGCTATCAGACCTTTCTGACAGTACCATGAGATTGGACTCCTGATCCTTCAACATGGCGACCTTGTTGGTACTCTCATCAGGCTCATCCACTTCAGTTTCTTCATGCTTTTCAAGCAATTCAAGTAGGGTTTGAAATTGTTTTTGTTGCTTTTGGTAATCTTCCATCTGCTGATTCCTCATTGATTCAACCAGTGCCCTTAGGCCTGGAACGCCGTCCTCACCCATAGTGGGGGAGGAAACAAACCAAAGGCGCTTGTTAAATGATGATAAATATATTCACCAGATGGCACCACTGCGCTGGTAAAGACACTGCCTTGCTGTCTAGTGTGTCTCTATTCTACACAGCTTTCAGTTCGTTTGTCCTTAGTAGCTTATTTTATTTCTCAGAAGTAGGTATTCCTAGTTTAAATCCTTCCCGTTTGCCTGTAAAGTCCTGAGTTATGTCTATTTCGCACAACAATCACTCTTTGAATGAGCGATAATATGGTACCACGCTCCCTTCAGGGCGTGCTGGCAGGAGTTACAGAGCTGGCAACTTATTTTCTCACACTGTCACTAAATTCTGCCTTCTTGATTTCTCTCTTTCATCAATTTGCTTTCTTTGATGATTCATGGAATCGATCACACTGTTATATCACTGTACACCTTTCTTAATCCCGGAATCTGAAAGAAAAAATCGGCGAGCCTAAGCTTAACGTGGTTTAGTCATTCAGTCTGAACCGGAACCAATTCGCAAATATCATATTCTTGTCTAGTGGTAAGCTGTTTTTACTTGTACGTGCTGTCTACTAAAATTCCACTGCACATGTGTCCATTATATCGACGATGAATGGATGTGGCATGATTTATTGGCATTACAAATGTTTGGGGATTAGCACTGAGTGGCGTATGCAGTAACTATTAAGAGAATAATATTTGGTCTATATTTTTTTTTTTTTTTTTTTATTACAAATTTGGCCAAACAGATACATTAAATTCAATACAAAATACGCGTGGCCACTCGGTGGATATTTTCCTGCGTTGCCTCAATTCTTTTACGATTAGATCTTACCATATCATTATTATTTTATCCTATACATACTCATCTACACATTAACATTCAAACTATCATACTGTTTGGCATCATTATTAATCACACAATCAAGCAATTATTGTCTCAAATTCCATACATCATTCCATGAATTCATATATACGAAAAGGCGCCTCAAAGTTATTTCTATGCGGTTCATACCTAATCGCCTAGCCCTTATAAGGGCTTACATTAAAATTCTAGGACTGATTAAAAACTGCTTTTTGCAGCAACTAGACAACATTTTCATCAAATCTCGACCAATACAGGTCCTTCAGTTTTTCACCAAAACCCCCAGAATCCTCGCAATTTCGTATTAATTCTGGTAGATTGTTCCAAATTACAGTACCCCTATAATAACAGCTTTTTCTCATCCTCTCAGACCTGGGTCAAAAGGTTTTGAATAAGACACCTCTTCCTCGGCGCAATACCTTAACTCGTTGTTCCTGATCAATATATTTATTTTTCTTCCTAAATAATGTTTTCAGGAGAGCAATTTCACGACGATATTTTATAGGTAGTATTTTTCCTTTTATCTGCAGTTCTTTCTTAGACACTTCCCAACCGAAAGACAGTCTTAGTGCTCTGAAGATTATCTTCTGAAGCTTCTCCTGTATTTGCATTCTACAGTTCATTATTATAGGACTTGCGTATTCGACTAATGGTAACACGTAGGTCTTGCATAACAGCCAACATAAATCACTATTTAAAAATTTTCTTCTTTGGCTTATACCTGATAAGGTCCATTTGGCTCTCGCAACCATGTTATTTGCCTGTACATTCATACTAAGCTTGTCGTCGATCGTGATCCCTAGGTATTTAAAGGTATGCACGCGATCCAACACATCATTTTCACATTTTAATACCGTATTTTCTGCTACTCTGCTTTTGCTGAATAGCTGATACTTTGTCTTCTTTTTATTGAGTACCAGTCCATTCGTTTTACACCATTTACTGTAAGTATCTATCGCATAATGAAGGGTGGGTTCCACTGGCCGGCTACTTCTCCCGCTACTGCTCCCGCTTGTTGATGAAAGAAGCGGGAGCAGAAGCGGGAGAGTAACAGGGATGGGTGCTATTGGCTCCCGCTACAAAGCCACGTTACTTCCCGCTTCTTTTGGAGCGTTTTCGAAGCATAGAGTGCCCCCGCTTCGATCAAACATGTTTGATTTGAAGCGCCGCTACTTTGTAGCGGGAGGTAGCGGGAAGTAGTGGGAGCTGAAGCGGGGCAATGGCACCACTCTACGTTACCCCTCGCGCTACTTGATGCGTCCATTTCTATGTGAAAATAAAATGTTGTCTGCTTAGATTTCTGAGTAGCGTTAGAAGTAGCGGTGGAAGTAGCGGGGCAATAGCACCCATTCCGGTATACCTTCAGCTTCTTGCTCCCACTTCTTTAGAAGCGGGAGCAAAGAAACGGGAAGAGTAGCGGGAAGAGAAGCCAGCCAGTGGAACCCAGCCTTGAGCCTTCATTGTGAGTTCTTCAATACCCTTCGCCATTACTGTAATCACAGCATCATCGGCGAATAATATTAACTTCCCACCAAAGTCAATCTGTCCCAAATCATTGCAGAAAATTAAAAACATTAATGGTCCAAGGATACTACCTTGTGGAACACCGTTTGGTACATATTGGTTCGTCGTACAAAGATTTTTCTGTTTCAAGAACTGTTGCCTATTACTAAGGAAATCTCTCAGTAAACCACACAAATTCTGTCCCATTCCCATCGCTGTTAATTTTTTCAGGAATATATTCTGGGGTACTATCATTCTTTGAGATCTCTAAAATTCAAAATTTGTTTTTATTTGATTGTTATTGATGTAAATATGCTAAATTGTATTTATGGCCTTCTTGGAAGAGCTGGGAAATCTCAGAACGTTGCAGCCTATTTCCACTGATGTAATTGTATTTAAAATGGAAATAAAAATATTTATATATATATCTGTTTCTTCCCTAGGGAGGAATGAGAACTGTTTCTTCACGCTCACTCGAATATACTAAGTCTATGGAGACTCCATTCCAGAGGTGAAATAAAATGTACAAAACTTCGTATCTGTTAAAAAAAGATGTAGCTTTCATTTTCATCCCCCAAGACTTCTAAGCTTCTTTCTCATTGAGTGCAGGTATGTCTTTCAGGTATGAATTTCTGCGATGATCGAACACCTGTCATAACAAATAATGTAAACATGTTTATGGAGTAATAAATGCCTAGTACGGGAAAAAAACATACGTTAATGGAGAAATCTATTTTTTGATAATATTTCCTATGACAGAGTTCTCCAACCTAAAATTTCTCCTTGTGACCTAAAGTTGAAAATTCTTATATCTGTTCATTTCACAAGCAGGCTAGCTGCTTCGAGACTTCCTGGCAATCGTCCCTGACATGTTGAAATTCTTTCTACCTGTTACCTTAGCAGTAAGCGATAATGTTTAGCATGTTTTAAAATCATTATACATGTAGTGAAAGGAACATTGGGCCTATATGATTTTGTCCAAATATCACCGGGTCATAGTTTAGGATGTTCTAAATCAAGATGTTCATTGGGTTCTCGGAAGCCATACAACTGTTAATTTCTACCATTCAAAATGTAATGCTGTAGAGAGAAAAGTTGAAAATACACACAAACCTTAGCTTTTTTCCCTTTTCTGTCCCCCCCCCCCCCCACCCCCCCCCCCCCCATCTCTCTCTCTCTCTCTCCCCGACTTGCACGGCGTCTCCTTGTAATTCAGCTTGTCAATTACATTAAATCTGATTGTTATCTTACTTTGATTTTAAAGTTTCTTACCATTATACCACTATTTGAATATTCAAATCTTTCCTCGAGTATCTTGTTTTACCTTTTATTTTTATTTGTTATTATAGAAATCTTCGTAACTACTTCAAGTACCTCTCCAATGTTACTTACCAAAGTTACATACATGTTCATTAAATGAACTCATGGCACAGTGTTTTGCCTCAACTTAATTAATTTATGAGTGAAGTACGCAGTGGACCGAAGGGGGAAGGGGGGGGGGCACACAATAACTTATGATCTCTAAGAGTTGTTACCCTATAATATCTAATAATAAACGAAAATAGATTAGACCCCCAGATATATTAATGCTTAACAAATTGACAAAAATAGGTGTTTAGTCAATAAATATACTTCCCCTCCAAAGTAGCTATAATAATGGGTTTCACTTATTTATGTGTCAATGATAAAACTTGCAGAAACAGTCATGATTATCCACTAATCACCGTTAGTTTTTTTTTGTTTTTTTTCTTTGCAACATCTTTATTTACCTCTATCCTGCCATCTAGGCTTCTACAATGCTAATCCTTTGAATGGGAACGCTTTAATCACCCTATGTAATACCTGAAATTTGAAGACTTCTATAGACTTCGATCATAAATATGAGACTATTACAAATTTGCATTAAATTGTTGTTTCATTCCAGACATTCCTACATAAACTCGATATAATATGCTGCTTCTGGTTAAGACTGAACGAGATTTATGACCAAATTATGGGGGTTTGAATTATTCAAGTAAATGCTGGAACGGAGTGCGTGTCGTTTAGTCGTTAGCAATTTACACGGAAGATGGCGACACTATACACTAGTGACATTTATTGCATCAGAAGGGACCTACCTCATTCAGCGTAAACACAGATAGAGTTTGAGCACGACCTTTTATTTTGCAATATTACTTGTTATTAACAACATAATTATATAATTAATGGTTACCATTATTATAACCTCGATCAATTAAAACAAAACATATAATGTGGTCCCTTTTCAGTTCGGATTAAAATATGGTGTGTGTCCCAGTCAAAAGTATCATACAGGAATAGCATAAAATCCCCTCTTCTCAATCACCCTTTCCATTTCCTGCCATGCCCATTATATTTCCCATTTGACCACTGTATACTCGCTATTTTCAAGCAAGACAATTAAATAATTCATTAACGAGAATGGTTAGATACTATCGATATCGATACATATCCCGACTGGACATAAATTGATGATACATATACGAACATGGAGTCAAGTTCCAATTATAATTACAACGAGATAAAACAGCAAGTATACCGCTGCAACCAAACTCACGGATCGGATGCAAATTGTAGGAGAACAAGAAAGACGACAGTCAAAAACTTTTTTGGGTTGAATCTCGAGACATGTTCTAAAATTGCCCTTTGAAAATACATGCGAGTTACATCCATATGTCAACTACTACAATCGTAAGAATGGAGGAATTGTTCACTCATTTGATACAATAACTATATAACTGTGATATACCTTTGTAATATAATGAAGATTAACACATTGTCACACAAACATGGAGGAGAAATGGAATTGTGTTATCATTTCACTGGAATTGTATCTACAGAAGTTCAATACGCCAGTCAATACGAATAAGTAAGTGATTTATGGGGGCAAAAAGGATTTAACGAGAAAAACACATACAAGAATAGTAAAAACATATGCATAATGATAAAGAACGCCACGAACATCGAGGACGTGACTGTCATAATAAAAGTCATACATTTACTCAGAAAAAACCCAACTTGAAATGCATTTCAAGTTTTGTAGTTATATTTATTCTCGAAGTCGTAGAAAATTACTTTGCAACTCACATTTTTTAATATATGCTGCCCCCCCCCCCCCCCCCCCCACACACACACACACACCAAAAAGGACTGTTCATTATAGCCAACACATCTGTTTTAAGACGGCCACTTTCTCATAACAAACGACCAAACATACTATCAGTCTAAGACTACTCAGACTTTGCTACGGTTATATAATGCCCGACCACTGACTATAGAACCACCCTTTCAATGAAAAGAGGAGTGATTGGGTCTCTTTTGTCAAGTTGGAGTTTACATTTCTTTGAAAACCTCATATATTTTATTGTTCGATTGTTGGTCCATTCATAACAAAGTCAATCAGAAAGAAAAGAAAGAAGAGTAATCAACCCACAATGCATACATCAACCCAATTTCAAGTGCTAACGAAAACAGAAGCATAAAACTTACACGGACTCAGATTGGCACAACCGGATGCCGGTGTTCATATCCACGAGTACCACGTGATATCAAAGCTTGTGTCAAGCACCGGCTTTAATCACGTCCCAGGTTAATGTCTTTATTCTCTACAACTATTTATGACTGAACGTCTCTTGCCAACATAACTCTTTTTTGTGTTACGTTTTCTCTCCCGATTTAACCGAGGGTGTTCGGATTTAAAAAAAAAATGCGTTCTTCCAAGATGATTGTTGAAGACTGGACAGAACCAGTAGTTTAAGCAATTACGTTGCATTATTATCCTTTATATACATGATATAAGCATAAACACAAACTAATGTTTTAGTTTAAGGATATATTCAGCTATTCACTCACTTTACATCCTTAATATTCTCAGTCTACCTGACTAATTATTACAATCATCTTCAGTAAAATAAATAACGATAAGCTGCTTAATATTGTGTATCTTAATTAGAAACAGCCTCATTAATAATAAGTGTGGGCATAACTAATCAAGTGTACTGATATTACAATTATCTTCATTTAATAGTTCCAATTATATATTATCAGTTTGATTGATTTTATTCCTTACAAAATCCTATTTCAGTAGTGAACAAAACCTAGATACTACACATAAAATCCATTACCATTTTTACTGGCTTTGCACTACTTTTCCTCGTGTGACGTGTGGTTCAGTCAATCTACTCTATTGGAATCTACTTTCTACCTGGTGTGTTTACCACCTGCTTTTCCAATCACAGACTCACTTCACACCTTTTGCTATCAGAACGCACGATCTCCTAATCTCCTTGATCTTCTAGCACCATATCTCTTGGCAGCATCTGGTGACTACGTATTCTATACATGTTATGTATGTATGCATGTTTTGTATGCATATATATGCCTGTATGTATGCATACCGTACACACATTATGCGTACATTGTATGGTATACATGTATGTATACATGTATACACACATTTCAATATGCATGTACATGCATGCATAATTATACATGTATCTATGATAACTACCGGTATATGCTCCTTCTTCCCAGGAGGTGTTGGCGCTCGATATACCCTTGAGAGGCCGCAAGGCCACAAGGGTATATATACCATGTGACCACACCAAAGCACCGCCATGGAAAGTGCAAAGTTATACAAATAGATCTATACATTTATAGGCCTACACATGTATGTATGATCATGTATACATTCACTCACTGTACCCTTAGATCTTCTCATATCAGTAATCAGATTTCATCTCAGATTAACTTTATGTGGCAGGATATTTATATAATAAGACTAAGTCATTATTTCTGGAATTACAGGTAATAATTACAATAAAACAAAAAGGTTTCACAGCAGGCGTTACCAATGGTTAAACAACACTTGGGGAACGCGACTTATAAGACCATGGTAATTTCCAAAAGACAGAGCTTACACCTGTGAACAGTACACGACTGTAAGCATTAACATTAATAACACAAAGTGTTATTACATGTACATACTGTTGCCGGTATATGGCACTGTTACTTGTTTTCAGTTTATATCATCACTAACAGATATTTTTCCAAACCTCAGCGCATAGGCCGTTCCATAACCGCCCCCACCCCCCGACACATACACACCGCCCCCAACTATATATGTGTAATTCATTTGATATCAGTAGCTGTCGAAATTTTAGCCCACATATAATGTGTAAAATGGGGTAATCTTGAATCGCTTTGGGTGCGATTCCATATTCGATGAATTACATTCACAAAATATTATCCATCGGGACCAAAAGGCTCCCCACAAGTCTTTCTTTCATGATTCATCAGCTGATGTTGAAAGGAATATAATATCTCACAGCTACACGATTTTAGTTGGCGTGAGCAATGGAGCATGTCGCAAATCCAGCTCCGAGGGCCGGCTCCAGAAGGGAAATATTTTGATGTTCTGAGACAGTTCTCTTCATTTCTCAGATATCATCTCTTTTCTCTTGATTCCGGGCATCCTACACACATAACCCTGCTCCAGGGGAGGCTGTGTGTCTGTCGTTAGGACCTGTCGTCCTGGAGCCATACTGGCGTTTGCCTTTTGAGCCCCTAATACAAGAGCGCCCCCGGAGTAAAGCGGCGCCCTTTGTAAACAATGATCGTGAGCTCTCAGGCCGCGCGACTCCCCGCGGCAAGCAACGCGCTATCAGGCAAGCTTACCGCGTCGCTACACAAGCTGAAAAACGCACATCTTTTGGTGTATGTCATTGAAAGCATCTCTATTATACGCCTCAATGATGCTTCATTACTCAGGGGTGGCTAGAGCTGGGCATCGGTAACCATATACCTCAAATATTAATTAGAAGGAAGAAACCTCGTCGCGAACTGAGCTTCTTCACATCTGACCCTTGTCTTGAATTGTGTGTCTCAGTAGGTTTGTCTTGGTGAATCGCCTTCTGTCTAATCAAACTTGTCGGGAAGAAGCTCTTTATACTATGTTTTAACATCAAACACATTTCGATAACTTCACTCAGCGGCTCCTTCAAATGACGATGGTCTTGATATATTTGTAAAAATATTAACGATATTCCATATAAGTATACAATCAACTCGATATCGCAAAAAGCTAGCTTTCAATTTAATTATGTTGAATCAGTATTTGTGTACCCGAAATAAAAAGATTGTGTAACACATGTACTTCATTAAGTAAATAAACGCTATTGTTACTTATCTCCCATCTTAAACATTAAAGGGTGGCCGACACCGTTTTAATCTGTTATCCCCGAAAATGTGCAATACCCAAATCCCATAATTGAAGGTCTTAGGGCGGTTCTTCGTGAAACCTCGGCTTACTGAATGAATGGGTCAGTAGGATGTACTTTGTTTGTAATGATGTCCTTTTTTTCTTAAAACCTCCCCCTGTAATTAAACCTGGTGTCCAGTATCCATATTAATTCTATACAATCGGAGTTAATTATATCGCATGACAAACAGCTCGCGATACCGGCTACCAGATTTCATGCTTTTATGTCCATTATTCCCTATTCATCCCGAACGAAAATTATGAAACCTGTGGAATGTGTTAAAACAATCCTGCCCGTGGACTTCAAAGGATCTGTCGCGGGAAGGTGGACGCGTTAAAATTAAGCAGCACAAAATCAGGCTCTTGCACGCAATAGGTCTGGTACACAAGTCTCCCCATATAACAGATACCTCTTTAAGCAGTAAGCCTTTCATCGGACAGCGCTTCTTACCAAAAACATTAGGACATACCAAGAGTTCGTGTGTGGGGATAATTTGGTGGCGATTCTCTGTTTTCTCGGGCCCAATTATAAGGGATAAGAACCATCAGTAAGGCACCTCTTTGAAGTGGAGAATGTAACTGGTCATGAACATCCAGCTACAATCGCCTTTTGTCTCTTTCTATTGCTCAAAGAGGTGCTTCTTCGCAGGAAGGAAAGAGATAGAGGAGTGTGCGTGTGTGTTGGAGGGGGGGGGGGGGGGTGTAGGAGGAGGGAGGGATATTTATTTTCCTCTTAACAGTGGTACACACTATAAACATTTACCGCCAAGACGTTGTGGGCGGGACATTTCTTTTATCTCTCTGGTGCACGCGAGTCAGGGTTTCGATGGATCATTTACAGGTTAGAAGATTGGCCTATTTTGGACATTTACAACCCTGAATCTTTCGCCTGCAGCAGAAAACAAAATGAGAGATGGTTTTTCGTATGGAAATTTGGAGAAACTGAAAGGAAAGTCCATCTAGAGAACTACTCTCATGGGTAGCTAAGGGTCTCACTCTGAAGGATGATAAAATGAATTTACCCGGTGTCCCTCTATAATTTACCCGGGTGTTCCACTACAGTACGGTATAAAGCGTAGGGACAGTAGCGGTAGCTTTTGCTGTGCTATGGCTGTGGTGGGATACTTCAGCCCAGTGTAACACCCCCACCAACAATGTTCCTGAAAAACAATTATTTTTTCTCAAAACATGGTAAATATTATCTGCAATTATTGTAATTCTAAAGGTAATATATGAAGCCCATGGGAGTTTTGAAAATTGTGTTTTATCAAACAGAAAGAAACACTTTCCCAATTTTGTAGAAAATTAGATAAATTGATATAAATTTTACTTATTTACTTGTATTGGAATACTTGTATACTTAAGAATACTATAACTGGTGCTTTCCTAAACTGTTTCTTTGTGTGTTAAAATTCGTTTATATTCGAGAATTATAGACAAAGACAACAATCAATTCCTTATACAATCTCATTTCAGCTCATTTCCTCGGCTGTTTTGGAAGGAGGGTAAGAAGATTGGAAACTTGAAGAGTGACTAACTTTAACAATAATAATATTCCATGAAACGCTGCGGGTGCAGCCACATTGCATGATTCCATCCATTCCTCAGCTATCCTCTCAATTCTAACTATATATGCATTTGCGTGGATCCAGAACACAACAGACACACACTGAAAAGAACCCAGTATGGTACACATTACTTTGGATTTCCTGGCTCACGTTCGACCAAAATCGCAAGCATTCATTTCGCTAATCCTGTTCATACGGTATGCTTCCGCTTGTTCCTATTACAGTTATGGAACAACACACAAGGAGGCAGAAGTGGGCTTCATGGATCGTTATGATTAATACCCGCATCTACCCCCCCCCCTCCCCATATCAGCCCATATATTTCAAGTACATTAGAATTGTCAGTGTCTATACATGCAGTGACAACAGCCTCAATAATGATAATAAGAGTAATCTGGAGAGGGAGGGAACTTTCCCTATACATCTATATCAATATACGTCCTGGAAATTATTGAAACCCTGTTGAGCGTGGACGACTGTGTCCATGGTCATGTGGTACTTTCCTTGATAAAACGTAACAACAGAACTCCTGCTAACATCAACATAGTAGAAATCGGGAATGCATATATCTCGTTTCATTCAACAACTCAGACATGCACATAGAAAGGTACCATCACTTGAAACAACACCTCCTCTCTGTTTTCCCTGGCTCATTGATATTCCCAATCACGCCTTTTTCGGTACAACTTTAATTACCCACAACTTCTATAGTGCGTTCAACTATTCACCCTTCTAACCCCGTACTAACATCATGTTAAATATGTAACACTTGTTCTTTTAGTAGGATGGTACACACCAACATTTCCATGCAAGATATAATTAATGCGAAGGGGCCACATTAAGTAATACCATAGCATCATTGAACGGAACAGGTTATTAAAGAATTAAAGGTAATTATATTATAGCCCAGTTCATGGCAGGGAATAACGGAATCTAATAGGCCTACCTAGCTGTCAGGATTTTATTTGATCAAATAAAACAGTGTACAAACTTAACTCATAGCAGGAGCTATCTGCGGGTGCCATCACATTACTGAGATTGAATCACCTTCGTCTGATGTTGAATTACGACATAACCCACATGTTAGTTAGGTCTTACCACCCCCTGTGTGGTTTAGGAAACCCCGAAACAAGCCCACATCCCATCACCAATATCATACTGTACTACTGAACGCGGGACGGAAGTAGCACCCTAAACTCTCCTTCCCGATCTGTCGCACCACTTCAAAGCATGCTTAAATGACTGAAACACCTTCTAGGCCACCGTAGAGGATGCGCTCCGACCCATGTATTACGCAACACTCGCCTAAATAAACCTAGAAAGACTTGCAGGATGTTCATGGTTTCTGTTAATCGGTTCGATTCGGTTGGTTGATGCTGTGGAGGTTCAACGCGAATGAGTGAACTAATAAAAAGGGGGTTTTGCCCTCGTGTGTGTACTTTAGTGTAAATGATTCTAAAGCAACATTGGAATATTAGAAGTCGAAGTTCTGGGTGTACTGAAGTGGTTCTGTGGCCACAGTCGAATCACCTTTCTTCCTAAATTACGCAATCGGGTGTAAGTAAAGTGGTGACCAAGTAATCTCCATCCTGAAAGAGTTAATGGCAAGTGAATATCCACCTGATTGTCTCAGTATGCATAGATTTACTTTAGAAGACTAACCGAGAAAAAGGACTTATTCATCTTGAATTTCTGGCGGTGATCTGCCGGTCTTTCTTCCGGAGGGGTTTCATTTTTCTGTTGTGTAAGTTGTAACCCTTTTACGAAACTCTGTTGTATTCCACAACTGATTCTGTTATTAGATCTGTAGTTTAAATTCCGTAAAGGAAAAATAAAATATCACCCCATCACCCCGTCTGATTCGTGAATTTAGATGACTACATACGTATTCTCAGCTGGTAACTAGGTGAATATATTATAAGTACTTACACCATATAACAATAAAAAGAAATCCAGTGTAATTGGGTTAAATAATGTCGGGGGTTTCCAAGTGGCCCGTTGGAAGGTCCCGTCATCCGCAGTTCTTTGAAACGCAATAATCATAAATAACCTCCAAAGTTATGTATCAACTACCTGCACATTTATTATTGAATTACCTATGAGGTATATCAGGCAGTGGTAGCAATTAATTGGCCCAGATACTGTATATTTAACCGTATTCAGAATTTCCTTCTAAACGTTTTTATTACTTAATCCGCCAGTACATATCGCATGTCTTTTTTTCAAATTCACTGCCTCCTCATTAAATTTCAAGTAAAGGAATGCGCTATCTTATTAAAAGCTTCGTACGGCAAAGTTCCAAAAAATATAATTCGATGCGAATATGTCCCCTCAGGACGGGTACACTTGCATGTGTTTGGTTGTTAATCAGCGATTGGGAAATTACAATAAGATAAGAGGCAGGCATTGTCTATCAAGAAAATGCTGCCAACGAAACGTCTAAACTATATACCTGGAGCCATGTAGCGTGTTTCATTCTAATTTGATGCTCCTGAGTCACAGAATTAAGTAAAAATCCAATCCATCGCCTTTCACAATTATCATGGAATGCGTTCATCATAGTGACAGAAAGCGTTTTAAAAGTCTTGGGAGTTTAACCATTTATTTATTTATAAAGATCACCTGCTCTCATACCAGTAAAACACACTTTAACTTTCTCCGCAGCTGACATAGATTATCTGAATCTGTGTGAAATAACGGTTTGGGGCTGCAAAGGGACTTATTTGTGGTATACTCCGTATAGATATGAGGATTACTTTTTATTTCTTATAACTGTTTATGACTTGTAGATGGGTGACACCAAGCCGGATTAGTACAATTTTTCATGTAGACATGGGGGGAGGTTGACACTCAGCCGCATTGGCTATTGTTTCCCGTCTCAGATTTAATAAAACAAATCTGCTTAGGGTGAGAAAAGGATGACCCCCACTGAATGACAACCAAGTTGCCGCGCTATACTCCCGAGCGGTGTGCGGCCGCTGCGCTCGTGCCGCGCGACATGGTGACTGGCACCAGCCCTGGCAGAAGCCAATCCCGTCGGTCCGTTATTCTCGCTGCCTGGCCATACCCGCCATTTGGATAACGGTTCTGTCTGAGGCCAAAAAAAAAAATAGGTGTGTTTCCGATTTATCTGGCTGAAAACTAGGTAGGGGGGGTGGTAACTTTTTTTTTTTTGTTAATTTTTTTTGTTTGGAAACCACCTCCCAGGAACTGAAAAAAATGTCTTTTTCATAACAATAGTTGTTTTGAACATGGAAAATGTGCTTTTTGACAGTTTTGGGTTAGGAAAACCCGTTTTCCTGCTTTTATAAGCTTTTTTTGTCAAAAAATCAAAATAAAGTAAGATATGATGGGGAAAAAATCAGGTATGGTGAAAAAACTTTTAGGTAGGGTAAGGTTTTTCTAGGTAGGGGGGGTAAATCGGAAACACACCTATTTTTTTTTTTGGCCTGATATCTTGTTGGAACTGTCGATTGATTTCTGTTCGTGATAGCATCGATATAGGAAGCCACTACCCATTTCCCACTGCATATGGACTTTTAATTGTTCTATAACCATTCCATGTGAATCTTTATATTTCTTTTCTCCCCGCCCAGCGCCCCCGCCCAACTCCCGATTGGTGAATAGATGATTTTTATTTAAAGATTTGTATTCGGCTCACACATTATGGATATTACACTTTTCTCAGAATAAGCTGATTCTACAACACAGTTCGTTAAATTATAGTAATAATAAAGATATCATAAGTGTTCGCGCATTCATTTTTTATATAATGTTCTTTACTTGACTTGTATCTTAATATAGGCCTACACATATTAGGATCTGCAAGAGCAATGGCATTTCTCATAAATCCTGCCGACATTTTAAAAATCTAAATCATCTTATACATCAACAACTATGTATCCCGCAAATCAATACGCCTCCCTCATCCAACATCCCCTTGTGAGTCTTCCTGCCCTTCAGGGGACATGTAGGAACATTGTTTCTAACACCGCAGGTGGCGCCTGAAACCCTTTCGACGTAGTCCTTATAAGAACCCGCCGCATTTGCATCCTGTAGTTGTTTCATTATTTACGCTTGTACTTTCTGATTGCATTTAGCTGTTTGGTCAGTCTGACTCAGTAATACCGGCCTGTCACAAGATTTTAACAGCATCCCACTCCATGTGCTTAATTACGGCAAGCATAGCTAAGCATGTCAGAAGTACATGTACGTGATTATATACGGTAGTAATTGAATGTAATGAACGATGGGGTCCAGTTCAGTGCAGTTTGGAATTGATCGAATATGGCATGAACTAAAAGGCAATCTTTCCCGTTTTACTTAGCCTTCACCTGGCTAAAAGACCTAGAGTATAATAAACCAAATAAAAAAGTTTTCTCTTTTATTGTCATATAACATATCATCTTGAATTTTCAACAACAACAAATGAATGTCGAGGAATCATTCAGTTTGATCGATCCAGTCCATTATTGCATATGTACGAGGCTCGCACCACTTATACAATACTTTTTGTGTATGGGAATTTAGTGTGCAAGAATTTTAATCAATCTTTTCAAATTTGCAAACTTTATCAAGTTCGCCTGTACGCACCGTTTGTTTATCATTCAGGAATTCGCACTCTACATTGATATTTGAATATTGCACATTTCGTCCACCAAATATTCAGGTCACATTATTTATGTGCGGTAATTCACATATCTTGTCAGTTGTTATATCCATAGATAATAATAGAAGTATGTACACAAAATGCAGATATATCTGGGAGCAATAATCTTTTATAATATAACTATGAATCGTTATTTGCAGTGATTCCCATAAAACTCCTTTGTGTCCGCCGCCCTCTCATGGTCACCGACGCCTCTGGCAAGACGAAGGAGAAAGGAAAGACAGAGTCAGATAAAGCACTTATGTGTTTTATTGGAGGCGTCCCCGGTATATCATCCCCCTTATTCAAGTAATGTCTTTTATAAATGCCTAATGTTCGGGTAATATGAAAGTGTGAATCTATTTTTTCCTATTCACGTCTCCCATAAGCGGGAACTGTATGTACATGTATTATAATATTCTCAAGGCTCTATAACATAATGAATTTATATTATGAGCGTTAGGGCCCTAAATACCATTGGTGGCATTTTTCTATGTAACTTGGAATTTAGCAAACGCGAAAAGTGCCCTTGGTGTAATGTGCAGTTATATGTAACAATGTGTTTATTCAAGACTTGAAACTAAACGAATGTTTAGTTCTCAGAAGTCCGAGATCGCAGCAATGATGCTTTGAAGTTGATACTTGCTGGTAGCCACTGGGAGTGTTGTCTATACGAAGAGCTTATCGTAATAGATCGTATGATAGTGTATAAAGAGCATGCAAGCAAACATGTATAGATGTGGAGCTAGATTTCCGCCGTGATTGTGAACTGGGCTAGGGCTATTTGTTGAAGTACATCAAAACAACATCCAAACAAGCTTCCTTCCCCCGTTGGTTTTCACTGTCACAATTTCTTCTTAGACTTTCAGCGCGGGTGTCGACATGGTACAGGTTTCCAATAAACGTATCATAACTATGCCTGCCATAGAAGGGGACCATCCAGTTCCAGATTAGATCATTATTATTTACCAAAGATTGTGTATCATTTACTGGAAACAAACAATATACACACACACACAAAGGACCGATGTAATAGACATATGATCGACATAAACGTGAACAACTGAATACTCAATATTAACATCCGCATGATGCAGAATCGCAGTTAATGAATTAACATTACTGTACCTGTAACTTATATATCATAACTTATAAGCTGCCATTTTTTTTACGCTGATTAATGATTATAATGTTTTCATAACCTTGATGATCCAATGTTCTTGATATTTGAAACCATTCTCTGTCTATTTTCGCCAAAGTAATTAACGGGAGGTTAACGGGATTCCCATTAGCATTGTTTATTTCCGAAATGGATAAAACCAATACCGGTATATCTGATACCATATGGACATGTTTTCCAGTAAATAGTTTACACTAATCTCCATCTTGGAGGTGGCGATAATCTACTGTACTATTAGTTTTTTCACTTTTGGTTTCCACGGCAGATGGTTTGAGGATTCAGCAAAGACCTAAATGTCCCATGAGTAATGCGTAGGCATGTGTGTAATTCAAGTGTAGATAGGCCTACAAGTATAATAATAATCATTTTTCTCATGAATTATTTCAAAGTTTTTTTAATCCACTGTGTACATTCAAATGTGCTCATGACGTCATGAATCTCTGGTTTCCCTTTTTAATACATTTGTGAATGTGACTTAATACGCTTTTAGAAGTATGATATAAGACTTAACACACTTTTAGAAGTATGTACCGCTGTGTTCATTTTTGCGATCAAATGGCGTCCATAGTACTTATACTTCCCACCCCTATAATTTTGTACATTAGGTTACCTAAAGAGGGGTATATTTTAGCCATCATGAGGGAAGGAGGAAGAAGTCACTTTGACTCCTTGCAAGATACGTGCCAATCATTGTGATGTCTGCCTGTAAGCCCCGCCTCCGTCATCACAATGACAATGCTTTTAGTGGGGCATGACCGTGACGCTCTGCTAAGGCGCTCTGGGATTTGCTGGGCGACATGGGCTTCCAGAATCCCGGGCTCGACAGCGTACATAAGACGGTGGCCACCGTGCCCCATCCAAACAAATCTTGACGGAGCACGTTAGAGTATCATTCTCACTAGGAACACCTGAGCGGAGAGAGAGACATAATCCGATCTATTACCACCTGCTAGGATTATACATCATTATTCATCACCCCTTGAACTTGGCAAAGCTGATTTGGACATTACATTGCCAGCTTGTCTTCTCTTATTATCTTTTGGTTCAGAAGGAAGAACCAGTTGCACTGAAGGGACTCACGTGTGGGGACTGTTGTTCTCCTACCGCGGCAATCAGGCTCTATGCTGCTGTTGTAAGTTTTCTTACATTTAGCCCAAGGACTCAGTACTATCATTTTCAATATGCCCAAAGCATTTTTAGTAAGGAAGGCTAAGGCCCACCACCACTCAGTATTGGTTTCTACACCACCAAAAGCCAGAGTGGTGGAATCAACTACACCTCACGAGTTGCAGAGAGTGGAGGAGGTTGCAGAGAGGGTTGCTCCAGTGGAACCTCTGCCTCCTGTTACGCCTCCAGTGTCACCCCCAGTGTCGCCTCCATCCTCACCGCCAGCCTTGGCTGAGGTCTGTTCCACTGCATCTTTACCTCCCAGTCCTACACCCTCTCTACCACCTCACAGCCCAGCTCATTCGCTAACATTCAGTCCAGGTGAGTCAAAGTTTTTTACTGAGTTTATTCAACATTTTCTTTAGCTGTTTATTGAAGTTTCTATATAATTATTGTGTGTGTGTGTGGCATGGGCTTCTGGAAACGCAATCCAATTCTGATTGTTAAAGATAAAATTAGAATCGTCATCGTGACCACATGTACAAATATCGAATTCACATCAATCATTGTTCCACATGTACACACGTTTGATTATTTTCCTCATTAAAAGTAATTTGATTGCAACGTTAAGTCCCTCATTTAATACTTTAACTTTGAGTAGCATTTTCAGACTCTTTAAGTTGGTGTGATTACTCATGAATAATATATGACTGCGACATCTATGCGTAACAACTAGGGTTACATCTGATATAAATCTTACTATAAATCAAAGTTTGAACAAACTGGTATATACTACAGTATTTAAATCAATGATCCTTCCGAAAAGGATAGCCGTAGTCAACTTGGAACAATCATAACATTGGATTGATTGATTACTTTAGAGAGGTCAACAAGTTCTCATCTTGTATGTTTATGCCATCGCATGAAATAATAATGTCATAATGAACTACGATATTTTCCCCAAGGGGCCTGTAGGCTATATGGTAATAGCATTGTACTATTTGTAGGTCTACTGCTACTGTAATCAGTTCCTAATATTTATCTGAGTAATTAAACACCGTTATGTTTACTACTGCTGCAGTTATATCAAACTAACGGCAGATAGCATAGACTAATAACATTCTGGTATTTCAAATAACGGGTGTACAGTGATCAATTAGTTGTTTCTGGATCTCATTTGTGAAAATGATTCAGAGATATCTCCTCGGCGAGGTGACCCCCTCCAACCCTAGGTGTCGGTACCGGGTTACTTTCCCTCCCGTCCCGCGAGGTACATTGGGGTAACAGTAGCCACCCTCTAACCATGGGGAAGGTGGTTAGATGTGGTCAAGTTACCCCTATAACTGGACAGGTGACTAATCCATTTTGACCCCTGAAGATAGATCCAAACGATCTCAGACGAGGCTGGGAAAGTCGCCTGACACCTGTTGAATTCAAAAGCTCGAAGATTGTTACAACTGTGGTGACGACAGGTAAAAATATCATCTGCGGAGGGGCGCATCCCCCGGTCATATACGGGCTGCATTTAACGCAAGATGAGGGCGAACTTTATGAGTTCGTATGATCGATAAGCGGCATTCGATCCTTCCCCGAAAATGACCATTCATAGTAGGAAAATGACCACCAGGATATGTGTGGAAAAGGTTGTAGGTGGACTTCCGTGCCAAGAGGGTTGCATTACCATGTCAGCTGCAGGCTATTACAAAACTAGCTGACCGTTGCGTCTAGCAGTGACCACCAGCATACTCGCAAGTTTGGGGATGTGAGAGATAGGGGCCCTACAACCCCCAATAATTTACATGTCTAGAAATTTGTCCACGCCCAAGAGCAAGGGGATTGCACCGTAGTTATCAACTGCCATAGGTCAACAGTCACAATCCTCCTGTCACTAACCTTTACATCATGTCAATTACCTCGAGTATTTTACATAGATCAGGCATAGGGTAAAATTCATTCTTGACTCATCCCTCGTTAGAAAGTATACTTCATGATCCCAAGAATAATAACAAGCTATTATCTATCGCCGGAACGTACTGATACCTTTTACGATATAACTTTATAATTCTTTTTTAGTTCCGGACCCAGAAATCTAAATTACCGTTATTATTAGCGCTTGAGTAACTTCAGGAGATGAAGCGGGATGCACCGGGTGGGGGATAGGTGGATATTATGTACCCAGGCGACAAAGGTGTCCTCTTGATATTCACAGGATCACAGGTGTCAGTGCGGTAGAAAAGAGCGATGGGGGTGGCATAGGAGAGGAGGATGGCGAGATGCACCAGAAGAGATAAACGTATTTGTCTCCGTGTGTGCGCGCCGCACCCCTTCCCCACCGACCTGCACCCTCCCATCCCTCGCACCTGTTATGGTCGCAACGTCATATGCATTGACCCCTAATTATATTGGGATTGACGGGGCTGGACATTTTGATGACATCCTGAAAGCGAGTATGTCTTCAAATGGCTAGGGCGTGGGCATATAATAAGGGCTATGGGGGCACAGTTGAGGACCGCAGAGAGATAGATGATAAATGGATGGAGGGATCGAGGGTAAGTCCGGACAGACAGGAAGACGGAATGTAGATTGACATGAGACAGGCAGATAGATCAGACTCAGAGCAGCAATGCCAATGGAGATCTGAAATACATTCACGTTTTATTGGTGAAAGTCGGTTATATCCCCCCTGTTGTAATCTGATCTATGATAGGCGTATTCATTCGATCACTGAAACCAATTTTAACATCATTTACTTAGGATGACTTGATCCAGTATCTGACAATGTTTCAAGTATAAAGGGAGGCCATTGATCCTATACACCATGCCGCTTTCGCGGCTTATCACTCTGTAAAAAACAAGTGGTGTTTTTTGTCTGTTTATAATATCTCCCTTATAGTGCTGTATTCGTTGGCGTATTCACTGTGTTCTCTGCGAACTCGGATAACCCAAATACCTTCTTTTTCACACTTTTGAATTTTTGGAGATAATGCGATGGGAGTCAATGCATGTAGCAGTTTACTTTGTGAGGGATCAAGGTGAAGGGAAGTCCGCGTTGTATTAAGTTTAGGCAGTTTTGTTTTCCTTTATCGCATGGATACTGACAGAGCGGTTTTATTCACCGATTTGGAATATCCCACGTGCAATTACCAGGTTGGATTGGTTACTAAAGGGTAGTTAGCATATTATATCGCCCTATAAAATGCAGATCAACCATTGCGGCGCAAAGCTCAGTACGAGGTGTGAACCAAATTATTCATGGAGCTTTTCACTACTCCCCGTCTCTAATTCTGACATTTATGGTCTGCAGACTCTTGAAAGTGTTCCGGACTGTATAAAGGTGGCTCTAGTATGGCAAATCTCGTCCGTTCTTTCTGAACAATTACGTAAGATTATGCGGTCATGGGAATGAGCACTTTTGGGGACAGAAGAAGCCAACTCCTTTTCCTTCAAATTATATTCAATAGGAGAATTCAATACTTTCACTTTGAACTCCATTTGAGAGATATTCTGGGAAGGAGGCGGTTGCATGCTGGATTTCTCGTTTACTATCTATTTGAGCATCTTATTCCCAACACATCCATGCTTCAAGTATTGCTCACTTAATTTGCCTGACGACCTGACCATTTTGTAGCACCTGCAGTGCGGAGAGGGGTGTCCCTCATCTTGTTCACTGGTGAATACTTGAAACGACAGGTAAAGTAACCACTACGACTGCTAAGCAATCAAGATGGCCAGGCTGATAACTGTCTAATGACTCCAAGAATAGTCTTTGGTGTTCTGATTGACCTGTCCACCCCTATAGATTCTAGATATACGCGGTTACCGGTACTTTGAAATTGTTTTGGCCAAGATGTGTCTGGTCAGTACATGGGCACGCATTTACATTGATGACAAGTAAAACAGGCTTGAAAGTTGGTGGTAATCCTTATTTCCATGGGGAAATAAAGCGTTTGTGAGCAATATTGCGGTTCTTAGGAACTATTATATTGCTTTCGGCGATCAAGATGTGAGAACACCTTCTCCACATGGAACCAAATGTATACATATTCATTAGCAGGATAAGTAGACAGATAAAGTCATGTAAATCCAGAAGATTCTTATTGGTATTTATTGTACTAGTGTCATCCCTACTACCATGCAGGTTTAGAGAATATCGGATTTTGTTATTCTTAGGATCGACTGTGGGCCTGCCACATATTGTGGGATTATACAGGTATTACATAAGACTATCTTGGATGGCCACTCGCTGGGAGGATTAGGTCCTGGTCAATGGGCAGAATCTGGGCAGGGGATGTCTAAGAGTGACAGGGAGAGTGCGATCCCGTTGTTGAGCGGATACTTACAGCAATAGGATTACACGAAGCATTAGTTCCGCTTAGCGAGTGCACTTGTTCGGGGGACCCCAGTGTTGGAAGTCTCATAATCTCCCACTAATGAGCTCAGAAGCTCACCTGGTGGCTATAGATCGGGCTCATCCTGATGTGTGCGCACAGTAGGAAGGACACGGATACTATGGAAAAGCATCTTGCGGTATGCTCGGCTGAAAGCAGTGGAACTGGCTTAAGTTTCATGGGTGTGTGGAAACAGGATGGGGTTGAGCGTTATGGAGAAAGGAAGATTCAGCCTTAGGGCAGGGAGGGACCACCCTTAATATACCCTTGGGGATAAGGAATAGGGATAAAGGTGAAAGTACACCTGTAATAAAGGCAAGTCCTATAGTGGAATACACTGCCCCCTGATACAGGTGGGCGTGGGATAGAGGGGAGGAGCTGAACTCGAGGACTCGGGGGAGTTCAGCTGATGAGGTCACAAGGAGAGGTATTCTCTATGACTCTTCTTATCCAACTCTCCATGTTTTGCCTATCAATTGCTGTTACATAAATTAGTCGTTGATGACGTTAAAGGGGTTGTTGGTCATTCATCAATTTGGACCTCTCCTTCACCCCCACCCCCAATCTCTGTATACTACTTACATCCTGTGGTCAGCATGTGTGTGCCGCATTGTCCGAGCGGTCCCTCTAAAAAATCGCCATTGACTGGGTGGGTGTGGTGGTCCGCAGGAGGCCGTAAATCCGGCCAGGGAGATGACCACTCGGGTGGACACTTATCTGGACACAAGACGGTGACCATTGTCCAGCAGGGTGCATCTCTAGGTATGTATGGTCAAGTTCTCTTCACTGGCTATACCCACCTGCGGTGACCACCGGTGAAATTACATTAATTGCCGGAGCCTCTGGTGTAACGGGCAGGTACAGCGCTACTGCGGTGTTCAATGGGCATTACATATCCTAGTGGTCGAATGTGTGTGTGTGCGTGTGTATGGGGTATCATCTTGACAACCTTGCAACCCCTGCCCCTGTTATGTAAACTATATTTACCTGTCCAATGAAAGGGCCCACACCTGAGACCAGAGAGACAATCCCCGTGAAAGGCAACTGTCGCATCTAACACCTCACATGCGGGGACTTAGTTTGCCAAGCAGAAAAGGTGGAACATACCATTCTTACACTTTCTGCTTGATGAGGGGTCTGACTCATGGTGAAGGGAAAGTAGGCGAGCTCGATACATAATCAGGTTGCGTAAAACATATAACTGGTCGAGTACAATGCTTGTCTGCAAATAGATTTTAAAAAAGATGTGTAGAATACCTTGCCCCTCCTTCAGGAAGGAAACGTTCATGAAGATGACAGGCGAGACCGAACAACAAACGGGTCTTTCCTCTGATTGTATTCACTGTACTACAAATAGTTTCATCCTTAATAATTGTAAGATTATACAAAGATTGGAGATTGTCATACCATTTACAGTGACATCGCTAGTGGCAACAAACTATAAGAAGCCAATGTTTAGAATAATCATTAATAATTTATTTGTATAAATTCTATGCTGTTGTCCTCGCAGCACTAAGTATGTAATTGACAAGGTCGGTGACAATCAAAGGCAGCCTCCAATTCAAGCGCACATAACTCATAAATTATTGTTCTACTACTGATGCGGAGGAGTATATGTGGTAAAGCCGAAGGCGTTATTTCAAAGGGGCAAGTGGTACTGCCTCTGTACAGACGAGAGAACGTGTGACAGATCAGTGAATAGCCCTGGAGGGACGTGTCAATATAACAACAACTTTGATCATCTCCCCAGAAGGCCCTACATACATTGTATCTTTGAAATGGGTGCGCATAAAGCCTTTGCCATTTGTTCCCTTGTCAAACAAAAAATCAGGCCCTACAAAAGGGACCAGTCGATATTTTGAATTGAATGTATACGTACGCGTCACTCCGTCTCCCAAGTTGTTGGTTTGAGGGCATGCCCGTAGGCGGCGCATCGAGACACCCCCTTTGGGTCTCTTCAAGAAATGCTCTGGGGCTAATCGGGAAAGCTTGAAACGGGAGAAGACGCAGGCTAAAGATGTTCTTTCTGACTCCCCGCGGCTTCGATGATAAAATGAGCTATCCCGTACCATGGAAATGCATCTCACTCTTTGCCTGTTCATTCACCTTAGAGAAACCTATACGGCCAAGTATAAGTCTATGATAAAAATTTTAATAGAAGCCAAGTCACTAAACAAAGTAGCATGTTGATGCTTCGAGGTGTATAGAAACTTAAACTACTACTTGTAATATCGCCAGGGGAACGGTATCCATCGTTTGCAAGTTTATTCAGGCATACAGTTATTGACATTGTTTTCGAAAGGAGCCATGGGAAAATGACACCGAAGTCTTGCGGGCCTTGGGACTTATCGAAGAGTTCACTTACCATTTTGTCATGAATATTCATAGAATATGCCTCGTAGTCGTAGTTGGTGTCAAAGTCAATTTTACAACCGTTGGTTTATTGTGTCTCATTATCACTCATTGAATTCCTGTAAACAGGCAAGGGTTTGAGAACAGCTTGAGGTCTGAGACCATAATTTGTTTAGAGGGAATCAATAATTAAATGATCATTAACGAAAGGGCTGTCCTCATCTCACAATACATCTCATAAAAAAAGTCGCCCCTACTGGTAAAAAAATGAAATCAGGGTTCTGAGACTCTAGTTTGCAGGCCTTATGAAACTATCAAATGTCCTCATGCACTTTGATATATTAAAGTCGCTGTGAAATTGAGTAGAGAAGCATTTTGTTTCGAAGCGATACATTATGAAATTCCTATACATTTCGGTAACCCCAGGGGAATCGGTCGTGGTCCTATTCATGGATAAGTGTTGAAAGTGAATGAGAAGAAGGGAAAGGTGCTCTGACGGCGGTTAAACGAAAACATTCAATAGGAAGATAGTGGTTTTACGCCACCAGGCAATCAACTCTGAATGTCCACCCGCCGATCATTTTGTTTACAAGGCAAGAATTTAGTTGTCTTCAAAGCTCCGTCGGTAAAAAAACATTGATTTTGTTAGGTGTGTGACGTGAAATACAAAGGCCTTCTAAATTGGAAAACCTGGAAAAAGAGATATTATGTCCTTGAAGAATAATACCGGTCGTATTTTGTTATGCAATGCATTGAATTACCAGTGTCAGCCTTAAAAGGCTCATCAATGGGAGTATAAAGCAGGTCGGGTGTAGTAGCAGAAATTGCACTTAATTCTGTTCCTTTGGTCAGCGCTTTTCGGTCGCACCTAGCCATCCCGTTCTACTTTGATGTTTTACATATTATCACCCAAAAGGGGCTCCATGAAACATCGGGAGAAAGGAAGATGGCGTACCATAAAAAAGAAGGAGGTAGCTTAAAAGCGAAAGGGCATGAAAAGCTAGGGGTAATAGGGTTTGGAAGGATGTTAATTAAACCGAGGTGTAGATAACAGCATGTCTTTCTGGCTGAAAGCGAGGACGACCCTAAATCGTCGGCGCTCAGTCATATCGTGCCCAATTACAAGGTAGGGGATGTAAGAGCGGGACTGAATTGTACAGCTATAGTTGACCATTGTCCGCGACTGGCCTGACCCGCCCTCATACTGCAGTCTCTTGGTCAGTCCCTTTTATTGTCCGACAAAACACTCAGTGTCCAGCCTGGTGACCAGAACCCGAAGATCTCTTTTGAGTGAGAAAATGAGAAATGGCGGGATAAGTTGTCAGACAGTCGAAAATATCGTGGACAAGTTTTAACTTTTATTAACGCCAACGATGGTTTTCTTTAATACTAAAGTTGTTTCTCAGATCTTCATGGATATGGGGACTTCTTTGGCTCCTGGCTATGAAATTCATCCTTGGAAGATATCCATGACGCCTCAGGCTGCTAACCTCTAATGGACCGAATGCATTTTAATGGGATTCTTGAATTAAAATTGGTGTTACAATCATGGGAAGGGAACTCAGCTACGCTGGTACGGCCGGCCGACCCCGGGTCCTCCTTCGGCAGCCCCTCCTGGCTCTTTCCCGGAGGCTAGCTTGCATCCAGGCACCTAGTGGAGGAGAAGGACGATGTGCAGTTCAAGCCCTGGAATGGGTTCCCTCTCCCACGGACCCTCTGATTCGACACTAACGGATTCTCACCGCTTTACTCCCGGGGCACAACGGAAAGCTCAGGTGCCTGTCACTTTCAAAAATCTTAGCGGAAAGAAGATGCTGGGACCAGCTGATAAAATTACAAAACCCCTGTGGTCACCTTGAAAGGGATTAGACCCATCCTGGCCCCGCCCCCAATGGTCCACTGATTGGCCATAAGTTGAAGATTTCTAATATCGACCATTACGCGTCACATTTTCGTCGCGTCCCTGAATGACCATGACAGGGGCTTTAGGGGTTGCGTGTGTAGGTCTGTATCATCAGCAAAATCCCTTCCCGAATTTAACGATGCATTAGGGGATCCTGCACCTAGGGGGTCCATCTCAACACGTCACGGGATTCGGCATGCATTGTCTTAACTTTGACAAGCGAACAATGACGGGGGGATGGCCCTTCAGAAACCTCTATATGCCTCCAAGTGGTCATCACCACTGTGGGTGGCATGCATATAGGGGTTCTGTGATCAGAATTTCTGGAATGCCCACCCCCTTTAAAATGTACCCCAACCCTTATACATTCGCGGCCGTTACGTGCCCTCAAGCCCTGTATAAATGGAGTGACCACCACTTACGTCTATATACCTGAGGGCCATGGTTCTTTGAAAATGACCAGTGGGCAATCTACCCACCACGGGAACCCTATATAAGCCCTTTAATCAAATGGTCATCCCGACAAGGATGGCCAGCAGGATGTAGATCATTTCAAATGAAACTTGCACACTGTTCAGCCATTTACACTTTATTATCTTTAGTTGTCATTCTAGGGTTTGGTATTATAAAACGTGGGTTTAGAGAGTATGGGCTATGTCTGACGCTCTAAACCCACGTAGCCACAGTCAGTTGATAATATAATTCATGATTAAGTGACAAGTGACAAATTAAACAAAAGACACAATAATATTCTTAAATTGTCAGATGTAAGACTTTTTAATTTAAAATATTTAAGCCAGGAAGAAAACGGGGAATCTCGAATCATTCCAAATCCAAGGCTGCAACCTGAAGGGCTTCCAGTTATTAATTTCCATTGCTTCCAAGATATTGTTTAGGTATTGTCAAGATTGCCCAGCCAGGCTTCTAACGGTAATTCAATAATCTAATTTTTCTTTTGCAAATCTTTTCAGTGAGCCACTATGAAGCCTGTTCAAGCACAGACGCTAGCGATATATCCTCAGATCCCCCTTCACCGACATCTACTGATCCATCTCCCGAACGCTACGTCCGGGATCCAGTCATCCGCCCACGCCCACATCTACTTCCGCCACAACCCCTCGGCATTCCAACTTCGACAAGTTCGCACCCGCGACATGGAAGTCTGCCGCCTATGTCATATGGCCCCATCTCACCCACCATGTTCGCTCACGCGCCCATGTCTTACAGTCAAGCTTACCATCGCACACCAGTCTCAATGACGTCATACAATTACCCGACGTCTATGATGACGCCAGCAATGGCCGTCATGTCAGGTGCGCGTCTGGCGCCACCTCCTGTATCTCCACTCCAGGGCCACGCGTACACAACTGCTGATATGATGTCACTCCGCAACGATGGTCATTCACCCCCTCTAATGCCAGTCAAACCAGAGCACCCACAAACCTCACCCAACTACCCCCACCCTGCTCCATCGTGGCCTGCTCCAGTACACCCTGTAAGTAAATTATCATATAAACATTAGAAAATATTCATGGTTAGAACTTTCCTCAGCCACTTCACGTTCTATATCTTGTGCAGTATTGTTCACAAGACCTTGGTGTATATAGCTTGAGGTATAGATAATGATGTTGGAAAGAAATGCATTGAATGTTATGTTGGTTAGAATAATATTACTCTATTTTCATAGCGCTATAGTGACCTATTGTGAATATTATCATTATTAGAGCAAATGGAAAATTCCTTTCTTTAGAGGTGCCCTCATCCAAAAATGACTTTTATACAATAAAAGAAGGATTCGTGGTTGAGAAAAAGAAAAGTTATATTACAATGTAAACAATTAATTTTAATCATACTGATACTGCATGGACACCACTTTCTCATTCAGCTGTCCTTTTTGAGTTCTTTCTGATTATTGAAATATTGAATGTCATTTCGTGGTTAAACTCATGGCTTTTTTCTATATTTATACACAGGTCGCCCTTTCAGGTGTTGAATTGGTGAATGGAGGCTATGGTATCAAGAATCCCTTATTATCGAATAACAGAATAAACAGAACGCTGAGCGCACAAGAACTCGGTAAGTTTGCTAAGTTTGACTATTCAAAGATTAAAATCTCCACCCAGCCATATCAAATATTTTATAACTTGGGGGAGAGAGCTGCGTGTTAGAAATGTTTACATACTAACAATAAAATTCGAAGAGAAATGAAGTTCACAACACAGACGCCCTTTTCTTTTTTATAAACGGCGATACCATCCAAAGTGTCAATTATATTTGTTACCCCTCATTGTGTTGCACAAAAATCGCCTTAAAATGTGATGACTTAAGAATGCAAAAAATGTATACGAATTACTCCAGACTATAGACATGAGAAGACCATGTGACATTGCAGAAGGTATCAAGTTACTATCTGTGATCCAGACCCTCGAAATGCTCTTGTTAAATCTTCAAAATTCAGGTCCCAAGATCCATTGGGGCATTTGAGAGAAATAGGCTTCGGTGAAACAATGGAGGCATGCGGGTGGCTTTGAAGCTTTTGCGATGGATCAGCAGGCATTGGGCACCTAAGAAATACCCCGCGTAACTAAATATGTAACGGTTGTCTTATATCGCTACAGGGTATCCGAGGCGCGTGATCAGAATTCACCTCGTTTAAAAACCGAGCTGAAATGAACACGATCCTATATCTGAAATGGACATGCTTGGGGAATAAAGGCTGTGATAGTTTGAATAGGGTAAAAGTAGCAGCTCAAATGACAGAGGAACGAGTGGGGGTGGTGATGCTAATCCAAGCAGATTCCCTATCCTCACATCTGGATCATTAACACCTGTCCTGGTTTCATCATCGCTTCCATACCTTTTTATAAAATTCTGGGCAGATAAACATTCTATTTTGGTTCCATGTGTGGGGAGCCATGGAGCGAAACAGGCTCCAGTCTGCTAGACCTCAATATTTGGGGGGTTAGGCAGAAGATAGCGCGCTTATGATAAGCCGATTCTCACCCTTGAGAAAAGGGAACTTTACTTTACAAGCACCCCGTGAAATTGAATCTCAAGACGTATTGTAGAGACCACGTGGAGAGGGGAGAAAGCCCGCTTCAAACGATGACAAAGGCATGTCACCGTGTGTTGTAGGCGTAAGGATTGGGGGGCTACATGAAGGAGGCCGAGATAGTAGTGTTACTGGAGGTAATAGAGTCACGTATTCTACTCACAATAGATGGGCTTTTCACGTAGGAGGGCCGAGCCCTGACAGGCAGACCTCAGAGATCACCTTCCTACAAACTGTAGCAAAGCAAACACCAATCAGCCCGTTTCACAAACACCCGGCATAAGTACGGGAGATGATGTCTGTTTCACTCCATACTTAGCATCCAATTTGAGCCACAAATAATTGGATTACTACCCATTACCTGTAATAACACTCAACACTTATGTTATTTGGATTAATGAAAACAGGCATTACCACATCATAGAGTCCCACTTTATAGAAATATATGTAGATCCAACATGAACTTGTTAAAAAAAAAATGATTTATCAATTGGCTTCGCACCAGATGATTTCAGTTGATGAAAAATTAAATAATTAAAAATAACTGTTATGTGTAAGGAGACATTTTCATCAACATATTGCTCAAATTGCTTGCACCTGGCTTGTGGCTTTTACTTAGGCCACGCCTGGCTGAACCCGTTACACTATTTGTATCTTTTGGGAGATTCATGACGAGGTGTTCATCTCAGTGAAGGGAGCCTCGGGAGACGAACGCATGCCTACTTTACTGCCACCAAACTTACCTCCTTGTACACCCTTCAGCTTTATCCCTAGACCTTCTAACGGTTATGTGGGGGTTCCCAATGAGAATTAGTACTTTTTAAATATAACAGACACGTTGTACCTAGTATACTACATGACCTATATCATGAAAAAGTAATGACTTTAATAATAAAACGAACCCATGCCGTTGGGGCATCCAAACGTAATATCATAATCAGCCGAATTGTTTCAAACATATTTAACCATAGATTTCTCCTTTTATCATACCATCATAGCCACACTGTTCCAGTATTACTATTATATCAATCCGTACAAGCACGAGTGAATAAACTTAGATTATCTTTGTCAGTGTGGTGTTAAATACTAGTATTTGTTAATTGGCACATAGCTAGCTTTTCTTTGTCTACATAAAACCTTCAGTAGATGGCTGGCGCCAGGTTCATTTCAGATATCATTCTGGCAATGAAGACGAACATATTGTACAAATCAGGGATCTCTGTATGTGTATAGGCAATAATCTAAGGAGCAGACGAGAGAGGCCTTGTGGAGAAACAAGGGCTGCTTTGTTGGGTACTGGTGATGTTTCACCTCTTTCAATGACAGGGCATGTGTTTACGGAGTTGATAAGATCAATAATCGATAGGCCTGGGGTAATCATTGCGGCACGTGTCAGTGGCAACCAGGGCCTCTGGGCTAGGTAAACGACTGCACTGGAGGATAAATAACGGTCTGAAGCTCCTGTGCACGACTACCACATGTACACCCCCTGGGGCCTGATAAATTGGTCATCACCAGTCAGACATGTAAACAAAAATATATCTAAATTGATAATGATCCTACAATATTAAATTGCATTGGGTCCTATACGTTCAACTTCAAGAAACAACTGTATTGCTATTAGGTTGGCAGGATGCCATTTGACTGGAAGGGCATTGTCCAGAAAGGCAATCTGTAAAGTTTAAGAGGGATAAAACTCAAATTTAATCCTGTGTTATACGACCAGATACATAAGTGGTCTACACACATATATATATTGTGGAGCACCTGACGGGCGGAGGCTCCCGTCCCGTCCAGGTGTGACAAAATGCAGTGATAAGCACGCACCATATCTATAACAAGGCACGTCCATATGTGACCCCGCTATTCCAGGTGGCTAGAGATAAAAAAGTATCCAGTCATGAAATAGCATTGTTATATCGACTGCTAACCAGTACCTCACGTCCCCTGAGTGCAGTCCATCACGATTTCAATGCCTTCAATCTTTGCCCTTTAGAACCACACGTACTGTATAGCAGAGACGTATAACTGTCTTCTTAACTTTATGGATGTTTTACTTCATGATTGTCATATGTCATTGAGCTAGAACAAAAAAACTAGTTAGCTGAGAATTTAAATGTCTAAATGGCTTGACCGGGTCTCTTTATTCGTCTTGCACTGAACCGAAGGTCCTGATGACCCTGAACTGTTATTAAGTTTTGTCTTCAGTACGTGCGTTCTTAAGGATTTAGAATTGAACTTGAAACGGGGACGAATTCTTGTATTCGGAACCCACTTGCCACGTCATTGTACTTAAAAGAGTCATCATTGTTTCAACTTGTGTACAAATTCGGGGGGAAATTAGGAATAGAAGTTATGAAGAGTAAATCTTTCATGAAATGATTTTTATATTTTTCAGGTATGCAGACGGAAGATAATCGATTTGTGTGCAGAATTTGCAGCAAGGTCTTTCCTCTACAGCGACTTCTAAGTCGCCATATCAAATGTCATTCAGACATCAAAAGGTACTTATGTACATTCTGCGGCAAAGGATTCAACGATACCTTCGATCTAAAGCGTCACACCCGAACTCACACAGGTAAGAAATCTGATGTGTATAATCCAATAACACCTGGCTGAATTTTTCTTCAGAAAGTGTGTGCTCTGATCGAAATTCTAATAATTGCATTTGTCATACCCGCCTACTAGTGGTAATTTTGATGTGGTGTGGTTTTAGATAATTTTAAAATACACAATTCCTCGTAACATGATTACTTTTGGTAATAGTAAAGGCGAGTCGTGTGTTATTTCGTCTTTTGTATAGATTAAATATATCACTTAAAAATTGCGAAATTCGTCTACATTTATGATATAGGTCACATGGCTTACATTCGTGTATCAGTGTGCCAATAGAGAGGGAACGCGTACGCCTACTCTAAACATGTATACATATATGTTACTAGTACTGCAAGTTGATATTACAATTTCTGGATATTTGAATCTAACCTGGATATGGATGGTGGAACGCACGGGAATTCAAACCAGGGCGAATACAATGCTCTAAACGTTTTTCACTGTAGAATACTTCTACGTTAATACTTTTATCCCCAAAGTTTGCAATAATGTACGCTCTTATTTCGATGTAGAGGCAATAAAGTCTTCTCTGACTACATTCTTAATCCTGATACTCTTGTTATTCCAGGTGTCCGTCCCTACAAGTGTAACCAATGTGACAAAGCTTTCACCCAACGATGTTCCCTGGAATCCCACTGTAAAAAGGTCCATGGCCTGGTGTATGAATTTGCCTACAAGGAGAGGAGGAATAAAGTCTATGTATGTGAGGAGTGCGGACATACCACAAAAGAACCCGAAAGGCATTACATACACCTCAAAGATAATCACCCCCATAGCCCTGCTCTCCTAAAATGCTACGACAAGCGCCAATTTAAATTCAGCAATGAAAAACTCCACATGATTACCGGCGAGCAGCCAGATAAACTCTGATGTTAATTACCAGAAATCACGAGTTGATTAGAGAGATCTTAAACGGACATCGTACTTAAGAAAGAACCATATATGCACCTGTGCAGGGCATTAGACGTTGCAGTGGTTTGAAAAACAATCCCGTTTTTATTTCCTGGTAGTATATATCAAATAGTATTCATATGTTGTCATTTATGGCCTCATGGTGCGATTGCTATTCCTCACGTCTCAGACTTAAGGTCTTGGAACGAAATAAGAGAAAATGTGATTTTGTTAGATCTGAGGTGAATGGATGAGGCTATCATTATGCTGATATCATGACTTCGTCTTTTGTATGGAAGTGAGATCTAGTGTTGTAGTTGTTCTGTGAAAGTGGGATAGAAACCCACAGAATGTAGGGACATAATTTATTTTTTACCATACGTTTATATCATTTTGTTCGTATCGACCATTGTTGATAAAAATATGATTCAGATTATCCCATTATCATTGTGTAAAAATTCATCAACTTCTGTCACAGTTTTCCATCATCATAATCATCGTCTTTCTGTATGATAGCTCATATATAGTATATGTTCGGCCATTAAAATGTCTAATCATTTTTAGGCCTGTCTGTAAATATGGTGTACAGTGTTATTTAGTAGGACCCGCGTAGATGAATGTCGCGGTACATTATTTAAATGCGTTAAGTCTGCGATATTTTAAAATTTGTATATATATGAAAGGTCCAGGTGTATTTGGTTGTACAGTATTGAGCAAATTCTGCTATGCAAATACATATTGATTGAAAATGCTATATATGATTTTGTTTTTCAATATTTCCATGGATTGCTTTGCAATTCAAACCATTAAAAATCATGACCTGTGGGAGTATTTTAGCCGCTGTCTATGTGTTATTTATTTGACTCTCGGTGATACTTTGGTTTCCTTATCATAATAACAGTAGATATTCGATCGAATACATTTCCCAGTTCACAAATGGCACATAACTGCTTTCGAAAAGGGGAAAACGTTCTCACACGTTAGGTGTGATTGCAGGAACTGGCCTGGTAGTAGGGAGAATTCACGCGTCCCTTAGTCATGCGATACAACCTATGCCCCATTATCAAATTCTACAATTAATATCTAGACCCCTTGCCACCCTCGGGCCATGTTTCCGCCATCTGGGTATTGTTGAAGTAGACCTGGTCACTTAAAGGTTGTGATTGGACGCTATTGTTGCCTGCTTCATTTCATTACGAATGCTCTGCAGAACAGCTTAATATAGTCAAACCGTTTGGTTTTTGCGCGCCAAAATTGCTCGATAGACTTTGTAGTGGAAAAACATTGATCGGTGGAGAATAGTAGAAAAACATCGATCAGCGGGGAACTTTCCCTTTCGTTCGATGTTTTGGAATCACAGGATGGGACTAATATTGGTGCATTCTTCTTGCAACAATATGCACCTATTATGACGTCATAATTACCACTGCGGGGAATAGCTGCGCATCAGAAAAGACCAGGGAGATCTGAAAGCGAGCCTTTTCACTGAAAGCTGTCTCTAAAGTTGTTTCCTGTCGGTTCTTGTCACCTTGACCGTTGTCCAGTTCAGGGTGGTTGAAGAAAGGTCTTAACTTAGATTATTTGTGCAAGCACCCGGTCCCGAGCTCACCCCACGCAACGGGAAAATACCCCTAGAAAGGTGAAACGGTTGGGGTAATTGCGATGGCGGGCGCATGACGAAGGTGGAGGTCTTTATTGTGCGCAAGTGAAGCGACAACGCGACTTAATCTGCGGGTAATAAGCGCCGGCCATTGCACAAGTCGCGACCGCCAATCGTCGTGCGCCGTTCTCGTCCACTAGGGCTCAATAGGTGGCACTATTGGTGCTCAAACAAGCGCACGACATCGAATCAACCTTGTCAGCGAGGGCAGCACAACCTAGGACCTGTCCTGGGGATGTCAGAGGGAAGAAAGTACTGATTCTTACCCCCAGGCCAATTCCATTTTCTCGACCCCAGCTTTTATTTGGTGCCATGACCGAAAATATCGCAGCATGTGAGCTTTTATGGACCATATTTGTGTTAACAACTCTATAGGGAGCTATATCGGTGCAGAAATAGGTGAAGGCTAGGTGGTGGTCGGGAAGGCTGGAACTGCAGAGTACAAGCTGGCTCAGCTGGAACTTAGCAAAGCTCCTGCTGTACATGCTTTTGATAAGTCTCCGATGACCTCTCATCTCTCACTCATAATATTATGATGAACACACGGGCTAAGAAGGGGTCGGTGGGCGGGAGAAGGAAACAACTAAAAGCTACCCATTCTAGTTATAATGGTTGGGCAAGCTTTCCAATTAAATGACTTCAGAGTATATAATTCCAGAAATAAAACATTTGGCCCAGAGTAAATAAAGGGGAAGTTTGCACAACTAACACAACCCAAAGCATCAATTCAATGCACAATATATAATATATAGGCTCATAACAGTATAATCCTCGAATCTAATAGATCATGCATAGCATCTCTGCCCATGTGTCACATGCATATCAAATCAAGGAAACGTACTGCTAGTGTACACCCCTATACGCTAAACATACGCTTTCATTGCGCTTCGTCCGATCATTAGTGGTGAACGGTTAGTGCACCAGCGGAAAGAAAGTAGATTTTCAGTTATAGAACATCTGGCGCAAAGTAAATAAAGGGTAAATTCACACAAGTAACGCACTTCCCAAAACATTTATTCAATACGCGCATAACCGAAATCTAATATAATCCTCATAATGCCAAATGTGTAGCATCTCTACCCACGTGTCATTTATTTGAAAATGAGCACTGTCATGTACTTTTAAAATCAAGTTACTGGAAAGGTACTGGTTACTGGATAGCGTACACACACACGTAACTTAAACTAAAATACAAGCTTTCATTGCACACTAAAACAATCATTAGCAGGGATTTTGCGCCGCAGAGGACTCTTTTCTACTAAATTAAGTGAGACTCGCATGCTAATCAGCTTAGTGGACAAGGCCCTTAAAACTAGTAAAAGTGGAAATAGCGTAGGTGATCAATAGCCCATTGACACAGTTATATATATGTGTGTGTGTTTGTATCATTGGCTAGCAAATGAACGTTTTCCTTTTCAAGAGTGAGCGAAAAGAAAAACATAATACCATCACAGGAGTGTGTAAAATATAATAATATAATAAGTAATCTCGTGTGAATAGTATTTTTCTTCGGAACGTAATGGATTAGTTAGAACTCAACCACTGGTGTAATTTCACTGGAAAAATAGTGTATTCAGTATACTCAACATTACATCAAACTAGATGCTCATCTAAGAAGGTCCTGATGGAAAGATATAGTTTCCATTTACTTCGTTTCACATTAAGATAAAGCTATCGCATGTGACGTCTTTAAATTTCATTTATACATTATTAAGTAAGTTAAGATGAAAAATAAGGTATAAAACAGCTTTGCTTTTTACACAAGATTAAAGTAGAAATTGATATCATCTGTACAATTATGTTTAAAAGCCTTCCCAAACTGAATGTGGCTTTTACATTCTACCATCTCACCTCTCTAAATAAACACGATGTTCATTAGACAGGTACCTACCTCATCATAACTCAATATTTCAAACTCATCTCGTCTCATTACTTCATCCATTATAATAATCATCCAGCGTCCACTGTGTGATGTTGTATAACCTATAGTTAAATTTGTAATTTACAGCTAAATTTCTTTTATATGTTTAAAATCTTCTGGAATACTTCTAAAAACATTCTTAGTATGAAAGTAATATATTATCTCGATATAAAAATATAGATTTCTACAGGGCACGACGAAAACCACCCCTGGGATGAGAGTGTAATTTATTGTTGCTAAATTCCCGAGTAAAACATGTTAAAAAATAGGGATGTGAAGTGTGGATCCACGCTACGTACGGATCCACGCTAAGTTACGCTTACAAGTTTCCTTCGGTCATTGTTCGGCTTGGCAAATTATCCCACGCATTTTGTTAACTTTTTTCAAAAGATTTTTTCTACAAAAAAATCTTGCGCTTTCAAGATTAAGTTACTGGAAGCGCACAGATAGTGTACACAGCTATCCTTAATTAACATACGCTTTCATTGCGCTAAAAATATCTTTTGCCGATCAGTAGCTGGGAGACGGGGCTCACAGGGGGGGGGGGGGGGGGGGAGGTGCGGGTCGGTTGCTTTACGCCCTGTTTTGACACCATACATTGGTATATATATATTTGGACCTATCCGGGCGAGAGGAAACACCCTGCTCTTTTCGAATATTAGCAATGGTTCTTTTGCATGTGTATAATCATAGGCAGCTATACACATGGCCGGCCTTTGGTATCACGGTGGGCCGTGCGGTGGGGGGGGGGGGGTGCTTTACACCCTGTTTTGACACCATACTATCGTATAGTATATTTGGACCTATCCGGGCGAGAGAGGAAACACGCTAATTTTAACGCCATGAGATACCCTACCCGTTTTGTTTGTTAGCAATGCTTCTTTTACATGCATTAGCCATAGCCATCTTTTATATCTTTTATCAAATTCACATGGCCGGCTAACGCGCCAGTAGTATTACACCATTCATGAACTCTAGTATATATACTTACAAATTATCAAAACGGTTTTGTTACCTTTGCTTGAAAAAGGGTAATCTGTCACGATCGTTTAATAATTATGTTGAATTGTATTTAAACTACGCCGACCAAGAACAAATAGAAGTATGAGTAGGCCACACGATAGAGGTGCCAAATTATGGAATAAACTCCCCACTGGCACAGGAAACATTGACTCGCACTTTTAATTTGTACCTATAACGAGATTGTATAAGTTTGAATTAGACTTTGACTCATTGGATTGACTTTATATTAATTGCTGGTATCACTAGGAATGAATATCATGCTTTTAAAAGTGATATATATGTCATGTGTACGACACCAAATCTGTCATTTTAACTTTAACTTTAACATTGGTATACGTATAGTATCACTGATTATTAGCCCTTGTGGATGACTTTTTCTTTTCTCTTTTTGTCAGTGGACACATGAAAATATTCGCGTTATGAGGATGTGTATATTTTCATTATTTTCTATATTGATTGACCTGAAATGTAACTCCAGTAGATATTGATAAAGCCTAAATAAAACATATTTGAAACAAACAAAACAAACAATGTTGGCAGCCCATCCAAATTAGGATGTGGGGTCCCAATAGCGTGAAACCGTGGTGCTCTTTTGCGCCGGCTCAAGGGAATGATAAAGCCACTAATTGACATTTCCATATCCACGCACGTTGTCAAAACAATAATGGCGTTATACAGTATTTTGACCACCGCCATGAATTAATTTTGCATGACAAGAACCACTGTTAAACTTAAACTGATCATGAACTGGTATGTGAGTTATCGTATCTTCATACTACATACCAAACTCCCATTGGGTTAATGTATGTTCACTTTCAAATGAATAGCTCCTATAGATGTGAAGACATTTGCAAATTGAACCTCTTTGATGGAGTGGCCATTCAAGAAAAAAACCTCAGCCGGATTGTGCCAATTGACTCACGATTGCCTAGTGACCTTTTAATTGCTAATTATACTGTGATTGCTTCGCAACAATTAACAGCGATTCATCTCAATTTATCCCTCAGCAGCTAGCGTTGCTTGTAAAAAAAAACGGAGGATGTATCCCGGTTGACACAACAGCTTATTTCATCTACCCTTAACGACCTACCTGACCAAAGACATTGAGACAAACTCAAATGCACCAACCCGCATTGGTTAATTTGGGACCACAAACCATCTAACAATTTTTGTTCATTCTGAACTCGTGCTGGGTGTAGAACCAAACAAGAATTGTACTCTAGGACGTCGCAGAACCATTTGTAGGGAGCAGCGACCAAGACAATGCATATTGGAGGTAATGAGGCATTATGCACTCGGTGTAATTACATGGACCTTATCAGTAGCATCTTGTCAGGGAGTGTAATTGTCTTGAAGATGGGCCCACCCTGTCTCCGAGATGAGATCTTAAGGTAAATTGCCACCTACGTAGCCTCAGAGCTACAGGGTAAACCGAGCCCTAGGGATATGTGGACTCGTTGGCTCGACAAAGCAGGCTACTTGTCTGAAACAACAGGTCCGGCACCTGTTGTTGATATGTAAAGTGGACACGTGTACACCAAATTGAGATTTAATCATTAATGTCAGATGTTATTCTGACGAATGAATCAAAATCTTGAGATTGATTCCAAATAATCAAACATGATCCGCTCTGTTCCTCCCAGGTCTTAATCATAATAGTTTTGGAAAGGGACATCTGGACCACATCAAATACTATAAATAGAGTTGGTTTAACGAAGTATTCATCGCGACAAAGAGCTGTGTGCTTTAGTACTAGTCGCGACTTTAGTATTAATTGAAAATATTCTTGGTAATGAGTACTGCTTTTACAAAGACTAAGAAAATAACCAGTGCATAGGGTCTTCCATTACCTTCCATTGTTACAGTTGTGGTAATAGAAGATGTATAGAATGTGGATTTCCTAGTATAAGTCTATATTATACTGATGTTGCTTTGAAGTGACATATGGTGTAGTATGTGGTATGCATTAGATTTTAAGCAATTGCTTTTTCTCCTTGTATAAATATATAACGGATTGATTGACAATTACTTTTGTGGTGTTACCAACCTAAAGTTATTTAATGCCCGTTCTAGATAGAATTAACGCTTCTTTTGTCTATATGCGAGATAAGATAAGACTATGTGTGTATGACATTGTACATGTAAAATGTTATTTAGTCATTCACAAACATGAACGATTCTTTTTACAAATTGCGTGCATGCATATATTGTATTAATGAGAGGCAAAGAAAGTAAAGTAGTATGAATTGTTGCTCGTTACGACGCTTATATTAGTGTTTATAAATGTCTCAATCGTCTTTAAACTTTTTTAATTGGAGATAAGATATTTCGAAGCTTTATCATTTTAATCTGAACGAGATAATACTCATAAAATGCAACATGATTTCGAGTAATGTATCCGTATGTCAATTGTCAGTGCGATGACACACTCCTGGGTGATCCTGTCAGGACATTAAATAAGGGGGAACATAAGAAAATGGTATACATCCAACTTAATTAAAATACGCCGCCATACACCTCAGTCATTAAGTTATCAAGTCAAGTCAAATTGGAGATGCGCTGATTGTTATTGGTTTTAATGTTACCATGTATATCTCAATTAAGATTTGGAAAGAATTTGGAAATTATTCTGACCTTTTAAAATGTTTATCAGCAGTTCAGATTTCAGCACTTTAGTATAAAGATACCAAAATCAGTATGCAACTTTTATTTAGTTTCTTAAGTAAATAGTCAAAGCTGTTCTCGGAGTTTGAAAGTGTACTTTGGCAATAAATATATTTTTGTTTGAACGTTTCTATATACGTACATTTGTATATGTGTGTCTCATCCTTTATTTTAATGAGGATTTCTATGTAGCTTAGAGAAAAGACTATCTGTATCTATCTGTATCTATCGTATACGATATCTGCGTTGCAGGTTGTAAATTTTTGCTAAGATAGAAATATGTGATTTCCTACAGTTAAGTATAACCCACATACAATCAGTTATTTCTTTAAAGAAACACCCAAAGTCGATTGTCACTTTTCTCTTAAGGTTGTTACAATATAGTTGAGCTGTTCTCATATGACGGAATTATGCATTCTGCAGTGACCAGAAAAACCCCCATCTATAAATGAAATGGAGCCAGTTAGAGGATGTTCCGCAAGCAGGTTAGATTGTAAAAATGGAAAATGATGTATAAACGTTCATTTCACGAGGTCGAGCGTGAGTGGGGATCCCTGATCATTCCTTTCATAGAGCCCTCACATACCATGATCACTGGGGCCCGGAGGGGAACTTGTCATGTTGTAATTGCTCACGTCAAGAAGAGCATTCCAGAGCAACGTTTAAGAGCCCAACACTCTCAGTCATAAAGTAACGGTTATTTCATGTCAGCAATTAGTGTGAAGCTAATTACAATTAAGAGGGGTCGTGATGCATGGACAGACAGGGGAGTAGACAGCCAAAAGCCCTGGAGGTTCATTTCATGTACTTTCAGGTTGGTCGGCCGATTTGTAGTTGAGAGCAGGGAACACATCTTTAAGTCACCCAACGGACTTGCTTCGTCTATAATTTTAATTGATCCGGATCTAACTTAGATCCAACAAGATGTATAATTCAGATAAAAATTAAGATATTGCTTGATTATTCTACGTTGATGGTACAACAAGAAAATTTAAGCCCATCTCAGTTAATTAAGGCATAGCGCTTACATACCTCGGCTAATATTATAAACTCTATCATTAAGGTGTGGACGAATAGCTTCTTCAAACTATACTGTGATACTCATGTGGAATATCTTTCCCAACGAATGTATTTTTTTCACGATAGCATAGCTACTCGAGAGTTTCAGAAATTATCGACATAATATTCAAACATATTTTTCTTTAAGATAAACATGCGACACACACATAACGGTGGGATTTTGATAGGGCTTTTATCTAATTGGTATATCACATGTTATTCAGTACGCGTGCAATTTCTGTTATTCTTGGGTGAGGAATATTTTGAAGCCGGTGATGGCAATGCCGTTAATTTCATAATAAGCCCATTACACTGTAGTTTGGGTACATGCTACCATTCACAGCTTAATTCATGACCTAGGACTTACAGCGACCCTCCCCAGATCAGTTATAAGAGACGTGCAGGGGTTATACGAGCAAGGTTGCTTGCAGTCAGCCTGAAGTCCGCAGGAGATACAACTTAAATGATTTTATGCTCATAAATCTGCAATCATGATTTCTTGAAACAAATTTTCACAATTTTCCTGGCATAGCTTATTAATCTCATTATAATTATATTTATGTGATTACAGTGGACATGTCTTAAAGGTACTCTGATCCTGGCAGGGGTAAACAACAATATAAAGTACGGTACATTATTGTCTCGACCTGTATATTTGCGCTGAAAGTCTAGTTCACAGAGTTTAATTAGCGTCTCCTTAAAGTTCGAGCCATTGCCATTGTTGGGCAAATATTGTTCGTATCTAATAGTTCTAGGTTATGTAAAATTGCCAAATATAAAAAAAATTAACCGAATGAATGCTTTGACCAACATTCAGAATCAGTATACAGGAAAGTTCCATGACTGAGCACGATAATACTATTATACTCCATCAGTATACACATCAGACTAAAGAACTGCGCACAAACTTATATTTCATGTGATGATATGTGACTATAGTTGCGCTCGACCGAGAACAACACGTGTATAATGAATGCAAAGGTACATCCATATCGTCATGAAATAAAATCATCTCGGTCTTGCGCTGAATCAACGCTAATAAAACAAAAATAAGCATTGATATTACTGGGTTTTGGCTGATGACGTCCCCACTTCATGTTTCAGGGCGATTATTCTTCATCGAGGTACCAAATAAGAAGGTACTAGAGCCCTCCAGCATGCCTTTTTGAAAAGTCACAACCTGTTGGACACACTCAGGTGCCACATTAAGACGCCAACATACCAACAGATATCTACTCAAGTTGGTTTATGGCATCAATTTTGCTAATAATCGCCCCTGTCGCTCTTCCTCAATTGTCCCTAACAAGGCATTCTCCTGGTCTGGCCAGGTACGGAGTGAGTGGTATATAATCTGCAAGATTAGTTGCATACCGGCCCTAGACAAGTCAGATAGGTGGGACATTCTGACAGCTGACGGGAATCCAAGTTATTACATCTGAAAGGAATTGCTACAGACCATGGAAATGGAAAGGCAACCATCTGCTGTGTTAAGAGCATTCCCAGCTAAGTTCCTGAAATAATCCTAATCATATTATTCCAGCGAAACAGCAAGCTTTCCCACCCTAATGTAAGAGGCTGTTCATCTACATTTAATGGATTATTTGGAATGGTCAGATAATTTCAAGTCCTTTCGCATTGTAGGAATAGACCGGTGGTCAATCCATTTGGATGGATAAATAAGAGTTAATTAACTTCCTAGCTAGTCTATTTCAAGGTTTCAACTATTAGAGATTGATTGTGTAACATCCTCTCCATACGCTGATATGATTCTAGCTCACTTGATTCCTTCCGATAATTATCAATTGTAGATGAGCACAGAAAATTAGTAATAAGGACCCCATTCAAAATATATGATTATTCTAGAATGTGTTCATGAATGCATACAAAATAAGTGTTTTTTTAATAGCACAGAAATACTTTTGCAGTTAGATTTATGGACTTACATAATACAACAAAAAGACGCAAACATTATCAGGATACTATGAGCAAGAAGGGTTGGGGGTTCTAATATAAACCCTATTAGGTATACACCAGATCCCATCTTTTTTGCCTATATTTAGCTCTTAGAATTTGGGATGAATTCTGGTGATAAATGACCTAAAAAAGGCACAGTAATTAGTGATGTAGGAAACGACTTAAACTTGCATGGTCTATAGGGTTGAGGGGCAATGTGGATATCTTAGGACAAGTAGCAAATATATTGAGCCGTCCATCCTAACATCCCAAACCCAAAAGCAGTCATCTATTCTGAACTGATATATTATACTCATTTCCAGCAATTTAGGACTACGTGTACATGTACTCTGCAATCCCGGTAATCAGTAGTACTGGCGCTAAGCTTCTTGGTGGAGAAATTATTTCACGAGAATAGGGTAATCATCACATTTTACGTTGGTCTGCTGGACAGTGCAGGATGTCTGGGGTGTCGCGGTCACTTTCACAGCCCTGAAGTTCCCACACACAATAAGTATAGAGCTAACTACCATGCGGGATATATACTCCGGAACCAGTCCAACGGTTTAAAAACAACTGTAGCAAACGGTACTATTCACCGAGCTGATTGTTAATATGCTACATGAGTGGAATATAGCAGTTAATAACTTCTTTCAATCATATTATACATAATAATATTATAATATGTGTTAATTACATATTCGTTTATATGTTATCATGCTGTTCGACATAAAATATAATAACAAGAAATAACGTTATATGGAACGGGTTGTGGCTATTTATAAAAGTCATTTCAAAAGAAAAAGCTTTATAATGCAATTACAAGAGTGACTATAGACATTGAAAGATCGACAAGACTAAATGCGTACACGCGTTTGATTGGGTTATTATACTATAGTGTGCTCAGCCATGCGTTGCCAAACAACAGTTGCGATGTTTTTGCTTTCCCTCAAATGTCAGGGGCAGAAAGGTGTTCTCTGCATATCAACTTCATCCCAAGCGAACAGTGTGAATTGTCAATTTACGAGGTAGACTAGATTAGTATAGAAAATTCAAGATCATCTACATACAGGAATGGATTTGTAACTAAAATTCGTTTATAACATGTATACCTGTTCGTATTACAAAAATAAATCAACATTGTATTTGGAATTTGAAGCTCAATGAATAGGAGCGCTGATATATACATGAAGACGTCTTCAAGTGTGTTTTTGTATACTGTTATGGTGTGTTTATCACGGAAGTCCACCTGCCTTTCTGTTTCAAAATGACCACGGGAGCTGTACTCACGGCCGTCTTGCATAACGAGACTATACGTGTATTGTATAGGAAGTAGAACCTCCAAATCTAAATTTTCCGTTCCCTCCGTCTTCATTATATGTATGTCAGATTGGTCTCTTCCTTCGTCCCCTCTTTTGCAGTTCAACATTACAAATAACAGTGTCTTATCTTCAAAGCTCGCCGCTAGCTGGGGTCGTTATTCGCTGACCAAGAAGCAACATACGGAAAGCCCAGCTCCGATGACAATAGTCACCCATAGGGAAACCTATTGTGATCGCTCCCCCTTTTTAACGGGCATTATTAACACTGCTTTAAAGAGACACCGTAGAGCTAATCTGGCTGATTTGAACAGTGCCGCTTTTTTAATTGATAGCGACGGGGATGGTCCGAAAAGATAAGGAGTACTGTAATTCTAGGTGTGAAAGGACTGGTAGATAATGCCTGAATGGGCACAGAAGGAAGTTGGGAGGTCTTGGTAGATATGGTCCGATTTCAGGGAATGGAATGTGGATATCAATCCGTTTGAGGTCTTAATATTATAAAGGTGTACCGGAATTGAGTCAGTAGCTTTTGTTAGTAATCTGTCCAAGCAACAAGTATAGAGCGATACTCGATCGTTCGCCCAACTGCTTATTTTAGTCTGGATGGTTTCAACGAAGAATGGGGACAATTACAATACCCCAGATAGGCCTATATATAAACGACCTATATCTAATAAAATCAATTTTATACCAATATTTCCAATGTATCTCAACACATTCACGTGATTTCTTATTTTTAATCACATGATCCCATGAGGCACATTTCTTAAATCCTGTCCTTCATACAGCAGTAAACTATTATATAAAGAGAAATCCCCGCCTGCATGGCCTGGGCGGGGCCGAATTTCTCTGACATCCCCCTACCCTTACCCCGGGGGTGGGGTGGGGATGGGCTTTGCAATTGACATATGTGCATTATGCGAACTGGCGAAACATTAGTATCCTGAGTATACAATAGTACAGCAGACATGTTTCTTGTTCGCGTCAGTTCCATTTTCAGCCTAATATTCACGCCTTAGAGAAGTTCAAAATGATTTTTTAAAAAAACCCAATGAAACTTGAAAGCAACACCAATGTCTAATATTATATGAAAGGAAAAAAAAGTGCCTTAAACGTTGTAAAGTGATGCTCGCGGATGAATCTATGGGTTGAGAAATAAAATAAGACTGTATAATTTGGAATTTTTCTTTAATGTGAATGTGAACGATATAGCACATGTAACGATGATAATTTTTCTGTAGAATCTTATTTACTTGGTCATGGCAACGCACGAAATATAACTGCATCTTGTCAGTCATGCGTCTTTCTTTATACAAATAATAATTGTTAAACTGTTTCAGCCAATAAAATATTTTTAAAAAAAAAAAAAAAAAAAATATATGCTAGCAGTAGCCAATGATTATATAATCCCGTCATATCCAGTGCGTATACTAGAGAATGTTATTCCCGGTGGTGAAAACTCGGAAAAGTATTCAATAGAGGATTTGCATGTCCACCATCTTGAATCTCGATTTGGGAGTTGTATGTCAGTGCTAAACCTATATATAGAAACATGCTATGATCAGCATGGAATATTTAACAGTGATCTCATGTAGCCATGTGTTTTACATGTTTCCACAAAGCAACATCTCATCTTTCCCATCATACATTTGGTTTTTATAGATCATTTACACAAGCTATGGTATTGGTGAACATATCCATGCATTTTTTGATAACAATGTTGCTAAATATTTGTATGTCAGACCTGAGCTGACCTGAGCTGAATCCACCCCAGCATGCACGTAATAGAAACGCAGAGAGAGACATGCAAATCCCCTAGATATATTATATTGTAGGCAAAAGTATAAGACACCCCTCTAGCCCCAGCTGACCTTAATTAGTATTCATGGTTAATGACATGATTAGTGATTTATTGATGAACCTGATTAGTGTAACAATTATAATGTGTAGTGATAGGAGCTAATGATCGGATGGGACAGGGCCTTCGAGCCTCTGGGGTGGGACCCTCTGCCTGCATGCACCTGTGAAAAGGGATGTGTATGTGAGAGAGAGAGCTGTGAGAGAGAGAGAGCTGTGAGTAGGTAGAGCCTGTGAGAGGCTCAGCCCTTCTTGTCTCTGCCAGCCTGGTTTCTTGGCCTTTCACGATCCTTTGTCCTGCAACCATTCACGATTCTGTACCCTGTCTAAACCGTGATAGCCTCCTATAAAAGGGGAAGATGATTGTTAGCTTTAGAACACTTCTTGCTGTACCTTGGATCTGTAACCATTGCTGTAGAAACGGCTCCCTTTACTATGGGGAGGCTGGACTCTGTTATTTTGGAAAGACTGTGAATCCTTTACTATAGGATGTTGGACTCTGTGTATGTGAAGATATACCAGCATGTGTGTCAATCCTAGATTGTGGGATGAGTGTGGACTCTGTATTATCATGGAACATACCTCGCTGTAACCTCTTGACCATGTGGACATATGTGAAAGCCTTATAGGAAATAAAACCATGAGATACCTGCAACCATAACCAATTAGTCTCTTTTCACCCTGTCGGGCTGACCAAGCAGTCGCCGCTCCTCACCGCGCTGAGACACGCCTCCGCTCGTGACCTTGATTAACTGAATTAATTGGTGGAAGTAACCAATTATGAACTCGACCGATTGCGACGCTACCAACTCTCAAGAGGGTCGGGAGGAGTTAATCGCGGGTCAAAGTGGGCTAACGACTTTTAGAAATACGGAAGTCAACAGTGGTGGCCGGCGGTGGGATCCGGAAACAACCAGTGCTAAGTCATCGGAAACGGATTCTCACCCCATAGCCCTGTCTCCCTCTCTGGAAGTTACGCTGAACCCCAGATTGGAAGAAGAGTGGAGATCTCACAGGCCGGTGAGGGGCAGTCGGGTCGGCATGATGAGGGCAGAGGAGGATGATCTACTGGACATTACACAAGGACAGAGGAGAAGATATGAAGAACAGCGACCGGGCAGAAAGGTCAAAGCCCTCGCTAGGACATACAACGGCTCGACGTCCCTGAGTGATTTCTTGAATCACTTTCGTGTAATAGCAGATTTGAATGACTGGTCCGCCAGGGAGTGTGCTCTTTACCTGGGAGCAAGCCTTGATGGGTCAGCATTGGCTGTCCTCGACAGGGTGGATCTGGAAGCTAGAGATGCATTTGCGCGACTGGTGGCTGAGCTGGAGAAACGATACCAGCCGGCTGACCAGTTGGCGCTCTACAGAACTCAGTTGAGACTGAGGAAGCAAAGCAAGGAGGAGTGTGTGAACGACTTGGCAGATGACCTGGAGAGAATTGTCCGTCTCGCCTACCCACGAGTGGATAGGGAAGTCAGGGAAGATCTAAGCAGAGATGCATTGATATCTGCCATGAAAGATGAGAAAATGAGGCAGTGGGTTGTACAAGCGCGACCTACATCATTCGCAGAAGCTAGAGCAGCTGCTCTCCATGCTGAGGCCTTTCACCAGGCAGAGAGGGATAGACATGGAGCTCCCAGAGGCCAAGGTCAGGTGAGGGTGGCCACCAGTGACCCGCCACCACCTCCTCATGCATCAGCTCTGGAGGAGGTGCTCGGGAAAATATTGGAAAGATTGGCAAAAATGGAAGCTAATGGCAGGCCTCCAAGGAATGACAATAGGAGTGGATGTTACCAGTGTGGTGAGCGGGGGCATTTTAGAAGAGAGTGTCCCCAGCGTGTGAAAGACCAATCTTCACAGCAACAGGGAAACGGACGTGGGCAGTGAGCAGCCGGGACACTGCCCAGGTCACCACCGGTCAGGGGGAAGAATGGATAGCCATACCAGGACGATGGGAACCAGCAATGGCGGGTGTGGTGGTGGATGGACTATGTGGTGGAACTAATGTTCAGTGGCTCGTGGACACGGGAGCCTGCACCACTATTATGAGTGATTATGTTTGGAGTAGAATGCAGGATCCACCACACCTGAGACCCTCCTCAGTCAGAATAACAGGAGTCGGGGGAGCACGAGTGGATGTGCTGGGGGAGGCTATGGTTGAGGTGGATTTTAAGACTCTCCAGGTGAAAATGTGCGTGATAATAGCCAGACTGGACCAAGAGGGCATTTTAGGCATGGACGTGATGAGGGCAAGGAGGGGACAGGTGGATACTGACAAAGGGACTCTCTGGTTGACGAGAGTGGAGGTATCTAAGCCCCAGCGCCTGGAAGGCTATGCATATGCCGCACAAGGGACCACAGTCGATGCAAAAAGTAGAACAAGGATCAACGTACACTGGAGTGCACCTCGGTGTGGGAGTTTCTCAGTACATCCAGCAGAAAACAAGCTGGTAGTCTTGGAAGATAAAGACCTTCTACCTGATCTTAGAGTGGCTAGATCTCTCCATTACCTCCAAGGGACAGGGGGTGTGGTTGAGGTGCTGAACACCAGTTCTCAGGATGTGTGGATCCCACAAGGATGCAGAGTGGGAGGGTGGGAGGAGGGCGAGGAGAGCAGATCACCCCACCGCGAGGAGCACACAGACTGGAGACAGCCACAAGGTGGTGGAGAGGCAAATGTGGTGGGAGGCGCACTGGACAGTCAGCGCAACAACCAAGTAGTATATGGAATGATGCCTTTGCCTCAGGACGTGGGCCGGGCAGAGATGACAGGGCACGTGAGGGGAAGTGCAAGAGGACACCAGACCCCCCTCACTGACTCACAATGGGATCAACTGCACAGGGAGTTGTGGGAAAGGACTGACCACAACATGGTAAAGGGTTATGAGACCCAGGTCAGTGCCCTTTATGAGAAACACAGGGACGTGTTCTTGGCAGATAATGGAAGTATAGGGAGAACAGACCTTGCCAAGCACGTGATTGAGACTGGAGATCACCCTCCTATTCGGCACAGGCCAAGGAGGGTACCCATACACCGGAGGAAGATAGTGGAAGATGAACTGGACAAGATGCAAAGGAGTGGGGTGGTCGAGCCGGCCTATGGGCCATGGGCTAGCCCAGTGGTGCTAGTCAGAAAGAAGGACGGGGGGTGGAGGTTTTGTATAGACTATAGACATTTAAATAGGATCACAAAGAAAGATGCCTACCCCCTCCCCCGCATGGACGACACCCTGGACATGCTGGGAGGCGCCTGTGTTTTCTCAACGCTTGATCTGGCCAGTGGCTACTGGCAGGTCGAGATGGACCCAGGTAGCAAAGAAAAGACCGCCTTCTGCACCCACCAGGGATTATACCAGTTTACTGTGATGCCCTTTGGCCTTGTTAATGCTCCCTCCACTTTTGAGAGATTGATGGACACTGTGTTGGCGGGGTTGGTGGGCGATGAGTGCTTGGTGTACCTGGATGATGTGATATCCTACGGGAGGGATGTGCCCGAATGCATAGAGCGACTGGGGGCTGTATTAGAACGTATGGCAGCCGCAGGACTTACCATCAAACCCAGTAAATGTCAGCTATTCCAAGCCTCTGTGGCATTTTTAGGCCACATCGTTTCTGGGCAGGGAGTTGCTACTGACCCTGCCAAAATAAGCATTGTCCGAGACTGGCCGACCCCTGCCTCTAGGGAAGCATTACGTAGCTTCCTGGGGTTTTGCTCATACTATAGGGCCTTTGTGAAGGATTTTGCCACCATCGCCTCGCCCTTGTTCAGACTCACTAAGAAAGATACGGCCTACACCTGGACGCCAGAGTGCCAGGAGGCCATGACACGACTGAAGCATGGCCTCTGCACTGCTCCTGTGCTGGGTTTCCCGGATGTACACGCTCCCATGTTGGTGGATACGGATGCCAGTGGGGTGGGACTGGGCTGTGTCCTGTCTCAAGTGGTCAACGGGAAAGAGAGGGTGCTTGGTTACTCTGGAAGGACACTGACAAAACCAGAGAAAAATTATTGTGTGACCCGACTTGAGCTGCTAGGGATGATTTATGCTGTGAGAAAGTATCGCTCCTATTTGGTGGGAGGACATTTCACCATTAGAACTGACCACAGTGCCCTCAAGTGGCTGCTAGATATGAAAGAACCAGAGGGCCAGTTGGCGAGGTGGATAGAAGAACTCGCCACCTATTCGTTCAAAGTGGTTCATCGGCCGGGCCGGAGGCATAACAATGCAGATGGCCTTTCAAGGGTTCCATGTGGTCAGTGCAAGCGATTGGATCATGCAGACCTACCCACGCCGGAGGAGGGGCGCGGGAGGGCGGTGAGGACGATCACGTGGGACGCTGGAAACCGGTGGCACAGCGGGCAGCAAGCGAATGACCCTTTGTGTATACTACTCACGGAAGCAGTGAGAAATGAACGGGCCCCAACTGAAGCAGAGAGGGTCCCCGGGAGAGACTGGGTGTGGATGGTGCAGCATTTTGAGTCTCTGGCTCTTCAGGGAGGTGTACTGGGCACCTGGAGGTGGACACCTGGAGGAGGCCGAGAATGGAAGGTCTATATACCTCAGGGGGCGAGAGAGAGTTACCTGGAGCAGATGCATGCTCAACCATTGGGAGGTCACCTGGGGAAAGATAGGACGTTGAACAGAGCACGAAAATCAGCTTATTGGCCCACCCAGAATCAGGACGTGGAGCTATATGTGTCTACCTGTGAGAGATGCCAACAGAGGAAACCGCCCCCTAGAAAACGGCGGGCACTGATGGCTGACCGTCCCATCAGAGGCCCGTGGGAAGAGATAGCCATGGACATAACAGGGCCATTTCCCAAGACTCCACGTGGAAACAGATATGTGCTCGTGGTCTGTGACATGTTTAGTCGTTGGTGCGAGGCGTTTCCAATACCTGATTTCACTGCTAGGACTGTGGCTGAGGTGCTTGTCACGGAGATAGTGTGTAGATATGGTACTCCAGCTGTCTGGCATAGCGACCAAGGAAGGAATTTTGAATCATCTTTATTCCAAGAGGTGGCTGAGTTGCTCGGCATATGGAGGACTAGAACGACGGCCTATTACCCAGCCGGAAATGGAATTGTTGAGAGATTTAATAGGACACTTGGCACGATGATATCAGGCCTAATTGATGAGGAGCAAACTGGCTGGGATCAGCTATTGTCATTTGTCACCAGTGCATACCGTTCCACCTTGCACAGAGCTACGGGTTTTACCCCAAATTTCCTGGTGCTGGGGAGAGAAAATACAATGCCCTGGGATGTTGTTTATGGGCCTCCAGCTGATTCACCCCCACTCACAACAAGCGAGTATGCGGTTGGTCTCTTGAGGCGCCTGGAAGTGGCTCACAAAGCAGCCTTCAAAGAATTAAAATTGACGCGATTAAGGCAAAAAGAGTATTGTGATAAAAGAGCAAAACATACATCTTATTCAGTGGGCGATATGGTGTGGGTATATCAGCCCATAAAGAAGTTGGGGAAGGCTCCAAAGTTTACTCGATTCTGGACCGGCCCCTGGAGGGTGTTGGAGGTGCTTAGTTCTGTAATTTACAGAGTGCAAAAAGGGAAGAAAAAGAAGGTCGTTCATGGAACGAATTTGAAAAAAGCCTTTGTGGGGAACAGAGTGGCTCACACCATTTCACGAGCTAGGGTGTTGTGCCATGTTACACCAGGCCCATTTGCTCCAGACCATGACGGAAGGGCTACAGCTGCTGTGCCCTTGTGCTTGGGGCCAGGGAGACAACTGGAGGGGGAGGGTGTTCCCGTGAATACAGTAAGAAGTATGTCTCACAGACAAGAATGGAGAAAGACCGTGAGGAATGGTGGGGGAGGGGGTCCTGTGAACTCCTGCCCACCCAGCCCCAGCAAGACCCTCCAGTGGGAAGACCTCAGCCTCTTCAGACGTGATCCAGGGGAGGGGGTTTTTAAAAAATATAAAAGGGCAAGAAGCCCTGTGAGTGAGCCACTCTTACTTCAAATGGAGAACGGAGAACCCCAACGATACCCCTGCGATCAACCTAACTGCAACTGGTCAACCATCAGAAAGAGTCGGCTAACAGACCACAGGCGGACTCACGAGACCCTGACCATTGGATTTAAGTGTGACACCTGCCCAAAGGTGTACAGGTACGGGAGGACAAGCGACATGAAGACCCATAAGCGCAGCAGCCACGGCGCTGGACCCGAGGCGGAGGCTGGCCCCACCCAGGTCATAGTGGTGACCAAGGAAAAGCCACTGGAGGGGAGGATAGCCACGGCGACTGAGACTGGTTGGTACCAGTCAGGATACCGGCGAATAGAGGATGTGCCAGCACCCAAAAGGAGGAGGGCTGAACGTGAGGAGAAGCCCTACAACCCCACCGTAGAGGCCCTCACACCCCCACCAGCCACCCAAGCCAGCGGAGACGAGCCCCAAGGGGAGGTGGTGCGGGGTGAGGTCAGGCTGGCCTCTAAGGGCATCCGTATGAGTAACTCGCCACAAAGGAGTCCCTCACCTGGCGACAGTAGCAGTGACCGGCTAATCGTGTCAGAAACGGTCTCTGAAGAGACCACAGCGGAGGAGGAACATGAAGGGCCCACACCCCCTCCCACCCTGACACCACAGCACCCCCAGGTGACCCACGAGGAGACCACGAAGGTCCTGGCCTGGCTACAGACCTGCCCACCTGGAGGAGGGTCTCATACAAGCAGTGAAACGACCAGCACCCTCTCCTTGGACAATGTGTCAGGCTTGGCGCTGCCCCCTGGATTTGGAGAGCCCTCAGCCATGGACTGTGATCCCCAGCCCCTCGCCATCCCTACCCCTCACCTGAGAGTGGGTGGATCGGGACCACCGGCCCCCTCCCTCCCCCTGAGCACAGGATTGGATGAACCTGCGGATGCTCCTCCCCCTGCCTCCCTCAGCACCCCCTCACCTGGAGGGGATAGGAGCATGGGAGCCGATCGACTAGACCATTCACTGGAAGTCGACTTGGAAGCACTGTGGCAGATCCCCTCGCTGAACTTGGTCCACACAGCAAGTACTGTCTCGGAGATAATGGCCTGGAGAGAGAGAGGAGCACAGCATAGCCTCCCCCAGGTCTGTCACCGCCGCTCTGCCTCCATTTGCAGTCCTCTGCCTGACCACCCTATGGACACAGGCAGACCAGAGGCCTCAGCCAGCCAGCCTCTCCCTCCCCCCGGCCAGGACAGCGAGGACCCAACCCCCAGGACACCACCCAACCCCAACCCCGTGCCACGAAGGTCAGCCTCCGTGCTGAAGAGGCCTTTTGCCAGCAGGCTAGAGAAATTCCATCTACCTGGAGAAGAAAGGTCAGAGTGGGAGTGCCCGCCTCTCGACATGTCGGGTGTGGGACGAAGTGAGACTATGAAGTTAGTGTCAGACAGGTACCGCATCCACAGAAGTCGGAGTGGGGACAGGTATGAGGTGGACTGGAAGCGTGTCTTTGAGTGGAGGGCACCTGGAGGTGTGTTGCTACCAGCTCCCACACCTGAGAGTCTGGCGCCTCCACTCCCAAAGCCAGGATATACGGCCGGGGAGAAGACAGAGGAGGTGGAGCGCGAGTACACGGACGACGGGCGAATTCGCTTCACCCAGTTACTCATGGTTGAATATTACCGAGAAACAACCGTCTAGGGTGCGAGCCAGTTTTGTAAATAACTATAGGACGTAGATTGAAGAAAACAGAAAAAGGAACAAGAAAGGACTAAAAACATAGGATGACTAGACCCGCTTTGTAAATCCGCTACTGACTTATACTCAATCAAAACTGCTGTGAAAACCTGCTGTGATAGTTAGACACCTTGTGTGCTAGTTTGGAATCTCTTCTCTGGATTACACACCCAACTTGACGGAGGTAACAACAAGTCCAGCCTTCGTGATTCCTAGCACAGGTGGTGTATTTCTCTTTCTCTATAAACAATGCAACGTTCTACGCGGTGAAGTCATATTGCTACAGCCAAGATGCTTTGAAGCTGTTATGTCCCTACAACACTAGGAAGCGGACTTTAGGATGTGAACTTGTGTGGAATTGACCAGTTCCTATGGATTTTACCCCTAGTTAGCTAGATCAAAATAGAAATGTTGTATGATACAGTGAGGAGTGCGAAGGTATGAGCGCCTTTGGACTGGCCTTTATGAAAATACCTTAGCCTCACTAGTTGCACCTATTTTTGTGAAAGGAACTTTTATCCATCTCCTGTGCCTACTCTTTATTTTTCTGTGAACTAGTACTCTGGAGTGTCTTTGTATTTCCTACACGCAAGAACCACTTACATCTATCTGCCTGACCATGTTTGACAACATACACCCTTCTCCTATAGCTACCAATAGATCAGCTGTTGTGTTTCACGGGACGCGGTGGGTGGTGAGTGTATTAGGCCCTCATGAGCCGCTCGTGAAACCACAACTATCACAGCCGGGTGCTTGTCGCGCTCGTGCCGCCCGTGCCCCGGTTAACGTGTGACCCCGGCGGGGCGACTGTGTTGTGATATCCTATCCCACTGATGGCTTTCGGGTCCTGGAGTAGGCATACCGCCTTAAGACCCAGAGAGAGGAGGCCTCAGCCCTCAACAGGCAATTTATCACCCAGAACTTACATCCCCACTACTGCGCTTACACAGAGAGAAAGAGCTGTGGTGTGTATCTCTCCATTACTGCCGACCAATAGAAAGAAGACTGTTCCACGAAACTTTACTCATCGCCAGTCAGCCATAAAGCAAGCTGACAAAGACAATAGGATAACCCCAACAATAGAACTGAACTTTGTGATACCTCCTCAGGAACTCATTTCTGAATTATTCTGTGATATTTCTCTGAACGAATGATCTATTCTCTGCTTTTGTGAAATCATGTGTATTCTTTAACCAAATAGACCCCAGTGAATCGTGCCTTGGACACTTGCTTGACTTGTGTGTGTGCTATCTTCTTAAAAACTTCTGAAACTAGACGTTGCGAACTCTATACCACTCCCAATTAGACATTCCTCTGGTGGGAGCCGAGACTTCCCCTTGTGCTGTGTTCAACAATGAGAACTTGTGACTGGAAGATTATATGGGATATAATCTTGAGCGACTGGGAATTCTGTGACACCCTGTCAGTTGAGAAGCAACATCTGGAACTATCTTTGAATACTTTGAGGCATGAGAAAGCCGGGAGTTATTTGCGGTTGGTTTGATATTGAATTGTTTTAATGTAACAGCGACTTGACTTTGTCCTCAGACGGGTGTACAGTCACCTTGCGTCTAGTATTCCTTTATGCACCAACTCCCCCACCATAACCCTTTGAAAGTGACACCAGGCATTCTAAAAATAGAACTCACGTCTGTGATATACCCCGGCACGGCCCTGCCTGCCTCTCCCCCTTCCCCCCTCCCCACCCCACCCCGAGAAATCCCTGTGTGTATGTGATTGTATCACCCCAACCGTCCGTAGCCCCTTTTTGTGTTTGTACTTTGTATTTCACCTTGTCTTCCCCGAGTATATGATCACTTGTGTGCGCTCCTTGTATATTACTTTCTCTATCTCGTCTCTTCTGTGACTTGCCTATATCATGCCCTTTCTGTATTTTCCCCATTTTTACTCGAGATTGTGTGCACTGAAGCTTGTTAATTACCCACTGGTGCCACTATGATCAACCGATCTACCCTTGATGTTTTTCCACGAATTATTCTATGTACCAATGACGTCCCTACGCAACGTGATTGTTATGTCTGTGTGTGTACAGTCTTATGTTTACTTCCCTATACCTTGCCATTTTTGTATTTACCCCCCCCATATTTACTCAAGCTATGTGTAACCACTTATATCTACCAGGCCAGGAAGAACCTGTTTGTGTTCAGACCATTGCATGATCCTATGACATGGGTTTGTTCAGGAAGGTTTACTAAATTCTACCTCAAGTTGTACCTTATATGACCAGGTATCATTAAAACCCCATATGGAGAATTGTATTATTGCATTACTATCTTGATTGTATTCTTGTATTGTTGTATCATGGTGTCGTTATATTATTGTATAATCGCACCACTATGTTATTCTGAAGTGAAGTCATGCCCCCTCTGATTTTTACTCTGCCTCGTTGATGGCCGGATGGATGCTAGATCCAATGACGGGGCAGGGGACGGATTAAGCTGCATGATGGGTGGAGGTGGAGGTGATATACCAGCCTCCTGAACCCGGATGAGTGAGAAAGGGAGGCCTGGGTCGTAGGCGGCCAGCGAGCAAATCGCTTGACTGATAAAAAGAGACACCTGTTGATGCAAGGGGGGGCCGAGGGGTATCTGTTAAGTCGTGTAGGACACGCGGGGATATCGCGCCTGGAAAGAGCATCAGGGTATGTGTCCAGGAGAGCGGCTCGAACTGTGCTGACCTGCGCCCTCCACTCAATCCCCACCCTATTTTTATTAGCTTATTTTGGAAACAGTCGACACTGGATGGATGGGCTAGAGGTGCGGCCGCCCATTGGCACCCCAGTCATGTGTTGACACACTCTAAATTTGATTACTCTTGAAACGAGATGTAAGGGACGGTGGGGCATTGCCAAGACACAACATGAGAGCATGTACACCCCCCTCCTCCTGTGTGGTACAGGGGTGTTGTGACGAGCGTTTGACTTAATGGGACACACACCCGGGAGAAGGGGCGGTCATGGGTCTATGTTACGGGTCTTGTGCATCAGCTGACACTGATGTGTGAATGAGTGCTGGGATCTGGGGGATTCTGCCCTGTTCGTATAGACATCTGAAAACAACCCTTTTGCTGTTTTAAAATTCTTTTCTGATATTCTCGGGGGCGAGAAGTTGAAAAGAAATTTGGGGGCTCTGTAGGCAAAAGTATAAGACACCCCTCTAGCCCCAGCTGACCTTAATTAGTATTCATGGTTAATGACATGATTAGTGATTTATTGATGAACCTGATTAGTGTAACAATTATAATGTGTAGTGATAGGAGCTAATGATCGGATGGGACAGGGCCTTCGAGCCTCTGGGGTGGGACCCTCTGCCTGCATGCACCTGTGAAAAGGGATGTGTATGTGAGAGAGAGAGCTGTGAGAGAGAGAGAGCTGTGAGTAGGTAGAGCCTGTGAGAGGCTCAGCCCTTCTTGTCTCTGCCAGCCTGGTTTCTTGGCCTTTCACGATCCTTTGTCCTGCAACCATTCACGATTCTGTACCCTGTCTAAACCGTGATAGCCTCCTATAAAAGGGGAAGATGATTGTTAGCTTTAGAACACTTCTTGCTGTACCTTGGATCTGTAACCATTGCTGTAGAAACGGCTCCCTTTACTATGGGGAGGCTGGACTCTGTTATTTTGGAAAGACTGTGAATCCTTTACTATAGGATGTTGGACTCTGTGTATGTGAAGATATACCAGCATGTGTGTCAATCCTAGATTGTGGGATGAGTGTGGACTCTGTATTATCATGGAACATACCTCGCTGTAACCTCTTGACCATGTGGACATATGTGAAAGCCTTATAGGAAATAAAACCATGAGATACCTGCAACCATAACCAATTAGTCTCTTTTCACCCTGTCGGGCTGACCAAGCAGTCGCCGCTCCTCACCGCGCTGAGACACGCCTCCGCTCGTGACCTTGATTAACTGAATTAATTGGTGGAAGTAACCAATTATGAACTCGACCGATTGCGACGCTACCAACTCTCAAGAGGGTCGGGAGGAGTTAATCGCGGGTCAAAGTGGGCTAACGACTTTTAGAAATACGGAAGTCAACAATATATATGCATGCACGTAATAGAAACGCAGAGAGAGACATGCAAATCCCCTAGATATATTAAGGTGATAGAGTTATTCCAATGTTATACAACTATACGGTATTTAGTGTTGCAGTCAGTCGACTCGTATTAATATAAAGAGAAATGTGCGATATTCAATTTAGTCACTTCTACAGCTTAATTAATCATTATCCATTATTATAGCTTCATTATTCAGGATATTTCTCAGTGGAATAATCTTATAGGGAAAAGGATAGGCATTGTCTCGGAGTCGATTCATGTAACAACCATCAATACAGCCTTTAAAGAAAAAAAATCATTTTGTTATCTTGTAAAATGGTCTTACTTACAAATCCTACGATTATTTTACATATAAGAATTAGTAATGATTATAAATTTATGATTTAACAGTAATTTTATGCACACAGATTTTGCTATAACTAACAATATCAAGAACGTGCAAACCATAGGCTACACATATCTTGCAAAGTATTATACAACACTGCCATTGATTATTATGATACAACTTCCATGCTTACTACACTTGCACATGTTACAGGTCTATATTTCTATAATTTTATAACTAAATCACATACAAAGGCCAGGTTATAGTTACCATTTATATCCCGATCGGGGGTTGTACACCCTGAAACAGAGTGAAATCCGACCATCATATAGCCTAGCGGCCTTTCGAGAGATCCTCAGAGCGGTAAAAACTTGTTATGAAATAATCATTTTTACTCTCATTACATTTTATTTTAATATTCCATTGTATACATTGCATTGTTTTGATATATTAACTAACAAAAAAATGACTTCAATACACTAATATAAGGTTCGTGTAAATGAGTGGTCTTAAGTTATTTTGCAAAGAAATCCATTTATAATCTTTTTCTTTTTTATGAATACACAATACAAAGTATCAAGTGAACTCTTCTCTCCTTATTCCTTAAATCATACTAATGATAATATCTTCCTTAGTGTGTGCTATTTCTCAAAGTGCACCTTACCTAATGATACACACCTAATGATTATTAATAAATTCATAAATCTTCATAAATAGTTCACATTTCCACAGTAACGATTAGCTCTATCACTCTTAGCAAGATCCACTCCTCCGCCCAAGACATTCTTTGAGACGGCAAGTGAGTTCCACTAGCGGTAACGATGACAAATAGTTTCGCTCTCAACATATGTGATACGTAAGGGCCTTGTCCACTAAGCCGATTCTCATGCGATTTTGCGCCGCCAAGGACTCTATTGCACTAAGTTCTGTGAGAATTGCATGAGAATCAGCTTAGTGGACAAAGCCCTTTACAATATCAAACTTGGTAATGAAAGCGATTATTATTTGATGAATGTTTTCTATATTTTTATAAGTTGGTAGGACACTAAAACCTCCTATATTTTTCCGGGGGATTAAATCTCAAAAGTTTACAATGGGACTCTATGGGACATGCACCCAATACCGCTCAAAATGCAACCTCTGATTTGCAGCGCCACCTGCAATCACTTGACTTTCCGTCTCCAAGAATACTCCATACATCGGTACATTTTTAGTTTTGATCAGTTTAACGGGTTGTTCTTACATTTGGATATTGATTTGCGATTGCGTGGGAGTGGAATATTTCATTTGGCTAATAATGAGGCTATTTGATTAGACTGATACCGCCAACCACCTTTCTACGGGGGTGTACCCGTTTCATGCGCCAGTGTCCGTATACTACTCGCGCAAACATAATTAGATAAACACAGCAGTCTGGAGTGTAGGCTGCACGAGGGTAAATGGAGTGTTGACTTTTCACCAGAGGGGACCGTCTTCTATTGTGTTTTGTACCATAAAGGGCCTAGTCCACTATGCCGATTCTCATGCGATTTTGCGCCACAGAGGACTCTTTTGCACTAACGTATGTGAGAATTGTATGAGAATCGGCTTAGTGGACTAGGCCCTTCACGATTGGCATACGGCCATAAAGGAATAAAATCCTCAGTTGCTAGCGGAATTCAATCCAGGGCCTCGTGCCAGAGTAAATTTTTACTCTAAGCTCCAACGGACATAACTAGATGTTTAATATATCAATTCCCAGACAAGTTATTTCCTTGAGGTCTTAACTTCGAGGTTGTATCACCTGGTTATATATAGTTAACTACCATTTATGTAACATAAATAACATATAGCTAGAGGTAGTTGTGCCATTTGAATCTCATACAAAGCAACTTTTTTTCAATTTTTATTTGTCAACGCATGCGAGAATCCATGAAAAAGTTAGTTGAAGTTGCCAGGTGAGATTACCTTATAATTAGATCATTTTATAATCTAAATAAGAAATTATTTTTGCTTTTTACTTATTAGGATACCTACATAAATACCTCTCTGCTTCATGCGCTGCTCAATTTGCACACAGAAATCGTAGAGTGCAGCTTCCATTACGTGTACATGCATGTATATCTAAATCGTCGGATATGGTCTAAAGCATTCCGTCGGCTCAGTGGCATGAGAAGCATGTTGTGGGTTCGAACCCGGGCGCGGCTAAAGTTTCACCTCGTGCTCCACCCCCGCCCCCTCCAGGTACTAGAGGAAGAGGACCATCGAGGTGATCTAGTCCTGGTAAAAAATGTTTTCAAAAAACGTTTGGGAAACGTTGCCTAAACGTGGGTTACCTGACCAGGGCTCTGTTGTATAAGCTAAGCAAGGAATTTTTTCTGTAGGAATTTTTCCCTCACTACATTCATTCCTACAGAAAATTCCCAGCTCGTAGGAATATTCCTTGCTGTAGAGGTGTGGGTCAGCAAAGTAGAAGGTAAATAGGATGCATAGGATTCACTAATTTCTTAGGGTTAAAGATTAAAATAACACATCTCCTTCAATTTGAAGCGGTAAAGTGGGTAAAATATTAGATACTTTGATTCTTATACCTTCAAATCTGATGCAGATTATCCAGAATGGATTAGAATCTAGATCCACAGGCATGACCTAGAAACTGACCCATTTAGCTGTGGGAATTTCCTACATTGATACTTGTAGTTGTTCCCTATGTAGGAATTTCCCCCAGAAGTTTTCCTACCGAAGTAATTTCCCTCATTCTTTCCTCTGAGTTAAACATGAAAAGACTGGAAAACTAAGGAACACCTTTTAGGTGTTCCCTCAAGAATTCCTTAGGATTTATTGACTGCAAAAATATGATTTTACTAGTCATATATATCTGCTATCATTATAGTACAAAGTTTCTGCTGTTAGATGATTTTTCTGTTGATTATTAACATAATTTGAATAGAAAAAAGAAGCCTCCCAAGCTGGGATTCGAACCATGGACCTGAGAGGGGAGCCTTTCTGGGAAAAAACAAACAGCACTGGGTGGGGATTGAACCACCAACCTGAGAGTTTCATTAGTTACCAATCAAAATTTGTCCTTGACCTAGTTTGTCTCAATTGTTTGTGCCTCAAGAGTGTTGATTACTAGTGAGAACAAGGCATGTCCCCCCATTTACCATGTACCTTGAAGACTGTTGTTTGAAGTGGGCAGGGGATATTGAGTGGTTCAAGGAGGGAAATATTGTAGTAAATTCCTACATGATTACATCTGCTTGGTGGGAAGGAAAAGCCGTAGGAAAATTCCCAGAGAAACATATTGAAATTGTATAGGACTGAAGGAATTCCCTCAGTTTTCCTTGCTTAGCAGCTGGGAAGGAATGGTGCAGGGAAGGAATAGCCTATACTTTCAATGCTTTTTAGCGTAGGAATTTCCCAACGAAGTAAAGGAAAAAAACGTAGGAATTCCCACAAAAAAAATTATTCCTTAGCTTATACAACAGGGCCAGCCTCTTTTACCAACGCACTGAACAATCTTAACTTGTCTTTTTACAGAGTTATAGATTTACATAAATTAAGATAGACATATGATGTACATATGTGGACAAAAATCTATACACTACACCATCCTGTTATCGGTGAGTACGGGGGCCTATCACAGAGCCTCATCCCAATTAATACAAATACGTAGAGTTGAATTGGACCAGGTATAATCGTACTGGAGAAGTATCATGAAATAATTAAAAGTTGTTAATTAATAAGATTCCTATATACCTAGATTCGCAAAGTACTGCGGTGTGATTACCAGGAGTCTTGCTACTCTCCAGCGCATGATGCGCTCCATTTATCCCCCTAACGGTCCTCTTAATGCCATTTAACTATTCTTGCGCTCCATACTTCACCATTAAATACTCACATTACTCAACATTAAGGTGGTGTAAATGTAGGATACGCCAAATATATTCACAAGCATCCTTGGCAACCACAAGCATATATATTATAATAATCTAGAAGAGCGCTACTGAGGTGAACATCGTTTCAAGAACGTAAACAGTGTTTAGCACAAGAGATTATATTTAAACACATGTTCGTATGAACCAATTATTAAGCCAAGGCAGTGATTCTTAACATCCTTATGATATGTACATGGTACAGGTATGATCCCTAATGCTTAAAGGGAGTAGCCACAAGCCACAGCAGTGGGCGGAAGACCATGCATGTCCGATCATTACTGACTCACATACCGTGAGCACATATCCCATTATGTCATTGGCCTCAATTGTATTAATGTCATTTGTTTACTACAATGTCCCTTAATAATGAATAATATTGTTTGATGTTACTTGTCTGAGTATACGCTGTATAAAAATTATAAAGAAAAGAAAGGGTTGGCCGAGGCAGGACACACGCCTGCGGAAATAATACGCGGGCGTTTTTTGGCCAGTGCTCGCTAAACGCGCGGGGAATCCGGCCCACACTGAAGGCGTTTTACTAGCATTCATATTTCACTAGGGTGGACCAGGTGCCTTACGTATTATGTTCCTCCAGGGCGCCTCTAAAGACCTACATACAGTCTGCAACTGCTCCACAACCGGAAGTGGTAGGGGGCGTTCATTTACACATTTAAGACTGAATTAGGTCGACGCTCGTTGATGGAAATGATATGCATGTTTTTGTTCGTTTTTATCCCACTATTGTTGTTATATTAAAGGATTTATAACCGACATTGAGAGGATCCTGCACAATGCACCATGAGGCCCGACATTGGGATTTATTAAAGGAAAATACCAGTGTTTAATCAAAAAAAAAAGGAATGAATCATGGAATTTTCTTTAAACTTTGGATTTAGAAAGAACATGTTTGGGGGAACCCAAAAAGCCCCAAAACACCATATATGTGACCTGCTCTGCGATTATGGGTCTTAAAGGTTGCTACCTTGAAAGCCCTACATTATTTAACAGGAAAACTGTTAAAAACACAAAATTTACTAAAAAAAAAAAAAAACCCATTGAAAATGAAATTTTTCACAGATTATAGCGTGGCGGAAAACTTTGGAGAAAATTTTGTTATTTTGTTTAACAGGATTCTGGTTTCCATGGAAACCTATATGCCATCAAATTGTTTCAAATTTAAATAAAGTCAAAAGAGAATTTTCTGATGATTAAGATACTGAAAACAGATTTGAATTACTTAAATTTTCAGAAAAATGGCAATATATTATTCAATTTATTGAAAATGATGCGCATTTTGAAATCATATAAGGGTTTAACTAAAGTTCGGCAAGTAAAAACCGTACAGCAGTTTTGGCCATTTACCCCATTTCAACACATCATATTTCAGAACTTCATATCTCTGCTTCTGTTTTTCGTATCAACATTATTTTTGCAGCATATTATGTCCAAAAACACATCTTACATTTCATATCTAAGCACATAAGACCCGTTTTCGCAGAGCAGGTCACATATGTCATTGGATTAGTTTTTATTTCAGGGACCACTGAAATTTACTACAGTTCACTATAGAAACCTATGGGAAAACGGGTATTTTCTGCATTTTCCCCAATAGCATATGACTGAATCATACGATTTTCTTTAAAATCTGCATACACATTGCTGACATTGTAGTCTACCCTCCCAATCAAAAAAAGGGGTCATTGAACTGAAAAAAAAATTATTCAGCCAAACTTTTACCACAATGAGTTTCCCCCATTGAAATCAATAGTGAATGGAAGTAAACTTCACTCATCCCTAAAACAGAAAATAATATGATAACATCCAGTTTTTTTGCATTTTGTATTCCCCCAACCATGTTCTTTCTCGAGACGAAGTTTGACTTTAATCCTTTTAGTCTCTGCCTAAGATGGTAATAGTCCTCCCAGAATCCCCCAGGGCAGTCACCAATGGCTAATCCAGCTAATTTATCTGATAAAATTATTTAAAAAACACATGATTGGGCACATGCTTGCACATGTAAATTTGCACTTAGAATTGATTTCCCCGACTTGCCCCAATGCGATGAATGTGAAACCATGGTATATTTCTTTTCTATTTAGAATAATATTATATTTCTATTCACAACTTTGACCTGTGTAAAAGATATATTTGGGCTAGTTGGTCAATGAACATTTTATGATATACAATGCGCTGTGGTAGAAACCCCAGACAGAATTATAAAGGGTTTCAAACGTTTTTTATCAGACTTTGATTGCAAGCTTTAGGTCCTTGCACGCTTGATGAAGTGTATAGTTTGCTTCCTCAGATTTACATGAATTGCCGAGCGATCAGATTTCAATATAAATAGAAGCGATGCATGTCAAACATTGTGTCTCGATGCTCAATCAGTGGTTTTCCTTGGGGCAAAAAAATCATTGAAACAGAAATTTGATCTTCATTTAAGCTTGGAATATTTAAGGCTATTGTCGTTCGATACAGCCTGGATGTCAGCATGATTTTCAACACGCACCCAGCTTCAATTATCCAATGATGTCTACAGGTTGTTCTGTATTTTCTCATCCAACTATTTTCACACATTCGTGCAGAAAACATCAATTGCACATGTCACCTCCTCCTCCTATTGATGAACACGCACTTGTGCTCAAAGCATGCACGCACGCAATGGCAGTTACATGTGCGGCCATAGCGACAAGTGCCATTGGAGTAGATCATACCATCTTAACCACCCTTATTTGAGGTGAATTATCAGATGAAGAAGGAAGCAAAATGCCTTAAAACCATTTGTATGCCTGGACAATAGATAGCGCTCTTCGCATTGCAGACCTGTTGCATTTGCGTAGACGACTGACAGTGTTGTTGGTTCGGCCGAGTGAATTTAAAAAGAGTGCGGTAGTGACCGTTACTCCCTGCTTGTATTGCTCCCATCGGTGTACGTTTGCCAACAGACGTATCTGTTGGTATTGTGTGTATTTCTTGTCATTCGTCATGCCTGAGCAGTTGTTTTGATGGCCCTTTCCCGGGAATTATGTGTGGTAGCTTAGGCATTGACAGGGAAGTCTACTGTGCGATTTCTCCTCAAGTATATCTCCGTCTACTGACCAGAAAATCGTACATATTGCTTACGCACGTACATCAGTGTGTGGACTATTTCTACCGAAGATAATACAAGTTTAAATTTCTTGATTCTTTATGCATAAAGCTATGCTGTATATGTGCAGCAAAAGAATGAATATTCTCTTTAAAGCAAAGAAGTCTATCGTTTGATATGGAAGGCATTGGTGTATATTATATTGCAAATAGGACAAATCGGAAGAAAATTAATTGGAGCTGTTTATTTTATTCAGTTGAAGGCCAATGCAATAATCAGATTGTTACGAGAGAAAAACGCAATATTTATCATGAATGTTTTCATCCGTCACTTATTTTCACGAATCAATCCATTCATGACGTTTAGAAATTGAAATTCTATGGGAATCATGCGTTACCATTTTAAAGGGCATGTTCATTCTACAATGACAGAAATAGTCTGTTATGAAAGTTGAAATAAGAACCATAGTTTATCTTAATAAACTTGATTTGAACATAAAAAAAAACTCCGATGAAGAAGATGGTGATGATGGTGGCGGATGATGTTTTAACTGGACATCAATTCCTGTATAACGACACAGCAGCTGCAATCTTTCCCATGAAATAAACTTGAACGTCTCGGTTCCGATGAGTGCGGAACTTTGTTAAAAGCAACAGCTAGTACTTCACTCTATACCCGTCAGTTATATAGGCAATACTCATGGATGAGAGGCAGTGGAGGCCTCGAAAGGACATAGAAAGACCTCTTAAACTGTAGTTGTGGTTTGTAAGCTCTGGGCCAATAATTCCAAAATATCTATTGTCGTGATTTCCAAAGTCAATTTGTCCGATCAAATCTGATGTATATGTTGACTCCCATGCAAGTACTTACTTGTGTGCACTGCATTTGTATCACATTATATACTTTTCAAAGGATATATACTAAGTGCTTGTGTATTTATGTTGCTATCCTATTATAAGTATTTATAAATTAGGGATATAGTTGTTGGTTTTGAGATGAATTCATGGAACCCCTAAACTGTATCTTACAGAATCCACGCTGATGCGCCTGTATATTAAACTTATATATGCTTAGAATGCTAGTTCAATATATACATCGAATTTTTATTTCATTTGTCAAAAACTTACAGATCTTCCGGATTATCCACATTAGTTCAATCTAATGTTTTGTTTAAAACTAGTTGATTCATATTTTCTTATTTTCTTGTGTGTGTGTGTGGGGGGGGGGGGGGGGGGGGGGGGGGGCGTGAACGCGCGTAAAGCAATTATGCACCTATTTATGTAAGGGTATCACATAAAAATGTATATCCACAGAATAGTGTTTGTGTTGGAGGTTATTAATCACCAATCTTGGTCACGGTGTATGGGCATTATAGAAGAACATTTTTGTGCGAACAGGTATAAAGTTTTCAATGGGGTGCCACATCCGGGAGCGAGAGTTTTTGTTTCCATGATTTTGATCCAAACATGGCATGACGCATACAGGCATCGACATGTTTGATCTTCTATAATTACATTTCATGTCTTCAGGTCATTAGGCGAAGAGCAGCTTTTGATCAAGCCGGGGTCTTTAACCTGAAGAAACCGCTCATTTACGGGGTTGCCTGAAATGCAACAGAAACCCCGATTGACAAGCCGAAAATTTCCTTCTCTACCGTTTTACTCTGGAGTGCCTTAGATACATATCGTCTAACAAAGCCACACATGTTCATTCTATTTCTGGGGGATGGGACGGTTTCTTTGATCTGAAGAAGAACATGCGATAGGTGTCATTGCTATGGCTCGTCTGATGACGACACATCATGCCATCGCACCATCCGGCCCTTGTACGGGATCAATCAGGTCTTTGTCTCGCAGTGACCGAGGGCTGTACTCTCTGCTCTTATGTTTGCTGAAGAATGTTCGTAAGACAAGACTTGCTTGCCGTTTTATGTGCGGCAATATTATCGGTTATCAGTGATTAACACCAGTGTCTGTCTCTGCGGTGGAGAGTTCAACAAGGGTCAGTGATCTAAGATTCTTCTGCTTCCTTCGCCGACGAATCATGGATGGTATGCACGGAAGACCCACCACCGCTATAATATAAAGATCGGGATTATCAGGCAGTGTGGGTAGTGCAATAGGAAGGGGACGATGTTATTCCACATGTAGTCCACGAGTATAGGTACAGGTGCAGCCTCAATTAATCACGACCCACCCACGCAATTAGCCAAAAGGGATAACCCAAATTAAGTTTTATGCAGCAACTCTTTTTCACCTCAGTCTCGTCTATAAGAATATGCCATAGTTTCATTAACAAAGCAGAACCAATTATATACCATTAATTTGACACTCATTTTGCCAGTTGAATGTACATACGTACACATATATGTCATCTTTGGTTTTTAATATACTTTCGTTAATCAAGGGATGGCCATTGGTGACTTCCGATGTTTCAATTAATATTGTTTAATAAAATGGTTTTGAGGCAGTGTTAAGTGGCCCTTAATTTTGTATTGAAAGGTTTCTCTTTGATAATGTTGTTGTCGAGGTGCATTTAACGTTCTCATGACATCCATGGCTGTCACATATAGATATCTTTTCAAATCCTATTCATTGCAATCTACCCGTATGACTGAATTATTAATTATTGGCAGAAAATCAGACGGAAATACAATGCTGAACGCTGTTGTGCGCATGTAGTTTTCTCTTATGCGATTTTGAAGTCATTGATCAGAGCAAATTATTTTTTCGCTAACCAATCCGGGATACGAGTACGAACTTAGATATAGGCCTGGAAATCTGAATTGTTTTACGCAATTTAATATCAGAATCATTGGAGAATCCGTAGAATTCTCCTATGTCCGTTGTTCTGGGAGGGTCCTAACGTTTTTACCGGGTAAATAACGCCCACTTTGCGTGCAAGGATGATAGAAAAGGAATTATTGCCTTGTATGGGAAAGACAAGTAATTGGTGGTATCAGCCTGCCTTTCCACGCCATCCAGTGAGGGCCATCGGAGTCTGGACCCGCCACCAACGGCTCCTATAATCTCCCTAATCGTCGGTCTTGCCTTCGGGAAGATGAACACGGAACACGCGAGAATCTACGCAATTCGGAGAGACAGCGAGAGCGGCACGTTAGAAGCGTCGGGCGCCATTGAGTGCAACCCGCGCGACTCTCCACCAAGTGGCCGTAAGGTGAAGTGCTAAAAAGACACCGCTGACCCCAAGGCCGGAATGAAGGTCATGCCAAGGTCACATTCCAGAGAGATGAGCAGCAGTGATGATACCCTGTAATCGCTGGGCCAGCGACAGTATGAAATATAGGGAGATATGGTTATATTATGGCGCCGATGCTAAAGCCCTTAGAGCAAAAGGACCACTGTCTATAAGGGGCAAAAGATCACGCATTCATTTATTGCAGCGGTCCGGACAGGCCGTATGATTAGAGGGCTTTAATGCTACTGACCATTGCTTCACAACAGGTCAAATCGTGAAATACAAGGCTGGACAAATCACAGGTGAAATCCCTGGGGTGTCATGCAATGGTGATTTGATTATGGGGCCATACCCAGGGCTGGGCATTGTTTGGTCTTTCCACGCTCCCCTTCCCTCATCCCTGTTCCTGCAGGCCAGAGAGTTAATGAAGGGAATAGAGAGAAATATAGCAGAAATAATCACTAATATTGATGCTGATCACAGCTCTGAGATTAGGCATAAGGCATGGGATATTTGAGTCGATTTCTAGGGGCGAAAATTGAACACAATGGGAAAGAGTCTCGCAAAACGCAAGCCCGGGGACAAAAGTTACCATTGTCATGGCAAAGAATAGTTAGATAGTTTTGTGCTCGTCTATCGATCGGGTGTTATCTACATTGAGAAAAGGTGCGTTCCATTGGTATAATTTTGATCCGAGTTGCGTGAGAATTTGCAGGCAGCCAGTCTAAATTTCATGAGGGATTGACTTTCGTACCAAGTTTTAGTTACCAAATAAAGAATCGATGAGTCATTATCTTTCTTATCATTACTATGCATTTTTTTTAATGAGAGCCAGAATCTTCAAGAAGAACTTGAGGTCTATACCGAAATGGACGATTTAGTCTCCACTTCTGAAGAGAAATTATAGGCGTACGCAATGGATTAACCTGGGGTTGTCATATATTTAGTTCCAAGTTAATGATAACACTGCCACATTTCCTTCCTGTCCACCGATTCAAACTGATATTAACGAGAGAGTGACGCAAATTGCATGGTGGCTCACTTTCAGTTCGACAGGGAGATAAAATCGTATCATATATTATTGATAAATTTAATTATATTGATTGTGTTCAACTTTTCGTATTTGAAAGAACTTAAAACAAAATCTATTAGCAATCTCACACCGCTGCTTTCTTGCACAGACTATGGTTGAATAGCTAGTATAGATCCTAACGGTACGCGCGTACCGTCCGCCTTTAGAAGCGAACGGCACTCCCAAATGGAATATGACGTCAATACATATTTATAATCCTTATTTGTATCTCTACTCCAGCTTTAGCCAGTGGTGATTGGGGCCATGTTCAATGATGTTGCCTGATGCCACTCCGAGCAACACGTTGGCCACAAATGGGCCCTAACATAATGTACATGTTTCTTCTTGGCTGTTCTATAAAGCATATACCTGAATCATCTCTTAATTCTATAGTATGAAGAAGCATAATCTCAATCCTTAGGAAAATCGATTCCGTATCTATCCTCATGTCATCAGTTATCAATAACGAAAAAGGCAACAGAAATCACTATCATAAGTATGTATATTTGGAGCCAGGTTTGATGCAGATTGCATTTATAAGTTTTATCATAATGTTTACGTTACTGTTTGAATATGAAAGAAAACGTGTGTGATTCAGACAGGGATATTTCATAATTTCTTGTCCGCTTCTATATTACTTCAAGCATTCATTTCACAACTCCACCCTCTAGTTATCCAACATAGTTCAAAATAAGGGTACGACAGTGGGTTATTTAAATAAACACCCAGGAGCATAACTGTATCCTCCTTCTGTATATGGTGTGGACTTTTGGGATTGAACCATATTAATGGTGAATAGATTCAATTGGAAGCATGCATGTCCTTTTTTGATATATAGGCCTATCCCAATGATTCAGTCGAAGGCCCTGTATAATAAAAAGGGAGTTGATGGGTCAATAGACCATATGTGGCTTTGAATGTTAAGGAATGATCATGTTATAGCCAGTTGGTGCAAACGCCCTGTAGCCACGAGCAATCATAATCCCACATGGCCATAACCTTTATGATAAAAAGTGTATCAAAGGCATCGGCGGTGCTATATTGTTCAAATTATGAGGCATACACCATTGTGTTCGCTTTGTAAGGGCTGTTATCTATTATAAGAAAGAAGGACCCATGATCGAGAACCCTGAGGCAAGGGTTGAGGTCCTATTTTGATGTCAAGCCTGAATAGACTGTTTTAGAATCGCGTGGAACGGTGACAATACGGCCATAGTTTGGTCCTCCATTGGCGACCATCACGGCGTGAGAAATCCAAAATTCAGCACCAATAATCACAGAAAATATCCCATTTGTGACTGGTTTGTGAATTTTTTTCAAAGGCTGGGGAGGGGGCGCCGAGGTGGGTTGGCCCCTGTATGTCTTCTCAGTAAGTCACCCCAGGATGTGACATTTGATGCTCATCTTTACTGAAATTGCCGCTGAATGGTGCTACATAAAAGGCACCGCCTGCTAAGGATGCCCTTCAACACGCGATGGTTGCCTCGCGCCTTGAGCATTGGGTTTTGTCCGAGAGGTAATCATCCTGGAAGCGATTGCAAGTTTCCCATTTGAGTCCGGCAACAGGTTTCTGTCATTCGGGCCATACAAAACTCCCCTACCTCTAATCACCAAGCCGTTTGTGTGTTCTTGTTGATCTTCCCTGCCCGTCTCACGCCATCTTCGCTTTGTCTAAACCACATCGCATGCGTGTTGCCAGTGACCCAGGTGAACCGCTTTATTTATCCAGATGCCGAGGCCATATCTTGACTGCAGAGAGAGCAATGGAGATTACCGTACGTAGACACTTAATAACACACAGTTCTACCAGCGGTCAGCCTCCCGAAACCCTTGATCTCATCATTTGCCATTCTTATTTATGCAGAGAAACGTTGCCCATTATTATGGCTGCATGGATTCCTTTGAAACCATTCTTTTACAACGTTTTAACCATTACGAATGGTTTCTGCGGTAAAAATTAACCAATTGGTACCCAACTGCGACGACTATTTAGACAATTATGACCTAAGACACACATTTTTACCCATCCTCATAGGAGGAGGGGGAGGGGGAGGGGGGGGGGAGGGAAGGGGAGGGGAGGGGGGGGGAGAGGGGGAGGGAGAGGAGAAACAATCTAGTATGAATAAACGAAGGTCCACATTTTGTCTTACTCTAAGTTAATGTAATTTCTCACTTAGTGTTGCAGTACACAATCATTTAGGCATCAAATGATCGCAAAAAGAATTGATCTATTTATGATCCGGTGTAGGGTTGACCAGGAGGGGGGAATTATATGTAAAGAGGCTGTTTGTTATGCCACTTGTTGCATCTAATTTCAATTAAGCAGATGCCGAATACCTGTTACGTAAAACACTTATAATATTGTTATAGCAGAACTATGGAATATCCATTTCATTGTATCTAATACCAAACAGATGCCACATACAAGTTATGTTTAAAGACTTCCATCTTATTCTAGCAAAATCCATTTATGTAAATTTAAATAAGAGACAAAGACAAGAAAGACCACGATGTCTAGTATAACTTCAAGACATAAATATCCTTCACTAATCAACGTCATTGTTTATGACGAACCTGTACAGTAATGAAATAATACGGAGTAGTAATACGAGTATTGTAAAACCAAAGAGGTTCAAGATTAAGATGCACAACAGATTGTAACTGCTGAAACTTAGTTATAACTTTAATTTATGGGTGAGGAAGACCTACCCTATAGATGGTCAAGTCCATTTCTGTAAAACTATATTACTTGAACTTTAGATGTTTTACTGAATACAAATTGTAATATATAATATATTCTGGTTCAACGCCTCAAAATGTGTTGATGTAGGTGTTGGCGTAGGATATTTATACTGAGATGAGGCTCAGAATTTAACAAATCATAACATTTCATAGCAACGGCGGACTTCGTATTACAAACAATCGCATTTTTGTGAACAAATGTATGAGCTTACACCTGGGGCCTGTTGTATAAGTTAAGGAAAGGATATTTTTGTGGGAATTCCTACGTGAAATTCCCAGCTAGTAGGAAAAGCCTATACACTCAATGGGGAGTAGGAATGTTTATCATTGGAAGGGGAACAAGTGTAGGAATTCTCTCACACAATTTCCCTTTCCTTAGCATATATATAACAGGGTCCATTTATTTATATTTAATAACCTAATTGGGGAATCCCAATCATGTTGTTCGGCTTTTCCCAGTAACATGATCATCAACAGATCACTATTTTTTGCTACATGAATATGATCAAGATTTTATTTCATGCAGATTATTGATCAGCTTTTGTGGTTAATATTGTTAGTATCATCATAGATCCTATATTTTCCTTAGGTCCGGTTTATTAAGCTACGATGAACAAAATAATGACTGAAAAAAAGATGAGAACAAATATTGAGTACCCACACCTTTTATAGATTAGTTGTAATTTACAATTGATGCCCAATACATGGTCCTAATACCACTTCTTCTATATACAAGGAGTATTCCTATTTCGTTCGTGACTAGAATCTAAATAATTTGAAAAAGGAGTTATGGTAAATACAAGGATTCCAATCCGGGGAGTGAATGTAGCCCACATATTTTTTCAAATTAAAATACTCCACGCTGATCAGAATTACTATTTATATATAATACATGAGATAATTCTCAACAGAGGCAGGTAACAGCACTTGAAACGGACTGTCGTCATCTTAAGGTCTTCATCCTCATCTGCCAAGCAACGAACTCCGCATTTTAACATTCAGAAGAAACCACCTTTCGAACGGGGTTGGTCTTTAGAATTGGTGTTCTAACTGCATATGTCAGGCGGTGGAAGGCAAGGCGAGCAAAGGATCCAATAGTATATTCAGGTATTTCTTTAGCGCTTTCCATCGCAATAAACTCTGGGGTCGCATGCAACAGGTCACATAACGGTTCTGAGTAAACAGCATGCTCGCCGATGCGAGAAATCAGCATAGAGTTTTTGCTTTTCCCTTTTGACACTTTACGATAATGAGATATATTTTTTTCATGATTTGGAAGACACCTCGCCCTGGCTTATTTTTTTGTGGGTTTATCTCGAATGTTCGCTTCCAGATAGTGTGGGAGTCACCCCACTGTGCGTTGCCATTGACAAAGTCACGAGGAATTATTTGATCTAGGGCCAAACACCTAGGAGGAGAGGCTTAAGAAGGGAAATGCAGGAGTGGGATTGCACACAATTCATAAAGGATGTTAGGAAGCATCGAGGGGTAGCTTGTATCTAGGTGTTTGGTTGTATCAAGGTGCAACTGGGTGAACCGAATATCCTCCCTTTGTTACGGCCGATCCTCCGGGTTTCACCAAAACCAGGACTTCGGTTCAAACTGGAAGCAATTTATAATTGTTTGACCAGTCTATTTGAAGGTCATAACTGGTCTTCCACAGGGTCATTCACTTTAGAGGGCCGGAAAGACATCAGAAAGTTCAGAAGAAATATTGTATCCTTTATCTCCCACCTCTCTCGCCCTAGAAGAAAGAGGGAGGGCTATAGGGGCAAGGCCTAATGTTTGTCATCGAAAATGAAGATATCGCGAGGTCTGTTGATGTATGGTATGTTGCTATAGTGATCAAACAAGGAGACTATATGTGCTGTCAGCTTGGGGATTGAGTCCGGGGTGGTTAGGGCTTTGTGACAGCGCAGGCCTGTTGACAGACTGCTAGCTCCAATTCGTGACGAGAATACCAACATAGTCCCCCAGACCCGTAGATAAATTACCTATACCGTTGCTATCGTTGACATTGCGGGTTTAGTACCACTTTTTCTATACCTCTGACTTTCGAAAAACACATTGTCGTGCTTGGTATTTGTTGTACATAATCAGAGAACTCGTTTGTGGAGAAATATGTGTCGGTGAATCTTGTTTGATAAAAAGGTACAATAAGTAAAACTGATAAAAATACACAAAAAGAAGCGTTAACCTCTGCAATACATTGTTGGGCGGTGAGTTCGGTAGGGTTGCTTTTTATATAGAAATCAAAATGGTGCAGAGAGCGGTGGACGCGCGGACAATTTACCCGAAGGATTTGTTTCTTTGAGAACTATAGACTTTCGGTTTGTTTTCATAGCTTCCGCTAAGATATGTGTCCGTACCAATGAAAAGGTTTAACACCTGCAGATGTGGGTCGATTGATACATTGTGAATTATAAATCTGCTGGCCACTACTCAATCTCAGGTGTGTGTCATACATTATATATCCCCCGTATACTAGGTGCACTTTTCCACCCCACAACAATCACTCCTGTGGGTGAGTGAGAGGGTTCTGGAGGCCTCCGGTGTACTCAACGTGACCACTAGAATGGATCACCTCCGACAAAGCAGTGATGCGTGGAAGTTATTCCAGCCCACCAAATCCCACCCATCTCCCTGTTAAGTTTACCTTCGCTTTATCTCCCTCTCTCCACACGGAGAGGGATTATGAAATTGAATTAACCCCTGACAATAGGTATTGGTGGCGACCACGTGCGAAGATCCTACTTGATATACTCTCCTAAATCCTCTGTGTTTGCCCGCAAGGTCATAACCCGAGACTCAATAGGTAGGGGCTTACCTGGTTGATACACTAACGGGCATTTCAGTCAGAAAGATAAGAAGGAAAATATTTGATACTTTATAAATGTACTCTGCGTTCTGTAATTTATCTTTTTAAAGAAGAGTTTGAAACGACTATGGTGTTATAATGAATAAGAGAAATCTAAGTGCCAATGAGTTATGAAGTTGCTTTATGTTGATAAATCTTAAAGCCACATAAAGGCTCGAAGTGTTCCCTGTGTGTTTACAGTTTACATAGCTTGATAGGAAACTCCTTTAATGAATATATTAACATTTATGTTCTCCTAATAATGAAATCCTGTCAACAATAGAAAACAAATCACAAAATCAATAATATATTAAGATCGAATTTATTTGGGGGACCACGTCTTGGTCTCCCATCCCGTATGAAGTACGTCCATGGAGGACAATACGTCTTTACATTTGATTTGTCGTTTTGTTAAAATTGTCTTGGCCTTTAATTGAAATAAAAAAATAGGAAAGCGATATAATACAGAGAGTAACTCTTTTGCGTGTTCGCGGAAACACACGCATAATATACACATGTATATTCTTCGATTGTGTGATCTTAGAAGAACACCTTTCTACCCTTCGCCAGTAATCCATGAGGTTTGAATGGGAACAACACACACCGTGTATCACCCGAGTGCATTAAATTATACACTATATCATTTTATTCACTGACACACTATCTATAAGACCCATTGAATGAGGGAAATTGAACCCCCCGACCATCAATATGCAGTAAATGCATCTCTACCTTAATGTGCTCTCAACGCAACATTCCTATCCGACTTCCTTTTCTTGCATTCTAAGAAGGTGGGTTAACGTTTGTCTGTGATGTAATTCGATCACCCTCCTTCAACGCAATGACTACAGTTAGTTCTCTGATATCATCTGCCGACGAAGGGATCCATGATAACAGGTTGCTAATGAAAGTTAGACAGAGTCGTTAGAAGTAATGTTGAGTAACCTCTTTTGTCGTCAACTGCTTTTACTTAAATAGCCACAAGCATTCCGGTCCCAAAACGGTCTCATCAAAAGATCGTTTCACAATAATGTAAATAACAGCCTTGAAGAAGGCATTGATTTGAGAAACTCTGTTTGGGCCCAAAGGCTGGTAGACAATATGATTTGTTTAAATCATGTTTTATTTAAGGTATTTAGTTATTCTCATCCTAGGGGTCGTTTTCGTTGTGCCCTGTATACTCCAGTTTACATCGAGGTATAGTTTAATTACAATTAATCACATACAAAGTTTAATCCAGAAATATCCAATATTGTTGTTACTCTTAATTACTGGGTAAGTTGATGAAATGAGATGAGTGGTGATATTATGTTGTGATATATACAGCCTGAAAATATCTTGACTTTTTTACGAGAGGTGAGATGGTCGACTTTTGCAATTTATATACAATATATGTACACTGACTGATTTAACGAAAGCTTTCTTACTCAATAATTTCATGCCATTGATGCAAATAAAAGGAGTTATGTTTGATCACACACAAAAAAATATTCTGTGCGATCAATTCTACTGAAAATAAAAGTGAACTTCATAAGTAATTGAAGATTTTACGCGGTGTCGTGAAACGGGCCCCAGGATCTTATAATGTGGGGCTGTAGACCAGTAACTGTTTTACGTGTGCTGTACACCTATAGGCCAGACGATACACGTAAAACAGTGCTTTATTTAATTATTGGTGGAAAACTCCACATATTAAAGAGCGGCCAATAAAGGAATTCAGTGTTATTGGAGCATTGGGAAATCTACAACCGATGTGTACAGTCAAGTGCGTTTCTCAAAATCCTTCTACCATGTGTTGAGTGACCATGGGTCAGTTAGGACAGGCAAATTACAGTTGTATCAAGTATAGCAAGGGATGACCCCATCGGTCAATGGTCAGTCCCGCAACCCTCATCACTCCCTAAGCACACTCCACTTGTTGCAATCTAGGTTGGGCAACATATGGTAGGCGACAACCGAGCACTGGCGACTGTAACTGACCAGCACCTTATCATACCTGCCTGTCCAACTAGACAAGATACCTGACTCGCCAACGTATGTTAGTGGGTATCCCAGGTACAATATTGCCGACTGATTACGGCGCTATTGGGGTTTCATAGTTGAAGTGGGGAGGAGTGCCCTTCTACTTAAAATACACTTTGAAATTTGACATTCATCCGGATGCATGTTTCTGTGATCCAGGTTATTTGTAGAAACAAGATACAATTTGAACAGAGTGTGGCCTTAATGGTATGCAGTAAAATAACAAATGAATAACGAGGGGACTAGATCTATATCTGTATTAATAGACACTTAAAAGTAATATAATACCTCCTGGTATTGGCATATTGTCTAGCGTTTTTTTTATTTCTTTGTGACAATATTAATTTTACGCTCCTTAGTTTCAAGGAACAGTAAGAACTACCTATCTTTGTTCAAAATTCTATTTGTGGGTGCTAATAACGACACTCGCACCTGTTGCTCCCGTTAGTACGTCTTTCAGCATATAAGTACATCCTTTCTTTGAGTGCGAACGAACCACTGCCTTTCTTTCCTTGACAAGAAGGTACAATACAATAGAGAAAATGTACTATCCTTATCATTTTGTGAACCATCTTTATGTAATGGCACATCGTACCGAAGGCCCCACCGCAAAACAGACTGAAATATGTATGGGATGTGAGAGTAAAGAAAGGTGAAATTGTCTCGCGGTTTTACTCTGAGAGAGGACTTGCGGTGTGATTGTCTTCTGTAAATCATCCAGAGATCGCTTTTGGTCGGTGCTGACAATTGCTGGGTGCGCACATAGCTGTTGTAGTTCGCCCCCTACTGCTCAGACCCGTTTAAACTCAAGGCCCTTTTTCTTCGCTATTTTTCCAACGGCTGTCTCGAACCCTTCATCCGATAAAGTAAAATATCGGCAATAATTGGTTTATGGCTCTGGTCTGTGACACTAAAGGCGTGTGACCTTCTATCACCACCTTCCCCTATTAACGTTCTTAGTTCCTCTAGCCACAAGCCTGATTACATATCAACAATACAACGCACGGAAGCCCAATTCTTTTTAGTTGAGACCCTCATCAGAAGTCTTCCATCATTCCTCCTGTCAAAGGTAGAGATAAATGATCCGGGCCTTGACCACAGGGCACCTAACAAATGCCCACATCGCAGAGTAGAGTCAGCCAGAATAGGAGATGAATGACAAGAGGGATACGTCACTCGGAAGGCCCCTGCGGGACTCTAATGAGATGGAATCCTCAAATTAACAATAAATCCGCTATAAATATAATATAATAGCTATCATGGTGATTTGATTATTCTGTTGTGCGAGTGGTGAAATACTTTAAAGTTAGTTTAATATCTGACTAAATATTTCAATTTTGAAACATAGATAACATCAACAACCGAAAGGGCGCGAAAAGAAAGTTTGCTGACCACCATGCAGTGGTGCAAACTGGGGCGCGCCTTAATCCGGCTATAAATAGAACTGTAAGCGCAAAAGAATCGGTTCCTTGAAAGTCTCACCGTCTACCAGACACACAAACACATATTGTTAATATTAATATCTTTTATTTTTCAACATGAACAATAGGGTTAAACAATTTCCTGCGCCGTGTATATGCAGGTCTTCCAACTGCTGCCCCGAAATAATTGCAGGTCTTCCAACTGTTGCCCCATATAATAATCTATATTTAACTTTAAGATTGCAAGTAATATTGTATATATATACTTGTATGTTTAATATATAATTGTACATAGAATAATTTCTGGTTTAATGCAGCGAAACCATTTAAGTTCTCCCCAAATTCGTGTATAAAAATTACCAGCCCACTGCTTGTGGAATGTGGCACGGTGAATGTGAACACTACAGCTGTGGGTAACTGTGGGCTGGGCAACGGGCAGCATGAACTCAAGTAGTGCTGCCTCTATTGCTTATACCGGTAATCTTCTTTAAAGTTTGATGGATAGTGCCCGGTAAAAACGGTACCAAGGAAGACAATTGCAGGTCGCCGTCAATCTATTATCACAATATTGCTACCTTTCAATTTTTTCTCCTGCATATATAGTTCCCAAATGAATACTAATGTAAAGATTTTACTAATCATTATAGGGAAAAAATAACCTTCTAATTGATAAATGCTGCCCTAACTCTTTTGATCAAATGTCTTGTTTCACCACCAGATGATATTAATCTTGCCCGACACTTTTTTTCAGCGGCTGTTGCTTGTTCACTGTATTACACTATACCCTTTTAGGTGTTTCAACAATTAATTACATTCTTTTAGAGAGGGACTAATAAATAACACAAAAGGCCAAGAAATACATTAAATCGATTAAACAGTTTTGATTTAGAAAAAATATCTAAAGAAGAATAAAGTAAAATCTCACTTTATCCTCTTCAAATAAACACTGGTTGTACATATCTGCACATAAGAGTAATCTAATATAATATCATATCTAATATAATATCAATAATGAAGAAATGTTTTTTTTCTCTGCTGAACATCTGTATGCCTAGTGTATATGATGGTCAGGGGATGGCTATTATTTCTTGCTGCAGTGTGGTCTATCCAGCTCGTGTCCCTGATCATCCTATTCTATCATCCTATTATACACACCGCCAAATGGATGGTGAAAAGATCGCCCTCTAAGACCCTCAGTGTCCCCAGTCCCATCTGTACCAGACACACCCGCGTATACACACCCCTCACCGCCTCTGAGCATCAGCCGTTAACCAGCATCCATATCACAACAAAGGCCTTAGAATAACAGTGCAAAGAAAAGTAAGGAAATCACTTTGATGGGACCCCTTCTTTGCAGTTGCCTGCTCTCACCGCCACCGTGTCGGAAGCAAGCTGGAAGGGATAGGTCAAAGTCAACATCAGGTAAAACTTGAAATTTGGTTGACCGGAAGTACTTGCTATTTCAGTATAGATGTTGGATAATGATCCGGGAAAGCGAGTAAACTTCATATATAATAATACTATTGTATATGATAATTTAAATAATATATATATCTTTAACATTGATTATGACTCTAGGCAATTTCCTTAATTATTGATATGTCCATTATAGAAATGACATAACTCCCGTAGCGACGTACACAATAAAAAATATTATCTTGATATATCCCTATATCTAGATATGATGCTATCATGAGCGGGAGATTTCAACGTCACTCCTCTCTTGCCTTCTAGGTTCATTGGGCTGAACCACACCTTCCCCTATTTCCGGTTCCACCTGTCCACTTCCTTCCCCTCCCTCCTCTCTACACTACACACACAACCATTTTTTGTTTCTCTGCTATTTATAGCAGAGAAACAAGTGTGTTACTATGAAATACGCCAATCACTGATAGTGGATCACATCTGATAATATTCTTTAGCTGTCTGTGAGGTGTTTAAGCATGCCTTATCTAATCCTTTCGATCAGGTCCTATATTTCACACTCCGTCGTTATTGTTACACTGATAGCTACTGCAGTGTTAATGCTATACAGTGGCCGTCGTGGGTTTGTTTGTCTGAGGTTGCACCGCATGGAGTCCCGGGAGACAGTGGGCGGAGCATAGCCCCGCTCGTGGAGAGGTTAATTGGCAGATCTACACATTCACTTAATTCTGCTAAATTAGGCTGGAAAATGATGAAGAATGGGTATATCTGAGTATATTATTTGGTATCAGATTGGTTTAAAGTATCAGTTCTGTTACGTTAAACTGCATTTTGAAGCTCATTTCTGTCTTAAATGGGGGTTATTTGAGAGGATTGGTGAAGGCGAATTGTACATTTTCTGAAAATCTGACCCATATGCACCCCTCACACAACCATAGTCTCCCGCCAACAGATCGACTGGGGATCGGCGGGAGTGGGGGTAGGGGGTTCAGCTGGAGTGGGTGGGGTGGGGGAGGTCGGCGGGAGTGGGGGGAGAGGTCGGCAGGAGTGGGGGGAGAGGTCGGCAGGAGTGGGGGGAGGGGGGTTGGAATTGCATATAATTGTGATATAATCTCATATGGTACTGTGCCCTGAGGGAACAGTGTTATGTTTTTTGTGCAATATTTGTACTTTGAAATGTTCGGATATAAGTTAAAATGTAAACTTTGTAGGTAAATATTTTGCATTTTCAGTCTAAACATGCCTAAAGTGCAATAACTATAAGTTGACATCAGGCACAAATGATTGTGGCTGAGAAAATCGTTTCCAGTGGAAACGCCAAGTATATGAATTAAGTTGACACTGATTACAAAGTTAAATATGTTAACAGTTGATCAAATCGGTGCATAACTTGATAATTAGTTAACTTAGTACTTGTTTTTTAAATTGCAAATTATATATGTAAAATATTATATCATGTGTTGTATCTGAATAACATGTCACAAAGCCCGCATATGATTAATATGTCTCCAGTTGCTCTGGGCAGACGGATGAGTGTTTGTGGTATATGCTCCAGTACAGGAGCAGTTAGGAACAGGAGTTACTCTCATATTCTCCATGGTGATGGTGACGGGGGTAGAAGTTGCCATGATGGCGGGTGATGATGGGATGTTGGAGGGGGAAAAAGAGAGTGCCGACCACTCAGCAAGCGTCTCTGCAGACCCTCTTCAAACACTTTCCGGCCCCACTATATATGGGTCCTTGATTTAGGTCCCGCCTAAAATCTCTATACCATTGTCCAATATCTTGGGAACTTGTTTACCTGCTAGAAATGCGATGAGTATTGGTCGATCTTCCACACTCACCCCCACGGTCATCACATCCACGATGACCAGGCATGGACCATTAAATCCCTAAAGCTAATTAGACTTAACCGAACCCCTAGGGGTTGAGGATGCTACAGCGCAGGCCAGACCAAAGAAAGTTAAGACTTGCAGATGCTTGTTTATATTTATCAACTTCTTCATGTGTAATTCCTATTTTGTGAGCCTGAACTTTGAAGTTTCGGGAATTGGCCCTGAGGGAAGAACTCTAAGGAAAACGGACTTAATTATTATATATCATAAGACGGAAACACCTAAGGCAGTCTCGGCTGTCTGTGAACATGGGTATCGTACTTTTATGCCTCCTATACACCTATCTGTCTCGCCGTTAGTCTTGAAGGTGTGCGGCACTGATTTTTCGATTCAGTCAAGATGAATATTCGGAATCGACAGAACTTTTTCAATCAGAACCTACTTACTATGTTTATTTCGTTATAAAGTAGAATCGGGATATTGATAACACTAGAATAGCTACCAAGATACTCCCAAATTATTCAACTAGAGACGAGATTGGAAACTCAGGTACTGCATTGAAATCATTCATCACAGAGACTGAGCTTATCTTTAGACTTCCGGTCAGCCCCAGGTATCCGACCGCTATACGTATCTGCAACCACTGGTAATTTAAAAAGATCTCCATAAGCATTTCGATTATTTGACCTTTGTCAGATAGATTCTGTTCTTTCAAGTTAGGATTGACACCTCCCACTGCATACACATGCTACTTCCCAGAGCGACCCTACTAGAAGGCGGCCAAGCATGACAACTGACTAAGGTCTCTATAGAAGCCGATCGAAAATTCTCCCCTTTTGCTCCTTTTCCCCTGTTCACCGATAGGTCTGTTAGAGTGCATCTTAGCATTGTATGCTATGAAATCTCCAATAAACAATCTCACCGCTTTAGCCAATACTTGCAACTTTTATGGAATTTTCGGCACATTTATTATTTCTGTCTAAAACAGATAATGTACATGTATGTATGTGAGCCTTATCTTTATTCTGCAGTACTTAATTGAAATATATGATAGTATGGTTCTGTTTAGATACAATGATAGAGAAACACGTTATCCACGAGATAAAATATACTCAGAAACTCTATGTGTATTCAAACCCTTTTATTCAAGAAAATTATGATAAAATAATTACTTTTCTCAATTGAACCTGGATTTATTTCTTATGGATACAATTATATAATACAGACCCCAGCATGACTACATTTTTATTAAGTCAGTCACAGAAAAATGCTTAGTTTATAGAGTATGGTATGTTTGCGTTAGATCTGAGAGAAAGGGATAGGTGGAAAGGGAAATGAGGATACTGCGACAATCTTTACGAGCAAAGATATCAAGAAGCCCCAAAACAACCCAACACCCTTCAGACAGGAGGGACCTTATCACAATTTTTTGCATAAGTACGAGTAAACATTCCACGGTCATGGGCTTTGGAACTCTTCTACGACACAGGCACGAGACAACGATGGGGTGTGGAGGGAAAGAGATGAGTGAAATTAGACGGGACATCGGACTGGCCCACACTGGGTGTCTGGGTAAAAAGGCAAGGGACAGCAGCTGCCTGACATTCCAGGAAAATATTTCATTTCATCTCACCTTTTCCCCCTCTTATCCCCTTCCTTCCCCTTTCCTTCTTCCTTTCCCTACCGTTTCCTTTCCCTTCCTTTCCTCATCCTTTCCTTTCCCCTTCCTTTTCCTCCCTTTTCTCTTCCAGTCACCCTTCCTTCCCCCTTCCTTTCCACTTCCTTTCCCCTTCCTTTCCCTCAGGAAAATATTTCGACAAAATCTTTTCTTTGAAAGTTTAGAGGCCAACTATGTGGAACACCGTCTGCCACTTGTTAAAATATAGTTTGCCAGTCCTTAAATACTTTCCCACGATCGGTACCACTGGATATATCCGTCAGGTGATGTTTATTTCGGATCATTAAATTCCAGTCCCCACATCGAGGGCATTATTGATTGGCAAGTCTCTCAATGTGGGTTTGTGCTGTACAGGTGGAAATAAAACAAGCATTCTTCTGTTATGTGACTGACTAAAGATTCTGTTATGCGCTGAACCGTATCTGTATCCATAAGAAACGCTGATGTGCGCAATATATCTCCAACAATAACTAACCCCACAGGATTGCACCTAATGGTGAGATAGAAATATGTCAAAATTTAAAATTATCTTTAATTTCGGTTTGCAGATGTTTTTCAGAACAGATTATTATGTTGAAAAACTACAAAAGGAAGAAGAAGGGGGGGGGGGGGGGGCGGGGGCAGACCGACAGACACACAACAAGAAAACAGACAAGAGACACAGAGAGCTATATACTGAGGGCCAAAAGTAATGATAGAAGTATTGCATTGGTTGATATAGGACCCATATCATCTATACTTTGGCCCTCACTGTATTATGATGGGCAGTATTATGGAAGAGAACGGTAGAGGAAAGATGTAATTATTAATACTGAGGGAGAGAAAATTAGAGGAGAACGAACGATAAAGAGAGGTGAGCGAGAGAGAAATGGATGCATGCAGATGAGATAGTTTGTAGGCCTGACCCACGCTCCCAAAGGTGTACGGCGTGGAGGGTCTGCATAGATGAAAGAGAGAGAGAGACGCGGGAATGAGAGCGGAGGGACAGTACCACTGAATTCCTGAAGAGGGAGCCATGCACTTGTAGAAAGTAATCCAGCTGCGCTGGGGTTACAGGTAGAACACACTTTAAGTGTGATATACTTGGAGTAAATAATAATACCTGACCTATAAAGGGCAGATTCGACAATTATATTTCAGAAGAAGATCGGTTAAAATGATGTATTTTTGGAGAGATTCTCAAGTTTCTGGCATGAAAGTCATGTCAAAAGGTTTCCACATCCACTGATCTACAGATATGTGTCCCTTATATTGTCAAATCCGTTCATCATTCATGGTAATTAGTATTTGTAAAATACTGTATTCATAACACATCGGTAAAAGCAGGTCAACTAACATATATATTAATATAATACGCTCGATAGAGATAATAAATAATTATGATAAAACGCTTATTTACAAATGATCCTCGTTCCATTCTTTATATTAGAGAATAATATATGGAATATATTACTACCAGACACCTTATAAATGGGAAATAGTAGAAAGGTTATGGTTGATGTATACTCAACATCACATTGGTGGGGTCGACCATACAATGACAGCTTCGATCTGCAATAACGATGAGTGGTATAATAACGGGGGCAATGCTACCAAAACTATAGCCGGAGATCATTGGATCCAGAGGTGGAATACATTCCTCCCCTGACAGGGCAATTATCAACAGAGATTTGACCCAGGGTGAAGGGAGGTCAGGCCCCAACTTTCCCTGTTTCGCATGGATCTGTCTGGGAGAATAGTATTTATTGGATCTGATGACAATCGCGCATGCAGGGCAGAGGAAACTGCACTGCAGATGGAGAGTGATGGCAATGAAAGTGTCTGTGGGTGACGAGGTTGATAACACTACAACACCCAGGAAATAATTATGTTCAAGGCAGGAAGGTATATGGCTGTCAGCAAGTGCTGAGGAGTGGGTCGTGTCAAGATCCAGGACATTGTTAAGGGCCTAGTCCGCTAAGCCGATTCTCATGCGATTTTGCGCCGCAGAGGATTCTTTTCCATTATGTTCCGTAATAATCGCATGAGAATCGGCTGTATGTTGACATGCGTTATCTTACCTGGCTACATGTAAATGAAGGGGAATATCAGCCTCCGTAAATGTATCATCGGTGGAATCAAGCTACAGCCTAGTTTTCATTCCCCGGAGAAGGGAAAAGAAAGATGAGATAGATGGAATAGAAATCGGGCAGTGCCCAGTATACCAGGGGAGTATACTATTAGATACCTCTCCGCCATTATCAGGGAAGATACTAATATATATATATAATTATATATATATATCAAGGAAGATACTAATAGATTATAATAGACTACTAGATACCTCCCCACTATTACATCCTATTTGATAGTTAGCCTAATAATTCATTCTAGTAAGAAAACGTTTTACCTATAACTCTACCTGTCATGTTAGAATATGTAGGAGGTTTATCTTTACATAAGAGACATAGCATAGAATTTTATAATATACTATGTTTGCAACGTCACTTATGCAACCTGCATGTGTAACGTATACATGGTACAGGGTATAATATAAAGTGCGGACTATAGACATTAAATGGAAAAGGGATATTATATATGCTAGAAGCCTGGCCTACAATATATGGGCATGGTTGAGGTAACCCCGACAGGAACTCCATGTGTTGGAGTCGGAGATGTTGGGCCACACGGCACACTCTAACAGACCATGACATCACGCGACTACTGCCAAAATCACATTTGCTAGGCGAACGAGAATGATCATATATTAACAGCTTTTTAGCAGAAAGATAGCGTCACCCATGGTCACTTATCAAGTATAGCAGACTTCAAGATATTGCTTAAAACTCCAGTGATGAAATATCCCGATTATATTCCCACTTTCCATATACTACTACGTTGGCAACTAGACGCACCCAGAGACAGTACAATAGGCTATTGTACTGTCTCTGACGCACCACATGGCAGGCAGTAAGCAGATTCTTACAGAAGGAAATAATCAGCAGGGGGTCGGGGTGGGGTGGGGGTGGGGATCCCGTCTTAGCGGAAATGTGAGACTACTTTAAAGTATGAGCGAGCTGATCAATAATCGAACGATCTTCCGCGTTTTGATTATTTGTTCCTGGGTTGTGTTTCCTGCGCATAATGATATGACATGAGATTCAGGAACATGTCCAAGGAAAACTCAGAGAGGTCCAAAGATCCCAGGTGATGATACAGTTGATTCTGATCATGTTGAAAGCACTCTAGTCTCTGAAATTGGCTATACACTGACAGGGAAATTGGGCGGGGCCTTTGGCATCACCTCCTGTCATCCTATCTGAATCAACACTTGGCTAGATTATTGTCCGTCGTTCTGTTAGAGCATATAGTCCCCGACTGGGTCCAAAGATTTGCAGGATTTCTGCCCATCCTTTACCCCCTTATTCTCTACTACCCAAGTACATGTGTATATAGGATATAGAATATCGCTATCAATCAAGGGTTCATGCCACTCTTAGCTACTTTGGATATTATAGACCGTGTCAGATCAACTGCCTGTCTCTGTTCAGCTGAAAATTCCAATACCATGTACAACTCACTCTTCTACAATGTATCCGCCTGAGATCCCTTCTTCATGGGAGCTCCTCTACGGCTTCTTACAATAACCTAAATAAGCATGGGTCAGTTCCTGCGATCCTTTGAAGGTCATCTCAATACCATTTCATTCTCCCTTTCTAAATGCACCAAATGAGCCATTTATTCCATTATCAAAATAATGAAAATACAATAATGGCTACTAGTAGGTTTCTGATACTCTATGTCCAACCACGATTCGGAAACTTCTTTCACTGAAGAAAATAAATAAGAGAAGTGATTAAAATTAATACAGGGCAATTATCAATTGAGACTTGAAACACAAGGTCTATGTTTTAAATATAATTGTATACATGAGATAAATAAATCACAAGGTCTGAAAGAGCGTTCAGTAAACGGCGAAATATTCAAGAAATTCTATAGATATATAATTATATTGATTGATGTAGCGGAGCTCCGGTGATGTTCCTATTTTGTTTATTTAAACTACTTGCACACACAGTGGCAATACATTCCACAACAGGTAGGTCCTCAATTATTAAACGTACATAGCGACAGGTACGAATCAATGATCCAATCTTATTTTGTACAGTTTGATAATCAATATACCAAGTTATTAACGCAGTACTTACAGAAAGTTCGTGTCTGTGGCAGCTCCCGCTACCCAACATCCGTGTTAATATCCAATTACATGCTTCAGCCTCGCCTATCTTTAAAATGAGGCGTGTGACCGTGTAAAACCATTCACGGAATAACGGGAAGAGCTAACCACGAGGACCGAGGGCACGAGTAGTGGTGGAATTATATTACATGCAAACGTTATATATTTTTATGTGCGCAAAACATGCAAATAGCTTGTGTATTATGCTACTATTACTGGACACAATTGCTACCTTTTAATAAACCAATTTCAGTCGATAACGAATAAATGCCACAGCCTTATACTAAGATACCAATTTAATACGTTCTAACTACAACTGACAAGGCATGTCGAGGAGATGACGGATGACATGCTCGCGTAGTTGTCACCAACATGAGTGAATAATTAGCCTTGATCATGTTTTCTTGGTCTATAATTGGGTGCATTAAAATTATTTGAACGAAATTTATAATGCTCAGAAATGGGAACACAGGTGTTCATCCTTCGGGAGTGATACTTTTCTAATCTAGGTGACAATCAAGTTCGTGCATGCATGTGATATCTTGGCTAAGGAATCAAGCAAATAACACATTGTTGGTTTGCGGTTACTTCATAACATCGCAGCTTCAAACTTCACGCGTGTATTACAATACTTAATGTTAGAATAAACAAGTACAATAATTCATTTAAAGTATGAATACCAATAGACGCCATGTTCGTAACCTCCATATTATTAGATGTTACCATAAATCATGGATTAACTTTCTTTGAATCTTTGAATAATGGTGAAAATCAGCTATCATGTTTCTTATGTAATTATATTTTATTATTTTATATTTTAAGGTGACATACGATATCACCGGATGATACTAGATGTATTACAGTAGTTCACATTATTGCACACTTATTGCTGATCTATTAACTATAATGCACCATTCTGTTTGACTTATTATTTAGTTCTGTCTAAAATATGTATAGAACTAATCCGAAACCTTGACTAAATTTTAACAATCCTTAAAGCCTTTGTATGTTTAGTAGTAATTATGAGCTAGACAGTGGGCTTGCGTAATCAGCACCATTCTATAAGTCTTGGTCCTCAGAGAATATATGATCTCCTCTAAAAACAACTCCTACTTCGCCTTACATTCCAGTCACTCAGAAAGATTATTCTGTAGCATATCTAGAAAGGCTACATATACACACACACACGATTGGAAGTGCTATCGGTTCGAGGTAAGGGGCATACTTCTAATGGAACCAGTCTGCGTCTAGTAAAATTTGATTATTTAATCAATCACTCCCTACTAAGGCAAACTAAATAAGAAATGTAGTGTGTGCGCCCCGAATTATTTTGATGTGGGACTGCGGGACTTCCGTTATAGCTTATACTATCATGAGATCAATTATACATAGAGCTGCCGTCCTGTTGTCCTGAAGCTAAGGGTACGAGGTATGTGTATCGTCACAAAAGAGATTCCAGGAATTGTCTGGTCTAACGGCAGAGTATGACACTTTGGCGTGCGCATAATGTCTACATACGGCCGCAAACCAACAAGATACTGCCACCATGTGTGTAGGTAAATCGCAGGTATTTTTTTATTTCAACGAAGTATGGTAATGATAAACGACATGAACGGGAAAAGTTGACCGAACATTCTTCGGCAATAAGAGCACCTGCATGCTTGACACACCTGCTATACGGTCTGCATGGTTAGGGGGTGACACTGAGGGAAACGAGTGCAAGGGCCTGTTTTCGATGGGATATTACCATGTATAAAGATAAAGCGACAAACGAGGATGTGGTTACGGTGTATGTCCATGCAGGTTTAACATTCAAGTTAACAAATTCTAAAGTCGACAAATTCTTTTCGACTGCAGAGTTCGGAAATGACATGAGGAACCTTAAAAAATCATTTCATGCTGGAGTGGCTGCACGACCCTACTAATATACCATTAGTTGTAGAAAGTAATTTGCATCTAATAAAAAAGACCTTTTATGCCTTATATCCAATACTGTTTATTTTTGGGCATGCACGAGGACAAGGTACATTGAATGCGTCAAACGCTAGTTATGATTCTGTATATATATAGTTGTTGACTTTACCCATGCAGTGTAGGTACAATTAGTAAAGTGGATGTCCTCTTATGCATCAATAACCTATCGTCGTATTGATACACACATTTCAGGATAGAATACTATCTCAGGAAACTATCCTAGGATCGTTGATTTGAGCTTATGACATTAAAGTTAAAGTCGAATCTCCCTAACCTTAACCTCCTTTGGAAGGTGTTGATGTAAACTTCGTGACAGAACATGCATGACAGAAGATAATACACGGCGAAACATATTGATAGCAATACTTTTCCCCGTCTTAATAGACCTATTTCGGTGATCAGAAAGGCGAAGACGCTGGTCATGCCTGTTGAAGCAAAAATATTATTTTTCTTGAGGCTAAGGCTAAAAACAATCCTAAATTGTACTTGTGGCAAGAAGCACAGGCATCCACAAGTACTAGTGGCGCCACATTGCACATGTCATGGGCAACACTTTCAGGTGAGTTAGCGATCCCCATCTTAGAGTGGACATCCAGAGAAGCGGGCAGGGCTAAACATTCCTGCATTCGCATATCATAGAAATAGATTGCAGATGAAAGATATAATTTTATGATAATTTGAATCATTAGATCGCCTGCGGCTAACACAGGGAACTTCATAGATAATTTATTATTCCCATTCTCCTCAATCACCATGAGGAGAATGGCGGATTAAAGTAAAGCTAAAATGTGATGCATCAATGGGTATACCTAGTGTTTATGTTAGATTCCAAACTGGACATTGGGATTTCGAGTCCGTGAGCAGACAGCCTTTTTACATTTGTTTCATTTTCAAGTAGTTTTATTTTTTAATTTCAATAATATCTTCACATCTCGGCTCGGTTTTCTTTTAAACTCACACATTTAGTTAAAGATGTCATTCTCTTTCGATTGGTGAAAAATTAGAGAAATACATGAGAGAGGAACAAAGTTGTGCTGTAGCCAGTTCAACCGTTGGAGAATAGAAACTGGTAGTAAGAAAAATGGATGGTCAGGAAATATAATGGGAAGGAGAAAGATAATAGGGAAATGAAACAGGGACAAAGATAAATGTACTTGAAGGAACACACTGCTATAGAAAGATAAGTGGAGGAAGTGAAAATTTAAAGTGTCAGTAACCCTTAAATATGATGAGAAAATCATAATCTTTGCTAGTATTCAATTATATCGTTCCTAGTAGCACTTTTCACAAACAATATTTAGAGAGTTTTACCCATTTAGAGGAGGTTCCACGTAGTTCCACGGTTTAACACTTCGTCCAGAGCGCCACTGTCTCATGGCTGTCTGTCTACATAAATTTTTGACATTAACATGCAATATACGTAACAGGACTAGATTCGTGTATTGTGTATAATTCAGGCGCTACAAAGTTAAAAGCTAAAATAAGCGAGTTATATATATCTAATTATTGATGAATGATATATAAAAATTGCGGGTAGGCTATCTTGCTCCTCACCTTTCATTCCAGGTGAAGTAAGTAAGTTTGTAAAAACCTAGCTGTGTCAATTTTGGTTGAATACTCTTGTTTTGTCAGACCATTTTAACAAATCTTTAGGATAAGGTTGGTTTGTGTGAGGGGTGTGGAGCGGGGAGGGGGTGGTGGGGTGAATTAGAAAACCCCTTTTTATAGCTAATACCGAAAGTAGAGCATATAATTATAAGTCATAAATGATATTTTTTTTCAATCTGCACTACACACAAATTCAATGACAGGTCTCCATTAGATTCAATTGACTTATCGCTGTCCCCTGTCGCAATTCGCAGAGCATCATGTATACATGTGCTGCCCCCTGGTGTATTCCAACTGGCCAGTCTACATTGAACCATGCTTGTAGCGCCTTCACAGGAGTAAAAAATAATTATGACTAAGCTAAAAGTTGTTTTATTTACACCGTGAACATGGAAAAATCATGAAGTAATATCATAGACAAGAAATGATCCCATACTCTGTGCCGAATCTGTGATAAGACACATGCAGGTCGTAACATAATTAATTTTGTGACAAATACAGTAGAAGTTGGAACATTGTCATCTCAGAACTTTGAATAATACAAAGTGAAAAAAAGAGGGTGATTGCCGAGGAGGATTTTTTAAAAAAAGCAAAAAAACTATTCCATTCGTCAATAAACTTGGAGATCATCAATGAGTTTAAAACACGCCAAACATTCTAAATCACATACAATGTATACATACTATATGAAAACATGGAGTGATCCAGAAGATGTACCTGAATATAGATCTAATAAAAACGTTTTTCAATTCAATTAAATATACTTACAGGTGAAAATAATATAAATAGGAGCATTTTCTTAAAGCTATTTTGTGCACTTTTCCCGAGGGTTTCATTCCAATACAGTTCAGGGGCCTGTTATATAAGCTATAAGGAAAGGGTTTTAAATAGACAGGCCTATTCCTTAATGTTCCTTCACCACGTGCTATTCCCAGCTGGTAGGAATAACCTATACACACAATGCATTTTTATTCCTACATACAAGGGGGAAATGTCGGAAAACACACGATTTTCCTTTCCTTAGTTTATACAATAGGTTCCAGGTGGCACTGGCAGTATGGCGCATTCCACTAGAGTTATACGCATGCAACGTATCCAACTCCAGAGATACATTGTTTCATCTATATATGCAATGCATATATAATGTATGTAGCCTATATATATAATACATATATTATATAGACAAGGTGGCATTTCGATATAAAATAAATAACGATATATTGTATGTGTTCAATATAATTTGACAAAAAGGAGATGTCCTTTGAAATTTAATCCATGTCTTCCAGGACATACCTACCATGCACCGACGAAAAGATCTAAATTAAGATATCTACGTCACTTGTTAGTTCATGTTTAGTCATTAGTCCAGATTAATTTGTCGGAGTATATTTTTTTTTTTTTTTTAAAAGTTTTTATTCAGTCTATCAACAGATTCTTTCTTCATACGGGGACGATCACACTGTTTTACATCGTACCCTCTCTTTTCCTGGAAATGGTATTTATTTAAACGTGAAGATTGAGAAATAAAAGAGGAAATATTAGCTTCATGCGCATAGAAATGGTCTTTTTTGTTAATACAATATGACATGTACAGAGAATGACTATTGGTAACGTTCAAGGTTTGTGTACGGAGTATGACACTTTGGTAGCCAGTCAAGACAAACTACTCTGATTTAAAATTTGTTGTCTAAAAGATTTATGTACCGGGAATGACTTCTTGGCAGCACGCAGGCTATACATTTGATATGAGACTTTATCACCTTAAAAAAGGGGTTTTTAACATCGACATCGACGTTCCTACGACTAGCTTAAACCTATAATTCTCATATGTACTGAGGATGACTTTTTGGTAGCCGTCTTAAGACATATATTAAAATTTGTTATCTAAAGGGCTTATGTACCGAGAATGACTTCTTGGCAGCACGAACAAGCTATACATTGGATATAATTTTTCTTTTCCTAAAGAGGGTTTTTACCATCTACAGCACCACTTCTACAACTATCATGAACCTATAATTCTCATATGTACTGAGAATGACCTTTTGGTTACCGTTTTTTAAAAAAAAATATATTTCTATGTAACTTGGTTACGTATTATATACATTTCCAGGTTTAAGCCTGACTAGAATATTTTAAAATCTCAAACTTAACCTGAGAGGTGTTTGGATTTTCTTGTCACCATTTTTATTACCTGAATATTTTGGCGAGGGAAAGTGTTATTTACATTGTGTTTTGAACTATATATTAAGAACTAAAAATGCAGAAAGGAGATCTTCTTAGCTAACTAGTTGATTCCCTCAGAATCTGCTCAAGTGTACGCCAAGGTAAGGATTGAGCTCTGTTTTTTTTGTACATCGACATACTTTTCACCTGGATTTCAACTCTAAATTTCAGTTCCAAGAGTACTAAGAGTCTGGAAATTTCTCCCATATGGAATAACTTGCGTCTATATATAAATGCTTTCACCTGTAGAAAAGTCCAATTAATAATACTTACATTATTATTATTTTCGTCAATACCAAACAAGATTTCAATTGGCTTAATAATAACTCTTCATTTGTCGGAGTATATGATAACGTCCGAGTTTATTACTTGACCTAGTGGTCAGGTAGGTTTCGTTTTAAGGTATTTCTCAGTAACATGTTACCATGTTACTAATGGTTTTTGAGCATGATTGATTTTACGAAATTTTACGAAAATTTAGGAAATACACATACGCCCACCACACAGTGGCAGACTAGTGTACTTATTAGACCCTTGGCGGTAGCACTGGCGACATCGACGCAGGTTTCTGTGCTTTCCCTTTCGTGTAGACGGCGCAGGTGCATGTCATTCGTTTCACTGATGTGCACGTGTGCGTTACAAATAACAATGCTTTATAGCAATTGTTTTAGTGAAATACGTTAAAATACAGTCGAAATACATTTTAATATGTCTCAGTATTCTGATGACAAAGATTCTTCTCGCGTTTAAAAAATTGTTGTATTCAATAATCAGGAAAAGTGATGAGAAGATCGTATGGCTCGGAGGTCCATTTATACCACCCAATAAAATAACAATGGTTGTACATGAGAATCACTCATCCACTGATGGGGTTCATGTCTGTGATACTATCATGGGGTAAAGTAGGGATAGGTAGTACCGAGAGTTCGTTATTCGTACAGACTTCCAGCATGGTATAGTTATAGTCTTAGTTGTATTTTTGTCTAAGAAACAGTTCAATGGTATCTAATAAAACAAGGAATTAAGAAAACACTGTCTGGTATAAGTTTCATGGGGATTCGACAGTGGAGCGCCACTCAAGATCGCGACAACGAAGAAGTAGTAGATAAGACTTGATTGTACCATGTATGTTCACTGTTTTGCCTATGTATGGATTTTGGAGTTCGATCGGAAGATCAGGAAGCGAGTTGGGGGACAACAGAAGGTGGAAATGGTGCTCTGGGTATTGTCTCATTTTTAATTGAATTTCGTGATGACTCAGACAAAATGAAAAATAAGGCATGATTTTCACGGTAAGCAATCTAGAGGGGGGGGGGCATACAGTATCTGTATAAATAGGGCATCTATTAAGGGTTTGAATACTGCCGTTAACTTTAAGAATATATATCCGGACGCTTCATATATATAATGTGTGTGTTTGAGCATCGATTAACAGATCCCATCAACAGCAGAAGAGTTTCTGATAAATATACTCAAATGATATAATGTTATTAAAGGATTGGGAATGATGCGTAGGCTATATTATATACGTAATCGTTTTCCAAATATATTTCGAAGTGTTCGCCTGGTAGGATCTCTTCTTCATTCTTCTCGGATACAAAATATTAAAACAATTGAGTATGTCATTTTGGACGAAAAATGATCAAACATTTATAAGCATTTGTTTCTTTGTATCGGGTGGTATGAGGGGTTCATATTTTAAATTCTGGTCCTCAAAAGGTATATATGTACTTGGCAGATCATGAAGACCAACACGTTTTAGTAATAACTTGAATGATCTTAATGTTCACATGTATTTTATAAGGTATGTACTTATCCGGGAGGTTCACATCTAGTTAAAGACAAGGGTCTTATCTTAATGCTCAATGCAATTCCGTTTTTTATGCACATGGGATCCTATATTTCAAGGGAAGTCCGGGACATGCGCTTCAAATGAGAAACAATAAAATTAATGTTACTCCTTTGGTACGTACATGAGTGAGTCCCGTATGTAGTAAAAGTATAAGACCATACCGAGCTGCTGCCTAGAATGGTATTGTAGCAAAGATTAAGGACTTGGAGGATGAGCCGGGTTTATTCGATCCGATGCTGGTATGTGAGTGCGGAATTCCTTCCTGTGGGACTAACCAACATTGGAGACGGCCGGGGCTTAGTTTAATTTGCTCACATAAAACCCCACGTTCGTCTCGTCATGGGGCCTAGCTAGCCGCGACAAATCACAATTACCATTTCGCCTGTATTACTGTGGGGGTTTGTTGACGTATTGGAATTATGTATTCAATTTCCCGTGCGTTTCTCGCGTAGCCTGCATGAAATTCAAATCTGATCCCCGCGAGGCGAGTGTTGGCTGCGATTGGTATTCACGTCCAGAGATGGTCGTCTGATGAAAACAGGCTCTGTTCTTTTCCCGCGCGATCAAATCACGGCCATCATTCAAGCGGCTAACCTTCAAATATACCCTTCAAATAAATTATTGATTGCCAACCGACCAACGCTGCTCTGTGATGAATTGAAATGTCGTCTGCTTGTGGCCCAGGATGCCCCATTGCATGCCGGGATGTTTACCAATATGGCTGCCACAAGACAATGCATACAGGCGCGTATGTCGGCAATTTGGCGTCCCTGTTTACTGATCACATTCATTGTGACACTCTAGATATTAGCACCGACGTATTTCATGGATGCACGCCTATTTCCTCTTCCTAAACAATGGCACGCGACCAAGACTATCAGTCCCTTGGTGATGGGCGAGTGCTGCATTACACTATATGTATAAATATATATTATAATATATATTATATATATGGTGATCCTGTATTGAAAGGCAAGTAAAGATGGGTAATGCCGAGTCTCACGAATGGTGAAGGAAATTTTGGCCGCAGGCAAAGCTTGCTGCCGCCTGGTGCACAGCGCGGCAAAAGCAGAGCGGCTAATCTGTAGGCGACCCGCGCCGCAAATTGAACGTGACAGAACGCCGACCACTCTCAAACGCTACTGATTAAAATGGCCCCTCGTGTTTGGCCGAGTGCTGTTCAAATCAGCCGGTAAACACTGGTGATTTTCCGGCACCCGGTCTCCGGTGGAGCAGTAAAATACAGCGGGACCCGGACGGGGCATGGCCGGCGGCAATCTGGCAGAAAACGGTATGGGGACCGAGCCATCGGTGCCGCAGCCCACACAGACAGACGGACTGAACGATTGCTTCGGACAGATCTCCGGGCAGGTTGATCAATGTACACCGTTGCCCTGTATCACCCCCAACACAACCCTGGAGAAGCGCCTTCTTCAATATTGCATTTTTTTTGTATCGACGAGTATAATACTGTCAGTCATATGCATTTATAACTGATTTATCTTCACCCAAATCACTAATAGTATAACATGCGGGGTAAGTGCAAACAAACACACATACCCCGATACAAAGTAACTTTTCTTTATACTACTTACAACCGATTCGTCTGGAACTGAACTATTATGAAGGGTTGTGTAGGCCTACGTACTTTTATTTCGTCCTTTAATTCATCCCTAGTGGCAACCCACAGAAACATGAGCTATCTGTGTACCAACCTTGAAAATGTTTTTAAAATGTAAATCAAAGGTTAATTGACAAATGAAGTAGGCATATTGATAATAACGCACTATGTTCTCCACTTAACAAGCTATGCATCTATAAAAGTACCTATCTTACAATCTCGGCTCATAGATAGAGGACAGCGCGGTAGATACAGGGGGTTGGATGTCAGTGAATAACTTAGATCATAGAAAACAATTGCAATTTATATGTGAACCCAGCCTGTGGCAAGGTCATAAAAAGCATATGCGATTAGATGGGTTTTAGAAGGTTAATTCTAGTCAATGGGATTTAGCGCTAAAGTCTTTAAAGGCAGTGAGTTGGGGCGGGACTAAATTCAAACTGTGACTAAACGGCTATGGAACATCACAGAAGGCAGCCATATCCAGTTACCACCCGCCATTTGTCCCTAATCGGCGAAATATTATCACAATGACAAAACCCTCCAGTTTGAATTTAATCACGAATCGAGCTTTCCCCCAGTGGACCGAGACAAAGAAGTTTTGCCCCTGCGATGCAGGCAAACGCCACCCAATCAGGCCTGTTACACCTCCGCCGCCAAGCGCGCCCCCTGTGCACAAATCATAAATGACAATACAACCATATGACATGGCCAAAATCTCATCAGGGCGCCTCCAACAGGGCTATAACCTTGATTGGGGGCTTGGCTTCATTAGTGAGAGATGGCGGTCGTCTGTAGCTCCTATTCCGGCCCAACGCGCGCCCAACAATCACTAAATTAATGCTACCTACCAATCAAGATAATCGCCCACTGCTCTTGGCTTTTCTCGCGAGGATAGAGGCAGGACGAGAGAATGAACGCACCTACGTCACCATCGCCAACTGCGCATGCCCCGAGGTTATTTCCGACGGAGCTGTGCCATGGTGAGGCAGCCATTGACAAGGGTGCAGCGGCTGCGCTTTTGAACAGGAACGCTGGCCGTGTCCTATTTAATCTGGTGATTTTGCACTAAAATTGTCGTCTGCTCTAGTCGGTGACACTTGGTCACGTGCAAACATTACTTCCGCCGACATCTCCATCAACGCAGGAAGCAAACACCTTCTGGTGCCTACTCGAGGGGTGGCTGTCACAGGCTTCTCAAACATTGACTCAGTCTAGCGGGAAACAACATGTTCATTTCTCTTTCAACGATTGAGTAAAAAGACCATAATCAACTCCCTTGCACCAGGAACCAACTAATTCCTCCAAGGCCGCGCGCTAAACTTATCTATTTTTATATTTTTGAGTGAACAACCCCCTTTCATTCCCCGAAATGATTTCCAGGGTTCAGAGGATGAAAACACGCAGAACTGCAATGTTGTCCATTATCTACCCATGAGGTTTCCCCGTTCTACACCGTTATTCAAAACTAGCGTTTCGCAATAACATTTCCTGGCAATGAAACACATATTAGGATTCGAGATACTTGGCCTGTTGAATAATTCTAGAAAATAATCATGAGCATCTTATAAATAAAGAATGATCCGATATCAAACAAATCAATTTATATCGTCCGCCATACTCTTATGAGGATGGAATGTTTTGACATCCTACTTAGTGTGGGACTAATTGTTACCTAAGCTAAACAGGTGACCATTGCACGTGCCAACGCGGCACTAGTGTGAATTAAGTCCAGTGTGAACTCATGTCGAAGCGAAGGGCACGTGACCCCAACTGTCAGCGCGAGATGTTCTGCATTTGTGACACTGTCTCGCAGGAAATAATGAACTAACTGGCTTAGAAATAGAGTAACCTGAGAGGGTACAATATGTTCGGACTAAGTCTGAGACGCATCACCATGCCAAGGGCCATGGCGTAACGTGCTTGGTGCCGTCTGTCGTGTAATTGTTGCCCAAATAGCACATTTGGACTACTGTGAGTTTGAACAAATAATCAAGAACTGAATCCAGCTGAAAAGGGGTGTATTTCAATAAGGTTGTAGGGGCTTCAGAAAGTGTATAGTCAACCCTTCTCTCGTTCTGATCTCATATACAGTACATGTACTACACCATTTTAAAGTCCAGTTACACTCTCAGTTTTTTCTCAGATATACAAAGAAACGTCGAAAAGATTACTCAAATAGTGTTATTGGGATTGAACTAAGTTTTCAACAACGTGGAAATCACCAAGACGTGACGACTAGCTTTTATCTTTCTTTATACGGGAAAGTAGCGTATGTGGTTAAACCATCAAATGCCCAAAATTTGGCAAAAAAAATACAAAACCATTAATATTAACATGGTATATCAATACAGTTGCGCTGGGTATATGTCCTGAAACAATGGGAACAATAGCATAATTGTTAAGAAAATGTCGGAGTTGCAAACAATAACTCTGGAAATTCCATAGGGAATATTTAAAAACCGAGATATTAATAATCTAATTTAAAGGATTTAAGATAATTTTACAATATCATTTGGTTAATTAGAAATGATTTGAGGCAAAAGTATCTTTAATTTTGAAAATCTTGGATATTCATATCATATGATCACATTGAAAAATGAGATTTCATATGTGATTTCATGGTGTAGGATAATAACCTGTTAAAATAGAGCAAATAAGGCGATATATATTTGCACGAACAGCGAAAATTTGCTTCATTTCCTGCCATAGCAAAGCCTTCCCTCATATGATACAAACATCATATCGCTGTCAGTGATAGAGATAATGATGGCAGACATACCTTATATGTGAAGTATATATATAAGGTAAACATATATATGTGTGTGCGACCTGAAACTTTCCCGCCGTTGCGGGGTCATCTGACTTCCTCTGCCTTGCTTGGCAGTCATCGTTCCAGTTTCGTTCAGATAACATTGTTTTTTTTCTGAGATAATAGCAATAAATATGCAGCACGAATGGTGACATATTTGCCCGCACCATAGCATTCCTCTGATCTTTCTCATCTTGTGGATGTAATTAATATAAACAGGTACAGACTAATTTAGGACCTAGGGGATAGGAACCCCAATGTTTTCAATAAATATAAATTTACGTCCTAAATATTCACATCCTGTTCAATTATTAACTTCTGTGCCTTACTGTAATGCCTCTCCATGCCAAACTGCAACATTTTACCTGCACCAATATATTTTAATGATCCACGACTTAATGATACCAATAAGTGTATTCCAAAGGGATCATATACCTAAAGGCATATATAGGTATAGTAAAACTAAGCGAAAACAATAACATTAATTTAGAGATGGACAGCAGATTAATATTGCTTCATTAATCGTTGATTTTTCATTTTATCTTTATATTCATATTATTTTATGTTTACGACTTTATAATACGATATAATCATTTCCTGGTAAAGGTAGGCATCCAATGCAAGTCACTTGAAGTCTATAATCATGGTTATAGGTAAATGCCAGCATCATCAGCACTGCTGCAGGCGGGAATTCTAGGAACTAATGCATGAAAGAATAGGAGTTACACTATTTTTTTCAAACTTCATCTTGAGAAAGAACATGGTTGGGTGAATACAAAAAACAAAAAAACAGGATGTTATCACATTATCAGGTCAAGGTCAAGGGAGGAAAAGCATACATTCTCAATAACATTTTTTAGTTCAATGACCCCGCGTTTTTTAATTGGGGACGGGGGTACAATAATATGTCAGCTATGTTTATGCAGATTTTAAAGAAAATCGCATGATTCAATCATCTGATATTCTGAAAAAATGGGAGAATAACCCCTTTTCCTTATTGACTTATATAGTAAATGGTAGTAAATTTCAGTGGTCCCTGAAATAAAAACTAATCCAATGACATAATTATGGTTTTCATTGGCTTTTTGGATTCCTCCAACCATGTTCTTTCTAAATCCAAAGTTTAAAAAATATCCATGATTCCTTCTTCTTTGGTTGAACGCTGGCATTTACCTTTAAACGGGAGTCGTGTGTGCCCCTCCGTTATAAGTCGGTATTATACCTACTAAATCTGGCCAATAATTTACTACCGGAAAACAAATTTTATAGGTCAAATTTATAAGTACAAGGGCTCTGCTTCATCAGGATAAATATAACCTGGTAAGGCTGTTCATCGCTTGCTTAAATCTGCACTATCAGTTAACGTCGGTAAAAACAAAATATTTTTACATTTTTCTTCCCTTCTTTTCCAGCCCATCTAAAAGTCATTTGACCAAAATTTGGAGGATTCGATCTGGTTGTTTTTGCAACAGGGCTTCTAAAACGTCCTTATTTATATTTGGAGGACCCGCCCGAATCGCTTCCTATGATGACATCTCATATTATCGCTCATCGGCAGATTTTTTCGCTCGATCAAATCTACTTCAGGAACCCACTGGAAGACTTGGAACCTAGGTTTCAAAACTGGGCCTTCCTTTTTGTAGTCATCATTTTATGCAAATAAAAAATGTCTTGAATTGAATTGAATTGAATTGAACTTCTTCTAATTCTTGTATAAACATAAAACAGCAGCAGCATATTGATGAATTCAGTCATATAAGTCATAATAATGGGTAAATTTAGTAAGATTGTCTTTGTCATAATAGCTGAGAATGCTGCAGCTTTAACACCAGAATTACACTGGCGCGTGCGGGAGCGTCCGTGCGTCGGGATTGATCGGATTTGATCGGTAGATGCGTGCGTTCGCGGAATTTTATATTTTTTATATGTTGTTTCAAACAACACGAAACAGAAAGTCACAATAAAAAAACAAAATCTTACATTCACTTCTTTTAGAGTTGGACATGCAATGTTTAGTTTGAATTATCCAAAATGTTTGCCTGCATGTAGGCTACTCAAGTTTATCAAGAGACTTGTATACGTTCTATAGGTCAGCGACTAGTGAGCTCTGATCGACATGTAATTTAAGCGGGTATAAGTACCAATCCATTGTGCATACCAAAACTCCGCCCACTCGACAGAGAAGCAATCTGCATGAAAAATAACATTTGCCGGGCAAACGACCTTCACTTATCCTAATATGACAAGCAAAATGTTCGGTTGGGGTCAGGCATTGTCCTCTGTCAGATATCTATTTGACTCCCCCTCGTGGGCAGGTCCAGCCTGCATCCTAAGGGTCGCGATCAGACGATAAATCTCCATTTATTCTGATTTCGGTCGTAAACTCATTGGTTGGAGATAAGTATGTCTCATGTGACACATCTGGTCCTGGTGTGGGAGATAAGGTCATGAATAAGACAAACCAATGTGCCCCAAAGCGGCCGCGCGCCCAACCGTTGCAATGTCACGCATGGGGTTTTCCTTCGATAAAATATGTATGCCAGCGTTCAAAGGTAAGGTTGGAGGGCCCCACTTGCTTCCCCTCGTCGGCCCTGTACCCACCCGCCGGGACACTACCCGCGTCAACGATGAATGACTTGGTCAAGCTTTTGCGACATGTCGTTAAACTTTCAACGACTAGCGACGTGTGGGCTCTCCCCAGAGACAAAGGTAACCATTAGTTGTTCCATACCCCGCTAGGATACCAAGTAATGGTTTGTAAATTGCGCTTTCTACTCTGAAATGGAAGGATAGAGGGCAACTTGAGGATGATAATTCCGGCTGACTCTCAATTAGGTGTCAGACTGACCACGGACATTGGCGTAAGTTTATTGACCAAGAAAACAGGTTTCACTGGTGACTTGACAGTGCATGGATATGTTTGTATAGATAATGGGTTTATATCTTACATGGGATTGAATCGGTATGATGCGATGATGGCTCAATTTCTGAGATTGATGAGGTAATTAATTAGAGACAAATTGTGGGGAACTAGGGGTGGCACGTACAGTGGTCCAAGGTGCTGGCTTAGGACCTAGAGGCATGTCAGGGGCTTGGGTTCAAACCCCGCCGTGGGCAGGTGTGCTATTTGCCCTCCACCCCAGGCTTGCCTGGGTCATCACAGCCATCCATGTGCCGGGCTATCTGTGTCACTATGCGGATAAAAGGTCCATTGCTAATATTCGGAAGTGGTAGGGTATAACACCCATGAGCGCATTTCCCCTCATATCTGCAATAGGTTAGTTAGTTATTAGTTATTGCAAGACCAATTAGCCAGGGGGGGGGGGGGGCGTTTCATAAGTTAACGCCGTGCGCGTTCGTTATGGTAGCGATAAATTTAGCGCGCGTTCGTTATAGTAACGCAATGTTATTTGACGTCAATTTTGGCCCTTAACGCGCGCTATGTTTGGTAACGACTGTCGTTAGGCCCTATAGCGCGCGCTATTCGAACTGGTAAACTGGTAAACTAATAACAGTGATTCAATCCTGTAAATAATAATTTAAACAATTTTGTAGAAACAAGCCTGAAGGTTCTTATAAGCCACTTAGATTCGACCTCTTGAATGAAATCACATTCATGCGATAATGGCCATGCATCAGCAATTTTTTTTATACATCCTCAAACTTTCAAATGGAGACAAAAATCATGATGCAAACTATTACAAACCTTTATAAATAAAGGAAATTGTATCAATGGACTAGGACTACTTTCGTATATTCGTATGTTCATCATCTGCTCGTCCCAACTCATAACTTTACTTACATATTGAGACTATGTTGTATTATATGTAGATTAGAAAGGAGGGAGAGTTGTTCTTAGTTGTGACAGAACCTTTTAATAAAATAGATGAAACAATAAAGAACATATGTTATGTGAAACCGTAAAGTAGGCTGAAACCGATTGGTTTCTACAACCAAAATCTTGCGATTGACGTCACACGTAACCGGTGAAAATCCACGTAAATTGCGAGCGAAATAATTTCGCAAAGTTTTTCGAAATCACCACTCGACTATTGTGACTATGCACAAAAATAGTGACTAATCATGGTTTATTATGCCACGGACCTATGGGAACTTGGTTACCTACGCGAATAGGGCGCCAACCTTCACGTGTATGGCATAATATCAAATTGTGCAAAGATGAAAATGGGTATAAATACAGCTCGTCTCCAGAGGCTGAATGGCTCCAAAATTTGCCTTTTCATAAATACCGACCACAGCTTCGATGTCAGGTTGTAAATGTCAGCCATAACTTGTAAGCTTACCGCACGGCCCTGAAACACTGGGAATCTTTTTTTCCCTGTGATATAGAGAGATTTTAAATGATGTTCATTCATCTATATGCCTTCATAAGATCTAAGTTTTGATGAGAGATTCGCATCTCTTTTATGATCTTATTTTTTATGTTTAATGATAATTATATATATATTTATTATGTGTTTAGATAAACAAACACCAGATTTATAGTATGTAAATTATATACTTGTAGTGCCATTGAAAATGTCACCTTTTCATATACTACTTACAAATTTGTGTACAGTTACAGGTATTGCATCTCTTTTATGATCTTATATTTAATGTTTAATGATGATCTTATATTTATGATGTGTTTAGACTAAACAAACACCAGATTAGTATGTAAATTATACACTTGTAGTGCCATTAAAAATGTCAACTTTTCATATACTACTTATGAATTTTTGAATGCTTACGGGTATTGCATCTCTTTTATGATCTTATTTTTAAAGTTTAGTGATAATCTTATATTTATGATGTGTTTAGATAAACAAACACCAGATTACACTCTGTTCGAGACCTACTTAGAGTAAACATCAAAGCAACCCAATGGTAACCCTACGGCAAGCCGCTCCAAGTAGATCTCGAATAGAGTGTAGTATGTAAATTATACACTTGTAGTGCCATTGAAAATGTCAACTTTTCATATACTACTTACAAATTTTTGTATGGCATCTCTTTTATGATCTTATTTTCAATGTTTAATGATAATCTTATATTTATGATAGGTTAAGATAAACAAACACTAGATTAGTATGTAAATTATATTGAAAATGTCAACCTTTCATATACTACTTACGAATTTTTGTATGGGTACGGATATTGCATCTTTTTTATAATCTTATTTTTAATGTTTAATGATAACCTTATATTTATCATGTGTATAGATAAACTAACACCAGATTAGTATGTAAATTATACACCTGTAGCGCCATTAAAAATGTCAACTTTTCATATACTACTTATGAATTTTTGTGTGGGTACGGGTATTGCATCTCTTTTATGATCTTATTTCTAATGTTAAATGAAATCTTATATTTAAGAAGGTGGGTGATATTATGTAATATTACCATTGATGGCAATTAATGTCCGTCACAATGATAGCCAGCTGACCAAACCCCCCCCCCCCCCCCACCCCGCCCTACAAATTCGTGTACAGCTATTTCGGGCCTCATTTTATGGAATACCTATGAGTGGAAACTTGTCTGCTTGGTCATTCTCAGACACACATATCCCTTTGTATGCATCTATCAAAATGCGCTTTGAACTTCACTGTCATATACTTGAAATTGTTACATTAATTTAAAACGATGTATAGTTTAGTCCTCGTGTTAGATAAAAACTAGTCTTACTGTGGGCTAGAAATTACACCTCCAATTGTATTAATCAAACATTAGTTTCCACAACCAATGTTCCACAACTAAAGTGCAAAAACCTAAACATATCCAGGGCCTGCCACCAAACACTCAAAGTTTTGCCACTTTGCGGGCCTGATACACATGCTCGTTGAATTCTGCAGGGTATGTAGGGTATGCAAGGAAGTCTGTCCCTTTGGAATTAGCTCTTATGGAGGAGTTGTGCACAGGCAGGAAATTCTAGTTCTTTGGCCGTGTTGCGTTCTCATCAGATGACTAGCTGGATATATTTGTTTGAAACAAATAATGAGCAGTCTTGGTTTAGTCCTCTAAGCAACGAATACACTTGTTATTCTCATAATCGTGTCCCCTTCATGGATACAGGGCAGATTTAAACCGCCTCTTTCTGATACATGTTGAGAAAGAATGGTTTAGTTACAAAGGTTTTTAACAAAATATACGTCAATGCTGAAAGCAATAGGATACAACTTCTTGAATCACAGACCCTATAGGTTGGCCAGATGACATACATAACTCTATAAAAATCCATCTCCATTACTACGGCCGCCTAGCTAGTGGATGTACAAGTGATGTACATGTGCTGCACGACACACATCATAATGTTATAGCATTTTAGTCCCTGTATTGATTATGCAATGTTACTAGGTAATATCAAATATGAATGATTAATCGTGAATTATAGAATACACCCAATGTTAACACAACGGAATGGTATATATTTCATAGATATTAATTGCAATAATATATATCAGGGTACCTACCAATAGTTTGCACATGGCAACACCATCTGGTGAATGCCTCAGCTCTCCCACTATTACCTGCATATTATATGCCCCAGCCCAGCCATTTGTACTTCTTTTTGTCATTCTATATTGAGATACTATGTGTATACTCTACCATAATGCAGATGGATGAGATTGATCCTATTAGAATTATCGTCTTCAATGTACCGTATGTAAACAAAACAAAAAGTCAGAGATATTACTTGTTTTTGTACTTCGAGTGTATTTCAATTTGGTAATGTTAAGTTGAAGGCAGAAGATATTCGAAAAATATAGTATTTGCTAGTTATGTAATGTATGTCTATTGTTAATTATCTCTAACACAGAAACAACATTGAAATGACTTAGTAAAATTGTCACAACAAGTGGGAAATGTAATGATATTGTTAGCATAAATTACATATCTCTCAAACTTGTATTGAAAAACTGATAATAAGTAGTTATCATAATAGTTCAGATGTATTCGTACTTAAATGTTGATCTCTATAACTGTATTTTGTGTGTACATTAGCATATCGGGTCTCCCGAAATTGTTGCGCCAATAAAACTTCTTTTAAAAAAGATAGAAGAAAGAGACCACCTGTATTTATTGCCAACTCAGACACTCTGAGTTTTATGGTTTTTATTCACATCTCACTTATATAGAATATATAATTATCATCTCCCTCATATAGTGGATGACTAAGATGAGTAAACACAGGCTATTGATGTCCCAATTACATAATCGCTACAGGCAAAAACCCAATGACTTAATCTCACAAGACAGAATCTCACAAAATCAAAAAGGGACCAAAAGTCGCTGATTGAAGCATGGATGGGTTTGGTGCGCATAGATAAATCTCAGTATGTAGATTTTGTATACTAAAAGAGTTCATAACAGGTATACTTATGAAGATAAAATGCTAAAAAGATACACGCATGTGGAGATATATAAATTAGAAGTGTGCGTGTCTACAGTGTTTCACAAGGCCAAAAAAAAATATGTGTGTTTCCGATTTATCTGGCTGAAAACTAGGTTGGGGGGGTGGTAATTTTTTTTTTTTGTTAATTTTTTTTGTTTGGAAACCACCTCCCAGGAACTGAAAAAAATGTCTTTTTCATAACAATAGTTGTTTTGAACATGGGAAATGTGCTTTTTGACAGTTTTGGGTTAGGAAAACCCGTTTTCCTGCGTTTATAAGTTTTTTTTGTCAAAAAATCCAAAAAAAGTAAGATATGAAGGGGGAAAAATCAGGTATGGTAAAAATTTTTTAGGTAGGGTAAGGTTTTTCTAGGTAGGGGGGGGGGGGTAAATCGGAAACACACCTATTTTTTTTTTGCCCAAGCATTGTTCATGTTCAGGGTAAGGCGGAAGACCAGGCCCAGCCCGAGCCTTACACAAATTTGCTATGGCATATGCCAGCATTTATTCTCCTGAATAAAGATATGTTTTTAAAAAAGGAAAAAAAAAAGATTAATCAAATCATTACGAGGATATACTGTATTTCATTAATGTGGAATTTGCATCCCTTTTCACCCCGGGGGATTATCCAGTGAAATTATGTCCTGTGGGATTTTGGCTGCAAGATTTTTTTCCTTTGGGAATTTGACCGGTATTCGCTATACATTTATACATATATGGAGACTCGTAGAGTAACGTGTTAGGTCAATAACCAAAGCATTACTTTCACATGTAGATGCCTATTTTTCTATTTTACCTGTCGTCCCATGGGGAGGCCCAGGCGTTACGTAACATTACGTAACACATTTTTTCGGACACTTTCACACCTATCAAAACTAAAAAAACCAATGTTCTCAGAAGAAATCTATACCAACGTATTTCAACACTTAAACAGAAAAAAAACTGCCGTTATCAGTCCATTTATAAAGAAGTATTTCTTAATCAATGGCTGGTTTTTCTTCTGGTTAATATGTCAGGAAAAGTAATTATTCTTCAGAAGAATTATTTATTATTTCCTAAATGCAAGGCTAGATTCCTGTTTACAAAAATACTGTAATCATAATTACAGTCACAAAAAGACGCGATTGTTTTACAATCAGATAACAGCAAACTCGATTAATCTCACCCTACAATAAAAATTGCGTATAATCATTCTCGCACCTATCGACATTAGCCATGGTTGGACCGGTCACTATATAATGGCTTGGATTTCTGCAGTGACGTCCCCTGGCGGCACCTGAGCTGTTGGGTTGCCTACTGGTGCGGCTGGATAAACAGCCCCAGCTTCCAGGGAGGGCAGGCACAGGGTCTAGCTGACCGCTAGTCTCAAATCTATATGCATGATCACCCCATCCCTACCGGCTCATGAAGGAGATAACCCTGATTCATCATACTCGCTTCTGTGGGTCAAGTTCCACTTAGTCCGGTCATTTTAATATATAGTGATTTTCAGTACATTGCACTATGATTTATTTATTTTTTTACAATTGCTTTTATTTCGATTTCCTGCCATCTAGGCTCATAAATGCTACATTTTGTCACACGACATTGCACTATAATTAATGCTACACTGAACGGCCGGTCATTTAAAGAAGAGTGAACACATATAAACCCTACCGACTCATGTTGTTTTTGTTTTAGTGTTGTGATACTTATTGTCTAACCTTATCACATTCTGAATACGCGTTGTGTTTAGGAGGGATTTGATTTCTTCTGTTGTAAAGTATTCCGTGTAGAAATGATATGGAAAACATCAAGACCTCAACCCATCGAGGTTCAAAATCAAATAATCATTCAAATTCATAATACCATAAATTGCTGATTTATTAAAAAATAAAATCTGATTTTGTTAATTGATATTTTTTTTTATGCCAGTAAATTGGTGTGTGGGACACTAGAGGGATTCTAGATTCATTGTCCTTTGCCCATCTTTAATTTGTAGCATTACTAAGGAGGTTATAGTAGGCCTACTAGTTATAGCAAGTCACTTTAATCTTAAAACAATCACCTTTGCTTCAATTCTTACACCGAAAAATGTGCATATAGTCGCTTATGTAAAACTGCAAACTATCATGTACTTTTGCTCATACATAACCCGACCTTTCCCTCGTTTGGTCATAAGACTCCCACTGTGTGACGTGCACAGGCGGAGGCCGAGTATTTTCATGCATCCCGAACATAATGTAGTCACTTCACTTCAAGGGACTAAATACATGTATTTCACTTCTGTTTTATTGTTAATTGTCAGAGTAAACGAGACCAAAATTGAGACTATAAAGTATGTAGTTGATAAGAATTAATAATACAACGTCACTCATAAAATTCTAAATATTTAGCTGGACGTGTACCATGCATGGCCTTACAAGGATAGTCCTTAAATATCTTTCAAGATAATCCGTTTGCTATGGGATTAAGTGACTCATTAAACCTAACAACATCCTCATCACCACAGATCAAACAAACGTTCCTAGAAACATTATAGACATTTTTGTTGGTGCTCATGATTTGATTTCATCCCTACAAGCGGCGGTGCTGTGCAGGTGCAAGTATGCCTAATATATTTATCGTATGATTAGTTTGTGATAGCAGGGTGTTCTGTGAGGCAGAGGAATACATATAATTGTGATTTGTTCTGGACTTATACTTGTAAGGAGTTGCTAATCAAATAAGTAAGGGGAAATCGGATAAACACCTGAATCACCAGGGACGTTGAGCGACCAAGGTGTTAGGTAGATATGTATCAATGTTAAGCATAAAACGACTGAGTTTTCCTCGTTATAAAAGCAGCATGGCTGTCATTTCAGGGATTAAAACATCGTTTGGCTTTTTATCAATCTAAAAGTTTCTCAATAAATTGTTTTTCTTATTCTTCCAATGACATTGAAAACTTGAAAAATTATAGCAGCATAAAGTCTATCTGACATTGGTGATCCTTGAGATCTTAAAGTAAGGAAGTCACGGTGGAAGGTAATTGGAAGACACGGACGATTAACACACCGATAGATCAACCTGAATGGACATTCTGACCATTTGTGAAGTCTCTGCTATCACTCATCCTATCAGACGTACCGCATGTCCGTGGAACACATTTTAATTAAACAAAGGAAGCTAGTTGATATTAACCAGACTGACTCGAGATTTTCCCTCTAACCCTGACTAAACGGCCCTTTTAGCCTATACCCAACTGGTTATTGCTTGCTTAATTCGATAGTCGCCCCGACGATACCATTTGCACCGGTTCTGTCAGCGCGGAAATGGCGTAATTGCCATGGAAACGGTTAATTTTTAACCACATCTTGTTGTGTGTTGACTGTGGTAGGATTATGATGTATGGTGAACTGTTTCTCCTTCCGGCATTCATGTAGGCAAACCGCCCTGACATGACGGGTGCCGACCAGCGGTAGAGTTATTAGATTTGGATGATAAAGTTTCCAATCTAACTCGGTTTCGCTCTTGTTTGCCCATCAAAACCAATATGATTCGCTACCATCTGGAATGGATGCATACCTCCAGCTGATAAACTAGCAGTACCTGCTCTGCTTGCTTCAGTAAATCGTAGATTTGTGACTCGCAACCCACAACATATGACCTTGATTGACTTTACTCGCCTATGTAAAAGTCTCTTCAGGCATATCACAAGTTTGTCCTTTAGGAAAGCGCACTCTGAAGATATGGGAGGGCGATTAGTAGGTATTTCTACAGGGGATTTGTCATCACATGTGATCTGAGCGTCTCCTTTTGATAATGGAGTATTCTTGACTGAGAAGTTGAGAGCGATTGGAATAAGGAAGATTGCAATCTCTTTGCGCGATACATATTCATTAAGACTGCAATCCATCTCACAAACAACAAAGCACCCCGTTGGCCGAAAGGTTTTCAGGAATTGATCCTGCTCTGAAACAGAGTGATACGAATTCCATCCCACAATCCCTCCCTGCTGACATCTTCCGCTCCACTCGCGCCAAATCAAGATATATGCGGTAATATTCCTACGCCAGTACTTTTTCCAAGGGCGTAGGATCAGTGAGGTCACATCCATAATGCTTCCTATGCGGCCTCAGATCACTCCGCCATTTCCGGGTCAGCGCCTCATTCATGGGAATGGTCACGTGAGTGCTAAGCCCTGGAGGGTTGGGGTTGAGGGGGTGAGGGGTTGGGTCAATGGAGGAAAGGGGCAGGTAGGCATGCTCTTCAGGTATGCAGGTGGACCAGCCTCGATTAATCTATATCCCATTGATCCTCTCCCTTCCTAGCAGTGATTGCATTTCCTCGTCCTCCGTGCTTGCGCGCGCAGCCTCAGTAATGACGAGTTTCCATCCAACTCTTGCAAACATTGGGGTCAGACACAGGAGGAGACAGGTCGACATGTGGACTGGAGAAATTGCTGGCTTGGCAGAGAAAAGACCTGACATTTGCCTCCTTGGAAAGCTCCGAGTAAAATCACCAATCCCACATACTACTGCCGTGCCCCTGGCGCGCCACGATATTAGTAGTATGTGGAAATGGTCGGTAGGTGATGGGAGAGGACATTGGTGGCTGCGGCTGTGCTTTATCATCATTATTGCTATCATTATAACTTTATTTCTAAACAAAAGTGGTCACTATCCACTGTGCGCAGAGCTTTGAGGGTGACCTGGGTAAGTACACATATAACTCGCGGAAACATGAAGTATACTCATAATTCTGAACTCATATTTATGAAGTAATGGTCATCATTTTTACAATTAGTCACTCAAAGCGATTGAGAATTTTATCTGTGATGATTGCTTTGCTTATATTAACATTGTGCATAACAGTATATTCAATATCGTATACATCTTTAGTCACTGTCTTGTACGGTTTCGGGGCCATAACCACCTCAAAGACTAAAAGGATTAAGAACCTCTATTTTGGGCCTGCTGGTGCACAGTTCGGGATTAACGCACTTCGTACGGCAAAGTTGTCATGCGCCATGCGACGATGCTCATTGCCATGGTAGGTAGCAATGGATGACGCTGTCACAAATGTCGTGGTGCAAAGAACGAGATGTTGTCTCCTACACTTCTGTACCGGGCTGCTTACGTCATCATTAGTCATCTGTTGTCATGGTTACGACTGGTTATATCAGAGAAAATATTATTCAAAGCATGTATCAAACATAGTTTTCATTGAAATCTATGCATATAAATGCGAAAATATACATTCAATGTTGCCTTTAAAGCGATGCTCAGACGGAATTGGTTAAGCACCAATCAGTGCACCAGTAGCCCCTCAATGTGGGTCATTAATCCTTTGACAGACGAGACTTTAACATATACGATAGATCCTAAGGGACTTGAATCCCAAAGCCATTACGTGTACAAGATATTATGACGTGCCCGCAGGCGGAGGTTATATTCATATTCATATCAATTGTAACAGCTGTGGGGTGGAAGAAGGCAGGGATCAATTTCTTTTAGTCAACTAAATATTATCAGTCCATAAGGGAAAATATCCAAGATAGAATTACTATCATCCATATATGAACAGTATTTAGAGGGCTTCAGTTAACTTATTATATTATATTGGTACATAAACTGAATATGTAATTACCCTGGTTATTATTGAGGTGGGGAAAAGACAACGAGAACAAAGTTAGTGATGCAGATCTAATATTTGATAGCTGATAAAGTGACATATCAAATGATCATAAGAATACATAATGGTGTTGAAATAAAAAGGTAAACAGTAGTAGAGCAAGTAATGGAAAAGCAGGTTAGTTAAAAACACACTTATGGTAAAATACAGGAAGGTAAAAGGTGAACAATCTGCACGAACTATATAAGAACGCCCCGCGTACACATCGAGCGTACGCTGAGTAAGAGCGTAGTGGTTAAAACATGTAAGTAGTACAAGCAAAGTTACCTTTGGCTATGGCAGTACAAATAAGATTATACACAAATACTGGGATTTTCTTTCAAATTTAAAAACTTTCAAACTTAAAATGGTAACGTATTGCAGAATAAAAGATTTAAACAAACAAACAAAATCATTTATTACATGTATATGCAAACTAAATTAACCATGGTGTTAGCATAACCCATTCTCTACAGGAAAGGCACCATACAATGATGCTTATTGCCATGGTTGGTACCACTGAATGACGTAGTCACAAACGTCGTGGCACAAAGGAGTGGACGTCGCTCAATCAACTAACGTCAGTATTAGATTCTGTTATCATGGTTACGAATCTTGATATCATGAAAACATATTATCCAAAGCATGTATCATAGTTTTTTATTCAAATCTAGGCATTATTTTCTTTTTTCTAAGCACAAATTTTCCTTCCATATAAAGTTGCTTTAAGGGCCATTCGCGGTGCATGGTGCTTCAGATTTTCTCACGTGCAGTGCTTTAAAGCAACGCTCATAAGAAAAGGGATAACGAGGAAAGTGTTAAATCAAGTTTATCCCTGAACCTCATTACACTATCATAAGTAGGCCCCTATATACTATACTTCATTCACAAATAAACATTTATAATATACTAGCAAAGTACCCGGTCTCCCTCTCTCCCCACAGTTCCCCCTCTCCCTCTTTTCCCTCCGCCTCTTCTCTGTCACTCATATGTTAAAATAATATATTGAATCTATTGGGTTTCTGAGTTTCTCTCCGCCTCTTCTCTGTCTCCCATACCTGTTTTTCTCTCCCAACCCCATCTCCAATAACCCCCCTCTCCCTCCCCTCTTTCTCATGCTCCCCCTCCTCACTTTCTCTCCCTTTCCTCTGTCCCTTCCCATACATCCTCTCCCTCCCCTCCTCTTTTCCCTGTCCCTCTTCTTTTCCTCCCCCTCCCCCTCTTCTATTTCCTCACCCTCTCCCTTTGCCTCACTCTCCCCTCCTACCCCCTCTTCCTCCCCTCCCCCTCTCCAATACCCCCACCCCTCTTCTTCACTATCCGTCTCCTCTGCATGTAGTTGGGTCCCCCTTGAATTGACACAGTAGCTTGTGGCTAATGACGTAGTATCTCACAGGAGCTTTCCCAGGCTATAAATAGAGTGTGGATATCCTGATTTAAAAAAGGCTTCAAAATCACATTTCTACCCCAGATACCTTCACAAACCACATAAGGTTTCTCCTTCAGAGAGGGTGGACAGAACTCTACAGAAGAGTAAAACGGTTTGTAAAACAACAAATTCCGAGAACATGTGAGACAAAGAAACCCCTCTCTTCAGCCTCTCTTTTCTACCTCTTTTCGTAGAAATCGCTCTTCCCGTATATTATTTGGATGATCTGTTTAATATGGTTCTAAATAGGCTGCGCCTCTGTACTTGCATCCTACCTTCACACTTTCTTGTTAATAAACCATGCAACGTTTTTTTTCTGCGTGGCCTAAGCTTGACCATCCAATTGACTAAACAGTCCTGAAAAACTGAAGCCATAGCAACAACCCCCCTCGCGCAATCCATCACCTGTGCGTCCAGATTTTCTTTCTCGCCAAAGTAAATACCTTAATTTATAGCCTAACGCCATTCTAAATCAATACACACGGTGGCGCATGCCAGTGGTGCCTGTGTGTACAACAGGGGTAGTCCGAGACCGACTTGCTTAAACCCTGTTTATCACATTTCAGCATCTTGACTATTCACGTCTGATCTATGGGTCTATCAACTCAAAATATTCTGGTATAAATGGAAGGGGGCTACTAATTGCCTCTTGAAGGCTACCTTATACCTCTGCCATACTGAGGTTGCATTGCATGATTATCCTGATAGTCCTCATAACCCCCTCTTATCATTGCATCGCACTATATATACGATTATTTTCTCAGTCTGGTCTGAGAGACTTCTTAGAGATCTCCTACCTTTCCCAAATGCATGAGTTAATGCAGTAACCCTAATATAATAAAGTAGATGTAAATTGATGAAGGTGCTAAGAGGCCTTTAAGACACAATCTTGTCGCACATATATAGTGCAATGAGCCCTAATTCTAATATCACCATGTTGTGTATGTTGGTATACTTTCTAATATGTTTACTACTTCAATTAATCATTTAATCGGATTAATCGTTTCGGGGCTGCATAAAGGGAGGAATATGGTTTAAACAATGTCATTCGAGGCCTTCCAGTAAAAAAAGATTAAATTTGATTAAAGGGTGGATTAGTGGATTTGGTTCGAATCCAGAAGTAAGGGGTATTGATGAGGTTCGAATCATGTGAGCGGCTCTGTAGCAAATCTTCATCCCTGCGAATATAAATAAAAACAAAGCTACGCTTCTCGAAATAAATATGTGGAGGAGATACCACGCCTCTCACACACTGAGACCACCACCAGCCGGCGCAGCACCTCCCACGGCATAATCGACACAACTTAAACTACGACTTTTTGAAATTACCCATCAACTTGGCCCGACTCTGCGTCATGAATCATGGCTCGTTTGGTGAATGAGACTAAAAGTGACGCCCTGTGAGGTGTGTGAGGTTTCACAAATTTTCGAAACAAGGCTTCCTGATTAGAACTGATATCTGGGGAGTGTTTCAGACCGACCATAATTGCTTCCTTTTTTTCCCTTCAACTCAGTAGAAAGGAGTAGGCATATTTGGATGATTGAGTAGGATCAACGACTATGGAATGTGTGTATCAGGGGCCGCGGTTTTATTGGTCTGGTGACATGTAGATTTCCCTAGATTTATTGGAAAAATGAATCCAAGTTTTCCCAATCTTTTAAAATTGCTAAGAAAATTTAAAGCCCAATACCAAAGATCACACCATGGAACTTTAAGATGGCGTATCGGCGTAAAGATGCTTAAACGGTTGCTCGGCAATACACCTGCCTGTGCTTAACATAACGATTTATCGACGCAAACGGCTTCACCTTCGGTATGAAGTAGACATAATAAAAGGACTTTATCTAGAGGATGGGGCGAGTGCTCAGCGAAGGTTCATACATCGTGTAGCACCCCCAAAGCCGATGGGATCCACCCTGTGAAGCATTGGGAGAGTGTACAGCTGAAACATAAACTGTATTCAAGCGAAAGTACCATCTGAATTATTAGCACTGGTGCTTATGTTTCCTATGGTGCTAATGTTTCCTTTGGTACTTTCACCTATAGTATACTTTAATATGCTTTCACGACGAGCTAATTACTCAGATATTAAGCCAAAATTGCATGTCTCTTTCTTGAATTCCATTATGGATTAACATATCGACTGACGCAACACTTTTTATTTACATATTTGCACAGTATTTACATTCATACACTAGTAGTTTCTAGGTGAGACGAGGGGAAATGCAGCTAACCTGTACGACTGCAGGTAAACCTCACGACACCAATGTAAAGATTCCTAAAAAGATTATACCAAAACTTATATATACATGTATACACTCGATTGTTTTTATTACTGACTATACTTTTTAAATTAAAAAAAATACTACTAAAACTTACAACACCTGTCGGGAAAGCCTTTCTGGGATTGTCTGGGACTACGTCATTTCCCACAAACTACTACATCACTTCCAGGGGGACCCGACTACATGTATGTGGAGGAGTGGGAGAGTGAAGAAGAGGGAAGGGAGAGGGTGGCGGAATCGGAGGGGGGAGGGGGAGGGGAGGGAAAGGATGTAGAAGGGAGGTGAAGAAGAGGGTAGGGGAATAGGAGGGGGGAGGAGAGGGAAAGAAAAGAGGGGGGGAGGGAAGAGAGAGAAAGCGGGGAGGGGGAGCATGATGAAGAGGGGGGAATCGGAGATGGGGTGGGGAGGGAAAAAAGGTATGAGTGACAGGGAGGAGGAGGAGGAGGAGGAGGGAAAAGAGGGAAAGGTAGAAGTGTGGGGAGAGAAGGGACGGGTACTTTGCTAGTACATTATAAAAGCCTATTTTCAGAATAGAGTGATATCATGTCGTTTCGATCAGTGAATACAGATCCATTTATTTTCACAAATAAGAAACATCAATCACCATTTTTTTTTATTGAAGATAAACCTCAAAATCTTAAAATATAAAATATATCAATATTAAAAATGTATCATTTACATATTCAACACGAATACAATATAAAATCTAATGTCAGCTTTGTCTCTTTCTAGTGTATATTATGGTCAATTAAATTTACCATTTAATATTGTGTAGGTCTACACCTGACAGAAGATAAAATAGGCTACGCAGGAAATGGGCAACCCAACCCCATGCCCCGCCAGAAAACAAGTTTCGGTTCCTTTCGGGTCTGTAATAATCAATATGCAGCGAGGTGGCAAGGTTATATCTGAGTCGTGTAACGCCATGCCACCCAGCCGAGACTTTGTATAACTAAGTTTAAACTTAGGATGAATTTCTGATTATGTTAGTGTGTCCAAGATATTGAGAGTTATTATCAATACACCATTAAATTCTCGCTAAAACATGTCACATCGTTGAGGCATACGGGCGAATTGCTCCTGGAGACGCGTATTCCTACAGTTAAACATCTGCTCACTTAGGTTGATTGCTCTTGGAGGAAGCCTATCGTTACGTCTGAAAGTACAAGACCCAGGAGGCACAGGAAGGCCCAGATCCCTTTCATGTATGGCGCTGACCTTATACCCAGGAGCACTCACCCAGTCAGGGAATTACTTTCACCGCCGACCAATTTGCCGCAATCTATTGCTCCGCAATCGAACTTTGATTCATTTATCATCAAATTTGCGATGAGCAAACTGAATTGGACAGCGGGCTAAAAGGGGTAATTGTTTGTGTTGTGCTGCTAGGAGGCGCTCCTGTCGCCGCGACGTCTTGTTGTGGCTCACGGGAAACGCGGTGCTTTGGGTATAAGTAAGCGCTATAGCGTATTGTTCAGAACTTATTTCACCCAGGAGATTTTCCAATAAAGGATTCTTAGGAGATGTGTGTTCCTTTATAAATCAACATCATGTTATGATAAGGAACGCTAGAGGTACTTGGACGAGTATTGATCGTTGGCTCGGTCACGCGGAAAGGCTTGCTTTAGAATATTCAACTCGAGTTATTTACTTCGACTTAACTACCACGCGTTCCTAAATGCTCTTCTCTGTCACAAGGGGTGGGGTGTCGGCATCTGGCTTGGGTTCCATTAATCCGTCCGCCAATTTCTCCACATCACTTACTCCACCCTTCTTCAGTATCCTGCTGGGGTGGCCACCACAGATACGCCCGGGACCAGGAATAGAAGATGGATGGAGTGGCGGCGGACGGGCACAACGCGCCTGTTCCAGTGACGCGGCCCCAGGGCTGCACCACACACAAAACAGCCCACATGCTTCCGCTAGCGCGCAGGCCCCGACGCGCGCCGGAGTGCAGCAATCCGGGCCCCCCACGGGAGGCCTGGATACAACCCAGCTGACTGTTAAATCCTGATTAATATCTAGTCAGCCTCGCCGATTGAAAAATACCATATCTTCTCCCCTTTCTTCCGCCAAATGAATTCCAATTGTCTGGAGAATAATTTGAGACATTAGAGCTGATTAGGAAGACATTGGCAAATGATTATTCCGCGACTGCAGCTGAATGGGGAGGCAGGGGCTAGTTGTTGTCACAATGTGTAGAGAGTTCCATATCAATGTGGGTCATTCAAGAGAGAGAAAAATATAATATATTATAACTTCTTCACCAACGTCTGATGCCATAGTATTATGCCTGCTGCGCGAAATACACTCAAGCTAGCTGAAGACTAATCAGACAGTAACCGCTCCTCGAGATGAATGACCCATAATTCCAGTCTCCTCGCCAGGGTTAGTTGCCACTTATCTCACCAGATGCAGTGGGGCCTGTGACAATCCCCAGCCTAACCTACTAGTCTAGATATAAAATTAGAAATTGGTAGATCTCAGTAAAGCAAGACAGAATGATGAGGAATACATAGGCCTATTCCCGCCCAAAGTACATTATCTAGTAAGGGTGATTTCAGTACCATTTTGTACAACATGTGATACGTGGATCCATTAGAGAGGAAATAGCAATAGACTTCATTTCATGATGACAAGTCGTGAAGAAAATTATAGCCTATTCAACATTTTCTCTAATATCATTCGCAGTGTGACTAATCTAGCCAGCGTGTGCATATATGCCTATATGACTTTGTAACTAATAATGGGATAGATTCTGAAGAGATTTATCTCATTTTTAATTGTCTAAAAATGAGTGATATTTTAAGGGTCCACGCAGTATCACTAGGCCTATATTAATATAGGCCTACGTATAATATATAACACAGGGTATATAATATAATAGTAAATAATGTATATAATTATAATTGATAAGGAACTCTAAAGGTCCATTCCCATTACCAGCCGGCCGATACTTGCCAGCTGTAATATTTGAAGGCCCATTCACATTACAACGGCCGATTGGTGTACGGCCGCCGCACGGCGAAAAACACAATGTTAAAGTATTACAACCGGCAAGTATCGGCCGGCTGGTCGTGGTAATGGGAATGGACCTTCACATTGATTATTTTTGCCGTGCGGCAGCCGTACACCAATCGGCCGTTGTAAGGTGAATGGGCCTTTAATTATACTTAAAGATCAAAAAGATAAGTAAAGGAGCCATAGTGAGAAACTTATACCTGAAAGATTTCCAACAATGGGGAATTATAGTTGACTACCTCTAGAGGTTGATAGGCTATTTGAGCCTGTTAAATGTACATTTCAAGGAGAAGGGTTAATTGGTATATATATGTTCTATGTACGTCTCATGTATCAATGCAACCATCCGCTTTGTCGTTAATAAACCTTAAAAACACTCACAAACAGACACTATTTGTGATTATTTAATCAATTCATTAGTATACATGTATGCTGTACCGTGGATACTATTAACTATATTATCAGCACCCACTGAGAATTATTGTATATATTCGTGCAAAATGTCGTAGCTGAATAAAAATCTTAAAACAAACAACTTGTATAACTTGTATTCATTGAACAATTAGCAACATCAACATTCAGCTTGAAAAGAAAAGATAGGTTCCAATGCTGGATGTGATATTACATTGTATTTACTATAATTCCTCCATGTCGGTGCATGATACAGCACACCATTATAATCATATACTAGTTTATCAGTGCTGCTGAATATAACAAAGAAATTACATTATTTAAGAGTCGAATCATGGCATTTCTTACCAGGAACGCGTGAAGTGCTCACAGTAAAGGAAACTGCTGGAAATCCACTTGCAATTTGTATACGAAATGCGCATTTGTGTAATGACCCTATGCTCGCTTGAGGAGAATAAATAACGAAGACAGGCGTCTACTATTATTACTCTGTTTATTCAAGATGCATGGAGAGTTGATGAATTCCTTCATACACATCAATGAGTGTAGTACTTAAAGAAGTATCACAGCAGTAAAGGAGAAGTGAGTAAAAGTAGTAGCCAATGGTACTATATAGCTCCACCTTGTGGATACTATTTAACTACCTATACAAAGAGACGTGAGTAGTATAGGAAATATGTAATTGTCTATGGCACTACACTTTGTCTTTTGACAGTTTAGTTTACTCAAATATTTTGGGCAATATTAGATTAACTTTTTAACAAACTTGAACAAATTGTCATCCAACAAATAACCACAATGATGTTCCATAACAAATTGGCCCTCACACAGCAATCTTTTCGCAAGAGTCACCGATTTCAGGACACAAACTTGATATTTGCTACTACTATATACATGTACCAGCGGTGCATGTGTACAGTGCCACATTTAAAGGTCTATATTTGAGAAGTGTTTCAGCTTACACATGGCTTTGGCGCCTGTAAGGAAGTAAATAACCAGCCGTTTATTACCATATAATATTCACTGGATCTTCCTCCAAAACATATAAATATGGACACACTAGTGCTTGCAGGCCCGACAGTAATCCGGGAATGGAACAAGTGGCAATTGTGTGACATTTCACGCAAAGCTTCTCTACAAACTAAATTAAACTCTACGTCATCATTATGAACAAAAGGGACATTTCCTGTTTAAAGTTCTAGTCCCACTTATCTAAGAAATGTGGCACCTCTTTTCACTGTGTGGAAGAATTTATATATAACAACTTTTATTCAGTAATCAAATAATCGTACAAAATCTACACTGTAGATTTTCCAGGTCAACCTAAAAACCTTTATATAGACTCAATATAATCCTTTGTCACTCACCTACTATTTACCTTACCCTTCTATTTTCCTTTTCATATAAATTCAATAAAACATTCGTGTCGAATTGAGATACTGTTGAAACTGTCTTTACATATGTTAGTTGTATCTTGGACATTATTCTGCTAATGAAAAAATAAAGGAGGTTCAACGACTCCACTGAAAACGATGAATACAGAAAATACTGATAGATACTATCCAGGAGTATCACTCTAGCATAGTTGTTGATTCTTTTATAATTACCTAAAGGATAAACAAGCTATCCAAGGTACCAACTCTCCTCCAAAAATGGGTATAGTAGCTTCAAAATCTCCCCTTTCTTCTCAGTGAAATGACTGTTGGTCAACTATACATGCGAGAGACGGATAGTTAACGACTTACTTAATACAGTATGCGGTCATTATCCCCACCAAAGGAACATTTGAATTCATCCAGATTCACATAGGGAATGACTTACCCTAACTACATTCAATTTATACATGTACCCTCTCTCTGCCGTCTCCAATGTACTTTTTTTTCATGGGCATAATGTACGCTTATACATTTTTTATGATTTACGCCAGGGTCCTACCAGTAATCAATTAATTGATGAAATGAGGGACTAAATGGGTGCTCTGGCTAGATCACATTCCTTTCCTTACGCAAGGTTATTATAGAGTTAGTCCACATTTGTCAAAAAGAAATAATGGCAGAGGGTGAAATTTTCCTTGACGGGACATTAAAGTTCCCTAATGTGTTATGCAAATAAATAAACAAAAATTTGTGGAATAAAAAACGGGAAGGCACTTTCTGCTGGAATTGTACAAAATATTATTTTGCATATTTTAAGATTGAATGACTTAACCCAACATGCATATTTGAGTTCTGCTTTATTCTGACGTTGGAGAAGGTTCACACTTTATAATTATAAATGATATTTGTTGATAGAATGCGTTTTATGTATGGTGCTGTATGGAGGTGAAAGGCCATCTACACCAATAAATGATAATTGAACATCAATCATTGCAGCGAGAGTCTTGAATTCTGCTTCCGCCAGGCTCAATAGTTCATTTAAACTGTCCTGTTTCTTTTTATTTAAGGCAAGGTGAATTGTAGGCGACAAATAATGGCGTAATTCTGGTCCATAATGGTAGAGCGGGCCCCCGAGCATCAAGACGCCGCCAACAAACTAGGCTGTATAATCATGTCTAATCACAACCCTGACAAGGATAATGCAGAAATCAAATTCATCCCCCGTTCTGTTTTATTCAATTCGGGGGCGCCTTAAGTGGCGACTAACGTATATGCTTCGGTTCGGGTGGCAAGCAGACGATAACGGCCCGCTTGACAAGAGCGTTTGGGGAAAATGAGTCGAGGACGAAATAATCTTATTACATGGATGTAATTACGTCTGCGTTTCCATGGGCAACTATGCTGAAGCCACTTCCTACGATAAAGGATGGACACTTCATGTGAGATTAGGATCCCTCTGAAATGACAGCCTCCCGCTCTGGACACAGAAAATATTTCACTGCCCAAAAGTCGTATGTTTTTTCGCGCTTATTTTTGTCGCTTTCTCCGAGCTCTCTTCGGGTTATTGCGCTCGCATTTTGTGCTTGTCGCGCGCAGTTTCCGGTTGTCAATATCCGTCGCCGAGGATAATTCATTACAGGTAACGACAAAGCGATGAGGAAATGAACAAAGCAGTCGAGAAGCGGTTAGTTTTCTATCGCGCGCTATCATCTGCATAATGAAGTAAGATTCATTGAGCGCCTCGCCGCCACTTCTCCTCCATGTTTTATGAGCCATTGTCTCATGGCGTAGTCTCCAGGGAGCTGACGAGAACAATCGAGATACGAGGTCCGCTTTTGCTTCCTTCCTCGAGGAAGATCGCATCAATATTTCACTATTTTATTCTAAAAGTTTCCCTTGACTATCGATGAAATGGAGCATGTATTTTCTATGTTGTCCAACATATTGTCTTGTTGAATGAAGTCAAATGTAAACCATCGTGAATTCATATTTCTGGAATGAAGGAAGAGATTGTAATTTAATAAGGAAAATATTAGTCATTAATTCATATCTTTATAACTATTGATATATGTAAAATATCATATATGATATATATATATATAGAATTTGAGGAGCAATTGATAGATATAAAATTCGCGGACATGTAGGAGAACGATATAAAATAAAATGTAATACACCGTGGCCTGATACTAAAATCTAAATTCTCTAATGTGCTTTATTTTTACTTAATAAAGACCACAACTTTACTTATACAATGACACATACGCCCCACAACTAGATATATTGATATATAAATGAGTTTTCATAGGCCCATGTGGTTTGAATAATCTCTGCGACTGCGTTTGCATACGGTGAGAAAAATAAAGACTAATTTTTAATTACTAAGTGTCTGTTGATCCTATCTCCCGTAATCGGTCACACGCGAGTAATCCACTTACGGCTCCACCCTCCAGAAAATCAGGTCAAACGAAATAAAGGCCACCAATGAATACCTGTCTATTCCTTACATTCTTTATCCGCTTTTTCACCCTTGTGTAATGTGGTCAGAATAATACGCTTGAATTGGCAAGGGAGGAGAGGGCACTGCCACTACCTCGAAGCAACCACAGAGCTTGATTAAGCGCAGTTTGCACTGGAGAATAAGGATGTTTTGTTGTGCGGTGAACCAGTTGAATTTACTCGGGATTCATATGAGCAATCTCCCATTATGAAACATTAGTACTCGAGTAATCAACATCAAGTGGGGTGCAGCCAGGCAACTCGACCCCGACCCATCTGGGAGGTGAGCCTAACCCTTCTCCCTCCACTCATACTGCCAGATGGGAGGCACCCTCGCCTTCGCGCTCCGGCTCAGTCCTGATTGAATTAAAATTTCAGTGAACAAATTGTGATTGGAAAATGATGTGATGACCCCTTAAAGTGGCGCATTAATCTCGCCGATGCTTCGCCCACCCGCTTTCTCGCTTATTAAGGGGCCAACTGATACCAACTTAATCATCGCTTCCGGCAAGTTCAATGCGTTCTGGGAATGATCGGAAACTTAATGGCGTCTTCTTCCGGCTTGCGAACATGTCTTTATGTTGACCTTGCGGGGAGAAATAGATACACTCGAAAAGTCGGACTCTTTGGTGTATTTTTTTTCTGGAAGGAGGTCGGAATATGAACAATTGGCGGTGCAAAATCACTATGGCATGACGTGTAACGTTATCACTGTATACTGCATGGTACATGTAACAGGCCATGCATGGTTGCCATTCAACTATACTGTGCTCGGACGCTGTGCAACGTAACAGAAAATCACATTTTATATTTATATCTTCAAAGGACAGTGGATAGAGATACAATGACTACAGATGATAGGGGAAATGACCGTGTTCAGATTATTCGCCCGTCACTAAAGAGTCACTCACTCAGTAACATCGGGGCTAGATATCAAAGCCAGCAATCAAAACTCTTAATGAAAGCCGAAGCATCAAACCATACTCCTGTAATCACTTTTATTCTTCATTGTAACACGATCCCGAGCCATTAATCAACAACAGATGATTGTTTGTTGTACTTTAGATTAAAAACTTTAATCAAGGCTAACTCACATATGTCGACTTCGATCTGGCTCTGATATCAAAGGGCCGGCGATACAGTGACCGCGGAAAATGGCTCAGTATGGGGTCAATCATGTTTCGCTACAGAAGGGCAGGGAGAGGGGGTGGGGACACAAGCTGGCCAAAATTACAGGCTCTGTGGACCTTTAAGTAATGACTTTTTGACTCCGGGCCACACGAGGAGGGGCTAACCCTGGGCGAGGTATCAGGGCTTTAGGCGTGTGAGGGCTTTAGATTGGGACCTCGGGGCATTTAGTTTTATCTCCAGCAATAATAGGGTGTTATGGGCAGGGCGCTTAGCTGTGAGTAGCTTTACACCTTCCATTGTGTGATGTGAGGAGAGTCGTTTTGTTGGCAGACTGCTCCTGTGGTGAAATAGCTGGCGGATAGGTGGCTCAAAATCAAGCTCACATGCTGACGTAACAATAAAAGCGATTCTGTGTCGAAATGTTTAATCACTTGGAGTGGCAAAAACAAATGAAAATGAATATGGACATCCCCGCCCCGCTCTGATTCAAAAACAATATTTTAGTTCATTCAGCATTTTTGCGTCTATGCATATTTAATGAATTTAAACGCCCTGAAGTGATAGGCGTTAACTCGTGAAAATGGAACAATGGGAAGAACTTCTCACCCTAGTGTGTAAAATACCAATTATCATCATTATCATTAGTGTTATCAAATTTTATCTCATCACTTTCATTGGAAAGTTTAGACATTTAAAGATAACATGCACCGGTTGAGACAACACTTTCGTAGGGTCGTTTCAAATCAGTTTAAAGAGATATCAATTTCAAATTTAGGATTCAATCTTGTGGAAAGACATCCTCTACAGATGTTTCTCGATGCTTTTGTCCATTGCATACGTTCGACTGACCTTCCAACTCTCTGGTCGCAATATGCATCTCAGCCGAAGAACCATAAACCGAAATGACTTGCATGTCTGTATACACAAAGATAAACAAATCCATAAATGTGCCGCTCGCCATGATCAATACCTCATTTTCTCCAAACTGACCATTGACCCAAGCATGACCTTGACCTGACCTGACCTCTGAACCCTGTCCTGCTTTCTCCCCCATCTGACTCAGGAAGCAGATGAAAGTGTAGCTAGGCCTGCTGGGTAAGGTCAAACGATTGGAGGAGGGGTTGACCATAGCCCCACCATTGTCATCCGGAGCACGTGGTCAATGTTGACCTCGAAGTACAGAGTTGGAGGTGAAGGAATGACCACTGATGCTGACCGCAAATGACCAATGTCTAGAGAAGTGTCCTGTTGTTTGACCCGTGTATGCGACTGCTTATAGGTCATTAGGCGACACAGAGATCCTGACACATCCAAGTGACTCAGAATTCCTCATATACGTGGCTCTAGGACAAGTTGGCGTGTATTGATATCAGCAAGAAGGAGCGAGAAGGGCTTTACATTATAATTTTTTTCTTGGTGGCAGAAAGTGCTATACCATTTCTTGTTAATGTAAGGAAGCGCTACTGAAAAGATTAACTCAAGCAATCTTAAGAGTTATTGGTCGAACTGTCATCTGTATAATATTATGGTACTAAATCTGTGTTTGTTAAAATATTTTATTTCAGCATATATGCATTGTGCATATAGTACTATTCTAAAAATTATCCGAGTGAGCATGCATGTTCTGTACAATTTAAGGAAGACTGTAATATAGGCAAGCTTAAATATATATTTGGGGGTATGGACATCTATGTTACCACCCTTAAAGATCCAGAACTTTCCAGTCTGCTTGAGAATAAAAAGAGAATCTCAGCGCCTTTACCCCCATAGCATGCATAGGTGGGCTGACAAACCTAAACCCTATTTAGAGCTTTTATCTACCAGTATCTTTTTTTGTGCATTTGGTATGGTATTGGCCCTCCCTAAGGCCGGGGATTTCCTTGTGTCGGGTCCAGCTCCATTGAGTGACCTGTCCGGGGATTAGGCCCGCCCGTCTCTTGCAGGCTGCCGGCCTTGAGGCCCCAAGGGCGGGCAAGGTCCAGCAATTATAAACCAATCTTACTTAGCGCGCTCGGGGCTTGGGCAGGCAATGGGACGTCGGGGCGTGGCAGCATTTCTCCCGGCTCGTACTGCAGGGACAGTCGGCTGACATGACTGCCACGCCCTGCATTCAACCCTCCAGTGCCCGGGATACCAATAAAAGCGGCTCGCTGCATAATGCATTGTTGCCACCTGTGGAAAAACTGGAATTAATCTGGATGCTGGATTAGATTGGATTAATGGATGAGTGGGGTGAAAGCCACGCTGGGTCTGGTCTGACAGGCGTAGGGGATGGATGTATGGGTCAATGAGAAAGGCTCGGGCGATGACCAATGGGGAGGATGGCAGCGGTCACTGGTGGGCAGTACTGATCATATTATACATTACTACGAGGTGCAATGACGGATTTATTCCGATCAAAGTATGCGAAAATTTCAATAGTGTGCCCTCCCACGCGGCTTCGTTGCCGTCAGAAAATTTAAACACCATCACAGATAACCATCTTGAGGCCATAGGTCGACACGTAACATGCATATAGTCGAATGAAGACACGATGCACGTGTTGATCGTCTACCACTCCAAAGTCAATCTTCAATCTATGTTTAGCAGTTTATGAAATCATTAGCACGCTTTGAGTCCCAAACACACATGGATATTGTAATTAGGCCTATATTGAAGAATCAATTATATTGAGGGGGTGCTGGTGCATTAGTTGCTGTATAATCCCGAAGCGAAGCCGATAGCTTATGCACAAAAAGTGCATCAGCAGGCCCGAAATGGAGGTCAATAATATTTTAGTCTCTGCCTTAGGCCAGACCACCAGAGCCACCAGTTGGTATTATCAAAAGTGGGCTACGAGTGCACCTGCGAGTCTGTGAGTAGTATATGGAAATGTCCGGTAGGAACAACCGAAATATCATCACTGAGTCACCAAGAGCTTAGACCTCACACCAATGCACATAGTCCTTTTATGGGATGAGTCCCTATTAGCGTGTTATAAACTTACGGTCGAGGGCCATAAATCAACATATATTGCGAGAAAGGCTGATGTAGTCAACATAAAGAATGGCGTGACTTAAATCCTGTCTCCTTAATAACTCTTCAACAGCAACAAGCTGTGTACACATATGTTTCTTACATGCATATGGGTGAGGATAAACCCATATTATCGACTATTCTTTAACATATTCGTAAAAATTCATTTTTTAAAATATACCTTGCAATACTATGATACTGAACTAAGGTTCTTGGGTTTAAATCCATAAAAATAATGATCTATTATATTTTAATTCATATGTAATATTTCATCCAGAGCTCAGAATCCTCTCGGAATCCACGTTAAATATAGGCTGACAAAGGCAATTTTTGTTGGGATAAACCTGGCCGATTGATCACATAATGGAGGAAAAGAAATGGTCGGCGTGGGCAGTGCCTTTCTAACTCCACGATTATTTCTTGGGAAGTCTCCTAATGGCCTGGCCTGCAATGTGTATACACAGAGGCCACCGCACGTAACCATTATACAAACACATAAAGATATATCAGGCTCAGACAAATAACTCGCTGCCCAGCTCATTGAGGACCTTAATGGTAATGCCCCGACATTTGTCCTCCCAATTACCCCGGCGAAATAACCGGCCCTGCCAGGTCGTGTTGAAGTATAGGGAACCATTGTATACATATAATTGCCGCGTGAGCTGCCTTGGCTCTTCTTCAACTACCAGTATCCGCCGCGACAAATGGGAGGCTGCTTTGTTTATGTTGTTTCAATGTAAGCTGGTGGCCCCTCCCTGGGCAAGTGGGTGGCAGTGTATGCACTAGTGAGCATGCACTTGCCAATGACCTTGTGGGACGGAAGTAGAGATGGTGGTAGTTGGGGAATGTGGGAGGGGGCGCCTTGAAAAATGTTTCGAGTTGCAAGCACTGAGGAATGGATCACCAGGGGACGAATGATCTGGTCTTTTCACCTAATCACTAAATCACCATATAAGGGTTTTTTGTTGCACTCTACCCCATCGATTACTCGAGACCAGCCCAAATTAGACTTCGGGACATTTTGCCAGACCCCTGTGATCATCAGCGTCTCCTCTCAGCTGAGCACGCCACTATTTCAGTGGAAAGGGATGCAACGAGATGTCTGTCTGTCCTTGGAAGTCAGATGCCTGAAACTTTAAGCGTTTAAACCCATGCCCTCCCGCGACCCCAATCCCCAAACCTCACGTCTATCAAGCTGCTGTATACATGTATATAAGACCATTACATATATCATATATATTATTATATGCCCTAATCTCTCCCAACTCAATAGCCCTACCCCCCCCTCCCTCTTTCTTCCATGCACTTACCAAACTCACCCGTGCCACCAAGTCTTCAACTCATCAAAAGGGAAACCACAGGGCAGACGCTGCAGGCCTTATTAATTAATTCAATCAGGATTTGGATTAATGGTAGTAATGTTTGCATTATAGCCCTCTCTAATTCGTCGTAACTAATTGTTTAGGTAAACATTTGACTTGGCCCCTTCAGCTGAACATTCTCTTTGTAGCGAACTCCGATGGCTGGAGCGACTCTGGAGAATACCCTCGAGGCTGGCATAAGCTGGAGTAGGTTGGACTTGAGTTTGGTAGGATCCACTACCCCCACACTGCCCAATACAAACGCACCCAGCACCTCTTTTGTTATGGCCTTGGCCACTTCACATAACCGCCCATAATGAAGTCCAAGTGCAATACACATAATACAAGTATTACATATTCGGTGGGATTAAACAGAGACATTCCGTTTGTATTTGTTAGAGGACTAGAGAGCCGTGTTTTGGGAGTCAAATCTATCGGTAGGGCCCCAGGAGGTGGCCTTCTTATTTTACACAAAGAAGTCACCAGAACAAGGTCGGTCTCCTCGGCGGGTTAATTGCTGGTCTCCCTCCGGGGCAGGGCTGTTGGCCGAGAACATAGCGGTCCAAAGGTGGGTGAGTGCGTCAAGAGCTAACCCAATCGCTCCGTCCTCCTGATCGCAGAACATATTCTTTGATGTTGCCACTACCAAACATGAGAGCCTCCCGCTACCACTGACTACCAGTCTGAAGGTAAAGGGCCTTTACTTCTTGTACCAGTCCCTGGGGCATGGGCCGCCAACATGCTCCCGTGTGCTTCCTACGGGGCAAACGGCACCTGAGACAAAGTAGGAGGAGACTTGGATGGCAGATAATTTATTCCTCCTGGGCAGGGGACATGTTTGTTCGCTCGACACATCAGTGTAGTGATCGATTAGACCTTCGGTCCTGTCACTGCTGATTCGTATGATCCCTAGTTGTTTGCTTGTCCGGTATTGAAGAAATCAAATGAAGAACGATAAAGATAAAGAACCCTGATGAATATACAATAAGATATATGATTCCCACGAAAAAATCACTAAAGCGAAATGTTACATGACTCTATGGAAAACATCGCAAATGTCCCGATTGAAGAAATATTAGAAACACCAGAAACATTCAGTCTAGTCCAGCGTTGTCTCCAAAGTAGTGTGGGAATATGTATTTGAATCGTTTGGGACAGAAGGATTTCAATATTGCCACGTTTAGAAATGTGCTATATATATCCAAAGTTATTGATACGGGGGTCTGCTTAAGATCTGGGTACGAATTTGGGACTCTAGATTAACAACAGCATACAATCAGAGTTAAGAGAGAAAAGGGTCACATCCACATAGCCCATACTGTTCCGACTTCCCATACAATAGCCATCCTGACCAAGGTAACGAGTTGAAGGGTGACGTAGGGCTTCACAGCCTACACTCTCATCATGATAAAAAGAAACCCATCTCCCGCCCCAACGCTACGCTTCAATGTTGGCCTGTTTGATAGATTACATGCTTCACCCTGGGAGAGGAAGGCAAGAAGCCCCCTTCTTTGTAGAAGCTCTGTCCTTTTTATGCCCATCAGTGTGCGTGCCAGAGCCCAGTCCGCATAAACATACCATCAGATTGATTAAAATGATATCCGAATGGCGGGCAAATATGTAATATCAATCAGTCGGTCACATGTGTAAATGTTTGCCTTGTGGATTACGTCTGATGTTAACTGGATTATCCCCATTAGATGCTGGTTGGTCTGGCTTGTCCATGGCTCTCTGGAGGATGCCTTCGGGGCGGATGGAGGGAGGGGGTTGTGTGTGTTAAGCCTTGAAGGGGGATGAACTTGAGAGGCACGCCACCCACAAGCTCAACAATCCTGGCTTTAAAAGCTCGGGCTTAGACTCAGGAGGCGCACATCACACTTAGATGGTCCGGCCCTGAGGGTCACGGCTCCCGGTACAGGTGCTTGCTAGCCTCCCGCAAATGGATGAGAGGGAGATTAGCATGCTGCAAGTCGTGCCAGTCATGCCAGAGGACGGTGCGTCTGCCAGGAGAGGTCACGGCCGCCATATTGGCGCCTGCCCCAAACGCCTATTTGCTATATATTACTCACTCCAGCTCCTCCCAGCAAAGGCAATGTTGCGGATAGACTACATACCATGCTCATTGCCAGAACTACCAATCAGATGTTCTAAGAGTGGTCAGCAACACCAGATAAGGTCTATCCATACTAGTTCATTCGTCCCCTATCACCACTAGCACCACATCTTCCTACAACCGCTCCAGTCCTATACTCCATACTCAGACAACGCCACGCCTTCCCTCAATCAATTTCGCTGTGCAAACATAATCTTAGACGACCCGCATGCCAAGGACATATTTACCAAAATTTCCATTTCAAATGTGTATTTACCGAGAGTCCCGCACTGAGGAAACCGGAGGAGAACGGTCGGGGGATGGATTTGGGTGGAAAGCGGTAATACTGGCGGCCCCCTCCTGGGTCATTTTGGAGGAAGGGTTTTAATCTCTCACAGTAATCCCATGCATGCCAACATCCGCTGCTTGAATATGAAATCTATCAACTTGCAAATAGTTTAACAAAAACGCATTGTTATGGAATTCGGAGATAATTCACCTCAGTTGTTAAACCGGGGTAATCCTGCCATTAACCCTCCCCTAATTCGTTGAGCATCTATATTAAATCAATGGTCGTTGTCCTATAACCGTATCGCAATCTAATAATGACACAATATATTAGATAGATGACATGCTTGGAGTGCAGCAGACGTAAGGAAAAGGGGGCGTGTGTACGTTATAGGATATATTTCCCTTTTTAAAATATACAAAGATATTGTCAATATTTTTATATCAGGATAGTTGGCAGGGAAGTAATTGGCGTTGCAAACACTGAATTTCAATTTAATTGTGAATTATCTTTATCTAAACAATGATTCTTGATTACTAAATCAGTGATAATTAGTAGAACCAGCTAGTGTGAAGTTTATGATGGTTTAATTTGGAGAAGATTAGGTCGCAATGAATCCTGCTCTTCGGGTCAGATTTACATTGTAGCTATAATAAAATAGATCAGCACATACATTTATATTGTTTGATAACGTTGTATAAAGGACCAGGTTGTAATAGATTGTGTATATAAACCACGAGCAAATTTATTATTCACATTGACCCACTGGTATACGAGAGGAAAACGGGATATGGACTCACGAGTAGATGATCTGTCCCATGTGCTGTCTTGTCAACTGGTGCAGAGAGGAGCAATAGCATACACAAAGCTTTGCGTCATGACTGTTCAGTAAGCAGCAGAACATATGTAATTCCGGGTAACAGCAAGTAAATCATACAGCAATAATGAATATAGGCCTATCAGTGACCTTCCTATAGATGCAGTGAGTTCGGCAGGTGAGCGTCTCATCAACACCCCAAGAAAAGGAGGGCGAGGAGAGGATTATCCTGGAAAGAAAAAAGCGGTTTCAAATGTGTAGGTTATTCAGACAGAATATTGTCATCTTACGTCTAGAAATATAATTCCAATGCGGCTGTATGCATGCTTGGATCGTATAAAAAAATGTCATTATTAACTGTATAGAAAATAATAATTACGCGTCATTTTGTATTAATTTCGCATTTAATGTTATGTTATTATCCTTTCTTCTCCTTTTTGGAACACCCCGAAACACATACTGTTGACACACTATTTGGGTTAAGGTGGACTTTTAACAGTCCTGCAAACTCCTGCAAAATGTCCAGATAGCAGAGGGAATCTTGTTACGCCATTACAAAACTAAAGCATACTATTCCATTTCACATTTTCGCGTCCAGAGCAGCAACTCTTATACTGTTTACTTAAAGAAATTTAAGTTTGGTACTGTTCGTAAATGGGAATAAATGCTGTTTCTCTCTTCTCGCAGTTAAACTTGCCCGGGGGCTTAACAAGCGTTCCTTTTGTTTTCCAATTATAGCAAACTGCTCGAGCTGACTCAAACTAAACTTTCGGTACTCAAAAAGACGGCCCCAATGGGTCACATGCATCGATATACACCATTACATAAAACCATGGGTCATTAGCGGTTAGTTAACTGCCCTCCAATTCTAATCATTTAATAATGGGTGTACATTTCACATGTTAAATGCAACCTAAAAAATAACAGTGATTTGAGGGTGGATTTCCCGTTCAGACGCTCAGCTTGCTGGTACCCAATTTGCCAAGTTCCTTGGAAACCTATATCACAAGCAGAATAAGATAATCACAAAGTCTTCACCGCGCCACAGAACTAATTAGATTGGAATGCCGAGTAGGAAAAACTACCTATCTAGTTTACAGGCCTGTTGATTCGACTACAAAACACAGAGTGAAATGCAATTTGCATTCACAATTATTACGATCATTTAGGTTAAACTTTAATGTGATATTGGCGTTGATTTTATTACTGTATTTGCTCAGTCGGAACCAATAGAAGCTATTGCGCTGCTGAGGTTCTTCCCGATTGGAACATCGCTGTGAAGTGGTCTCCACTAATGCCAGCTTCATTTATTAAAATCCCTCCGCGCCTGAGAGAAAAAAGTTCCAATTGCGGTTATATGGACTTAAATATGTGGCAAATAAAGAAAGCCGAAGCAATTACATGTCGCTGGCGGTTTACATCAAAGGCATGGCATTGGTGAAGCTATGGGCTCATTGGCAGGGCAGTTTCAAGTGAATTGCGTTCGTCGGAGCGATCTCTCTTTGAGAGTGAACACGAAAAAAGTGAAATGGGAAGCCTTCTGTGTTGTCTACCGAATCAAGACTGCAAGATTGCGGGTTAAAATTTAATAGAACTAAAGTGCGTGCGAAATGATCCGGCAATCTGGCGAGGTAAGAGCTCTTAGTTCCCAAAATCAACATAGCGCTGGAATTGAATCCCGCGATTGGAAAAGCGTTTGTTTGGATGTGGACAGATGGATGAGACAGATGAGATGACATTGAAATGAGCCCTTCATGTCTATCGGCTGTATTTGATACTTCTTTTTAAAAGGCATTTTTCGAACATTTGTAAACTGTGGAAACTGTCCAAAAGAGAAATATACTCATGGAATTTATAGTTGAAACATTTACGATGTAATATTGCTCCAACGTATATATATATCCGGTAAAGGAAAGCGAATTATTTTAATTAGTTCTTGCTCTTATATCTTAATTTAGTGCTCCGAATAAATATAATCAGTTGTATCCCTTATTTCAGTATAGACTATTTCAAAACTTATTTCGGTAAGAGTATTTTTAAACTTACATAAACAGTGAAACATGATTACATACCGTTTTTCGTGCTGGTGCATCTTTATCTCCTTATCTGCAGGTTTCAGTATAGGATATGTTGCTCATCATCGTGGTAATACTCTGCGCGCCATAACAAATAACCCACCTCCAAGTAGCTCTCCGCGGCCGTAAGTAAATAATTTGATAATCTACCATCTCACCCCGCAGGCTTCGGCCTTCAACTATACATATCTCTCTAAGGAGATAAGGCGCCATGTCAGCTGCTATGATGTCATCCGTTTATGTAGGTCTTTTTTTTGCTCCAAAAGGGATTTTGCTAAATCACTCCATCTTCTTATCCCGTCGCGCCTTAGTACCTGGTAGATGAGCGATAGCTTCGTTGGTTTTGTTCCCATGGAAAACTATAATGATACAATAGTCCTGTATTTGTTGGCTTATGGTTGAACCAAATTAGTGAGTAAATTCAAAGTACATTTATCTGAGTATAGTGGGTTCAAACCCCGCTATAGACACCATTTCTCTGCCATCAGCCCAATGTGTGCTCACCCTGCAGGTCATCAAAGACCGACGTGTGTGCCAGTGACACTATGCACGTTTATAAGATTCACTGCTAACAATAGTAGTATAAGAAAAGTAGGATATAGTACCTGATAGAGTGCTTCCTATCGGAAATAAATGGTATAGTATACTACTACTCGAGGGGTTAGCGGAAGACAACCAGGTATACCTGGAGGTAAACTATCACACATGTACACTATTTATATGATGTGACAATTGTGTATAGCTCTATATCACAATATCAAAGTGTTAGAACCTAATGGCATGTGTTTACATTAGAGAGAATACGAAGTGTTTAGGGACTGAAGGTTGTTCATAGGTCGGAATGAGTTGTAGGCTACTAGTCTGCTCTATATTGCTGCACGCCCTGCAAGGGAGGAACGACGCTAATGGGGTTTCCCTTGCTCTTTTTGAGTATTTACAATGGAAGCTTAATCTCTCCCGATATAGTGTTATCGAATTTGAAATACCTTAAAGCTAACTGAAAGTGTCAGAACCTCGTGGTACTAAGCTGGGAGTTAACCTGGTTTCCTGTACCAGACTTGCTTGGTTCTTGCCCTTCCCAGAGGCCCCCCGGCAGTGTGTCACAGAAATAATATATGCACCGCTCTTCCCGGAGACCGCAGTGGTGTCAGAAAATGGCTTTGGTCATCCAATTTAAGTTATGCAGAAATTTGCCATCGTCCATTTGGTTCAAAGACTAAATACTTGAGTCCATATCAGGAGCACTGTATAGATGTAAACCGCTCCTTATATGGTGTGTGGAAAGACAGTGGGAAATGTTCAAGTGGTGGTCGGGATAAACACAAATTAAAAGGTCAAGATACGATGGAGCCGAACTGTTTACGTTTTAACTCATCTTGCAATGCACGATTCTGGCACCAGGCGGCACACTGAGCATTGGCCTTGCCAGCCCGTCTGGCCAGCCCACCCCGTACAACCCCTTCCCACCTGCATATCCCCATCCTGACCAATCAGCGCGCGCGCCGACCACCCGGACCCCAACGCAAAGCACGCCGGGAAATGCTCTTAAATACCAGCACAAGCAAAACGTTTTGCCATAATTTAATTAGTTCATGTGCGAGATAGGTTCAGCTTCAGTCCACATCTCGAGACGGTTTGAATTGTTGAAAAAGCACAGCAGAAGCTCGGACCAACAACCAATCCCGCGACTCCCGTCCTCCTTCCACTTGCCAGCGACTAGCTCCTGCGCCAACACGAAATTGATACTGCGCCGAAATCCAATTCATCGTCGGCTGCTAATTTGATTTTATCATAATTTTTGCGGGGTGACCGAGGAAAATATTATACTGCATTGGTCGAGGACGCGTGTCTAAGTGGTAGTTCTATTGTGGAATTCACCCCATTGGAACTGAGAGAACATTAGTAAGATAAGTGTGTGAGAGAATACGCGTTGAATGCATTGGTCGCATGCATTGCACTCTGTGCGAGAGGAATCCCGGATTTGTGGATCGACTCTGGAGCAACTCTCAGAAGGCTGGTCGGATCACCATTAGGTAGAAGCACGTGGGTTACCATAGAACAGATCCCCTGGAGGCAGACGGAACACCAGGAGGAGGATAGGAGAGGAAGGAATGGTATACTGGAGGCTAGAATCTTAAGCGAGCGCCAGCTGATGCCAAAGAATCCCTCCTCCTGTGTGTCAGCCTGCCAGGACATGTGCTTATCATATCTTATATTCGATACAGACGAACCATTGAAGAAATACTCTGTGATTTTAACGGGAACTATTCCAAGCCGTGTGATTCCCCGGAATACAAACGAAGGAGAAATTCTAGCTTAAAAATCGGTATTTCAGATAGAGATAGCACGAAGACAACCTGCGAAGTCGTCACGGCTGGAGCGAAAGATTCACCTACGTCCCTGATCTCGAAGCTTTATCACTCCCATATAGTTTTGACAAACGGCCAACGGTACATCTATGCCGCCTTCTAATTTCTGTAACACCCAGAGTTTTTCATCCTGATTCATAGAACGTGACTCATATTAACTCATTTTGTGGTATTTACCTTAAATAATTTTTGGGGGCACAATTTAAACTGAGTCACATTCATGAACACTATGGATTACTCCTACCTCAACCAAGGGACCTTCGAGGCCAACTGTTCCTTGTCGGGAATGGAAAGTCTGCCAAATTGTCAGCTTCCTGGATCCTACTCGGATCTTGGACCCTGTGGACAGATGGGTCAGTATAGGTATAATCCTGTACGGTCCTTTTCCACGACGCCGCCAATATCCACCGCTTCCTGCAGTATGATGCCTAGGGCCCGCGACCATCCCCAGCCTGCTATGTTCCCGTCCGGTGAGTAACTCAATCATTCAATTATATATAATTCCTTTACAGTCTCTATAACATTTCAACCACGAAAATTATAACATGACCCTAACCTTACATTATAAATCAGGAGGTCAAATAACGAGGAAATTCTTTTTCTTTGACTCGTAGTCATTCTTTTGCACTTTTTCTTGTTATAAGTGACAACTAAAACATGTGCTAAAGTCATAAAGTAACTATATGGTGCTTGTGCATGCTTGGTACAGTTTTTTATGAATACACGATATGAATATACTAGTGGATTATCACTAGGTTGTTAGCTTACTTACTTCGGGCGTTGAGGCCGTGGTGACGAGCGTCTACATCAGGCTTCTACCCCTATCGAGCAACTCGGCCCGGCCGCGGCGCATCCAGGCTCTCCCCGACTGTGCCTCCCAAGCCTAAAACAAGATTTGCGGCATAGGAAATTGCTTTAGTTGTATTTAACAGTGTTAGTGGCGGGTGCTTGAATGTCTATCAGCAGGAGCCTCCAAATCATATCAATTAACGTTATATCAATTATTATGATCATATATATGTACATAATATTCATTTGCACGATGGTATATAACCCGGATTTTATCGAATATCTTTCTAAATCGATGTTTTAGAATTTATTCTCCAAAAGGTTAATCTAAAATTAGTTCAAAATGGGGTCAAAGAAATAGCTCATTTGGAATGTGTCAGCTGATGTATGGCTGAACGTTAGCCCATGTGATTGTATTTATCACCATGGTTTGGTTAGATTTAGGCCGAGTTGGGATTGAGTTATGTTGTTATCCTCCCACTAATATTGACTTAGGAGCTGATTAGACGGAAGAAAAGTAGCAAGCTCTGAACTAGTTGACAGGAAAGACGTGGCTGAAAGCGCCTCGTCATGAGGGAGTTGTGGTAGACGTTAAAAATACTCAGATGAGATAAATGGTAGCAGATAGTCTACATTTTGATACATACGATCAATATAGGTTGTTATGAGTTGGGATCAAAACATTTAAATTAACATACTGGTGGAGAGTGATTGAACAGATATTCCATGGCCGTGGTATAATAACGATTTTTCTCCGAAGTGTTTTCAATTTCTTTCTAATATACCATTCTTAGTGGCGTGTTGCAATTTGAGGGGGAATATATTTGGTACACCCAAAATAATCTACATCTTGGAGGTCCCTAAACAGCAAGACATGGTGAGTGTGACAAAGGTGAAACTAAACACTGAACAGGATTGCGTTAATGTCGCGTCCTTTAACGCTCATTGAAGCTATTCAGATTTTGTTATCTTTTTGTTTACTTAACCAATGTTTGGGCACCGCTCACGCCGCACCATTTGTACGCTGTTTAGCCACGCGTGGCCAACGCGCCAGGCGGCGCGTGACCACACGCGCCTGCGGGTGGTGCCACGCGCCTGAGGGGCATTTACAAGTTAATCACAATAGAACTCCCACAATAGAAAAACACGAGTAAATCTCTGGCAACCAGCTATTTCATTCTGACTCGGGATAACTGTATCGTGTCAGCATGTTAATAACACGTGCGCGCCACATCACTAACTTAAATGTGTCTAAATTTGATCCTAATCCGGTGAAACATACTCCATGTCAATTGCTCATTTTAAGAATTACACCGATTTTCAGATAAGCTAATAACGAGGTTATATTGGTGTGACAGTGTGATGTTGAAAAATTATATCCTACTGACCACATTCAGTTATCAGAGAAGTTTTAATTATATGTGACCTGATATGCCGTATGGTGAGAATAACTTGGTGTGTCCCCCGTCGGATTCTTTGCCCGGTAACGAAAGGTTTTATTTAACAACAATTACCACACATATTACTACAAGCAATCCTACTACTAACGCCAGCTTTCGATAGCCTTAATCTTTAACCATGCGTGTTCCAAATGGGTTGTTGGTATTCAAATAATGACTTAGTAGATTTTTTATATTTATAATTACCTCTAGGTTTAATACTTAATGACATATCATTGACCTCGTAATACTTGCGATTATAATAGATTGGCATATATTGGAAAATCGGGAGTTGGTTTCGTCCCCACCATCAAATGGGGCACTTGTGTTATGTGGAAACAGTGTCCGACAACCCTGAATTATGCACTGCAAATCACGTAACATATCATAATATCACCCGACCCGAAGTAAATTTGAAAACGGACTGGCAGTGTATACATATTGTTTCAAATGCTTCAAAATTTCTTACAAGCCTGTTGCCTTGTGGAGGACAGAGTGAATGCATTGATGACATGCTAATTTACGTATTATTGACGTGAAACTGCGATTTCATTACTACTTTTACTTTTAAGTCACCTATAAAATACTGCTCTCGAGCATTTGCCAGCAAATATTTAGATTCGTCTCCTCGCGTATCATATTAACTCAGTGACCTCTCTTGAACGTGGGGTTGTTTGAACTCTGATGAAAAGAACATCAGAGGCTGGAATAGACAGTCTTTATTTAATCGTGACATGTGGGTTTGTTTATTTCATGACAAGGAGCACCCTGGGCGCAAATGACAGAGATAATAGGCAGCGCAGTGTGAGGGATGATAGTCTGACCCTTTTTTGTACAAGTGTGTTGCAGGGTGTCCCCTTGTGGAGGACAGACAGAATGCAGTGATAAAATGCCAATTTACCTAGTAATGCATTATGCACGTACAACGAAAAATAGCTACCGTTGCGTAAATATATCTATCGTTATACCTATTGTAGCAAAATGCTGCATGATTGGCAATTGACGCAGCATCAGGAGTCATTTTATACGATTTAAGCAAATGAGTCATTGTCAGCCACTTCTCCGCAAATCCTGTTGTTCGCATGTCTATAGCTCAGGCTTTTCTGGCAACGCTTAGATCCTTAGATATCAAAGTCAAAATTATTATTATCAATTTATCGTATGAGCTATTTCTGTTCAACTTGTGGACAAATAAAATGATATTATTATTATTGTTATCAAAATTAAGTCTTTAATACTTCCTGTTCTAAGACATACACTCTGGTGATATACACAAATCATGCCATGGATATGAAGATGGAAGAGTGTTGGAGTGTTGGAGCTTGGCTATAGGCTATACAGGAAGACTTGTAGCAAAAGTAACTCAATCGGTATTGAGGATGTCGAAAGTTAAAATGTCGATAGGATACGACTGGGGCTTTTGGTCTTAAGTTTCAAGTGAACAACGATGAAAAATACAGTATACATATATGTCAATAGTCCCTCCTCGTCAGACTAGGGTTGACTTGTCGCCCTCCCTTGTTTCAGCAATCCTATGGAGATCCCATTTCGGGAAAGGGGGATACCCACAATTCCATTTTCTCGTCATTCACGCGATAATGGATCGAGTCACACTAGGAGAAAAGACCGCTATATAGACATGCTAGTTAGCATATATACAAAAATAGGGAATCCCGAATAAAAAAGAAGGGGAATCCCGACAGACAATGTTTACATCATTTAAACTAGATGGTGGAGGTATATTGCATCTATAGACAAGGGACATTATTAATTTGTGCCGTGTGTGTAGAAAGAGGGCTGCCATTGGTGCAAGAAATGGGCAAGGCCGAGCATTTCTTCATTCTGACACAATTGCTGATGGCAATGATACAACAAACAAGTTGTGGTAACTTTCGGGGACATTCTTTATTTATTGGATGTTTTTATAAGTGGCATGTCTATAATTTTGCCGTAAGTAACTATTATCTTTTATTGAACATACATGCATTGGACTTTTGAAAGATCCGCAGAACCTGTGTATGGCTTTTGCCCTGTGATTTTAATGATGTAATGACGTTTGTGTTTTCATACCATGTATAATCCTCATGCACTGTGTAATAAACTCATCCATTTCAAAGCCCCAAAGGTTTGGTATAAGCGATTTATAAGTGATTGCAGGGAGAATGAAATTATCATTCTATTCAGGTATGATTTCATCAATCGTCAACAGGTTTGCCATCATGGATCCTTTTAATAACATTAACTATTCGGTAATAAGGAACCCAATAATCTCATTCTATGCACCGGATCACGAAGCAGACACTTGTCTGACGTATACCCAATATACATCCTTGCTTTGGGACCCGTACTAAGTATGTGTCGGTGTATAGGGAATATCCTCGCTACCCGCAAATATTTGATTACTGAGGGGAGATCAAATGGAGAAATTTACCCCTTAATAACAGGCTATATTTACGATGGAATAGAGGCCACAGTAGCATATCTATTGTTTTAGTTCAGACAATGCTTTTGTTCACAAGGGAAAACATAAGTGTGTTTCCGGTTTATAGTATAGCTGAAAACTAGGTGGGTGTTAAACTTCTTCCTTTTAGGAACGCACATTTCAGGAACTGAAAATAAAACTGTCTATTTGGTACAATAGTTTTTTTTAAAGAAAGGAATTGCATCCTCTAAGGATTTTCTAGTTAGGAAGGCTCGGTTCCTACTTTATTAAGATTTTCTTGGTAAAGAAAATATGATAGAAATATGCAACGTAAAAAACATATCTAGGTTAGGTAAAGTTGTTCTAGTTTAGGTTGTGGGACTGGAAACACATCTTTATATTATATATTTTTCTATTATTATTCTTATTTGCGGGGGGGGGGGGGGGTCAAATATGGTATAATCAAGATGAATACTAGTACCCCATATACTTCGCGGGGAAGTGGATGCAGAGATGAAATAACTAAAAAGAGTAAAGTGAGTGGAAGTACACACCACCCGAGCAGAACTGGTTAAACCCGGAGAAAAGACAAAGGTTGATGCCCTCTCAACAAGATTTACAGGAGACGTACAGCTATGTTAGCATAACCGCATCACCATAATGATAAGCCATCCAACCATTGTTGAACATATACTAAAACCATGGAGAAGGTTAAAAGATCACTGGCAAAGAACAAGCAGAATCTATACCAGAGTGCAGCACTACCGAACAGATCTTCAACATGAAGACACGCCTTCATAGACTTTAAAAAGGCTTTTGACTGAGCATTACATGCAGCATTATGGATTGGGGATCCACAAATATGTACAACATCAATGCCAACCTGATCAAACTCTGTATACAGAAATCCACCGGCCTATTAGTTAGTATAGGGAATATCAGTGCCATAAATACTGGCATCAATGGTTGAACTGGGGAATGGTTCAAGAGCACCATTTGGGTCCGTCAAGATGTCTACTCTCTCCCATACTGTTCAACCTCTTCCTAGAAAGAATCATACTCAATACTCTGGAAGGAGATGAGGAGACTTTCACCATCGGCGGCAGCAGAATAGTGAGACTTACCAACCTGCATGTGCTTTGCTGACGACATTGCTGGGCTTGCTGGATGTGAAAAAGAGCTTGCTGGCCTGGTTTAATGCCTTCAAACCTCCTCATCAGTGTGCGACTGCATTAACACCAGTGCAGAAAAGACCATATAGGGATGACGAACAACATCAGCGCCATAAATACTGGCATCAAAATCAAAATCAAAGTCCAAAAAGATTGAGACAGACCATCGCCTCAAATACCTTGGATCCATTGTGACTGACAAAGGATCAAGTCAGAAGTGCACCATTTAAAATCTGAAATCCATCTTGAAGGGCTAACTCAAAGATAAGACGTGTGACACATGGACCCAGACAGTTGATCTAGAGAATAATCCACAACATGAGGATGAACTGTTTCACTTCACAGTCCTTTACATCTCGTAATCTACAACCCATTAGTCTACAAGAATACCTTAGAGGACTTACTTCTTAGCTTTTTAGCTGGGGTGGAGGACTGGAAACGCCTCTTTTGCCTGATTCACCACTATTGCAACGGTCGCAACAACATTTTGATCGACACAATGCAATAATGAAAATAATGATTGAAGACTTATTTAATAAAAATGTTGCGTTTAACCCTTATATTATGAAATGGAGCAGGAAACACGAAGCTGCCCCAAAGCACCAAGTCAGTCATGTTGCCATAGAAACATGGTGCTGTCCATTACTGGCGTGGGTGGCACTTCTATAGGAGGCGATCTGACGCAATAGTCGGAGGAACGCGGGCAAACCTACATCTTTTTTTGGTTGAAACCTTGTCAAATTTCTTTCTATCTTTTTTTTCTGGAAGGAATATTGATATCATACTGATAACTAGAACTATTTCGCTGACTGATGAGCGTTATCCGGCGCCTGGAGCGTGCCATATTATAAACGGCCGGTCTTTAATGACCCATTCAGCAAGCACTGGGTATATTATAAGACTAAACCGTCTAGAATATCTCTTTGTATCAAGACATATCACAGAAGGGTTAACATGCAAAAGGGTTAACATGTTTCTTCTCCTAACTAGATGAAATAGGGTGTTATGGTTTTGTATCGAGAACGTAATGAGATTGTATTTATCTAAGGTAACGCATGAAAACTCAACGAACGGTTATGCAACTTTATTTATAAATGTATTAATACATTCTTTAGCCAAAATGGAATAACAAAAATTAAGACAATCCATTCCCGCCAAATTGCCAATGGAGAAAGCGCCTTAAAATATACAGAATATATAGAATACTCTCAAGTGAGGCCTTCCTTCCATGCGATACCATCAGAGTCACACCCAGATGGTTACTAGTATATCTTTTATATAACAATGAGTGAAATGAGGAAGTCAATAATATCTACTTAGCAAACAGTTCTCCTTCAAATAGACGCAAGTTACCTCTCCGCACATGTGCAGCCTACTAATTTGCATTTATTGAACAAAATGGCACGTGGCCTTTGTATGGAATTATTGAGGCTAATTGTTTATAAGTTATCCACGGATAGTCAATACCCTAATTACAACAGTAGACACGAATCGGATCGCGACATACTTAACCCTCTCAGGTCCTTGAAGGTTATCCGGTATAGTGAGCCCTATCTAAATATTCCTTACCCTGTACACGCACGGGTCACACAGGGTCCTCGGATACTGACTCATGTCAGTGTTGGCTTTTGTGATTTACAGACAACCAGAGACAGTTTCAAACAGCGAGGCCTCCATCAGACAACACCATGCAAATCATTCCCTAGTCTATACCAGATCCTAGCATTCGTGTTCAGAATAACGCTCGGCGAGAGAACGTTAACAGAAGCCCTTAGTTTGGGGTTTGCCAGTCGAGAGTATAAGAAAGTAAGATTAGCTATGGGTAACAGATTTCAATGGGACATGTGCACTTGAACATACTGGGGATTGACCATGTAATCAACTGGCGATAGGAATTTTCAAAATGCAAAATGGTTTACCAGTTCTTAGCAATGTCCCTTGGTAGAGAGAGGATGTGACAGTGTAGCAATTATTGCTTCTTTACACATATATCATCCGATGCTTTGTGCCTAGCTTACGTATTCACCGAGTCGTTTAAAATGCCGTGAAATATCTCAGAAAGTTGCAGCTAAAGAGGATCTCAGAGGGGAAAGATACGTTTGTTCAATAATTAAAGTCGGTACTTATAGATCGTCGTAGCCTATCTGAATTTTATCAGTATAAATACATTATACTCATATATGAATATTTTATTGCTCTTTCCATGCCCTGTGGTTTCTCAAGCGAATATTGCTCATTTTCATTACTCTCCAAGCCATTGCTACTTGAATCAAGCAACTGCGCTGTGGGTGTGCACGCATTCTCAATGCGAAGGTCAACAGATGTCAAGTGGCGCACACTTAATACCCCACTCACACGAGAGTTCCTCTACCGCATTGAACAGCCAGGTGGTAATCGCCCTAACCCTCCCTGCTCAGTAGAGCTCAATGGAGCCGCACCATGGCACTTAGAAGCCCTCATTATCTAAGACCACTTCTAATAATGGTCAACACGCCACAGCATTGTAGGATGCAATCAAGGGTAGAGTTGCATGGCAATGTGGCGCAGCAGTCTGGCCATTACGACTTCCCTATTGCTCTGGGTTGTTTGTCCAACTATTACTTAGATTATTCCATATCAGTGAATTTGAAGATAATAAAGTGTTGTATGTCAGGTATAATGGAGCAGTGATTATGTTTATCTATCTCGGTGGGACTGAATGAACTAACAGCTACTCCTAAAACTTAGCATGATTGCTGGCCTCCAAGACCTGGCAAATCGAGCAATATTCATATCTAGACCCAATTACCTGATTGTACTGGCCTCGAACGCCTTTAAAATGTGGATGAATGTTTTATGTTTAGCAAAACCAGAACTCAGAAGAATCATATTCACATTATTGATTGCGGTTGCTATCACAATGGTCACAATTACTCAAAGATGAAACAATCTACCAAATACCATTTTCTCACCATCTACACGTGTTAATCCCTAACATTCTATTTCTTTCGGTGGCGAATGGAACGTATATAATATAGTGTGCCTATACTGATCCAAAATCCTAAAATGCCTCATGGACAAATACATGTATACACACAAGAGCGCATAAAATGTATTCGCTGCAGCTTGTCATTATTGTCTAGTTTCAATAGAAATGCGAACTGTCCACATCTGTATAGCTGGAGAGTGGGTCTGGTATGTTGGATCTCAATAAGAGAATATTATCCAGATACTGAAAGTGGCGCGTGGTCGCGGCCTCGAGCGAATGCACATATTGGCGATGCCAGGCGGACGCGAGGCCGGCGGCCTCCGGGGGGAGTCGGGAAGGCGAGACGGTCTCGCCTCCAGGGTCGGAGGAGAGTCTGCTTGCAGTCTATCAACACATAATACACGACGCAAAAACACTCCCATAGAAAGGACAGGTCCATTGTCTCTATATTATTTGCCTTATATTTATGGAATTTATTATAATTGAATGAATTTGGAGCCAATTCACAATTGTTAAAAATGGTAGGCCTAAATTAGTTTTGACAAAGGGAAACAGCGAGCCTTACTTTCCCGAACCTGCCGGCGGTACGTATATACAGCAACACAAGTCAGTACCGATAGATTATGAGAAAATAAGGTCAAGCCTCCCCCCCCCCCCCCCTCCAAATGACCATCACCTTTAAAGCTATTGCTAAAGATTTTAACGATGGGTCGAGAGAGGATAGGATGTACTGGGGGTATACGATAACCTATATAGAATCAACATCACACTTTGTATGAACGTCTTTGTCGTGCTGGGACGATCATGTTCTCACCACATGCAAAGATGTCAAGTGTACGAACATTGAATTAGTTTCTTTTCTGGTGGTTACTTTTCTAAAGATTCAGTGTAATTTTTAATCAATAAAAATATCCTCATTAGGTTTTCGGGTGCCGAGGGCGCCGATTTTCCATTGCGCGAACTGGGTAATAAGATTATAAAGGATTATTTGTTATTACCCCTCATATAATATTGTTAACCGGAGAGCTGTGAATTGTTTTCGAATTTGTGATGTGATGTTACGGAAAACAGTTAATCCAAGTATCAAGTCCCAACTTCAGGCGAGAGAGCAAGGTCAAACTTTGCCCCAGATTTTGATGGCTTGCCTTCAATAAGAAGTTGCACACATGAAAGTCATACTTTGTAGGTCTTTCCGATATAAAACATATAGATTCTTACAACGTATTGATGAAAATGAGAGACATATTTATAAGTTCTACGAGAGAAACTGCTATATATTAAAAGCACAAAGCATGAACAATACCATGCCCTGTAAAGTATTGTTCACCACGGTGATCACATTATCCCTGCCCTTATTTCTCACGCAAACGCAACAATGGCGAACAATATTTTCCTTGCATTTGCTTACATACACTCATGCAGCATTGTGTGCACGATCAAAATATACATTCTATAGATATGCTGCTTCGCAACTGTACGTGTATCAACAATACAGCCATTGTCTCTTTATTATGTGCTCCATAGATTTCTTAATCTCTGTTGCTTAAAATGTGTATAGGAACTCGTAAATTGGGGGGCCTAAGACTATTCACCATGGGTCAGCGCTATGTGGCGCGTTATTTGCCGCGTCTGCTTCTCACAAAGCGGCGCGGTACAGCAAACTATAAGCAATCAGACAGGCAGAGGCTGCAGTATGGCGTCCCCCACCTACCAAGCCTTATTAAGTTTGCCTTGATTTTCAGTGTGGCGTTATTTCATTTGTGAGGTTTAGACCATGTTTCCTACAAGCTCTATAATCCCTTTACAGTTCGTCATCGCCTATATCAGAGCGAATTTAGAAAGGGGAACCCGTTAGTATCATCCCAACAAGGTTTTAGGTGGTATCAGTGCATAGTGCGGGGCGGGGGAAGGGGGGTATACAGCTCTGCCAAATATACACCAAGGTAGTGCTGATAATGGTTTGATTACATTTGGTATATCGATTTAGAGTAAGGACACCGATTATGATGTCTATGTCTATGATTAGTTTTTAACAGGCCTTTGCATTGTGATTAAATCCAAGCATAGTAAATTTGAACCTGAGGTGATCGAATGCTTGGGGACTTGGGAGACAACACGTATTGCCAATTCATTTCATGTGCCTTCATGGACTCATTGGAAATTCTCCTTGTTAATTTTGCATTTGCCCACAGTCTATTTGCTGGAATGATAATTATCGAAAACCGATCCACATTTAGATACACACGTTCATAGGCAACGGGAACATGGTTCAGGGTAGCTTTTGAAGAATGAAGACGCTTTTACCTTTTTTAAAGGTTTTATTTGCGTCAATTTCGGGGTAACCCAATATTCTCATAATTCAACTAGATTTAACCTGATCTGTTGTATAACCTGATCTATTGTATACACATGTTGTTGCCAATCAACATGAATACGTTTACCGTATGTTTAATCACTAATACCGATTTTCGTACTTAACCATTTCCAAATCGTGAAATATTTCAAATCGTGAAATATGAGGGAAAATGTACATGATCATTTTTCTTTTTTCGGTTCACAACTAAGTATGACGAACATATTATATGTCTGTACGTATTTCTAAATTTAGCCTTCACATTTTCGACGATTCACATTATCTGCTATGCTTTTAACGATAGGTTTTTTGTGACGCCGTGTTTGCTATTATGCAGGACCCGAGACCGGATGGGAGCCCGCTGGCTCCTCGGGCCTCGTTAGCCCTCACGGCGGCCCCACCTGGGCTCTGATTACCGCCCCGACATCCCCGCACCCCAAAAGGTCGGCCACCATATTAGATTTGTGCCATCAACTGAGCCTGCAAGCGCTCCTTGACTTCGTTGGTCGCATATCATATTATTCAAATTTGGGATTCCAAATCTAGATGTATATACCCCAACGACCGCCCCCGAGCCTCCGGCAAGGAGACTGCCTCCCATAATTATATTTGTTTGGGAAATTGATATGATAATATCAGCGTTTATTATTTTATGATGGCGAACAGTTGCGCTGCACAATCTGGGCAGCCTCGTCCGTCTGCTCCCAGAGACCTAGCCCAACGGTCGGGGCCATGAAAAATTGGACAATAAACAAATTATGAGACTTCTTCATTTGCCCCGGCCGACCATGAATTGACACAAGAAATGCCTAACAAGCACAGAGCTTGACTGGGGCGAACAATCGTGCAAAGCTGAACTACTCGTTCTTAGGGCCGACTGATGATGACTTCCATACCGTTTCCGGTTGCGCGAGAAAATGGAGTCACGTGCGATTGTTGGCAGACGACAATTTACGGTGATCCTGTTATGCCCTCGGTGCATGTGCAGATATTATGCCATATTCCATACATAAAAACATGACCGGTCAGGAACTGATTGATCAAGATTTTGGCGGTAGATTACTGTTATCAGATAGTCTGTAGTAGTGGTGGAGCCTTCCATTTCATCTGATATGATCGGCATCCACATGCAATGTGTCCTGGTGACAGACGCCTTCCCCTGTCTCCCACATATCCTGGTACAACATGCTCCAGGGTTTAAGGATTAATTCATCAGAATGGAACCTTTTACCTCCTCCCATGCGTTGCACTCGTTAACCTACCCATACGGGATGAGACAATGTTATAGTTTTTTTATTGAGTTCCCAGCATATCTCAATGTTGAACTAAAGGTCCAGATGTCTAATCAATCCTGAGCAATCTCCATTCACTTTTAGCATTCACTTTTAGCATTTTTCTCTTTACTAGAAGTTATTTTGCACTCTCGATAATATAATCTACATTTCATAATGCGGAGTAAGAATGTATTTTATTCAGAGCATTTTTAGTATTTCAGTATTTTTTCAGTATCATTATAGAACATTTTACGAACAAAAGTAATTTTCCAGTAAATAGAATTATACTGATCAAACAGCATATTTTTTTTAAAAAGTGGAAACAAAAGGTTTTTTTTCGATTTTCTTTTAGAAATCTGGGTAAAATGTTATCGGACAATGGACATTGATCATTGGTAGGCTATATTATTAGTATAATTCTTTATTCCGTTATCCAAAGGATTGTGATGATCTTAAAGGATGGGCTATACTTCTCCATATAGCGACCCGGAATTAACCGGTCTGAAATGACCCCGGAAAGCACAGTTTTTTCTTGACATCTGCATTCCTGTCTGAGACGTGAACGGTGCAGATGTTCAGTTGATATGACTCCCTATTATACTATAGTATTATACGAGTACATGTAGTTGAATTACTAATAGGAACCAATGCGACAACATAATTCATATATCAATTAGTTAATTATATATATTCTTTATCACGAATCTTCAATCTTGTCAGAACATTCAGAACTTAGAGAGTTGAGAAAGAGGGAGAGAGAAAGTGTGTGTGTGTGAGAGAGAGAGTTATTTGTTGTCCCCATGCCAATATTCCCTTTCCTCTGCTGTATGTCTATACAGTATTTTCCATATTACCTTTATTATAGTGGGGCGCTCCTGCATCTAATTGACACGGACTCTCACACTTCTTCCAGTGCCCACATGACCTCAATACCATCCACTTCCATTCCTCCAGCCTCCTGCCCTCGCACATTCCCCGCTCCTCTTTTCTATTGGAGTCCAGCCCCCCTATGAGGGCTTGCGCCGACTATTATTGCTCTCCCGAGAGAGCTACAAAAAGCCTAATCTAGACTCGGCACGCCGCCACCAAATGGACCTGTGCTGCCGCTGCACCACCTGCAACTAAAGGACCCATATTCCTGCTCTAAAGTAGGGCCCTGAACGGTGAGCCGGGCGCCGCACAAAAAGCCGGTTCCGGCCATATTGCTCCCAGTAAGATTGATGGCTCGTTCCAGGCGAACATGTGGCCAGTTCTCGAACAGTAACGCGCAGTCTCGAGGGGCCCGGGAGCTTTGCGTTGCAGCGCGAAGTGGTATATTTTCTTGCGCGCGCAGCGGTCATCGTGCCAACGTTATGGGGACGCCTAATGAAGGCAGACATTGATGGATCCACGCACATGCGCCGAACATAAGTCCCCGGGGCAGGACTCAGAGGACACTGTGTATATAGAATGGAAACGGACGCAGTCGTAAAGGCAGAATTTATCTGACGTGAGACACCAGCAACGGTTTATACATTCTAAGGTACACGTATCTGAAAGAAAGGTATACCGTATATTGCAGAGGGATTATCAGGCGTCCTAAATTATGACCCAATGCGGACAGTGTAGGCTATACTTATATGCACGGCCAGTTCCGCTAGAATAAAAAGTGAAAAATAAAGGCATTTTAACATTTAAATTTTATCAATTTAAAAAATCCACCCTAGCATAGCCTATCTATGTCTGACCCGATTACAAAATCTCCAGAATTTTCGAGATTTAATATTTTTCATTTTTCATCTTGGTAGCGGATGGTGCGCAGAGGAGACAACAAAAGCATGAGTGGGTTGATGAAGAAGGCTAAAATCAAAAAGCCTAAATAAATACTCCGTTTTTTTACGTGAGGCAGAAGTCGGAAAAAAAATACCGGAAATAATGATCCACCTGCCTTACCTTCAAAATACGCCCTGGGGCTGAGGAGAGAGAAGCCCCCTAAAACTCAGGATACACTAGGGTTTTTTTCGTATGACGCCGAAGTAATGCACCTAAAAAGACGTTTGAGATACTGTCCGATAGCAGCTCTTGTAAACCACTGTGGCCCTTAAGTGAGAAGTCTTCGAAACGCCCCATTTAATGACAATCGTCATTACGCCGCAGCCGCGGACGATTATCAAATTATGGACTACATGTATTTCTTTTTGCGCCAGGTTTGCCTTGAGGTATAGTGGTAAGGTAACGATTATAATCTATGCAGGTGCCTTGTTGACAACGGAAAATAAATACACGAATCAACGGAGTATTATATGGGCGCTGGTTTTGTAGCGTTACCTTATTACAGGTTTGGTTGATGAGCTTAATTTAGATACCCCCGCGTAATTAGCAGGGCCATATATATAGTCAATTACGAGCTGGGCAATTAACATCTGCGAGCAATTCTTGATGCTGTTACCGAGTGTGGTTCTCAGACTGTGAAACATTCTTCGCGACTCCGCTGAGATAATTATGCACTTTTTCCTTCTGAGCTGCATTTTTGATTAGATAGAATGTAAAATGGCGGTATTGTTGGTAGAATATTACAACGATTTACGACAACTTATACGTTGTCTATTTACTTGCACAATACATACTTTTGACATTGTGAATAAGTATGTTCTAGAAACTAACTCCAGTTTAATATTCGCAAACATTGATACTGCCTACGCGTTATTTTCTGAATCATTAATTATAGTCGTAGAATTGTAGATATTATCCGCGTGAAAATAAAATTCTTCCCTTAACATTTAACTGAAAACAGAAAGAGAAACTGATTGTATATGCACTGATTGAAATATGCTCCCTGGCTTTGCTGATGAGTGCCAGGTTCACCAGCGTCACCGGGAAGGCCCTCGCCTGCATCCCGCGTCCACTCCCCCGGCGTCTGAGGCGTCGCCCGCCGTACCCAGCACGGCATGCACGTCCGTCTATTTCCCCGCGCATTTGCTGCATTTCCATATACTACTTATAAATTCCACACATGGAGCAGTTGATGACTTAGTGTATTTTTCAATATTTTCAGGTCTATCTTACAAAATGTACCAGGCCAACCACGAATCTTTGGACATTTCTCAACCTGGCTCTTATAAAGGTAAATACATTCATGTATATTTAAGTCCAAAAATGACTGTATGAGGTGCATGCAAATACATTTTCCATGACATTATAATTTATGTTGTGCAATCAGGGGCAATTTGGCATTCTAAGGTCCGTTCAGGGGTGGCATAAGTGTTGAAAATCCTTTCGATGAGAACAAATCGGGGGAATTTATAACCTGCTTACAATAAAAATAAGAATACAATATTGTTAAAATAGAATTGTACTTATTGACTTATAATGGACTTGAATAGTTTTACCAAAATAACGTTCCTTCATCCGATTCTTCAAGTAGATTTTACTGACGTGTAACAAAATTCCTCGATCAAATCTCTAATGCTAACTGCAAACTAAGTGTTCACTGAATGTGGTAAATATGATACGATAACATCGTATCCACGAACAATGAACATAGAAAATTGGAGTAGTCCTAAAATATCACATTATCTTCTTTAGTTCACATGCTCGGAGATTTAGAACCCACATGCCCTCAGCCGTTGTGTTGTATTGTGAGAGACATGGTCATTAACCAGAAGAACAGACTTTGTCAAAATTAGTTATTGGTATCGCCCATAAACATTTATATCAAAATTTCGAATCATTCGGCTCTGATGATGAATATCCATTCGAATAACTCCAATAATACTGGCTGATATATGAATATTTTTTATTATTACACAAGTCTATGTTATAGTCCAGACTCAATATTGTTACATATGACAGGTTATGTGAGGGATCCTTTGAAGGGAGATTTGAGATTGAACTTTGTACATTTAGTTGTGTCAATTGGCATGTCAAGCATATTAGAGCAGATTATCCAAATTGTAAGGCAGTCAAACCAACCTTATGGACTATCTCAAGCTCTGATAGATCTGAAGGACCCAGAACCCGAGTCTCTCCCTAATGGGTATTTTGTGTAGTATTCTCGATCAGAATATATAGGATTAATCCCTTCCCCTTTAAAGATTATTTTGCTGTAGGAAGAGAGAGAGAGAGAGCGATTACTAAAAACTACTTATTATTTCCATAAAGGCTCACACTTCTAATTCTACAATATTTTATTTCATTTCTTATGTTCTAATTATATAAACAAAATATAACAGAATAGAAATTAATGAAAAATAGATTAGTATGGATGTGTAACGTTTGTAGCGTCGGAATCACAAAAATATTGTTTAAATGCAAACAAACCAATAATATTTTTGTTTAGACGTGTTTAACGCAATTTAAATCAATAATTTTTTAACACAATGTAAATGAATAAATCTTTTAACACAATTTAATCCCGTCCTCCAACAGGCCTTCCATACAAGATGTACCAACCTGGCCATGAAACTCCAGGAGCAAATATAAGCCCCGAGAAACGTAAACAGAGGCGGATCCGGACTACTTTCACCTCCTCCCAGCTTAAAGAGCTTGAAAAAGCCTTCTCAGAGACCCACTACCCGGATATTTATACGCGGGAAGAAATAGCAATGAAAATAGACCTCACTGAAGCAAGAGTACAAGTGAGTATAAGAATTCCACATTTACATTTCACCCCTGTTCCATATTTTATGTATAATATATTTCTACGGCAATAGTTTTGCGTTTAAACACTCTTCTTGCTCTTTGGAGAGAGATTTACCTATTAACGGACAGGCACACAGATCTATGTATTACATTTGTACTAATGTTGGACATAAAAATACGAGGCTGTGTATAGGGAAGAATGTGAAATGCTTATTGTGATATGTGTAGTAGTATAAGAGACAAAGCCTTTGGCTGGCATGTTGACTAAACTGGTTAAATAAGGTCGCCTCCATAAGACGCCAGGCTGCATATTAATAATTCATAAAGCCATTCCTCGACACGACGCGCTATGTGACCCAATTTAAGATGCGCATTTTCCCACATCAGTCAATCGCGAGGTTAAAGCGTATAAAGTGAAGTCTTAATGCAAAGATACACCCCGGTAAAGCTCTCTCTGCATTTAACATAACGTGGCGATTCTTCATCTTTAATCTGTGATGGATAAGTTGAAGAGGGATACATTGTTTTTCAGCCAAGACGAGACCATCTATATATAGATTCCGTCTTGGCTGAAAAACAATGTATCCCTCTTCAAAGGAAGATTCTCTTAATTTACACGCGCATATATATTTCTGAGGTAAATATTGCCTTGTGTTTCGACCTTGGGCCACAGTGGAAAAACACACTGGTGAAATGTTGCGTAGATGCTAGTGAAGACGGGCCGACTCTCTACCATATAAATGACGCCATATTATTGTAAAATTGATCGAATGCGCTCAAAGTCATGTATCTGAAAATCAGATGGACACATATATATTATATGCTTGTAATTTGTCTATGGTAGAAAGAAAACGTTAAACAATAAAATGGGACAATAGCAGCGCGTTTGTTTATCTACTAATAAATCTGAATAAGTGCTTGTTTAATTCCTCCTGGCCATAGCAGACGACACATCCCTCCCATTGTGGCATCAGGAGAGCCCGCCTTTTTCTGTGCCGGCCAGCGTGCCTGCGAAATTACATTATCCAAAGCTGAAACTGGATTTGGAGGTCGGGCGGGCGATCTGGGGCAAAAGGGTGGTAGCCCAGGTCTCCTAACACCGACGGAATTACATTTTAAAGGAGAAATAAGATTGAGTCGAATATTGAATCATATTATCCGTTTAAGAGGAGTCTTTATGATGCTAGAGTCAGTTCCGTTAGCGCTAAGATGTCTAATGGCTTAAGATGGCTTACCGTTGCCCAAAGCTGACAGCTAGATTCCAAGATGGCGGCCTTTCGAGAAAATGTCGACCGGCTGCTACTGCTCTGCATAGCGAGTCTAGGTTTAGAAGTTCGTGTAACTTAACTATAACGGCGGCTCTAGGCAGATAGCGATACTTTTAAAGATCGATGACAACAAAATTATTTCAAACATTTTCCTTCGCAGCGATAATGGTCAACTATTAAATTACCAATGGTTTCGAATAGTCACTTTATTCTTTCGTTAATATGACTTCGTGTAATTGGGTATTATAATAACTGGATAACAAAATTGAAGCAGCAAGCATACCAAATATTGACTCTATCCTGTTCATAGAACGCATTCTATGAATTGCTTGAACAAGAGACGGACGATTCCAATAATCCATCCCTACGTGTTTTCAAAAGTATTTTCATTTCGACAAGAGACATGCATAAACAATCAATTTCATGGTCAATAACTTTTTGTGACCATTTTCGTCATCCCAATACCGCAGTTAATGTTGGGTCCTATGAAGATTTACCGATACAATAAATTATAACAATGTCAATTCAGACCTTTTATACATTGGAAGACCCAGAGCATGTACACGTAACTCACTCCATATTTGCATTTTTTATAACCGGCATGAATAACTCTGCCTTAATATAAGAACAAATTTGTTCCGTCATTTCCCAGACCCTACACCAAAATGGAGTCACTCGAATAAGAAAATAGCTCTGCCAGTAAGAGAATGTATTACGTATAATAATAAGATAATATAATAGAAAAATTCTTTAAAACATTGAGGAGAGAGGATGTGTTATCAATGCAAGGAAAATATGTGCAGTAAGTCAACTCACTTGGAAAATATATTACCATCTTCTGGTATTGCTACGTATTACTCTCAAACAGAACCATCTAGAATTGGTGTGCGCGTATGTAAAGGGGAAGAGAGTGAGAGAGAGATATTCACTTCTGATATACCTCTTTTGCATGTAAATATCTGTCCGCCATCGAGTACCATTGCAGTAATTCACCAATCAAATCCGATTTTAATCAAATGTAAACAAGGGTACATTTATAAACGTAGGGAGAACTTTAGGGGTGAGCGGGGAAGGAAACGAATAAAGTCTAAATTAGGCCTTAAATGAGGACTATTATTGGAAAGGAGGCAGCAGGAGGAGGACGAGCTTGATGTAAGAAGGTGGTGTTGGGGGAGGGGAAGTAGTAGGGTAGGGATAGGGGAGGGGAGACACGGACAGGGGGAGGGGGTGGGGGAGGGGGGAGTGGGTGGGGAGGGGTTGGAGGCGAGCAGCTCGCGGCCACTATTGATCTATGGAGGATTAATGGTGGCTGCTGTCAGGGCCGCACCTGATGAGTAATGACAGCGTCAGCCGCACGAGCCGCTCCCATAAAGCACACTGCTCGCCTCCTGCTCTCCTTCAGCCACTCACACAATACTAGCGGTACGCTCTCCATGATCTATGGCATCGCCGACACATATTTTAACGCTAGTAAATTTTCGATGATTGAAGGCCCAATGGATTTTCCTGGTAAGGCCAGTGATGTACCAGTATGACAATTTATAAGATGGTCGTCCTATAAGAATTGTCCTGGCAAAACGTCAGCTTGTGGTCCGGTTAGACGAGACAAAGTTGAAGTATCATTAGTCATTCTCAAGGCTGACAGATCTAAACTTTTATTCATCGAATTTAGAGAATTGCCGACGCATTATACTAGAAAAGTCAAGATCCTTAATAGGTGCACACCACAAAAACAACTAGCATATCCTCCTAATTATTCCCATCATTTGATCCCAGTTTAGATAATTGTAAAACAATTTATACATACAGCGAACGTGAGCTTTGTAATGAAAACGAAAGATAAACTACGTCTATAACGCAATTCATCAGACAATATAATTTGGTGGACAGCTTTTCCCGAGAAGGAAAAAGTACTAATGCTTATAATGCCGCAGTGGGAACTCCTTGATAAACTCAAGGCAAGTGAGACCAGGATCCCCTTTCTCCTCTTTATGGAACAATAAGGATGAAAAACTCAACAAAGGCAGAAACGCGGCGTGCAGAGTGCTCGATTAATAACGAACGGTAGCAGCCACTTGCAATTACTTGAGGATGTGTAGAGTTTTGCCCACAATCCATCACGCTCAATTATACTTTGATAATGAAGTTCTATCTTACTTCCCTGGGCGAACGCTGAAATAACTCCAGCTTCTCAATATTAATCATGCTATAATTGGGACTCTGCCAGCATCATTCTCCCAGGGAAGAAAAGTTTAATTTTCTTTTACATCTGACTGAGCGTTGTCTGTTCTTGCTGGAGGAGGCGGTAGATAGGGTTAGTGCGAAATGGGGTGGCAGCCCTGCAGGGACCCTCTATACTCACTGCTGTTACTGCTGTGACTTACGCACACATCTGGAAGTGTTGAACGATTCCTAAGGATCTACTGCCATGAAGAACTGATGAGCTTTATAATAGAGACTGAAAATCACACGTTGATTCTTAACCTCAAAATAGGACTCGAATTGGTAGCTTCTAAATTCAATGTGCATCCATACATTTCCGAAAACTTTCTTTATACATTCTAATTTACAAGACACATTAATTCTTTTTCTTCTTGCGAAACAAATTTGAATTCTTCTGGGTTATATATTTGGGGAGCACTATTTTCGTACAGTATAAATACATTATTCAAATGCGTGATAAACATGTTCTACAGCACGTGCGTTATTTTGACATGATTTCTACAATCGGACCACACACATTGTAGAATCATTTATACAATAATTATTATTTATGATATAAGGGTACAGAGGGTAAATTAAGAGATTGCTTGCCACTTAATTCAGGATTGATCTTTTCCCAATTTACAATACTTTTCAACCCCGTAACAACAATTCTTCCGAGATCTAATTTCAGTAACAATAATTTATAATGGTGTAATAACATCGTATTGGCCCAAAAATTGTTTTAATTTTTAAAATGCAAGATGAAATAATAGTGTCACTATTAAATGGTTGTATGAATAGCTGGATTCACCTACCCATTTCATACTGTACATATATATATATATATACCACCAGTCTACTTTGAATTATCATTAATGTAGCTCTGCACTATTCACTTCTGCAGTTCTACTTTTTTCAACTGAATATTATTATGATCAGCGACACACACACACACCAAACCACGATCGTTGCAAGATGCTCTCCTTCGGGGATTCAACATTCACCCGTATTGCCCTACATTGCGAAGGAGAGATAACTAAGGTTTTCCTTGTCGTCGGATCAATACTTGCGCATTCGAACCTCGAGGGGCTCTTAGAGCCTTCCAGCCCTAGGCCTGGACTAAAGAAAAGAAGTTCGGACACACAAAGAAAATGGAGGCGTTCATAAAATGGCCAAATCCATCACAACCTCGTTACGTTGACGAAAATAAGGGTTGAGAAGGTCATCAGTAATTCGTGGTGCACTATTCCGTATAATTAGAGCTGAATAGTTCATGGCCTGATGTTTGCTATTGTATCATCATATATTATCAGGAAACACATAATCGTAATTAACAGATGGACTATATACTATATTGGACCTCTACACTTGTCCTTAATGCCTTTAAGTAAAACCCAGGACCCTATAAGCATATTTTGAAAATTGAAATTTTCTTTATGTGTTAAGATGGTATACAAATGGGTTGCGAATATCTGAAATTGATTCAGGTGTTCCTTCTCGGGCTATGTTCCTGGTGGACCTGAGTATGTTGCTTTATCTGGTGACAAAAACTACTGCCATTGGTCTTTAATATTAATCATATAATGTAAGCGTCATTGTCTGGGGGTTTGTTAGAAATATTGTGCGGTGGAGGTAAAATTTAGTTCAATTTAAACAAAGCATACTTAAGATTAAAAAAAGGCATGCATACATAGTGAGAAACTTATACCAGCTGGAAAGATTTGCGGCGTTGAATGGAAAAGTGTATACTAGCACCTAGGTTGATGTTTAAGCCTGTTGGGAAAGGTACATTATTGTTGAGAAAGGTTATTGAATGTCACTCGTAATCTTGTAATCTGTATTTGTCTTTATGCCAACGTCCCATATACCATTACTACCGTCCTTTATGTAATGTAGTTAATAAACCTTTAAAAAAGTCAAACAAAACAAAAACAAACGCTATTGGATTGGTTAATGTTGGTATATAGAAAGATATGGCCAGGTTGAAAGTGGCCTCTCTGGATAAGGTTCCAACTTTCTATTTGCGAATACTTTTAGAATGACTTCATTGAAATCACCATGAAGAACGTTTCTACATGATAATGGATAAACAAATATTTTAAATCTCTTTTGCCTTTGATAGTTAATCGCTAATTGAGTGTATACTGCCAACAATAGCAATAGTACACTACTATTGATATTTAAATAATCAAATAATTACCTATTTCCTCGTTAAAATCTTTTCAGTAAGTTACCAGGCTTTTCAAAGTGCCTGAGACATCTGTCAAACCCAAGTCAAAACTAAAATGGCAATACCCAGTTGCGGAATAATTCACAATAACAATTATGGAAAACATTAAGTAAATAATGACACCACAACCTCAAACTTCAGTTTTTGCAATTTATTCAGGCATATGTAGGTACTTTAAGGCACTTAAGGCATTTAAGGCAATTATGGAAAACTTTATGGTTTAAGTTTGAAGTGAATCCCAATCACACCTGCATCTGGTTAAGGCAAGACATAGAAGCATCTGGTGGAGTTTCTCGCGATTCATATCGGTGACTCTGATAAGACCACACTTAAATTATATTTTAAAAACAAATATTCTATTATTCCATCGAAAATTTGTCACATGCCAGGAGTATTAAAATTCGCGGTAATAATCAATGCACAGGGGCATATTTGGAGTTTTTATGATGTAGGATAATGGTCACGACACCATGATCTAACGACCCGGATAATCGCCTCGAGAAGAATAAATAACGCTGACAACCGTTCAATAATTCTGTTTATTCTTGCGATGTGGCCAAACCACAAAACACATAAGTACGTTCCACCTAGCTTCATCTTGTGTATAGGAAAACCTATATTTAATCAACATGCGCAAATAGTACTCAATATAAGCGCGCAGCGTGCGCATGCTATACACAGAGCGCGCACGTGTACCCACCCACCCATACACAAATCCTGTAAGTAGTATATGGAAAGTTGACATAGTGCATGGCAACAATACTACAATAATTATAATACTACTCCATATTGCATGGCAATACTTCTACAATAACTACTTCATGTTGCATGCAAATAGCCTACTACTACATATATATATAATTATACTTCCTAAAGAATGGATCTGTTACCTAGATTGAAAAATTAAATTAGGTAAATAATCAACACGATTATCCAATACTTTGTAATCATAGCTCAACAGATCCTGTCTCCCATGGACCATGTATGGGTTGTTTTCTGCCTGTGATGTCAATGTCAGGGCCATTTTCCCCTTAGATTACTGTTGAAAGCCATTTCTCACTCAAGACAATTGTGTTGCAGGTGTGGTTCCAGAATAGAAGGGCCAAGTTTCGTAAGATGGAGAGGTTAAAGCAACAACAGCAACAACAACAGCAACAGCCTCCAGCCCAACCCCAGCAGACAGGAGATGGTAACAAACAAGAATTACCTCCATCAAACAATAATAATAACAAGGACACCAAACCCAAACCCCAGGAGAATGGCACAGGTGAGCATGACCGTTCAATTGACTCTCCACATTCTACTTATTCCCGCCCTAAGTCGTCTGTAATTTCGCAGGACACCTACAGGCCCAACGAAACATTTTACAGCTATTAATAAGACTACCAATAGAGCCTAAGCAATTGTTGGTATGATATCAACTCAGGCTTCAAAACGAAGAAAAACATTTTCGAAGCCAGTTGCGTGATGCATAGTCTAGCCAAATATATTTGAGCATATTTTTTTCTTTTTGACAGCCAAAGTGCCCCCCTTGCAGCAGACAGAACCAAACAAAAACACTTGGTCCCAGAGTTGTACGCCACCGAAATCACACGCACAGGCGGCCCTGACATCACCACCGCCTCTCCCGGGACCCTACTCATCAGTTCTTACACCAGTCACTACAGACTTCGGCAACCCTATACAAAGTACCGACAACAAACCGCCCATATCAACCGGCATGTTCTGAGGTCGGTCCATAGAATTTAGGCGGCTCTGCGGGAAGGAAGGAAATGGACAATGCCATCACGCGGTTGCCGCCGGAACTATTAGACCTGAGTGATGAACCAGAGAACCGGTCGGCGCATTTAGTTTGGCCATTGGTTCATCGCCACGATGTGTAGATTTCGATGAAACTGCGACCTATAAGCGCTGCTCAAAAAAGCCGACAACATGCGGTATGAAGGGAACGACAGGAACGACAATTCTGGCGTTCAAACAGTGTATGTCGAAGGCATAAGGACTGCTTTCAGGAGTGTTGACGCTGTCCAGACACACCCGTAACATGCGTTGGTCGCAAGTCACTGCCAATGTTTACTATTTTAATTTGAGATTATTAATTAAAATCGCCTTTGTTTAAAGGGGAGAAAGCCTTTGCATAGGCCTATATTGGGGAAAACACAGGATATCACAACAGTAAAATCAATCTAAGGCACGATCGTTTTCCAGGATATGATTTGTCACAATATATCTGTACATATTAATATATTCTATGACATCATTTATAGTGACGATAAGATGATCCTAGCCAAGGACACCGCGACCTTGAATTTCGATCGCATTTTTAACTTAATGCTAGCATTGATTTTAGTCGTTAAGACACACATGGAGTTAATGATTCAGGAGGTTGAAATTGACTTGAATTTGCCACCAAAAGTTCAGTGTGCCACTGCTTTGCGTAACTGCGATTTATTGCGCATAGAATTAACCTCAAAGAGCGCCCCTGGGGGCTTGGCAAACAACTGCTGGTCCATAGGCCTCCTCGAAGAAAACTGCATTGTCAACTTGTCTCTTCTACCCCACCTCGCCAAGGAGGCAAGCGACAGCGCCACGACCAGTAGTGAGTGAATAATTAAACGCGCTAGAGGAAGCCAATAGCGCCCCGGCCATATGGCATTACTGGCGAGTCATAACCGCCTTAACAGGGGATTTAAGTGAGATAATTACATTTGGGGACAGCGTTTCCTCCAAGGATTCTCCAGTGACTGCTACCTGCCTGGAGAAGGCTATGAGGAGCACCTGTAGTGGATACGGGAGTGCCTAGGGAGCGCATATCAGGCGAGCGCCTGGGAGCGAAAGACATACATCACTAAAAGAATAAACATCAGGATTATTCACCTGTATGGACACAAAAATAGATGCATAATGGACTCAGATAATGAAGGGTGATACAGTTCTTGATGCTAAAACAGAACCATTGCCAATCAGCGGTTTCCGTATACATGTACATCTTTTGGGCATGGTGCATAATTGTAAATAGTGACATAACTTACGATGTTTCAAAGGGGCTTGGGAACTATTACATGCGCCAAGATTCCATACTTTTGGAACGTTTGACGGAATATAACGGTTAAACACAAGATTACTCTAAGTTTTAAATTTCTCCTCTGAACCCTTTAAGCCGCTCCCCTAATTACATGCTGTATGAATTCCATTTTAAATGATTTAAAGCTATAGGATCGAGGGTTCGTGTTGAGAACAATTTAGGTATTTGTAAATCTGTAGGGTCTGCATTATAGGTGCGTTGTAAGAGTAGAAAACCGTTCAATGTTTCAAGGTCAATGGGAGTGTTTCACCGCTGACCTTTATATAGTAGTGATCCTTAGTACAGCAGACTTCAGACTGACATCAAATAGAATGAAGACCCATGCAGTGCATCTCCAGGCTCGGTACTTCTATTTGGATCTTGTGAAAAGAGTGAATGGTGTCTTTAGGGCAGTTTGTTACCGAAGGTTATTTTTTCCTTTGTATATATACCATGGACCATATATTTTTCATTATTTATTCTTTGTAACAAAATCTTTTAATGGACTTATTGATTGAGTTGCTATCATTACTGACACAGAACTAACGAATGAGCAATAACATTATTTCTTGGTTTGTTGGTAGAGCCTGCTTAAAAGGTAGTGTATAATCGACATTTGAATGATTGGTCAATCCAGTGAGGACACGAGATTTACAACACATGAAATAATATACCGTGAAATGAGGTCGTCTACAGGAGTCTGTATTGACGTGCATATTGAATAAACATTTGGTGTAATGTCTTGCCATTATGTTCTGTGTATGACGGTTTTCTGTTTTTGATTAAATGCATGAACGGCGGTTAAAAAAAGTCTCACATTCTACTTAGAAATATGACGTATTAATCATTGACATAATTTGAATGATATTTTTAATGAACATATAAATTCACTCCTTGAATCACAAAAAACGACTCAATGTTCTTCCTCTAATTGCAAAACAGTTGCTTTATGAGCTATCGTCGAAACAATTATCAAAAGAACCTTTTATAACAACATAGCAAACGCAAAAGTTTTAATGATAAAATCCATATATACTGACTTCAAAAATGAAGGAGAATGTTCACTTACATACTTCCAATTTCGGGCGGACATCTATTCGATAATCGTCACCGTAATAAAAAATACATTTAGGTAGTAAAGACCCTTCGTTCTCTCCCACCCCCAACGACTTCCATTCATCGCACCACAGTGATGTACTGTCCCCATGGCATGCCCAATTGCCCTCTCTCCGTCCAGGGCGAATATTATAGGTCGCTGAGGTCGGGCAGTGTGGATGGCAACCTAGTTACTCTATCCGCCAGCATTTCTTAAGCTACTAACCCCGTGATAACCATGCAATTTACAAACAATTCAATCATCTCACCACACTCCAAGAAGCGCGCCACTGTATGCCCTTCCGATGCAAGGTTTGATGGGAAGTCATTATTCCTCTACCAGACAAATAGCCAGTGCACAACTTTCTGAACTTCCCTGCTCAATGTCGCTGACCCACCTAGGGTCATTTGACCCCATTACAAGAGCAGTTGACCTTTTTGACAGATCAATTACAAGGCCGTTAATCCATCTGATAAATTGTTATTGGTAAGCGGTAAATAGTTGGAGTAAGAGAGTTCTCTTACTATACGACTAAGCTACAATTTCAACATGGGATGAATGAGCATAGGACGACGAAAGCAAAGATTAGCGAATGAAATTACAGGCTAAGAGATGAAATCAAATGTGAACAGATGGATGATTATTATTGACTATGTGCATCGATATCCGATGGCAAGCCTAATAGACATTGGCGTTCCTAACTGGACATTGTCTGCCACCCTGCTACAGTGCCACCAGTCGTTTAGAAATTCTAGCTTCAGTACTGCAAAAGGAAAAATGGCCGATATTGAGGGACGGCTGGTGCGCAGTTTGCATTATAATCACCAGGCGAAGACCGAGGGCTTATGCGCAGTGCACCAGCAGGCCTGACATTGAGGTAATTAATCCTTTTAGTCTCTGCCTAAGGGTGATTATCCATAACTCCAAGGCTGATGAAGGCAGGGGATTTGGGTGGTGTAATGGTTAAGACGTTGGACTTTAAACCGAGAGTTTCTTATAGAGTCCCGGACAGCCATGTGTATAGCTGTCTATTGCTATACACATGTAAAATAACCATTGCTAATACCTGTATTCAAATAGAGTAGGTTATCGCATCCACTTAGCATTTGTCCACTCTCGCCCTGATATGACCTATATATTTATATGAAGTAGGCCCTAGTATAGTGCAAAAAGGGTTGTAAAGCAAGCAACCACCCCCACCCACCCATCCTTTAGTCAAGGCGGTGGAACAGCGAAAGGTCTAGCTAGGTTAGCTGGGTGAAGGGTATTGTATCAATTACTTCTGAGTTGTTTAGATTTTAGGCTTGGGGGTCGAGATGGAGGCAGGGGGATAGATGTTGAGTTGTAGAGTTCAATTTCTACTCCTTTAAATTTCATCTTCAGTTGAATCAACGGGTATACGCGGTTGAATGACACTTCAATGATAAAAAGGCTTAAAGCCATATGGACATTATAATCATGCATGGTAGACTTATAAATATGCATGTAAATTTCACCCACTGATCGTTGCATTGTACTCACGTTGCACTGTAGAATCAATAAAATATGTGCTGCTCATGTGGATGCAGTCTTAGTTGATGCTGTTGGCCACGATGGTGATGTCACTGACTGGAAGGACTTATGTCTCGGATTACTATAGGATGTCTGTATGATTTGTTTTTGCCCCAGACGGGATCAGTATTCTTTAATGTGGGCATATTATATTCTGATAGCAGAGTGGGAAATCTGTCGTTCTGGCATTATTCATGCATTTTCCCCCTGTTTTGGTAATTTTAGGGGTCCCAGATTTATAATCTAATTCTTGCCACTATGACATATACGTGTGATTTTCTTCTATGACCCACATTCAAACTGGCTGCCATGAATACTATGTTGGGTAGTAACTTCACTTTAATGTTAGGTTAGGTCTACACATGTAATTATTCGGCATCGACAAGTTTCCCATGGAGGAATAGAATTAAAATCTGGGTCAGTTGTTAGATTTCAGCAATAGGGGCACCAAGTTTTATTATTTTCTCATTTTCTTGAGAAAAAAATGAAAAAGATTTCACCATTCAGTCTGTAGCGATCAGATATTCTACAGATAGTATTTTGATCAATATGCAACTTCGATCCTGACTCAAATGTTGGGGGGCCTCAAACGTGCCGCTAACGGGATGCGATATCTTACTCTATCTGAGTATTGGTATTAGCAATGGTTATTTTACATGCATATAGACATATACAGTCCAATGCTCAGAGAAGAGGTATGTGCCCTCGTTTCAGTGGGGGTATAAAACATCCCCACTGTGTCATGAAAGATGATACAAAATCAAGACAGCTGGGAATATTATGAACACCAACCATCCACAATATTTGAAAGATCACACATCATTGTCAAGGATAGACACGAAAAAAAACCATGCATGCTCATCGACATGGCCATGTCATCTGACATAAAGTGAGTAAAAACTGTCAAAATCTAAAGATCTTAAAATTAGAATGGCAAAGCTGTCGGGTATGAAAAGTCAAACAGTGCCACTGGTTATTGGAACACTAGGACTTAAGGTAATTCCATTAAATACAAGACCAGTACTACCAATAATAGACAAACTGATATAGTTGCAGTCAGTGGGACATGACTTAGGTCAGAAGTTCTGAACTAAATGGTATCAGACAGATAATATAACTTTTTTTAAAAAAGCTAGAGAGACAGAAAAAATTGACCTGAAGGCTAAACCTCAATAATCCAAATTTAAAGTTATTATTGCATGTATACATACCAAGCGGCAACATGTCATGCACTCTAGAAGACCTAGGTGCACCAGACACTTCATAAAATGTGGGGACCCAAACATTGATATTTTAGATTAAAAAGTAATAAAAATTGCTCTGGAAAAAACTAAAGATATGAAAGAAATTTAGTAAGTATGGATTACTCCGAAATTCAATTATTAATAGCTTTTTAATAAACTAAACTTAATTATAAGACGGGAGACATTGATTATGCCCCCCACCAAGAAGGATTGTTAAAAGAAAAAGTTATAAAGCAGTCCTGTATACTATGAATTAGGTGCGACAAGTTGTTGACAATTGCCAACAAAACTTAAAGAAATATTTGCAATAGAGAAACACAAATAATGCATTCCTCATATTACAAGTACCGTACTTACTCGAAGAAGAGAAAAATGATTAAAAAAGGTTTTGGAAAATCGATGATAACAATTATAGACAAAAATAGTATAAATCTGCAATTACTAGCATAACAAATGGAAATGGTACAACCCAAACATGTACAGAAGGAGCAAACATACTAAATTCGGTAACAAATCGATTGAGTACGATTGAGAGATGTGAAGATTGCTAAGAATGGATGAAATGTAATCTCTATTAATACAAGGATGCGCTTCTTTGCGCAATAATTATGTCAAGTAATGTTCAATAAGATTCGGCCTAAAATATGGAAACATACCTGAAACTACTCCCATTATCAGATAGGCGAATGCTACATCTAATACAATATGCCCACAACCTTGCTCAAGACAAAAACAGTTTAGCCAGGAAAAATAAAGAAACAAGGCACTCTCAAAACCGAAAGGACTTTAGTCAGATCACATATAAAACAGAGAAATTACATCAAAACTTCCACAATAAAGCCATAAGAATATGTAATAAGCCCCCTATCAATATTCAAAAAATAGAAGACAAAGATGTTTTAACAGAGATAGTAAACAGAGATCTCCTAAATGGTGATCTTATCCTATCACCCCGAAATACCCTCTAGGTTTTTAATGAAACCAAGAGTACAAATGCGGTTTTGATGGAAACTGTATTTGATAATAAAACAATTGAATAATCACAGACATCCGCGGTTTGTATGAAACTGTGGAACCAACTAATAATGAATAGTGGAAGACATGGGGGTGGGGGGGAGAGGGGGGAGGTGGAAGGAATGGTATATACTAACACCAAAAATCTGTAAATATGTTCAAACTGAATTTCAAGAAATGTATAAAGAATCTAATGAAGTTTGCATAAAGATTATCACCTTGCATAATATATACTACATATCTTCTAGTACCATGATGTATAATACTCTTATATCTCATATCTTGTATGAATAGTAATTTATAAACAAACATTCCCTAATATAATGTAAAATGAAAAGTATTATCAGTTAAGAATCATCAAGGATACAAACGAAAAATCAATGGCAACATTGAGATGTACCTGTCAGAGCAATAAAAACGTTACAACAACAACAACCTGAGAACTATACCCAAAGAGAATCTACCCAAAACTCCTAAAACCAGACGAATTGTTCTTATTCCTATTGCTGGAAAAACATTATAATAGAAAAAACAAGATAATAACATTTAAGTAACAAGTAAACGAGAGCTTGGTTTCCAAAAGGGTTATAGTGTTTAAATATCTCCACTAAAGTGTTTTTAAAATCCATTGCAGATGGCAGGTTTAATGTTGATTTCATGAACTTTGGTCTGGTTTTGAGGGAAAGATGGATTAAAGAATGGGTTCTGTTTGAGCATAGACACCATGTGTAATAGACGGTACTTGGAGCTCCATGTGCATAAACGGAGAAAGACTTTCTAAAGTGCAAGAGCCGCACAATATTGACAATTTCCATCCTATAGGTCATACTATGATTGAATTACTCAAGTTTTTTTCATAGGAATGAAGAGGGAAAATGGTGTGGAGGTAAAATTAGAGAATGAAGAACAACGGTCAACAGCCTAGAGATTAAAAGCTGATGTACCTGCAGTGACTGTCAGAATAACTTTAAAAGTGAATGTACTTGCTTTCAGGAGAGAGAAGGTAAGTACAAAACTATTACTTTTAAATGCATGCACCAATGGGACAGGGACAAATACATGTGGATAGTGAACCACGAAAAATGGCCTTCCTCAAGGAATGGAACCCCCATCTTCCCTTTGACATATAGGGATGGCTTACCGATTAGGCTATCAAAGTTGACTCACATTCCGTGGCTCCCACACACCAACCAGATTCCCCACTCCAGGTCCTCACACATGTACAAATTGTGAATAACCTTTACCAAGTTCACATATTCGAATTAGGCCATCAGCTGTACACCAAAAGAGTGATTTTCGTTCCGGATTTTGGGCACTATATTTTAGTATCAGATTCCTATTGCTAATACCCTATATTATAATATCCCAAAAGTTCTCCATGCAATTCCTGCCAGATTTTGAGTAATTGGGCATTGTTTCTGACAGTGCAAAGCCTATGGAGCGAACGGTCTGGCTTCATTGTAATGGTCATTTTAATAGACAATCATTTATTTGATGAATGTTGAATCTTCGGTCATACCCATAATTTTTTTATTGAATCCAGATCTCCGGAATCTTCTGATTCTGAATCTGCCATTCTTAACTTTCTAAATCTTGAGGAATTTTAGTTCTCCATGTTTGGAAAATAAAATGTAATAAATAAATAAATAAATAATAAAAAATAATATCTTCTATATTTAGAATGAAGTGACTGATATCAATCAATAGAGAATACTGAGCCCTAAAATTGTTTTTTTTGACCTAAGATGTCAGTGCATTATTTTCAGAGTTATTAGCAAAAGGCCTCATAAAGGTCAAGGTCAAAGGTCATTAATCGTGAGGTATTTTGCAAATAACTCTGAAAATAATGCACTGACATATTAGGTCAAATAAAAACAGTTTTAGAGGACATCATTTCCTATCAATTCATATCAGTCACTTGATTCTAAACCCATTAGATAATTTATTCATTGATTAATTATTTAATTTTTTAACTTTTTTTTTTCTAACGTCAATAATTAAAATTCCTCAAAAGTTACAAAGTGGAAATTGGCAGATTCGAAATCAGGAGACTCTGGAGATTTTGAATCAATCATAAAAATTTAGTAGGACCGAGAATTCAACGTTTACCAAATAAATGATGGACTATTAAAATTACCATTAAAAATGAAGCCAGACCATACGCTCCATAGGCTTTGCACTGTCTGATTGATTGCTCATTTTCTCAAAAACTGGCACGAATATCATGGAGAACTTTTGGGATATTATAATATATAGTATTAGCAATTGGAAACTGGTGTCAAAAAGTAGTGCCCAAAATCCGGAACGAAAATCATTTTCTAGCCATATTCTGAGGCTCAGCTGATGGCCTAAATGTGTGGGATACTAAAATATACATACAACACGTCAATATTTTACACATTTTCAAGATTTTGTATAAATTTGAATATTCTTCATGCCTATGTTTTTACCAAGGGTGAGGTGAGGAGGGCACAGGGGCACAAGGTAAAGGGAGGGGCAGGGCAGGAACAGGGGTAAGGGGAAGGGGAGGGAGGGGAAGAAGGACGGAGGGAATGGAGGGAGGGGGAATGAGAGGGAGAGGGAGGGTATTGTCTCCATGAACTCGGTTGATCAATACACAAACTGGAGGATTTTATTTAGAGTAAAGGAGTCAGCCTGTTTAAGCATCAATCATTGTTACTCAGGAGGAGTAAGAGCAATTGTACAAACAGATACTGGCATTCACAAACATTGCCTCACCATAAAATATCAAATTCTCACACCAGTAGGGGATATAATTTAATAGATGTTATGGAAAAATTACAAACAGGTCATCAGATCAACCAGGACACTTGGTTAATTAATGTGGTTGCTAATAAGTACAAACCTGTAGAAAGAAAATTCCTGCGGCAATCACCATAATAACAATAACATATAACTGAATGGAGCCCAATTACAAATAGTACCACACCAAGAGTGGCATGCTAGGACCGCAGTCACTGTGTGGAGAATTTGTGAAACCTTCTATTGGATAGCCTATGTATTGCCGAAAATGTACTCATTTGGACACGTTTCAATTAGAAAATAAATATGGCATGGCATGCAACACTATGACTAGAGCCCAATTACAAATTGCATGAGTACCACACCAGAGTGGTGGCCTAGGTCCTAGGTCAGGGTCATGGCTGGCACTGCTCCAATTGTCATGTATTATATATACACTTTCACTACCAGTGTAAAATGAGTGGCTACATGTGTGTCAGTGACTGGGACAAATGGACATGAGTAGAAACCAGCGCCTGCTTAGATTGTGGCATGCTAGGACCGCAGTCACTGTGTGGAGAATTTGTGAAACCTTCTTTTGGATAGCCTATATATTGCCGAAGATGTACTCATTTGGACACGTTTCAATTAGAAAATAAATATGGCATGGCATGCAACACTATGGTAGCACTCAGTTGAGAGAAGCAATCCAATTATTTAATTGGCTTTGTATCAAAATGGTAATGTATAGAGTGGACTATGGCAATATCAATTCAGTATATTTAACCATATTTGTGCCTGCAATTGATTTGGTGCTTTATTCTAAGGATATATAATTTGAATTCAATTTGTGAGAATTGATGGAGAAAAGAAATAACTAAGAATAGCTGAGGTAGAAGGAATGAGTTTATCATTACAATTATAACTATCATGTTAGTATTAACATTCTTACTTTACTATTATTGTTAACCCTTGCTTCAGGATACTGTATACTGCAAACACCAAGTATAACTATAGGCTTAATATTGTTGTATAGGCCCTACATCTACTCATTCCAAATGCCGAGGCCTACGTTGTCGGGCCCTACTGGAACAGGCAATCAATATGGGCTTCCTGGGTTATAGGATTAGTAGGTCGTCACTCGAGGCAAAAGGAGGTAGCAAAAGCGCAACCAGCACACTTAATTCTCCGCTAGACGAACTCACTTCCGGCCTATTCGAGCCATTAAAAACCTTTGCTAGTTAAGGAATTTACTTGTTGAGGAACACCTAGCAAACATCGATAAGAAAATCTGATCCTGGACTACAGGTCCTGGAACTGTTGTGATGAGGATATTTCTTGGTAATAGGATTATGATATTACTGGAATATATGTCTCAATTGAACAGGAAAAAAATATCCTGAATAGGACAAAAAAAATAACCGCTAACGCTAAATGAATTATAACAAAAGTTTGATATTAGGCCTGAATGAAAGGAGAAACTCGCCCAAACTCTCTGGCAGCAACCGCTAAACCAGAACTAATGCCGTGTTTAGTTCCCTAACGAAAGTAGTTGTTTCCTACGTGTTTTAGGCTATTGATGAAGATGATCATGTCGGGAAGGCCATCGGCCCTATTTAAGTACAACATGCGAAGTGGGCCGATTTAAAACTCGAGGTTAACAATCCCTGTTAACAATAGCCTTCTGTGTGCCCTTATGATAACTCTTGGGCTCAAATATGGGTGGGGTTGGGCGGGTTGGGCGGGGGGCAGTGAAGACGGCGAAACCAGTGAGGAATAGCTCGATGGGGCCACCTGACGGACGGCTGTGAGGATGACACCCCCTCAGTCAAACGGTAAAATTGAGCCCTGTGGTGTGCGCATCTCAATTATGATTAGGCCCGAATTAGGCCTCGATGCTCCGTCGGTGTTGATCTATTGCTGAGCACAAATTGGGCATTTGCACATACTGGCACGCGCGTCCATCACCGACAGCCAGCGGTCGGCTGACAGCGCGCTCCGTCACTGACAACCATGGGATGAAGTCACGTCCTACCACGTCATACATCAAGCACGCAATCTCTCGTCTGTCGACGAGACGCAGCGAGAGCAATGAATAATCACCACCATTATTTTTTGCCACGCGCGACACCTCCCATTGCCAAGATTGATTCTGGTGCGTTAAGACGTTCTGCTTGAGTCCTGATTATATATTCGTATGTATAACTTCCCTCCCGTGAAACCCCTTGGGCGTCCCTCCTTGTGTACCACAAACATGGACATTACGATTCTCGGAAAACGTCACATCCGCAAGAACAGCGGCACAAAGGCCAGCTATGCAAGGCTGCACCAGGAATGCACAATCATAAATAAGGTCTATGAATTGTCTATAGCACCAATTATCGGATCAATCGTTTACATCCGTTGAAATTGCATCCGTTATCTTAGGGCCTAATGGTGAAGCGTTTGGAAAGTGTGTGATATAGCCTAGCCTAGCATGGAAATAGGTTTGTAGGCCCCCAGTTTGCCTTTTTCTCATCACTTTGACATGATCTGGTCAAAATTAGTTTCCCCCCATGAAAGTTAAATCACGTACCCATACAATGTTCTGGTGAGCGAGTGATACACGCTTATCTCGTTTCATTCAATCCACAGATGTTTAAGATGGCCACTGCATGAGGTTAGGTCGTCTGTGCCCAGTAACGAAGATAGAGACGCTGACACTTCTCATCCGCATTGCATACAAATGATGTTTTGCAAAAAGGAGAAGGACAGAACAACTACGAACTGTAAAATCATATAATATGGTAGGTCAGTAGGCTACTTCAAGGCCCAATGCATCCTAACCAGCAGTTGAACACATAATTATTATTTTATTTGATAGAGCAACATTTAAACACATAGGCCTATAGCATGATGATATTAGGCTATACCCAAATATATTTGAAATGTAATTTAAATAGATCATGGACCTAACGTGGATTATCACTATTACTAACTTTCGTAGCCTAAACGAGGTTAAATGATGAGGGAATTAATTGTACATTAATGTAAGATACGCTAGGGGCTAGAGGATGTAGGACTAAACATTATCATTTGCGTTGAAAATAATATATATAATTTTCTATTATCAAAGGATGTTCTGCCAAATCTCGTGATAGACAGGTTAGCGAATTCTATTCCAATGATTGCTTTCAAACGCTATGCTCCAATGATTAATACTGACCTCAGCTTTAGAAACGGCTTGATGACCTTGGGTTGATGAGATCAGGCTGACCACGCCCTTTGGCAAAAAGACCATTCACTCTAAACGATTGAGACTGACCAGATGCTGGGCGGCAATGTCGCGATCCATTGACCATTGTCCACGCTGATTCATCCTAGACACACTAATTACACCATTGCAGTTATGTCTAGCGATGAGATGGGAGATACAGAAGTGCCAGTGCCATGTGTAGTTTAGTCCCGTGCCTTTCTCACACTTCTCAGACGGCGCCCTATCGTCGTCTATAGTATACCGTACGTGTATATGCAGCGATGGCTGGAGAAATAAGACCCCGAAGCCATTGACCCCCACCCCCACACATACCCTCATGCACCCGACCTTAACAAAGTTTTTCCTATAACTCGTTTTTTTCTACTAATTGTTTGCCCTTCTTTTCTCATTTATTCTATCGACATCTTTCATCTCTCTGTCTCCTTCCCCTTTCTATCTCTCTCTCTCTCTTCCTATCTTTGTTTTGTCTTTTCTATAGGCCTAATATACTGAATGCAGTTGATGAATAGGGGACTTGCATAGCCACCCTTTTGAATTTCGATTCGCATGGAATTATGGGAGTAATGGTACAGTATAAAATCTGAAGAAAATATGTCATGTTCAGCATGGACTATTTATCAATGCTCTAATGTCAATATCCACCTGTTATACATGTTTCCACAACACTTGACTTCATCTTTCCAATCATGCATTTGGTTTTCATAGATCGTCTATACAAGCTGTGACATTGGTGAAAACAATTTTGCAATTTTGTATTAAAATGTTGCCAAATATTTGTATGTCAGACTTGAATGAATCCGTCCCAGCATGCACTGTGACAGACATGCGCAGTGAGACATGCAACTCCCCTATTGGAATTGTTGATATATCTAGAAAGGTACTATCACATGAGTAACATTATCTTTGTAGTGCTGTTGGACCACGGTTAAGACGCGGATCAATATGATGTTGAGCAGTGCCACAAAATGAAATAAATAAATAAATAATAGCTATTATTTGTTGCAATATAAATTTATAAAACAACGACAGCAATGATAGTGCTCTCTATCTCGCTTGCTTCATCCTCCTTCTCCTCCTCCTTCTACTTCCGTTTTTTGTGACCTCTTGTAATCATTACCCACAAAGGGGAAAAAAGCGAATTACCAGTAGTAACTTTCTTCAATCACGGGGTGATTGGACGGGATAGTCGGTCCACTCTCGATTTCGTACTAACGGCCACAAGGCAAGATGGGCTAGGGCTATTGACGATCTTAACCCGTTCTAAATAGAGCTCCTTTCCATTCATCTTCCCCTCAAATATACTCTCATCTTCTTGTTTCTCTGGGCCCAGACATCGTAGAAAGCATAAAAAATGTATGTGAAATTCGGATACTCATTGTGCACCATCAGATGGGATCTCGTGCCAAGAGGAACCCTGAATCGTGTCGTTGGCGATCGCAAGCTGTTGTATACAATTAAGATTGTATTAATTTAACGACAGGGTGACTCCCGTGAGAAAAGATCTATTTACTAATGAAAGAATAATAGCAGACTAAATTGTAGGTTTTCTTCTGTAAAATTCTCCAGAGTTGCCATGAAGGTTGCATCTAGTCACAGAATGGGACTTCGCGGGGTAGAATATTAAACCGAATTAAATGACCGATATTGAGGACCGAAGGTAGGCCTATACGTTGCTAGAGTCATTTATGGCCAGTACGACTTGTCAGAGCAAATTTGCTGTCATTTCGAGGAAACCTCAGATGTAAGGGGTAAGGGGTAAGGGGTATGTGTACATGTAATTTGTGTAATTATATATCGTATCATGCATTTTGAATATAACTATGCATATTTTTAAACTGATCAGAAATCAGCTGTAACCGAACATGGAAACTGAGTATTTATTAAAGTCATACACCAAGACATCTACACTGACAACAAAAACAACAACATAATATATTTAAAGAGAAAGCTGGAGCCATTCAACCTTCACTGTCCAGTCATCTGCATTCAGTTGCACCCCACCACCTTACTCCCTGCACACAGACACTGTCGAGACAAATAAGGGCATTATTTTGACTGGAACTTTCCAGTGCATGTGGTCCCTCATAAGAGAAACACGATAGAACGAATGATGCTAACAGGTGTGTGTGGGGGGGGGGGGGGGGGGTGTAAAATACTGAATACATACTTACGGCTACACCAATAGTGTTCGTATGAAGGTACTCGACCACATATGTATGTAGGCACTTAAAGTAATTTGTGTGTGACCAATATTGGTCTCTGTCATTTAATTGACCCCACAAATAATACCATAAATTCCATGATTCCCATAGATTCCTGCAGGAAAGGGTGCAGATGGGGGAAAGGATTGAGCGATACATCCTAAAATGCATTCCACATTAGTACATCCATCTTAAATGGTATGACGTTACAGGGTAAATCAAAATAAATATTTAGGGTGCATTTTGGGTGGACTCTTATGGCCAGTTATGGGTTTACCTGTATCTTGTCATTACGGCAAGGCCCAGAAATTAAAAAATGAACAGGTTGTAAATATTTCATTCTTAAGTGAAAACATTGCGGTGCCTATCCCCCAGGACCTAAATTAGTATTTACTTGTTTATATTAATACATCCACAGGATCAGGAAAATTCTGTTTTGCAGGCAAATCTATCCCCTTTTGTGCTGCATATTTATTGCTATTTAGATTTGTAGTGCCATTGGAAATGTCAACTTTTCATATACTACTTACGGACTTTGGTATGGGTACGCACGGGTTAGCGTTCTGTATTTGTATTTAACTATTTTTATTCAGCACAAAACATTATGTAACGATTATGTATGTGATCTTTACTCAAAATATAACAATGTCTATGCATCTGTCGCTTTTGGGACAGTTTGATTATAGCATTCATTATAGCCTTATACATCTGTGACCGGCGACATTGTTAAGTTCCCTTAATAAAAGCCAGTCAGAAAAAGCTTTAGATCCGATTCAGATCATCATTACATAATTCAATAATTACAAAATATATATAATTTAACACAGCACTTACACACGCACTTCTATGTTATAGCCTGCGCGCCCTATGTCAACTGGCTTATTCTGCCACACATACTTATTCCGGCAGTTGATGTTGGACGTAACAAGCACAGTTGTAACTGGGTGTTAAGCGTTTTCGGTGGAGTAGAATTTCTTCCTTAACCGAATCATATCTAAGATACAAATAACATACATGTAAACATGTGTTCTGTTTCAACAGGATCACAATTCGACACCGACATTTATTGAGATTTAATATGAAAGGGAAATAAAAACGAAAAAAGTAGAAGGATATATAGTAAGTGTAGATGAGATGTAGGTGAGGAAAGTCAGTTCCTTTTTCAACTGGGCCCAGTAATCCACTACCCCAGTTTCCACTGCTCCCTCAAGGAATGTTGAGTAGAGTTTGGGTAGACATGATACTGTTGCCTGTAATCAATTTTTTTTTAATTCCTTTAATTCAAAAAAATATTAGAGACAACAATCAAACAGGGTCTTCTACCAACTTTTCTTTGATGAATATTTTTTGGACAAATGCTGTTAAACGCCTGGAATAAATATCACAGTAAATTCAATTTTCCACCATAGTTTATGTGATTTTGTTATTGTTATTTTCATCATCCAATTTTCAATGAAAATGAACCAGAATTTCAGTATTAGCTTTTAATCTTTAAAATATTTATTTTTCAAAATGAGAAATAGGGTGAATCAGTGTCTTCCAACAGTGTCCGAAAATTAGATTTATTTCCCTACTCAAACTACGTAGGCTTATATTACACCTTAAATAACAGGATCATGTTCGGTCACCATATTTTGTTAAATACTGCACTTGGATGCTACTTAAATCTCAAAAGTCACATTTTGGTATGAACATCTGACCCATTCTCACAAAAATGGCGCAGCCCATCCTAAAAGAGTCAAAATTATATTTTGCTTGATTGATCTGAAAGTTGGTAGGTTTGAAGGTAATATATAGGCGGTAATATATCTGAGTTTGCCATTAAATTAGACCATTATTTTTTGTACAGGAGGTTATCAAAGTTTGGTGTAGAAAAGTTGGTGAAAAAACGTTGCCCACCCCTATATTTCTTCGTAATGAACATTCCTCTTATTTAATTTGTATATCATCAATTATACATATCTACATTCTCTAACTAAATGTTTTTTTGATGTAATAGCCAAGAAAAGTTTTTCTTTCCTGTATAAAACTTTTCAAATCGGGGACAACAGAAAAAACAGAAACTGAATTCTCATATCAATCAGATGAAACATCCTATCATTAACTGTATTTTTAGTTATTATTCCCAAATCGTTCTATTTGTTCCATTATAATATGATCAAATATCAGCTTTTACCCCTGTAGTTACCCAGATTTTTTGTAGTTCAAATTTGGGCGACTTTTTTTCTGAGTGAAAAAACGTCGCCCAATCAATGTCAAATTTAGTCAATTATATAAAGCTTGATTGTTATTTTGATGTTTTAATACATAACTTACACCATTTTAGACCCCGTTAGTAGTACTATGTATTGACAATTTGTCATTCATGACAATATCCACTCAAGGATGGTGATGTTTTCATGCAGTAGAGTCATATATGATGTGTTTCAGGAAAATGAGTCACAAGTCACAAACAGGATGTTATTCAAAGTGATTAAATTATCAGATCTCTTTAGAGGAATATTTTTATTTTTGGGATGCCTTGCGCTAATCATCATAGCAATATCTGTACCAAATTTCAGGACAGTGTATTAAATATATCCTTGATATATTCTTGCATTCTTGTCAAAGAATGGTGACAAAAATATGTTGAATCCTGTGATATCCATACCTCTTCCAAGCAATGTATTATAATCACTCATCTACATAAGATATATTGATCAATCTTTTTTATTTTGTTGTAGGAAGCTACCTTAGGACCTGTTCCTTAGAACTGAGCAGGATACAAACATCAAAATCAAATTATCTCTTGAGTACAAGGATTCAAATAGGGGCGACGTCTTCATGCTGCCAAGTCATATATTGAGTGAAAGTTGTAAAAACGTTGCCCTATCTAAAGTCTAAATAACTCTCTTATTGAAATCTTGACAGTTTCTGGAGATCATTTTCCACCAAGTCTAAGATGATATAATGGTAAATAAGTGGAAAATGATTTAATTTGGCCAATATTTAGCTCATATTTTTATGTAAAAACGTCCCCATAGTGTGGGAAAAAACGTCGCCAGTTGGCAACGTTTTTTCCACCAATTATTAGGATCAGCCCCAAGGCCTAAGGCCTAAGGTCTGAGAATCTTCCAATGGTGGTATACATGTGTCTGCCAACCTATGCTTATGAAATCAGACTTCTTAGACAAAATTAATTAAGTTATTTTAGAAAGCACAGCTGTTTTGTCTGGCGACGTTTTTACACCTCATTTTAGCCATTTTTACATTAATTGACTTAGGAGCATAAATTCTGCAGATATATTCAACCTTAATACATCATTTTATTCGGTTTTTATGCTCCATTCTATGGCACAAATGTTATTTATGCATATTGATTCAACTATACTTTTTCCCAAAATAACTATGAGTTTGGTAGTGATTAATGTTTTTTTCCCCTTGATTTGATAGTATATAATTTAAAAAAATATACATAACAGATACACAAAAGTATATATATATTTTAATTATGCTTATACCAAGACGCATGTAGCTAATCAATTCCTATGTATTTAAGATCAATATCGACCAAGATATTGACCAATAAATGGAAATAATGGGGGATTGCACTACTTTCGTGAGAATGGGTCATCTATATATCTGATATCTATTGAGGTATATCTATCGATCTATCTATATCTATATATATATTTAAAGACGTAAGCTGTTTAGACTCAGCCATCATAATGCTTCATCAACAATTCTATCTACAAATCCATGCATATGGATCCATTTTGTGTTTTAAGGGGAATATAACCGCCATATTGCATATAAACACAAAGACAAGACGAATTTGTTACAATTCCTCTTTCACCGATTGGCAGAATCCTAATTGGACAGGTTTCCTATAACCTGCTTTTAGTGAGGGCTGCCTTAGATTCCTAAGTGGGGTTTCCCCCGACCCCGACCTCTAGCGACTTGGAGACTTAAAACAGTAGGATGGGGAGAGGGAGACAAAGGAGGGTTGGTGGAAGGAGGGGAGAGGAGAGGAGCGGAGAGAATGAGATGAGAGTGCGAGGTGTCGGCGAAAGAGGAAGAGTGAGAGAGATAAAAATAGAAAGGGTAGATACAGGGAAACTGAGATGGGAGGTGAGAAAAGGAGAGGGCGAAGAGGGGTATAGAGGAGGGATCAGGAGCGAGATACATACATAATTATAGAGGGAGAGTACAATGGAAAGAGGGAGAGAAGGGGGAAAAGAGGGGGGGAGAGTAGGATGAGGAGAAGGACAGAAGGGTGAGGAGGGAGGGGCAGAAGGAGGCAGACGGAGGGGGTGAGAGGAGGACTGGGGAGGAACTGCTGAAAATAGAGAGGGAGACAGAGCGAAAGAGAGATGGATAATAGAGAGATATATAAATATTAAGGAAGAGGGAGGATAGAGAGAAGGCTGAGAGGAAGAGGAATTAGGAGGGGAAGGGACAGATAGGGAGGGAGAGAAAGGAGGGAGGGAGAGAAAGAGTATAGCATTGTGAGTAACCTTATGTTAACTGAATAAGATATAAATGTGTCAAGGGTTAGCATATATATATTAACAACCTAATATTTATATTATGTATATTTGCAATGTTAATTGAACTGTATTCACTGAGAATAATTTCTATGATATAATGTATTTTGCAGAATAAAAATTGTAATCAATCAATCAACAGATATTTGAATATACTAGAGTCTTTTCCGAATTTATGATTTTTAATGATATTTATAACTACATTGTATTTTGAAAGAAAAATATTATATCATATTACAGAAAAAAATGCAGTGTTAAAGGATGTTCATGAGCATATATGACGCTTTAGGAAAATTCGAAACGTAAATAAAGACAATGTGTTTTCCCTGGAAATGTGGATGAATGTTAATGGAACAGGCATGTATAGCGGCGGTATATACTATAGTTCCAGGGCTTTGTTGCACAAGGCTGCTCGTAGCCTAATCTTTGCTGTTCATTCGTACAGTGTTTCAATGCCTTGCTCGTTCCTTAATCTTACCCAATCGCGTTCGTTCTTTGGCAAAGTGACTAGAACTGGTTGCACAACCAATTCATGGGTTCACGTTTGTGCATACTCGTGAGAAATAGACATTTCAGAGCGGTTTTATTGTTTGGAATTGCCAATTCAAGCACTGTTATTAGAATGATAAGTGGCAATCAATGATGCAGCAGAGACATTCAAGGGTTAAAAGTTTGAAATAGACCATGTTCTGTCCACGAACGTGCAGCCAAGGAATTAAATCCTGGTTGATCTTTGGTTAAGAACAGTTAAGAGTAGAAAAGAGCAGGCTCTGTTGCACAAGGGCTGATCCTACTCTTCCCTACTCCTACACGTTCTTTAGTTTCATACTCTTCATTTTACCTTTATACACAATACGGTACTAATGGGTAACCAGTATAATCCAGGAGAATTCCGCCTTATGACATCACAAGCAATGTTTATTCCAACCTTTAACCTTGGCTTGCAATACAGGCACTTTTGCTCAGGCAGATTTAGCAAACTGTTCTCACCCGATAAACAGTGTCTGTAAATTCATCGGCTAATTTTAATCTTGGCATGTTCGATTTGGCCATTGAAGCCACTACCGTGGAGAGCAGGTATTGCACACAAACATTAACAAGGATGAGAGAGTGTGGGAAGCAGGGTGGGGCGGTGGGCAGTCATTAAAAGTGAGAAAAATGACAACTATAAGTACAAAAACAGAAAATAAAATAATGTCCTGAAGGCCTATAGCTAGCGGGCTAATTTCTGGATCTCCTCTTTTTTTTTATTTTTGCAAAACGATTTTATTACCAAACATTATTTCGAAACAGGTTACATCGAGCTGACTGAATACAACAATAATTGAATGATATAAACATTAGTAATATCTCCTTTTCTTCTTTTTCCCCATGGTAACTGTACATCGATTTTAATTCTGATGTTACATAGAACAGATCATGGCAGTTAAATGAACAACATATTCCGTCCTGAATAACCCCACAAAACATGTAAAAGTGGACTATATTAATTACCTGTTCAGCAATCTCAAATATACTTTCTTTTTAAGGACTAGAACACTGTAGATATCGTCTTGGAATTATCAACTCCCATTATTTTGGTCAATAAATTCCACCTCTCTTAAAACGTATTCCTACTTCTTATCTAGTGCCATTATTATAATACTCAATTACAAAGGACACATGAAAATGAGTCAAGCGTGAAAGAACAATGTTCAACGATTTGTCTCTTCTATTTGTTTATACCACCTTATTCTTAATGTATTAAATGATATCCATTTCATCACCATTTCAAGGAATTATGAGGAATATCGTATTCTAGAACAAAAACACTCAACCTATTCTTCTGCTCCAGAAGCTGCCCGATATATGTTGGCCAGTCTAACCTGTATCCAAATAAAATGGTATTTCAAAATCTATTTTTTGCGACTCATGTTCACATATACATCATATATAAGCACGTTATATATTAGGCCAAGGGAACAGAGACGAACGAACAGGAGTGAATAGCAACGAGCAGGCTTTATACTCACGAATAGCTAAATGTTTAAAAAAAATGGAGAATCACTGTGAAAACACTTACAATATAGTTTTTAACCATTTATACGTGGAAATTAATGAATAAATTATTTATATATGTAGCCATAATGGTAACGAACAGACTTAGGACAACCCTGAGGGTGGTCCTAAGTCTGTTCGTTACTGGCTTGTGCAACACCACTTTCACCTAGATATTTTTCTATGTTCTCACGAATACGTACAAACATGAACCCTGTACGAATACGTACGAACGTCAGTACCCCAAAGAATAAACAGACATGAACACAATTAGGCAATTAACAACTGCATTGGATTTTGATTGTATACCCACTAGCAATAGAGAGTGGCTGAGTGGGTGAGCACCGTTTTCAACTGACTATTTCGGGCTAAAGTTTGGAAAAGACCATGGATAATGATGTCATAACAAGGAATTCCTCTGTTGTATACAGGTTTGCTGATCATCATTACCGTATTGTATGTATAAGAACGTGCAAGAGTGTGCAACTTGAGAACATGCAGACTTAGGACGGGACCTTGTGCAACACAGTCTGATCGTTGCTAATCCTGGTCGTTCTTAACCAAAGATCTACCACGATTTAATTCCTAGACAGCACGTTCGTGGAAATTCATTGTGCAACAAAGCCCAGAGAAAACAAGTATCAGAGACTGTTACCAGAAACTGTGTTTCGTATACTGGTTGCAGTATACAATAAACAGTTGTACCATTAATTGATAATATGTCTCTTGAAAAGTCAACTGAAGGAATATAATTTTGAAAGGCTATACATAGAAGTTAACAAGTGCGTGCGTACCTATACAAAAGTCCGTAAGTAGTATATGAAAATTTGAAATTTTCAATGGCACTACAAATCTAACTTTTGTAACGGAACACCAGCAAGAAATTTAAATAAAAAGACAATGTAAAAGAACCTTAAGAAAATTTGGTAAATCTAGTTTGCAGAATATCCATCGTTCTATCATCTACTCTCTTCATTTGCAGTATCAAGAATATCATCCTGTCCGTCAGATCATTATTAGTTAGATTCTTTGTTCAACACGATAAATGAACTCATAACAATTGCGGTTCCGGGAATCTTATTTTGTTCAGCTATTTCTTACTCAATATTCCTGACCTTGCTGTTGGTACGGGCAAGCTTTGATATAATAATTATATCTCTATACTTGTTACAGCTCTGTTACTACAACTTTAAGTATTTCTCCAAGTTCAACTGCCTTACACTCTGTTACATGATCACTGCCTCGTTACTTTTCGTCCATCTGTTACTGCTATTACGCTCTTTATTATTAGGAATTATCCCCTCTTTATACACTTCCGTACCTCGCCATAACAACCAACGAGTCTCTTCACTGGGGGTAGGGGGTGGGGCCCTGGGGGGGGGGAGGCTAAATTGATACTTTAATGATTTTTAATCATCTTCCTGCATATAACTTCATATTTAAGTAATGCATAATAATATTATAAGAATCATTAAAATCACATTTTGATAGTATAATGGTTAATTAGGCCTAAACATAAGAAGTATTCTAGTACTTGCTAGATTGTAGTACATAGAAAACTACCCACAGACAAAGTAAAATGACATTTTTGGCCCCTGTTTGTTTTTATTCTGTCCTCAGGTAATCTCCTAATGACCGACTGTTTGATGGTTATTTATAGCAAATGTATCATGATTAGGTGAATGTACTACGGTACTCCCCTTATCATCTGTATCGTCGATATAACAGTATCTTATTGCAATCGCCACTGGTTGTGTGAGAATAATGACAGGTTAGCTCTGTAGTGTGACGTTGAGCTGGGGTGAGGAGAATGTGGCTTTAAAGGAACAATATGTGTCTGTATGGATCACATCACATCCACGCTTTACCATCTGTGAGAGAAAGTCGCACCTGATCGAGCCAATTCCTCTTCCCCCAATTCATATTAGCAGGCTCCACTTCTTGTAAAAATGCTACTTTTCCATTAGGCTATACCATTTCATGGAATAAAAGTAACATTACCAAATGTAGCCTATTCTTACTATAGAACTAGTCTGTAGTCTGAATCCTTACATACATACCACATCCAATCTGCAGAATAGAGCAACATAAATAAAATCCTAGAAGAGTGCCCGTCTTCAAGACTCGACGCAAGCTCGCCATTAGTCGTCCTGTTAGGCGTGGCTGAGGATGCTAAAGAAAAGTGATGATGAAAACTAAGACTTCTCTTTTGTTCTTGCCACTCGCTAAGTAGCAAGGCTTTTGACTAGGCCGCGCATACAGGCGTAGAAGGTTTTGCCTATCGGCTAAGTGGCTTGATGTTAGTTAGGGCAGCGAGTATAGAGAGATGGTTAGGGGAAAGGGCCGATACTGCGAGAGGGTAGAGACTTGAGATCGCTCATCAACTTCTCATTATCTAAATGGTCGTCTCGCCTCGTCTCAGTCTACCTCCGTAGTCCCCCCTCCCTTGAATGTCTTTCAAGACGTCCAATCAATCGTTGCCCGTCCTTTGATAGTATGAACAACGTCTTCATCACCGGAAGCACAATCAATCTTTTGGCTTTTACAAAGCCTGCTAATTACCATTAAAACAAATGGACTAATTGGGTTAGCGTTAATGAAAAAGGCAGTCAGGCGTGTGCTGTTTGCGCTATGCGGGAGTGTCCTGTCTGATCTTGCTAACGGAAGTGAGCTCTCCATCTCGACGCATGCACAATTACAATATTAATCTTGGCCGGCGCTTATTTGGCCCGGTGAGCCCTCAGTTTCTCGATTGTTCCGCGCCAACAGAGATAGGAACACATGTATGTGGAGTTCAAAGAGAGTTCGTACCCGCCTATCCACACTCCTACCAGGAAAGCAGAAGAAAAGTGTGCATGTTCGTCGACACGCCAGAGCAAGAAAAGAAAATAGATGCATAGGCCTAGATCTACCCCATTGCAGTTCTCAAAGCTTTCCACGCGATCAGATTTGAAGGTTTTAATTTTTCTCTTTAAATACTGCGATTTGTGTTTCTGATAATTGATATAAACACTATACGCAATATATCACCAGAAAAATATCACAACGAGATAGTCAGAAATATGATGGTTGTTTGACATTGGAAAACATGTTCCCACTGCTAACGTTACATGCTTAAACCAGCTGATACGGTATCAGCTGAATCGACAGATTCTTTCTTTCTCTTTCTTAGTGTCCTTAGATCCTTAGTGTTGCAGAGAGATTTGAATGATGAAAATTACTGCATTAATTCCTCTATTATTCATGTATTGATTATTACAAATACTTGCTTGTATTTTGCAGTACGGATTCCCTATTATGTAGATGAAAGCGTCCCGTATTGAAAAATAGTGGGATTCTGCATTTTAGGTGTTCATGGAAATGAATGATTTGGTGATTTGGCTCAGAGATCCGAGACCCTGTATATTTGACTTGAGGAATGTAGAAAAAGATAAACCTGTATATCGGTCCTACCAATTTAAGTGAAAGAGGTAATCCAAATATATAACATTGATTCTGTCAATGGCATTGTACAGAGGCTCCTAGTATAGTTCGGAGTGTTTGTTCAGTTAGTAATCAACTGCTCTTATATTTGTTTGTATCGCAAATATTATCCACCTTTTGGAAATAAACGAATAATTGGATACAAATAAGTAGATATATACAGCATGGTTAGAGCTTTCTTCAATCAAGAGCCGACATAAGGACAATATTAAGCCTACCTTACCACATAACAAAGGAAATATGCCTATATGAATGGGTACCATAGGCCTAAAGGAGATACACAGTCTCGACCATGGCATTGAACCAATTTATATATTAATGGTCAGTTCTAAGACCAGGTATTAGGATGTATACCACGGGGGAAACTGTGATATATACCCGTACCGGTTCCAGTCTGTCGTCATACTTCTGCAGTCAGGAGTGTATCATAATTATTTACTTTTTATATTCTTTCTCTTTCAATACATTTCTGCGTGTTGCATTATATTGAGAATTGGGTAAACGTTAATCCTGTCGGTATAGCAACGTCTTTAATTGTAAGTGCAAACCCCTAGGGAAGCTAACGTGAATGATAGTCATGCATCCCCATCATTCATCCAAGACGCCAGTGAAGGCTTGGACGGGAATGGTACTCCTCGCTTTGGTCTATTAGAAAAGGACTTTAAAGACTCCAATCCTCTGAAGGGTAACATGAAACAGTAATGCCAATGCAAAGTAGTGAGGAGACCACTAACGAAGGCCCATGTTGGAGTGCACACGTAGGTAAATGGGTCAGAATTTCAGAAAATGTACAATTGCCAGCTGTACACATTTAGTAAATTCTGCTAAATTAGGCTACAATTTGGTCAATACTAGGTAAATTCGAGTATATTCGGCATTGCATTGATTCTAGCAATCTGTTTGGTTAGGTTGAACTGCATTTTGAACTTTATTTTCGTCTGAAATTTGGGTTATTTGAGAAGATTAGCGAAGTTGAATTGGACATTTTATGAAAATCTGACCCAAATACAATAATATATGTGTTGTGAAAGGTTTTCTAAGTATAAGATTAATATTTTTATCCAGTAGATTTATTTATTTCAAACGTAGCCTGAGTTGGCTGCCAAGCTCTCGAAATATTTGTAAGAGTATGTATACCTTCTCCCTCCTTTTGATGTCCCTGTATCAACCCCTCCTCTCCAGAGATTACCGCTGCATCAAGATCAAGATTCAATAATTATGTATCCTTATTTTCTTATTCGGCCAGGATCCAAACATGTATCCTCATTTATGGCGCTTGCCAAACACGTAGGCTAAGTTGTCTGCACTTCTTTTAATGGGATAATACTTTCATCAAAATATAGGCCTATGCATATATGTGCCAACATAATATTATTCGCTACACCATCTAATAATAATTATAACAACATAAACATATATATAGTATCGATGCATGCAGGACAGGATCAAATTGTTTTTCCTTGTTGTTTCATGTATTATGTTGTGGGGACAGGTGAAATAATATGACCCCATTGAACATTTCTAGTACAGAAATGTACAAATTATGCCTCCCAAAGAAAATAGAAAATTGAGAGTGGGCCCTTATCATTATACACCACATCGCTCTGTTGCCTATGCGCGCTCTTGATTTTATTTTATTATTTGCGCATCCCTCGCTGCAAACTAGAAACTCGGCTTTTTGTTCACTATGCAGCAACAACCGTTGGGATAATGATTATCAAGGTGCATCTTGCTAATAAATTCAGAAAACCTTGACCATGAACACAATAATGGTGATGTGTCTATTGAGGGATAGGGGAATGTAATGGGACAAAAAAGATTGTTAGAATTTATGCATTGTTGCTCCAAGAACTATTTACTCAGTGCTCTTGTGCCAAGGTGCTAGGCCTACAAGGTTTGCGTGTGTGTAAGGGGTTAGGGTGTAAGTAAGTTAGTAACGTCCAGACTAGTGTCCCTCTTAATATTAGAAGGGTGGTCTTCGAGACTTCTGCAATGTTGAGATTTCCAGGGATGATGTTGAAATAATTCGGTTCCTTTTCCTACACCTGACACGTTCAATTTTTGTCACCTGAAAATCAGCTAAATACAGTCTTCATTGGATCGGTCTGCAGTCAGCCGCGAAGACCCATGTAAATTTGTCCGTGCGTTTGTACAGTGGCGCAACCTGGAGCTTTACAGTCAACTTAAGTGCCCGAGCCGGCACTCTGGTTTTACCAATTAAACGCTTTGTTTTCGGTAGAATCGTCGATTAAAACAATAAATTACAGGTGCCTATAGAAGCCCTTAAAGCTGCAATCTCAGCTATTACGACAAACAATATCTTATCAAATTTACTCATGTTATGACTTATAGTGTTGAATTTATCAAAATTCTGCTCCTGATAGGTATATATATGGCTATGCTTATACTATGAATAAAGGAATCTGAAATCGAATCGGCGTTGCGAGCGATAATAATATTGAAGTGATCGCAGGAAAGGAGCTCGGCGGGTCCCCTAAATATAAACGTGGACTTTAATGAAGCTCGATCTGTGGGGATAACAACCTGATTTGAGTACAAAAAAATAATTTAACATTTCTCCAAAATAAAACTACTCCAAAAAACCCAACTTACTATGCCAATACATTTGGTTTAATAAAGGATTAATGACCAAGGCATGATGGACGCCAGGGATTTACAGTCCTTCAAAACATCCTGAGACGAAGCCGAAGGATGTTTGAAGGACTATAAACCATGCCGAGGTTATTAATCTTTTTAGTCTTCCCCTAATTCCCTACAAAATAGGTGAAGTAAATCCATGTAGGTCAAGGGTCACTCTAGACATCACTTGCATCCAGTTGCAGTGCTTTATAGCTTATCATGCACCCTGATAATTGGCGTAGGTGGAGACTAAAGCATATTCGATTCCGACTGCATGAATTGTTGCTGAACTACAAGCTGATTGTGCAGTAGACTATATTTGTAGTTTTGTGTTAATGTGTTAATGACCCCTATGGGTTTAATACCTTTTTATTACCCTAATGATATTTAATGTTTTATTACTTAGGGATATTTTTAACCAAAACACTTCTCGAAATCAGTTCTCTGATTAATTAAAAAAGAATTATATTTCAACACCCCCCAAAAAATAAATCTCATTGACATCAATACTATGAGAGTTAGAAACCAT